>JADMNL010000033.1:111862500-114262500 GCA_016271365.2 Neoceratodus forsteri
GGCCCCAGGTGGCTCTGATAATCATTTGTTCCAAGGATTTTTAAGTCAGTTTGAAGGCATTAACTATTTTCTGTTCTCCTAGTCCTTAATAAAATGCAGAGGCTCCACAACTCGATCACTCTACAGACTTGTCTGTTGCTTGGTTCAGGTCCCAAACTAGTGTGTCTTGTTCCAACATAATAGATCCATCTCATGCCCCCCCCCACATGAATAAAAAAAAGGTGGGTGGATCTTAAGGAGCTTGTGTGTGTGTTTGGGGGGGGGATATGCCTAGATGCAGTTTCAGGCACTGCTTAATTACTTCCCCAGGCAGCTCTGATGGTCAGTTGTTTAAACATGATAGATCCACCTCGTGCCCTTCCCACAAGAATAAAAAAAAGGTGGGGTGGATCTTTAGGAGCTTCTTGGATAGAGGTGGGGCGGATCTTAATCTTCCCAACAAAATAATGCTGCCTCCAACTACTCATGTTCTAGTTTTTGTACCACCTATTTTAGAAAGAAAATAGTACCCTGCAACCATTGACTAACATGAAAGCATATTTATTTGAGGGTGGAAAACATTTATTGGAGGAGGGTAAGTCGGAGGAGACTATTTACACCTTCAGTGAGTTCCATGGAAAGAAAACATGACATCACTCCTTTTGTACATGCAAAATATCTGCAGGCTCTGCTACTGCAGCTGTAAAAAGGGATAAACGACAGTTTACAACACAGATTTAAGACAGGAAGGCCATGTGTAACTAACCTGCTGACGTTTCATGACAAAGCAAGTAAGGAACTTGATGAGGGTAATGCAGTGGATGTTATATTAATTGATTTTAACAGAGTCTTCATTGTGGTGCCACATGAAAAACACATCCAAAAATGTTAGTGTGTCTGAGCTTAACAAGGGCCTCATAAAATGTGTTGCAAAATGGCTCAAACACCAGATTCAAAAGGTCAGAGTGAAGGGTAATTTGTCAGCTGAAGGCAAGGGTGGTAAGTGGTGTGCTGCAGGGCTCAGTCCTTTAACTAGTACCATTTGGTGTTTTTATAAGTGTTATAAGAAACAATATTTACAATTTATGCAGTAAATCTGTGGATGATACAAAGTTATGTGGCAGGTGAACACAATAGAGAAATTGAAGACAGTTCAAGAAGATATAAATAAAAGGGGAACTTGGACTAAGGAGTGGTGCACATCATTTGATTGTGACAAATGTAAAATAATGTATTTAGGGGAAAAAAAAATAATGAACGTCCATACTACATAAATGGAGTTAAACTGAAAACGAGAGATAGTGAGAAAGATTTGGGTATATACATTTCAAATGATCTCCACAACAAAAAACAAGTTAATGCAATATATGGAAAAGCAAATTTATTAACCCATAGGCTGCCAGAAGACGTCAACGGTATAGGTTTTTAGGATGTATATACATGGCAGTGGCACAGTAAGGGTTAATTACAACATGCAGGCACTTTACACCACTATATGTATTGTTTTGTATCTGAATATAATTTATGTAATTGTCTTTGTACTTGATGATAGAATGTTTTGTATTTTGGTATATTTGTTTTGTACTCGATGTTTATTTAATGTAATAATTTACACAGGTTCACCTTGTAAACAGGGCATATTATAGCCCTAATGGTGCTATACTGTATAAATAAATGTTTATGTTGGCTCGAGCTTGCATGCCAGCCAACATATTGCATTAGTAGCAGATCTGGAGGTGCGGTCATTGTTGGGCAAATGCAGGGCAAGCATCATAAGCCAGCATGCAGGTGCCACACCAGGAATACATAATGTGGAGAGCACATCTAAGGAAAGGTCTGCTGCAATGAGAGCAAAGCTCGTCATATTCAGCAGCACCTCCAGACGTGCCTTCCTTGGTGAAACAGAGTAAAACCATGGCAGCACACTGCCTGCCATGATGTCGACTTTGGGGGTGCCCAATCCCCCTGTCAGCATGCCCTGACCCAGTTTATGTGCCGATGTTGGAGCCCACTCCCTGTTGACGTAATATACCCTCCCTCCATTTGTTATGTGCCTAGAGGGGTGCCCAATCCCCCTCGGCTCTTGCTCCCCTCCTTCGATATGTGCTGATGGGGGTGCCCAATCCACCATCGGCTAGCTCCCCAAACACTCAGGTGGCACGCTGGAAGCCCACCCCAGCGTGCCAAATGCCCATGTAAAAAAAAAAAAAAGTCCCGCATTGTTTTTTTTTAACCTGTAAAAGAAGAAAATGGTCCCTTGTGGACTGTCCAGCTCCCTGCCCCAACCCGCACCCACCCTCTGCACACCCTGCCTTCCCACACACACCCCTCACCCCCATACTGACCTCAGGAGTCCAGCGCAATGATCTTTGGTGGACTGGGAACACATCTGCACTCTTCAAAGCTGACCATGAACTGAAGAAATGCTAGTAAGTTGCATAATGGCATAAATAGGGTTTTTCAACTTTGGTGCATATCTCGGGCATTTTTTGGAATTTTTGCAGCAAATGTTCAACATGGGATTATTGGGTCACCTCCTCATGAATTCAGTCACTGTCATGGCATTATTCGCTCCCAAAAGGTGATTTCGCACTGTGTGGAATCACCTTTTGGAACTGAGTAATGAAACAACAGTACCACTGTTCGTGAGGGGGGCTCTTAAAAAGCCTATGTTGCAAATTTGGTAAAATAAATCTGAAAAACGGCTGTTTCACTAGCATGCATTGCGCTGTTTCCATGCATGCTCATAACTTCATGAATTTGTAATATTTTCACCCCTGATTTTCAAAATTGGCATTTTTACACACCTCCTTATGAACAGTATAGCTGTCATTTTACATATCCTGTCAAAATGTGTTTTCGCACATCCGGCACAGAATAGCATGGTCGCTGTGTGAAATCAGTTCTCGGGACAGTTTGAGAAAATTACGATGACACTGTTCAGGAGCAGAAGTCCTAAAATGCCTATGATGAAAATTTGGTGATGAAAGTCCATAAAATGACTGTGTTACAAGCATGCATTGCGCAGTTTCCATGCACCCTTGTAACTTCGCAAATTTGCAGTATTTACATACCAGATTTTCAACACTGACATTTTTCCACACCTCCTTATGCACAGTACAGCTGTCATTTTTCACAGTCTGCCCAAAATGTGTTTCTGCACCTGTGGCGCACAATAGCATGGTCGTTGTGGAAAATCAACTTTTGAGACAGATTAACAAAATCACAGTGCCACTGTTCATGAGGGAAGGTCCCAAAATGCCTATGTTGAAAATGTGGGTAAAAAATCCAAAAGATAATTGGGTTACAGACGAGCGCTTCGCAGTTTCTATGCATTCTCATGACTTCAATTTTTCATATTTTCACTCCAGATTTTCAACATTGAGATTTTTTTACACCTCCTCATGAACAATACAGTTGTCATTTTCCACATACTGCCCAAAATGTGTTTTCGTCCCTGTGCTGCCAAATGGCATAGCCACTGTGCAAAACCACCTTTCAGCTAGCAAACTGATTATGCCGCTATTCATGAGGGGGGGCCACAAACATAGAAACATAGAATATGATGGCAGATAAGGACCGCTTGGCCCACCTAGTCTGCCCATTTCCCTACCTGATGGATAAGCTGCAGATTCTAGTTAATCAACAGCTTACTTCCTCCTACCCCCCACTAGAATTGCTATATGTCTGTCCCATGCATTCTTGAATTCTCCCACTGTTCCTGATGCCACAACCTCCTCAGGAAGGCTGTTCCATGCATCCACAACCCTCTCTGTGAAAAAATGCTTTCTAACATTACCTCTGAGCTGTCCCCCCTCTATCTTCAAATTGTGCCCCCTTGTTCTTGCACATCTCTTCCTCTGAAAGATGCTACTCTCTTGTACTTTGTTAACTCCCTTGAGATGCTTGAAAGTTTCTATCATGTCCCCCCCCTCCCCCCTTTCCTCAAGGGCATACATCTTAAGCTGCTTTAGTCTCTCCTCGTATGTCCTCTGGTGCAGATCCTGCACCATTTTGGTTGCCCTCCTTTGATCAGCCTTCTCTCTGTCTATGTCTTTGCAGAGATGGGGTCTCCAGAATTGCACGCAGTACTCTAGATGAAGTCTCACCAACTGTCTGTACAGAAGGACAACAACTTCATGTTTTCTATTGTTGATGCCTCTCCCTATGCATCCCAGTATCCCCCCAGCCCTTCTGACTGCCGTCTCACATTGCTTGCCCACCTTTCGGTCATCTGATATAATTACTCCTAGGTCTCTTTTGATTTTTGTTGTTGTTATTAACTCATTCCCCATTGTGAACTCTTCTCCTGGGGTTTTGTTTCCCAGATGCATTACCTTGCACTTCCTTGCATTGAATCTGAGCTGCCACATATTTGACCATTCCTCCAACCTTGCCAAGTTCCTTTTCATCCTTTCCACCCCACCTTGTGTATCAAACGTGTTGCAGATCTTTGTGTCATCTGCAAAGAGACATACCTTTCCTTCAAGGTGCTCTCCAATGTCACTTATAAAGACATTAAAGAGGACCTGTCCCAGTACCGAACCCTGTGGTACCCAGCTAGTTACCCTCCTTTCTTCACTGTGAACTCCGTTTACTATTACCCTTTGCGTCCTGTTGTCCAGCCAGTTTTTTATCCAGGCTACCACCTTGGGACCTACTCCAAGGCTGGCTAACTTGTATATTAATCTTTTGTGTGAGACTGTGTCAAATGCCTTGCTAAAATCTAGGTAAACCATATCCACAGCCCCTCCCTGGTCTACTACTTTGGTCACCCAGTCAATGAAATCTATTAGGTTCATCTGACATGACCTTCCTACTGTGAAACCATGCTGCCTTGGGTCCTGTGTCCCACTGGCCTCTAGGTACTCAAAAATTATTTCCTTCAGAATTGATTCCATTATTTTCCATACCACTGAGGTCAAACTAACTGATCTGTAGTTTCCTGCCTCTGCCCTGTTCCCACTTTTGTGAAGTGGAATCACATTTGCCCTCTTCCGGTCCTCAGGTATCACCCCATCCTCCCATGATTTTTTAAAGAGACTAGTCAGTGGTGTTACTAGTTCTAACCTTAGTTCTTTTAGAATTCTTGGGTAAATCCCATCAGGCCCCATTGCTTTGTCTACCCTCAGTTTCAAGAGTTCTTTCAAAACCCTTTCTTCTGTGAATGGACTGGTATCGACCCCCCTGTTCAGAGTTTCTCTCTTGTTTGGTTTAGGTACCCTTCCCTCCTATTTCATTGTAAATACTGAGCAGAAATATTTGTTCACTATCCCTGATTTTTCACTGTCACCCTCTGCCCACATTCTCTCCCCTTTATTAAGTCTCTGTATCTCTCTGTTTGATCTTTCTTCGCTCCCTAATGTACCTATAAAGGTTTTATCCTACTTCTTAATAGAGTTGGCTACCTTCTCCTCAGTTTGTGCCTTTGTTATTCTGACTGCCTTCCCTGCCTCCTTCTGCTTTAACTAATAAAGTTCTCTGTCCTGCTCCTTCTGTGTTTCCTCATATTTTCTGAATGCTATCCTTTTCTCCTTAACCATCCCTTCCAACTTTTTTGAGAACCATAGTGTTTTTTTCCTTCATTTTGTTTTGTTGATTTGCTTCACACAAAGGCTTGTTGCCCCCGTGATGGCTATTTTGATTATTCCCCATTGTTTCTCCACCCCTTCTTCTTGCCCACTTGCTAGTGCTTTTCTGAGGCACTCTCTCACTTTCCCAAAGTCAGCCTTCCTAAAGTCCAATACTCTTGTTTTTGTATGGATTGACTCAATGGCTGTGTTTATTGTGAACCACAATGTTTGGTGGTCACTTGTTCCCAGATGGCTACCCACTTCTAAATCTGAGATCCTTTCTCCTTCCCCATTTGAGAGTACCAGGTCTAAGATTGCTCCCTCCCTAGTGGGTTCCAACACTAGCTGTCTGAGGCATGCCCCCAGTAGGGCATCAAGAATGACCCTGCTTTTGGATGTGCCTGCAGCAAAGGTACTCCAGTTAGCATCTGGCATATTCAGGTCCGCTATCAACAATATCTCCCCTTTTTCTGCCATTTTAAGGATGCCTTCTATCATTTCCTTGTCCATTTCCTCCCCCTGAGATCTGGGTCTGTACACAACCCCCATGCAGATTGTGGTGCCATTTCCTGTCTCCAGGGTGACCCATAGTGACTCATCAACTTCTTGTTTACTCTTTAGTTCTGTTGCTTTAATCCCTTTCCTTATATAGAGAGCTACTCCTCCTCATCTTTTACCCACCCTGACCCTCCTGTAGATTGTGCATCCTGGTATATTGACATCCCAGTCATGGTTCTCTGTGTACCATGTTTCAGTGACTGTCACAATATCCAGGCATCCCTCTTCCATCAAGGCTACTAGTTCAGGGAGCTTGTTACACAGACTGTGGGCACTGGTACTCATCACCTTCCATTTTTTTATGGCCTTACCCATTTTAGTCCCTTCCCTGTCCTTACTGCCTTTTTCTGCATTTACCCCGCCCTACTCCCTACTGACTTCTCTACCTTGGTGTTTACCTCTCTAACCACAGGGTTTTAAATAATTGATTAGCAGTTTTTTTCTTGGGACTATACTAACTGTACAGAAAGTATTTATATAGATTTTCTAGAAGTGTTATGTTTGTCAAACACAGTGAGACAAGAGTTATGCATTTTCACAAAGATTTAGCACTTTTATGAGCAAAACGCTAATCAATTTTTAGAGTTAAATAAATCCCTGAACTACTTGTTTTGTGGGGGGAGGCTGGGATCTCCATACTCCATTTCAGTGCCTCCCCCCTTGGCTAGTTTAAATACTTGCCAATGAAGCATTTAACCCTATCACCTAGGATCCTGGTTCCCCCACTGGACAGATGCAGACCATCACACCAGTATAGGCCTGCATCCCTCCAGATGGCTCCCCAGTCCCCAGTGAAGCCAAAACCCTGAGCTCCACACCAGTTTTTCAACCATTCATTGAATCCCATGGTGCAGAATACCCTAGCATCATCCTTGCCATAGACAGGCAGCACCTCTGAGAAGGTTACTGTGCATGCTACTTGTCTAAGGCCCCTCCCCAACTCTACAAACTCCTCTTGCACTGCTCTGATCCCATTCACTGCCAGGTCATTTGTCCCTAGGTGGACAATGACATCCAGCTCCCCCACATACAGCTGCTCCTACGATCCTGAGGATTTGCTTCCTGTCCCTGTGAGCCATGGCACCAGGCAGCACCTTACCTCCCTATCTCCTTCTTCCCCCACTTCTACCTCCCTAATGATTGAGTCTCCCACCAGGAGTTGTTTTCTTCCCCTGTGGGGTCTCATGCCACCCTCCTGTGGGTCTCCTTTGTGGAGGTTCCCAGCATCCTCCTTGGTCTCCACTGCAGGTGCCTCCATAGAGGAACCACTCTTCCCCAGAACAGCATATGAATTGTGGAGAGGTACAACTGGAGGGATCCACCTCTGTTCCACCACCCTCTCCCTCCCTGAGTCCACCTTGGTCCAACCGCTCCTCTTTCTTGGCAACCTCTGAGGTAGCGGTGGTGGCCCTGCTGGTCCCTGGGTGGGGGAAGAGGTTTCACAAATCCTAGCCAGGTCAGCCTGGAGACAGGCAACCACCTCCCTCAGACCAGAGAGGTGCCAGCAAACAGGGCAGCATTGCAGCGTCCAGAATGTCTCCCAAAACAATGCTGCCCCACAGCCATTGCACTGCACCACTCCCATCTTGACTTATTTTGTGTCCCCTCTCCTGTTGCTTTGTATGCTTACTGTCTCCTTCCTCTATGTAATTTTACACTTACTTTCCTACTGCCTATATGCCCTTACAACTCTTGCCCTTCCTGTTTTATGACAGGAACTTCCTGTAGTCTTCAGTAGTCTCCTTCCTCCATGCTTGGATTCAGACCTCCAGCAGCCAGGGGGGATCAAGAGTTTTTCTTTTTTTTTAGGTTCCTTCAAGGTTGCTGAAACTAATGTGTCTCAGTGTTCCTTCCCTTCCTACTGCCAAATGAGAAGTTCCTGTTGTCAGTCAAATTCAGTGGCTATAAAAGTAGAACTAGCTTTAGATGACAGGGTGGAAAAGAGGGGAAATTAAACAACTAAATTACAATATCCTGTCCCTGTAAAACAGACATGAGTTTTGAGTTCTGTTCAGCAAAACAGCTCTGAATTGCAGCTGGTTCATGACTTGTATTCACGCTTTTCCCCCTGGAAATGACAGACACTGATAGACAGGGATTCAGCATAATGAATAATGCATGAGATGCTAGCCACTGACATTCTGATCACTGGATTTCTGCACAAGGGAGAGCAATGTGCAATAGATCAGATTGGTCTGAGAGAGATCTCTGAAGAGAGAATATTTGTGAATTGCTCCCAATTGCTCTTCTTGTCTAACTAAAATATTTGTCCAAAACAGACTAAAGACCCCTGGAAAAAAGGGGACAGATGCAGCTAGAGTGCCACGCCATGGCTCTAACACAAGAATTATAGCAGGGGTTGCCTTGAAAGCTATTCTACATCTGGGAAGATGGTGAGCCACTGTTTTCTGCTAACACAGAAACATAGAAATTGATGGCAGATAAGGGCCTCTAGGCCAACCCAGTCTGCCCATTTTTTTTACCTGCTGCAGATACCACAGACATTACTCAATCTCTGACTTTGATCTTTTTCCTATCACTAGGGTTCCCCTATGCCTATTATATGCATTTTTGAATTTCGCTATGGAATTTGCCCCATCGCTGTTACATGTATCCACCACCCTTTCTGTGAAGAAATACTTCATCACATTACCCCTTAGTCTACCCCTTCCAGCCTCATGTCATGACCTGTTGTTCTAGAACATCTCTTTTTGTCACAGATGCTACCTTCCTGTGCCTTATTTATGCCCTTGAGATATTTGAAGGTCTCTTTCATATCCCTTTTTCCTCCTCTACTCCATGGTGTACATATTGAGGTTCTCCAGTCTCTCCACATATGACTTATGGTGCAGGCCCTGCACCATTTTTGTTTCCCTTCTCTGAACTACCTCTACCCTGTCTATGTCCTTACAAAGATGGGGCCTCCAGAACTTGACACAGTACTCCAGATCTGATCTCACTAATTATTTGTACAGAGGCATCATCACCTCCTTCCTTCTGTTAGTGATACCTCTGCCTATGCACCCCAGTACCCCACTGGCTCTTCCCACAACCTTGGCACATTGTTTGGACACCATTAATGCTAAAGTTAGGATTTTATCCTGACAGGGGATCAAACTAGCTGAGGTCTCAAGTGACTTTCTTCCTGTCAGGGTGGGTGAAGGTAAGTCCCTTGGTGAAGCAAAAAGGATCTTTGTCATACAGAGCATTACAGCCCACTCCCCCCTCATCACTGGAAGCACATTAGGTCTACTGCACCTGTAGCCAGCTTACAGCACAGAACTTCCATATCCAAACTCATCAAAATCATCATAGCCTGCTTCCTTCACTACAAGGAGCACGTTGGGTCTACTGCACCTGTAGCTAGCCTACAGAAAAGACCATCCAGCCATCATCTGCCTAAGTAGGGGAGACATCCCCATAGAAACAGCACCAGCCTGTCATCTTAAGGTTCTACCCACAGAACTTACCATTCCTGTTATTTAGCTAGCTAGTAACAAACATTCTGAGCATTCCTTTGTGACCTTAGAAGCAAGCCCACAGCAATAGCTTACACCCAGGAGCAACTGTTTTACTGTCCATCCAATCGTGTAATTTGCCAGTCAGCAGCTGCAGCCAACAGCATAATTTACACAGTACTGCACCAAGGTTCAAGTGACACAGGACTGCAACTCCACATCTGTGCGCATACTCGAACTGTGATTGTAAGACACTGCAGGCACTGTGGGGGTTAACTAGTGCATCAGTGGAGAAAGAAGTGCAGAGACATGCCTTATGGTGCAGGAGAAAGCAAACTGCTTTCTTTGTTTATTTTTTACCTTTGCATCCTTTGTCCTCCACCTTGTTCTCCAACCCCAAAATACACAGTATTCCTGTGGCAGCTTTTACATCAGGAGGACAAAACACAAACTGAGATTTCGTGTGTATGAACATATGCAAGCAATAAAAAATGCAAATCTCATTTATGCAATTGCCAGCCACATATATCAGTACCCAAGAACCAGTCACAAAGTTACTACTATAGGAACTGAGGCGATTAGTAAAGAGATTTTGAAAATGCACTTAACGATTCTGAACAGAAATGGACTTTTAGATTATAAGCCCTTAAATATCCGGTGCTGAATGACAGATCTGAATTGACCCTTCTTCTGAAAAAGAAACAAAGTCTCAGGTAGTTTCTTCTAAATAACTCCCACCCCCATTTCCAACAAAACTGGAGTCATTTCCCTCTTATGAAAAATGCCTACAAGACATGCTAAAACCGTGCCATCTCTGTTTTGACCTTTCTTGCTGTGTTAGTTCATTCACAGGTGTGACTCAGGAGATGGAATTCCGCATAATGAGAGGAGACTGATGCTTTATTCTTCTGGCAATGAAATCAGTGGCTTTGGAGGGAGTTGAAAATAGATACTAATGAATACAAGGTTCAAAAGAATGAATTGAAACAGTTTATAGTAACTGGTGTGTGCTTTTTCCCATAGGGAAACCTGGCTGTAATTTTCCATTATAACCAGCTGGTTATAATGGCAGACACAAACCTGGTTTAACTCAGACCACCCATACGTCAGTCGCCGATCTGCAACATTCTCTGGAGCAATTTATTTATTCATTACAAATTGGGTTTACAACCTTTGAGTCAGAGACTCATTTACAAAGGCACCTCGTCGCGGGGGGGGCAGACATCAAGACAGGTATTACAGTGAAGATTAAAACAGAGGATAACATTACAGGTGCAATAAAAGGAACATTTAACATAGATACACTTAGGTTACATAATGTTGTATTTGTATGTTACTTAGGTTACATAATGTTACAAAACTGTGAGTTACACTCATGGATATAGTAGGTCCTCAGAGAAGACAGCGGATTACATCCCTGTTTGGATCTAGTAGGGAAGAAGTGGGTCTGGGGGAGGGAGAGGCTGTCCAGTGGACATTGTTGAGCCAGGGGGCAAGGTGGGCAGGTACCACAGGTTACAACAGGGGGTTAGTTGCACCTATAACAGTGGGTATTAAAGATATGGTTCCGAAGGGCTGTTTTGAAGGAGCCAGTTTTTGGCAAGTTGGAGATGCAGCTAGGAAGGGAGTTGAACCAGGTGGGGGCTCAGTAGAGAAAGGATCTCTGGGCAAGAGAGGTCTTGGTTCTGGGCACCTTGAAAGTGGCCTTAACAGAGCTACAGGTGGTGACGGACGATGATGACTGTTGTAGGGAGGTGGAGGCCCCAGGGGGGGAGTACTAGCAGTGATTTCTTAGTGAGAAGGCACGTTTGGTAGAGCAGTCAATCCTCAAAGTTGAGCAGATTGGTGGTAGTATAGAGAAGGCAGGTGTGAGTTTGGCTGGGGGCACCGGTCAGGAGCCTACAGGCCTTATTGATGGAGAGTTGGATTTTGGAGAGGGCATTGTTGTCAGCTGCGGCATAGATGGGCAAGCCATAGTCCATGAGGGACAAGACGGAGGAGTTGATGGCCAGCCGGAGGGCAACCTGAGGTAGGCAGTCCCTGTGCCGGTACAGCAGGCCAATCCGAGAGTTAATGGCGGCTGACAGGGCATTAATGTGGGTGTGGAGGTGAGGGCAGTATCGAACGTGATGCCTAGATACTTGTATGTGGTCACTTGTTCTAGCAGGTGCAGAGTGCTGGGGATAATCAAGAGGGGCTATTTTAGCTTTATTTTGGTGGTGGGAGAAGAGCATTGATTTGGTTTTCTTTAGATTAATGACCAGTCTGCGGTCACCAAACCACCTTTCAGCTTGGTTGTAAGCTTGCTGGAGGGATAATTGGAGGGAGGTGGGATTGGGACGTGAGGCAACAAGGACTGCATCATCAGTGTAGAGGATCATTTTACCAGTACATGAGCTGGGGAGGGTGTTGAGGTAGAGACTAAAAAGTATTGGACCCAAGATGGAGCCCTGAGGGACCCAGGAGCGAATGGGAAGAGTGCTGGAGAGGGAGCCGCTGATCTTGACAAGCTGGGATCTAGCAGAGAGGTAGCTAGAGAACCAGGAAAGGGGACCACCAGAGAAACCAAGTTGGAGGAGACAGTTAAGTAGAAGGAGATAGCAGACAGTGTCAAAGGCCTCAGAGAGGTCAATGAACACTGCTCCTGCAAGGCTACCAGAGTCGACAGCAGCATGCAGGTGTTGGGAGAATTCCAGGAGAGCCATGGTTGTACTGTGTCCTAGGCAGAAACTGTGCTGCTCTGAGCACATAATGTCATACTTGGTTAGGTACTCAGAGAGCTGGATCGACACCACTTTTTCAAGGGCTTTAGAGAGTGGGGGGAGGATGGAGATCAGCCGGTAATTGTTGTGGGTGGATCGGTCCCCATTCTTATGTATGGGTGTGATTTCAGCAGTTTTCCAAGCACTTGGGAACTGACCCAGGCATAGAGACCGGTATAGAAGGTCAGTCAGGAGGCCTAGAACTTTGTCCAAGACCATACGGAGGATCCTGGAGTTGAGGGGGTCACTGCTGAGGTTATTGCTGCCTAAGGCTTTTAGCAGGTGTGGTCTGGCTTCTTGGGGGAATAGAGTGTACAGGTAGAATGGTGAGCAATGCAGGACCGGAGGGAAAGAGGGGGGATTGGGTCAAAGAAGCTGCTGGGGAGGACCGAGCTTAGGTCAAAGAAGGCAGTGTTAAGGCAATCGGCTAGAAGGAGTGGATCTGTGGTGGGGGTGCCATTAATGGAGAGCTGAGATGGTGGGGGGGGAGCGGGACTTCCTATTTAGCTCTTTCATATTATCCCAGATTATCCGGGCTCAACCCCAAGTGGAAGCTAGGGTGGTCTGGTAGTGCTCTGCCTTGGCCTGCCTAATGGCTCAAGTGCACTTATTGCATTCTGCATTGTAGGCCTGTCTATCAGATGCCTTTCCAGATTCTACAGCAATGTGCCAGAGATTATCTCTGTTTTTGAGTCTCTGGAGGAAGGGTGGGGTGATCCATGGAGCATTGCATTTTTTGGAGCGAATCCTGGTGAGGGGGCCGAAAAGGTCACAAGCCTTACAGAAGGCATTTGTGAAGTGGTCAAGAGCTGAGTCAATGTCAGGGGCACACTGGATAGGGGACCAGTCTAGCTGGGCTAGGTATTGTATTAATTTTCTGAGGCTGCTGGGGATTAATGGTGGCATAGAGTGGCGTGGGTCACTGGCTTCAGAGTGGAGGATGACCAGAGACAAAGGACTGGGGAGTGATAGCTAAGATAGTCAGGAAGGACAGTGACATCCCGGATTTTGTAGGGGCGGTTAGATATAACAACATCTAGGAGAGTGCTGATGCCAGTAGAGTGGTTGAATCTGGTGGGCTGGGTGACTAACTGGGACATATTCAGGGCAGCAAAGGAGTCCCTTATAAGGGAGGCAGTGGAGGCAAGCCAGTTAACATTGAGATCACCTAGGATCAGTTGCTCCACTTTGTGAGGGAGAGATGTGAGATAGTCAATGAGGGACTGAACCACTTGGTTTTGATTCCTCGGGGGTATGTAGGAGACCGTGAGGAAGAGAGGGCCTCGGGTGGGGTCAGATGCGATTTTTGAGGTGAGGGCTTGGGCTCCATAATCAAGTTTAGGAGCTGGGAGTGCCTGACCTATAAGGGAGTCCCGTACGAGTAGAGCACAACCACCACTATGTTTGCCTACTCGGTCTTGCCTGTAGATGGTATATCCAGGGAGGGTGATAACAGAGTCAGGGATGGATTTGGACAGCCAAGTCTCTACCAGTGCAACTATGTCAGGTTGATGTTGAATGACCCAGCACTGGAGGGCAGCAGATTTCTTTAGGAGACTGCAAATGTTTAAGGATGCAAAGCAGAGGCCAGTTGCAGTACAGGGTTTAGAAGGGCTGGAAGTCATAGGTCCTGGGTTTGGGTGTACATTACCAGATAATAATAATAGCAGTGTAATTATTCTGGTCAGTGGCCGATGGCGATGGAGACCCTTGGGTCTACACCCAGCTGAGAACTTTACAATCAGGGTGCATGAGATAGATAAAGTGTGAAGGGTGGGAATGGCAGGGGACAGCTGGGTTCAGGTCGGTCCTTGGAGGGCGGAGGGGGTGGGGGTGTTGGGGGGGTCAAGGGTGTGTCGTGGGTGGAAGAGGGCTGAGTCACTGTGGGGTAGTCTGGGGATGAGGTGCCTAGTGTGGAGGAAAGGTGCGAGGTCTGTACCAAGAGGGTGAAGGAGAGCAGACTTAGTAATGGAGTGTAGGTACCCATAGCAGCTGAGCAGTAAAGGAAAAGTGTCCAGAAGTAGTAGAGAGTAAGGAGATGTAGAGCAGCTTTGGCACGGTTGGGGGAAAACTCCTCTAGTGGGTGAAGAGTATAATCTGCAAATGGGAAAAATCAGTATCAATCAGTAGAAGAGGGAAGGGGCAAAGACTGATGAATAGTGATAGACTGACCACACAATAAGTGAAATAAGACAGGAACTGTATTGTGTTGGATTGGGTAAGTGTGCTTATAACTGGGCCCTCTAGTGGCTAAAAGATATAACCTGCTAATGGAAAAGTAAAAAAAAAACAACAAAAAAAAACAGGCAGGGAGGTTCTGAAGCAAGTTTTGAGGGGGGGCACTGCAGCAGCCTCAGTGGGACACAGAGGTCAAGGGTGAAGCCCACATACTTGATGCTCTAAGAGAAGGGGCACAGGGCTCAGGGCAGATAGCAAAATCACACTACCTTAAAACCTCCCTCGAAACTTAAATCAACTCTTAAGAAATCTCTATATCAGACTAAACATTACTTAAAATGAGAAATCAAGAACATGTCAAGCAGAGGTCAGTCCTAGCATTAATTTCTTGGCAGCAGTTCCTAGAAGACTTCTGGATTGCTGCACATAATGTGAGAAACACTGGCAAACAGTGGTAAGTGAGATTCCTCCAGGGGTAGATGCCAAAATTCAGAGTTCCAACCCGTACCTTGCTTGGAGGGTGAGCGTCGGGCAGCTTCTCCTTACAGTAGTCTGCTTACCAAACTGCAGAATGCAGTTTGTTTGAGAGGAAACAGCCCGAAATGGCACAGTAGTCCTCTGGTGAGATAAGGTGAGAGGACAAAATTAAATAGCAGGCTTGGAGGGAAGGGCAGTCAGAAAACAAAAGTGAAATTAACAGTTTGGGAGGGGTTGAGAATTAAACAGAAATAGTTTAAGCAGAGAAGTTCTGAAGCAAGTTGGGAATTGGGGAGGACACTGCAGTATGCTCAACAGGAGAGAGCAGTAGCCTCAATACAGTTGTGGAAGGGGCTCTGATTAACACTGGGGCACAGAGCTGAAAAATAAAAAAACAGGCAGGGAGGTTCTGAAACAAGTCTTTTTTTGGGGGGGGGCACTGCAGCAACCTCAATGGGACACAGAGGTCAAGGGTGCAGCCCACATGGCAGCACACTTTGCCATCCCTCGCAGTCGGTGGTAACTTAGTTTTTTATTTAAAAAAGAAATGAAGTTTCTTTCTTCACTGACCCAGAAAAAAAAAGGAAAATAAAAGTGAAAAGCGGGCTGTGTTTCCCTGTCAACATGCCTGCGTCACCGAATGTGTGCCACCGAGTCTCCCTGCCTCTTCAAGCCGGGAAGATTGCCACAACCGTCGCTTGACAGTAAATTTAGCTATAAAAAAAACATACATTTAGATGTTTTCAATCAAAATCTCCACTTCTTTTGGCCCCCAACAAGTGCAGCACTATGACTTGGAAGGCCGCGGACCACGCAGAATCCAACTGGTCCATGGCTTCCTGAATACCAGTCTGTTAGCTTATTTTGTTTTGTATTGCTGAGTTGAAAAAGTGCATGCCAGCAATTATATAAAATAAAATATGGGGTGGTTGTGTAAAACTCGATTTTACACACACCCTCATTGTGGGATGCATTTCATAAACCCCTCAGGCTTTGCCTTTGGGGTTTATGTAGCATCCCACAACTCGTGTGTGTGTGTGTGTGTGTGTGTGTGTGTGTGTGTGTGTGTGTGTGTGCGTAAAATCTCATTATACAGTCCGCCCCATACTTTATTCTGTATTTTTCATTTGTACCATAAGGGTTACAAAGTTGAATTGATTTGTTTTCCCTTTTTGTATGCACCTAAGTAGAGAATTGATTTCTGTATGCCTCCATAATATCAGGAATGTAGCTCTTTAAAACATATTGTGGGTGTTTTCATTGATTGATTCACTGATTGGTTCACTTAAATGTTTGTATAAAAGCCCACCTGCAGCACCAGTGGTTTAGCTCTGACGAAACCCTGAAGGCAGGGTGAAACGTAAGCTTGTCCTTGCAGCAGTGCTGTTGCACTATTGCCCATTGTTTGTATCTTGCAACTGGAAATACGAATAAAACTGTTTGAAATGGAGTGAACACAGTTTCGGACTCTAACTGTGTGAATGTGACTGCACCAGCCTTTGTTGTTGAACAGTCAGCCTGATAGTAGTGTTGTCAAGGTCCTGGAAGCCCTGAGAAAGAACAGAATAATGGATTACTTGGTTAAGAAGACAGTTTCTGCCCCCTCTCAGCATGGCTTCTAGCAAGCAGATTGTGCCGCAGCAACATGATCTGTTTTTGCAAGGTAGTGTCACAGAGGTAGACAGGGGCAAAGCTGTAGATGTTGTCTATTTGGACTCCAGTAAGGCCTCTGCAACTATAGTACATTTTTATTATTTTTATTTATTTAGAATTTTGTGCACTGGGATATCTCCATTTAGGCTCACACCTACAGTGGAGTGCGTCAGGATGCAATGCAGTACCTTGCAGTAAATTATATATCACAAAATGTTGCATGACAAAGCGGCTTAATTGTCAGTGAATTAAAGTTGGTGCCGCTGTAATTTTCTAGATGAACCAAGGATGACAGACACAGCATCAAGAATTCCTAACAGTTAAAATAAGACTAGTTTAGCATGCGATTAGTAAACAGATGGTTAACAGTCACGATATAGACATATTTATTATTTTATATGGCAGACAAGAGAGAGTACGTACAAGTCAACGTTCAAAAGAACGGAACATGACAAGCTTCTGGACAAGTTATGCAAGTACTGAATAGACAAGGCATAGAGTACGCAAGGTAGATTGCTAACTGGCTTGGGAGCAGGAAGTAGAGTGATGGGGTGGACAGACACTATTCTGAGTGGAGAGTGGTACTCAATAGCATTTATTTGGGATCTGAACTGGGGCCACTGTTGTTTAACATTTTCATAAAAGATCTGCAAGATGAGGTCTCCTGAAGGCTGCTTGTTTGCTGATGACACTAAGGTGGCCTGAGTGATGGACTCCCTTGAGAATAAGGGATATCGCTTTCTGCAGTAAAGTGGAAAAAGGATTTTATCATTATAGGCAGTGTGTACCTTCTGTCAAGCTGGCCAGCAGAGTGCTGGGTTGCATCCGCAGGGGTTGGTCAGTGCGGCAGGGAAAGTAATCCATCCACTTTACAAGGCCCTAGCCAGGCCCTAGCTGAAATATTGAACGCAGTTGCAGGCTCCTTAATAGAAAAGCTATGAAGAGAGGCTGGTGGCCCTTAATATGTTCACCTTAGAACAAAAGGAGACTAAAAGGGACATGATCTCAGTCTTCTACATAGGAGTTTTTACAAGATAGAACACACATACTGTAGTTGTTTCCTCCAGCAGAACACCATGACATGCCCTGAAGTTCAGTGGTGGCACGTTCAGTTACAATATTTGGAGGCGCTTCTTCTCCCAGAGGGTGGTTAACCTAAGGACCAGCCAACCAGATGAGACAGTGAGCATGAAGTCTGTATAGGCCTTCAAAGTAAAGAAATGTTTGTCTACAAAGGGATCGCAGGGTACCCTGGTTAATAGAAGGTCAGGGAATCTTAATAAATGTGTACATGTTTGCACAGCATACTGATGTCCCTGCTTATAATGTGGGCGGTTGACATCTTTACAATTTTGGACTGGGGCATTACCAGCAGGAAAAGGGAGGTCATAATTCCGCTATACAAGACACTAGTGAGGCCCCACCTGGAGTACAGTGTACAGTTCTGGAGACCATACCTACGTAAGGACATAGACAGGGTAGAGAAGGTTCAGAGGAGGGCAACAAAGATGGTGCATGGATTGCATCACAAGTCCTATGAAGACAGGTTGAAGGAACTGAACATGTACTCCCTGGAGGAGAGGAGGGAGAGAGGGGATATGATAGAGACATACAAGTATCTTACAGGGAGGAACAGGGTGCAGGAAAACACTATTTTTAAGCGAAAAAGATGTTCCAGGACTAGAGGGCATGGGATGAAGTTGGAGGGAGGACGATTCAGAGGAAACATGAGAAAGAATTTCTTCACAGAACGGGTGGTGGACAAGTGGAACACCCATACCTCTCAACCTCCTGCCTCATAAATCAGGGACAAGGCTTAAAAAAATCAGGGACAAAGGACCAAAATCAGGGACACATCTTCAAATTTGATGATATCCACTCAGGAAGCTGGCAGAATATGGAGCTTAGTGCAAAATGCATTTTCTAAGGAAGAACAACTCTTTAACTTTAATGTTTGACATTAATTTGTGCTTCCATCTCCCACTGTTTGGTCACGGAAACACAATTTTTAGGAGGGATAGAGTAAAATTTTGAGGCAAAATCAGGGACTTCCCTGAAAATCAGGGACAGTTGGGAGGTATGGGAACACCCTGCCAGACACTGTCTATGTATCTATGTATCATTTGGTTTTCAGGGCCTTTGTCCAGTCATCTGACTTTGCTCAGAGATAGTCTGGTTTTTGATCCATTGTGAGGGTCCACATACTCTTAAAACAGATTCCATCAAATCGTTTAATGTTTTTGAGCAGGTTCTGATGCCACAAAGAACTTTGCTTGCAAAAGCAGTACATGGAGTAGCAAGGCATGGCTGTTGAGACCATTATCAGTAAACGAGCCTAATCTTTTCCACTGTGCATTTTAAGTATGTTCTTTTACTGCCCCATTAAAGTCGGCTCTCACATTACCAATGGCTTTTAAGGTGTAGTAATGTACTTATTAATTATCATTCATAAAAAAATGGGTAGGGCTGGCGGCAGTGTTGGGATGTCATTTAATTATCCTGTGTTTGCCTTGTCCAAAGACAGCAACCCAAGGCATGCATGAAGGACCAAGAGTCCTTTACAACCTTAAATTATTATCTTGCTACAGTATGTTACTATGATATTCCTCTGTACATAGCCTACCTTAGCTCAGTAAATCAGGAACAATGGCTGGTGCAAACACCAGTGGCAACTACTGACTGCTAGACGACAACTGTTAAACTGAAAACAATAAATGCGCATAACTGGGAGATGACAAGAGACTGCAAGACACACAAACAGTTTAGAATTCGGAGTAAGTACTAGTAAAAGGTCACACCAATAGAGCATGTATCAATTTTTAGAAATGAAAAGTACCACATTTTTGTATTGTACTGCTGTCTTTTCATGGTTCAGTGCATACAGACTTCAACCCACCACCAAAACATTACCTCAGGGTAAACACTAGTCAAGGGACATTCAAACACATGATGTACTTTTACCCCTCAGTCCTGATAAATGCATAAGGTGGATAGAGCGTCAGATACAGTTTATATGTTCACCATCATAAAGGCTGCAGGAAACATTAGTATTCAGGAGCACAGAGATAGAATGGCTTCAATTTGAACTTGTTTTAGAAAATGCCAGACTTGTCATAAATTGAGACAAGCAATTTAGAGTGCTTTTTACACACAAAAAAAGAAAAAAGAAAAGAATCAGCAGAAAAAATAAGAAAGGGCATGATCTCTGTTAATGTCCCACTGTTAGAAAAGCTACCACCTGGGTTAGGGAGCCTTTGAACAGGTGCAATCTGGGGTGGGTGGGGAAGAGAAGACGATGGGACAGAACTGATTTCATTTCCTTGGTTGCAACTAGTGATGAGGGCATCCAGTGTCAGCAGGGCTCTTGTTCTGACCTCTTAATGCAGCTCTGGCATCAACTGTTAAGATAGCTCCCATCCCCTGGTGATTTCATGCTGGGACCAGCAAGATATTTCCATTCTCTCTGATGTCAGGCGGCCGAATCAGCCAGACAATTTGAACATCAGCGTGATGCCTGCTCTTTGTTCAGTGGGAGGTAGACTACCTAAATTCAGTACTCATTCTTTTTTCTTTTTGTAGTTGTATGGTTTCAGATAAGATTTTGATCACATCCGCTCAGCTGGGTTCCAGTTCCTTCAGATCACAATGGATCTGAATTATGCCAGAGTAACAGGCTCCTAGACTTTATATAATGATGCTATTGTGAGGCAATGTTAGCATTAATGCTGTTAACCTTTTATAAGGCAAGTTTAAACAGCTGTTCAGTACATACTGTAGCTCTCTACCTCTCATCAACTGAATATGGGACACTGTTCCTCAAAAAGTTGTTGGTAGTGGGGAGATTAAAAAATTAAAACAGGCCACACACTTCATCAAATCTTGTAAAGAGAATCTCAGCATACAGCAGATATTAGTGTTGTGACATTTATAAACCTTGCCTTTGACTGAGCAATAGAGATTAATATAAATGTTTACTGTAATGTCCCACTGTACAGTGTAGGACAGCACCTTTTTCGCACAAGACAAAAAGCTTCTGAGTGGCAAAAAGAGGTGTTGCCCTCCTAATGTGGATTGTTGAAAAAGATTGTTTAAAAGAATTAGGAAACAACTGGTATTCTTTTAGCTGCCATCATGTTATTGTTTTAGTGTCTGTCAAATATTCTAATATGCTTCAACCTTTTTTTTCCTGTGAAATTAAGACTCAATTGTTATTGCTTTTCAACTATATTTAATTTCTGTCTCCTCAGCAGCTACTGCTGTGTCTTTTAATACTATGTGAACATTCTGCAGTATATCAGTTACACTGTTCTAGTTCATTTGGATGCATTGCATTCAGTGGTGTAAGATATCACAAAATATCTTGGAAATAGGAAACAAAAGGAAATAAAGTTACTGCTGAGGAGAGGAAAGGCATTATAGATTCGAGTGTGATATGCAGCTAGATAATTAATTTATCAAAAAATGCTCAAAGAAGATCAGAATACTAAACATGACTGGTATGAAAAGGAAAGCAGGAGAGCATTTAACAGTATAAAAATAATCCCACGTCATTTTTAACATCAGTCTATGTACAGCTTTGCCTCAGTGTGCCTGTCTCAGACAAGACCCAATAATGAAAAGTTGTCCTCCCAAACATATAAATGTGCTATAATAACTGGTTACTGCTTTTTCCCATAGGGAAACCGTCACATAATTTCCCATTATACAGGAGTGTGTATAACGGCAAAGCCGCGCTAAGTCACGCAAAGCTGATCAAACAGTGCAAAACACCAGTAATTATAAAAAATAAAATATGGGGTGGTGTCTGTTACACTCGAAGTTTACAAACCCCTCGAGCTTCGCTCTCGGGGTTTATGTAGCATCTAACCCCTCGGGTGTGTGTAAACTTCTCATTACACACACCACCCCATACATTATTCTACATATAATTACTAAGTAGGTTTAATACTGACCTGAAACCAGTACTCTAAAAATCCAGTAATACACAGTTGTGATTGCACAACCACATACTGTAAGATTGAATTTTTACTCTTTAATTTCTAAACTAACTGATGTTGACTCACACAATCTACTATTTCCACTGGCTGACTCATCAGTTGTTGAACGCAGTTTTACTTGGCTACCAGAAATATAGCATGGTATGAGTCATTTATAATAAAACCAGGAATTATAAAAAGTAACATATGGATTGCTGTGTGTTACAGCATTCTTTGCACACTTTTGGTGTGTGATATCAGTACAAACCACTCAAGCTTTGCTCTTGTCTTTTAACTGGTATCACATACATCAGGTGGTGAAAACTAAATATGTAACACACTGCTACCCATACATAATTTTCAATATTATAACTAATTAGATGTAGTTCTAACCAGCTTTCAAAACCTGGAGATTTAATTTATAGACAGAAATGACATCACAAATCCCATTATCCTTGGCTGTGATGTTTTACTCGGGCATATGATTTTTGTAATGTTAATACATTGTTTACTAGCATTTTTGCCCTCATCCTTGTTTTTATTTCCCCCTTGTTCCATATATTGAATATTAAAGGTGCCTGATGATGGTGTGCCATTCACACAGCAAATGCACAATGGCAAAATCTCTCACAGTGAAAATCTTGACAGGTTTCTAGATTGTTGCTGTGAGGGACCCGAGGGTGAAATTTCACCCTTTCACTGTCTTTTGCCCTCCTTCAAAACAACTCTGACTTGGAGTTAATTATCTCTAGAAGGGGTGGGGGCCACAGCCCCCCAACAGAAAACACACAATGTCTGACAGGCGAAATTTCACCTGTCGACATTGGGGATCTCGCCATGCCGAACTTCAACAACACTGTTGTTGTTTCAACATGGTAGAACCCTTGATGATCTGCTCTTAGTGAGGGATGGGAGATCATGCTAATGCTATTCTCTTTGATCCTTCATCACCATTTGACACACTGTACCATTGGGTGTTAGTGGACTGCATTGGGGAATATGGGTGACTAACCAAGAAAACATTGAAATGGTATAAGTCTTTCCTTTCTGGCAGATTGCAGTGGGTTGTGATGGGAACTTTGTTGGTCAGCTACGAGATTCCACATGG
Organism: Neoceratodus forsteri; assembly: GCA_016271365.2. Lineage (NCBI taxonomy): Eukaryota > Metazoa > Chordata > Ceratodontiformes > Ceratodontidae > Neoceratodus > Neoceratodus forsteri. Next base: position 111,885,223 of record JADMNL010000033.1, read on the forward strand.
TTTGATTTTATACTCCAAGTTGTTTCTGGTGCATATGCTACTTCTGGGGCAGGTCATCAGAATGTATGGTATGAGTTTTCACTGCTATGTAAATATTTTCACTGCTACTTAAATGATACTTAACTGTACCTGTGCTTTACATCAGATTGCAGGAGGTGGTAACTGTGATGGACCAATGACTTAAAAAAAATTGCTGATTAGATGGCTTCCAGGTGGCAGAGTCTGAACCTGACCATGACAGAGTTGCTGCTAGTACAACAAGGTCCTCAAGGGTCAACTGGAATACATGAGGCCATCAGATTTCCATCTTTCAATGGCACCTTTCTAACAGTTGTGGATAGGGTAAAATCTAGAAGTCATTGTGGACTCAAGCAGACACTAGAGCATCAGGGGTCACTGTAGTCCACAGTGAATTTTTCTAATTAAGGAATATTTTCCAATCCATCCAGTACAGAGGCAGTATATCTGGAAAAGTCAGGGTGGGGTGTGGTGTCCCTCATGACTCAATTCTTTGACCTGTTTTATTTTCCTTGTTCTTTGACCCAATAGTGACAGTTGTAACTGAAACAAAACTAAAGCTTTATGCTGATGATGCAGTTATATACTGTCATGGATCATCAGCTACTGAGTTGAAAGTGGTTTAGATAACAGAATTGGGTTTAATACAGAACTGGTTATGTAGGAATAACATGGTGCTTATCAAAAACTTATACAATGGTCCTTGGGACTCGTTCCAGGTTGAGAGACCATGGTTACAGTATAAGCAAGGTGGCATTGGACGGGACAAAGTATGAAAATGTTTCTTCGTTTAAATATCTTGAGGTGACCTTGGACCCTACTTTGAGCTTTGGACCACACATGGAAATATTCACATTGAAAGTTAATGCAAAAATTGCTGCTCTATACAGAATTCACAATTTTCTAACACCCGAAACCAGAATGGCAATAGTTAATCAAAATCTACTACCTCTAGTTAACTACGCTTCAACAGTGACTGACATGGCCCCAGCAAATATACTGTCTAAGAAGAGAATTGTACTTCACAAGATAGGAAGATTTGCACAATCAGCCCTAAATATGATGCATCATTTTGAGACACTTAGAAGACTGGGTTGGCTTCCTGTTCCCTTGAATTCCAAGCTATCCTTGTCCCGACTTGTTTATAGGACCTGGAAGACAGGCACTCCACCTACTCTGTTTCAGTCTCTTATGAACTGTGCACCAAGTTTCAACTCATGCTCTTCACAAGACCAACATCTTTTAAATGTGCCATTTGTACATACTCTAAGTGACCAATGAACTTTTGCTCATTCTGCAACATCCACCTGGAATGAAATACCCCATCACATTATGTGTCTGCCTACTTACTATGCTTTTTCTACAGCATTATCAACCCACCTGACTGGACTATCCAGATGTGAATGTTTCCAATGCTTTGTACCAGTTTATTGTATTGTTTGACATTGACATTTATTGTCCCTATCTATTACTGTTCTTTTGTACCAAACTTTTATTTTGTTTTTAACTGACGTGGAACATTTTATAGTTTCTATTTATTCCCATTTGTTGAGGAATTCTGTGTATCTGACCTCGGGTCATACCTGTAAATGGAATTGTACTTCAGTGCACTCACCCAATCAACAAAATGAAATGAAATGAAAAGAAATTCAATAAGATTACACCGTATCTGGGGCAAGAGGATCTGGTGGCCCTGACACATGCCTTCATGACCTTGAGATTTGACTACTGCAATACTTTTACCTAGAATAATCTGGAGGTTCTGTGAGTCACCAGTTTCTAGTGCAGAATTCCACAGCCAGGTTAGTGGCAGGTGTGTTATACAGAGATCATATTACACCTGTGCTCTGGCAGCTGCACTGGCTTCTGAATGGTGGTGCAACACCTTCAAGTGTGCTTTGTTAACATTCAAACCCTGGATGGATCAGGCCCTGTGTATCTTACCTCTTGGCCTGCTTTGCTCCCAGACAGCTCTCTCTTTCTCTCTTTCTCTCTTTTTCTCTCTCTCTCTCTCTCTCTGTTCCTCTAAGGAACTATTGCTGGCTGTTCCAAGATTACACTTAAAACAATCTGGCAATACAGCTCTCTTGGTGGTGCAACCAGCAATCTTACACTCCTTGCCTCTCCAACTGTGGAGTTCTGCCTCAGTGGAAGTATTCAAAGGAGCCTAAAAAGTCATCTGTTTGACCTAGCATATGGTTCTGATGTGTCATGTTTGATCAGTTTTGTCTGTACATCAGAAATGTTTTAATGATGATGTTGAATTGACAGTTTTATGCTTACCTTATTATATGTATGTGCACCACCCTGAACTCTTCGGATATGACACTCTACAAAGAAAACTGAATTGCCTTGCCAAAATGTCCCTTTATCAGATTACCCACCCAGCTGTGACTCCAAGAATCATTATAAGCTGTAAATATGATTTTAGCCCTGACTCTCGATATGTGTCTTAGCCATATATTTTGTCTTTTAGATGATTTATTAAACCGAGGTCCCATCTGCCTGTTTTTTGTGGTTATTAGGTATATGTCAAAGATCCCATGCACTTTTTGAAAAGAGTTGGACAATTGTTGCTGCTGCCCTGGTCAAATTTTCCCCCATTTACTACACCAGCAAAAGTATCAGCTGATTCACTGTCAGTTGGTTTGAAACTAATCCACCAACAGATTCAGCTGGTTCACTATCAGTTGGGTTGAATCTGTATAACGCTTCTCTGAGGGGATGCTGAAAACAGGAAGTACAATATTTTGGCTCTGCATTGCCGGTTTGACAACACTTTTCTCGACTGGCAACTCATCGACAGGATTTATGTCAACCACAAGTTGTGGTTGATATAAATCCTGTTTGTCTCTGTCTTATATTACCAGGCTTTTTGCCCCCGGGCCCCCATGCAGGGGGCTTTGTCCTCCACACCCCCCTGTATTTAGGATTATCAACTCCAGTCGGAGTTGATTCAGGGAGGGGATGTAGAACCAGGAGACAGTGTGCCCCTGTGTCAGGTGCACCAACACAGTGACCTGTCAGCAACCTGTCGATTTCGTCGACGGGTTGGTAGGTCGCTGTGTTGGTGTTGCTGTTGGGGGGGCACACCCAATATATCTAGCCATCCTTTCCAAGTTAATAATACCTAAATAAATAAAAATAAATGCAACACCTACAAAATAGAGTTGTATAGATGATTTACCAAGCCCCAAAGACTCCCATTGTGAAGCAGAAGACTGGTAGGCAGACAGGAACCACAAACCACTGTACATTCAGATATGTGCTTTGAACTCCATGGGCACCATCCTGTGACTCTCTTACCTCTGGGCCAACCAATCAAAGTGGTTCCTGGTTGAACAACTCCTAAAGGCCTCTGGGAGAAGGTGGGGCAGAGGTTAATGGTGCTTTTTCTGGATTTGTGGGACACAATATTCTATCAGAGACAGCTTGTGGACCTATGGGAGCTGTCCCTGAATTACTTATATATACTGTAAGTTGGACTGCACTAGAGACTGGAAGATCTGAGAAAGATCTCAAGGAGAGAAGACCTACTGTCCAGAAAGAATGCAGCATTCATCTGCAAACTGCACAAGAAACAATGCTGAAGAGAGTAGAACAGAGCTCAAGCCAGAGCAGCTGGTGTAGGTCCCATAGTTGGCATGAAAGCCAGATGTCAGCCTGACCGCACCCTAAGGGTTTGCAAAGACAAAATGTGGGAGTCAGTCCATGTCCTCAATAGCCCAATGAGACAGGCAGAAAGCCAATTTACCTCCAAGGAGTCAGAAGTTATCTCTCTCAGAGAACCACCAACTAAGATGGCCACTTAGTCTCTGAGATCCATTTAACCCTTATATAAAATTCTTCAGAACATGCTATCGTCGATGGCTGTACTGCCCGAAAAACTCCTGTGGGGGGTCTCTCAGTGTTTGATGAGACAAGTGTTATGACTTTTGGAGTTCTGATCACTTTCTCAGCAGTGCTTATTCCACATTTGTGAAGACCAACTGTGTCTCCTCACAGAAGTTCAGAAATGGTGGCAAGTGCAGATCAGGTCGATGTCCGATTCCCTTCTACTGCATCTGGGAATCTTGACTTCTTGGAAATTAACACTATATTTAATACATTAATAGTGGATAGCCCTGTCATCTGCCAGTCGGTCACTGCTGTGGAACAGAGTTGAGGCTACAGAAATAAGGATTGCCAATACTGAACTGTTTTCAATGCAAGTGGAGACCAAGGCTGCAGCACAAAAGGACTGAGTTGTAGCTTTGGAGTGCTAGATGGGACAGCTATGTGCCAAAATTGAAGACCTGGAAAACAGAGGTTGTCATAACAATATCAGGACTGTGAGGATCCCAGAAGAGTCTGAGGGCCCTGACATGAACATTTTCATGCAAACTCTCATACCACAACTCACTGACTTCTACTGCGACAGACCATTGTAAATGGAATGGTCACATTGGTTACTGTGACCTTCAACTCTAGTGTGCCCGTCCATGTCTGGCCCTGATCTACTCACCAGAGGGCCCCCTGGTTTGATGGGGAACTCAGGGGGTGAAAGATAAATAGCTGGAGGTTAGAGTGGTGCTGGAGGAGATCGGGACTGATTGAGGACAAATTGGCTTTGAGGTCATATTATGGAGACTATCAAAGGGGAGTCTCCCAGAAAAAGGTGGATTTTCTGTCAAGGGAGATTGCTGCAGCAAGGAACAGACCAGCTCAGCTTTTCCATATGGTAGATGGGATATTGCACCTGGCCTGTCTCTGTACCGGGGGAGCCAGTTCAAGCACGAGGTATGATGAGTTTGCTCTGTTCTTTGCCAAAACAGTGTCCTGTGTCAGGACTGAGAGCTCCTCCAGTGCTTCTCAAAGAGCTTGCGGGATCAGACCGATGATGTGCCCGGGCACCCCTCTTATGTGGAGTGAGTTTGATCTATTTGGAGTGGTTGAGGTAGCTGAGATAGTCTCGAGACTGTGACCAACCTGTTGTGAGCTAGACCCAGTTCCAACCTGACTTTTGGTTGGTTGTGTGGACCTGATTGGTCCTGCGGTTACTGAGATCATCTGGTGTTCCTAGGGGACTGAGGTCTTTCCAGTGGCATTGAAAGAGACCATGGTGAGACCCCTTTTGAGGAAACCCTCTTTGGGCCCAGAGTGTCTTACCGACTACAGACCAGTTTCAAGTATCCCATTGTTATGGTAGGTTTTAGAAAAAGTGGTGGCCATTCAGCTTAAGGCCTGTCTCGTTTCCTCTGCCACTTTTGAGTGCTGTCAGACTGGCTTTAGACATGGGCATAGCATGGAGACTGCCCTGGTGAAGGTACTGAACAATCTCCTAATGATGAGAGATACAGGAGAACATACCATTCTTGTTCTTCTGGATCTCTCAGCGACATTTGACACCGTGGACCATGAGGTGTTACTGTATCAATTGTGGAACTGGTGTGGACTAACTGGCAATGTCATCAGCTGATTTAGGTCCTACCTCAGGGGCAGAGTGCAGAGGGTGATGATGGGATTATCCTCGTCTAGACCAATGCCTCTGCACTGTGGAGTTCCACAAGGTTCAGTCCTGTCGCTTCTGTTGTTCATGATGTATATGCTGCCCTTGGGAGATGTTATCAGGTAGAATGGGTTGGATTTTCATTGCTTTGCTGATGATACTCAGCTATACCTGTCCTGTGCGCCTGGAAACCAGATGGCAGCCTCTGTGTTTAATACCTGCCTTTCTGATATCCAGTATCCAGAGCTGGATGACTCAAAACTGGTTGCACCTCAACTCAGACAAGACGGAGGTGTTGGTGGTGGATCCTGGTCATTGTAATGGAAGGGGGTCAGGTAATGATTCTAATTTGAGGCTGGAAGATGCTCCCTTGATCTCCTGTATTCAGGTTAGGGATCTGGGCATGGTACTTGATGATGGCTTGATACTTGTTGCTCAGGTGTTGGCTGTTGTCCAAAGTGGCTTTTACCATCTAAGGAACATTGCCTGGATCTAAGCCCCAATACCAGCTGATGACCTGGCCACCCAAGTGCATGCCTTTGACATGTCTATGTTGGATTACTGCAATGCTCTGTACTTAGGGCTATCTGGAGCAATATCTGCCATTTGCAGCTGGTACAGAATGTGGCAGAAAGGCTGTTAATGGGTGCATTGAGATCTGACCATATTACATCTGTTCTCTCTGGGCTGCACTGGCTGCCAATAAGGTGAAGGATTGCCTTCAAGGTCAGGTTACTGACATATAAAGCCCTACATGGCCGGGGACCAGACTACCTACAAGACATTCTGGTCCCACACTGCCTGGCTCGCTCTCTCTGTTCCACCGAGGATTGCCTCCTGGTGGTCCACAGGGCTAGGCTGCAGCAGTCCAGGGATAAGGCTTTCTCTGTTTCCACACAAACCTTGTGAAACTCACTGCCAGGCTACCTGAGGGAGGCAGTGTAAAATCCAAGTGACTGCCCTCCAATTTGGTTGTAACAAAGCTCCACACACTGTATTATATATTCTAAATGCTTTAACAGCAACTTGAATCCAGTGTGTTGTGGACAGCACACCACAACCACAATGCCCCAGCACTTTGGGAGTGATCCCTTCATCAGGGAGCCTGAGAGAGGCACCCTCGGTGGAAATCTTTATGAAAGGGCTGAAGACTATTCAGCCAAGCGTTTAGTATTATATAATATAATTAGGAAATCAAATAACTTACTGGCTGTTCTGTTTTTAAGGTAGATAGATATATTAACTGCTTTATTTTATTCTGCAGTGATTACTGAAGTGGTTTAATGATATTGTTTTTAAAATTGTACAGCACTCTGAGCCCCCAGAAGGGGCTTTTTATAAATAAAGTATCTGTCTGTCTGTCTGTTTATCTATCTACCTATCTATCTATCGGACACTGGTGCCAAAACCAGCTTGAAGAGCACCGCCACATCCAATCCTTGCATATCTGCTGTGCTACAATGTTAAGGAATTCATTCTTCATTGGGTCAGAGAAAAGGGGCCATTGTATTGGAATTGGCACAGATTGTTCCTGTTTCAGGATTTCTCACATGAGATGGCATACAGTCTCTTGCACCCCTCTCCACTCTGGAACTGTGCTGCTCCTAGCCGAATTTCTTTTGTCTCTTTTCCCCTTCTCCCACCCCTATTTATGTTCCTCCATTACCACACCTCCTCACTAGTCATTTTACTTTGTTAAGCCCTCTCCTCCCCATTTCTACTCTAATTCGTACCTCTAACAATTTTCTCTATCCTCACTTCCATACCAGTCATTTTACCCTGCTAGGGAATCTATTTTCTGTGGCCACCATTTTCACTGGTTCGACCTACTTCTCTTTGGTGGGTTACATCACTCATCACTTTCTCCTTTCTACACTTACCCTCTTGTGTGGGACAAAGTTGACCTCTGACTGCAAATGTAATTGTTGTGCCATTACATTGTTACCATCCAAGGGACTTACTATAGCACTTGTTCTGTATAATGCAGAATGTGTACTGTATAATGCTTAATTTGTATAATTCAATATGTGTGTAACTCCTCCATTCTACTGTACCCTGTTACTTAACATTGTTCATACGTCTTAACTTATTTCAACGTGGAGCCCTTGTAAAAGAGTCTCTGAATAAAAAGTGTTGCAATTACGAGAATCCAATAAATAAATAAATAGAGATGCAAAGCTTCCAATGGATCAAAAAGGACTTGGTTAAAGCAAACATCACCTACTCACTCTGTTATCCTGCTACTTTACAAATCTTTTGGGCACAGAAGTGTTACTACTTCCCCTCTCCTCAAGAAGCAGCTGCATTTGTAGCACAGAATATGAGGGGTCAAAGGAAGCATACAGAGCTACCAAGGAGTCAACCAACACTGGGGCTTGGGTGGTTCACTGAACAGAGCTTGACAGGAAGAGCAGCTTCCTCCTCCTGGCCTTCCCTACCAGATGTCCCAATCCAGCACACTGGGCTCGAAAGGAAGGCTAGCAAACTGTTAAACTAAAATGACACAGGCAGTGGGGCAGGCAACATGACAAAGAACCTAGAAGCCAAAGTCAGGGATCCTGGCACTCCTCCCCAGGTTCAAGTACCCCTTCCTGTGGGCCCTCTTTTAAACTGATATAAGAACCGGTGGATTTAAGAGACACTGTGAACACTACCCTGGTTGCAAAGGCTGAAGAGATGGAGGAGATGGATTTTTTTCACATCATCTGATGAAGGAGTTTACCTGTGCCCGAGCTGGGTAACAGTTGTAGAGTGGGAGGTCATTGGAGCTACACCGAAGAGAAGACAGGGAGAAAATCAACCACCCTGATTGAGGCTAAACAGATGATCGTACTCTTGCCTGGAACTGAACTATGGACTGCAGACTGTTTGAACTCAGTGACAATTCAAGTGGACTCTGGTATTTTCCTTTTTTTTTATTTGGTTTTATGCCTTAGTCATGTAGATGTTATGCTCTGTTGATAACATTGCTTTCCCCCATAGCAGGTCTGCACTTCTTTCTGGTACAGAGACTCCTCCTCACACTGACGTAGAACCACAGGGTGGCTAGCATCCTTTGGGTAAAGGTACTGTACTGTTTAATTGTATGTTTGTGGGAGATGAGAGTTAACTTAAACCTTGGGTCTGAAAGAAACTCAGAGTCTTGAAGTTCAGTTGTTCCACCTGGTGTTGACTTAATTTTTTGCATGCCAAGTTGGGGGGGGGGGGCTGCTAATGGAAGGGTTCCACAAGCCAGTCTTCATGGCGGTCAGCAAGGTTTGACATACAGAAACCCCCTACCTGATGCAACTAGTTGTTAGTATTAGAATTATGTCATGGTTCATTCTGAGATGTTATTGGGAGGGGTCTATGATGACATGAAGTCTTTTGTTTTTGTGTGCAGGAGAGGAAGGATCCTGGGAGGACAGGGAGACCAGAGGACAGTAATGTTATCTTGGCATTCAGGGAGGGACATTCTATTACTACCTCTGGGATTTGGGGTAAAATATATGAAGTTAAGGATCTGGTAATGGTGGGGAAATACAGACAGAAGCTTACAGCACTTCACGTCTCTCTGTCCTTTAGTCTGTAACACCGACTGAATGTTGTTGGAATGCTCGGGTAGTATATTGAATTAATGCTGCTGCTTCACCCCCATTGTGTTTCTTCTACAATGGAGCCTAGGACAGAGTGTGTTTACCCTAGAGTTTCTGTTACTGGCTTACATGTATTATGTTCATTTGTGGTTTACGGGGGGGTGTGTATCTCAGTGTGGTATGGATCAATAGCCTGAGCTACTGGGGTGCTTTTGCTGTGCTTAAGAAATGTATTTACTCAGCTATGCTGGTAGGGTGGTATGATACATGGGAAGGGCAGAAGCAGGCAAACTGTCCAAAATGTGCAAATGCAAGTCTGGGTGGCTCTTTGAATGCTGCTCCCCCCCATGCAATGTGGGGTGCATTCCTTTCAGCTCCCCCACTTTGAATGTCTAGGTAATATGTTAAGTTTTCACTGTGATCTGAGTAGGGGAGAACTGACAGTGGCTCAGGCATGTCCACTGTGACCAGGCTGAGGATTATACAGCATCATATGGTGTGATGTTGGGGGCATGTGTTGGGTACTGCTTGTACTGGGAACTGTTCGGATATTATGCACAGTGGTGTGGAGGAGGGAATGATGCTTTTACGCTACAGTCTCTAATACCTTTCCTTGTCTCCCCTCACTCCCTCTCTGGAGTAGTTATTTACCATGGCTACCATATGGGACCTGATAGGGGGAGCCTCCAATCACATTTTGGTCCTGCGGGATCCATACCCAGCATATTGTGCCCACATACGCTCTAACCATGAAGCTATGCTCCCTCCTCAGAACAACAGAGACAACCCCTTCCCCCACCTTAACTTATAAGGGAGTGCTCCTGAGAGACTGGGGGGCATAGGGCCTTATTGTGGGGTCCTTCCTTTCAAAATACCTGGTTAAACAACTAAATAAATTAAAAAAAAAATACTTTTTTACAATAATTTTTCATTGCTTTTTTTTTGGTTAGTTTTGCTTGCTCTCGATTGAGTACCAGTATACGTGGGAACTCTTCTCAACTGCCTCACCAATAGGAAGGGGCATTTCATGGCAGTCGAGGTAGCTACTTTCAGGGCTGGAGTTAGGGAATGAGTGGGCAGAAGGTGTATACACCACTATACTATCAGTGGTATATAGTGCTGCAGTGCCAATTGGTCATGGGTTCTCAAACCCCTTCAGTTCAGATCACCTACCAACTGTGATTTGGTTCAGTTTTTGCTATGGTTTTGATAGGTTATTTATATTAGTGTTATAGTTCATGTTTGCCTATGTGCCTACTTGATGCTGTGCTAACCTGCTCTGTGACCTTTATGTCTTGGTACACTTAGCCTCTAGGATTGTCTAGAATGTTAATGGTGAATCCTACTTTTTTCAGACCTTCCCACTTGTTCCGTCTGTCTTCCTGTCACCGAAGCCATGGCAGGGAGTTCTCAGGAGGAGGCACCACATGAACCAACTGAAGTGGTGGTTTCCTAGAGTTTAGACAAGAGATGGTAAGATCTATCTATTTATTTTGACTATGCATGCATACAGGATGCTTAAGATGGGTCTCTAACGTCAGAGTTAAAATTTGTCTCATGGAATGTGCAGGGGGTTAACCACCCCATTAAAAGGGAAAAACATATTAGCATATCTTAAGACCACACAATGTGGCATAGCTTTGTTACAGGAAACCCATCTTCTGAGAGGAAGAGGAAGAGGCAGTGAAGTTGGCAAGGGGTTAGGTAGGCATGGAATATTCCAGTTTATTTTCCTCCAGAAAACAGGGAGTATCTATTTGCGTCTGGAAGGGTAGTTCACTCCAAATTGAGAGGGAGGATAGAGATAAGAAAGGGAGACGGTTGTTCTCTTAGGAAATGTTCAGGCTAGGCCCATTGTCATAGCTAATGTTAACAGTCCTAATGTAGTTGATGCTGATTTCTTTTCATCATTAGCACAACAGCTACAGGAGGTGGGGGCTCAGAACCCTCTGGTGGTGGGGTGGGGATTTTAGTTTAGTACCAGATCCTGTTCTGGATGGCACATATTGGCTGTTGAGATACCTTGCTCATAAAATGTCTCAAAAGACCCTTTTTGCCTTGTGCCAAGAACTACATCTTGAGACATTTGGCAGTTAAGGAATCCCACATCCAAGGATTACACATTCCACTCTCCTTGGCACTCTACATGTAGTAGCCGGGACTACCTCTTGGTCAGTTCTCAATCTGTGCATGAGGTGGTGGATGCTACAATATAGCCTATAGTGCTGTCAGAACATGCCCCGATTTCCATTAATATGGTGTTGTCTGATACTAATGCGAAATCCCCTAGGTGGAGGATCAATCCTTTACTTCTCCAGAAGGCAGAATTTTTGGAGTGCCTTACTAAGGAAATTCGGATGTACTTTGAGCAGAATGCCTCACCTGACACACTGGATGATACAGTGTGAGATGCCTTTAATGCCTTTATAAGGGGCCACATTATCAGCTATGACTCCCTTGAAAAGAATAAAACAAAGGGAAGAAGTAGATCTTCTCTCATCACAACTGAGGGTAACAGAGAAAAAATGCTATGCCCAGATCAATAAATCTGATGTGGCTCTCTGGGCCATTACTCTGCTTAAGTATGATATAAATAAAATACATACGCAAATGGCAAAAAGGGTGCTCTTTTTTATTCAACAGCATCACTGGGACCAGGGAGATTAAGTGGGTAAACTTTTGGACTATAGGATGCATAAGAAACAAGAAGAGCCACTGATCCCTCACCTCCAATTGCCACAGGGTATCTCTCTTCAAACCCTGCCCAAATTAACTCTGCTTTTATGGAGTTTTTTCAGACTTTGTATACATCTCGGGGGTGCCCCAGTAGGGGCACTAGACCAGTTTTGGGGATCTGTTAATCTCCCCCAGTTGCCTCCAGGGATAGCCAGTCACATGGAAAATCCTCTCTTGGCACAGGAGAGTTCCACAGCCATCCGTTCTTTAGTGAAAGGCAAAGCTCTGGGACTAGATGGTCTCTCTACAGACTTCTACCAGGTTTTCTCTTACACTTTAACTCCCTGCTTGACCTCCCTATTTCAGAGAGCACTTCACAGGGATGTATGTTCCCACTTTTTGTGAGAAGCTATTATTACAGTCCTCCCTAAGCCTCACAAGAATAAGGTGCTATGTAATAGTTATCGTCCCAGATCCCTGTTGAATGTTGATGTTAAAATTCTGGCTAAAGTAATGGACACTAGACTGGAAAGTGTCCTGCCCTTTAACATTCATAAATCCCAAGTGGGGTTCATGAAGGGTAGAAAGGTGGTGGACTGCCTTAAACTCCTAGTGAACATTTTAGCCCAAGCCCAGCAAGGCCCAGCTTCATCAGCCTTATTGACTGTAGACATAGAAGACATGTTTAATTCCATGGAGTAGGAGAACTTATCTGAGGTGATGCATAAAGTTGGAATTGATTCTAATTTTATTGCCTGGGTCAGAACCCTTTATGCCTCCCCGAAAATGATAGTCCTTACTAATTGGCTGCTACCTTCTCCTTTTACTCTACACAGGGGAACAAGGCAAAGCTGCCCCCTTTCCCCACTTCTCTTTCTCATTGCCATGGAGCCCCTAGCAGCTCAGATTCAGCAAACTGAAGAGTCAAAGGCATGTGCTTGGGAGATAGGATCCCCAAGATGTTACTATATAATGATGATCTCCTCCTCACACATTCTCAGGTATCAGAATAGGAATCTTTTCAGACTTTAGCAATATCTCTGGTCTCTGGATCAACTGGCCTAAGACTGAGATCCTTCCCCTTAAAGAGTGTACGTTGGACATGGCTTGAGTGGATGGCAGGACCCCGACATGGGTGCTGCAGGGAATTACATATTTAGGGATGATCATTTCTCCATGGCATCAAGATCTCGTATCTACTAACCTAAATCCCTTGTTGGCGGATCTCTTCCAGGATATAGACAGATGAAAGAAGCTGTCCTTATCCTTGCTAGGGAAGATCACTGCCTTCAAGATGATTGCACTGCTTAGGCTGCTATACTGTTTGAACAACCTTCCCCTACACATACCCTCTAAGTATTGTAGTAAGATAGATACACTTACTGCCTCCTTTCTATGGGAGGAACAACAATCTAGATTTAGTAGAATGATCCTTAGAGCATCCCCCACACAAGGTGGTTGGAAATTTCCCTGGTTGTGGGTGTATCACATGGCACTGGGTGCCAAACAGGCAATTGCCTGGATGATGGTGGACTCCAAGATAAATTCCCTTTGGACCAATATTGAGCAAACTTTATTTGGATCCACTCCCATCTGCTCGGTTCTCTTGGGTATGTTCCCAAAGCAAACACAGCTCTGCCCAACAGCCCAGTTCTTCGGGATAGCTTGGAAATCTATCGTGAAACATGAGGGGTGGAGAGACTCTAAGCTTGGCCAGTTGGAACAACTGTGTCACAATCCTGGGATTCGAGTAGGTAGTCAACTGCTGAACTTGCAGGAATGGAAAGATAAGGGTATTCTCTTCCTTGGCAACCTGGTAGAGCCCTAGCAGGGCACACTGAAATCCTTCTCTTAACTGAGGGTTGAATCTAACTTACCAATCTGTAACCACTGCCATTTTTTTCAGTTTAGACATGCATTGACTAGTTGGCTTGGCCCAACATACTCTCTTGTCCACTCAAATATGCAGGTCATACTGGAGATCATTATGCAGCAGCCCAAGAAGGGCAGTCAGTGCTTTTACAATATTTTACAAGACTGCCACCTTCCAACATGGGATGCTCAATGGACCCAATGGAACCAGGAACTCTCAACACAGGTCTCAACGTAATAATGGGAACAGTGCTGGAGAAGAGCCAACTTAACCTCTCCTGACCCAAAGCCACAATTGATTCAAAGAAAGACACTTGGGTGTTGGCACAGGACTCCAACCAAGCTGGTCCAAGTTGGGATACACATATCTAATCAATGCTGGAGATGCCAGCATACCACAGGGAGTATAACATGTATCCTATGGCAGATACATGCACTGCAAGGCTTTTGGAAAGATGTTATTGATGTGACTAGAGATGTCATAGTGACTAACATTCCAGGTTCCCCTGACCTCTGGATTCCAGGAGTACCATACGAAGATGGGGAGGCTTGCAATATTTTTTTCTGCAACAATTAGATATGGAGGCTAAGCGGCATATCCTCATGCGATGGAGACAGGCATAGCCACCCACAGTCATGGAGTGGTCAGTGTGGGTGTCTGGTTCAGCCTCATATCTGAGAATTCTATACAACGCTAGTGGTCAGAACCCTGGTATGAGGAGATCTGGGGGCCTTGGCTCAGACCTAGATCAGCAGGCGGGGGAGATATGGAGGCCAGAGGGCATGCAAAGCAGGGGAATCAGGGGTAAACACTGTTGATGTGGTGGCAGGTAGAGTCACCAGGTCTGTGTTGGAGTAGTTGCTGGACTTCACCCCTTTTACTTACATGGTGCTGAAGAATTTTATTTGCATGTGCTAGCGGACAGAGTACAAGTGGTATGTTACAAGGGCAGTGGATAGAGTATGTATGCATGCTGGTCAGATATTGGACTGATTCTCTTCTATAAGGGAGATGTTACAAGGTGATTTGGATTGAAAGGGTTATTCAATCCTGATCAACAATGTGGGTGCTAGTAGAGATTGGCATTGGGTATGTGTACTGTAGATGGCCTCATAAAAGATCTTCAGTATTAGATATGTAACCCCAACCCCCCCTTTTTTGTTACTCAGACAAGGCAACTACCACAGTTGGCAGAAAAGGTATCACCCCTGGTATTAGGGCAACAACTGGCTTGGGCATCTCAGAGGTCGGAGGAAGGGCACAAAACAACATTTCTATTTATACCCAGGTCCAGGGGAGAGGTGCCAGGGCTATGGAGGGTCTCCTATCTGTGGGGCCACAAAACACTCACACAGGTACTCAGAGATGGAATGTCCACAAACAGAAATCAGGATTTTACTGTATGACTTTATTCCTGGTGGAATGTTAACAGAAATATGTTGGTGCCCCAGGGCTTGTAGCTGTATAATGCAGATAGTACACTTGTAGCAGCTAAAAACATTCTACAACTCTTTCTTACAGTACTGAGACTTCTCAGAAGAACACTTCCCATGGACGTCCATTCCTGTCATTAGGGATCTCTGGACTGTACCAGTGCATTTTTAGTGGTTGATGCCACAGCACGAAATTCGAGCACTACTAGGTGAACTATGTTAACATCTTAGACCCTTCCTTTTAACCAGTTAGGTCCCTTGAAACCTGGAGTGAGGGGTCAGCTCACTCTAGCGAAACTGCCATTACATTTTAGGAAAAAGCAGGATTCTTCAGCCACACAAGGGGCCACAAGAGGCATCCTTACAGCGCATTCTTTGTGCAAGGGTTCTGAGAGCCTGCATCCTAACCTTGTTGAGCTCCTAGCAAGGCACCAGCAAACCCACAGTTGGACAACAAATGAATCTTGTACTTACAGCATTTTGTGCCCCAAGACATTTGTTAAAACACTTGAACTCCACAGTTGTCATTCAAAATCCACAGCATTTGTTTACAAAACACACAGTCCCTACATTCTGGGCAGTTCTGTTAGTTCTCACAGTCTTTTGGGGATTGCCCCAAACCACTCACTGAACCTTCAGGCCTTTTTCTCCTGATGAACAGTCTTCACCCCTTTCGGGCTTAGCAGGATCTGGTAGCCACCACATCCCACAAAACCGGCCACTGATTACCATACTAGAGCTAGAAAATAACACACTGAGGGTCTTTCCCTCTGACAAGTGGCCTTGGCAGAGCACCACTTGCCTGTAGAACTCTTAACTTCACTCTCCAGACTCCAACTGCAGACTGACTCACAGAAGTCCCACAGCAGCAGAGCACTGTGGCTTATGTTGCTGTGAGAGTTCTAAATTTCACCACATCATCCCCCTTCCCAGCAGAGCTAAGCAAGTGGTGATGTAATGTTTATCAGAGAGCCTTATACCCTTTGGAACTGCCCAGGCTACCTGACTGATCTAAAATTGATGGGATCCTAGTAACCCCAGGAACTGGCTGGTTACAGATGAGTATCCAAAGTTATTGCTATTCTCCTGACTGGACTTTATGAGTCAGGTGAGCTTAGTTTTTGCATGTGTATGAATTTAGAATATAAGCTTTCAGGTAGTAGTAATCAAATCAAATCAAATCAATCATTATTTTTATAGTGCCTTTCAAAACCAAGGCCCAGTACAAATAATAAATTACAGTATAAAAACAAAAATTATAATAACATTTGAAAATCAATTCAATTACTCCAGAAAGGCCACGGAAATAAATATGTTTTCAGCATAGACTTAAAATTGCTGATGGTCAGGCCTTCTCTTAACCGATGAGGTAGAGAATTCCACAGAGTTGGTGCTGCAAATGAAAAAGCACGAGTTTCAGATGTTTTAAGATGAACCCTGGGAATCTCTAGCAATCCCTCGTCAGCGGATCAGAGAGGGCAATTGGGGGAGTAGGAAGTCAAGAGATCTTTAAGGTAGTCAGGTCCCTGTTCATGTAGGGCTTTAAAGGTATGCAAGCCTACCTTATAGGGGATCCGCCACTGAACTGGCAACCAGTGCAGTGCGCACAAGACAGGCGTAATATGACTGGACCTAGAGGTACCAGTCAACAGTCTGACCGCAGCGTTCTGCACCAGCTGCAAATGGTGGATACCAACCCCAGACAGCCCTAGGTAGAGGGCATTGCAGTAATCAAGATGGGTAGTAATGAAGGCATGGACCAATGTTGGAAGGTCACCTGGGGGAATCAGGTGTTTCACCCAGGCAATGTTCCTCAGATGGTAAAATGAGGATTCGACCACAACTGACACCTGAGACTTCATGGTCAAGCCATCATCAAAAACAATGCCCAAGTTACGCACCTGATCTGAGGTAATATGCTGGACACCATCAAGCCAAAGGCCCGACATGTGCCCAGCACCAAAACCCACCCCCGGGTGGCCCTGATCCATGACCAACACCTCAGTCTTATCCGGATTCAGTCTCAACCAACTCGAGCTCATCCAGTCTTTGATCTCAGAGAGGCAACTATTTAGCATGGAGATCGCATCAACCTGTCCGAGCACAAAGGACATATACAGCTGAGTATCATCTGCATAGCAGTGAAAACTCAAGCCGTATCACCTGATGATATCTCCTAAAGGCAGCATATACACAGCAAACAACATGGGTGCCAATATGGAACCCTGCAGCATCCAGCAGGACAGGGGGAGGGCGTCAGAGGAATAAATTCAGGTGACCACCCTCTGAGACCTACCAACAAGGAAAGATTGAAACCATTTAAGGACTGTACCCAACAGTCCACAAAGAAACTACAGGGTTTCCAAAAGCACCTCATGGTCCACAGTGTCAAAGGCTGCTGAGAGGTCAAGAAGGACCAAGATGGTATGAGCCTTTTTATCTCTTGTCAGTAGGAGGTCATTTAATACTCGAACAAGGGCAGTCTGTGTGCTATGCCTCTTCCTGAGTCTAGACTGGAGATCTTCACAGACATTGTGAGTTACCAGATGATTGTCCAGTTGCAACGCAACCACCTTCTCAATAACCTTCCCTACAAAAGGAAGGTTAGAGACAAGATGGAAGTTAACTGGATCAACGGGATCCAAGGAGGGTTTTTTAAGGAGCGGTCGAATGCCTGCCTCCTTTAAGGGATCCGGAAAGATTCCCTTCTCCAGGGATCTCCATACAATTTCAGCTAGGATCAGGCAGATAACATCTACACATCCCACCAAAAGGGAGGTAGGGCCCGGATCTAAACTATAACAGGTTGGGTGCAAAGTCGGGACAATCTTCACAGTGTCCATGAATTCCGGTCAGCTGAAATCTGTCCAGACAGACTGGACGCTCACCACCTCCCGTCGATCTCCACAACCCCTCATGGAGAGAGCCGGGCCAATTCCGGACCTGATGCCGGCAACCTTATCTGCGAAAAACTGAGCTAGCTCATCGCACTTAATTTGTGAAAAAGCTCTTCCAAACTGGAGACAGATTGGATTACACAATCTGTCAACAGTG
This sequence comes from Neoceratodus forsteri, assembly GCA_016271365.2. Lineage (NCBI taxonomy): Eukaryota > Metazoa > Chordata > Ceratodontiformes > Ceratodontidae > Neoceratodus > Neoceratodus forsteri. The sequence continues at coordinate 111,903,340 of JADMNL010000033.1, forward strand.
TGAAAGAGTTGAGCCGGTCGGTTCTACTCAGCAGAAATCTCCCTGGATAGGAATTCTGCCTTCTTATGAGTGATTTCTGATTGATAGCCCTTATAATGTTCCATCAATCTAAGCCTGTTGGCATCTAGGCCGGACTTCCACCAGGCTCTCTCCAGCCTTCAACCAATCTGCCTCAGCTCCTTCAAGGACCCATGATACCAGGGGGACCCTGGGCGAAGAGTGAGTGGTCAAACACGAACAGGAGCAATCAAGTCAAGGGTATCTCCAGCTGCCTTATTATAGGCTAGTATTAGGTCCCCTGAACTTGTGCTTTCACCCAGCAATCTTGATAGGTCCAGCACCACTAAGAGACCATTTGGGGCAACTCCCCTCAAAGGGCGGCACCGTACCATCTCCACAGGGGTAGGACCATTTGGGGGGGCCCCAAAACTGAACCCTATGGTGTGATGGTCAGACCAACTGACTGGTTCCACCCCCAAATCAGTGATTACCATCCCCAGGAGGAACAGCAGATCCAATGAGTGACCTCCAATATTGGTAGAGGAGGTAATTACCTGTGTAAGGCCCAACATTGTCATTAGCTGGAGGAGATTTTGACCAAATTGTGAGAAATCATTGTCGACCCAGGCGCTGAAGTACCCCAGAATTATCCATCTGGGGGACTCCAGCACCATGTCGACGATGAAGTCTGCTATCTCCTGCAGGAATAAACCCCCATCACCTGGTGAACGGTAGATGAGTAGTATCCTGCAGCCTACACCCTCACCCATAAGGCACTCAAAGGATCTGGTGGTCCCCACTGGAACATCCACAAGGCCCAGTTTTGTCTTAAAAAAGATGGCTACACCCCCACCCCTGCGATCCAACCTTAGGCAGTGAATCACCGAGAAACCAGCTGGAACTGCAGAGGCCAATACTGGGCCTGCATTTTCATCCAGCCAGGTCTCGGTGATGCATGCCAGGTCCACCGTTTCAACAAGATTGGCTATAATAGCTGTCTTGTTCTTGATGGACCTAGCATTGCATAACACTGCCTGGGTTGGATGAGGGGCTGAGGAAGACCTTGACTCCTGTCCAGCATCAATTTCTGGACCCTTGGGTATGGGAACAAGACAGGAATTACCCCTGTCCTGACAGCATTTTGCCCCAGGGCGTTGCCTGGTCCCCTCCACCCCAATGGATCCCCCCCTTTCCATTCCCCCACCAGGCCCATCCCTGCCCCTCTTCTTATGCCTCCTAGCAATCCCTAGGGATTGACAATGTTTATACATTCCTGTTGATAAAGAGGGGCAATCAAAGGGGCACAGTTCCCTGAGCCTGGTGCAGGAACACTGCCTGACCATCCTTGGACCCTCCCTACATATTCTTGAAAAATATGGTCTATCTACAGACATCCAAAAATAATGAACCCCAAAACAAATCCTACTCCACAACTCTCACTTGTGGGAACTTAAAATACCCACCCCAAAACAATAATCAATAAAATAATAAACAAGTAAATCAATTAATGAAATCCACTTCTCAAACTATTCTGATGTTCCAATCCAGAGCACAAAATTTCAATTGGGAAAGTCAGTCTGAGTGAGCAATACAGAATCCAGGGAAAGGCCTGTATCAAATTTCAGACCACAATACAGGGTCTACTTGGGTCACTCGACTGGAAAATCTATTCCCCAATAGTCGGTTGTTCTTCACTTAACCAGGCATTTTCATCACCTCTGCTCGCATCAGCTCAACACAGCAGCCTTCTTTGATCCCTACTGAAGAGATAGAAACATGGAGCAGCGATTAAACCTTTTCCCAAGGAGTCACTCTAGCAATCAGAGTGGTAGTGGGGGCAAGATGATGGCCCTGGTGCACACTTCAGCGTTAAACGACTACGACCCCGATAACGCTTCTGAAGCTCAGTATGGATAAACAGTAAGACAGGGTAGTCTGTAGATTAAAAAAAAGCTAAAACGGCTCCAAAGAGCCGACAGACAAGCCGACAAACAAAAACGGCTCGCAACACTTCATAGCACGCCACCCAGCGTGGCGGCCAAGAGTCCAAGAGGTTAAAGACCAATGATAAGTGGTAGTCTCTGTTATGTTTTTGTTTTGCCTTTTGCATGCTGCGTGATGGACATTGTTAAATATACTAATAGCTTAATGCATGCTGTCATACTTTCTTCCTTTTGATGAGTGGATGGTCAAGCATGCACTGTTTTCTCCAGTTAGAAGGTTTGTATTCTGAGCAGTTTGAACAAATAAAAGTATGGTATCTTATGATATATAGTATAATCAATAATATTTTTTCTGTAACGCTTTATATTAGGTCATGCTGATGTACCATTGTTTAGCTAGCTTATGTGGTAATGTTTGTGTGTCGTGATTCCCATCTTAGAGTGTATTTCCATGGGTCTTGTCCTGGCCATGGACTTTGACTGAGGTTCTGAGATAGCAGATTTTTTTGTTTATATGAACTGTTTCTTAATTGTTGTTTTTTATTTTCTTCTTTTTTAAAAAGTCAGTAAAATCTATTGTCCCCGGATCCCCAACCAGAAATAAACTCGGACCACAGCTTTATAACTTTGGATGCTCACTGGCAGTATTTATTATGTCTTAGGCACAGTTAATTTGTTACATCCCAAATCATCATAATTCTTAATCATTCATATCTACAATTAGGACATAACAGTCCCCATGGCCTTTTTGGACTTAACAGTCCCATCTTCTTTCTTGTGGATCGTCGTCCTGCTCTCTTCCAGTTCATCATGCTTCTCGGGGTACGGACACCGTGATCCAGCCCCCGTTTTCTACTCACCACCATCGGGTACCACGTTACCCTGACCACTCCCCCCCACGCCGGGTGTGGACACTGTGATCCACCCCCTAGCTCTATGTCCTTCCCCCTTCCCCCCTTTACTCCCACAGCTGGGTTCCTTTGTCCCCAGCCCGTGATACCTACCCTCCCCTCTATCTGCCCCCGTTTTACCTTGCTCCCCCAAAACCCTCCAAACCCCTCCCTTCTTATCTCCCCATCACCAGCAGGACTCCACCTAGCCCCTGGCCCACCAGATGCTCTCTGCGCCCTTAGGCCCGTGCTGGGCCCCCCCACAAGGACACCTAATCCCCATGCCCCTTAATCTCAGTGCCTATTTTCTTGTTAATTCAATCTTTTCCTTGCAGGGAGGGTGTGTGGGAATTTTACAGCAAGAAAACAGGGTGAATTATAGTTGCATGCCCTTAAGTAACCCCTAGTGGCCTTTGTTTTGGGCCCCTTCCCTGGCCCCTCCCCCCAGCCAATAGCCCGCGAGCTTCTTCTGCCTGTCATCCGTCCCTGTGGTAGGTCACTGGCCCTTCCCTTACACTCCCCCACCTCCCCGGGCTCCTTATCCTGGCTGGGGCCCAGGACAAATCGGTCTGCCATTTAGTGGCAAGCCTCCTTGTCCCCAGATCCCCAACCAGAAATAAACTCAGACCACAGCTTTATAACTTTGGATGCTCACTGGCAGTATTTATTATGTCATAGGCACAGTTAATTTGTTACATCCCAAATCATCATAATTCTTAATCATTCATATCTACAATTAGGAGATTCCCATGGCCTTTTAGTACGTAACAGTCCCATCTTCTTTCTTGTGGATCGTCGTCCTGCTCTCTTCCAGTTCATCATGCTTCTCAGGGTCCAGACACTGTGATCCGGCCTCCACTTTTCCACTCACCACCATCGGGTACCACATTACCCAGACCACTCCCCCCCCCACCAGGTGTGGACACCGTGATCCACCCCCTAGCTCTATGTCCTTCCCCTGCCCCCTTTACTCCCATGCCGGGGTTCCTTTGTCCCCAGCCTGTGGTACCTACCCCCTCCCCTCTATCTCCCCCTGTTTTCCCTTGCTCCCCTAAACCTTCATCCCCATCTCCAGCTTGTATGGAAGATGGGGCTCCCCCCTTGAGGGCTAGCCCTTCAAACCCCTCTTATTTATGTCCTCAACTAGCTCCCCGAAGGGCCATAGGAACAAACACATGCCAAACTCAGTGAGATGGATGCTGTCCGATCTGTACACTGCTTCCTGATTAAATGAAATGTCCCTGTGCTGTATATGGATCCCCCCATCTCGATCACCACCCCGGCCACCTTCCTGTTGAGGCATTTTCTCACCACTTCCACCACCTGGGGCCTTTTTGCCCCCCTCCATACCCTCCGAGATGTAATCTTGGACCAACCAATTACCACCCTGGGCCACCAGCTCTTCACCCTTTCTAGATCTGCCATAATGTCCTTCATCAAGGATCCCCATGGCATGGCTCCTAAGTCATTGCCCCCTAGATGGATGATAATACAGTCCGGACTGGCCCATCACACCCGCAGCTCCTCTAACAAAGGCAGCAGCTGTGGTCACCTCATGCCCCTCCATCTCACTTTGGTGTGTTCGATTCCCTGGTGCAGCTATGTGCATATCCTCGTGGCCTCTGCAAATCTCTCCACCCAATAGATGAAAGAGTGCCCCAAGATCCCCACCTGTCTCTTTGATCCTGCTGTGGGGGAGAAAAAAGGGGATACCAGTTAGCCACCATCAACACCTTATATACCTCTCATAACAGTTTGATGCCTACCTCCCTACTCTCTTGACCTTCTTCTCCCCTGCTCCTGAGATGGCTGCCTCCAAAGTTGCCCCAATCCGGAAGGAGTTAGGAGCGAACTCATTGGGGTTCTCGCCCTCAAACGCCAATGCCTTTTTCAGGACTGCCCCCACTTGGAAACCTGTCACCGGGGACCAGTTCCTGTGCACAAACCAGGGCTCCCCCTCTTCACCCTCTGATCCTCGCATTTGCCCCCATGGCCTGGAACCCTGAGGCCTCTGCTGTCCCTTCCCTCAGCAGCTCCACGGTGGCCCCTTTCCCCTGCTGGTCCATCTTCGACCTCTGCAGTAGGATTATTACCTTCTCCTCTCTCAGCCTCACACACTTCTTCTGCAGCCCTGCATCGGTCACCCCCTTTCTGGGAGCCACCATTTCACCAACCAGGAAAGCTCCCTTTGCCATGACGGTAAAAATGGCCCTGAAAAGGTAGGCCTCTTTTGCCAAATAGCAGACGTGGCCCACCGCCCGCAGAACCTCTGCGAGAAGGGACCCCATCAGAGGCCTTCTTCCATCCTGCCATCTTCCCTGACCCCTTTGCCAGCCTGCCACCATATGTCTGATGGCCTGGTTACCCATAACATCTACCCACCCCCTATCCAAGCAAACCCAGCTGATCCCCACCAGCTGGAACCCATGGTGGTATGTGCAACCCCTTCCTCCCACCTTTTCACCATGTACTGCATTACCTCCTCTTCCTTGACTGGTTTCGCCCGTCTCCCAACCCATTCTGGCCCTGAATGTCTGAAACCCACCCATGCCCTCTCATAGGCCCTAAAGGTGCCGGCCGCCCATGACCCTTTGTACAAAGCCCTGGCCTTCTCTCTCCAACTTCCCAGAGCCCATCCAGAACCCTGGTCCAGGTAAGCGTGGCCTGTGGTGCTAGCTCTCGGAACTGTTCCATCTGAAAATGAGAAAGACAGTCAGCTACCTCATTCAGAGCTCCCTCGATATGCCTTGCCCTCGGAACTGTTCCATCTGAAAATGAGAAAGACAGTCAGCTACCTCATTCAGACCTCCCTCGATATGCCTTGCCCTAAAGGACAGGTTGAGTCATAGTCCTATCAAGATCCTACCCCTCAACACCACCCCGACCGATTCCATCCTGCCTGTCTGCCTATTGATCACTTCGACCACACCCTTATTGTTGCACCAGAAAACTATACGACACCCTGTCATCCGTGTACCCCATTCCTCCAAAGCTACCCATATCAGGAAAATCTCGAGGAACATGATGTCCTTTGTCCATCCCCATTCCTGACATTGGACCGGCCAAGCCTCCAAGATCCATTCCCCTTGGAAGTAGGCCCCCATCCCCAGGCCCCCAGCTGCATCTGTGTACAGTTCGAGGTCTGTGTTGGAGGCCCAGTCCTCCTGCCAAAATGTCACCCCATTATAGGATTCCAGGAATGTCTCCCATACCCGCAAATCCTCTTTCACCCCTTTGTTGATGTCTACCCAGTGGTGTGGCAGTTTTGCTTTTCCTGTGACCCTCCCCAATCTCCTAGTAAATGCCCTGCCTGGGCTTGTGGTCTTGCAGGTGAAATTAAGGTGCCCCAGTAGTTGTTGTGCCTGTACCAGCGGCACCCTCCTCCCCCCCATGAGTGTCAGTAGTCCCTTGAGTCATGCAATTTTGTCCCCTGGGAGATGAAAACATTCCTCCTCCTCCATGTCCACCTAGATCCCCAAGAACTCTAGTGTGCTCGCCTGACCCTCAGTTTTTCCAGCAGCCAACGGGATCCCTATGGACCTGCACATATCCTGGAAATCTACTAACATTTTCCCTGCCTCTGCCTGACTAGTCCCTATCAGTAAGAAGTCATCCAAATAATGGACTACCCTTCCGTGTCCATACCGCCACCCAAACACCCACTGTACCCATGAGCTGAAAACCTCAAACGTGGCACAGGCCACGGAACATTCCATGGGCATTGCCTTGTTGAAGTACAACCCGCACTAAAACTGGAACCCAAGAAGGTCCCAGTCCGTCGGCCATACCGGCAGTAGTCGGACTGCATACTCGATGTCCGTCTTGGCCAACCATGCCCCCTCAGGCCCGGATCAACTCCACTGCTTGGTCCAGTGATGCGTACGAGACCAAGCTGAGAGCTTCCGGGATCCCTCCATTCACTGACCTCTCTTTCGGGTAGGACAGGTGATGGATAAGCCTGAATTCCCCCTCCTGCTTCTTGGGTACCAATTCCAGGGGTGACACCTGGAAACTCATACGGGGGTGTCGGACAGTGGCCCCTCCACCCACCCCACCCAGATTTCCTTCTGGATCTTTTTCCGAACAATGTCTTCTTTTCCTGTTACTGACCCCAAGTTCTTAGCCCACATCCCCACCCATGTCCCCCCCAAAACTCAGCGCAAACCCACCCTGAAAACTGCTTCTTAACAAATCTGCCCCTTCCTTATTGGGGTAATCCCTGGTCCAGAGTTCCACCACCGCCCATTTGATGGGTGTGCGGGCCAGGGGATATCCCCACCTCCGTTACATCTGTTCTGGTCTAGCTCCATCCGTAATTGGCTGCATATCCTCATCTCCCGGGTCCCTCCTGGCCCCTGCCGGCTCCCCCCCTGCTGCCCCAAAAGGGCTGTACCTGGGCCTGCCCAGCAGCTGGTCCCACCTTGTCGCCCCCTATTCTGCAATTTGTGGCCGGGTGCGACCCCCCCCGCACCAAGAGCAAATGTGCCTAAACTTACAACTAGGCCAGTTGCACGAGGCCCTGTTGTAAGCCCAGCAGGCCTTGGCACCCTGGACTTGAGTCCCCTTTTTCATCTGTTCCATTCCCTGTGCCACTACTGCTCCTGTCAACGTATGGACCCAGAGTTCAGCATGGGTGCAGTCCCACCTCAGATCACCTTTTACATCCATGCATCTCTGGAATGCCTCGTCGTACTTAAGCCATCCATGCCCAGCTTCGCCCGGTACATGTCCATAATGATTGCCATATAGGTTAGCAGTGGGATTGCCAGATCGGTCTGCTTCTCAAGCACCAAAGCGCTATAGATCAAAAAACCCAGTTTGCTATGTGTCTATGCTTTTTCCTTTAAACCTGGCCTCCTCCACCTTGTGCCCTACCACTGCCAACGCCACCGCAATCTCTGACTTTCCCATCGATTCCTTCTGCTCATATCTGTTGGCTGTCTCCTCGTCGACCAGCCCAAAGATATCAATGTATTCCCCTTTCCAAATCTTTTCTTTAATTGACGCTGGCACTTGGTCACCTAACATGAAACCTGGTGGCTGTCGTACAGCTTCCACACCACCCGAGGTGCCCGCCACCCCTTTTTCCCCCTTTACTTTTTTCCTTGATGGCCCTCAACGCTATCTCGATTGTGGACACCCCTTCTTCCCCCATATCACCTACCAACCCTTCAATATACTCTCGAAAGTTCGCCTTGTTGCTCATGTCCACCTCATCCTTACCCCCATCTGGTTGCGGCTCATCTGGGGTCTGATCCGGGTTTTCTCCTGTCCTCGGTGCTGCTGGGGCACTGGGTCCTGCCCTCCTCGGTCGTTTGTTGCCCCTTGCAGCGCCAGCCCCTCCATACCACTCTTTCCATTTCCTCTGAGCCTCCTCTTCGGTGTCCCTTCTCTTGGCTGCCTCCATCAACTCGGTCATCTGCACCGTCAGCTTCACAGCTTCCGCTAGCATGGTAGCATTAGATGCTGGGGCTCTTCTTGGTGCCATATCTTCATCCAAGCTGCATAACAAAACACATGTGAAATACCTTCCCATACCAACAGTTATTCGGACCCCACAAACAAAACAAGGGGGGGTGACCTTCGCTCCTCAATACCCTCCTGACCCTTCGAACCTCATCCCCCTGCACCTGGAGTGGACCTGTCCCGGGCTGGTGCCCCCCCCAGGGTCACGGGGAGTGACCCTGGGATGAAAGGCATCATTCCCCATTTTCACAGGAAGACACCAACATACCCTTCCCCTCTCAACCTTTTTTTTTTTTTTGTGGTTCCCATATATGCCCCTGGCCTCAGCGTCCTGTCCCAGCACCCCTCCCGAGCCCTGCCCTAGCAACCACAGCAGGTCTCCCGCTGCTCCCTGCCAGTGCCCTTGCTGTTGGGCTTCCTTGTAAATGTCCATCCTATTTTAACGTTCCCCATGCTTGGACAGGGCCTGACCACGCAAGGCGGCTGCCTGGGCCTTTACCTGCCCAGCCCCACCATCTCTTTCTCCTTTTATTCTCCCCTGGTCCATCTCCCCTGACTTGGTTCTCTGGCCTGGGGCCATGCCGCCCCTGCCCCAGCCCGTTGCCCTGTGCAATTCTAGGCCCCTCCCTACCATGCAGGCCACAAATAGATTCCTGATCCACCGCATGGTCCTCCGCCGGAGGACGCACACCACAATCACCTCTCCTTCCCCTGCTGCATCGCGGTACCCTTACTGCCAGCGCCCCTTAGCCGCCCATCATTTACCGAAAAGCAAGCTATATGGTGGCCGTGCCAGGTGGCCATCTTCCCGCCTCTCCTCTGCTGCCAGATACACTCCTGTGTAACCAACAGGCAAACTTCCACTCTCAACACCCCGACGAGCTTACTGCCAAGAAACGCGGCTGCACTCCCATCCATAAAAGGGGCATGGTTAAGCTTCCTTTAATTACACAACGTCTCTTGCCGTAATTCACTCAGCAGTGACTTGTATCAGGGAACAACACTTCGATAGCTTTCCACCAATAGCCAGACCACCCCACTCGCTGGAAACAGCAACTCTGTGTAGTTAGCCACTAGAACACACTGCAACAGAAACCTGCTGTTGGCTAAATACCAACGTCAGTACATTCTCATGGGCATTATTCCTTGATCTGCCTCCTTTTCATTGCACAGCAAACACTTTGCTTTTTCAGTGCACCACATCCTGACCCGGATCCTAGCATGCTCTAGCGCATCTCCCCCTTCCCCAAAGATGGCATCTGTGACCACGCGGAAGGCCTCGTGGCCGCCGTCGCCAACAACGCTCGGCCCTCAGCCCCACAGAGGCCAATCTCCTTTGCCTTGTAGTCCGCACACAAAACCACCGACTCCGCTTGCCACCCCCTTTTTTATTTTTTCCATCCCGTGAGCCCCCTGACAACGGACCTCCCGCTATGCAGCGCATACTCACTCCCCCTTGCGACACAACCAGTCGCCAACCACCGAGAGCTGCTCACCTCCTTTTCATTCCTCCTTCTTACAATTCACCATGATCAAGTCCTCGTCCCCACGCCCAGGCATCCCATCCACTAACTCCAAACCTGGGCCCAACCATCGCGGCTTAGTACCACGCGCCACCCACGACCATCTGGGCCCAGAACAACCATGCTTGTTGGGAAGCCATCCCCAACATATCCTCAGGTGAGAACTAGCCCTCCAATGTATATCGCATACTTGCATACCCTTTTAACCATAGTCCTCTTAGCTGGTCTCAATACAAACTACTCAACGCCAAGAAAACAGCTTAACATTTGTGCCTTACCTCAAAACTGCCAAGTGATGTGCTGTAAATCCTAAGTGGAAAATTTTCAGCAAGAAAAGAGGGCAAATTATAGTTGCATGCCCTTCAGTACCCCCTAGTGGCCTTTGTTTTGGGCCCCTCCCCATGCCCCTCCCTCCTGCCAATAGCCAGCGAGCTCCTTCTGCCTGTCATCCATCCCTGTAGTGGGTCATTGACCTCTCCTTTCCCTCCCCACCCTCCCCGCCACCTCCCCGAGCTCCTTATTCTGGCTGGGGCCCAGGACAAATTGGCCTGCCATTTAGTGGCAAGCATCCTCATACAAAAAAGAAGTTAACTCCCTGATGCAGAGACACCACAAGCGATTGGTGTGCCAGAGGCCTGCGTTACAAGACAAATCCATCTGATTAGGGAACTGTGAGTATAATCAGGCTGTGCCCTGCTTCAGGTGACATTGATTGGTTATGGGAATTTTTTGAAAGTTAGCTACTGGGCCAGACCATAAGTACCTTACTTGCTGTGGTTCACAGTCATTTTCACCATTTTATGGTCTTTGGGGGTAAATGCAATGCTGACAATGCAGCTCTTACAGTATCTGAAATTAAAAGTGCACCAACACTCTCCAAACCATGACACTATCTAAAGTCCTGACATGATCCAACCCTAGATATTCATAAACTGCAGTAACAATTGCTCCAGTTGTGATGAAGGTGAACTTCTGGTACCAGATGGGAAACACAGAAACATAGAACGTGACTGCAGGTAAGAACCACCTGGCTCACCCAGACTCCCAATTTTTTCTCTGCCTATACTATCACCACAGATCCTACTTGATCTCGACTCCATCCACCACTAACTTCCCACTAAGATTCCCTTGTGCCTATCCCATGCATGCTTAAGGCCCACCACTGCTTTCACTTCAACCACCTCTGCTATAAGACTGTTCCAGGCATCCACCACTCTTTCAGTGAACAACTGCATCCTCACATCTCTACTGAATTTACCCCTTCCAGCATCACTGCATGTTCACTTGTTCTTGTGCATCTTTTTCTCTGCAGTACTCACCTCCTGTACTTTATTTACTCCCATAAGATATTTACAGATCAGTATCACAATCCCCCTCAGTCTTCTGTTTTGCAGGGTGTACATACTGAGGTTCTTCAGTTTCTCCTCATAGGAATTCTGATGCAGACCCTCCACCATTTTAGTCACCCTCTTTTGGACTGCCTCCACTCTGTCTATGTCCTTCCTGAGATGTGGTCTCCAGAACTGGACACAGAACTCCAGGTGGGATCTCACCAGCTATCTATACAGCGGCAACATCACCTCCCTTCTTCTGGTGATACCCCTCCCTATGCACCTCAACATCCCACTGGCCCTACCTACTGCTTGTCACACTGACTCACCACCTTGAGATCATAAGATATGATTACTCACAGGTTCCTTTCCTTTTTGGTGACTGTCAGTACCTGTTCTCCCACACTGTACTGCACTTCTGTGTTTCAGTGACCTAAGTGCATAATTTTGCACTTTTTTTACATTGAAACCCATCTGCTAGGCCCCTGACCACTCTTTGACTTTTCTCAGGTCTCTGCACATTCTTTCCAGCCTTTCTGGTGCGTCCATCCTATTGCAGATTTTGGTGTCATCCTCAAAGAGGCAGATCTTCCTTTCCAGCTCATCTGCAATGTTACTTATAAAGTCATAAAATAGGACTGGTTCCAGTACTGAGCCCTGTGGCACCCCATTGGTCACCCTTCCTTCCCCAGAGTGAACTCCGTTTATCACCACCCTGTGTGGTCTATCTCTTAATTAATGTGTCACCCAGTTTGCCACCTTTGGACCCACACCTAAGATGCCCAGAGTTCTTATGAGCCTCCTATGTGGAAAGAGTGGCAAAAGCCTTACTGAAATCTATATAGGCTGTGTCCACCGCCCCACCCTAATCTATTTCCCTGGTCATCCAGTCAAAGAAATCTATCAGATTTGTCTAACATAATCTCCCCCATCCCATAAATCCATGTTGCCTCAGGTTTTGTAACCTGCCGGATCCAACATGCTCCATAATCCTTTCCTTTACAACTGACTCTATTAGCTTTAATGCCACCAATGTCAGGCTGACTGGACTATAGTTGCCAGCCTTCTGCCTGCTACCATGTTTGTGAAGAGGCACTACATCTGCCTCTCTCCATTCGTCTGGAACCACTCCTGTTTCCAGTGAATTGTTAGAAAGGACTGTCAGAGGTATAGTCAGTACCTGCCTAAGCTCCCCCTTTGCCCTTGTGTGTACCCCATCTAGCCCCACAGCATTGTCTAGTTTCAGATTTGTGAGTCCCTTCAAGATATTCAACTCTGTATAGGGACTTGTGTCTACCTCCCCCTCTCATTGCCCCTGGTGCTTTTATGTAGCCTATCCACTTCTCCTTCCCCTGTGAAGACTGAGCAAGAGTATTTGTTCAGGATATCTGCTTTTTCCTGATCCTTCTATGTACAGTTCCCACTTGCCTTACTTAACCTCATAATCCCTCCCATATCCTATCTCTTTTCACTGATGTACCTAAAAAATGTCTTGTCTTCTTTTGTTACCCTTTTCATGATATTTTGTGCTATTCTTTCCTCGGTTTGTGCCTGTGTAAGTCTTGCCACTTTCTCTGCCTTCCTTTGCGTCTCCTGATATACCTCCCTGTCCTCTTCTTTCTGTGTCTTTTTATACCTCCTGAAAGCTGCCGTTTTAGCCTTTCCCTTTTCAGTCATTTCCTTGGAGAACCATAGCGATCTAATTTTCCTTTTATTTTTGCTCAGTTCTTTTGCTCATAGACTTGTTGTCTTTACTATGCCTTCCTATAGCTTAGCCCACTGTTCTTTCACCATACTCAGGTTATTCCCCACAAATAGGTTTTCTTAGAGGCATTCACCCATTTTTCCAAAAACATTTGCTGTTCTGAAGTCCAGGACACTTGTCCTTGTGTGGTTTGCTACCCCATTGTCCTTGTGATGAACCACACTGTACAGTGATCACTGGTCCCCTGGTGACCTCCCACCTTGAAATCTGCAATGCTGTTCCTGTTAATGAGCACCAGGTTCAGTACTGCTCCACCACAAGTGGTCTGCCTGACTAATTGCCTGGGAAATGCCCCCTGCAGGGAGTTCATAATGAACCTGCTTCTAGCTGAAGCTGTGACGGGAAGGCTCCAAGCAGCATTAGAAAAAATTGAAGTCCCCCAGCATCAGCATATCAGCATCTCTCCTTTTTCTGCCATTGTGCTAATAGCTTCTGGCAGTGCCTTATCTAAATTCTCCCCCTGTGCTGGAGGCCTGTAGATCACACCAGTGTGAACAGTGAAAGAATACAGGAGGAATATCATTGCATCAGTATTGCCTTTTTGTTTGGGCAAGGGCAAAATGTGGCTGTGCCTTGTGGGCCTGGTTAGTGGCAGCTGAGATAAAAACATTTGTGCCATATCTTCTTGGGGCTTAACTACCTGTAGTCAAAGTAATGAGGGTAGTTCAGACCAAAGTTATCGCAATTTAAGTGTAGTCAAAACCCACTTGGTCAAAATGTGCACTTCATGGATGGTACAGTATAACATAGTGCGATTGAAAACCACTCTAGATTAAATAAACAAACTCCATCCCCGCGCATGCCATTTTGACTGCACGGTGTTTGACTGCATGTCTTTGTCTGTGAACTTGATGTGATACCACTCAAACCATACCCTGAAGGGCATCTAAATGATGTACTTTACTGTCGGGGTCTTATCTAAACATTTTCTCTTGTAGGAACCTGTGGTGTTAAATAAAACTGTATTTTGCTGTTTAAACCCATTTTTGTTACTGACTGCAAATTCTACCCTGTGCATGTTAATTAGGGGAGAACTGCTGCACTTCTGTGGAACTGGTAATAGAAGTGGGCACAATGGGGAGGTGGACAAGTACAGCTTCCCAGTAGGTTGTACTGATCAGTCATTAGGCCCACTAAAATGTTGCTCTGAGTAGAAGCACTGCACATTTCTATGACCCTGCTCACACTACTGGGTATTAACAAGTTCTGGGCTTGCTAATATGCTTTAAAACCTTCAAATATGGTTTGTGTCAACACTCATGCCATTTTAAAACCACATTTCAAAACCTTGTTAGAACCATGTTGCAAGAGGGTCTTTAGTCTGGCTTAGAACACAGTTTTAACATAACAGTTTTACTAGTTTTTCCCATATTGGTATTTTCTGCCAGCATGAGTGACAGATATGTGAACTGGTCTGATGAGGACATATGTTATTGAGTATTGGTTACAGGAGTGCGTCCAGGACAAGCTAGCCGATTACAGGCAAAATGCAAAAATCCATCAGAAACTTTCAGAGTTTTTATTTGAGAATGGAGTGGAGCAGACTGCAGAGAAATACAGAAAATATAAAAAAGTTGAAATTCAAATATTATAAGACAAAAAATTGGAATATGCAATCAATCGGTGTCAGGGTTGTTCATTCTTTCTACAACCAGTTGGACAAGATACTTGGAATCAAATGAATGTCAGATCCACCTCTTATTCATGAAAGTTCTGCAGTTGAAGTAGAGGACACTGCTGATGTGGATATTATATCTGATCTGTATCCTCTTGAATCAGGTATTTTTTACCTGTACTCTAAAATCCTAAAGCATTGTCCAGTATTGCATTTAGTATTGCTGCATTAAATAAACAGTGGTGTAATTTTGTCCTGTGTGGTTTGGGGAGGGGGGCATAAGTGGCTAAAAATGTATCTACTGTTCTTAATAATAATAATAATAACACATAAGGGTTATTGACTGGTGGTGCTACATATGCATAGGCCTGTTTTGGGTGCCATGTTTCACTGGTTGTTTTCATGACATGGTATGAGTAGATTTATTACCTCATGCTAACCATCATTTTCTCATGTTTGTTCATTATAGTCAGTGAACAGCAGAATTAAACATCTGTGTCTCTGGAAAATACTTCAGCATTGGAAGGAACATCTATGAAGAAACCACCGTCCCACCAACTAATGTGTTGTGCATAGATAACAACTAAAAGGCATTTAACATGTGGCACCAAGAACCTAGGTCCTCTCTACAACTGGTCAAATTGAAACATACTTCAAATGATCTTTGGATAGTTTCCTCATTACATTGCTATGAACCCTGCTGCCAGCTGGGAGTTTGGAAGTCAGTTCATATAAAAGCATTGACATGTTTCTTTTGTAATATGTGTTCAGGGCATTGAACCTGGGGCAATTTTGGGACTGAAATAATTTCAAGTGAATTAACAAAAAAAAAAACAGACTCTGTGCCTTCCATTTACTTGGACTGAAATTACAGATAAAAAAATATATGATTGCTTTCTTTCCCAGTGTTCTAATAATAGTCCTATGTTCTATGCACTAGTCTGGTTTCCCTAGGTAAAAGGAGCTCCATATAACTGGCACTCGAAAACTATTGCTTATAGTAGCAGCTGCTGAGAGAGACCAAGGCTGATTTTGAAGATAGTTCTCATTCCCTTAGTGCTGTCATGCCATTGCTATCAGTAAGTTCTGTTTAATGAGGTTCACACTAGTATAGCTCTGAGTCATCCCATATAAGATGCTTATACTATTGTAACCAAAGAGACTGGAACTGGTTACTGTTCATACAGTATACCACTGCATGCGTCAACTGTTGTTGACAGGAACTTTAGGTGGAACAGCTGTGAGATCCCACACAATCAGTACTGATGCAGTACCTCATTGTCAAGAAATTTTAGGAAGTATTTGGTCTGGAGCAGCTGTAAACCTCCCACTCAGCTAGTGCTCCTATACCATTGCTCACCAAGACAACCTTAAAATAAAAAAATGGAACAGAAACAGGGGCTTCCAATCAATGAACTATGGTAATGCAAGGATAGACCAAGACTGGAGTTGGGGTGAGCTTCGCCCATAGTCAGTGCTCCTGGAATATTGCTCACAATAACTTCTGCAAGGAAAGACTGGAACTGGCTTAACTACTAGGTTCTTCCATAGTCGGTGCTTTTATAACATTTTTCACTAGTACACCCGTTAGGATAGACAACGACTGGAGTAGTTGTGAACATCCCCCATAGTCAGTGCTTCTATACCACTGCTGACAAGACTCCTTCAAACACTGACTGGGATTGGAGTTGCTGTAAGCATCCCTGATAGTTAGCAGTCTGGGGCCATTGGACTTCCTGACTCCTGAAGGGATACACCATGCCTGGAGTAGTACTTACTTTCCCTTCTATTCAGTGTTCCTGCATCATTTCTCAAAATGACTCCAGCAAGGATAGGCTGGAACTGGAGCTCTGGTGAGCTTCCCTTATAGTTAGCAAATCTGTACCATTACTCTCAATAATTCTTGCAAGGATAGACTGGGACTAGAGTAGTAGTGACCTTCCCTCATAATCTGCTATCCTGCACCACTGATCACAAGGACTCCAGTTGGGATAGACTAGCACTGGAGAAATAGTGAGCTTCCCACATAGTCAGCACTTCTACACCATGACATCAGCAATGATAAACTAATACTAGAGTTGGAGTGAGCTTTCTCCATCATCTGCACTCCTGCACTACTGCTTACCATGACACCTGCAAGGATAGACTGGAAATGGAGTAATTGTGAGTCTTCCCCATAATCAGTGCTCCTGCAAATTATTCAACATTATTATGGCAAGGACAGACTGGGACTGGAGTACTGGTGCGCTTACCAGACAATCTGCATACCAACTCCATATTTGATGGTGCTAGCAGAGGCAAAGAATGAAGTAGCTGAATTCTCCCCTATGGGCCATCTTTTTATGACTTGGTAAGCATCACTGGTGGCTGCATATCAAGCTTATGCAGCAGATCAGAGCTGTGACATGTACCAAGCACAGCCACAATAGAATTATGCAACCATGGTTTGTTAAATAGAGGTTATTTTTAAGACAACCTTGTAAAACAATAGTTAGACACACTTCAGCTTATATGTATTTTATTTTTTATTGTTCATGTGTTTATACTCATTAAGTTGGTTGCCTCCAGCAAGCTGACTGGCTTCCTCCAACCTCAACAAGCCCTACTCACCTTCACTTATGAAACTGGAGAGCCAGGGCCAGATTTCAAAAGCATTATGACTGATGCAAGGTGCTTGAATCAGACATCAGTGACGCAATGTGCACATTGCATCATAAATTGTGGCGATCCCTGTTCTGGAATGTGGTCTGCACTGGACTGGGATGCTACTGCAGCAAAGGGGCACAGTACCACCATTGCAACCAGCATCAGGGTACACCAGGTCACAAGGAGGCTTGTGCCATGGTGGGGCTGCAACATCCCCTTCATTGGGATTTTGAAAGCCCCACCTTGGCTGTTGAAAGGGGGGCATGTTAGACCAGCCAGAAGGTAGTCTACACCCCTTGCACCATTGTTCCTCAAGGTGGGAAGCTGGCAGGGGGCTCTGCATGTGGTGTCAGGGGGCAGAAGGGACAGGGGAGTACTGTAGGGATGTTGGGGAGCAAGTGGATATGCCGGTGGGGGTGATCGTGCACCCAGTGGGCATGCAACATTATGTGTCTTGTGCCAACAAGGCACCTTCCAGGTGCCTGATCATCCCCCTCCCAGCATACCCACCCACTCCCTAACACCCCTATGGCATCCCCTGTGCCACTTCTTTCCCCAGAACCCCTCCTGGCATTGCATTCTGTCTTGCGCCTGGTGGGCCGGCAGATGCATGTGGCAGGTCCCGCAGGTGCACCTAGTGTTAGGTGCTAACCTGCCTTTGTGGCAACTCCCGGGTATTTGGCGCAGTGACCCCTGATTTTATGGAATTGGGCGCATAGTCCCTGATGCACTGGGAATGCACTGCAGCCCTAGAGTGCCAGAAATTGGTACTGTTATACTAGCACCATCTTTTTATCCTCCTACATTTTTTTCCACTTGTTCTCCTATAAAATTGCTGGCATATTGCTGTCATGTGATGGTCTTTTCATGCATGCCTCTGTGTGAGGAAAATGCTCTGCATTGTCACATGGATCACTGTGTCAGCTGGCTTCTGTGTCACCCACTCATAAGTATGATGTGCTGCCACATTGGCAGCACTTCCCCAGCCAAAGGCCACCCAATGCGATCAACTCAAGTCCCCTCTTGAAGCTGAGTCAGTGGCATAGAAACATGATGCACTTCCACCGGACTAGATACCATGATGATTTTTTTTTTCATTTCTCTTCCCCTTGTTTTTCATTACTAGGTTCATTTGTATGGGTACCAACCCTTCATTCCACATCTCCGAAAGTCAACCCACTTTTGCTGATGAATCCTTTTCTGAAATCATAGACCTCTGTTTGTGACATCACAATTTGTAATTCTTGAGGTGATTATGACATCAAAAACAGAAGATTGCTACTACAGCCTTGGATTTAGTAGCAGGATACACTCTATGGGATAACGATCTGGGTTCCATGTAAATTACCCTATTAATGAAGAGTAAGGGAACAGAAAATGCAGGAAGTCTGTAAAATAAAAGTAAACTTATGCCTAAACTTTATATTATCCAGATTATCCACACAAATCATACCCTCATTTAAATCTTTTATTTTCATTTCATTTTTTATTTTTATACCGGAAAGTCATGTGAGCAAAAATTGCCTGTTTTTATAAGTGTGCAGTGAAAGTAACAGAGTAGAATTAAAGGAGAAGGACAAAAAAGCTATACACAGAAAAAATTATGTGCTAGCAAATAAAAATCAAGCTATATTACAATACACAAATATAACATCATATGACGAACTAAACTGACAAGGTAAATAAAAAGTGAACAGCAGGTATTTACAAGACAAAACTGCAGAGGAAATATCAAAATTTACAGGGACTGAAGACAGCTTAAATATATAGGCCTAGATATTCAAAAGGGTTGCTGTGCCATGCGCAACCCACTGATGTGCCCCGGCACGATATTCAAATGGGAATTGTGCCTGGCACAAATCCCGATGCGCTGGAGTGCATCAGTAATGTATTCAGCGCAGGAAGGAGCACGCCCATGCATACTCTGCACACCCGATATTCAGCCGGGATGTGCTGAGTCCACATAGCCACCCCTACTTGCGCCCACACAGTTGATCAAAAGAAAAGGAACAACGGCTGGCCACCCACAGGTGAGCTGTCCGTATTTAGGGCGCTAACAGCTGCCACCTGTGGGTGGCCACCGACTCAGCTGCACCGTGTGTGGTGGCGCCCCCCCATACCCGATCATGGGCATCTGTTAAAAATAATAATGTCCAATATCCTTGGTGGTCCAGTGGACTGCTGTCAGCCCGATTGTGGGCATTTGTAATAATAAATCAAATCCAATATCCCTGGTGGTCCAGTGGACCGCTTATAGCCTGATCGTGGGCATTTGTAATAATAAATCAAATCCAATATCCCTGGTGGTCCAGTGGACCGCTTATAGCCTGATCGTGGGCATTTGTAATAATAAATCAAATCCAATATCCCTGGTGGTCCAGTGGACCACTGTCAGCCCGATTGCGGGCATTTGTATAAACAAATACATCCAATATCCCTGGTGGTCAGCCGGACCCCTCCCCACCCACCCACTGATCCCCACTGCCCGCTCCCCTCCCCATCGGCGGCAGGCGGCACCACCCCACCCTCCTGCCACCCCACTGCCCACCGACTGACACCTTAGGTAGGGCTGTACGCCCATTGGTCCACAGCGTGAGCCAATGGGCATGCAGTCCATACCATACTACACATTCCAGATATGTGGACCACAGTCTGTCCAGATATTTTGGGGTTGGGGAGTAAACTAGGGAGCCACAGTCAAGGAGAGGGAGTAGGAAACATCTGGCAAGTTGAGCCCTAGAGTCAGTGGTGAGGAATTGTTTAAAGCTTGTTGTCGTTGTTATCAGTTATGGTGAAATCGAGGTCAGTGTTTTTTCTGGTGCCCAAGAAGATAATCAATTTGTTTTTTTTGGTGCTAAGGACAAGGCCATGTTCAGAGAACCAGGAGTGGAGATGACCAAAGTCAGATAGGAGCCAGTGGCGGAGGGCAGAGGGGTTTTTATCATTACAGTAAAGGGTTGCATCATCTGCGTATAGTATGAGCTTTGTGCAGGCACAAATGCTAGGAAGGGAATAAACAAAATGGGAGAATATCAGGGGACTGAGAATGGAGCCTTGTGGGACACCATATTTAATAGAACAGACGTTGTAGAGGTGATACTCAATCATGGTTCTATGAGTCCTGTGGCTGAGGTAGTTACGAATCCAGTTGACGATGCTGGAGGAAAACTTTAGCTGAGCAAAAGGTATGGAGGAGAATGTCATGATCAACCAGGTCAAATAATTTCATGAAGTCAATAAAAATAGTACCTGTATAGAGGCTCTCATCGATGTCCTGATAGATATTGTGGGTGAAACTGACCAGCGTAGACTCAGTGTTGTGGCAGGACCTAAAGACATGCTGGGAGCTGGAAAGTATGTTGTACTTGCTGAGAAACTCAGTTGTCTGGTCGAGGCAATCTATGTTCTCCAGCTGAAAACAAATATTTAGGAGATCTTCAAATAAAGATGAGACCCAATAAGAGGAAATAAGTAGAAGTTAGAAGTCCCAGTTCTTTCTCTAGCTATTTGTTTTTCCAAGTGAAAGTCAATGACTTGATTTTCTTAACTTAATTCCCCCGAATGAGATCTCTGATATTTGGTAAGCAGTGAGGTGTCATTGAAGAGATTCTTGAAGTGAACTCTGATGTCTTGAGAAAACTATTTTTAGAAATATTTCAGCCTGTAACCATAAGTGTTCTGTACTTTGCTTTCCCTGTTTTATTGCAAGTGCTTATTACCATTACAGCTGGATCATTGACCATTAGACTCCATCTATTCTGCTGTGGGTGCTTGTCCCATTAAACATCACAGTCCCCACTGCTAGTGACATCACATTCTGTTGCTGTGGCTATGAAACAGAGATCTATTAGGGTAGGTGGTGATACTGTAGGTAGACAAAAATCAGCAGACTGAGTAGGCCAAGTGGTCCTTATCTGATGTCAAATGCTATGCTTCTATTGTGATGTCACAAGCAGAGGCTTATGATGTCAGATATAAACAAGCAGCCAGCCAGATTAACTTAGACAGTGATCCTATTTTCATGTTACTTACTGTTCACTGATGGACAAGGTGAAGATTATAACAGAAAGTATATGAACTATAACTTGAATTGTGTATAAAAAATATGGGGGGAGGTGGTTTACAAAGTCTACGTATCAATGCAATTTTCTTTTTTTTTCCATTCTTTATTTGTTACTTTTTTGGTTTTCTCCCACCTCCAAGAGACTACGGCATACACATGTGTGTATGTGCGTGGACGCGCTCGTTCATGCCAGGATCCGGTGGCCCCTTCCACCCGTCCACTGACTTTTGTCACTGCACCTTGCCATCTACGGGCCCATCACACCTCCACCCAGTGGGAGTGGGACTACGGATGGATGGGCATCCACCCCTTGGAGGGGAGAGCCACGGATCAATCCCACTCCAACCCACCCCCTGAGCTGGCACCCCGGCGACCTGAGGTCATTCCTGAACCCGGGTCTCAGGCATAGCATGAGGTAAGGTGCCAGCGCCTCAGCCCTCTGCACTACCAGGCCAACCTCAATGCAATTTTCTATTTGTACAACTTAAGACATAAACCAAATTGCCTCTGTGCCAAATGTTCAAAGGTAAGATGCAGCTAAGTCCAAATTTTTAAAACTCTGACTTAGATATAATGCATCTAGTTTTGAAGGTTTGGATATAATTGTTCCTGGACACACTTATCAGACTGAGAATAACCTGGTCTATCATTTTTTTAAATTTATTTTATTAAATAGCAGGAAAAAAACAAACAAACAAAAAATATATATATATATATATCTGCAGTAGTGCAACTATAAGTTAAGGTTGCCCAGCCACTTCTATGTTAAACCCAAAATTTTGCACGTTAATAACTTTGCAACCATTTGACCAATTTGCCTGAAATTTTACATGCATGGTCTGGTCCCATAGATCTCTGGATCATGCAAGTTGCATACACACACACACACACACACACACACACACACATATATATATATATATATATATATATATAAAGTTGCATATATATATATAATGTACCTTGTAAGCGCATAAACACAGTCATAAAACATCTGTGTCTAGCACTTTTTAACCAAAACTGGATGTGAGGTACCATAAAACAGCTAAATATTCTGCACATATGTTCACCTTTTGAAAATATCTTGAACAATATAGAATATGGTCTAAGCATAACAAAGCAGGTTTTGACATTGATATCAGTATGAGCTGTGTCCATTTTATGACTTTTGAAAATGTTTTGTTTGATAACCCTACCTGACATAATTAGAAAATGTTATCATTTTATGACTTTTGAAAAGCCATACCAATGTATAGTAACTAGGAGTTGCGTCCATTTCATGACTTTTAAAACTCTGTCCAATAGGTTTTAAAAATCACCCTAATATCTTTTCAAAGATTCCACTGAGATGCCAGTGGGTTGGGTTTTTCTGCACAAGTTATTTACCCAGGGTAGGCCAGCTGAGCTGCATCATCACATTTCCAAAAGGTACCTACTTCTACCAATTTCAGCAGCTGGGTGGACTGGAGCACTGAGTGATTAAGTTACTTGTCCAATGTAACACAGTGAGTGCATGGCTCTAGTGAAGTTTGTACCTATGATATGCCATTTCCCAAGCCAGAGCTCCAACCACAAGCCCACTTGCCCTCGCATTAAACATTTCTAAAGATCTCTCCTTGTACCAATGACAACAGTGGACATTATTCTCAATGTCATGCAAGCAATTTCTGGGATAATAGCTTTTCCTCCCTGGTATTCTGATGATAAATTCTAGAAAGATCCCCTTCCAATTTTAGTGAGTACAGTGCAAATGCCACAAGGGCAAGTACTTGGGAAAATGTGGCTGTAATAAAACCAGCAATATAGACATTTGTAAAGGTCCAAATTAGCCATAAAGTAGTCATTTTAGGTTTGGTATAGGGATTATGCATCCCCTTCCCAAAAGGAAGGACATATTTTTATTTTTAATTCATATATATATATATAGATATATATGTATATATATATATATATATATATATTAGAGGCAAAAAACTCTGTTTAATGCATTAGTTAGGGTTGTTCCACAGTGACAAAAGTGAGAAATTTGGTGTTAGGGTTGAAAACCCCTTGGACCCCAAGCCCACCCCCAACCGGCATTGGGGTGCACATTGGGGTCATCAGCCTAACTCTCACCCCATCACATGTGTAAAGCAGCAGAAGTATAGGAGAATGGGGTGAGAGTTGGGACCGATGATCGACACCCAATGCCGATTGAGGTGGGCTGAAAGGTCAAGGGAGTTCAACCTAACACCAATTTCCTACACTGTTGCTGGAACACCCTAACTAATGCATTATGGAGTTTTTGCCTCTATTCCTTCTTTTGAGAATGATAACGAGAAATAGTGAATGTAATGCAGCGGCGGGCTGGGCCCAGAAGGCCCCGCGCTTCCGCCACGTGATGTCTTGTGGCATAGTAACAGGAACAGCAATGCAAACAGAAGTGCTAACATTGGCACACATGGTAACGCAAGCGCGAATGAGAACAGAAAGGGTAACGCACACGGTGGCGTAGACGGGAACGGTCTGCCACGTGATGTGTTGTTACATAGTAACATGGTGCCTGCAAACGGAAATGTCAATGGGCATGGTGACGCAAAGTGAAACAGAAAGAGAAACAGTACTGTAGACACAAATGGCAAAAAATAACAGAAACGCAAGCGCAGAGGAAAACGCAAAGGATAATGCACATGGTGGTGTAGACGTCAACGGTAAGTGAAACGGGTACGGAACCACAAGCAGAAAGGGCACCAGTAACAGTAATGTAAGCACACAGGCTGGTTTTCCCCAAAAGCTGCATAGAGAAAGACAGTGAGTACAAAGAATGTATGCATAATAATGGGTATCGGAGCAGAAAATGAGGACTTGGAATACTAAATAGGTTATATCTCAGGAACTGTACGATGTAGAAAAAAAATTTAAAAGTCATATAATTTACGACTGTCCTGGCTAGTTTTGTACTTAGCCCCTGGTAGGGGGCTAAGCATTTCTGATGAAAAGTCTGTATCTCGCACTGTTTCAAGAATACGGGCCCTGAAAAGCGCGGCGGCGCCATAATGTTTTCCTATGGGAAAAAAGTTAGTGCCATAACTTTTCCTCCTGTAATATTTTTCACCAAACCACTGAAAGGCACATCTGTGGGCTGTTGGCTGTGTTCCCTCAAATTCAGGAAAAAGACCAAACCGTTATTTTGCAGCAGGGTGCCAAAGGATTCCTGTAATGCGTCGGCCGCCGTAATGTTATCCTATGGGAAAAAGTGTCAAATTTGGAGTACCGTAACTTTGCCTCCATGCAATATTTTTTCAACAAAACACTGAAAGGCACATCTGTGAGATATCGGCTACATTCCTTCCAAATTTCAGCCCAAAACTCCAAACCATTCTTTTGCAGAATAGTGCCAAAGAATTACTGTTATTTTGGGCATAGTGTCACAAAGTAGTGTCGTGATTTGCAAAAGCTTTCCCAAAAATTTGCGACACTTTCGTGAGTTCAACACTACTTTGTGAAACTACTTTTTCCAGAAATCTGAAAAACATATTTCTGGGGTGTTTTTTTTAACCCTTGTATTTATACTCCTGCTCTTGCCTCCTCCCTCCACTCTCTCCGACGACCTCAGTTTGTGGATCTCCCCAGACCCTATCGTGATCTGCCCCTAGAGTGCTTCATCCACACTTACCCTGAGTGCACCCCGGTTTACCCCAGGAATGGGGTGGAGGCGCGAGGATTTCCCCTCCAAGTGTTTTCGTGTGGATGGCACAGCGGGGTCTGTCCGACAGGTCCCTGAGCAGCTCCATAAAGGCGTCTTCGCCTGGAAGGGAGCGAGGTGTTTTTCCTCCATTCCTTCATCCCTCCCCGACGTTGGCGTGCAATGAGGGGCTATGAGCTCAGAGGCACGCTGAGACGTGCCTCCTGCTCTGCCCCTCTGTCGATCACCACCCAATCCGCTGGCTGCTTCTCCCCTTGCCGCACTATCCACCCGGGCTTCCCTAGGTGGCAGTATTGCCGGGAAGCCCAGAACCTCTCCCGGAGAAGGAAAGCTGCCATTGGGAGCTCTATCCTTCTCCATCCCGGCCGACCCCCATCGACCCGAGCCCATTCCTGAGCCCGGGTCGCCGGTGTGGATTTCTGGGGTGTTTTACCTCAAAATAAAGACATGTCTAGCATCCTCAGGGCCCGACTAGGTGAATACAAAAATAATTAGGTTACAAAAGGGTCTCAATTTTAAATGCCAAGCATTTTTCTGATCACTAACTGAAAACAAAATGGCGGATTTGCGACACTAACAGGGCCATTTGCGACACTAAAAAGTGTATTTGCGACACTGTCAAACTTTTTGTTAACTTTTCCCATTGACTTATAATGGGAAATTGTTTTTTTTAATAACTTTTGAACCGTTTAATATTTTTTCACAAAATCTTTAAAAGGCACATTGAGGACCCCAGCTGCACATTCCCTGAAGATTTTGGGCCGGTCATGCAAACCATGCGACCTGTAGGTGCGACCATAGAATTCCAGAAAAAGCATAAACGCACGCACAGATCACGCTTAATAACTCCACAGCCATGTATCTGACCGATACAAAACTTGGCAGATCCCAAGGCATATGGGTCTTAATTGTGTATTCCAAATTTCAGGCAAATCCATCAAACGGTTGCAAAGTTATTAAGGTGCAACATTTTGGGTTTAACATAGAAATGGCTCCTCAACCCTAGCTATGGTAGCACTACCGTGCTACCATAATATATATATAGATATATATATATATGAGTTTCTAGAGTGTGATGAATTGAGATATCTTCACTGGAGCGTGATAAATGAGGATGACATCAGCATAGTGATGATAAATTCCATTTAGCCATACTGTGCTGATGTCACCACTCACTCACCACAACCTGCATTCTAAATGAAACTTCTTTACATAACAGTTTCTCTTTCTCACTGTGGCCTGCAAGTTACTCAGTTACCATTGCAAAGGAAGCTCACCTGTGTGCCATGGTGTTTCTAAGACTCCCAGCCCATTCAGAAAAACACACACACACACACACACACACACACACACCACACTCATAAAGAGCAGAAAGCACACAGAAACAGAAAAAGGACACAGAAAAAATATTTATAAAGCTCCCACCCCTATTGTATAAATAGCACACATGATGTGCAGATCGTGTGCTATGGAAAATAGTCTCACTCCTGCAAAGTGAGCTCTGGATACTCTCACTCGTGCCTTTGGCAGTAGTGACTACCAAGAGTTCACTCTGCAGAAGTGAGAATATTTTCCATATCACACTGCTGCCCACCATGTACCTTCTGTACATACTACGCATAACCATTTGGAGAAATTTAGAGCTGACTGTTAATTAGTGATGCAAACTGAATTAAAAGGATACAATCCATCGTTTTAGTGTTGAACATAACTTCAGTAGATATACCTACCTTTGAGGGAGAGGGGAAGCCAGAGAGGAAAGGCAAGTAGTGGAGGATGGGTGGGTCCACGAGAGGTGTGACAGGATTGGGAGCATTCAAGGGGGTGCCTGTAATGCATGAATTTCACCCACTGTCTGGAAGTGGAGAAGGGTGACCAGGATGTAGGGAGAGATGTCAGGTACAGGAACAGAGCTGGGGGAAGTAGTACAGGTGAAGGGAGTAGTACAGTGCAAAGTAGGTAAGGTGGACAGTGATGGAGGAACATGGAGAGTGGAGTAGATGATGTGGATGAGGGAAGGAAGGGGGTAGTGTGACAAGCGGAGGAAGAAGATGAGGGTGTCAGTGGTCAGAGATGAAGGGTCAAGGTGGAGGGTGGGAAGGCAGGTGAAGAGGTGAATAGGGGCTGTGAGGGAGGTCAGTCAAGCACAGGTTAGGGAGAAAAATGGTGAGGGGTGCCCATGATGGCAGGGGAGCAGATAGTTGGGGAAAGCTCCTTAGGCAGTCAGAGAAAGAAAAGAGGGAGTCAAGAATGGGGAGGTGGTAATCCTGGTGGACTCCATAGTTAAAGTATTTAATGTGGATGGGAGAGGGACCTAAATATGGGATGGAAGGTGGTATGGACATTAGGGATGATGGTAGAGACAATGTGCTAAAAGATTGAAGAGTTGGTGAGGAGAGTTGGAGGAAAACCACACAGTTATATACTTGGGTACAAACAAGTTAGCAAGGGAGGAGGTGGGTGTAGTACAGAAAATATTCAGGGTGGTGGGGAAAACCTGTAGAGAGGTAGCCAGATCAACTGCATTCTCACAGGTGTTGCCTGTACTCAGAGCAAGCATGGTTAGAAAGAAAAGGATGATGGAATTCAATGACTGGCTGAGGGAGTGGTGCAAGGAGGAAGAGTAAAGCCGTATTGGGGGCTGGGGGGAGACCTGGTCATATGAAATGTTTTTTGCACCAGACAGACTGCACCACATTGTGAGGGGAAGAGTTCTCAAAGACAAGCTGGTGGGTATATAAACCAAAAACCTTAATTTAAATTACTGGGGGACAAACAGGTCTACAGGGCCCAAGTTTCACCTCCATCTATACCGGTAGAAGGAAACTGGAGGGTAGAAGTGGAGGAAGAGCGAGGGGGGGGTTAGCAGCAGAGACCAGGGGTATAAACAAATGGTAGTAATAAGGAAGGGAGATGGGTGGGAGGGAAATGATGCTCAGATTCTAGGTGGAAGGTGGTGTCCCAGAACACATAAAGTACTGGAAACAAGATAGGTGACTTGCAGGCATTTTTGGCAGTGAGTGGTGCATTTTTTGTGGTGGTTACAGAGACATGGGCCACACCAAACCGTGACTGGGATCTCTTGATCCCTGGTTTCAAATTATATAGGAGGGAAAAGGGGTAGGAAAAGGGGTCTGACAGTTTACATTAGGGAGGGTATGACATGTACAGGGAAGAAGTCTGAAGACACAAGGATGAAAGTAATTTGGATTAAATCTTTCTTGACTAGAGGGATGAAGATGAGATTGAAGGTGGTTTGCAGACCACCAAAATGGGAGGAGGAAAAAGACAAGAAATTGAGCTCAGCAGTAAGGACAGCTGCAGGAAAAGGAGAGATGGCGATTGTCAGAGAACCTGCTAAGGTGGCTTGGAGAGTACCGACCATGACCTATGCTAGGGGTAGGGTGGTCCTAGATATGCTGCAAAGTGGATTCCTGACAGAGGGTGTCTCAAAACCCACCAGAGAGGGGGCAGTCCTTGATCTGGTGCTGACAAACGGGGACCATTTCCAGAATATCATAGTTGAGGAGCTCCTGGTTGGGAGTGACCATCACACAGTGTGGTTCCAGTTGGAGATGGGCAGGGAAAAGTCCCCCACTAAGACTAAAATTCTGTGCTTTAGAAAGGTGGACTACAGAAGGATGGATGAGTTGCTATGGGGTCACCTGGCAACCATCCAGGAGGATATGGTGGTGGATTAAAACTGGTCCACCATCAAGGAGGGAATAATGCTAGCCACAGAGGAGTGCAGTAGGGTCAAAACTCGCAGGCCAGTGCACCCAGCTGGTTTAGCTCAGAGGCTGACCAGGCAGTAAGGGATACGATATCAGCCTACAAAAAGTTCAGGAGGACTCAGAGGCAGGAAAACAGGGAGGACTTCCTACAGATGGCTAGTGTAGCATGTAGGATAGTTTGGTGGGCTAAAGCTAAGAAAGAAAGTACTGCAGTTAGTTGACAGAATTAAAAAAGGGAAATGGCCTTTTTATTACATTAGTGAGGAAAGAAACAAGAAAGATGGGATAGTTAGGCTCAAGAAAGTGGAGGGGTAGAAGAAAATGGGAGCAAAGAAGAGGTACTGAGCAAATACTTCTGTTCAGTCTTCACTAGGGACTGGTGGACTGGTACCACAAACGGGAAGGGGGAATGGTGCATAGATGATTTGATAGAGGTGCATAAGGTGAGGAAGACATTGCTAGCATTAAGGATAGATAAATCCCCAGGCCTGGACAGTATACAAATATGAGTGCTGAGGGAGCTGTCAATGGAGGAGCCTGCAGATGCTTTGGACAACCTGTTGAATGGTTCACTGAAGTCAGATGTGGTACTGCAAAACTGGAGAACAGCACTTGCAGTGCCCCTCCTTAAGAGCAGCCCCAGGTGGAACCCAGGGATCTACAGTACCAGTCAGTCTGAACTCACTTGTGTTCAAGCTGATGCAGACCATACTTAAGGAAAGATTAGTAGAGTATCTGTAAAAGAATGTCCTGCAGGATGAATTGCAACATGGGTTTATGGAAAGGAAATCATGTCAAACAAATCTGATTGACTTCATTGACTGGGTCACTAAAACAGTGAACAAGAGCCAAGTGATTGAAATCCTAAACCTGGACTTCAACAAGGTCATTGACTCTGTCCCCCACAAGAGGTTGATCAGGCAGCTGGCAGATCTGGAGGCTGGTAAGAAGTTGACCAGGTGGGGAGATAACTGGCTGATGGTCAGGATCTAGAGCATGGTGGTGGGGTTGGGGGGATGAGCTCCCAAGCACCAGTGAGATCAGCAGTAGGCTCCCAGAGGGATTGGTGCTAGGACCAGCAATCCTTAATGTCTTCATTAATGATATTGGGATAGCATCAAGGCAAAATTTGCTTATTCATGGATGACACCAATCTCTGTGGCAGGGTGGACACAGCGGAATGGATACATGCCGTAAGGGAAGATCTGGAAAAGTTAAAGTGGTGGTCCGGGATTTGGCAACTTAACTTTATTGCAAAGAAATGCAAGGTTATGCACACTGGAGCTAAGAACCTGAGGAATGAGTACAGCATGGGTGGGATATCTGCATCCAAGGAGGAGAAGGACCTGGGGGTGATGATCACTAGTGACCTGAAGGATTCCATGAAATGTAGGAGAGCATTAGTAAAGGAAAATAAAATGTTGGGCTGTATTGCTAGGGGAAAAAGCAGTAGCTGGGAGGAATTAATACTGCCTTTATACAGGTCATTGGTGAGGCCACACCTGGAGTATTTATTTTTTTATTTAAAATTTGTCAATCGGGTAATACCCTAGGATATGAGATTCCCATTTTCATGAGACACCAGAGGAAATACAACAATAAGATTTTATAAAACAATACACAGCACACAATGAGCCATAACATAAATGTTGGGAAAGGTTCAGGCAATATTGTTTTAAGCATTTTTTAAAAACAAACAATGCAGTGATAGGCAAAACTAACTCAGGCAATGTGTTCCGCAAATTGATAGCATGGTACAATCAAACTCTTTGTGCTTGGGATGTCTTACAAAAAGAGGGATACAATACATTAGTATGAACAGAGCTAGTATTATGTGAATTGATATGTTCACGAACACCTGACATCAAAGAGTAAGAAACTCTTTTAAGTGTTAATAAACTGAAATAGTTGACAGTTTGTTCAAAGGAGAACCATTACAGCTACCATATAAAGAACAATAATGAGTTGAACTATGGGCAAAACCAGAAAATCAACAAGATAAATGATCAAGAACTTTTACTCACTGAAGAGCAGTTATGGAAACTAAGGAGTATATTGGAAGACCCAAATCAAAGACGACAACAATGACTGAGCCAGTACTTTATTAGAATGAATTGATTAGCAGTATTTTTTACAGCTGCATCAACCAAGAATATATATTTTTAACTACATAACCAATGTGGTCTTGGAACGTCAAACTCTGGTCCAAGATAAATTTAAGAAATCAAAAAACTTTTTACTTGGTCAGTTTGACCACAGTTTAAGTCAATGAATGAAAAAGGAAACTCAGGTTGTCTAAGCTTTTGTTAAGTACCAGAAAACAAATACTTTGTCTTGGCAGTCTTCACTGTCATTCCACTATCAAACAACTATGCTTGAAATTTGTCAAAGTCCCTTTGAAGATGAAAACCATATTGTTAAAGTTACAACCAGATCTATATAGAACAATATCATCAGCATATGTGGTTATGCAAGTATCCTTATATTGAATGACAGATGGCAAACAGTTTTAAAAAAATACTAAAGACTATGTGGCCCAGAATGGATCCCTGGGGGACACACAGTTTTAGGGCTGCAGTGGGCAGAGCCCTATAGACCTCTTGCTATCAAAAAAGGACTCAGTGCATTCCTTCTGACCAAGCAACTTGTTGGAGTTGCACCACAGTCTCCTCTGTGTCTGTGAAGCACTCCGCTCTTTGACTGCATTGGCACTCGCACTGCACTATTTATACTCTGTCAGCGGTCATGGTGGAACATGGCACACTCTGCCATGTTCAAGATGGCTGCCAAACTGTATTGTGCATGCACAACTGCTAGCGCTTTCACAGTAAAGGGTGGCAGCCATCTTGGACAGGGCAGAGTGTGTCGTTTTCCCCCATGACTGCCAATTTTTTTTATTATAGATATCACCCCCTATTCAACCCTCCCTCTCAGCACCCACCACTACACCTTACCCCCAGAAATATAACAGTAACACTGGGGGTGCCCAATCCCCCAGTGTCACGATCAGAACTCTCAAGTCTTACAAGCAAGCAACTATGATTAACTAGAATCATAGAATTGTGATGGCAGAAAAAGACCCTCTTGGCCCATTACATCTGCCCCTTTCCCTCCTCCCAAAGATCCACCAACTTCCTGATCAACCTTTTGTGGGGCACAGAGTCAGAGAACTTGCTGAAATCAAGACAGAGGATATCTACTGCTTGGCCCCTGTCTACTGTCTTAGTAACACAGTCAAAGAAGTCAATCAGATTAATTTGACACACTCTCCTCCCTCCCCATGAACCCATGCTGCCTTGCATCCTGGAGACCATGCTCCTCTAGATATTCCACCAATCTTTCCTTTAGTATGATCTTCATGAGCTTGCCCACAGTGGAGGTCAGACTTACTGGTCTGTAATTCCCTGGGTCATCCTTAGGACCGCTTTTGTGGAGAGGCACTACATGTGCTGTTCTCCAGTTCTGCGGTGCCACGCCTGACTCTAGTGAACTATTAAAGGTCTGTCAGTGGCCCTGCCAGCTCCTCAGCCAGTTCCTTTAGTACCCTTGGATGTACTCTGTCTGGGCCTGGTGATTTGTCCACCTTCAATGCCAGAAGCCCCTCCCTCACACTATCCTTCTCTATCACTACATCTGTATAGTTTGTTTCTCTAATCTTTTACATACATTTCATGATTGTTTATAGTTTGCAAGGGAGGCCGGGGAGCATAATTTAATATAAGAAAGCCAAGTGCTATCTCTTTCCTGCATCTTCAATATTATTTCAGGTGTAATACATTCCTGACAACTATTTTTTGTTCTAAGCCTACTTACCATAGTAAAAAAATCACAGATCTTAATACATTCAAATGCAGGTAAAATTAAGCAAGAGATCAGCACTAGGAACTGCATACAAACAGGATCAATTAAGGGATGATATAGAATTATAAAATTCTGTAACATTTATATTCTTTAGAGTGTGAGGTAATAGATACACTGTAGATAGATAGCTAGATAGCTAGATAGATAGATAGATAGAGTGAAGCTCCCCAGGATTAAACCCAATTCTGCAGCATTCTGCAGCAGAGTTACTGCTGTAAACAATGTAATTTCAATGGGAATTAGTCCGTTTAGTGATGTAGGAAACCATGACACTGTGCTTCATCCTGGCAGTGTAACAATGTCCTGCATGACAAAAGGGACTAATTCCCATTGAAATTACATTGTTTACTGCAGTAATTCTGCTGCAGCATGCTGCAGAATTGGGTTTAATCCTGGTGAGCTTCACTGTAGATAGACAGATAGATAGATAGATAGATAGATAGATAGATAGATAGATAGATAGATAGATAGATAGATAGATAGATAGATAGATAGATAGATAGACAGACCGACAGAGGAAGTAGAATATTTAGGTTTACGTGCATTCCAAGAACAAACAAATAGGACAATGATCACTCAAACTGTCTGCCAGTAAAAATGCCTGTAGTATTCTATCTGGTTGAGAGGTCAAAATCTAGTCAATTGGAGTTTCAGAGCCTGTTTTATAGTTAAACTCAGTTGTTGAGTATATAATCTACAGCAGGTAGAGACTTGCTAGAGGATCCCTAATTTTAACATTGGACTTATCTAAGCAGTTCACATTTGCTTCCTCTAACAATATTATTTCTTTGGATATAGGTACTGAGGCTTTATAATTTTCCCTCAATGCCAAAAAAAATTGGCTCCTTGACCCTTGGCTCAAGGCAGAAGCTCTCCAGGCTTGCTGCTCTCCCATCCTTTCACACACTTGATGGGACCTCAATCAATGATGTTCCCTCATTTAAGTACCTCTGGGTCTGGCAAGACTGACACCTCAACTTGTCTGGTCACATGGATGCCATCCATACAAAATTAGACCCTAAACTAGGATCCCTATACAGGAAAAGTGGTTGCATCCCCCTGCTGACTCACAGAGACATTATCCAGAAAATGATTCTCCCTAGTTTTGACAATGGAGAGATTGTCTACAGTGGTGCTCCTAAGTCCACCTTGACCCAACTGGATTCCCTCTTCCACTCCTTCTGTCACTTTGCTCTGGACTGCCCACCCCACACCCCTCTCCCTTCCCTCCCTCGAAGCCAGGTACCTTGCTCATTGCACCTCCTTTGTAGCTAAATACAGGCTAGGCTGGTTCTTCTCTTATCCCCCCTCCACTACACCCTTTGCAACACTGGATTTCATTCCCTGGCTCTCCCTTCCAGGACATCCTCATCTGGTCAGGCTGCTTTCTCCTACCAGTTCCCAAAACTTTGGAATTCTCTTCTCCTTTCTATCTGATCCGCCTCTTCCCTACATTGGCATGTGATCAAAACCCTGACCGCATATACACGTGGTCCAAAACCACACAGGTATAAACACGTGTATGGTCTGGGGGTTTGTTTATATAATCTAGAGTGGTTTTTGGACTGCACTAGATTACATGGACCACAAAGCGCTTTTTTTGCCTGCACCATTTTTCATCGTAGAGTTTTGACACGATGCCTCCTGTGCAGTCTGTCCTTGCTTCGCCTCAACTTCACTTCTCACTCCTACAATTACACCTAATTCCCACCCAATACCACTCATCCCATCCTTCCACTCTCTCCTTTCTTCCACCCCTTGTCTCCCCCCAATTCCCTGTCCTAACCCTTGCTGCAAACCCATTTCCCCACTCTTTCATTGAACTCTTCCTTGATTATCTGCTGATAGCTTTGCTACCTCTTGTCTACATTTATTGCACTTCTGCACTTTAATTAATACCCTCTCATTACCCCCCTCGATGCATTTTCTACTATATCCCACGCTATTGTATATATTTGCTTAAATACCCTATCTATTTGTAGCTTGTTTGTGATGCTAGGCTCTGTTATCTTTAGTTTTTTTTATGACAATTTTACATATTTGTCTAAATTGTTTGTCTGTTGTTGCTTGTTTCTGATGCTTGTGTTGATGTTTTTGATGTTTTCTATTGTTACTCGTGACACTCCTCTTACCCTTCCCCCACCCCCATGCATCTGGAAACAAGCTGCTATCAGCTCAGTATGTCTTTCCTGGTGAAACCTTTAAAATAAATAAATTAAATAAATAAATAAATTGAAATTAAAGTTAGTCCTGCAGATGATTGGCCAGGAGAAAAGTAAAAAGTGGCTGAGTATAGTTGTTTAACCCCTCCTACTTAAATAATTGGGAGGGGGGAATCAATAGTGACATTATTATGAGTAAATTCATCCTTTACTACCAAAAAAGTGGATTTTGTGCAAGTCAGAACGCTCCCCCCATGTTTAGCCTGACAATCACAATGACACAAATGAAAACCCTCTAAGCTAGTAGCAAAATCAAGTATTTTTCTGGATAAACAGGACTCAGAAACTGTAATTACATCTAACACACTGTGACTGGCCCAGGTACCAGGTCAATATAGCGCTACAACAACAATGCGGCAATAACCGCACTGTGTAAAGCGTAGAAACATTCAGAACGACAGGGGTAGAACAGTGGTAGGGAAAAACCACTACCCTGTCGCTCTGCGTTTACATATAAAAGTGATCAAGTTGCCATGTGTGTGGTGCATGGTTGAGCCGCTCCCATGGTGGAGTGACTAAGGCACCAGCACATGGCAGGGCTGGAGACCTGGGACCAGGGTTCGGTTCCCCCTAGGTCTCCTGGCGTTGCAACTTTTTTGTTTGTTTTGTTTTTTTAATTTAATTTTCCTCCCTCCTCAAGTTCCTTCTTATCCCCCAAATCTACATCCTCTCAGAGTTTGTTATTTAAAGTCTGGGCAGTGTGGGGAGTGAAGCCCCCCTTGTCACGGTGTGTGGGGGGTGAAGCACCTTGCAAAAACAAAGAAAGTCCCATTACGTGTAATGGGGTGCACAGATTGTGTTGCAGTCACTTTTTTCCCTACCTTATTGTGGTGCATGCTGTCTTGCCTACAGCATTTATTGCCATTCTATTTTTGTGTTCGGAGTTATGACCCCGTGCCCTGGCCCAAGCCTGAAATTCATTGTCTTGGGAAGAATGCTTCACATTTTAACACGAATAAAATAAACATAACATGTTTGTCATGAACCCATGAAGTATTCACATCAAAATCAATGTTTGTAGGTTCAAGATTAAGTTGCACATTTCTAACCAGCAGCAGTAACAGTAATATAAAAGAATGCTGATAGTCAAATTTAATCTTAATAGTTCTTTTTTTGTTAAATTTCCTACTAATGAGACTAAAATAATGATTCTGCCTATGCCAACATTCAAATAACAAATTAGCAACAAGACCTCATGATTGCTCTTCAGGACAGGTTTAAACCAAATACCTTTGACAAGATACCAGTGATAGGAAATTGTACAGCAGATCATATTAAGGGTAAACTGCTAGTAAAAAGACATGACAGTGTGAAAACATTTTCTAATCAGAGCTGATAGGGCCGTGAAGAGCTACCAAATGGCAAAAGTTACACACGTGCATAGAAATTATTCAATGCCTGGGTGTAACTTGGCCGTTTAATGGAGGTGTTGCACCAAATTTTCAACATGGCCTTTTTGGGACCCTTCCTCATGATGAGTGCCAGTGTAATTTTGTTCACTTGTCCCAAAAGGTGATTTCACAGAGTGACTGTGCCATTCTGTGCTACAGGTGTGAAAACACATATCGGGCAGGACATCAAAAATGAAAGCTGTACTGTTAAAAAGGAGGTGTGCAAAAATGACAATGTTGAAAATCTGGAGTGAAAATAATTAAAACTGGCGAAGTTAGGAGTGTGTGTAGAAACTGTGCATTGCACACTTGTAACGCAGTAATTTTTTTGAGTTTCTTCACCAAACTTGCAACATGGACTTTTTGGGACCCCACCTCATGAATAATGGCACTGTCATTTCATTAATCGTTCCAAAAGGGTGATTCCTTGCAGCAACTGCAAAATCACCTTTCAGGATCCAGTAATGAAATTACAGTGACACTGTTCATGAGGTGGGGTCCCAAGAACCTCATGCTGAAAATTTGTTGCCAAAATGAAAACAAATAGCTGATTTATCAACTTAAGTTGAAAACCCCATTGAATGCCATTATAGCATGCTTACCTTTGATTCTTCAGTTTGTGGTTCTGCTTTGAAGAGTGCAGACATGTCCCGGTCCAGAGAAAATGACAGCACCTACTGTACCTCCAGAGGTAAATATGGAGTAAGAGGAGGTGCAGGGAGGTGGGTACTCAGTGAAAGCCTGGGGATGGGTGAGGGGGGGGGACTGGGGCGATGATGAGGGACCGTTTCCTTTTTTTACAGGTTAAAAACAAAAAACACATTGGGAGAAGGTTTTCTTTATTTATAGCAAAATAAAATGTGTGTGTGTATATATATATATATATATATATTTGTATACATTTGGGTGCACTGGAGTAGGCTCCCAGTGTGCCACGTGAGTTAGGGGAGTAGGTACTTGATGCCAACATGGGGATTGGGCACACCAATGTTGGTGGGAGAGGGGAGAAAAACAAATATCTCAGTGATGACGAGGGACCATTTTCTTTTTTACAGATTAAAAACAAAAAAACATCTGGGGGAAGAAAAACAAACATTTTGGCACACTGGGGTGGACTCCTAGTGTGCCATATCAGTGGGGGGGCACATAGTGTCAACATGGGGATTGGGCATCCCAATGTCAGCATGGAGCAAATCAATAAGTACATTTGGGCACACTGGGGTAGGCTCTCAGTGTTCCACATGAGTTGGGAGGGCTACATAATGCTGACATGGGGATTGGGGACCCCTATGTCAGCGCGGGTGGACAGCAGCAGTGGGAGGGTGTGAATGGCATTTTGCTGTCACAACATGATGGTGCCTGCAGAACTGTGCATGCACGTGAGTCATGCATGCACAGTTCATGCAATGGAATGTGAAAGTAACAGTCAAAATAATGCAGCTGTTATTCCATCACGGCCAATCGTGGTGGAGGGCTTCAAGCTCTATTGGACATTCGGAAGGATACTTCCAAATGTCTGATGGAAGGTTTCATGATTGGCCCTTCTAGAGCTATGATCCAATCCCAGTAGGGCTGTAGGCTCTTCCCAGAGCCCTAATAAGAAGTGTAGCCATTATTAGCAGAGATTTAATGTAGTTACAACAGTAAAACGTTTATAGTACCGAATCCCAGCCCCACTGCCTCCACAAACTCTACAAACTCCAGTGCACTTGTCTTGCACTTCAGCTGCTGCTTCAGACTCTGCTGCATCTGGACAGATGTAAATTTAATTCCCCAAAGCCTATCTTGCTGGCTACCACTACCAATCAGAGAAAGCAGGGGTGGGTCAAAGAGTACGAAGAGGGAATGCAGGAGCACATCAAACAGTTTAAAATAATGCAGGCACATAAAATCCAGAGGAAGAACAGTACATACAACCAGCTACTACAGTTCATTCATAAACAGAATAGTATGAATAGTACAGCATACAGCGCTGGTGCCCATACATTTAAACATACATAAACCTACTAGAGACAGACCATAGGAGGGCAGCTAAGATGATCATGGGCCAGCAGGGTAGAGGCATATGAGAAGTTGGAGGCCCTGAACATATACTCCCTGGAGGAGAGGGAAGGAATGATTGAGACCTTTAGGTATTTGAAAGGAATAAGTAGGGTGGACAAGGAAAGACTATCCAGGCTTAGTGGGAATCAAAACATAGGAAGACACAGTCTCAAGTTGGGGGGGAGGTTTTGAGGGAGAGGCTAGGAGGCAGTTCTTCATGGAGAGGGTGGTGGTGGGTTGGAATGTGCTTCCTGATGAGGTGGTTTCTCTGGAAATGGGAGGCAACTTCAATAGAGGATGGGACTTAATTAAGGGGAAAATAAGGGTTATGAAGGGGGTAGACAGAGGAGAAGGACTGATTGGGGAGGGGAGGCAGGGACATTAGCTGGCTTGAGGACCTTTCAGTATTAGTAGACTCAATATAAATGGCCTTATTCTGCTGGCTTCATCATATGTTTGTATGTCCGTATGTCATATATTAAACAAAAAAATGGTCTTCTGTCTAGAAAACTTTCAATCTATGAACTGCTTGCAGCAGCCATTAAGCTTAACAACTAGGTTAAAACAGCAGTATTTGTTAACTGGTCAATATTTTAATGATATATTTTTATTCAGCAAAAATGTATTCTCATAGTTTTAAATAGTCTTCAAAAATGGCTGCCCCTCACAATTTTATAAAAATATCTTCTGCTGAGGCTACCTGTTGAAAGTA
The DNA here is from genome assembly GCA_016271365.2 of Neoceratodus forsteri. NCBI lineage: Eukaryota > Metazoa > Chordata > Ceratodontiformes > Ceratodontidae > Neoceratodus > Neoceratodus forsteri. The sequence goes on from JADMNL010000033.1 coordinate 111,942,230, forward strand.
CATCCTAGATTCATGCTGTGGGTGTAGAAGGAAAGTGTTACCATGTGTTTCCGATGGTAAACAGCACTATACCAAGATACTTATTTCTTGCATGGCAGGCATAGTACAAGATCAAGAACTTTTAAGAACATCAAAAAATCGTATCTTACCCGCACTAAGCGAGTGGGAGGACAATACGCATCAACTGATTGGGTATGAACATCTCTCAGCAGTAGGCAATGGAGCCCTTTTTGAAAACATATGGGGGCCTTTCCTAGCATCCAGCAGCCCTGATAGTGCCATCATAGTAGACGGGGGAGCAAACCCAGGGCTGACCATATAAGTTAGTAACTGGATCATACCATTGCCAGTAATGCAAAATTTCCTGCATCCTCCCCTACTACCAGCATGATAGAAGAGGAAGAAGGTCCTAGGATCCTAATACTTAACATACACCAGATATCATTTATCTGTTGTACCTGTTTATGTTTAGTATTACTTGTTATTTATTGTTCACCTTTACCTACTGTATATCCATAGCATGATTTGTTTGAATTCTTAACTTGAGGTACTGTATGTTCATTTAGAGGCTGTTGAAATGCTCACACTGTGTTGCCAATAGTGCAGCATGGTGAGACTGGACTCTATATAGGCACATGATCTGGTTCTGGGTGCTAGCTGGTGTGTATGTGAGTAAATCTCTCATGTGATTTAGCCTGTAATCCATGGAGCAAATTTCTTCCATGTCAGATCCATCTCAGATGGGAGATTTCTGTGATGAATTAAATGTAAGGTAAGTACTAAAGTAAAAACCTCAATAAAATATAAACTTAAAAAAAATCATATCTTCATTCAAGAATGAAAGAGAATGAAATGAAAAGTGGATATTGATTTTTTTTTTCAGAAAAAAAACATTACTGCTGAAAAATCTACATAGTGGCTAACATCTACTGCTGCTTTAAGTGAGATTGAAGGAGTTTCATGTATGTACAGGGAAATGGAGTGTGAGAGGTGGGTAAGCATTGAGAGGGTAAGTGGCTTGTTCAAGGCCACACATTGAACAAAAAGCAATGGTGGGATACAAACCTGAGTCTCCAGGGTCACAGCTCTGCAGTCTAACCACTTGATTATGCTGTGTACCTAAATAGCAGTTCTGACATGCTCTCCTCCCTGAATTTTGGTGAAAGCCCAGAAGAATGGTAAGTTGCTTTTATGCTTCCTGTATACAGTTTCTTTTCACGACACCGACCCTTTAACCAGAAACACTTTCAATGGAGATGAAGACTAAAAACCATGTTTTGTCTGTAATCAAGTCTTTTTCAGGGCCAGGATGATTGACAGTGTCACTTCCATTGGGGCGTGTCATTGTTCTCATTCTCTGTGTAACAGAGAACTGCAATGCTTTGTCCAGAAAAGAGGTTAAAGCAGCAGTTCAGGTAAAAATATTCTTAAATATTATGTTTTGGCCTCTGTTGCAACCCTGATATTTATCCCTGCTGTTCATTTTTTTCCCAAATCCTCTCATATTGTGCCGCATTTCTTATAATGTGCTTCATATTAGAACTTAAAGCAGCACTACATGTAGTGATAAGACTTTTGGCCTCTCTTTTTTACTTCTATTTTAGATAGCTTATTACCTTCTGTCATCTATAATTCTCTTATTTCCCCGTTTTGAGTCTGCTTTAGCCCTCTTTTTTTACATTGGAAATAATAAATGATGCATTCCTTTTAATATGGCTCAGACCAGGTTTTCGTCAATTTTCTTAGTTGATTATGTAAACCTCTTGTCCAGTGAGATCAGGAAGTGCTGCATACTGCATGTTATTTAATTTTAGTCAATGGAAAAGTAATGTTATGCAGTGGGTGTTCAATAATAACAATAGCGAATACTGGTAAAAGCCTGATCAAAGCCATATTAAAAGGAAAACTTCTTTTATAATTTCAAATGTAACAAGCATTTGTCAATGCCGAACGTTCGCTTGCAGGTATTTGCAGTGGTGTTTGGCACGTATGGTGCTTTACCCTAATGCCCTGTGCAATTGCTGGTATTTGCACAATAAATTTTCAGCATGAGCTTTTTGTTACCCCCATTGTGCGCTACATAGGCGGAAACATGTTTTGGGCAGGATGTGAAAAATGACAGCTGTACTGCTCATAAGGAGGTGTGGTAAAATGGCAATGTTGAAAATCTGGTGGAAATATTGAAAAATTGCGAAACCTACGAGCATGCGTGGGAACTGTGCAACGCACGCTCATAAAACAGTCATTTTAAGGAATTTTTTCACAAAATTTTCAACACTGGCATTTTAAAACCTCTGCTAATGAACAGTGTCACTGTGATTTTCTTACTGTGTCCCATACATTGATTTCGCACACCGACTGTGCCATTGTGCACTACATTGGCAGAAACAAATTTTGGGCAGGATGTGAAAAATGACAGCTGTACTGCTCATAAGGAGGTGTGGTAAAATGGCAATGTTGAAAATCTGGAGTGAAAATATTGAAAATTCGCAAACTTACAAGCGTGCGTAGGAACTGCACAATGCACGCTCATAAAACAGTTATTTTTAGGAATTTGTTCACCAGATTTTCAACATAGCCATTTTAAGATCTCTGCTCATGAACAGTGACACTCTGATTTTCTTAATGTGTCCCATACCCTGAGTTCGCACACTGACTGTGCCATTGTGCGCTACATGGGAGGAAATACATTTTGGGCAAGATGTGAAAAATGACAGCTGCACTGCTCATAAGGAGGTGTGGTAAAATGGCAAAGTTGAAAATCTGGAGTGAAAATATTGAAAATTCGCAAACTTACGAGCGTGCATAGGAACTGCGCAATGAACACTCGTAAAGCAGTCATTTTTAGGAATTTTTTCACCAAATTTTCAACACAGCCATTTTAAGACCTCTGCTCATGAACAGTGTCACTGTGATTTTCTTAATGTCCCATCCATTGAGTTCTTTTACCGACTGCGCCATTTATGCGCTACATGAAGCTGAAACATGTTTTTGGGTAAGGATGTGAAAAATGACATCTGTACTGCTCATGAGGAGGTGTGGTAAAATGGCAATGTTGAAAATCTGGAGTGAAAATATAGAAAATTCGCAAACTTACAAGCGTGCGTAGGAACTGCGCAACACACGCTCATAAAACAGTCATTTTTAGGAATTTTTGCACCAAATTTTCAACATGGGTTTTTTGTGACCCCTTCTCATGAATGATGTCACTGTCATGGCATTATGCAGACCCGAAGGGTGATTTCGTGCAGTCACTGCAAAATCACCCTTCCGGACTGAATAATGCCATGACAGTGACATCATTCATGAGAAGGCATCCCAAAAACCCCATGTTGAAAATTTGGTGCAAAAATTCCAAAAAATGCCTGAGATATGCAATAAAGTTGAAAACCCCCTATCTAGCCCATTATACAGCTTACCGGCAATTCCTCAGTTCGCAGTCGGCTTTGAAGAGTGTAGACGTGTTCCCGGTCCAGCGATGATCGTCGCGCCGAGCTCCGGAGGTAAGTATGGGGTGAGGGTGTTAGAAGGCGGGTGTGCAGTGGTGGGTGTGGGTTGGGGTGAGGGGGCTGGGGAACTTCGTGGGACCGTTTTTGCTTTCAGGTTTGAAAAAAGCGATCGCGGGGCGTTGCCATGAGGTGGAGGCTCCCAGCATGGCACCAAAGCTTTGGGGGGCGTTTGGCGGGATAATGGAGCTGACAGGGGATTGGGCACCCCTGTCGACAGACAATGCGGGACATTTGCCACGTGGGGTGGGCTCTAGCGTGGCACCAAAGCTTTGAGGGGGGGGGGTGTGAGGCCTACCAGTGCCGTGTATGACAGCGGTGTTTTTCTTTGAAGCGAAGACCACCGCTGTCATACACAGCTCCTGCACCCATTGGTGCAGGACCGCCACGCCTGCTCAATGGAGCAGTGGATTGAACAGGAGAGGCACACCTCCAAAGTGTGCTACTCTCCCAAAACATTCCTTGTACATGCGCGCAAGCGAACGTAAAAAACAGTGCAGAACCTAAGTGTCACTCTAAAACAGGATAAACAGGTGTAGGTTAAACTCTTCAGAACTAACATGTGCTGCTGCTTTGAGCTTTGTGGCCCGGAGTTAGTGCTGATGTCCACCGTGTCCTGCAAGCTTAGGGAGCTGATTTTGTTGCAGTCTAGTTGATCTTAGCCAAAATAAAAGTGACTTAAACAATGGGTGTTGAAAGCAGCTGAGAATGTAATATGTCATATTTAATGATGCTCACCATTATTTGTTTGACATTTAAACAAGCATCTGTCAGAGCTGAACAAGTTTGCTTGCATGCTGTTACATGTTAGAACATAGAGAATACTGGTTGGGCAACTATGCACAACCAGTGAGTTCTGCCACAGAGGGGTTCTGATTCCCTCTGACCTCGAGAGCAAAGCTCAAGAAGTCCAGGGAAATCAGAACCCCAAGGTCGCAAAACACACTGGTTGTGCATAGAGTTGCTCATCCCATATTTCTTATAGTGTATAGTACTGTGTGAAACATGTGTCTGAGTTATTTTGCTTTCAAAATGAAAACTGACTCATACAGTCTCTAGAGGTTCTAGAATGCTGTTCTACCACAGTAAAGTAGAATCACATTCCATGACCTTTGAACTGTGGTACAACAGCATTTTGAAAGGGATGGAATTCTATACAGAACAGCACTCCACTATATACTATAACAGTATCTTGAGGCTGCAGGCAGACTATTCTACCGCCAGTAGCCATCATGTCATAGACTTTGGGTATAGAGCTCAAATATGGTGAATAAAATAAAGAACATTTTTGTAAGTTCATTGTTTGTTTGTAACGTCACTGTTTTATGACATTTTGACCCCAACTTTTTAACATTGTCTTTTTATAACCCCACCTTATGATCAAGATAGGTTAAATTTTATAAAGAATTACAAAATCTCACATGCTTCACAATGCAAAGTACAGTATTGGGGAGTAACTAATTACTTATTACTATTAAATGTAATTTGATTACTTTTCTAGGTAGTTAGTAATAGTAATAGATTACTTTTAAAATAAAGTAATAAGTAACTGTAATGATATTACTTGTCCTTGCTGGTCCAGTGGTGCTGAGGGTTGAGGCACTAGACGCTACACCTCGTGCCACACCGGTGACCGGGGTTCGGGAAAGAGCCCGGGTCATGGGGGGGTCAGCCGGGAGGAGGAGGATTGAGCATCCTAGTGACTGCTCTCCTTCTCCGGGGAGGGTGGGAAGGGGAGCACGGTAGCTCTGCCTGCTCCTAGCGGTGGCTGGGGGTCGTTGCAAGGGGCAGCTTAATGTGGGGATGGCATGGGAGGCGTCTGAAATGTGATGCATGGGAGTTTGCACCACAGCATCATTGACACCACTGCATGCCCATGCCGGGGGGTAATAAGGAACCTAACCTGTAAAAATCTCCTCACCGTGCTACTTGATGGATGGTCTGGCAGCACCACCCTGCTCCAACTCCAGATGCGCCCCCTGGATCTTGATCCCCCAGCTTCTGTGGTGGTGGTCGTATACCTGCTGTGATGCAGCCATTGTGTGAACCGGAGGAAGGGGTTGAGCTTAGAGCTGGGGGTGAAGCGGGGCTGTGAGGCCAGCCAGACTGGGGGGAACCATAGGTAACACATCTCCCAGCTGCAGAGGGAATAAAATATGTATGAAAAAAAAATATAACTTTTCCCCAAAAGTAACTAGTTACTGTAATATAAATAGAATACCAGATGGGCAACCATTTGTTGCTGTTGCCGTAATCCATGAAGGCGTTCCTGTGACTTCATAAATCTCAAGAGCGGAGCTCAAGAAGTTTATGACATCTCAGGAATCTGGAGATTGTGCAGGTGTCATTTGATATTGACTGCGTGCTCAATTTATTACATCAGGCTAAAATAATTGCCTTCTGACAAGCACTGTGTGAGCACCCAGCATATTCACATTGCACACTGAATGCAAGTTGCCTACCATTTTTTGTCTTTTTCCACAATAAAAAGTTTAGGCAATGTTTCATGGCTGTGAGGTGCCATGTTGTTTGTAGCCTTGCTGATATTCGGGTTTGCATAATCACAGTGTCGAGATATTATGAACTACCATAGCTATGGGGGGGTGTAAACCCGTGGAATGACAACTGGAGCAAAGACATGCAGCCTTGTAATGTTTAGCCTAGGAATGTTGACCTAATACTGGTTTACCGTATGAGATCTTTGCACTAACATGGTGGCTACGACTACAAGGTAACCTCATTTATCGCATCACTGCTTTCTACATCATTACAGTTCCACTGCCAGTGGGTGTCAGGGTTGTTTTTGCCAGTTGTCTCATTATAGAAAATGTTGTCAGGCTGAATGGCTCTGACGAGGTGTCATTGCACTGGGTGTCCTTGTAACAGTTGTTGCAGATCCGATGCAAATCACTGGCCTCTCCTGTTTGAGTATTCTTTGATCTGTATCAAATGAAAATTAGTGTGCACACATAGCTTTCACCTTTCAGCCTTCTTACTATGTCCTGTTAATTAGTCCACACTTAAGGACTCCACAGCTCATTCGCTTTTACTATGCCTTTTCATATCTATCATCACCTTTTCATTTTCCAGATTTTATTCTTACCTTACCTATTATCACTTTTTCTCCTACAGCCTCCCCCTATTTTCTTTCCTCACATACATTTCTCTTATTTTCCTTACCTGCTTTTTTCTCTTTTAGATAATTCCTGAAGAAGTTCTGTGGTTGAAATATCGATTCAAGCTCAATTTTTCTATTTTCAGCAAGCATTTAATATTACTATTTTGTTCTATATCTGTAACATGTGCTGTGCAAATAAAAGTCAGAAAACACCATTTTGTCAGTTTATTATGACATATGTAATTTTGCAACATTTGATATACAAATTATACTACTTATGCACTGCTACATGATACAGCTAAGAATCACTGTAGGAATTGATGAAATTTGTTTGAGGGGGCAACAGATTGGCCAGTTGATGTACGATTTACAGAGAGCTAGCTAAACCACTGCATGTCATCTGTTGTGGCCCTCTGTAGTAGCCATTGTGAACAATGAGGAAATCGGGGCCAGCCTAGCAGTTATAGGGAAAGAATCAAGTAGTCCATCTGCAGGCAGGGCCCAGGGCCTATTTCCACCAACACCACATATGCTGAACTGTCACAGCAGGCCACTGGACCATCCATCCGCCTGCCCACCTGCCAGGTCTATCACCATCACCCAACCCATCTCAAAGTAAATGCTAATGGAAGAGGTATGTACTGGAGTGCAACAACTGTGCTGTGTTGTATGATAATTTGATTGTAGGTGACACTGTTTGACTTCAGTTGTGGCATACTGGCAGTGGCATAATAGTCACGGCAGACTTAGTTATAATTGTACCTGTGTCTCAGTAGCAGTGGCAAGTCAAAGTTCACCCGTGAGAAGGAATGTTTAAATTGTGTGTTGATGTAAGCAGGTGTGTGCTGGTAGAATTTATTGTATGTGATGTGGGTGGATCTTTGGCTGGCAATGGCAAAGTTAGGATTTTGGCTGCTGTGGGGAAATGAGAAAAGATGACCAAGGCAAGGAAGGGCAGTAGATCTGCATGGTGTGTGTGTGAGTGTAGGGGGAGCTATGCGAGGGTGGAATTTTATTATGGAAATTTAAAAGGGTGGTTGTGGCTCTTGCATAGTCAGGAGGAGAATACAGGTTAGACATGGGAAAGATTGCCAAGTGCAGAAGATGCAGGGTGTGTGTGGTGGTGGGGTAAGGGTGAGATGTAAAGAGTTAGCTGTGGCAGGCATTGTCAGGATATACAGCTGTGTGGGAAAGATCTCCATAGGCACTGGCAGTAGATGCAAGGTGTGTGTGTGTGTTGGGGGTGAGTGTGGGTGTTATGGAAATGAAAAAGGACAGGGACATCGGTGGCTGGCAAAGTCAGGATTAAGCAGTGGGGGGGGGAGTTTGTGAAGGGCAGCAGTAGATGCATGGTGTGTGTGTTTGAGTGTTTTTTAATGGGGCTCTTATTTATGGATGTGTAAAGGGATTGTTGTGGCTGTCAAAGTCAGATGGGTACTGCATTATAAACTAACATACTCATCTTTAGAATCTGTTTTGTTTCTTTTATGTACTTCTTGGGGTTTCATGAGCACATGGCTATGTTCAATGTATAAATACAACCATGATGTCAACAGTAATATAAAGTAATATGAAAAGTAACATGCATTACAGTTATAGTTACTAATTACTTTTTATATAAAAGTAATAAGTAACTGTAACTGATTACATTTATTTGAAAGTAACTGTAACTGATTATTTTTTAAAAGTAACATCTAAAACTGGCAAAGTATCATGGAATGTAAATGCAAATCACCATGAAAATTTATACTGGTTCTGCTTTAAACGGAATGCACGGTGCCAAAGGGCTTCTCACACAATCTGTAAAGGGTCAGAACAGAAGACACAGACACATGTTGCATCCCACTCAGGAATTGTTAGTGTGCCTCATCTGCATCTCACCAGGAAGGGGGGGGGGACTCGAACCAGCCCTCATATACAGCAGCCACAGAGCGGAGCAGAAAAGTCCTGTTCACGCTGCATGGGGCAGGTCTAAATCAGCTGGTAGATTCAACCACCAGAGACAAAGCAACCCTGGACCTGGTACTCACAATTGACAATAGAATTGTAGATGTTCGTGTGGGTATCAGTCTGGGGACAAGCGACCACAGGTCATTCTGGTTATCAGTAAACAAAGAGGAAGGTAAAAGTCACACAAAAATCAAGATACTTGATTTCAGAAAGGCAAACTTTCCCAAAATGAAATCCAGGATCAAGACCACGCTTGACACCAGTAACAAGGGGATGCAGGACACTGCTGGGAGAACTTAAAGAATGCCTTAAATACAGTCACTGAGCAATGCTCAAGACAAATCAGCAAAGCCAAAAGAAGGCAGAACCCTCTCTGGTTCTCCAAAGAGGTAGCAACCAAAATCAAGGGAAAAAGAGGGCTTTTAAGTAGTACAAGGAAACAAAAGGAGAAATTGGCAGGGAGGACTATAGGAACAAACTCAAGGAGGCAGGAAAAGCAATTTGGACAGCCAAAGCCCAGACAGAGGAAAAAATAGCACAGTGGATTAGAATGGGAGATAAAACTTTCTATAGATACATAAGAGAAAAGGAAGAGTAAAGGCGGAATAGTCTGAATAGCAACAAGGGAGGGCCAGCTGTTAGAGAAAGATGAAGACAAAGCAGAGTTGTTAAACAAATTCTTCTGCTCAGCCTTCACGATAGAAGATATTGGTAAAGGATCTACACTAAGTAAGACTGAGCATTATAGTGGAGGAGCAGGCACAAGTCCCTACACAACAAATATGGTCATAGAAGAGCTAAGAAAACTTAAGGTGGATAAAGTCATGGGGCCAGATGGTATCCTCCCCAGAATACTAAAAGAGCTTCGGGAAGAAATAGAAGCACCAATAGCTGAGTTGTTCAGTCTGTCTCTGGAAAGTGGTAGAGTACCTCAAGACTGGAAAAGGACAACAGTTGTGCCCTTGCACAAAAGTGGAAGCAAGGAAGAGGCAGGAAACTACCGCCCAGTCAGCCTGACCTCTCTAGAGGGAAAATTATGGCACCATTACCAAAGGAGAGAATATTTGACTACCTAATGGAAACTGGAAAACTTGACCCCAAACAGCATGGCTTCACAGCAGGGTGCTTATGCCAAACAAACATGATTGAATTTTTATATTGGGTTACCAGAACAATGGACCAGGGTGGGGTGGTGGACGTGGTATATCTAGACTTCAGCAAGGTCTTTGATACCATTCCCCACAGAAGACTTGCTGACAAACAAGAACACATATGAAACAGATTCAGACAGAAAATAGTAAACTGGATTAGAAAGTGGCTGCAGAATAGGACCCAGAGAGTTTTGTTTGATGGGCATTAGCAAGGAAGGGAGATGTGACCAGTAGCGATCCACAGGGATCAGTGTTGGGTCCAGTCCTCTTTAACATATTCATCACTGATTAGCTTGAGGGAAATATTTGCCTGTTCACAGATGATAAAAAGCTCTGCAACAGGGTTGATACACTAGAGGGGGCAGTAAGTATGGAAGCTGACCTAAGAAGACTGGAAAAATGGTCCAGAAATTGGCAGTTAAAATTTAACGCCAAAAAGTGTAAGGTAATGCACCTGGGGAAGCGAAACCCAGGAAGAAAGTACGTACCAGAAGGGCATAAATTAGAAGAGACAAAGATGCAACGGAATCTGAGCTTGATCATTACCAATGACTTAAAGGTAGAAAAACAATGCGAAAAAGAAAGGCAGAAGGCAAGTGGTATCCTCAGATGCATACAGTAGAAAGGGGTATTACAAGCAGAAAGCAGGAAGTTATCATGCCTGTCTACAGATCCTTGGTGAGGCCACACCTCGAGTACTGTGTCCATTTCTGGAGGCCTCACCTAAAAAAGGACATTGACCATCTGGAGACAGTGCAGAGAAGGACCACAAAGATAGTGCAGGGGCTACATCATGAGCCATACGAGACAAGACTCAAAGAGCTGAATTTATTCTCTCTGGAACAGAAAGAAATAGTGGGGGACATGATAGAAACATTTAAGTACGTCAAGGGAATTAATACAATTCAGAAAGAAAACCTCTTCCTGGAAAACAGGGCAGCTTGTACAAGAGGGCACAACTTGTGTCTGGTGGGAGACAAGTTTAAAAACAACTTTAGAAAGTACTTTTTCACGGAGATAGTGATAGACCCATGTAACAGCCTGCTATTAGAAGTGGCGGCTTCAAAGACAGTAAGGGAATTCAAACTCGCTTGGGACAGGCAAGGTATGAACATACAAAATTGCCAGCAGATACAGGCCATTCAGTCTATCTAGTCTGCTCGAGTGTGCAGCACTTCAGTCCATTAGACTGCAGCTGCCCCCATATGAACTCACCCATCTCTTGCCCCTTCCCAGTTTGTACCCTCCCCTTGAATCTGTCCCAACTGCTCTTGAAGCCTCCAACACTCTGCAGTGATATGACTTCCTCTGGAAGAGTGTTCCACCCTGCCACAACCCTTTCAGTGAATTAGAACCTTTTCAGTTCCCTCTTGAACCAGCCCCCTTCCAACATCGTAGACTGTCCCCTGGTTTCCCTTCCACCCTTCAGACTGCACATACATCTGATGTTTACTCTGTTCAAACCCTTCAGATACTTGAAGGTCTCAATCATATCACCCCCTCTCTCCCTTCTTTCCTCCAGGGAATACATATAGAGCTCTCTCAATCTCTCCTCATATGGTCTGTCTCCCAACCCCAGGATCATTTTTGTTGCACTGCGCTATACCCATCCAGTGGTTTGATGTCCCTTTTCAAGTAGAGGAACCGGAACTGCATGCAGTACTCTAGATGCGGTCTCAGCAGGGACCTGTACAGGGCAAGATGACCTCCCCACTCCTAGAAGTAATCCCCCTTGCTATACACCCTAGCATCCTGTTTGCCTTCACTGCTGCCTTCCAGCACTGAACAGAGTGGTTCATCTCCCCGGTTACCAGCACTCCCAGATCCTTCTCCTCCTTGGATTTTGTTAATGGGACACCCTCCCAGCCAGTAATTGTGTCCAGGGTTCTTGCCTCCTAAATGCATTACTTTGCACTTCTTGGCATTGAAACTAAGCTGTCAAGTGTGAGACCATTCCTCTAGTTTTGCCAAATCCTCCTGAAGTACTTTTGCCCCCTCCTCATCTACCTCGGCACAAATCTTTGTGTCATCTGAGAAGAAAGTGATCTTGCTATTAATCCCTACTGCAATGTTGGCTATGAAAATGTTAAACAGAACCAGTCCCAGCATCGAGCCCTGTGGTACACCACTTGAGACTGCCCTGGCTTCAGATGCCTCTCCCCCCCATTACTACCTACTGCTGTTTACCCTGCAGCCAGTTCTTGACCCACTTGACCAGTTTCCTCCCTGCTCCCAGACTCTTCAACTTACAGATCAGCCTGCTGTATGGTACCAAGTCAAAGGCCTTGCTGAAATCCAGGTAGAGGACATCCACTGCATGTCCTCTGTCCAGTGCCCTCATAACTCAGTCGTAAAAATCAACTAAGTTCGTCTGGCAGAATTTTCCTGAGACAAACCAGTGCTGTCTGCTGTCCTGGAGATTGTTATCCTCAAGAAATTGCACCAGTCTTTCCTTGAGGATTGTCTCCATCAGTTTTCCCACAATTGCAATAAGGCTCTGTAGTTCCCCAGTTGATCCTTGGGCCCACTTTTATAGAGAGGTACCACATGTGCGTCCCTCCAGTCCCTGGGCATGCACCTTGAGTTTAGAGAGATATTGAACAGGTCCACCAATGGCCCTGCCAGGACCTCTGCCAACTATCTCAGCACCTTGGGGTGGGCTCCATCTGGTCCAGGTGCCTTGTTCACCTTCAGGGATGTAAGGCCCTCCCTCACCCTTTCTACCATGATTTCCCCATCTGTAGTTGCTTCTCCCTCACCCTCTCCCACCTCGCCCTTCCTGTCAGGTATGGGCTCATCCCTCTCCTTGGTGAAGACTGAACAGAAGTATTCATTAAGTACTTCTGCCTGCTCAGCACCCTTTTCTATCCACCCACTTCCCCTCCTGATCCTAACAACTTGATCCTTGCTCTTCCTCTTCTCTCTGATATATCCAAAGAAATCCTTTTCTCCTTCTTTGATTCCCTATGCTAATCTCCATTCCCTAGCTGCCTTTGCTGCCCTTACCACTCTGCTCACTTCTCTGGATTTCTTCACATATTCTTCTCTGTCTTCTGCCCTGTTGGATCTCTTGTAGGTCCAAAATGCATTACTCTTTTCCCTCACCTTCTCTACTACCTCTCTACTAATCCAACTTGGTTTCCTGGTCCTGTCTTTCTTGCCCTGGCTCTTGACACAAGTTTTAGTGACTTCAGCCAGTCCTGCCTTGATAACTGCCTATTCTTGCTCAGTGTCCATTTCTGGGTGGATGCTTGCCCTATGACTTTTCAGTATGTGTTCTATCCTGCCAAATTTGCCCTTTTGAAGTCCAGAGCCCTAGTTTTTGTAGTGGCTACTTCCCTAGCCATATTGATTGAGAATGACACTGTGCGGTGGTCACTGCTTTCCAGAGGTTCCTCCACCCTTATATCCCTGACCTGTTCTCCATCTTCCAGTACCAGGTCTAGTATATTACCCTCCCTCACTGCTCCATTACCCTCTGGGTAAGTAAGCCATCCTGGAATGCTTCCAGGAAGATCTGCTCCCTGGTACAAGTGGTTGCTGGGATGTTCCAATCCACCCCCTGGTAGATTAAAGTCCCCCACTACCACTGTGCTCCCTTTGTCACTATGCCTCCTTATCTGCTCCCCAAGTTCCCTGTCAATGTCCTCCTTCAGGGCTGGAGATCTATAAGCAACCCCCAGACAGGTCTTGGTCCCTTTCTGGCTGTGTAGTTGGCAGCCAGATTACTTCCAACCTGCCCTCCTCCCCCCCCCCTTCCTCCCTATTACATCTGATCCCTTCCCTTACATAAATGGCAACCCCCTCAGCCTTCCCTTTATTTCTCTCCCTCCAGAATAGTTTGTACCCTGGGATGGCTAGGTCCCAGTCATGGTGCCTGGTTGTCCACGTCTCAGTAATGGCAGCTATATCCACCTCTCCCTCTGCCATCAATGCCTGCAACTCTAACAACTTATGGCCCAGGCTCCTAGAATTTAGTGAAACCATTCTCCATGCTGCTCCTATCCTTCTTGCTTCCTTACCCTTCATTTTAACCCCATCTCACCTAAAGTCATATATATTCCTGTGGTGGGGGGAGGTCCATAGAACCCCCTCTCCTGGTGATTCCCAGCTCCCAATGCCTCCTCTCCACCTAGTTTAAATGATACCTCTTGTTGATGAAATCCCCAGCTTCTGCTTCAACACCTGTGACCCTGCCCTGCTGAGGTGTAATCTATCCCCTGCATAAAGATCTGTGTTATCCCATGTGCTACCCCAGTCCCCCACCAATCCATACCCATTTGTCCCACGCCATTCATTCAGCTCCTTGTTGAAGTCACTGATTCTTCTCTTCCTGTCTGTACTAGCCCTTGGCACTGGCAGAACATCCGAGAAGGCTACTGTGGTTCCCTATTTGCTGCATAGTTTTCCCATTTCCCTGATGTTGTATTGTACCTCCTCTATCCTTCTCCCTTCCAGATAATTCGTTCCCAGGTGCACCACAATGTGTGGCTTCCCCCCCACCTTCACCCCGTATCTGCCCATATGCTGCCTCAGTCTACTCACTGTTATACCAGGCATGAATTCTACCCAGATGTTACTTTTTCTGTCACCCCTCCCCCCATCTTTTACCCTTAAGTATAGAAGCCCCTAGAATTATGACTCTCTGATGCCTATCCAGCTCACCATCTTGTTGTCCTCTACTCCTCTGCTCCCCAACTTGCAAGGTCCTCTCATCCCTCCCCGTCTCCCTTCCCCTTTGCCTCTCCTAGCCTTTGCCCTGTCCTCTTCCCCCTCACAAATATGACCAGGTTACTGACCTCCACCTCCAAACTATTTGCTGTCTGTGGAACCTCCCCTTTGCACTCACTTGTTGCTCCATCCACCACGCTACTACCTCCTCTGCAATTACTTCCCTGTATCTTCCTTGAATGTGGACAACTTAGGAAAACAAACATTTGTCAATGCCGAATGTTGATCGCATTGGTGTGTTGAGCTCGCTCACTGCCCCTCCGTCACTCGCTCAGTCTGTGTCTCCCAGTGCTGCAGGCTGCTCTTTTGTACTGGGCTCCTGCCTGCATTGGCACCTTGTTCTGCCCACTAAGAAATCTGCAGCTGTCCTGACAGAGCTCCATTGAAGTGGCTCACTCTCCCGCTCTCACTCGCTCATTCTGGTTCTCCTGGCACTGCAGGCTGCCCTTTTGTACTGGGCTCCTGCCTCTGTTAGTGGCTTTTTCTGCCCACAAAGAAATCTACAGCAGTCCCAACACAGGTCTGTTGAGCCTGCTGACTCCCCCTCTCTAATTTGCTCATTCCGTTTCTGCCAGCGCTGCAGGCTGCTCTTTTCTATTTGGCTCCTGCCTGCATTGCCACCTTCATCTGCCCGCAAAGAAATTTGCAGCAGTTACACTAGAGCTCCATTGAGCTCAATCAGTCTGGTTTTCCCGCCACTGCAGGATGCCCTTTTGTACTGGGCCCCTGCATGCATTGCTGCCTTTTTCTGCCCACAAACAAATCTGCAGCAGTCCCAACAGAGCTTCATTGAGCTCACTCCCCCTCCCTCACTCACTCGTTCTGTGTCTCCTGCCACTGCAGGCTGCCCTTTTGTACTGGGCTCCAGCCTGCATTGGAGGCTTGTTCTGGCCAGAAAGAAATCTGAAGCAGTCCTGACACTGCTCCATTGAGCTTGCTCACTCCCTCTCTCTCACTCACTCATTCCATTTCTGCCGACGCTGCAAGCTGGCCTTTTGTACTGGGCTTCTGCCTGCATTACCGCATTTTCTGCCCACAAAGAAATCTGCAGCAGTCACAATACAGCTCCGTTGAGCACACTCACTACCGCACTGTCACTCACTCATTCTGTTTCTCTTGGTGCTGCAGGCTGCGCTTATGTACGGGGTTCCTGGCTGCATTGGCACCTTTGTCTGTCCACAAAGAAATCCGCAGCTGTCCTGACAGAGGTCCATTGAGGTCGCTCAGTCTCCCTCTGTCACGCGTTCATTCTGTTTGTCCTGGTGCTGCAAGCGGCTCTTTTGTATGGGGCTCCTGCCTGCATTGGTGCCTTTTTCTGCCCACAAAGAAATCTGCAGCAGTCCTAATAGAGCTTCGTTGAGCTCACTCAGTCCCCCTGTCTCACTCACTTGTACTGTTTCTCCCACCACTGCAGGCTGGCCTTTTCTACTGGGCCCCTGCCTACTTTGACACCTTTTTCTGATCACAAAGAAATCTGCAGCAGTCCTGACAGCACTCCGGTGAGTTCACTCACTCCCCTTCCCTTAGTCGCTCACTTGTTCTGTTTCTCCCAGTGCTGCAGGCTACCCTTTTGTACTGGACTCTTGCACAGGGGCCTTTTTCTGCCCACAAACAAATCTGCAGCAGTCCCAACAGAGCTTAGTTGAGCTCGGTCACTCCCCCCCTCTCACTCATTCAATCTTAATCTGTCCCAAACATTGATTTCTCACAGCGACCGTGCTATTCTCCGGCAGGAGTGCAAAAACATATTTTAGCCAGGATGTGAAAAATGACAGCTGTACTGTTCATAAGGAGGTGTGAAAATGGCCACTGTTGAATATGTGGCATGAAAATATTACAAATTTGTGAAGTTACAAGGGTGCATGGAAACAGTTAAATGCACGCTTGTAACATAGTCATGTTATGGAGTTTCGTCACCAAATTTTCAACATAGGGCTTTTAGGACCTCTGCTCATGAACAGTACTACTGCCATTTTCTTAATCTGTTCTGAACACTGATTTCCCACAGCGACCGCGTTATTCTGTGCTGCAACTGTGAAACCATATTTCAGTCAGGATGTGAAAAATGACAGCTGTACTCCTTATAAAGAGGTGTGAAAAAATGCCACTGTTGAAAATCTGGCGTGACAATATTACAAATCTACGAAGTTACAAGGGTGTGTGGAAAGTGTGCAATGCACACTTGTAACACAGTCATTTAATGGGCTATCATCACCAGATTTTCAACATATGCATTTTAGGACCTCTGCTCATGAACAGTATCACTGTCAGTTTCTTAATCTGTCCCTGATAGTGATTTCCCTCAGCGACCCCTCTATTCTGCGTTGGAAGTGCGAAAACACATTTTGGCCAGGATGGGAAAAATGACAGCTGCACTGTTCATAAGTAGGTGTGGGAAAATGGCAATGTTGAAAATCTTGAGTGAAAATATTACAAATTCGGAAAGTTACGAGCGTGCGTGCAAACTGTGCGATGCGCGCTCGTAACACAGTCTTTTTATGGAGTATCATTGCCAAATTTTCAACATAGCTATTTCAGGACATCTACTCATGAACAGTGCCACTGTCATTTTCTTAATCTGTCCTGAACACTGATTTCCCACAGCGACTGCGTTATTCTGTGCCAGAAGTGCGAAAACACATTTCCAGCAGGATGTGAACAATGACAGCTATACTGTTCACAAGGAGGTGTGAAAAAATGCCAATGTTGAAAATTTGGCATGAAAATATTGAAAATTCATGAAGTTATGAGCGCGCTTAGCAACTGCGCAATGCAAGCTTATAAAACAGTAATTTTTGGGACTTTTTCCACCAAATTGGCCACATAGGCTTTTTGAGAGCCCACCTCATGAACACTGGCACTGTCGTTTCGTTTATCAGCTCCAAAAGGTGATTCCGTGCAGTGACTGCAAAATCACCTATTGGGGCTAATTAACACCATGACAGTTCAAGAATTCATGAGGAGGGGTCCCAAAAACCGCATGTTGAAAATTTGGTGAAAAAAATCCCAAAAATGCCTGAGATATGCACTAAAGTTGAAAAAAACCTATTTATTAAATTATACAGCTTACCGGCATTTCTTCAGTTCACGGTCAGCTTTGAAGAGTGCAGATGTTTTCCTGGTCCACCGAAGATCATCGCGCCGAGCTCCAGATGTAAGTATGGGGTGGGAGTGTGTGGGGTGGCAGGGTGCGCAGTGGGTGGGTGTGGGTTGCAGGTGTGGGCCAGGGAGATTACGAGGGACTGTTTCCTTTTTTGCAGGAAAAAAAAAAACAAAAGATGTTGCGGGATCATTTTTTCCTTTACAGGGGCATGTGGCATGCTGGGGTGGGCTCCCAGCATGCCACCAGAGGCTTTCTTTTGGGGGGGCGGCAGTAGCCGACAGGGATTGGGCACCTCATCGGCAGCAATGAAAGTAGGGGGGTGTTACAGAATGCCGACGGGGAGTGGGCTCCCCCATCGGCAACAGAAACATGGGGACACTGAAGCCAATGGGGATTGGGGCCCCCTTCGGCAAATAAACACAGTGGGGGTTTATATTGTTTGTGAACATGGCGGCAACCCATGGCCATGTTCACAAACAATATCAGGGCTTCAATATCCCACCCTGCAATGACGGGTCGCTCCCTCATTGCAGCAGATGGCTAATGCTGTAATGACAAAGCAGCCCCTGATTGCAGTGGCAAAATTGTCACAAGTTGATGCCAAGGTTCCAGACTTATGTAAGTAGCAGCATGCAAGGGGATTGGGGAAAGCTGGAAAAGCCTTTGCAGGCTGTGGGGGCATTGGCCACAACAGTGCCGTACCTCCACAGCCTGCTTCTGAGAAAGCTGCTGAAATATGTTTCTTGTGCTACATGCAATCAACATAAAATATAATTGGGGGGGTAGCCACCTTGGACACACTAGATGGACCACAAGATCCCCATCTGCCAACACTTTTCTTATGTTCTTATGTGGTTTTACAGGTTGAAAATGAGTTAACCCAAATTCTTAAGGCAACGTAAGGGCTGAATTGCTTTTCCCTTGGGGAGATACAGATGAGGCACACTGATGAGCCCCAAGTAGGATAAAACATATGTCTGTGTCTTCTGTTCTCAGCCTTTGCAGATTGTGTCAAAGGACCACTGGCAGCATGTATTCCTACTTAAAGTAGAACCAGCATATATTTTTATTGAGATTAGCAAATACCTCCCATGATGCTTTGCATTATGGGCGTATGTGTGATTTTGTATTTCTTTGAAACCTGGCTTTGTTGACAGTGCCTTTTTGGGTAACCCTTACCTAAGAGAGTGTGTGCTGAGCTTCTTTGTCTTTTTAGCTTGGACTTTTTTAAATCCCCTCTGAAAGATACTTTCATGGAGCAACTGCAAGAAC
The DNA here is from genome assembly GCA_016271365.2 of Neoceratodus forsteri. Classification (NCBI taxonomy): domain Eukaryota; kingdom Metazoa; phylum Chordata; order Ceratodontiformes; family Ceratodontidae; genus Neoceratodus; species Neoceratodus forsteri. Next base: position 111,961,061 of record JADMNL010000033.1, read on the forward strand.
ATGTTTAGGAGGAGATCTGAAAAAACATGACACCTGTCATGTTCTTGTGGGCTAGCACAAGGGGTATGTAAAAAATGTAGGTCCAAAATCTGCAAAAATAAAGTTATGAGTAAATACTGGAAAAATGTAACATTTCTTCATAACTTATATCTTTCATGTAGTTAGAGTACATGGGCATGTGCACTGGTTGGCTGTCTGTTGGTGGGGCTGTGAATACATTTTGTCAATTTTCACCTACCATTTTTGTGTGCACCTTGCTAAAAAATGTTCAAACTGAGCAGAAGGTAGGGGAAGGATTTGGAGGAGGCTGCACTGAGGTAAGGGGAAGGAAAACATATTGCACAAGCAATAGTACAGGTTGGTAAAATAAATACTATCATAGTTGCTGCTATATCAGACATCAGTTTTCATTTTAGTTCCCTACTGCTATCCAAACAGTCAGAAAGGCAAAACGGAATTTAATTAAAACAAAGGGAGTAGTTAGTGGCACAACGAGTAGCAAACAAAAATATGCTACCATTGTGTACCGAGGCAGTACTAACTGGAATGTAACTGAGGATAAGGACACATTTGACAGTAAAGAGCATGAACTAGAGTAGGCAGGTAAAAGAAGCAAATAATTCCACAGAGAATGAGGGGAGAAAGCCTGAATAATGAAGAGTTGGCTGCTGAAGTTGAACATATGCAGGATAGATATGATGGTTCTATGCTGATGGCTAAGGAGTGACCTAACAATATGAAAATATATATGTTTTAATGTATTGACTGCAAGGCAGCATGATAGTCACACTGCGGCGGGTGCAGCCCAGATAGTGGTGTTACTGCTTCCCTTGTATACTGAGTGAGATGACTTCCCATCCCACTTGACACAGAGGTAGTTTTATATTGCTACAGTCAGGGGGACGGGAACAGGTCAAGTGGGATTTTTTTTAGCAGGGAACATGCAGCAACAATAGGATAAATAGGCCACAACATATATTCAGAAGAGCAGGTAAACACAGTGGCAGAAGGAGGGGACTAGTTTGAGTGTGATTTTTACATGGGGAGCACAGCTGAGTACACAAATATGAGGTCACAAGGTTTGCCATAAATGCAAATTACAAAGTAGGCTAAGGAACTATTAAGAGATTTATAGGGCATGAGGCTAGGTTTGCCTAAGCAGTTCTTTTCTTACAAGACTGATAGATACATGTTAATAAAGTAAACGCCTGACTCCACTTCTTGTCTCTTCCTCCTCCTCTCCAACTTCTTCACTGCAACTCTGGTAAGGTAAGAGCAAGCAAGACAATCCCTTTTGGTTGTGCTTTCCTCCACATAGTGACACTTCTTTAGCTCATTTGACAGGTAAGGCATAATTTACAGTAAGTTTCCTTTTTTCCAGCCAGAACAGTATGCAAGGCAAAGTTGTGGCTGCTCAGTGCCTCACACTGCTGTGCATGACAATCACAGTCAGATTGCCAGCCTACACTTGTATTACGCTGTGTCTGGCCTAGTGCCTGCTAGGTCTCCCCACACTCACACACATAACAGCAGCACAGATTTATACAGCACATTATTTTTTTTCTATTTAATTTGTGTACTGTGTAGTATACACTGTGATATTTAATTGGTGTTTATACCTTTGCTGTGGTACAGTGCCAAGTAAAACTAATTTAGACAGAAGAGTGGATGCACTATCTCCTTCTGTTCTCCTGAGTCCCTTCCTACATTGATCCGTTCCCTCTTCACTATGATGTAGTGAGTAAAAGGTTTAGGTTTTTTTATAGCCTTCATTCATCAAACATACACAACATCCGTGACTCAGCTGGCCCAACTGACTTCCTCATTACATGCAAATTGTCATATGAAGCTGCAGACTGCACCAATTGCCTCTTGTGACAGAAAAAGAAAATATGACGATCACTTTTGTAACCAACACAGCCAGTGGGAAATGCAGAGAGGGAGGAGGGGAGGAACGAACAGAGGCCAGATGAGAGGAGGAGGAGACAAGAGTGATGTCGGAGCTGGCACACAGTGGCATGAGGCACAGGCCAAATGACCAATGTGCAGTGGTGGCTGCAGTGACATGTGAGGCAGGGAGGAGACAGGAGGGTAGTACAAAAGGCAAAAACAAAAGTATATTTTTTAAATCACCTCACATAGTTTGCCAGCAACCTTTTTAAAAATATGTACATTGCACACTGTAGTATTATGCAAGGGATTTGGACACAGTACCCAGAGTTGTGAGTCAGTATCAGTCCAGGTCTGCCGGCTAGTGTAAAATCTGGGAGGTGGGGCTCTGATTGTTGCTGGACCTGTCCACTCAACCATTATAAAGAGAAGGAGACAAGGTGTAAAATGTAAATAAATGATGAGTTTTGAAAAACATGCAGATCTTGTATTTTTTCACAGTATTTGGACTTCAGTAAGAGCTTTGACACTGTGGTGCATGACAAGCTGAGCTAGGTACACCAGTGTTGTATAGATGAGGTGGATTGGTAACTGCCTTGGGGAAAAGAAGCAGAGGAATGTGGTGTATGGCCAGTACTCAAGTTGAGAGAGGTACTCAGCGTTGTTTCTTAGAGATTAGTTTGGGCTGCTGCTGTTCAACATTTTTATTATCAGTTTGAAAGCTGAGTTGACTAGTACATTGCTTATGTTTGCTGATGATACTAAGCTGGTCAGGGTGGTGGATTCCCTTAAGATGACAAAAGTCTTCTGGCAGATCTGAACAAGCTGTATGACTTATCAGACTTCTGGAGTCTCAGATTCAGTGTAACAAAATCGAAGGTGCTGCATTTTGGGAAGAGAAACCAATGTAGAACCTATGTACTATGTGAAGGTCCACATGCTACAGTGCAAAAGGACCTGTGGAGTCTCCCTTCCCACTGCATTCCCTGATTGATTTGTGCAATACTGCAACTTTAGTCAATGATCCTGCAGTGGGTAGTGGATGACTTTCCTCACAGAAGAGAGAGAGTCCTCTTGGATGCTTGATCATCAAACACCTCTTAATCCCAAACATGTGTTGCTAGTGTTGCAAGTAGTAGCCCTACTGATGTGCTGATAGGCCAGGTGCAAGAGCATTGACTTACATGAAACTTGTGCCCTTTGGCTTGCCAAAGCAACCTACCAGCTCAATACCATGCGTGAAACACAGTGCGATATTAACCACGCTGTACAGAGAGCACATATAAGAAGAGCGACAGGGGTAGAACAGCGTAGGAAATACCACTACCCCTGTCACTATGCGCACATTCTGGGAAGGGATCGTTTCCGTGTGTTGGGTGCCTGGTTGAGCCACTCCCATGGTGGAGTGGTTAAGGCACCAGCACACAGAGGAAATTGAGACCTGGGATCCTGGTTTGATTCTCACCAAATCTCCATATGTTGCTACTTTTTGCAGTCAAAAGAAAAAGAAGCAGCGCGCTACTACGAGGGAGGTGCTCATACGGAGGTGGCAAACCTGAAAGTTACAGCAAGAAAGAAAAGTACGAGCACACCAGTGATTTATAAGCTTAAGTAAGCAAATTTATTCATGCCAGAATATCCATGGCCAGGAACCCTGCGCTTTGGCTAACTAGCCTTCAAGGGGGTTTGGCTGTGTGTGAGAACACAAATGCATTTAAATGGTGTCTGACGTCCTAAAAAAGTGACATGACTATTTTAAATACATATACCACTATGGTTTCTAATTTACATACATACTAATGCAAAAAATTCAAATTTATTTACAAGGACTTCATTTTTACCACATACCTTATTTGTGTAATTAAATTCCATATAAAATGTTAAAAATACATAAAGCAGTGTTGATGTTTTTATCATCATTCAAGAATATACATGTCATTTTACTACAAGTTAGTTGGAAGTGGTAATACAGTCACAAAGATATAATTAGAAGTAAAGGTGAAGGCAAAGAGGGCAGGGAGTGGGGAAGTGGGGGGAGGAGGGAGGGAAGAGATAATGAGAGGGAAAAGGAAGAAGGAGAAGTTGTGTAGGGGGAAAGTAAAGGTAAAGCTACTTTTTGCAGCATTCTTTTTTTTGCCAAACAAACTCCCCCCCCAGCTTACTCCCCATTCCCGAAGTCCACAACCCCCAGGAATTTGTTATATTAATTCCAGGGGGTGTGGGTGGCAAAGCCCCTCATAACAAAACACAGAAGCCCAATCTTTCAGAGAGCAGGTGCTGTTTCTGTCGGGTCGGTGTTTTGCCCGACAAGATTCCAGTGCATGCCCTTTTGCTTGTGGTCTTTGTTGCTGCGCAGTTTTGACATTTAGCAACATGACCCCATGCCCCAAAGCAACAACCTTCTCCTAGTACTGTATGCATTGCAGCATGTGTCGGACAGACACAATTGTGATCTGGACAGACATCATGAGGGCACCCTATTTATCTACTCTATTAACTCCTCCCCCATCTATATGCTCAGTGATTATACCAGAGAATCAGTCCCCACAGGGCCTCTTCAGTGAACAACCACCTCACCCTTCTGTAAGCAATGAATTGTTACATGGAGGTGACAAGAGGATTCTTTTTACTGGAGTCATAAAGTTATGCCATGTAAGCATACTTTAGATTAAATCGAATTGATGTGTCAGAATTTTCATCATCATCATTCTTTGATTTATTTATTCATTTGAAATTGCTCCAGCTGAGATTATTCCATGAGATTCCACATCTGTCTTTATGGGGGTCCCAAAGAGGATAGCAGTCATCAATAGGTTAACATAGTTCAGCAGTAGTAGTTACATACAGGGTTAAGTATAGATAATATATAGCTTGATAATGTTGGACAGCAGTTATCCATTGACAATGGTACCTCTGCTATCCCTTAGAAATGCTTGCAGGTAAGAGGCATTTTTTTTCTGCTATAATCCTTTTAAATTAAAAAGTTAAACAGTTGTTTAAAGTCAAAATTAACAATAAACAACTGAAATAAGTAAATCTTTAAACTCATTAAAACCTTTACCCCATACTACACCCCCACCCCTACTCACATTAGGCCAACTGATGGATTACACTGGGATATCGAGTCCTCTGTACCAGAGTAGGTATAGAGTATTTATGTTTTCTTTCTTTTTTTTTTTTTTACAAAGATTGTACCATGTCCCCACACATATATCACATTGTTGGTACTGGTTCTGTTTTTGATTTGCCCAATCTGGCCAAAATTGTCAGAGCTGGATGAGCCAATATGCACACCCCTACTATACACAATATTAAACTTCCACCAAGAAATATGATACAGTGCTGTGTATGAAAATTGGGTGTATTCTGCACTTACAGTACTTTGGCAGTGAGGAACCTGAAATCCCCATGTACTTCATCAACTGGACCAAGGCAGGTGTATGTGGTGGTGGGGCTAGGGGTAAAAGATTTGAACATACAGTATATAGAAATTTACATATCCTAAATGTTAGCAATAAAAGAAGGTGATGGATAATAGAGGGTGGCAGATAAAGGGAGAGAACATTTCTGGAAAAAAGGGCATAAGCTCATACTGGCAGTACATTAGGGTAGTGGTTAAAAGGGGGCGGATAAAGGAGGGAGCACTGTAATTCAGTCATATAGCTCTAGGACCAATTCCCTCAAAGGGTGAGTGTGAATCAGTGGCTTCAATTTCTACCCATTCTGTATTACTGTGATCCCAGCCAACCTATTTGAAGTCACTCAAGAGGGGGATCTATTATGTTATCTCCCATTAGACCTCAGTTTGAATAGTTTTATAACTTTCTCCTTACTACTCAAATTCCCTGCAGTTTGGAAACAGTGGCCTACCACTTTTATTTGTTTCTAGCCATGCTGCTACATGGGAGTCAGCCGCCTTGATATATAAAACAATAAAGAGCAAAACAAACAACAAAGAAGAAAAGAAAAGAAAATGTATATGATTGTTTAACAAGGCAAGGGTCTTATAGCATGCCAAGATCCCTCAGTGTATCATGCTTAAAGGCATTTCTTCAAGGGGGGGCACACCTGATGAAGCACCAGTGAGGCATGAATCATTGAGGGATCTTGACATTCCATTCAGAGCCTTGAATTGCTGATTAGTTGTTTAAATGTTCTTTACTTCTTGCCTGTTATGCTCTTTATTATTTTATAACCTCTTGTCCCTGTCACCTTTTAATGCCACCCCACCACTGCACTGAAATAATATTTAACACCAGCCATCTTCCCTTTTTGATGTTCTTTAAGGATACAGCACTATGTGCCCCCATAACCCATCCTTTCCCTTTCTGCCCATGATGGTGTGTTACCACACATCCCATCTATCTGCTCTTCTGTGTTGCCACCTGGTTTTTGATGGATGGATGTCAAGTCAGGGGATTTAGCATTTCCAGCTCCCTGAGGGATCACAGCTTATTTGGGACACTGGAACTTCCTTCCCTGGCTGGCCCCGAGTGAGTTCTCAAACTCAGATCATTGGCATGGTGAGTGGTTACACTACCTATGTGCTACTGGGCCAGGATATGTGCAAATATTTTAAAAGCTGAGTTAGTTTTTGCATAGGTGTTTATTTTTTTCTATGGAGAGAGCATGGGGAAGGATCAGGAGGTGGGAGGGATACTTGTAAATGGGATAGTATTTTATTTTTACAGATGGGGCACTGGAAGAATGATCGAGAGATGGATGGGATACTTGGCAGTGGAACAGTCTTTATTTTTACAGACAGGGTACAGGGGGAAGGATCAGAAGGTAGACATGATACTTGGCAGTGGGATGGTGTTTTATGTTTACAAATGGGGTATGGGGAAGGATCAGGAGGTGGGTGGGATACTTGGCATTGGGAGGCTGTTTATTTTTATGGACGGGACATTGGGGGAAGAATCAGGAAGTGAGCAGGATACTTGACAGTGGGAGGTTGTTCTGTTTTTATGGACAGGGAACCAGGCAAGGATTGGGAGGCTAATTGCTGGTCTGTTTCATGCAGATGAAAGGATTAAGCCACTCTGTGATAGAAGCGGCTGGCTCCTTTCAACTACACAAAGTTTCTGCCCTGTAGGCAGAGAATACTGTCATCATCAACCTCGCTGAACACGGGTCTGCCACTGTTGAGCCCCCTGCAGCACGAGCTGCATAGAACCTGACGGTGACACACCTCTGAAACCTATTATTGTAACAATAATTTGCACATATGCAAGCAAACATGAAAATGCAGAATGGGCACTATATGCAGTGTCAGTGACTCAATATGTTGCATTGTTGCACAGTTGAGGTTCCATCCTTCAGATGAGGCATTAAAGGAGTGCTACAGTCACAATTTTCAAAAACATATGTTGTACAGATGGTTTTGATTTGTGTGTTTAATCCTTGTGTGCCCTTCCCTTTGTTCATATTAGGATTTTTTTTTCAGTTTGCCTACAAGTTTTATAGCCTGTTCTACTACTTTTATGGTCTCAGTGAATCTCCTTATTATTTTTCTTTTTCCTAGCATGCCCTCTGTCTCATGTGACAGTGATGCATGTGGGACCATACATTCAGCAAGCATTGGTTTAGAGTCAATATTACAGCAGTACAGCTGTGATTTCATCACTCTCCTTATCCAGTGGGCACTAAAGGCTGCATTTACAGTTTGCTCTAATGAGAGAAAAAGCTGAATGAACTCCAATCCAAGTGTATTTATAAGATTGTTCTTTATTTCTTAACACACAGCATTCAAAAGGCCACTTCATCAGGCCCAACTGTGTTGTTTCTATTTAAAACCATATATATATATATATATATATATTTATTTATATATATATAACATCAGTAAATAGTTTCAGTTCCTTTCATTCCTTATACAACTTCGACTCAGTGTTCACCTTCACCCATCCTATTTGCTTGTTATATGTATTCACCGTAGAAGTTTTCCTTCAATTTTTATTTCACAATCTATTCACAGCATACAAACCCCTTCATACCGACCCCTTACTTTAATTTCTTCTATAATTCCCCTTGCAGACAATCATTCAGTGTTCCTCTTCCCCATCTTACTCTTTGTTTAAACATTTCGTTGTTGCAAATGTACCTTTCTCACAACTTTTTAATTCACATTTTTATTTCTTTTGATCTCCTTCCCCTTGGTAATGCTCATCTATTCATTTAAGGAAAAAAATGAGAGTACTTAAAAAAATAGAGTAAAAGATCCATTTCCTTATATTTTTACATTTCCAGTTGCTAAAACTTATCTGTCTCCTCTCTCACCTGTACATCACTTACATTTCTTTTTCCAGTTTCCCATTTCTTTAAAGCATACTTTCAGTGTCTCTACACATTCCCTGTAAGTAAACAAATGTTTCTTTATTCATATTTCTTTTCTCTCACTATTTTAAATTATGTAATGTAAAAATACAAGGAAATGCAATGCACCATGGGCCACTGAATATGACCCCCACTCAGCCAGCACTATTCACAGTTAGTGTGGCACTAACTCAGTTAATACCATGCTAACTCTTTGACTATGGGAGCCCTAGAAACTGAAAACAACTAGTGAACAGAATAAAGAACATTTTATAAGTTTGCAGTTTCTTCATAACTTTATTAATTTTTGACATTTTGACCCCAACTTTTCAACATAGTCATTTTTATGTTGGATCACGCTAGCGCAGCCAACATACTGCAGTAGTAGCAGATTTGGAGGTGTGGTCACTGCGGATGAATACAGGGCACACATCAGTAGGTGCATCCCTCATTCTCTAATAAGGCAGCTGCAAGCGCTGACACCCTCAACAGCTAAACTGGCCACCAGATCTAAGGAAAGGTCTGCTGCAATGAGAGCCAAGCTTCTCAGGTGTGCCTTTCCTGGTGACCAGTTTACAAAACATGGTGGCATGTAGCCATAGAGAGCCCCGAGCTACTTCATTTGTCGATGGGGGAGCCCACTTCCCATTGGCATAATGCAAACCCCCTCCCATTGAACATGTGTGCCGAGGGGGTGCCCAATCCCTCTCAGCATCATGTCCTCCCTTCCCAGTTTAATTTGCTGATGGGGGAGCCCACACCCCATCAGCATGATGCCCCCCCATTATTTTTTTTATTTAGTTGTTTAACCAGGTATAGCACACTAAGCTGAAAGCTTTTTTACAGGAGTGACCTGGGAGCACAAGGAGGTTAAGTGACTTGCTCAGGGTCACACAGTATGCAAGTGGAAGCTGTGGGATTCAAACCCAGGTCTGGTCTGCTGGATGTCACCAAATTTGCAGCTCAGAGCCTTAGACCACTGTGCTATACTGCCACCCCATTTGTTGTGTGCTGACAAGGGTACCCAATCCCCATCAGCTACAGAACTGCCTCCAGAAACAAACACTCAGATGGCACACTGGGATCCCACCCCAGCATGCCAAATGCCCCTGTAAAACAAAAACCATCCCGCAATGTGTTATTTTTTTTAAACCTGCAAAGCAGAAAACAGTCCCTCGTCGACTCCAGTGGCCCTCCTGCAGTCCACTCCCACCCTTTGTGCACCCTTCCTCCCCACACCCCTCTCACCCCATACTTACCTCCAGAGCATGGCGCGACGATCTTCGGTAGACCAGGAATACGTCTGCACTCTTCAAAGTTGACTGCGAACTGAAGAAATGCCAGTAAGCTGTATAATGGCATAAATTTTTTTTTCCAACTTTGATGCATATCTCAGGCATTTTTGGGAATTTTGGCACCACATTTTCAACATGGGGTTATTGGGACCCCTCCTCACGAATTCAGTCACTGTCATGGCATTATTCAGTCCCGAAAGGTGATTTTGTGGTAACTGCATGGAATCACCTTTCAGGATCGATTAACAAAATGACAGTGCCACTGTTGATAAGGTGGGCTCTCAAAAAGCCTATGTTGCAAATTTGATGAAAAAAATCCAAAAAAATGGCTGTTTTATGAGCATGTGTTGTGCAGTTTCCACACACGCTCATAATTTCGTGAATTTGTAATATTTGCACTCCAGATTTTCAGCATTGGCATTTTTCCACACCTCCTTATGAACAGTATAGCTGTCATTTTATATATCCTAGCTGAAATGTGTTTTCGTATGTCCGGTGCAGAATAGCACAGTCGCTGTGCGAAATCAGTTTTCAGGATAGTTTGAGACAATGACAGTGACACTGTTCATGAGCAGAGGTCCTAAAATGCCTATGTTGAAAATTTGGTGATGAAAGTCCTTAAAATGACTGTGTTACAAGCATGCATTGCGCAGTTTCCATGCACCCTTGTAACTTCAAAACTTTGCAATATTTTAGTGCCATATTTTCAGCACTGTCATTTTTTCACATCTCCTTATGAACAGTACAGCTGTCATTTTTCACATCCTGCCCAAAATGTGTTTTCACCCCTGTGGCTCAAAATGCTGTGGCCACTGTGGGAAATTAACTTTTGGGACAGATTAACACAACTACAGTGCCACTGTTCATGAGGGGAGGTCCCAAAATGCCTATGTTGAAAATGTGTCTCTTCAGGGTGGGGGTGAGGTTGGCATCAGTTCAATACTTCACTGCCATTCCTATTATGCATCTCTAACTCCTGAATTTCAAATGCCAATGCCAGCGAGACAACATTTGGCATTGACAAATGCTGGTTTTTTACCTCATGCTATGATCAAGACAGGTGGAAATTTTCTTTAAATCCCATTTGAAAGCTGAGTTTGCAAGATGACAGCGAAAACATGTTTCAGAGGGGATTTGAAAAATGTCACCTGTCATGTTCATGACCTGGGGTAACACAAGGACTATAGCTACAATTTTGGGCCAGATCTGCAAAAACAAGAACGTTATGAAAAATGTTAAGAAAGTTATGTGTAAACATTGAAAAAATGCAATGTTTCTTCTTAACATTTTTTTTTGTTGCATTTTGATCCCATATTTACAAATAGTTAATTTATTACTTCACCTAATGATCAGGAGAGCTGACTTTTTTTTAATCCTGTCCGAAAAGTGATTTTATAGATCAACTGCAAAAACAAGTTTGCAGGGGATGTGGCCAGCCTGCCAGTGCAGCGGCAAGGCATCAGAAGCACCACTGGATTTCAACAGTGAATTTACCGACCCCCCGCACAGTGACGGCACAATACCAACACCGGTATTGTGCCATCCCAAAATGAAGTGCTTTTTGTGGGGGGCTATGCCCCCATGACCCCCCAGGTGGGTGCCCCCCACACCCCCTGGATTTCTATATAATCAACACAAGATTGGAGTTGTTCTGAGGAGGGGCAGAACTCCTGGAGAAAGGCATTACCCAGTAACAGATCATTACAGCAGAAATCCCTGTAATGGTCTGTTTTCGTGATTCACTGGAGGGGTGTCATGCAGGAGGGGGGCATCTGCATGTGGCACTGACATCCCTGTTGTGGGGCCAGACACAGGAGTCAGAGGGCCAGCTTGTGGACAAAAGGATTGAGCATCCTAGAGATGGCTCTCCTTCTCTGGAGGGAGGGGTGTACATTGTCTGGCACTTCATGGACCCCTGGTGGAGGCTTGTGTTACTGTTGCAGCCAGTGCTGTTAGTCATGGGGGGGTGGGGAAGATGTAGGACTTCAGCCCCTGCATGTGATTTCTTGCCCCACCCTTGAGGATCAGCAAGCAGAATATTGGCCACTGATCCTGCCTTGATGCCTGCCCCCTGGTCCTGCTGTACTCACTGAACCTCCCGGTTCCATCCAAGACAGCGTTCCATCAGTTGGCTCACCTCCACAGCCCCACATAGGGGGGAGTAAGCCATGGAACTCTGCCGGTGGAGGTAAGGCTGCTGGTAATTTGGATGAGTTTCTGGGGGGGGTCTCAGCAGCCCCACCTTGAGGGGGCAAGCCAGGGCTGTCAGCAGCCGGAGTGGTCACAGTGGGGGGAGGAGTCCAGTAGGGACTCAAGGGGATTTGAAAAATGACACAAGCTTACTAGGTGGAGTAAGAAAGGGAATATGTTGAAAATGTACAGCCAGAATCTACAAAAATAACAAAGTTATGAGAAAACATTGAAGTAGTTCAATGTCGCCTCATAACTTTGTTGATTTCTGACATTTTTATCCCAAATTTTCAACATAGGGCTGGATATTCAAACTGCTCCGGCCAGGGGCGCAAGCCCAGGCGCGATGCAACTGGGCTGCACCAGGGCATGGACCAGGCGATATTCAATGATGTTGCACCATAGCACAGTACCGTTGAATATGGTACCAGTGGTGCACACACTGTACATGGTACAGTGGCACTGCACCAGCACAAGTGGCAGAATGGGAGCAGGGGAAAGGTAAGTTTGCAGAATGACTGCAGAAACATGTTTTGGAGAGGATTTGAATAATGACACCTATATTTTTATGAGGTGGTGTAAAGTAAAATCCATGTTGAAAAGTTGGAGCAAAAATGTTTAAAAATGAGAAAGATATAAGTAAAAGCTCAAAATGCATTAAAAATCCATTAAACAGATTTACCTTGCTGTCAGTCAAATCATGAGTGACATCAGTAGGAGCAGGATGCTCAGTAATCATGCAAGATCAGCACTGCACCCTAGAAAGGTAAATGAGGGATCTAGGGTGGTGGTGCTAAGTAAGGGCTCAGAGGTGGTCAGTCAAACGGATGGGAGAAGACCACAACACATAGAGGGACATGTTACTTTTTTCATGTTTTCAGAACACAGGAGGATGATGAGAGCTGGTTTTCATTATCTCAGGTATCAACACAATAGACTGGGCACCACAGTGTTGCTTTGCTGCTTGATGGCACCGGGGCTTGGCATTCCTGTGTTGCATGCTGTTGAGGGGGTCACCATTTTCTGGAAGTAGGATTGGACATCAGATCACCAGAATTACTTTGGGGAATTGTTTTTTTCTGATGGCCAGGTTGGGGGACTCAACAGCCAGAGTGAGTTGGTGGTGGTGGGGGGGGGTCTTTTGTCCAGCGATGAGGTTGGGTACCTAGTCTACACAGTGATTTGGTGGTGGTGCTGTTTCTTTTTGGCAGCAGGGTGGGGCACCTGACAATCACAATTAGTTTTGAGGGGTTGTTGTTACTGGTTGCAGAATTGGGCATCCGACCACAGGAGTTAGTTGGGGGGTGCTTTTTCTCTTTTCCAGCAGTGGGCTTGGACACATGACCACTGGAGTTACTTATGAAAGGGGTGTTTTTTAATAATACTTTATTAGTAAAAAAGAGAAAAAATGGCAAACTACTAACGTACAACAATGAAGAACAACAATAACATAGACAAAATTGTGAAATGTTAATACAAAGTGGACATCTCACACCTAAAAAACAAACTAAACATCAAACAAGTATACAGACCATTACAGATTTTTCAAACAATGCTAAAACATAAAATATCCCAAATAATCACAACCACTAAGACAAGGCATGCTTGAGAAGAACTATAATCCCACTTTAAAAATAACTCCCAGCATTCTAGCTTTTTTCACCTGGATGCCTGAACCCTAAATCCTAAAAGGATACTGAACATTTCAGTTCAGTTTCAGTTTATTGTTGGTCAGTTAAAACAAACCATTACAACATTACATAAACAACAAAGGAAAAACACATAAAATGTGCAGTGAGAATAAGCATAGCAATATAAAAAGTATGTGTCACCAAGCACCATAATAAATATCAAACATTGATTAAAGAATTGATCTGTTCATGTCAAATAAATTAATATAAAGCAGGGATCAGTCTGATTCAGCTAAATGTTCCTTTTACAATAAAACATTTTTAAACTACAGACTCTGGGCTGTCCATAGACTGTATATTATAATCTTACTACAGTGTTTTTTTTACAGCGTTTGTTTATTTGTTTGATCATAGAACTTTACAAAGTACAGACACACAATATATACAAATCTTAAGTACAATTTAACAAAAATAAAAACAATTATGCTGGATAAAAAAGAATTCTCTCCTTGCATCAAGTTACAATACTATTATTCATACTTCATGCGAATTAATGCAATAGCTCTAAGATACTGTGCAACTGTGTTGCTTATATGAACATCCTCAGTTGTAAACATGATAATAAGCAGCAACAATTTATCAGATATAGCAATTTCGCCCAAAGTGAATATAACCACCTAGCTCTGGGAATTTTGTACCCAACAGCAAGAAAAGACTACATTATATACATATTCCATTTCTTTAAGGTTACAGGCACAGGTTCATACCTTAGTGTCACTAATTTTCTCAGATCTAGCTTTGAGGATATTGTTTTTAAAACAGTCCCATCTATATTTGGTGTACAGTTTCCTCAGAATGTGCTCTGTATAAAATCTAAATACATGGGGCTGGGTTTTCAGTCCCCTAAGACTGACACAAGCCCCCATTGTGCCAAACATATGGTGCACAGGGCATGCCTCAGTCTCTATCCACTGCACCAGAATTTGGATTGCCTGCGACAGATGCAGGCTGTTAGACCACAGTAGCATGGTCTAGCCTGTGCCACCACACCTGGAAGGCTAAGTTATGGAGCTTGCGACGAACATGTGGGGCTAACTGCCGTAATGCAGCAAAACTGTCACAGTTGCACCCGCAATTTGAAAATCGGGTGCAGTTGTGGCAAATGGGGTTGGCATACTGCCAATTCTTGAGTACCTTGGTGCAAGGCTGGATGCAAGCCCCGTGCCACCATTTTTAAATCCGGCCCATGGACATTATCATTCTGCACCAACCATGGGGCAATTTTTTAAGCCTCTTATAATGCTTATATCTTTATCCTTTTTATAGTTGCTTATTGTCTTAGGACAGTATGACTTATATGTCACACTTATTGTGATATTATTTGCAGCATAGGGCTACTTTTGATAATATAAATAAATGAATCCATACAAGTATTCCACACTGTCTTACAAAGGCAGTCCATCAAAACAAAGAAGACAATACAACAATACAACCTTTGTCAGATGACAGGCACTCCATCAGACTCACCACTTGTTGTCAAAAACACTTAAAACATTTCAGGTACTTTCTAGAGTCTACACTGCCTTATGGATCTTAAATGCATTAACAGGACTCCACCCACTTACATCCTGTTGTATATCAGCAAGCACAAATATATCTATGGATTCCCTTTATCACTGGGTACCACTATGCCTTGTATGGTCTACATACTAGTCTACCCTGGCTACAAAGCCTAGGCTGACATTCCATTTAGACCAATTATGGTTTGTAGCTACCAAACTTTGGAAAAGGTGTCCTGAGGAGCCATGATGCGACGAAGTGCAGGATAACAACTGGTCCTGTTCCAATATACATGTCTGGACCACTAGTCATTGTTTTGCTCCAAAATTCTCATACTAAGTAATCATGACTGCAACTAGAAGTAATTCTTAGAGGATTCCTCACCCTTTTTCCAGGACAAAATTATTGAACCACTCCATAGTAGACAAACTAAACCCCAAACAAGGAGAGACAATATGAAGGGTTACATCAAGTCAGGTACCCAGTGGTCTAAGTAAAATGAGGCACATTAATTATTTTATCTTGAAAACACCAAAACATTGCCTGCAGGGGGTCCATTAATAGGTGTAAACCCATAATTATAAGGTACCATAGGTACTGTAAACCCCCCTGATATTACTAACAACATAAAGAATCAGAACTTTAAAATATTTTCTTAACTAACGCAAGAACATTTAACACCTGCTAGATAAGTGCTCAGTATGGTGAATTTTTGCATACTAAAGTCTCACTATGTGCAGAAAAGATAAAGTAACACCCTCTGAATTAAAACAGCTCACTATTAAAATACATAAGTATGAAAAATGAAATGTGGGATAAAAAATTAAAAATCAGTCATGTCGTGTTATGTTTCATCACACTTTACTGCAAACAAAATGTTCATGTAAGAAATGTACCCATGGTTCATTCATAAAATTCTATCCCATTTTTTTTTTTCATTTAGAACTGATTCCACAAGTTCAAAATACCAATTTTTAGCTTTCCACCAAGGCTTGTGAAGTTGCCACATACAGTTTCACACTAATCCTCTTCAAGGCTACATTCTGCAGCTGGGTCAGTGTTTAATTTGTTCCCTTAACACATTCTGCAAGCATATTCCTTTTGGGAGGAAATTAGAAAAAAATAAAGCTTTTGGATGCAATATTTATTTCCAATCACTTTATAGAAAAACAAGATAGTCATAGGCAATGTTCTTTATATGGTTCAATTTTCAGGGATTAAAAGAGAACCAGAATTCTGCTACTGTATATTTACCCCAACTGAGTTTCTTACAAACATATGAAAAGAGTCAGCAGAAGAAGACCACCCGGTCTATCACATCTGCTCGGCAAGTGATGCAGGGTCTGGTTTTACAATTTATGCCAATGACCCTGCCCCCAAACTGTCCCTCCCTCTCCTCCTTCTCCCCTTCCTTGGTCCCAAGGATTCCCTTTGTGCTTGTCCCAGGTTCTCTTGAGTGCTCCCACTGTCATTGCTGATACCACCTCCTCTGCATAATTTACTCTATATATACTATACATCTACATATATATATATATATATAATTTACATTTAAATTACATAAATAATTTACACCTTACTTGTATAATTCTGTGATCAATGCATATCATACAGAATTATACCCTCTTAGTTCTGGTTCAATGACCTCACTCTGCCATTCTCCCCTCCTTTCTCCTTTCTGGCACTTCCATAACTCCATTATACACAGCAGCATGTTTTAATCATTTATAATGTATGGTAGAATGCTGTTAACCTTAGGAAATCATCATTTCCTAAGGTTGTTAACCTATCGATGTGACGTAGATTTGTTGTTAACCTATCGATCCTATGTCACATCGATAGGTTAACAACAGCGAGTGGTCTGCGCATGTGCACGCTTTTTTTTCAACGGGGAACCGACGCGCGAACAGCAGCTGTTAGAGAAGGACTGAAGGGCCGCGGCGGTGACTACTTATGGAAAAGTAAGCAGCCTTTTGAGGTGGGACCATACACTATAAAAAATAATGTATGGTCCCTCTATCGGCAACCGGTCAATTTTAACCGTCTCGAGGTTGCCATGGTGACGTAAACCTCTCGAGCTTCGCTCTCAAGGTTTACATGATCGCCCTGGCAACCTCTTGACTGTTAACTGACCGGTTAACGATAGAGGACCATACATTATCCTCTATATAATGTATGGCAGAACGCTGTTAACCTTAGGAAATCATCTTTCCATTTTAAATTCTTCAAGCCCCCTATTTTTAATAATTCTCCTCTCTCTGCTTAAATGCAGTTATACTACAGTTGCTATGGAATCCCTGGACTCAAATGAATGGCTCTACTGGCCGGTACCTGAAAATATAAAAACAACATCTCTTGATCTGAGCATAGGAAATATGGTATAAAAGAATGTTCAAGCCGTTCATGCCCTTAGGCAATGAATAGCATAACTCTTTCAGGTGAGGTTTTTGCTCTTAGTTCTCTCAAATGCAGTCACTAGTTTGGTTCTTCATCTGCCCAGACATGCTATCCCCACATACACATTTCTCATCCTAAGTCTGTTTGAGGATGTCCTCAGCTCCATTCTGGCTAATCTTCAGTCTGCTCAACTCACTCCACAGTTCAGCTGATAAAATCTCTTTGAGAGTACCTGTACACCTGTCATTTACTTGGCAGCTGCCAAGGGAAAAAAACAAACCTCAAATTAGTCAGAGAGAAACTATGAACCATATAATATCTTAAATTAAACCCAACTGAAAAAAGGACATCAATAAAAAGGTTCAAAATGAATCACAAACCCTCACTAAAACAGCATAAAAAATTAACTGAAATGTGGAGGGGAGCAGTAGGGCAGCCTTATTGCTGCTCCACTGATTATGGAACCAACGCTGAATTGGTTTGCAATTTATAAAGCACCCAATATCTCCAGGGCTTCTTGAATACCAGCATATTATTTTAAAAGTAGTACATTTGTTTTCCTAAGTTATAAATAAAGTCTATTAACATGACCCATTGAGTCACTGAAGGGGACTGAGGCTGAAGCCAAAATTTAGTGATCAATTTTTGGTGCACACAGTAAGGATCAGCAAGATTTTAAGTTACATGCCTCTTACATTAAAAAAAGCAGGTGGGATATGTAAAAGAACTAACATGTAACAAAGAGGTTATGGAGCATCAAGCAACAGGTGTATGACACTTGAAGCAGCCTCCCAATAAGACCTCAGGAGAGGGAAGGAGCAAAAGATATGAACATAATCTGCCCTAGGCTCACTGTAGGCCAACCAACATGCCCCAGCCCTCTCCCCATAGAATTTCATTTGAGCTGCTGTATAGTCTTGAAGAATCACATCCAACACTTCCAAGCAAACTTTTTTAAATAAGGTGCCATTGAACTTTTATAGGTTGGAAGGGAACATTTCTCCCACAGTATAGGGTCAGAGGAGATCTGTGAATCCTTATTCCACTGGTTTAAAATGAAAAGTGTGGAGTCTTTCAATTGGTATCTAAGAATGGCATATAATCTGTCAATCAAATGGTCTTGTATCCCACGCTATTGATGAAGTTGTATCTCTGTAATCAGAACTGGAAGTGAATCTGGGAGCTATCTGCATGAAGTGGTAGAGTATTTATAGATGCAAGAATTTGCAAATACAGATGATTATGGGAGGCCAGAAGGGAATATGCTACTCATAATTCTGAGAAGGGATGTACTCCCAGGGGATCTAGAATCTGATGCAAGTAAATAAGACCTTGCCAGGTCCACTGCACAAAAAAGGGTCTCAGACATTTAATGGGTCTGTTTGCATCCATGCCAAGGCATCCAGAAGAGGCGCACACTCCACCAGCATCTTCGTATGAACTGCATGCCATGCCTGCAGTTTAGTGGCAGCATAGCAAAAGAAATTAGAAAAAGGGAGATATCTTGGAGGAGAAGAATAAAGGATTCCACCATATCAAGAATATCAAAGAGGACAAATGTCCTTTCAATGACCTTGGTAATTTACAGCGGTCCAAAAGCAAATTAAACAAAGCTAGGAGGCTAATGCATACACGCATAGATTTGGCAAATTTAATCCACCCAGAACAGTAGACAGATAAAGTAATGAGAGTCTAGCTCTAGGCCTATATCTCATACATAGGAAATGAGATATCAATCTGTGCCAATCATGGAAATAGTAACTAGTGGGATAAAGTGGGAGAGTTTGCAACTAAAGGCTAGAGGCTAAAGGCTCTATATACAAGGCAAACAAAATGGAGAAAGAGGGCAACCTTACTTAGTGCCTCTCCCTAAAGCAAAAGGGTTGTGAAATAGTCCCATTGATTTTAACAAAAACAGAAAGAGAAAAATAAAGAGATTGTAGCATGGCAAGGAAATATGAGGGCAAACCAAAGGCATTTAACATGGGCCATAGACATTTTCACAATGAACAATTGAAGGCCCTCTCGGAATCCAAGCTAGCCAGGACCAGGGGTATTGATCTTTGATTGACATAGTCTGAAAGAAGTAATGTTTTTTGGACTTTGTCATGAGCTTGACTCCAGTGCATGAACTATGCCTGATCCCAGTCCAGCAAGGAGGAGAGAAGGCTCTCCAGTCATAAAGCCCTAATTGATATAAATAATTTATTATCAAAATGCAGAACAGAAATAGGGTGATATGACGCTGGTAATGTGAGATCTTTGCACAGTTTGGGAAGGGTTGTTATGATGGCATACTCCCATGATGGTGGTGGAGCATCCTTCTTCTGAAAAGAGAAAGAAAGGCAAAGAAGCAGAGGAGTAAAAAGATAATGCATAGGGGATAGTTTGTAAAATTCCAAGTGGAAGCCATCTATACCGAGACATTTTCCCATTTTGGCTGACGAAATACACGAAGGATTTCATCTAAAGTGATAGGGGAAGTTAGTGCCAAAGCCTGCTCAGATGAGAAAGTAGGGAGGTGGACCTGGTGAAGAAACAAACATGGTTGCTGCTCTGATGGCAGAGGCCCCTCTGGCATGTATAAAGTTGAATAATAAGTTTTGAATATGTTTAAGATGGCAGCCTCATGATATGTAATTGAGCCTGTTTCCAGACTGCACTGTTTAGTTATGGTAGCCCCTACCTTGTATGCTGTGAGGTGCCTAGCCAAAGTGTGGGCATCTCAAGCCCCACCCTCGTAATATCTATGACTGAGACAAAAAAGGGCATGCTCTATCTTCTTATCAAGAAGCATCTAAGGCTGGGCCTTAGTGCCCAAAAGCTGATCACACACCGATGTATATCCTTGCATAAAGAACATTTGCAAAGCATGCAGAGTGTGTTGAAGTTCCTGAAGTTTACGTTCTCACACCTTGTATAGGGCAGTAGTATGTGCTATAATAGTGCCATGAAGAATGGATTTAAGGGTATCCCATAGGATAGTAGGGGTAGAATTCTCATAGTCATTATTCATAAGAAACTGAGAGACTTGACACTCATGTTTCACAAAAAACTCTCGATCCTGCAAGAGGACCAGGTGTAAACTCCAAGTAGTTGGTGACTAGGTATCCCTAAAGAAAAAAGAGCACAAAGCAGAGTTTTATCAGATAAATGCGGCAGGCCATGATAGACTTCTTGAAGTCTGTCCACCTGTTCTACTATTGTGAAAATATAGTCCAGCCTGGCACAGTTACCATTGTGAGATGAATAATGCATATAATCCCTTTGTGAAGGATGAAGATGACACCAGGTATTGAGGATGCCTAGTTGCCAAAGGGTACCTGGCTGTTCCAGAGAGGACCTGCCTGTTCCTTTTGGAAGCTGAGAAATTGGCTATACTGCAGAGAACAAACTAGAATGCATTTGAGGAACTGGTAACTTGGTAAAACATAATATTGTAGGGGACTAGGAAGGTAAGCTACACTTTCTACAGAAAGTTTCATTATTTTCTCATTGGCATTAAGAATTGCAGGATTCCATTAAAGTGTAGTCATTTTATAACCAGAGGGGTTGTAATACAACTGAAGTTGCTTGATTTCTGTGCTAGACGCATAGGATTTGGAAGGATATTTGTGCAATATTTTGGAAGTGTCCTGCTGGCTGAACAGTGAGTTTGTTTTATCCCTGGACTCAGTAGTGTGGTTTGTGTAGGAGCAGTGGTCTAGTACATTGCGTGTTGGTTGACTTACTATAAGGGCAGTACTCACCAGGGTGGTGGAGCAGTGGTGTAATTGATTGTTTCTAACAGTCACCAGTGGTTGTGACATTTCCTTTATAGCCAAGGTTCTGACATCTTCCTCAACAGGTCTTGGAGCAGAACCTCATATTCTTAATTACCCAGCACAGTGCATAAAGCGTAAGTATACACACACCAAAAAAAAAAATATTTGTATATTACTCATTGTATATTATAAGGAAGAGGGACATGTGGGGAGTGGTGCAATGCACTGGCTGTGGGGCAGCAATTTTCCGGGAAACATTCTGGAACCTGTGTTGCTGCCCTATTCGCAGGCAACTGTCAGCTCTGAGGGTGGAGGTTGCCCACCTCCAGTCTGAACTGGCAAGGACTAAGGAGGACTCTCCCACCCAAAGAACACCAGTTCCACAACCACTGCCTCAGAGGTTGCCATGTGTGAAGAGCAGATGGACCACAGTAGGTTCTGGGAGGGTGAGGGTGGTGGAACAGAGGTGTAGCCCCCGAGTTGCACCTCTACACAAATCATATGTCAGTCTTGCAAATCAAGGTTCCTCTATAATGACACCCTCATTGGAGACCAAGAAGAATGCTGGGGACATCCACAAGGGAGACCCACAAAAGAGTGGCAAGGGACAACACAAGGGAAAGAAACAGCTTCTGATAGGGGACTCAATTGTTAGGGGTGTAGACCTGGGGAAGGGAGAGGAGAGGGAAGTAAGGTGCCTGCCTGGTGCCATGGTTTGGAGGGACAGGATGCAAATCCTCAGGATTGCAGAAGCAGCATCACAGGAGAAGAAACTAGATATCATTGTCCACCTCAGGACAAATGACCTAGCTGGCATGAGATCAGTGCAGTGCAGGATGAATTTGTGGAGTTAGGGAGGGGCCTCAGACAGGTAGCAAGCACGGTAACCTTCTCAGAGGTGCTGCCAGTCCATGGCAGAGGAGAGGCTAGGGTACTGCACACCATGCAGTTTAATGAATGGTTGCAAAACTGGTGCAGAGCACAGGGCTTTGGCTTCATTGGGGACTGGGGGTCCACCTGGAGAGATGAAGGTCTATACTGGCATGATGGTCTGCATCTGTCCAGGAAGGGAAACACGCTCCTAGGTGACAGGTTTAAAGGCTTCCTTGGCAAGCTTTTAAACTAGCCAAGGGGGGAGGTGCTGATAGGAAACAGGAAAGTTCAAGCCTCCCCACAAAGCATGGCAGGTAGTAGGGTAAGCTGAGGTACAGAACTTGACAGAGGGCAGGACAGGAGTAAATGGAAAATGGACAAGGGCAATAAGAGCAGGGATGGGGTAAAAAGGATAAAGCCAACATTAAATGGAGGGCAATGAGTACCAATGCCCGTAGTCTTGAAACAAGCTTCCAGAGCTAGTAGCCCTGATGGAAGTGGAACACTTGGATATTGTGGCAGTCACAGAAATATGGTACATGGAGAACCATGACTGGGATGTCAACATACCAGGGTACACAATCTACAGAAGGGACAGGGAGGGTAAAGAGGTGGAGTATCTCTACATAAGGGAAGGGATCAAAGTAACAGAACTAAAAGGTAAAGGGGAGGACAAGAGGAACTCTGGGTCACATTGGAGACAGGGAATGGCATCACAATCCGCACAGAGGTTGTATACAGACCCCCGTCTCAAGGGGAGGAAATGGACAAGAAAATGATAGAGGGCATTCTCAAAATGGCTGAAAAAGGGGAGATACTGTTGATGGGGGACCTGAATATGCCAGATGTTAACTGGGCAACATGGACTGCAGCCACATCCAAGAGCAGGGTCATTCTCGATGCCCTACAGGGAGCATGCCTTAGACAGCTAGTGGTGGAACCCACTTGGGAGGGAGTAATATTAGACCTGGTACTCTCAAATGGAGAGAGGATCACAAACTTAGAAGTCAGTAGACACCTGGGAACAAGCGACCACTGCACAGTGTGCTTCACAATAAACACAACCATGGAGACAAGCCATACAAATACAAGGATTCTGGACTTTAGAAGGGCTGACTTTGGCAAAATGGGTGAATACCTGAGGAATGCATTAGCAAATGGCCAAAAAGGAGGGGTGGAAGAACAATGGAGAAAAATCAAAACTGCCATCATGGAGGCAACAAGCCTTTGTGTGAAACAAATAAAGAAAACAAAGCGGAATAAAAAACCACTATGGCTCTCAAAAGAAGTGTCAGGGAAGGTTAAGGAGAAAAAGGCTGTATTCAAAAAGTATAAGGAATCACAGACAGAGCACGACAGGGAACTGTATCAATTAAAGCAGAAAGAAGTGGGGAAGGCAGTCAGAAAAGCAAAAGCCCAAACCGAGGAAAGGATAGCCAACTCAGTTAAGAAGGGGGATAAAACCTTTTATAGGTACATTAGGGAACATAGAAAGGTTAAAGGAGGGATAGGGAAGATTAATAAAGGAGAGGGGAGGTGGGCAGAGGGAGACAGTGAAAAGGCAGAGATAATGAATGAATACTTTTGCTCAGTATTCACAAAGAAGAAGAGGAGGAGTTACCTAAACCAAACAGTAGAAGCACTCTGGATAGTGGGGTTGATACCAGTCCATTTAAAGAAGAAAGAGTACTGAAAGAACTTCTAAAACTCAAGGTGGACAAAGCAATGGGGCCTGACGGAATTCACCCTAGAATCCTAAAAGAGCTAGGGAAGGACCTAGTGACACCACTAACCACACTTTTTAACAAATCATGGGAAGATGGGGTGGTACCTGAGGACTGGAGGAGGGCAGATGTGATTCCCCTTCACAAAAATAGGAGCAAGGCAGAAGCAGGAAACTACAGACCTGTTAGTTTGACCTCAGTGGTGGGGAAAATGATGGAATCACTTCTGAAAGAAAGAATTGTTGAGTACCTAGAGGCCAGAGGGGCACTGGACCCAAAGCAGCATGGATTCACAGCAGGAAGGTCATGTCAGACAAATCTAATCGATTTCTTTGACTGGGTGACCAAAGTAATAGACCAGGAAGGGGCTGTGGATATGGCCTACCTAGACTTTAGCAAGGCATTTGACACAGTCTCGCACAAAAGATTAATAATCAAGTTAGCCAGCCTGGGAGTGGGTCCCAGGGTGTGGTAGCCTGGTAGAAAACTGGCTGCAACAGGACACAGAAGGTAATAGTTAATGGAACACATTCTGAAGAAAGGGGGGTTACTAGTGGAGTACATCAGGGCTCAGTACTGGGTCCAGTCCTCTTTAACGTCTTTATAGGTGACATTGCAGAGGGTCTGGAAGGAAAGGTATGCCTCTTTGCGGATGACACAAAGATCTGTAACAGAGTTGATACACAAGGGGGTAGAAAAGGATGAGAAGGGACTTGGCAAGGTTGGAGGAATGGGCAGACATATGGCAACTTAGATTCAATGCAAAGAAGTGCAAAGTAATGCACCTGGGAAATAAAAATCCAGGAGAAGAGTACACAATAGCAGGGGAGGTACTAACAACAACAATAATGGAAAGGGATCTGGGTGTAATCATATCACATGACCTAAAGGTGGGTATGCAATGTGAGAAGTCAGGAGGGAAAGCCAGGGGAATACTGGGATGCATAGGGAGGGGCATCACAAGTAGAAAAAGGGAAGTGGTTATCCCTCTATACAGACAGTTGGTGAGACCCCATCTGGAGTACTGCGTGCAGTTTGGAGACCTCATCTCACAAGGACATAGACAGGATGGAAGCAGTCAGAGGAGGGCAACTAAAATGGTGCAGGGTCTACATCAGAAACCATATGAAGAGAGACTGAGAGAGCTTAATATGTATACCCTTGATGAAAGGAGGGAGGGGACATGATAGAAACTTTTAAGTACCTCAAGGGAATCAACAAAGTCCAGGAGGGTAGCATCTTTCAGAAAAAGAGTTGTGTAAGAACAAGGGGGCACAATTTAAAGTTAGAGGGGGGACAGCTCAGGGGTAATGTGAGGAAATTCTTTTTCACGGAGAGAGTGGTGGATGCATGGAACCACCTTCCTGGAGAGGTTGTGGGGTCTAAAACAGTGGAGGAATTCAAACATGCATGGGACAGACATAAGACAATTATAGTGGGGGGTTGCAGAAAATAGGCTGTTGGTTAACTAGAATCTGCAGCTTATCCAGCAGGTAGGGAAATGGACAGACTGGGTGGGCCAAGTGGTCCTTATCTGCCGTCAAAGTCTATGTTTCTATGTATCTTGTAAGTATTTGTGCATTACAGAGGAACGGTAAGACTTGGGGTTGGACACATCCACATCAGGAATCAGTGTAAAGTTCAAGTCTTCTCCCCAGATGAGTTGCCCACTCAACAATCAGAATAATGCAGAAAAAAAAGAAAATAAGACTCTATGGTCAGTACCTGGGGGAAAGTAAATATTCACTAGCATAATGGGGTGTCCATATAAGCTATGTGTAACTATAACATACCATCCTGCTGTGTCTGTCTCATAGTAAAGAATTTCAAATAGGAGTCCCCATCAAAGGAGCATCAAAACCCCACTTCTACAACCAGATTTATGGGAGGGAAAAAATGTGACTGAATCCTAACTTTAAATATTTTTGGTGTTCCTCTGCAGACCGATTAATCTCTCAGAGGAAGATAATATTGCCACATTCTTGCAGAAAATAGTGAAGAAGGCAGCAAAGTTTAACCAGGTTATGCACTCCATTTACACTGTATGACAGAACTTTAGTGAAAAATACCATGGTGAAAAATCAACATAGCAAGCTTTAACTAATTGCTCCTAAATTGGGACAGGGACCCCTCTTGTCATATCTCCCCCTAAGTGAAGTAATACCAATACCTTACAGAATAAACCAATACATGGATATCCAATAAAGGCTTGTAATATTTGTCCATCCCAAGCAATAACAAGGCAAAAAATATATAGACAAAAAAAAAAAAAAAAAACAACCTACCAATAGGGCAGAATCCTGACTCCAGAACAGTCAGAACCATGAGAAAAAAAACACAGGATTAATCGCAATTAAATTCCAAGGTAGGGAGTGGTGTATATCACCCAGCTCTTAAGTAACATCTGCAGATGGAAAGATGTTACAGAGGAAATAATCATGTCTAGCCTGGCCCCCTATGTTCAATGTGAACCTGATCCAAAACCAAGCAGACAACCATATACATGACTATCAGAGCAGCTGTCCCCATATCCATCTCTGATGAGCCAGTAATGCATTGAGGGGCAGAAAAACCTAAATCTCAAGGACTAAAGGCCAGCAAGTGTCAATTTTCCACTAGGTAGCTCCTCTCAGAAGCTCCCCTATGTTGCCAATGCTCCAATATAACTAAAATAAAAACAGGAGAAACTGCTAAGGATAAAACGGCCACAAGAATAGCGAAGCAAGTCAGAAAGGAAGCCTGCATCAAATCCAATAAAAAGGGAAACAAAGGGAATCCAATGAACATCTGCAATTTGTGGGGGGAAGGGAAGAAAATCTATATAGGAACCCAGGAGGGAAACAGGGCATTAGACACAGGATCCGCCACATGACACCAGAAATAAATACTAAACAAGGGAATATCTTTAACAATAAAGAGTACCCAATTTACCCACCAACCCTCCAAAATAAAATAATTATCAAAACTTACCCCACCCAAGGTTTGCCAACTATAAAAAGTCCAAAATAATAGATAAATAATATCAGCTTTCTCACACCACCAATTGTAAAAGTAGAACCAAATAAACAGATGCCTTGACTATGCTGACAGAGCAGCCCAAGCACAAAAAGATTAAGTTCATCATGCCCGGTTTACAGGTCCAAACTAAAACCATGGGAGGAGAAGGGACAGAATGTGTCAAAGTATTAAAGTGTCACTCGCCATGCAGAGCAAATTAGAAAGGGAGGGTACTGTCTATTGAACACAGTGAATAGCCTCCAAAGGCAACCAAGGGCCCAGTATCCTTTCTCTCACCCAATTTCCACAAAAGCACAACTCATGTTAGATTTCTGTGCCTTTCCACATATAAACACTGTTGTCAAAAGCCACTTCCCGGGTCAAGTGTTGGCAGCCTAACAGGAAACAACAAGCTCCTGCCTCTCCATTCCCTTCCCGCAATAACCTGTTGCTAAACCACTTAATCGGAAGAGAACTTACCATCTAAATCGCTGAATCAGTGCCTAGACTGGTGCCTGCAGCTTCTTAAAAAATGGAAGTATATATGCACAAAGCGCCACTACAGCATTCTTCACCGCTGTCTCCCAAGAAGGACAAAGCTCCCAAGTGGCCTAAACAGCAATCCACTAAGGTGACTGCGGGGCCTACACCACTATTTATTTATTGAGTTTTGATGACCGGGTTGGCCCACTGGGCCTCGAAGGTCCCTTTTTCAGGGGCGACCCGGGGAACAGAAATTGTATAATACAGTACATACAGTAGGTGATACAGGAATACAAGAAGTAAACATAATAATGAAGATTATAGTACAGCCAATTATTCAGTTAGTAGACCATAAGTGCAACCCCTGAGAAAATCAAGGCAAGATTAGTTGTCTGTTAGGGAGAGAAAAGGGTGTGTGTGTTGTGGTTGTGACAGGGGGTGGTTACCCTATACCTTCGCAATGGCAAGAGCTAGTCCCGAGCAAGTGGGCCTTGAGTCTAGTGTAAAAGTTTAACAATGAGGAGGCATCCTGTACTAGTGGTGGGAGGATATTCCACAGTTTGGGGGCTATGATTGCGAGGGATTTGCCTCCCGTGTGTGTCTTGACTCTGGGGATTGACAATAGGGACCGACCCGAGCTTCTGAGCATTCAAGAGTTAGGCTTAGGCATGATGATTCTTGTTAGGCTTGGTGGGGCCGCCAGGCTCTGCAGTTTGTAAGCAAGGCAGAGCAGGAGCTACTGTAGATGTGCCATAAGGGAAGGCCATTGTAGCTGGGCAAGCGAGGTGCAGGGGTGGCTTCTTGGGTGACTCATTGTCGTAAACCTTGCTATCTTGTTGTACTGGACCTGCAGCCTGCTAACATCTCTCTTTGCCATACCCTGGATTACCTGGGCAGCATAAGTTAATGTGGGTAGAAGGACACTAGTAGCAATTGCTCGTCTAGCCTCCGGGATAAGTTTTTTTTTTAGCCTGTACAAGATGCCAAGTTTGACATGGTTAGACCTAGTTACCTGGTCTATGTGGGGCTTGAGGATAAGACCTTGGTCAATATTTAGCCCAAGGTATTTTATGTTGTCTACAACTTCTATTCTCTTGCCTGCAAATAAGCTAGTTGTAGGGAACTGGCCCTATACTGGCCTAAGATCTAGGGCCAAACAGCAAGGCTTTTGTTTTTGCTGCATTGAGGATCATTCAGTTGGATGTGAGCCAGGCCTCGACTGTGTTTAGGTCCCCTTGCAGGAGAGGACCCAGATCATGTGGTGTAGGCCTGGACCGGTAGATGACAGTATCATCTGCATATTGAACTACTGAGCTTTCCCCACAGTGACAGTTTAAGCCATTTGTGAAGAGAGAGAACAGGAGGGGGGCCCAGGATAGAGCCCTGTGGAACTCCCTCCTTTAACAGTAGGGGGTCTGATAGCTCTCCCTTCCAACTGGCCCACTGGGAGTGACCTGTTAGGTAGCTCTTGAACCAGTTTAGGGTATGGGCATCAAGACCTATGCCTTGCAACTTTGTAAGAAGAAGGTTATGGTCCTCAAGGTCAAATGCCTTGGACAGGTCTATGAAGGTAGCACCTGTCGACATCCCAACGTCTGTTGCCCTGAATAAGTCTACTGTGAGTTTGATGAGTGCTGTATCTGTGCAATGGTTTACCCGAAAGCCATGCTGTGAGAGGGCTAGGATTTGGTGGAGCTCGAGGTAGTCTCTCAACTATCCATATACTAGCCTTTCTTGCAATTTGGCAAGTGTGCACAGGAGGGAGATGGGCCTATAATTGCCAATTTGTTCACGAGAGCCACCCTTGTGGATGGGGACCACATTGGCCACCTTCCACTGGTATGGGACATAGCCTTCAAGAAGAGATCTGTTTATGATCCAGGTCAATGGTTTGGCGAGTGCTCAGGCACCTTCCTGGAGTAACCTTGAGCTGATTTCATCAGGGCCACCTGACCCTTTGTGTTTGATGGCTTTCAGTAGATTCTGGACCTCGCTCAATTTAACCAATCTCAGGTGAAATTGGGGTCGGTTCAGCCTTGGGGATTCGATGGAGGTCTGTTCAGGCCTGGTCGTTGGTAGCCCCAGCTTGAGCTCATCAAGGCTAGTGAGGTGCTGGTTAAATGCTGTGGCTATGAGCTGGCAGTCACTGGTACACTGTCCTTATACCTTGATTTGACCATGTGCCTCCTTGGAATTACCCTTAAACAGATCATTGATTTGTGACCAGAAGAGCTTAGGGTTCCCTAGTGTGGATCTTTGGGGGTGGGTTACATATTCTTTTTTGGCTCATTTGATATCAAGCTTACACTTATTTCATAGGGTTTTGTAAGAAACCAGGTCAGCGGGGAGAAGGGAGAGCCTGCATTTCTTCCAGGCCTTGTCCCTTCTTTTCATCTGAACTTTCACTGAGTGGGAGATCCATTTATAGCAGCCTCCTTTTGTTTGAATTTATTTGAAGGGGGCAAAGAGTGATACTGCCTTTAGGAGTGTGTCTTGGAAGTAGGCTAGGGCCTCATCCAGTGTCGAGAGGAGCCTGAATGGGCTCCAGTCCAGGTTACTTAGGTAGTCATTGAATAGTGCAGCCATGAAGTTGGAGAAGTCATGTTCTTTGAGTATCTTAGGAGGAATCTTGGGTGTGTTATTCTTCCAGATACAGAATATTGGGGAATGGTCACTAATATTGTCAGGTATTATCCCTGCTTTCTGAACATTGCGGGGATTAGATACCAGAGCCCAGTCAAGGGTAGTGTGATTCCCTGTCTTGTAATTAAGCCTGGTAGAGAGAGAGATGACCTGTTCCAGCTTTGCATCATGGATCACACCCTTGAGGACTTTGTTGGGGCCAGTGGCCCAGTTCAGGTTAACAGAAGAACAATTCTTGGAGATAATGCAGCCAGTACAAGATTTGATTTCTAGTATCACCAATGAACTGCATCATATTAAAGTCACAACTGATTCTCTTACAGTAAGAGTCGAGGATTCTGAAGCTCGACTATCCTCCATAGAAAAGAAGCAAGACAGAATGGCACTCGAGTATACCACAACTATTTGGAGAGTCAAAAAATTAGAGGAAAGACTAGAGGACTTAGAGGGCAGAAGCTAAAGAAATAACCTTTTGGTTATTGGAATTCCAGAGCTAGAAGAAGGCAGATCCCCGATCCTCTTCCTACAAAAATTGTGTGAGAATTTTACAGGCCCTTCTCCGAACGGACCTATCTATGTGACTAAGAGAGCCCATCGGGCTTCGTCCACCACCACCGCTCGGCTCTCCACATCGGCCTCTCATTTTCAAGCTGCTTAATTTCCTTGATAAGCAGCATATCTTGGCCAAGGTGAAAGCACTTCAGGAGGTACAATGGTAAGACAAAAAAGTTTGCATTATGTAAGATCTGCCACAGTCTGTTCGCATCGAGCAGCAGGAATTGCACCCACTTGTGTCTAAATTGATTGCCATGGGGAAATCATTCAGAGTAAAATATCCTGCAGTACTCCAAGTTAAAATCGGAGAACAATGGCAAACTTACACAAGAGCAAGCCCTGCATGAGCTAAAGAAAGCACTACCTGATTTATTTAAGTGATTTCACTGCTTGGAGTTGTGAAAGCTAGTCACAGAAGAATGCAACTGGGAGTTCTTGACTATAACTACTAAATGGTGTTAAACGCTCCATGTTTTAGAACTAGAAAGACTCAGAATTGGTTTAACACCCGGTGGTCTCATTCGCCTCTCAGTCTACTTGGATGAACAGTCTGGGCTGACTGAAGCAGTAAGGATAGTCCAATTTGTAACATCATAATGATAGAACAGAACCTCACTTCAGTTAAGTGATTAGAACACCTTCTTACTTCCATTTCTGATTTGGGGAACTGTGGTCACCTCTGCATACCACCACTGAGAATCTTATTTGGATCATATTCCTGTCGCTTAACAAGATGCCTCGTTTCATTTGTTTATATATTTTATGCTTCCATTGCTTACTCATTAATCTTACACCAAAAGTGTAAAGAAAAAAGGAAAAAAAAACATTCAGTTTGTAGTTTTGCATATTCGTTCATTAGCAATGGTTCAATTTCTAGTGTGAAGGAGAAACGCAATTCTTGATATACCTAAATCATTTTAAAGTTAAATGCTAGTCAGATAGCATGCCAGAATACCTTAGTTAAGATTACTACTTAATTACGCAACAGGGGGCGGGAGGGAATGGGGGTGGTGGATGCTCGTGGGCTTGTGTTACAACATTACTTGACAGTATTAATATGTTGGTGCAGTTAAAAGAACTGGGAGTAGTTATTAAACTTGTTTTGTGGGGTTTATGGGGAGGGTTGGAGGGGGAAGGGGAACTCTGTTACTGTCTTACTGGATTAAAATAGGTACCATGTGTTCAGATTTTCTGCTCTTTTGATCCAGTTTTTCCCCTATTATTACTCATGTTACTGCTTAACTGATAACAAATGTGTGGTTTGTATACTATAGTGTGTTGGAATGTTAAGAGAGCCAGAGACAGATGTCAAAGGCAAGTCATCCTAAAACACCTACTGCATTTAAAAACTGGTATTGCATGTCTACAGGAAATGCACCCCAGGAGGGAAGACACTTTATTGTTGTGTAAATGTTGGGTTGGACAAACTTTTGGGGTGGGAGAGTCTACTAGCCAGGGGGGAGGGAGTTGCCATATTAATCAACAAAAATGTTCCCTTTAAACTGGAGCAGGAGATATGGGATCCTAATGGGCGCTATCTACTCCTTCTTGGGTTCCTATACTCCCATCAGATTATGCTTGGCTCCATATATGGTCCAAATGTGGACTCTTAAATGTTTTACATCCCTGTTGGATCTAGTGGTTTCCAACTCACCTGGAACTGTTTTCCTAGGTGGAGACTGGAATATTACCCCTCAACTCCAGTTGGATAGGTCAGACCCCAAAAGGTCCGGTCTCTCACCAGCACAGAGAGCCTTGTAAGATCTTCTATATGAAGTGGGGTTAATAGATGTATGGAGAGTTTTGAATCCTTCAGAAAAACAATATACTTTTTTTCCTCTCCCCATCGCACTTGCTCACAAATAGACTACCTCTTGGTTAGTTCTCATATTTTACCTGGCATATTGGATGCAAATATACACCCACATGTTATTTTGGACCACCCCCCCCTGTCTCCCTTACTTACATTCTAGGCCCAGGAATTAGGAGAGACTCCCTCTGGTGCCTAAATAATCAATTACTCCAAATCCCTCATACTAAGACTCATCTCAAGAACTTCATTTCCCATTTTTTGGAGACTAACCTGGGGTCAGTCTCTCAAATTGATGTGGTCTGGTCTGCTTTAAAATCTGCTTTATGAGGTGAATGTATCCACCTTGCGTCCACCAGCACCAAACAATTTAAATCACAAATTGAGGATCTCCTCTATTCTATTAAATCCCTTGAAAGGGCTATTAGTTGTTATTCATTGGAAAGCAACTGGATTAAGCTACATAATTTACATGCCCAATTTTCAGATCTGATGTCTCAAAAAGCAGAACTTTCCCCTAAAGATAACCAAGCTCAAATACTTGGAATCTGGAGAAAGGGCTGGTAAACTCCTTGCCATTTGAATTAAACAGGCAGAAATGGCACAGTCCATATCTGGTTAATACCTAATAAAAGCTGGCCCTTTAATAACTGACCCAAGAGAAATTGCCTCGGGATTCAGGCAATATTTTCAGAATCAATACACTGTCTTGGAAGAGGAGATCCCAATGGAACAGGATATTCAAAAGTATTTTGACCTCCTAGTTCTTCCTAAACTATCCCCAAATTAAACAGGAAACTGCATTGAGGAAGGGGAAGTTAAACTAGCAATCCAGCAACTTCTTTCAGACAAGTCTCCTGGACCAGATGGTCTCTCGACTAATTTATATAAATTATACACTCCAGAACTTTCCTCGCTCCTGACGTAAGTTTTCAATTCATGGTTTGAGAATGGACTGTCTGACCATACTTACTTAGAGGCCCTCATTGCTCTCATCCCCAAGCCTGGTTGATATCCCCATCATTCAGAAAACTACTGTCCCAGATCACTACTCAATGTGGATATTAAAATATTGGCCAAAGTACTAGCCAACCGTTTAGGACCCCTGATGAGCAAGCTCATTAGGGGCGATCAAGTAGGTTTCATGTCAGGTAGATCCTCTAGTGATCATATGCAATGATTACTTCACCTTCTCTCCTTAACCAACAACTTGGAAACAGCAGCAGCTCTCATCGCATTAGATGCAGAGAAAGCTTTTGATCATGTTTTTTGGGACTTCCTCTTCACAGCTCTATCCCATTTTGGTTTAGCACAAACATTTATTAAATGGATTAAATTACTTTATACCTCCCCAACAGCCCGTGTTTGGTGCAATGGTATTCTTTCTAGTTCAGTCCCAGTGCATTGTGGCACCAGGCAAGGCTGTCCTCTCTCTTTCCTCCTTTCTAACCTATACTTGGAGCCCCTCATTCGGAGACTAATTACATCTCAAAATCTCCATGGAATCACAGCAGCAACACCTTTTGTCAGCTTATGCTGATGATCTACTGCTACATCTGGAAAACCCAGAGGCTGGCATACCAGTCCTCTTACAGGAAATTGTTTCATTTTCAAAGGTCTACTACTATAAACTTATCCTTTCCAAAACAAGTATTTTCCCAATGAATGGCAAACTTATGCCAACAGATATACAAGAATTTGGTTTGAAATGGGAGCTGAAGTCCTTGATTTATATTGGTATCACAGTCTCTAGGGATATCTCCATAATGGTAACAGAAAATTTCACCAACATATTAAACATAATAAAAACAGATCTTGAAAGGTGGGGTACACTGCCAATCTTTTTGTGGGGAAGGATTAGCACAGTCAAAATGAATGTGCTACCCCAAATCCTTTACCCTTTAAGTATGTTGGGCTTCTTTTTCCCTAAATCATGGTTCCTCACTCTTCAAAAACTGATAAACCAATATATCTGGAGGGGGAAATGTGTTAGAAGAGCCTATTATAAACTTACCACACCAAAATCACATTGTGGCCTCTCCCTTCTGTCCTTCCTCACCTATTATGGAGCAAGCCACATCTGCAAATTAACATATTGGGTGCATACACCGGGAAAGGGAAATACAGGATCATATCTCCCTCTTTGGTTAGACATTGAGAATACAATAGCTCTTAATATATCCTGCACTCTCTCAGCTTTGCTTTACTTCTCTCTGAAGTATATCCCTCGAGACCTTTGAAAAACCCCAATAGGATGGTCCTTAAGAGTGCTACACCAGACACAGTGACATTTGAATTTAGATTGGCATAATTTCCTAGAGCAACCACTGCTAAACAATCCACATTTTCAAATCCGGAATCGACCCATCTCCCCAGTTTACTGGACTCGCCTGGTAGGACTCCAGCTTGCAGATATTGCTCCCAATGGTAAAGTCCTCCCTTATCTCCAATTTCAATCAAATTTCCATCATACAATTGGAAATCCCTTTAAATATTGGCAGATCAAACATACAGTGGTCTCTTTCCTAAAAAATACATCACCATCTGGCCCCGCTAAAGTTGAACTATCTTCCCTTTTACATATGGCTGACCAACCACATTCGGTTTCCAGAGTTTATAAAGAATTACAATCCTTAGATATCTAACTACCCAAAGGGATTTGTTATTACCATGCTCATAAACTCTCTCTTAAGGAGGAAACTGAAATCTGGCAACAAATCTGGATTAACCTATACAGATACGTTAAACAAGATTGACTTTGTCTAGTACAATATAATATCATGCATAACCTATACTTTACCCATGTAAAGCTTCATAGGATTGGAAAGCTTACTTCTCCACAGTGTCATCGCTGTCTTGGAACACATGGAGATCTATATCACATGTTATGGACTTGCCCTAAAGCTCAGGTATTCTGTCAATCCATTGAAAACTCACTAGACCCTGTATTGGGACTTAAACCATTATTTTTGCCAGAAATTTGTTTGCTCAATTGTTTCCCTTCAGTAACAACCAACTTAAGAAAATCATATATAGCCTTAGTAACTGGTGTAGCTAAACTAATAATAATGTGACATTGGATGGATGATTCTTTGCCTACTGTGTTAGAATGGCATAGAGAAATGTTCCTGGCTCTCCAATTAGAAAAATATATAGCTATGATGCATAACAGATTTCAGTTTTATCTGGATAAATGGGGCACTCTTGATGCTTTATTAGTAGCATGGAAACCCTAGATTCTCATGTCACACATTTATTGTCAATGTTTATCGTGTCAACAGTAATAGATTTATACACTTGGCACCAAGTGGGGGGGGAGGGGTTAAGATTACATAAAAAAAAATAATTTCTAATTTTAATTATAATTTAGTATATTATGTTTTAGCATGCAGTCTCATAGCTAGAGTATATTTTATGTTTCTGTAACTCAGACTGGTTTTTGGAATCTACTTCTGTACCATGTATAAAACTTGAATAAAGTATATTGAATTAGGAAA
Source organism: Neoceratodus forsteri (assembly GCA_016271365.2). Classification (NCBI taxonomy): domain Eukaryota; kingdom Metazoa; phylum Chordata; order Ceratodontiformes; family Ceratodontidae; genus Neoceratodus; species Neoceratodus forsteri. The sequence continues at coordinate 111,996,685 of JADMNL010000033.1, forward strand.
AAAAAAGCCACTTCCCAATAGCTGAATGAACTATAACTGCCTTTGGGTAGAGAACAAGCCAACCTTGACACATTACATTGTCAGGTGCTCCAACCAAAATGTTGCAGGGACTGCATCAGAAAACATACGAGGACAGATTGACGGAGTTCAATATGTATACCCTAGAGCAAAGGAGGGAGAGAGGTGATATGATTGAACTATTCAAACATCTTAATGGCATTAACAAGGTGAAAGAGTCTACCATGTTTTAATATAAGAAAAATAGCAGGACAAGAGGACACAGCATGAGATTGGAGGTCAATTAAGGGGTAATGTGAGGAAGTTCTTTTTCACAGAAGGAGTGGTGTATGCATGGAACAGCCTACCTCAGGAAGTGGGAGATATGATTATAGTGCAGGGCTTCAAACATGCATGGGACAGGCATAAGGGAACAATACAGATGAGTATGAATAGATAGGCCATTGACAGAGTAAAGGCCTGTGGCACATTCATAAGGTAGACTAAATGAGCAGTCTGGATGGGCCTTGCGGTTCTCATCTGCCATCAACTTCTATGTTTCTATGTTTTTATGTTTCACTCCTCTCTCTAAAAACAACTGAGGCTCCCAGCAGAATAAAAATCAGGTAGTAATAGATTGTTAGACCAGAGGAAAAGGAGATGTAGAGCCCAGGAGCTAAAAAATAAAAATGCCTGGTAAAGTACATATTTATTTATTTATTTAGTTTTTGTTTACCGGATGGGTGCACTAGCCATAAAATGACTATTTTCAGGCATGATCCAGGAGAGTTAAACAATTACATATAAAGTAGTTACAGAGATTTCACACAGGTGCATCATAACAAAGCAGGAGAAAGCATTGACATTTTATATGATTAACACAGAGCAAAACAATCATAGTGAGCACTGAAACAAGCAAGAGCTAGGAAACATCTTAATGGGAAAGCAAGAGAAAGCAAAACCAGAAATAGAGTAGGAAAAAAGTGAGGGAAGGGATTACTGATAGCAATACATGGGTGTAGTTAGAGGAAGAGAGAGGACTGGTATAAAAAGTATAAAGGAAGGGAGTTAGGAGGAGAGTGGTTGGGGGTGAGAGAAAAGGGGTGAAGTAATAGAGGGAGGGAGTAGGAGGGGGAGGAGCACTAGAAGGGATAGGGAGTCGTAATTATGTGTGTGAGTAAACATGGGAGTCCCACAGTATCAAGGGGGATCAAAGCAAGTGCATGCATCATTGAGGGATAAGTAGTGGCGCAGTTCCTTTTTGAAACAAGAATGTGACATGGACTGTCTTAGGCCTAAGGGGAGAGAGTTCCAGAAATGAGGTGTGATGAATTGGAAGACACAGGAACCTTTGGACATCTGACACCTTGCAACATTAAGTAAGGATTTATCTGCTGATCGAAGCCCATGAGAGGAGATTGTAGGGACAAGCAATGCAGCAAGTGAGGCTGGCGTTCCACCCCTAATAACAGAGTCAGAGAGTAAGCCAAGAGAGTATTGCCTGCAATCTAGGGGAGAGAGACACTTAAGGTCACTGTAAAGTTGACAATGGTGCCTGAGACAATGAGACAATGAGGCATAGTGGCATATATTGTTGTAGGTGACATCCCACCTGTGGAGAGCTGTTTTTGTGAGCCGCAGCAAAAATAGGAGCACCATAAGTGAGGGCAGGGAGTAGTATACCTCTTGCAACGGTCAGCTTTGTTTCAGGTGTCAATAGGTAACTTGTTTTGTAGGCCACACCCAGTTTAGAGTTTACTGCATTGCAGGTGGACTGTATGTGAAGGTTGAAATCAAGAGATTAGTCAAGTAGGACTCCCAGGTACTTGAAGGACTGTACTACTTCAATATGTGTCTCACCCGAGTCACGTACCATCAAGGACAATGAGCAATTCTTTAGCTTAGGAGCAGTGCCTAAGAGCAAGGCTTTCATTTTCTGAGCATTCAGCACCAACTTGTGGGCAGACAGCCAGTTTTGAACATTGTCAAGGTCAGCAGAAAGAGATGAATTTAGGTTTGTCCCATTGGTAGAGCTGACATAGAAAACAAGGTTGTCCACATGTAGTACAGATGAACAGTGTTGAGTGACTCCAGAAATGTTATTTATGAATAGGGAGAAGAGAAGAGGCCCCAGGATAGAGCCTTTGGGTGCCCCAATGTTGATGGAGGTACTGTCAGATAGGGAGGAATTGAACTTAACCGCTTGAGTCCTATTGGATAGGTAGCTGCTAAACAGTCAACAACTTGAGGAGAGAAATTCAGCTTGTAGAGAGAAAGAAAGAAAAAGGGATGCTCCACAAGGTCAAAAGCCTTTGTGAGGTCAATAAAAATGGATCCCGTAGGTTTTCCAGTATCCATGTTAAAGAGAGCATCCATCGTGAGTTGGAGAAGAGCTGTTGACATACCATGCCCTTTTCTAAAACCATGCTGGTTTTCAGAGAGAAGATTCCACTTGGTTAGATAGTCAATTGTTTGGCAAGCCACTAGTTTCTCAAGGACTTTGCACAGTACCGAGAGGACAGCAATGGGCCTACAGTTAGTAATTTCTTTTGGTTCTCCTTTTCTGAGGATAGGGGTTATGCGGGCAATCTTCCACATGTCAGGAACAGAAGTAAAAGAGAGGGACAGGGTGTAGATCTTTGCTACTGGAGAGGCTATAAAAGGAGCAGTAAGCTTTAGGAGCCATGGTTCGACAGAGTCTGATCCAGGGCTAGTCTTGTCTGAGACAGCACTCACGAGTTTCAGGACCTCAGACCTGGTTATGGCCTCAAAATGGAAAGGAGAACAGTTGGGCGGCTGATAGGAACTGGAGGCTGATGTGGTTGGCTGCTGCGCTAGAGGGGGCTGACGGTAATAAACAGCTGGTTGGAAAGAGGAGGTGTACTGTGAGAGGTCAGAGCACATTTGGTTGAAAGCATTGGCAATGGTGCTGAAGTCATTGCAATGAGTGCCCTTTAGTACCATTTCCCCTTGGGTAACTGACTGAGTTGCCCCAAGGAAGGTTTTAACATGAGCCCAGAATTTCCTGGGATCACCAGCAGAGTTTGATAGCAGGTCTTTGCAGTATTTGCTCTTGGCTAATATCAAAGAAATGTGTAGCTGTCAGCTACCCGGGCGCAACAGGCCATCACATGTCTACTTCAGGAACATAGACTAAAAGGCTCCTTCCAGACCATCTGATATTTCCCATTAATAGACTTTATAACATGGGTTCCAAAAACACTGTCTTCTGATTCATCCAAACAGGTCATCTGACCATTGATTAATCCCTGATATACCCACAGTTGCATGTTGACAGGGCTTTATTTTACTACTTCTTTAGGTAAAACTCTAACATAACATTACCCATGTTATAAGTGGATTCACCCACTCCAGGGTATGGGTTTACTGAGCATTAATCCAAGCCTGGGTGGTTGAAGTCACTTGGCTTTGCCTCATGACTCCAACCCCACCCAGCATGGATTAATGCTCAGTAAATGAATACCCTGTCTTGGGGCAATCCCTCCATAGTCCTCTTAAAGAATGCAACAAAGGAACAAAGTAAGCAAATAAGGTAGAGGAAAGGTTATTTACTCTCCAGATAAGTCCATAATCCCAGATGTTTTAAGGAAAGGAACAAGTCTATGCTAATATTTATCACAGGGTCTCCTCATGCAGAAAGATTGGAGCAGAGCTTTTGTTTCATTTAAAGCCTGTTCCATGCATCTCTTTTTGCTATGCGGGAAGGATTTAGTCCATGAATCCCTCTGTATAGCTCATTTTTCCTGAGAGACCGACTGCTTCATTGATTCCTCCTGTGCCACAGCCTCAGGGTCATTGAATAATCTAGAGCTATCTGGAAAAAAGATGTGTAAACGGGCTGGGTTGGGAGTTGTAAACTTAATTTTATGTTCTTTTAGGAGGTGCAAGACTGGGGCATAAGCTTTGTGCTTGGCTAATAATGCTGGGAAATAATCATTATCAAAGTATAAAAGGTGACATTACAAGTGATAACCTTCTTGTGCCATGCCTGGAGAAGTAATCCATGCTTAACTGCAAACTTGTAAAAATGCATAACTACTGTGCGAGGGTGCAAGGTAGATCCAGAGGGTTTAAGAATAAGTGTCCAGTGTGCACATTTGAGAGGTAGAAGGCAGAGATCATCCACATCAAGAATTGAGGGTAGAAAGCTTTGCAGGAAAGAAAGCATATCACCTCCTTCTTCTCCTCCTTCTGGTACACAATAAATGCAGATGTTTTTATTTAATTTATTTTTATTTAGTTTTTGTTGACCAGGTAAGTGCACTAGACAAATCCAGCCTATTTTCAGGCACGACCCGGGGGAGGGGGATACAGATGAATGCCAACTGACCTTGAACCAGATTAATCTGTTGGTGGTATTTTTAGTGAATGAGGGAAATTAGGCCAGGATACTGGGGAATTTCCCCTACTGCTTTGCTGGCAGTAGGGGGAGGTGTTGCCATTGGTCTGTGGTTTGTCAGACTGTTTCTCACCAGTCATTGAGCAGGATGCTTTGTTGAGCTCTCTGGAGCATAGTATGGATGTGGGAGATGTTTCAGATGATTTAATTTCTGAGGCTATGGAGGAGAACGTGACTGCACAGATGGCTCAGGATTTTCGTCACTCTTCTCAGGAGCTTGCTGGTATGACTCCAGTATTGGAGAATGAAGCTTTTGTTCCCCTTACGACAGTGACTGACTGTTCCAGGGAACCTTTATTTCAGCAGCCAGTTTCTCAAAACTCTAAATCGAGTAACCCTCTTTCGGGAGATGCTGTAGGGGATGTGCGGAAGGAACTTCCGGGTGTTACACGAGACGGGCTGCAGGACAGAGACTCTCCTAGTGTTTCGGCTGCCCTTCACGGATCCACTAGTACCACTTCACAAGTCGTATGGAGACAATCTGGATTATCTCAGACTTCTATGGATTTTCTTAATTCAGACTGGTCGGCGGAAGATGCACTTAATGATTCCGGTTGGCTACAGACCTCTACGGGACAATGGATTCCCGATCCGAACTGGCAGGGTGCCTCCCCAAGCAAAAAGACCACTATGAAGCATGCCAACACTGATAAATTCCTGAGCTCAGGTAAAGACTTGATTAAGGGACGGGATTTTAATGTTAAAGCTGTGCAGCACATAGAGGAGCATACTTCGGCCTTGTCTAGGCCGAGTACGTCCTCAGCAGGGGATGTAATTTCTATTAAACAGCAGGCAGGATTTGAAAGGGTGAATCATGATACGAAGGCTAATCAGCACCAGAACCGGGAACCCATGTCTGAACTTTTTAAAAATAAGTTAGAGCAAGTGCCAAGACGGAATGCAGTTAGGCTACGCTATAAAGGAGGGTTAACTGAACATCCAGACAGATATTATGTAGCTAATCAACTATTGAAAGGATCTATGCATTTCCTTCCTGCAGATAATTACGCATTAATTCACATCTCAGGGGAGGATTCTTTTGATGTTAGCTTCAAATCCACACAGGGTTTGGAAAAAATCTGGGATAAATATTCCACCTTAAAATGTACCCCACTTTGGACTCCCTTTTATGCAATCCCCCTTACTAAACCACAAATTAGATATATTACCATCATGATTAGAAATGAAGGGATCAGTGTCAGTAATATTTACCATTGGTTACAAAACCGTTGTGATATTATGGGTCCTCCTGAAGCTATATTGGATTTGGAAGGAATTTGGATGGGAGGTTGGAGGTTTAAGGTGAAATTGTTTCAGGTCAATAGTGACATCATTCATCTTCCCAATAGTTTATTTTTGGGTAACGATAGAGGGGTATGCTTTTATGGAGGTCAGCCTCGGGTCTGCTATAAATATGGAGCAAAGACTCATATAAGTAGCTCATGTGATTTGCTGGAATGTTCCTTATGTGGAGGATATGGGCATTCTGTGGATTTGTGTGAAAATATCTTTCAATGCAACCTCTGTGATAAGAAAGGGCATGCCTTTCCTCAATGCCCTTGGGTCAAACATAATAGGACAGGGGGATGGGATCAGGATGATTTAGTGAACAAGGCACAAGAAAAAAGAAAGGATACTAGTATTGCCACTCCTACAGTTCCTCCAAAAGAGGAGGCACCTCAGGGGGAGGATTTTGTGCGTAGCCCAGTTGCAGATGGTATATCTCCATTAGTAAATGACCTTGTGCTTTCCTCTCAGCAAGATCAAGATGTTCCCTCTACTGCAGTTTCTTCTGCTATTGAGAAGAGGCCTGTTATTACCTCAATTCCCCCTCCTTTTGAAACTATCAAAAATTGACGGTTTATTAGGGCTTCGCTTAAACAACCAATTCCTAGTCCTATACCCATGGAGAATTTTTTTTCTCCTTTGCAGGATGACTGTGGAGACTTAGATATAGAATCTGATACTTCACATCGGTCTGAAATAGTTACGGAAGATGAAGAAAGTAGAACTACTGAATTAGCTAAAGACAAAAAAGGGAAAAAAGGAAAAAAAAGAAAAGCAAGTCTCAGTCAAAAGGGAGGGCCTTGACACTAACGTTTGATGGCTACTTTAAGGATAGCTTCATATAATGTTTTCAGTCTTAAAAATTTCAAGAAAAGGCTCTCTCTTTTTTCTTTTTTTGACTCTCTTCAGGTAGATATTATTCTCCTTCAGGAAACAAGATTGTCTTCTCTTGCTGAAATAGATCAGGCAAAAAAACTGTGGGTCTGGAGTCCTTCTTTCTGGACATTTGGTCCTGAGTTAGCGGATGGGATTGGGATCTTGTTTAAATCCACTTCTTTTAAAATCTCAAAACTTTTAGATATTAGTCCAGGACGAGCTTTATTGCTTGATTGTTCTCTTTGAGATTTTGATTTTCGTATTATAAATATTTATGCCTCACAAGTCAAAACTGCTAGGATTGAGTTGTTTGAGGAAATCAAGTCTTTCCTCTATACTAGGAGCCATGTCATTTTGGGGGGGGATTTCAATTGTGACATTGATTTAAAATTTGTAGGAGAAGTGCAGAAAAAAATGGACTGTGACTCTCATGCTTTAAAACAGATAGTCATAGATGCAGGCCTCTCTGATGCTTACAGAGCTTTACATAGTAAAGGTGGTGCTACCTATCACAGACATATTTATGCCATGCGTATTGATCTAAGTTTTGTTTCCAAATATGTTAAGCCTTATATGGGTATGGTTAAGCCAACAGAATTTTCAGACCATCAGATCTTACTATGTAATTTTAGTCTTGCTGATATTCCACCTAAGGTATTTTCAACCATTCCAAGATGGAGGCTAAATTTGTCCCTTCTGGAGTCTTTAGACTGTGTGCATGGCTTAGAGATGTTATTTTAAGTTACGAATTCCACAATATGTTTCTATGATAACATGTACGAATGGTGGTGGGATACTAAAATTGAGGTGAAGTCTTTCCTGCTTACGATAAGAAGGCAGAAAGCTAATTCCAATTATTTAAAATATCTGCAACTTAGGAATCAATTACATAAATTAATGTCCTTTCCTCCAAGAGATAAAATAGAATTTAAGTCATAAATATCTGAACTTAGAAAACAAATGTCACTTTATCAATATAATAGAGCATAATCTCTAGATATGGAATTTAGATATGGGTTGAAGAAGCAACCAGCTTCTGATCCATACAAAGTTTGTAAGCAGAGATTAGATAAGACCCTAATGACTGGTTTATTGACTGTTAATGGTAATATTGTGCCCACAGATTTGGAGATGTTATCAGTTGTACAGAGATTTGTTACTGAACTATTTATTGATGCTACAGGGCCTACTGAGGTTTTGCCGGATAATTTCACGGCATCACTTCCTTTAGTAGATGAGTCATTTAGACAACTTCTAACAGTACCCATTTCATAACAAGAAGTAGAAGAGGTGATAAACACTTTAAATATGAGGTCGTCCCTGGGCCTGGATGGTATACCAAATGAATTTTATAAAAAATTTCTTCCATATATGAGTTATTTTTCGCCATTAGTTTTTAATTTTATGTTAACTTCAGATTTACTGTTTCCAGACTTTAGTACTTCACTGCTTAAATTTATTCATAAAAAAGGTGATACAACTTTACTGTCTAATTGGAGGCCTATTAGTTTACTTAATAGCGATTATAAAATCCTATCTAAAATTATCACTAACAGATTATTACAGGTTTCTGATATACTTATTCATGCAGCACAGACTTGTGCGATTCCTTATAGCAAGATTCAACACAATCTTTATATTTTATGAGAATTATTTGAGGGTAGTAATTCAGAACATGGTTCTGGTTATATAGTTGCCCTGGATCAAGTTAAAGCCTTTGATCGGGTTCGACATAGCAATCTTTTTGATTTATTATTGCATTATGGTATTCCTCTTCCATTTGTAAAATGGATTACTATGTTATATTCTGATGCTAAAGTAATTCCTATGGTTAATGGTTTGTTTGGGTCTGAGCTTAGGTTTGATAAGGTAGTTAGGCAGGCATGTCCCTTAAGCCCTCTATTGTACACTTTTGTTCTAGATCCAGTTATTAGATGTATTCACAGGGATCAACGTATCGTGGGAATAGCCCCTGATCCTTCTTTGCCACCAGAGAAAATCACAGCATATGCTGATGATGTAACATTATTAGTGCAAGATGTGACTTCACTTACATATGCCCTTGATATATTTAAGGTATGGGGGCAATTTTCTGGAGCACAAATAAATATGGACAAGAGTTTTATTTTTTCTTTGAATTATGGAAGGGTCAACAATTTAGATGTCATGGGAATTCCTCTGGTTACTACTCCTCAGAAAATTTTGGGTATATGGTTTGGGCCAGGGGCTTTGGCTAGTTTTAATTGGGAACAACAGTTAAAAGTAGGGGAAGGTAAAGTTAACATGTGGAAACACTGGAAATGTGTGAAGAAAAAATGCATTTTGATTATTAAGAATTTTCTGTTGCCTGTTTTTCTTTATTTAAGTTACCTTTATCCACCCCCAGTTAATTTAGAAACTAAGTTGTACAGTGTATTTTTTCAGATGTTATGGGGTAATAGACTGAATCCAGTTAGAAGGGATATTACCTATTTGCCAGTGAAACAGGGTGGGTTATCTGTGCTAAACCCAATTGTGTTTTATCACTACATATTTTTGTTTAACTCTTTTAGCTATTTATGGGGGAAAGCCACTTTGCCATGGCAAGTATGGTCACACTTCTTTTGGGCCCATTATTTTCAGAAATGGAAATTTTGGCCCCCTAAAATATTATTTCAGGATCATTTACCATGTTATGAGACTTCAGCGATAAAAAAAAATGCCAGCAGTGGAAGCTCCTATTTCAGAATCTCATTTCTCGTGATAGAAAATCATTTCATTCCTATATAGTTAATGACATACAAAGAGTTTTTCTCCTTTTCCAGAATGTGTTCTGTCAAAAATGACTTTTGCTCTTCATAAATTGATAGATTTTAGACTCCCTGCTTTTGTATGGGACATAGTGTGGATGTCAGCCCAAGGAAGGTTAGATGTTCAAGGAAATCCTAACTATAAACCTTTAGCAGATAGATATTGTCCAAGGATTTCATGTACAAATGAGGATGAAAGTCTCTCACATTTTTTTATTACTTCTTCTTTTAGCAAGATTTTCTGGTGTGAGGCAGCAACTTATTGGAATATGCCATTTCTTTCTCGTATTACATATAATACCTTAATATCAGGGGATTATTCAGGAGTCTGGAGTAGTTACCATAGAAGTACTTTGAATGTTTTCTTTGCATTTCTTCAATTTTACTTATGGCAAGCACAATGTCAGTATATTTTTCAACAACAGCAAGTGCTGAATACTACTATATTCTCTCAGATAGAAGATGGACTGTTACACTTTAAAGAAAGAAATAGTCATAGGTTTTCACAAGAAAAGTTCTTTCATCTTTGGAAAAATTTCTTTTTGTAAATATATTTCTGTATAAAATAAGTGTTATACAAATGTATGCATACTTTTATGTTTGGATGATGTTTGTTTCTTTTATATTGTAAGACATATTCTGTTATTATGGTGATGTTGTATTTTTTTGTTTAATAAACTTCCCCTACTCTTTTCGATAAGTGCCATGGGATTTTTAACAGCCACCTGAACTACCACCAATCCAGGCAGATGGGACCTTGGTTTAATGTCTCATCTGAAAGACAGCACCTCAGAATTGCCGCACCCCTCTCATGCTGCACTGCAGTGTCAGTACTGGGATATTAACCAAAGTGCCAGATGTGGGAAATGAACCCACAGCCCTTTGATCTCCCAGCCTCAGAGGCGAGTGTGCTATCTATTGAGCCACTGACACAGCCAATAGACTATTTTTCTCCATGAGCAGTTCTCCAAGTCCTCACAATGGCTGACTAAGCTTGTTGATCTTGCATTCATTTAGGTAGGACTTACTTACCATGCAGTTTAATGAATGGTTGCAAAACTGGTGCAGAGCACAGGGATTTGGCTTCATTGGGGACAGGGGGTCCACCTGGAGAGATGAAGGTCTATACTGGCATGATGGTCTGCATCTGTCCAAGAAGGAAAACAAGCTTATAGGTGACAGGATTAAAGGCTTCCTTGGCAAGCTTTTAAACTAGCCAAGGGGGGAGGTGCTGATAGGAAACAAGAAAGTTAAAGTCTCCCCCCTCAAAACATGGCAGGTAGTAGCATAAACACTGAGGTACAGAGCTTGACAGAGGGCAAGACAGGGGTAAATGGAAAAATAGACAAGGGCAATAAGAGCAGGGATGGGGTAAAAAAGGATAAAGCCAACATTAAATGGAGGGCAAAAAGTACCAATGTCTGTAGTCTGGGAAAGAAGCTTCCAGAGCTAGTAGCCCTGATGGAAGAGGAACACTTGGATATTGTGGCAGTCACAGAAACATGGTACATGGAGAACCATGACTAGGATGTCAACATACCAGGGTACACAATCTACAGAAGTGACAGGGAGTGTAAAAGAGGATGTGTAGTAGCTCTCTACATAAGGGAAGGGATCAAAACTACAGAACTAAAAAGTAAAGGGGGAGGACAAGAGGCACTCTGGGTCACCTTGGAGACAAAGAATGGCATCACAGTCTGCACAGAGGTTGTATACAGACCCCCATCTCAAGGGGAGGAAATGGACAAGAAAATGATAGAGGGCATTCTCAAAATGGTTGAAAAAGGGGAGATACTGTTGATGGGAGACATGAATATGCCAGATGTTAACTGGAAGACATGGACTGCAGCCACATCCAAGAGCAGGGTCATTATAAATGCCCTACAGGGGGCATGCCTTAGACGGCTAGTGGTGGAACCCACTCAGGAGGGAGCAATATTAGACCTGGTACTCTGAAATGGAGAGAGGATCACAAATTTAGAAGTCAGTAGACATCTGGGAACAAGCAACCACTGCACAGTGTGCTTCATGATAAACACAACCATGGAGACAAACCATACAAGGACAAGGATACTGGACTTTAGAAGGGCTGACTTTGGCATAATGGGTGAATATCTGAGGAATGCATTAGCAAATGGCCAGAAAGGAGGGGTGGAAGAACAATGGAGAAAAATCAAAACTGCCATCATGGAGGCAACAAGCCTTTGTGTGAAACAAATAAAGAAAACAAAGCGGAATAAAAAACCACTATGGTTCTCAAAAGAGGTGTCAGGGAAGGTTAAGGAGAAAAAGGCTGCATTCAAAAAATATAAGGAATCACAGAAGGAGCACGACATGGAACTGTATCAATTAAAGCAGAAAGAAGTGGGGAAGGCAGTCAGAAAAGCAAAGGTCCAAACCAAGGAAAAAATAGCCAACTTAGTTAAGAAGGGGAATAAAACCTTTTACAGGTACATTAGGGAGCATAGAAAGGTTAAGGGAGGGAAAGTGAAGATTAATAAAGGAGAGGGGAGGTGGGCAGAGGGAGACAGTGAAAAGGCAGAGATACTGAATGAATACTTTTGCTCAGTATTCACAAAAGAAGAAGAGGAGGAGGAGTTACCTAAACCAAACAATAGAAGCACTCTGGGTAGTGGGGTTGACACCAGTCCATTTACAGAAGAAAGAGTCCTGAAAGAACTCCTACAACTCAAGGTGGACAAAGCAATGGGGCCTGATGGGATTCACCTAGAATCCTAAAAGAACTAATGGAGGACCTAGTGACACCACTTACCACACTTTTTAACAAATCGTGGGAGGATGGGGTGGTACCTGAGGACTGGAGGAGGGCAGATGTGATTACCCTTCACAAATGTTGGAGCAAGGCAGAGGCAGGAAACTACAGACCTGTTAGTTTGACCTCAGTGGTGGGGAAAATGATGGAATCATTTCTGAAAGAAAGAATTGTTCAGTACCTAGAGGCCAGCGGAGCACAGGACCCAAAGCAGCATGGATTCACAACAGGAAGGTCATGTCAGATGAATCTAATTGATTTTTTTGACTGGATGACCAAAGTAATAGACCAGGGAGGGGCTGTGGATATGGCCTACCTAGACTTTAGCAAGGCATTTGACACAGCCCGCACAAAAGATTAATAATCAAGGTAGCCAGCCTGGGAGTGGGTCCCAGGGTGGTAGCCTGGGTAGCAAACTGGCTGCACAACAGGACACAGAAGGTAATAGTGAATGGAACACATTCTGAAGAAAGGGGGGTTACTAATGTAATACCTCAGGGCTCAGTACTGGGTCCAGTCCTCTTTAATGTCTTTATAGGTGACGTTGCAGAGGGTCTGGAAGGAAAGGTATGCCTCTTTGCGGATGACACAATGATCTGTAACCGAGTTGATACACAAGGGGGGGTAGAAAGGATAAGAAGGGACTTGGCAAGGTTGGAGGAATGGTCAGATATATGGCAACTTAGATTCAATGCAAAGTGCAAAGTAATGCACCTGGGAAATAAAAATCCAGGAGAAGAGTACACAATAGCAGGGGAGGTACTAACAACAACAATAATGGAAAGGGATCTGGGTGTAGTCATATCAGATGACCTAAAGGTGGGTAAGCAATGTGAGAAGTCAGTAAGAAGAGCCAGGGGGATACTGGGATGCATAGGGAGGGGCATCACAAGTAGAAAAAGGGAAGTGGTTATCCCTCTATACAGACAGTTAGTGAGACCACATCTGGAGTACTGCACGCAGTTTTGGAGACCTCATCTATCCAAGGACATAGACAGGATTGAAGCAGTCCAGAGGAGGGCAACTAAAATAGTGCAGGGTCTACATCAGAAACCATATGAAGAGAGACTGAGAGAGCTTAATATGTATACCCTTGATGAAAGGAGGGACGGGGGACATGATAGAATATCTGAAGTACCTCAAGGGGATCAACAAAGTCCAGGAGGGTAGCATCTTTCAGAAAAAGAGATGTGTAAGAACAAGGGGGCACAATTTAAAGTTAGAGGGGGGACAGCTCAGGGGTAATAGGAGGAAATTCTTTTTCACGGAGAGAGTGGTGGACACATGGAACCACCTTCCTGAAGAGGTTGTGGGGTCTAAAACAGTGGGGGAATTCAAACATGCATGGGACAGACATAAGGCAATTATAGTGGTGGGTTGCAGGAAGTAGGCTGTTGGTTAACTAGAATCTGCAGCTTATCCAATAGTTAGGGAAATGGGCAGACTGGGTGGGTCAAGTGGTCCTTATCTGCCATCAAAGTCTATGTTTCTATATTCTATGTACTCCAGGCGATCCATTCAAGAATCAATGTCTGTAGCATGCTTTTACAAACCAGTTACTTTAGTTTCTAAGTATGTCACATTTTCTGTGAGCTCCATATGCAACAATCAGATTTCAGCTCGGAACATGCCAAGCTCCTCTAAGATGGCTGCATTCATAGGCTGTGCTGCTGCTGTTGACCACTAGCAGCTATTCCACCCGTATTACTCTTCTGCGGAGACCCAGCCAGGGATAAGGTAGGAGAAACTGTGGATGAGCTATCACTTCTACGTTTCCTGCTGTCTCCTATTAACTTTGATAGCTTCAAATGTAATGATGAGCCAAAATAGTGCAGGTTTAAACACTTAATTGGAAGTGATTTTGCCAGACAAGGACAGAGCTCTGCTCTTACTCCTCCATATCAGGCAGCGATGTCACTGGATGTCATGGGAAGAGTGTTTTCTGCCTTGTCTGGTGTCACAGTTGGGCACCCAACCACCAGATATTGTGGATGCTGGATGGGTGGGAGGGGGATACTGGTGGTGGGATTGAGCGCCCACCGCTGGTATTAAGTGAACACTGAGCCTGACAGGAGGTGGGATATTCTGGCTGCATAGCTGATGGCGGCACTATGAAAGGATGCAGCTGCTCTGTGAAAGGTAGGGCTGTATCCTTTCATATGTGAGAAATTCCTGCTCATCAACTAGCTCAGCAGCATCAGCAGCAGCCTTGTCAGGATTGGGTGTTAATTCACACACATCCTGCAGGCTCAGCTGCATTGGTTGCTACAGCACATGCCTCCCCAGCCCCTGTTCTGCCAGAGTGTCACCAATTTGTTTTGCTTGTGCTTGTGTGCAAGTTTACCAGAGTAAACAAATTGTTATGCAGGAGTGTGACAACACCAAACCTATAAACAATAAAGGGTTGCACAATACTCCCTAAAGCAGACTTTGAAGTAATGCTGAAAATCTGAAAAACACTGGAAATGATAAGCCTGCAATGTGTAGTGGGTAACAAATGCTCCATCTCTGTTCAGTCCATATTTAAATATTTATTACAGTGTTATGCATTTTTGGCCCCTTAGTCTATTTTCCTGAATGTCTTTAAATTTGTCCTTTATTACTGTTTCTGACAGGTCCCACAGGATGTGTGATTTGTGAGACAAATGCCCTTCCACTGGTGCCTGCGTGTCTGGGTGTTGTATTGGGAACCTATGTAAGTTCATTTGGGCTATTAGGGACTGGCCAATTTCATATTCATACCAGGCATTTGTGCACTTTCTACATCAGATCAAGTATATTATATTCTTGGAGTTGCTATGAACACCCCTGATGCATATATATATATATATTTTTTTTTCCAGGATGTGTGGTGAACATGCATTATTAAATTCATCTACGTGTACGCAGGCAACTGTGGCATGTTCTGGAACCTGGTTCTTCAGTGTTAGTTTAACATCATTTGCTGCTAACAAGAATCTGATATGGATTTTGATGCTGTCTGAATGCCCACAGTGGTGGTTTAAGGGAAGATTTCACATAGATAAGCTGCCTTCTTCTTCAGCATTCAGTAGTAGCTGCCACACCTGTGCCCTACTGTCTGTCCCCTTCTGGGTCCCAAGCTAGTAAGACTGCTGGGGTTCCTGCTTCTTGCTCTCCCCTGCCTTGCCATAGTGTTCCGTATCCTCATTTTCTTACTGCTTGCCCTGCATGCCTAGTAAGCTGTTCCCTCCTGTTCTCCCCCACTCCTGCCTCCCTTCCATTCCTTCCACCTTCCTTTGCCACCCCAGGCTGTCTCTTCTTCTCCTCTGTTGCCTGTGAACCAACCACTGTCTCATTTTGCTCTCTGCCCCTCTCTTAACAGTTGCCAATGGCTCTTTGGGTCCTCTCACCCTGGCATTGTTGCCCCTGCCTCCTGGCCTCAACCTTGGCTGGTATTCTATATGTCCTTGGGTGCTTTCTTGGGCTCCACTGCTTCCCTTCAACCCTTCTAACCTCTAACTCACATTGTCTTATATCTCATTTATCATACTACCTACTCAGACCATTGACCTCCGTACATCTGATCGACCTTCCCAGGTTTTGCCTCCTCATCATCTTTCATGTTTATCCTTGTTCTCTATTCCTCATCAGTTTTAGCCCCTATCCATCCCCTGCACCTGAAGCACTATTTTATTTCTTTTCCCTCCTCATCATCTTTCACCTGTACCCTTTTTCTCTGTTCCTCAATAGCTTTAGACCTTAGTCATCTCTCACACCTGAAACACCATTTTAGCACCATTTCACTAGGAAAGACACACTGAGCTCATAACAGCTTGTTTCCAGATGCGCCCTGGGGGTAATTGGGGAAGCTGAGTACAGTATATAGCACATGATGAACAAGTGAAAATACATGAATTAAGGTGCAATAGTAATAAAAATAAAAATAAGTACAGTACAGTGTACACAATAAAATAGATTAACAATAAATAATGTACAGACTAAATTTGCAGGCAGAATATTCATACTACGAAAATAAGAAGATCTAATGCAAATTTAGATACAAGTGGTGGACAGTATAGGTAACAATGGAGCCTATTCACGAAGGCGAGTGGGGGTATGTGTGAAAGGGACATAACCCGCCCGCCCAGCTCTGCAACCTCGGGAGATCTGTGCAGCAGCCATATTCCCATACACCAGCCAATGCACGTCTCCCATATGCAGCCTAGCATCCCTGTGTGCAGGTTTGCGGGGGATGGTCTGGTGTGGAACGGCAGACCCAGGCAGGTATCCAATCAGATGCCTGACCAGGGTCCCATGGTAGAGTACTTGCACCTGTGGGGCACCATGTTGGCAGCCAGTGTGAAGTGATCTCACAGGAAAGGGGCAGTTAGCCCAGTAGTTCACCCCCAGCCTTCCCAGAGTGGTCTTGACAGCTGGGGTGGCTGTAATGGGAGGTACGATGACCCCTGCCTTCCCCACTGCAGCATGCGGTGGCATCCCTGGGGAGCACATAATAGTTACGGCTGTCTTCAGATGGTGTAGCCTTTGCCCCCTTTTTGCACTGCACTCCACACCTTTGTGAATATCGCAGAGTGCAGACACACCCCCCCACACTTGCCCCAGTCTACTTCCATGCAGAGCTGCACGTTCGGCCAGGGGATTGGGTGCATGGGGGGGCATATGTGCTTTGTGCATGCCACTTGGGGGGGGTACAGTGAGTATGGGCAGGTGCATGGTGGGCTACTCTCCAGAGTTACACAGCATGTACCCACTCTGCACCTTTGTGACTAGGCCCAATGCCAGAATAGTTGCAGGATTACCACCACTCTGAACTGGTAAGGTGCAAGCTAGAAATATCAGAGTAGGCGTAGGCTCAGAAACACAATATTACAAGATGGATTGACTGGTTAAGGCACAGATAGCGTTGGGGGTAGAAGTTGCTCACAGACTGGGGGGGAACTAGTGGAAGTGGAAAAGCTTTACCAGGAAAGACATACTGAGCTTGCAACAGTTTGTTTCCAGATGTGTCCTGGGGGAATTGAGGAAGAGGAGTATAGGTATGTACTGTAGTACATGATGAGCGAATGAAAATACATAATGTAAGGTGCAGTAGTAATATAAATAAGTATAGTAAAATGCATATAATAAAATAAATTAACAATAAATAACAATGTACAGTACATACTCAATTTTCAGGCAGAATTTTCAGGCAACAAGAATAAAGAGGAGATATAATGCAATTTCAGATATAAGTAGTATACAGTACAAGGAAAAATGCCAGAACAGTAGCAGGGATACCACTACACTGAACTGCTACGGTACGAGCTAGTGATGTCAGTGCAGGTGATAGGCTCTGGAGCAGTAAATTACAAGATGGATTGACTTATTATGGTACAGTTAGCCTTAGGGGTAGAAGTTGTTCACAGCCAGGGGGACTAGCAGAACATTAACAAGAGAAGAGGAACTACATGGATGAAGAAATATGAACAACTGCAGGAGAGGGTAGCAAGGTCACAAAGAAGTGATCTGAGGGAAGAGGATAGGGATAAGCAGATAGATAGGGAAGGGAGGAACAGTGTTTAGGAAAATGAAACAAGAATGCAGCATGACCCATAGAAGTGTCCCCAGGGATGGGAGAGGAACTAGGTAGCAGTTCTGTGGAGGGGAAGGAGAAAGGGGGAAGAAAAGAAGGCAGAGTGGAGGGTGGAGAGAGTCAAACCAGAATTTGGAAGTGAAAGTGGCATGGTATATGAGGCATCTGGCATCAAGGGAAGGGAGGAAGAGGAAGAAGTAGAGAGAGCAGTAGTGTGTATGAATGGGCCACCCAAGACAAAGCAGCAGAACAAGAGGAAGGGGCGTCCTGTCTAGAAAGGTTGGACTTGGGTGCAGCACTGCAGACAATGTCACCATAGTCAAAGATGAGAAGGAAAATCTTCATGACTAGCTCAGAGAGAGGAATACTGGCTTTGTTTCTATACAGCACACATAATTTGGGGTGAAGCTTGTTGTGGATTTGCATCGATGTGCACTGAGAAGTTGAGGTGCCAGTCCACCCAAACACCAAGATACTTAAAGGAGGGGGCATCAACAAGCACAGTACCATTAAGGGTATGGAAAGAGGGGAGGGAAGAGGGTCTGGCAATCTTCTGCTGGGAGCCAAAGGCTTTGAAGACTGTTTTCTTGGCATTGAGAGACAGAAGGTTTGAACAGAACCAATGCTTACCACTGCAAAAATCCTGTTGGAGAGGAACAGCAAGGTCAGCAGAAGAGGAGTCAGAAATAAACAGCACAGTGTCATGGGCATGTATGTGGATAGACACAGAGGAACAGGCAGGGGGAGGTCATTAAGGCATATGATAAAGAGTATGGGGTCTGGGACAAATCCTTGGAGGACACCTGAGCAGATAGGGAGAGGAGGGGAAAGGATGTCTCCAATATGGACAGCTTGAAACCTGCCCTCTAGGTAGGAGCAGAAGCAGCTGATTGAGGAGGCAGAGAGCTTTACTGCCATAAGTTTGAGCAGGAGAAGTGGGTGTGACACAGTGTCAAAGGCTTTAGCCAGTTTGACAAAGATAGTGGAAATACTTTGACCTTGGTACATACCAGACTGGATGGAGTCAGTGAGCCAGAGAAGGGCGGTAGATGTGGAGTGGGACTTCCTGAAACCAGATTACAGAGGAATAAAAAAGGAGTTGAGGAATGGGGTAAATTATGAGAGGACAAGATGTTTCTGGAGTTTGACAAGTGACTCTGTAAGAAGATAGGACAATAGTTTCCAGGAGTGGAGTGGATCACCCCCTTTTGGAAGAGGATAACAGTAGCCCACTTCCAGGCATCAGGGCCAGAAGTGGAGAAGAAGGAGAAGTTAAGGAGGATGGAAGTAGGGAAGGTTTTCTTTGGTGCACAGAGGTACAGATACTTGTAGTCAAGACCATCTGGGCTCATACCCTAGTGAGGTTAAGAGCTATATGGACCTTAAAGGTGTCTGAGGGAGCAGAAGAGGAGAAGGAGAAGGAGTATGAGGGAAGAGGGGAAAGAAGAGGGTAGGAGGGGGAGGGATAGGGAGCAGAATGTGAAGGAGATGAAAGAGGTAGCAATGGCAGCAGGGCCAGTGATGTGGGTGTTGCCAACCTTGAGAAAGGGTGGGGAGAACTCGGGGAGAGAAGGGAATGGATAACTTTCCAAAACTTGGAGGGGTGGCTTAGTTTTCTCTGGAGTGTGGATGCAAAGTAACTGTATTTTAAAAACCTGGTGGCTTTAGTGCAAGCATTGCAAATGGACTGATATTTTAGCAGGGTGACCACCAAGCCAGATTAGAGCTTGTAGGCAGGCCAGCAGCTCAGCCAAGGTACAGGAAAGATGGGAACCTCAGACCATGTTTTTTCTTAGGAAGGCATGGTGGTCCTAGTCAGCCATACATTTCTTATGGAAGGAGTCATGGGCTGAGTTAATATCAGTGGCTGTAGAGATATGGGACCAGTCAATGACCAGCAGATTTGCATGGAGCGAGGATAAATCCAGTGACCTGAAAGATAGCATGAAGATGATTTTAGTGGGAGCTTTGGAGCAATGGATCTTCTGCACACAGTAAACCACATGATGGTCACTGAGTGCATCAGGAAGGATACCTCGTCCACAATATGGTGGGGTGGGGGGTGAGGAGAGTACCCAGTCCAGGACAGTGTGATTTGAGGATTTTTTGTTAAGTCAGGTTGGGTCTGAAATTAGTTGGGATAGCTGGGAGGCTTTAATGTTCAAGCTAAGTTTGTGCACTGAGGTTCAAGCTAAGTTTGTGCACTGAGGGGGAGAGCCAATCTGTGTTAAATTCCACAACTATCAGCAACTCACCAGATAAGGAGTGGGAAACAATGGAGGACAGGATGTCAGTGACTAAAGCCAGGGATATGCCAGGGCATTAGTACACTTCTGCAATGAAAAGTGGGACTGTGTAGGGAAGGCAGAGCTTGAGGAGGAGTAGCTCATAGGCAGAGGGGGAAGAGACTGATAGCACAGGCAAATATTGGATGCTGGATGAGAGGTAGTTTGCAAAATCTCCACCTCTCTTAGGGTTATCCTGCCAAGCTAAGAGTAACCAGGTATGGACATTACAAAGTCTTGCACCTTGTGGGAGAGCTATGACTTTGTGATAAGGAGAATAACCAGCTGGAGGTTGATCAAGAGGGGTTGCAACAGATTGCACTTCAAGTGAAGGCTATGGATATTAATGTGGGCAAACCTCAGTCCTCTGGGAAACTGCATTGGTGGAGTGGTGCAGGACCAGAATTAAGCCTGTCCCTTGTCACTAGGAGTAGCAAGAATACACAAAGCTTAATGGATCCACAGAGCTGCTTAGAAGGACAGGGAGAGGGGGATGGCAATGTTGGTGTAGTAGGAGGGAGGGGCAGGAGGCACCAGAGAGTTTCCAAGTGGAGCCAAGGAACAGGGAAAAGGCAGCATGCAGGATGCCAGGGGGGAGTGGGGAAGGGAGGGAATGGAAGAGCAAGGCCAGGTGAGGGAGTGAGAGGGGAGGAGAGAGCAGAAGAGTGGAAGGAGGAGAGGGAAACAAGAAGGGTAGGATTGTAAGAATGTATAACAACATGGTGGAATGAGTAAGCAGTGGGGGAACTCCAAGGAGGCAAGGAGTTGGGCTGGTTGGACCAAAAGGAGTCTAAGGGAGCTGATGGCCTGTCTCAGAAGACTCAGGCTTTTCCCAAGAGAAGGAAGCCTGTATGAACCAGTCAGTGGGGTTATAGGCTATAGCTAGATAAAGAGGAAGCCTGGATGAACAATTAGGGGGGATGGGATTTCACCCAGATGGGGTGAGAGTCATAGAATTAATTTAGGGCAGAAGCTGGCAACTCCTAGATAGAGTGAAAACGTAAATGAACCTTATTGGAGGAAAACAGGCTATCTGTGGACAGGAATGGGAGCCTATAGGAATAATTTAAGGGTGATGTGCGATACACCCAGATACTGTAGGGTAAAAGGCTAGTTGCACAAATGGGAGGAAGTAGGCTGAACTGACTAGTAGGACATGGCAATAAACACAGCAGGTGGAAGTGGAGCAAGTAACATACACTTCTAACAGTATACAGAGGGCAGCTAGGCCTCTGCTATTAGCAATAAGACTTAACTGATTACAGTTCTAGATAAAGCAGAAGCAACAGAAAAATGCACAGTATAATCTGCTGATCAGGACTAGGTGAACAAATAGGCCCCAATTAATGGTAACAAAACAATGGGTGTTGCAGAACTCTAACTAGAAAGTAGTAGCATCACACTACAGTTACAATTCAGGCAAGTTGCAATTCCCTGTCTGGTAGCAGAAGCTACACAATGCAGGTTGCAAAGCAGGCTAGATGGCAGTTCTCTAGCTAGTAGTAATGCACAAATGCAGGTTAGTACATACTCACAGTATTGCAGGGTGAAAGAAGGACAGTTTCCTGTCATCCAGGCATCTCCATCTGGTGACTCCCCTCAAGTACTCCCACTCCAGTTAGTCCACTCATGCTAGGAAGTCTGCATGATGGGACCACTGGAAAAGCACCTGAAGTTAAATGGCAAGTGTCCCTCCCTCAGGTGAGCACACTGATGCTGCATTGGCCTAACTTGCAGTCCTGGAAGGTAGGCATGGTGGGAGGGAGAGCACCTGCAGCTTTGACTCATGATCCCTGAGGCATCCTCAGATGGGGATTGCTGGCTCAAGAAAGCTCTGACTTGGCTACTGGCTGGATTCCTTGATGGTCGAGCTCTGATTGGGGAAGTCAGGTAAGTGGCGGCTGGAGCAGTAGTGATCAAGCAGGAACCACGACTCCCTGGTTAAAGGGCAAATGTCCCACCCTCAGGTGAGTGCCCTGGCACTGGATTGAAATGACCAGGGGCTGACTTGCAGTCCTGGAAGGTTGGTGTGGTGGGAGGAAGGGAGAGCCCTTGCAGCTTCGGCTCATGATCCCTGAGGCATCCAAAGAGGGCAACTTCTGGCCCAAGAAAGCCCCAACTGGGCTACTAGCTGGAATCCTAGCAACTGTAGATCCCTGACTGGGCAAGTGAGATAGGCAGAAGCTGGAGCAGTAGTGATCAAGCAAGAACCACTACTGTACAGTTAAAAGGCAAAAGTTCCATCCTCATATGAGTGCTCCAGTGCTGGACTGGCCTGATCACAGGCTAACAAATGGTCCTGTAAAGCCGGTGTGGTGGGAGGGGGAGCTCTTGCAGCTTTGAATCACAGTCCTCAAGGTGTCCTAAGTGGCAAAGGCTGGTCCAACAAAGCCCATACTGGGCTGCTAGCTGGAGTCCTGGCTACGGCATGGTCCTGACCAGGCAAGTGAGATAAGCAGCAGTTGGAGATGTAGAATTTTATGGACCTTGCTTGACTATATAGCCTAGGAGGTTGATGCCCTAAAGTCTTCATTTTCAGGGTGAGGCCCTGATGAAGCAGTGGTCCTATTAGTCATGCTAGTTGGCTCAGCAGCACCTCACAGCTTCTCATCACTCTTTCTCTGGAGGATAGGAGAAGGACTCTTTTCACAGGGGCTGCTTTATCCATATACTGTAGAATAACTCAACAGCATGTAGTGGTGTTGTGCTTATGACTTCCTTCTTCCACAGGGTGGTATCATCTCTGCATTGGGAATTCTTTTGGCCAGTCAGATTGATTTAGCAGTCCCTCAAGAAGCAATAATCTCTGCATCTGTCTATGGCCTGTTTTGTCTCTCTCTCAATATCCCTTTTCCTTAAGATCCCCAATCAGCATCATCGTTTGAAGGTTAGGCATCCTCTTGGACCTGAGGTCAGGTGAGAGCTCTCCAGCATTTACTTCTCTCCACTAACATGCTTCTTAGAGGTGGAGCCGTCTTGACAGATGATGTGTGCTCCTTTAGCTATGCAGATTAATTTAGCAACACCGCAAGGCATTCTCTGATTACACGTGGTTACAGCAAGAGCCTTCCCATTCAAATATTCTCCTGAATTGGATTTCAAGTTTAGCAATAATCAAAACCATCAGAATTGTAGCCAAAGCCGAGAGGGATGAAGTCCAAGGCTTGTTTCCTCAGAGGTTTCCTCCTCAGGTTTTTTTTCCTCTGCTCCATGTTGAAGGGCATAATCTGATTTTGTTTCTGCCAAAAGTTGGAGATGGTTGGTTGCCTATATTTCAATTTGGCATTCCTCTGCTGCATACTGGTACCCCATCAGGCTGCATCTATTTCTCCTATTAGAAGTAAATTCTTGTCCGTTCATTCATTTGTTCTTTTGGCCTTTCTTCCCTGAAATACTGTAACTTTGGTTTAAGGTGAACTCATCTCTGCAGCATCTCTCTGCATGGAACCCTCCTTAAGAGGGTTGGTGTGTCTTAGTGCACCCCTAGGATGGTAGTGCCAGTAGCTTGAGAAGAAAGAGCGTAAATCAAAGCTAAATTACATTACAAAACCATTCTATATACTACTACCTGACTACCTCAGCATTCTAAATCATATAATTTGCCTCCCCCTATCATTCCAATCTTAAACCCTACCAATCCCAGCCTGTATCCTGTAAGAATTTCTATATAAGGAGACAGATGGTCCACTGAACTGGAATGCATTGTCCATGGTCCAGTGGGGTAGCAGGTGAATTACAACCCACCCCGCCACCAAATGGTACGTAAACCTTGTATGCTCAAGTATTGGTCCAAAGCTCAGTTTGTTGCTGCCACCATCCATACTATCTCCTCCTCTGGAGTGTCTTTCTTTCCTTAGGGTGCTGGATTAGTTCTCTAGTGTACAGTTTGTCTAATTGTACCTCATCCCTGCAGCACTTCGAGGGGTGGAATCCTGTCATGGAGAAAGTAATCCAAAGTCAGAACCACAGTTCACAAACATTTAACATACTCCTATCTGACTACTTTGGTATCCACAGTCACATCATTTGCATCTCTCCATCAATCCAATTCTAAACCACACCAGTCCTTCCCTGTGACCCCTAAACATTTCTAAATGAGTCCACTGGTCCATTGAACCCATGTCAAGTTTTGGGTCCATCTTGTTCTTAATCCTAGGTTCCCATTCCTGGTTCTGTCTTCATATCAGTCCCAATCCTGTGATCCCTGGTCTGGTTCTACCTTTCTGTCTGTCCCAGTCCTGCTAACGGTAGCCTGATTCTATCTTCCAGTTAGACCAGATACTGTGATTCATAGTCTGGGTCTGCCTTCTGTCAGTCCTGATTCTGTAATCTCTGAACTGGTTATATCCACCTGTGTTTCCTGGCTACCTCCTCATCTCTTTATCTGTTTCTCTCTGTCTTTCCCCTGTACCTGTCAGTTCTGATCCAAGTTTGTTTCCCTTCTTCCCATGCATATCCATCCTGCTTCTATCCTCCTGCTGGTCCCAGTCCTACATCACACTGGGTATGACAGTCAGTAGTTGTGATTTCCTGTGAACAGATGTGGCTTCATGCTGCAGGATCTGCAATGAACAGCAATGCTCCTTCCATCCAGGAGGGGAAAGAAAAGGAGGAGGAGGAGGAAGATAAAAGTGATCAAAGGTTGAGGAAAGCACTCTGCTCATTCCGAGGAGTATCATGATTAATGATTGACAACTGTGTATTCTGTACCGTCCTGTGCTGCATTCAGCGACCCAAGCCACAAACCACCATGTCTTCTTATCTGGCTCTAATTAAGTTGGTGCTGTGTTGATGTAACCTTGGTGAATGCTCAGGGTTGTGAAGATTTATAGCTGGGGGATTACGGCTTGTTGAAAAGAATTTGGTATTTTTATTCAGTCAGATTTGCTGCACCCTCAGCTTTCATCTTGGAGAATGGTCTGTGGATCCTTGACTTGCTATTTGGTCTCCAACCTCAGAGTCAGCTAGTGCTGTGTGGAATTTTCAAATTCCAGCAGAACAAAATTCCACAGACTATTCCAAATTCTGCCAAAATTCCACTGGATTCCGCTGGAAATGGAATGGCAGAATTCTGCAGCATAAAATAGTTGTGGAATGATTTTCCATGGAAAACCACTGTTCCACAGAATATTATTCTGCAGATCTCCGATTTTCCACAGAAATTGTGGAATAATTTTCAATGGAAAAAATACTGTTCTGCAGAATATTATTCCGTGGATCACAGTAAGCGGAATTCCGCAGGCGAACAAGTGAAATTCTGTCTGAAATTCTGCCAGCAGAGTGGTCAGTCCGTACTAATTCCACCAGCGGAATTCCGCATTCCGCACAGCACTAGAGTCATTTTTTTGATTGCCTTTACAGTAAGTCTTAAATCTGTGTCCTGCCTGGATCCCTGTTCTGCCTCTGGCACCTGAACTTGCGAGTTACACCAGTTAGACTTGGACCTGCAGGATGCTTACCAAGACCATTGTTTGAAAGCTCTCCACTGCCTGCATGCAAGACTCTATATGTTTGCCTCTACATGGCTCTAGCATTCTGAATTGGGGGTCACCACACATTCATCAGTGACCTGCAAGCCTCTTCCATCCTTAGATGACAACAACTGCCCTCCACCACAAAGACCATCCTATCTCTTTCTCCATACATTGCAGCCTTCAACCAAGACTGCACATTTCCCCCTTCCTTATCTCCAATGTAAGATATTCTTAGTTGATTCTACTGGTGTCCACTGCCTACTCATTTTGTTATTCATTTCATCTCATTCTTTGTATGGTTACTGTTGCACTGTATCTGCCAAGCTAGCCCTTTCTAGCCCTGTTCTAGTGCCTAGTCTAGCCTGATTGGCTCCATGTCATAAAGGCAACTGTGGAATCATGATCCATGAAGACGGCGCCGATCCTGCAATGCAATGGATGTGGAAGTAATCTTTTCTAGCAGGGGGGCTTTGCCCCCCCACAACCCCCACTATTTTATATACTAACTGTGGAAGGAGGGCATTCCTTTGGGATGGGGAGAACCGCCGGTCACCCGAAAGTGTCGGCGCTGTGGCTCCGTTGAACTCTTCATGGGTCATGGTTCCACAGTGACGGGATAACAGCCTGATTAATTTAATAGTCTGTTTACCAATTTTCCTTTCTAGGGTTTGTAGTTGACTGTGCTAAGTACATCCATTAGTGCTTCTCCCAGCTATCTGCACTTGTTCAGTTTAGCTTGAAATCTGTTGTGTACATCTGTGTTGAACCTCTCACCTGTCTATGGTTATGCCAAAGTCTAGCTACAGCCTAGGCCTGTTATCGGGTGATTGCAATTTTGTGTTTTGAACAAACACTTATTTATACTGTCAGTTACAGTATTGTATAAATGATGGCTATTTCATCTCACCCACTGTTCAGAATGTACTTTACCCTCTTCTTTTGTATCACCTCTCCTCTCCTGCTCCTATCTCCTCCTATCTCTCCTCCTCCTCCTCCTCCCCCATTCCACCTGCCTCTCCTCCTTTTTTCTGTCTCCTCCACCCATCCATCCTTCCCTCTTGCCTCCCCTTTACCTTCTTCCCTTTCTATCCTCCCTGGTTTTCTTTCTTTACACTCCTTTAACCTTGATCTCCTGCATCGTGCCCTCCTCTTCTTTCCCTGCCTCACCCCTTCTGCCCTGCCTCGACTCTAGGGGATAGAAATTTCACTCCATCCTCATGCTCCTGTTCCAAGTTCTTCTCCTGTCTAGCAATGTGGAGTCCAACCCTAGAACATCCCCCTCCCTCCCTTCTTCTCTGAATCCACAACTGCTAAAGGCCTGTGCATATTTCACCTCAATGCTAAGAGCCTTCTTCCAAAACTCGACCTCTTGTGTCTAGATTTCACAACATTCCCCCAACATCCTATGTATCTCTGAGTCCTCCTGGCTCTCTTCCAGGATCTCAGACTCTAGCCTGTCCCTTCCTATCATCTTTTAAGGTAGGACAGGGGAAAACATGGGGGTGATGTTGCCATCTAGGCCTCTCAGAGACTGTCTTGCAAGATGACACTCAAAGAGGTTACATCTTCCTTCCACAAATTCCTCCTCCTCCTCCTCCTCCTCCTTCTTCTCAGGCTATCTATCCCCTTCTCTGCACCCATCTTCTTTGGTGTGTACTATGCTCACCAAGAATATCCTCTTCCTGTCTGGCTGATTCCCTGTCCACTATCACCTCTCGCATACATCCGCTGGTGAACTCATCCTGCTAGGGGACGTCAATGTAATTTGGCTTTCCCTGTCCTCCAGACTGACCACCTGCAAGGTTGAGTCCCTTACTCTCACACTGATTATCACTAAACCCACCTGACTCAACTCCATTCTCACAACCATTCTCTCTGGACTTGGTTCTCTCCTTCCACCCCCACCATACTGTTGCAGCAAGTATCTTGACTGATGTTTTCAGCTACTACTGCATGGCATTCTGCATCAGGAAGATCTTGCGTCCACCCCACCCCAAATACATCTGGACCAGGTATCTTGGGTCACTGAACACCTCTGCTCTCTTGAGTGACCTTGCTGCTGCAGATTGGGCAGCCATACCCTCTGCCACTGATATTGACCTTGACCTCTCCCTGTGTCACTCCAAATTCCCCTCAGATTAGGATAAGCATGCCTCGATCAGAAGATTCAGGGTGAGAACTCATCATCACCCCTGAAATTATTAACCAACTGAAGTCCTTCGATCACACCTTCGTAGGATATATATTATCTCACTCCCTTCCTGATCTTTTCTTACACATGTCTAATAGGAACTCCTGCACAAAGGCTATTTGGGCTGCAAAATCACAATATTTCAATGCTAACCTTCAGAACAAGGGAGGCAGTATAGTGCAGTGGTTTAAGGCTCAGAGCTGCAAATCTGGAGACCTGGGTTTGAATACCACAGCCCCCACTTGCATACTGCGTGACCCTGAGCAAATCACTTAACTTCCCTGTGCTCCCAGGTTGCACCTGTAAACAAGCTTTCAGCTTAGTGTGTCTCACCTGGTTAAACAATTTATTTATTTATTAAATTTTGGTGACCTGGTAGGCCCACTGAGCCCCGAAGGTCCCTTTTTCAGGGGCGACCTGGGATAACAATACAAGATATGATACAGTGGAGAAAACCTTTTGATTACATAGGTTTTTCAAGCATAAGGTGGTTACCGACAGTGGTTACAGACATGGTTATCATCATGGCACAGTTTTGCCTTGTCACTACTTGGCATAGTAATATACATGAGGTAGCATTGGTCCCTAGGTGTCCAGATATTAGAGGGAGGTACATGGTCCTGCTCACCTTTGGGAGGGTTTTATGCAGAAAAAGGGGATACATTAAGAGCTGTGGCAGTGGCATTGCACTTGTGTCCAGTATATGGGACTTGAGCCTGGTGCAGAAGTTCATGAGTGAGGAGGCATCCTAGACCATGGAAGGGAGCTTGTTCCATAGACTGGGGGCTTGGCAAGAAAAAGATCTGCCACCAGCATTGGTCCTTACTCTGGGGACTTCTCGTAGTGTTCGTTCTGATGTCCTTAGATTCCTAGGGTTGTGATTAATAGCTATGGTTCCAGCTATGCTTGGTGGAGTGGGGGGTTTGAGTAGTTTGTAGGCCTGGACAAGCAATGGGTATTGGAGGTGAGCATCCAATGTGGGCCACTGGAGCTGGGCCAGAGTGTCACAGTGGTGACATCGCGGGTGGTCTTGGTTACGAACCGAGCTATTTTGTTGTATAGGATTTGCATCCTGGATACCTCTTGCTTTGCCATGCCCTGTATAATCGGGGCCACATAGATTAGGGTAGGAAGCAGGACACTTGTCACAATGGAGAGCT
This sequence comes from Neoceratodus forsteri, assembly GCA_016271365.2. Lineage (NCBI taxonomy): Eukaryota > Metazoa > Chordata > Ceratodontiformes > Ceratodontidae > Neoceratodus > Neoceratodus forsteri. Next base: position 112,025,491 of record JADMNL010000033.1, read on the forward strand.
TGGCCTCAGGGATAAGCTAGTTCTTGAGTCGGTACAAGATTCCAAGTTTGTGATGTAGGGTCCTGGTGACCTGGTCCACGTGGTCCTTGTAGGCGATTGACTGATCCAGAGTTAGGCCTAAGTATTTTAGGGAGGGAACTACATTAATGCATTTGCCAGAGAGTGTGGTAAGTCACAGGGATGAGGACCTGTCAAGTCCCAATGATCTTGGCCTGAATAGTATTGCCTTGGTTTTGTCTGTATGAAGTACCATTCTGTTCTCACATAGCCATGTCTCTAGGGATGTGAGGTCCTTTTGGAGGAGGGGACCAAGAGCAGCCACATCACCCAAGGGACGATAGATGACAGTGTAGTCAGTGTACTGTACAACTGAGATCTCCCCACAGTAGGTACTTAGTTCATTGGTAAATAGGGAGAATAGGAGGGGGGCCTAGTATTGAACCCTGAGGTACTCCCTGTTTTAGAGGTAGTAGCCCTGGCATGGCCCCCTTCCAGGTGACCCTCTGTGACCAGCCTGATAAATAACTCCCAAACCACTTGAAAGCATGGGGGTCTAGGCCCAAGTTGTGCAGCTTCTGTAGCAGAATATTGTGGTCAACAAGGTCAAATGCCTTGGACAGGTCTATAAAGTCTGCACCTGTGGATATCCCTTTGTCCATTGCCCTGAGCACTTCATCAGAGAAGTTAATGAGGGCAGTGACAGTACTGTGGTTTGGTCTGAATCCAGGTTGAGAAGGAGCAAGGAGCTGATGAGCTTCCAAGTAGTCCTGGAGTTGGTTGTAGATTAGCCTTTCTTGCAACTTGGCAAGTGTGCAGAGAACGGAGATCGGCCTATAGTTGATTAGTTTTTCCCTGAGTCCACCTTTGTGCATAGTGACTACATTGGCCTGTTTCCACAGGTCAGGGACTGCTCCTTCCCTTAGTGATCAGTTAAGGAGCATGGTTAAGGGCCTAGATAAGAAGGTGGCTCCAGCCTTGAGTAGCCAAGGGTTGATCCCATCTGGTTCCCCTGATCCTTTAGGTTTCAGCATCTTTAGGAGGGTTAGGACCTCAGTGCGCTTTGTCAGTCTCAGGTGGAAAGAGGGTCGTTTGAAGTGTGTTGCTTCAGTTGTGCTTGGGGCTGAAGTCTGGGAAGATTGGCCACCCTTGTAGGCCTCCAGATCAGTGAAGTGGTTGTTAAGGGCAGACTATATTAGAGAAGAGTCTGTCTCTTTGCTGGACAGGGAGGTTCTTGTATGCCTTTTCTCCCTTTCCAGTGCTTCATAGGGTTCTCCTGAAGCTACAGGCAGAAGGGGCTCATATGATTCTACTAGCCCCTCTTTGGCCTCATCAGATTTGGTTCCCTCTGCTTCAACAGCTATCGATGGAACCCCCAGTACCTCTGCCTCTCTGCCATGATCTTCTGACTCAGAAGCAGGGCAGACTGGTGCATCCAAGCCACAGATCCCTCCATCGGCATGTTTGGCACCTGTGGACATATGTGGAATAACTCCCATTGTTATTATTTTTTTAGAAAAATTGTCAACTGTGCAGATGCATTTGTAAAAAATGAATTATAGTACTGAGAATTTTTTAAACTTTATTTGACTTACCATACTTATGCTTGTCTACCCACTTACTCAGTTTCCTACTTGTTTCTGTCCCTGTACTAACTAATTCCTGTTGCTTCATATCAAAGGGTTGTTGATTTTCATATTGTGTATGTCTAGGGTGGAGCAGCAATAAAATATAATCTATGCAATACCCTCGGTATAACACACCTGCCTCATTTTACTTTTACCTGATGCCCATTTTAGGCCTTGTACAGTAAGATCTACCTGCAAGAGAACAACTTGTAATGAAATGTGCAAGATATACACTGACATTTGGGTATATGCACTTTTATATTATACTAATTATGTGTGTGAACTGTATAGCAATCTTTAAAATAAAAAATCAAATACATCAAATGTCTTCAAAAACATGTCTCAGCATTGTGTTTATCTTTCCACCTTGTCACAACATATAGTTGTCTTGCCAGTGTTTGCAATTAAGGTACAGTACCTTCATGCATATGATGGCCCGGTTCTGTTGAGTTGATTGCTATAACAGTGCAAAGAATAAAATGTGAAACATACAGGTAACTGTAATACAGACAGTGCCATTATTTTTATATCTGCCTTTTTTCAATGTACTGTACTTTGATTCAGTTAGTGTATGCAACAGCAATTCATGTTTATGTTTAAGCCCATGAAACACCCTTATCTAGTTAATGCATTTACAGTCGTAATGGCTCTGCCAGAGTTTGTTATCTACTGAAGTGCCTTGCTGCACATGGCTTTTCTACCCACTCTGTCCACTGGATTCAACAGTGCTATAGTTATCTGCTATCGTGGCTCCACTGGTTAATGGTTGGCTAGAGCAGAAATGCAGGATACACAGAAGAGTTCATCAGGACTTCCCGCTAAGCCCCCATCTGTACATTTTATCATTAGATCCCCTCCTTAGACTTTTAAATTTGTCTTCTCACATTTGGGGGACTTCTTTGTCTACTCAGACATCTGTAATAAAGACACCTGCATATGCTCATGATCACTGTCCTAATACTAGCCATTACGCATTCTGGAAAGGCAGTAACAGGGTTTCTATGATTGTTCTCAGATGCCACTGGAGTTATTATTAATTTTCAGATAAACTCTTGCATATATCTGGGCTCCCTGGCTTCTCCCTCTACTGAAACAGTGGGGATCACTGTTACTGCAGTTTCTTGCAAGTTTTTTAGGGATATTTTTTGGTCCTGGTGATATGGCACTTCTTAATTGGGAACGTCAATTAGATATTGGACATCAGAAATTCCTGCAGTGAAGAACTGGAATATGGGGAAGAAGAAATGGGTTTTCTTAATTAAATCATTTTTACTTCCAGTCTTTTTGTACCGTAGCTTTGTTTACCTCAACCCCCTCCCCAGAACCTAGATGATTTTTATAGCTGTTTTTTCAATGTGTATGGGGTAATAGCTTGAACCCCATTAAAAGAGGCCTCACCTACCTTGACTATAAGTCTAGAGGCTTATGGATGATTAATCTGGTTGTGTTTTTTTATAGTATTTTCATTTATACAAACATCAAACCGCTGTTACTTTCTTCCTCCCAGATTTGGACTTCGTGGGTCAGGTCCCAAACCACTTACATTACCCACGAATGGGCTATTGGTACCTTTTTGTGTAAAAATAAATGCTCGTATAAGCTTACCTATTCTTTTAATAATTGTTTTGATAAGATAAAACAATGGGGGTTAACTGCATCCTTCCTTACTTATTTGCACTGTAAATCTTTTTACTCATTTTTTTTGCTCAACCAATTCTTTTCAGACAGATCTCTTCCGGGACAAATCCTGTATCAGATCATTACTGTCTGATCATAGAATCCCCAAGAAAATGTGGGATGTGATGTGCTTGTGTGCCCACAAAAAAACTGAATGTCAAAGTTAATTTAAAGCACAAAGTGCAGAAAGAATGGTATTGCTCCAGACTCGTGTGCCTCAGTGATTAAAGCTATACAGCACCTCTATTTTCAGTGTTCTTACATCCAGGATTTTTGGAACTTAGTCCTGGGTAGGTGGACACACTCTATTTTTCATACAGTTTCTCCTAATGGTCTTTTTTTGGGAATCTTCCCCCTACACTGGTCACAGCATAATATTAGTAGTTTGAGGGTGGTTCTTGCTTCTTTTAAATACTGTATCTGTCAATTCTGTTATAGGTTTGTTTTGCAAAAGCAGCATATCCCCCCGGGGGGGTTCCATGTCATAATAAAGGAATAATGCATGATAGGGTGTGTGTCATACTGGGATAACACCAGGCCTGGGGTGGTTGGGCATGAGGCTGCAGGCCGAGTGTGTTCAACATCCCAGGCATGGTGTTATCCCAGCATGACACACATTCTGTCATGCATTATTCCTATTATACAATGCCCCTTGTGTGTAAAAATAACAGCAGGACATATGTTTATGCTTTAAAATGCTTTTAATGAAGAAAAAATAAGAAATATCCATCCACAAGAAAAAGTAGTTTGTTTATGTATTTAAAAGTTGATAATATGTTTAAATTAGTTGTTATAACAAGTTAATAAGTTAAGCAACTGTAATGCTTTTTAATAATTCATTAACTTACTATATAATTTTAAAAGTGGTTTTAAATTAACTTTTTAACATTTAAAAAAAAATTTAAACGAACTTACTATATCAGTTTAAAAATGGTTTTGAATTAACTGTTTAACATTTTAAATATTTTTAAACAGGTAATAACTTAAGCAACTGTTAAAACTTTTAATGATGCAAATACTTTAACTGTCTGTTTGGAGATTTTAGGACTCACGTTTTGTGTCTATGGCTTATGAATGTTGAAGACACACATAGTATTCCCTTGGATGATAAACTGTTGCATTTGTGCTTTCTCTTGGTTTTGGTTTCTTGATAGAGTAATGTTCTGCTCCTGAAATCTGTTGTTTTCAGCTGCTATGGCTTCTGTTTGAGTGGGGGGGTGTTCTTTTCCTGTGAAATTTGCAGAGGCTGTTGGTAGCTGTGAGGTCGTTATCTCTTTAAGAAGCGTTGCATTGGTTCGAGTACGACCTGTGACTTCAGCTTCTAACCTGGATAGAATGGCACTCCATTGACTCCTTTCATGCAGTGTCAGACCCCAGCAACTCTTAAGGGAGGATTCTTGTTTATGCCCGGTGACTGCAATAATTTGGTGGCTCTCTAATCCTGTGGATTTGTATGGCTGTGGCTTGCAGGGAGTGATTCATGTAGGTTCGTTCCAATCCTTCTGCACGACAGATTTTTGGAAGCATGCTGCCTGGGTAATTAACACCAACTGGCTCCATGGTGTACCATATGTCTTCTGATACCCAGGGTTTTGATGGTATTCTATGAGGGTGCATGTTGAAGGAATATACATTTGGATGGAGCTTTTCCATATACTTTCTTAGTGCAGCTATGGGGCACTGCAGGTGTCCTAGCAGTTCAAACATTGCCCTTCTGTATCTGTCTCTATCTTTTTCTAGGGGATTACTGTGATTCTTGGTTTTTTTCATTAAAACTAAGAGACACGTAGGAGAGACATCAAAAATTGCTTTTTTAATTGCTGCTGTCATTCACTACCACGTCTGGCAAAATGTATTTGACGTTCGAGCCAGATGTGGTATAACAGGCCCTGAGGTGTGTCTAAACTGAGAGTTGGTGATTCTTGGAGATGGGCCAGGTCTGTGTTGCTGAGGGGTGGGTGATGTTTAGCTTTGTCTCATCCCTCTCATCTCAGATTTTTAATTTGGGCACTAAACACATTGTTGGAGCTGTGGAAATCAGCGCTATTCAGGATATTTATGTTCTGGCTTAAGGGGGGGTTCATTTAGGTAGTGGTTGATGCCCGTACGAAAACCAATAAAACCACTGGTGCCATACTGCTCACTGGCTGAGGTGCAGACCAAGCCATAAAACTTCTAGACTACAGTGTTCAGCTCAGTAACACTTACAGTTTCTAAACTTATTTCTGTGGAGGTTTCTGTCAGCCAGTCTCATAGGATGTTTGTGGCCCACACAGTTTGCCGTTTCGTCGACGACTAATTTCGGTCACATTCAGGGCTGTCCAGATCTTGGTCTTCCAGCAGGATGTGCCATCTTTTTTCAGCTTTTTTTTTTGTAAACTATTTTCAATGGCTCATTTTCTTTTTGTTGTGACAGGCAGTTGTCTACATACTCCATTGTGAACAATGTGAAGTCTATGGGTAGCAGGTTTGACATTTGCTGGATTGAATCCTATCAGATGAGCTGTCAGCAAGTCAGCTGTAGCATGGTGATCTGCCATTTGTTTGGGCTGTGGTGAGGTTTGACAGTGGCTGGCACTATACCAGTGGTGATATGCCAGGATATCTCCACGGGCATACTGTGAGATTGGCCAATCACTGACAAGGATTCTTTCTTGCCATTGTATAATAATGATCGCAGAATAGCGATCACTATTATGGTGAGTGTATATCACCGAAAACAAATCAGCGATATACACTTCCAGGCGATCTGACATCCAGAAAGAAAAAAAAGTGTTTTTGATGGGGGCAGCCGCACCCGATATAGATTATCGACTCCAGAGGTTTGCATGTCAGGGAGGGGACAAAATACCATATCGTGCAAAAATTAAGTGCTGCAGCTGCAGACAGCGGCAAACTTTTTACACACCTGGTTATGAACTCTGTACCTGCTGCACCAGAGCTAGCCACCCACACCACCACACCACATGGCAAGCTCAGCGGTGGCAGCAGGCACACCCTTTCCTCACAACCCCTTTCCTGTCCCTCCCCTTCCGCTCACTATCCCTCCCTTTCCTGTTGCCATCCACTACCCTCGAGTTTATGTACAGTCGCTACTCTTACAGGGTAGCCCAAGAGTATAGAGCTCAATGTAAGTCACCGTTTTGATGGTATACCCCCTTGGAGTACTGCTGCACATTATTTTGAATGAAATTCTTTGGTTTTCTGGACAGGGAACATCAATATGCAACTGCTCCTAGTTTCAATGATTGTTGGGGGTAATTTTCTTGGTAAGTAAAATTATATGTCGATTTTATTGTTTGCCACTGACCCCTTTTAAATTGTGCTCTTTCTCTTGTCATCGTTTCATTTTTTGTCCCCTTCGGAGAATGGTTTTTTTCTGATGTTCTTTTGTTTCCCAGTTATGTTACATTTTTCCCCTCGAGAAGGGAGTTCTTTTTTTTTTATTTTCTTTATGACTTATTGTTGTTTTGTTTTTCATTTGTCTGATTTTGTATTTTCTGTTTGATTTCATAAAAAAATTCCCCCACTCTTTTTTGAGAAGTGCCACGGGATCTTTAACATCCACCTGAACAGGCAGACAGGACCTTGGTTTAGCATCCCATTTGAAGGATGGCACCTCAAGAGTGCAGTGCTCCCCTCATGCTACACTGCTTTGTCAGTATTGGGTTTTTAACCCACATGCTTTGTGTGGGGATAGAACCCACAGCCTTCCAATCTTCTGGCTTCAAAGGTAAGTGTGCAACCTACTAAGCCACTGATACTGATATTTACAATGCAATTACATAGCATTGACACAGTTCGCAGTTATAGTAAAGTAGAATAGCATACACAAGCAAAACAGGAGCAAATACAGTAAAAGCAAGCAGCAAGAAAATGGCAATTTTGCCATACCAACTCTGGGGCAGAAGACAAATATACATTGGCAGTCAAGTAGGGGAAAACAGAAAGGGGAAGGGAAAGAGTTTCAACTTGTACCAGATGGAAACAGGGGAGAAAGTGAAATGGATGGAGGATGGGAATAGGTTGCAGAGTGAAGGGCGGCAGTAAAAAAGGCTGCTTGCCCAGCACAGGAGTGGGAATGAGGAATGGCAAAAGTGATCCCTGGAGCAGGAAATAGAGGAGAGAGGAAGGGAACACTGTTTAAACAGGAGTAGCACACTAAGCTGAAGCTTGTTTCCAGATGCAACCTGGGAGCACAAGGAAGTTATGTGACTTGCTCAGGATCACACAGTATGTACCTAGGTGACTGTGGGATTCAAACCCAGGTCTCTACATCTGTAGCTCAGCGCCTTAACCCACTGCACTATACTGCCTCCTGACCCAAACCAGTATTTGGATATGAATGAGACACAGTGGTTTTGTTGATGTGAATGTAGAAGAAAAACAGATAAGGAGGAGTAGAGTGAGCAACAGTGGTTATGAGAGAAGGAGTTTGTAGCAAAATGACAGAAGGCATTGTAGAGGGTGTCCAGTCTGGAAAGGGAGGTGGAGGGACTGGTACCATAGACCATGTCCTCTTAGTCAAAGACTGGGAACACCGTTTTGGTGACAAGTACATGATGTACCTGTACAAACAGAAAGTTTGCATTGTGGTACAAGGCACCAACTTTAGGGAGGAGCTTGGCATGGATGACATCAATGTGGGACAAAAAGTCAAGTTTGCTGTCTAGCCACACACTGAGATATTTGAATGAATTAACCACTTCAAGAGGGGTGCCAACTAAGGTGGAGAAGTTAGGCAGCATGAGGAATCCGGCCAATTTGGTGATGGTTTCAATGGTCATGGACACAGTTTTTATTGTATTGACCAGGAGTTGGTTAGATTGAGAACAGCAAAGGACACTGCAGAAGTCTTGCTGGAGAAGACATTCCATGGCTATAGTGGATTGAACAGAAGAGTAAATGACTGTATCATCAGCATATATATGGATACACAAGTTGACACAAGCTTTGGGGAGGTCATTTTGGAAAATGAAGAAAGGAATGGCCCCAGGACGGAGACATGTGGGACCCCAGCCTAGATGGGAAGTGGAGATGACAGGGCACTATCAACTTGTACTAATTGCAGGCACCAGAGAGGTAAGAACTGAACCAGTCAACAGCAGAAGCTGAGAGGCCACAAGCAGTCAGATTATCCAGGGGTAGAATTCAGGACACTAAGTCAAAGGCCTTGGCCAACTCAATGTAAATGGCAGTTGTGATGTGCCCCTGATCCACCCCTGAGAAGATGTAATCAATTACATGTAGCAGAAGAAGACAGTGGAGTGATGCTTCCAGAAGCCAGACTGAAACAGGGAGAGGAAATCTGTGGCTGATATAAAATCAGAGAGTCTAGTGTATACAAGCTTCTTTGCAGTTTTGCAAGGGAAAGGAGGGACAATAACCAAACATTACCCAGGGAGGAAGGGTCCCCCCTTTGTGGAGTGGAAGAACTTTGGCCAACTTCCAGGACTAAGAGACAGCACTGAGGGAGAAGGAGAAGTTGAGTATGTGAGTCAGTGGATGTGTTGTGGCAGTTGCAGAGATTTGGAGTAGTTTAGGATCCAGTCTGTCAGAACCGAGACTGTTCAGGTTAAGGGAGTAAAGAACAGTAAGGGTTTCCTGGCTAGTAGCAGTGGGAAGAGAAAAACAGAAGAAGGGAGATAAGAGAAAATGTAAAGTGGAGCAGAGGAAGCTGGGAGGTGAATGGAAGGAAGAGCACAAGTGGTATAGAATACATTGAAATGAGTAGCGGAGGGGTTGGTCAGTGGTGAACCATTTACAAGAAGATCCTAAGAAGTGGACTGTATGAGAGGGTCAAAAAGAGAATGAATTACATTCCAGAACATTTAGGGGCATTAAGGTTGTTCTGAAGATTTTATTTATTTATTTACTGAGTACTAGGAATAAATGCCTTTGAGCTAGCAACTCATTTACAAAAGTTCTGCATCAATTTACAGGTGTAACAATATACAACAGGGTATCAGTATACAAAGGAAACAGGCAGAAAAAACAGACAACAAACAATATATATAAATTCTATTAAGTACAACTATTTCCAGAGTTTAAAAAACAGAGACTTATCTAAATACAGTACAAACATATACCATCGTCAAACGGAGAGAACAGGTATGTACTACAGTAGTCTCATTCCCGATATCATACTGGAAAGCTTGGGAGGCAAAAGTAGTTAGGTAGGGCATATGGAAGGAGGGGGTAAAGAGGGGAGGTAGAGGAGTAAGAGTTTTAATAGGGGAGAAAAGGGTGGCATGGAGAAGCAGCTAGGAAGGCCTTGTTAGATGAGGGGTGGGGCTGGAAGAGAGGGAGAGAGTCGGAGTAGGTGGGATTGAGTGCTGAGCTCACACTCGCATGTAGAGTTCCTGAACACTAGGTGGGCCCTCAATAATGTTTAGAATTTTCCATTTTTGTGCAGGACAGAAGGTCAGGATTGAGAGACTTTAGCCAGGTTCGAGCCCTATATGCAAATGATCATTACCCTTGGGAGATCTGACAGAAAGTAACTTTGGATATCTGGCTCTTTGAATTTCTTCTATTCCTCGTCCTGGTGTTAGGGTGGAGGAGGTCTTGAATCCCAGTAGTAGTGAGGCCTAGGGCAGCTTTCTTTGCTAGGAGGCAGACTTGGTATTGAATCCTTTTATCTAAGTTGAGCCACCCTGTGCGAGAGTAAAGCTCACATGTACGTGTCAGTCGGTGGGCCTGCAGAATCCAGTCTGCATGCTTTGTTGAGAGTAACCCTTATTCTGTGTAGGGCTGAATCAGTCACTGCTCCATAAACCACCAACCCATAGTCAATGATAGAAGTGACAGAACAAGACACTGCAAGTCTGAACGCATCCTCATTGAGACAGTGTCTATGCTTGTACAGCATAACGATTCTTATGTTGACAGTCCTGGCTACTCCCTCAATGTATTGTGAGAAGGAGAGGGTCCTGTCAAGTGTGACACCAAGGTATTGAAATACTGTGATTTTGCAGCCTGGACAGCCATAGTACAGGACTTTCTGGTAGTCCTGTGCAGCAGAAAGTCAGGAAAGAAATGAGATAGTTTGAAATGTTCCCAGGGAAAGTCACAGGGCTTACACTGGTAAATTATTTCATTGGTAACCTAAGGTTAATGGTGGGTTTTGACTCTGGATCTTCTGAGCAGGATGTGCTTGTCCTATATAGAGGAGAATTTGGAATGAAACAGGGAGATGGAAATGCTGATATCAATATCAGAGGGTATGGCTGTCCTATCTGCAGCAGCAAGGTCATGCAAGACAGCAGAAATCTTGAGTAAGTGGGAGGACCTGATCAAGATGTATTTAGGGGAGAATGGTGGATGCTGGATCTTCCTGATACAGGATGTCATGCAGTTTTTGCTGAAAGCATCCAGCAGGATTCCTGCTGCTCCAATACAGTAGGGGTGGAAGGAGAGAACCCAGACCAGAAGAGAGTGGTTTTGAGCATGGAGGATGAACTGGGTGGGGTCAGTAATAATCTGTGTGAGATTTAACGTTCTCAGCTTTGTGAATGGTTGGCCTGGAAGCTAGGAAGAGTGTGTGACACTTGTTGGATGGCAGATTCTAAACCTGTTGGCAAAACATGACACAGAAGTCCAGATGTCTCAGAGAAAAGTTTACACCACCCAGTTTATTCCAAAACATGCAGAAGGACAGCTTACCAGCTGGGAGTTCAAAACCTCCTCACGCCATGGTGTCGTCATGCAAACTCAGTGAACAATAGTCTTACATGATTTCTTATACTTAGCGATAAGAAAGTATGTTACTTAGCAATGGGACCTTCCAAGAAGGCGGATAGAAAATACATCAATTCTATTGGTGAACAGTGGTGAACAGTTGCACCTAGGACAGTTACAGTAGATCATTACTTGTTCTGCATGTAGACACAGCAATAAGAGTATAAGCTGACTAAAGTGACTTTTGGGTAACAATAGAGTGATTCATAAAATATGCTGATCATTGCATCATGGCAAAAAGCTATAGGTGAGGCACAGGCATTACTAAAATAACCTTGCTGGATAATGGTCCCTCATAGCATGTGGGCATGAGGCACTGGTGAAAAGCCAGGTCTCAATAACAACATGAGCAGACTTGATAGGCCAAGTGGTCTCCTTCTGCTGGCAACTTTCTTATGTTTTTAAATATGAGTAAATAAAAATGTATCTTATGCTGTAGTATGTATGCAATAGCCTGCATGAGACTCTGTAGGGCATGCAGGTCTGCACACTGAAGTCCCCTAGTAAGGTTAGTTTTTCAGAGGAGGACTGATAAGTAATGGTAGAGAGGGAATCAGCTAAGGAGGAGGGAGGATACTGAAGGTGCGACATAGAAAATACCAAGGAATATGGGCACAGAGAAGGAGAATGACAGCCTGACCAGGAGGAATTCATATGAGGAAGATGCAGCCTCACTGAAAGCTATGGTGCAAGAGAGGCTCTGATGGGCATTGATAGCAACACCACCCCCATGTTTTCCCCTGTCCTGCCTGACAAGGTGTTAGTCAGGAAGGGACAGCCCAGAGTCTTGGATTCTTGAAGAGATCCGGGACTCAGAAATACAGAGGCTGTCAGATGGATGTAGTGAAGTCCAGACTTATCATGTATTCTGCATGCATGTTTTTGTGTTCTGTGTTTTTATCTGTGTATATAGTGCTGTATGTGTGTATGTCTCTGTGTACTGTCTGTTCTGCATAGAAGCAGAATGTGATGGCAGATTCCTGGGCTGACCCAGCCTACCCATTTTTTTTTAACCTTCATTTTTTACTGCAGATCCTACTTGATCAATGGCACAGTCTCTTCCCCCTTCCTTACCCTTATGATTCCCTTGAGCCTGTCTCAGGTTTTTTGAACCCCACCAGCATTTTAACCTCCACTATCTCTGCTGGAAAGCTGTTCCAGGTATCCACTGCCCTTTCTGTCGAGAAGTACATTCTTGGTCATCTGGGGGCGCTATGGAACTGTGAGCAGCAAGACTCTGGAGCTCTCCCTCATGAAATCTGGATTATACCCAATTATTGCTTACTGTAACAAATGGTCATCTTGGTACAGCTTCTATAAGGGATAACACTACAGATGGCTCAATCTACAAGAGACAAGTTTTATCTTTTAGCTGAGGAAGGTGATGGTATTGAAAGCTGTGTATCTGATTCAGAGCCACTCACTACTCAGGACAAGGCCACTGGCATGAATGAGGCAAGAGAATCAGGCAAAAGGGAGGTGGTTTGAGAGGGAAGGGTGTGGGGGGTAAGGTGGTGATATTAATATATTGTACCTTGGGATTGGTGTCTCATTTAGTGGTTGTTCAGATGGTTGGGAGGTAGGTTGGGGATCTTTAACGCATTTGGTTGTCCTTGGATTGTATTTTGGTGATTGTTTGTTTTGTATCTATGGAAAAAATTCAATAAGAAATACTGAATTAAAAAAAAGAAAATCAGGCAAAAGTACCAAACAAACCACCCAATCATCACAATATGAAACTTTTCTAAAGGCTATCCAGGTATGCCAGGCAGAAATAAAGAATTTATTACAGGAGCTCTGTTCCGTCCTGGGATCTCTACAACAACGAGTCTCTGAGGCAGATCGCCAAATTTTTGACAGCACAGCTTGTCTGGACCAACTAAAGAAAACACTCACCACTATGGCAGCAGCCCAGCTACAACTTTCTAGAATCCAGCGCTCCCACCTTGAGAACATTTCTTTGAATCAATGAAAACATACTATTTTGCTGGAGAGATGAGAGATAGGGTGAGCTGATATGAGTTGGGGGCGGAGAGGGATCCTTGAGGTTCCTGACTGTTGTTGGGGACTTGGTCAGGCTTGTAGTTGGGTGCGTAGAAATTTGCCCCAGTCCCACGGCTGGCTTTGTTCCTATGCCTCTTTGATGACTTGGCTGCTCAGGATCCCAGTGCGCACTGAAACACCTGCAGTTCCTCCTTTCCTCCCCTCCCCTCCTGTGCTTGGTTCCCTTGTTCACCCTGCTGCCTTGTAGCAGTTCTTTGTTTGACTTTGCTTTTGTGCTTTCTTTTCTCGTTGAATTACTTACAATAAACAATGCACTGACAGCATGGATAAAGGGATTGCTATATATTTTATTTTTTGAATGAGGGATCATTCCCCTTTCTCTTCTGATGTGGGTCTAGCAACTTTTCTTACATGCCAAGTGGAGCGGCACAGAAACTACAGAGTTACTGAAAGGAGGAGACTAAGGAGACAATTTACACTTTCCTCCTTTTCTTTGTATTTTTCTTATCCTTAATGTTATTGAAATTAATGTTATCGTACTGTTTAGCAGGTTCATTGGGGGGGGTGAAATGGAAAATATGATAACTAACCTCTACTTTTTAAGAGGACTTCATGCAAAATTCGTACGACCAGGACAATATCCCACAAACTCAGTCCCTATAAGTGGATTTATTTTTTCCCCTTCCTTATTCCTAGTCCACAAAAACAACACCCATAGATGTTTGTTAGCCCTTTGTAGTTAGTTTCATCTTTTTCTTAATGGTAAAGGTTTTTTTTTGCTATAATTAGAGTACACATACAGTATTGCAGTTATGACTTGTTTTTAGCTGGAATGGAAATACAATGAGCTCAGTTGGACTGTACATATAATGGAGGTCCCAACTATATATTTTTTTCTCTCTCTCTCCTTTTTGTTACCCTTCTCCAGATTGCAGAGTGATTGTGCTAAGTTTATACCATCCCTCTGCAGATTAAAATTACTGGCCATCCTCATGCTCAAAATTGGAAGGAGGGGGGGGGGCTCTAGCGTGGATCTGTTTGCTGACTCATGGGGCCACCATTTATGGCTTTTTCTTTGCCCATTTGGCTTCTTTTTTTCTTATTTCTTATTTGGGACAAGGTAGTTCATCAGGAGGTATCACTGCCTCGGAGAGAATGGGCCCCCTCCTGCCCTGGAACAAGTCCCTTCTGTGGGTTCTCTTACCAGGAGATTTATTGGTGGAATATTGATCCCACCTATCTCTTGAAAGTCACTCTGTACAAGGTTTGTTTTTCTTTTTGGATCACGTTTCTGATCCATGTTACTTATCTCACATTTTTACTCCCAGTTGGAGTTAAAAAGGGGGGAGGGAAAGGGTAAGGGGACAAAGTTTAGGGGTCTAGTTTGGACCTTTCTTTGTTTTTTATACTAATTGTACAAAAAAAGCACATACCATGTTGGTTGTACTCTTTATTATTTCTATTTTCTGTTGAAAAGGGGAGGGATGGGGAAAAATCTGACATGGGGTTTAGAGTTGGTGTGGACTTCCTCATGTCCAGTCTGCTGCTTTGAGTTCTCTGGGATGGCCAGGTGGGGGAGGGTGCCTCCTGAGCTTTTTTTCTGGACATGATGCTGATTCTTGAAATCAAGGAGGGATTCTCTCCTCCTCGGTGGCAACATTTTCTTTCACTGAGACCATGATGACATCTGAACCTGTGAAGATATTTTCACAGAACATTAATGGACCTACAGTAATAATCCCATCAAATGAAAAAGGTTTACACAGTATATAAGGAAAAATTAGGCAGATGTATATCTCATTCCAATACATTTGTCTGAGAAAGAACATTTAAAGCTACAGTGGGGGCAACAGTATAAAGTTTACGCCTCCTCCCACCCACATGGCAAGAAATGTTTTTATCCTCAACACCACCCCTTTTGACTTGCAGAACACTTTTATAGATGCTCAGGGATGCTATGTTATACTACAGGTCAGTTTTTACTCTCATGCAGTGACCCTGGTAAATGTTTACTTTCTACCCAAGTCGTCATGCCTGGCTATTAGAACTTTTTTACGTAAACTCCTGGAACTTCTTTGAGATCAGTTAACAATGGGGGGTTCAGACCCCCTAAATGAGTAAATTGGTGATCCAATACCAGACTGGCCATCCGACTTATGAAATGATGGAAGAGGCCTGCCAAGACCTGAAACAGCATGGATTCTCCTTACCAACTAATCTATGACTACCCCAAAGAGATCCAGCTTCACGAGGTCCTTCCCACATAAATGCACAAGGACAATGCAGCCAGCAAACCACCAAAGACTCTATTAAGAAGATGCTTGCTCGGTTTTCGAGGCAAACTCCATAATCTTGCCCTGATATCCAGAAACAATGCACAGTGTGTATTTGAAGGGAGAGACTGTTCTTGCCTAGGGTCCACTTGGCCTGGGGGGGTGGTGGTTGAGACTGGGTCTGCTGCATTGGTTGGGTCTGTTCTGGTCCCTTTCCTTTGGGGGGGCTCGGGGTACTTTCTCCTGCAGTCTGCCCCTGTGCTGTGCTCTGTGAGTGTGGGGCTTTTGGGGAGAGTTATATTCCCTTTTCCTTTGTCCCACACTAAAATTATGTTTTTATGGTGTTATGGTCTCACTCTGTATTAACGTGCTTTGAAGTGGGTAAAAGTATGGAAGCAGATGGACAAAGTCAATAAAAACAGTGCAACAGTTCGGCTAGGTAGGGTAATTGCCTCCTTGATTATTTCCCATTAAATATGGAGTTGGGAGGCACTCCTACATATAATGCTATTCTAGATGATTGGAGGTGTGAAGAAAGTTGGTGCATGACTGTTTCCACATGGGAATTATCTTGAAATACCAGCTGTTAAATAGGCATTTGGTATTTGAACTGCCTGGCCAAACTAATAGTTGTTAAGTTATAAGATCTAAATGGGGGTAGAGGCGAGGTGGGGGCCTTATCTTGTGAACCCCTTGCACCTTATTCTGCCCGTTAAACAGGGAAAAAAGGAGGCCCTATCTGCTCTGAGCTTGATAGACACTTGTAGCTGAGTGAAGACTGCAGCATCTATACTGGATGTGATAGAAAGATACTCCTCATAGCTCTGCCGTAGAGTGCATGGTGTGGCAGAGCACAACATTAAAGAACTCCTTCTCTTTTTTCCGTTTTGGTTTTTAATACTTGTGCCTGCTTTTGGGATGACCAGTGGAGGGAGAGAGTGATGGGAGGACCCCACACCCTCTGTCCATGGAGGGGGCTAGGGGTACAAAGTCATGCAGCTAGGCCCACCCCCTCGGGGATGGCTGTCTTAAGTTTAGGCCTCCCATGGGGAGGATTTGTCTCTCTCTCTCTCTCTCTCCACTCTTGCCTCCCCTGGGGGGTTGATCGGTGGGGATGCCTGAATACATCAATCCCACCCTGACTCTCCAACATGGAATAGACAGTCAATTGTGGATATTGGTTATGGATGGAAGAACAGAGACACTAATACCTTATTACCTTATTTCAGGAAACAGTACTTCCAAAACAATAAATAGGAGGAAGAAACAAGCATTTGTCAATACCGAATGTTTGCTTGCTGGCATTAGCATTGGAAGTCCAGGAGTTAGACAGATGCAGAATAGGAATGGCAGTGAAGTATTGAAGTGACGTCAACCCCACCCCTACCCTGCAGAGATGGATAGGCATTGGGATGTGCCTTTGAGTCATCGCCCATAACGCTCATGCCATTTCACCTCACCCTACCCTGCAGACACTGACAAGTGTCGAGGTGTGCCTTGGGGTGTTCGGGCTTTACACTCACCCCTGTCCATAAGGAAATATGCTGAAATGGTTGCAGTACAGGAGAATGGGGTGAACTTTGGGGCCAAAGAGTCCAAGGCACACCTTAATGCCTGTCACTGGCTGCAGGGTGGTGGTGGGAGTGGAATGGCATGAGCATAACTGTTGACAATCCCAAGTCACACCCCTAATGCACCTCAGTCCCTACAGGGTGGGGCGTTACGGTCGGAAACCCTAACGCCCTGAGCGTTACTTGGTATTTTCACTCCAAGTTTTCAACATGGGCTTTTTGTCACCCCACCACATGAACAGTGACACTATCAGTTCGGTAGCCAAAATGTGATTTTGCACAGTAACTGCACCATTTGGAGCCACAGGTGCAAAAACACATTTTGAACAAGATGTCAAAAATGACAGCAGCATTGTTAATGAGGAGGTGTAAAAAATGGTAATGTTGAAAATCTGGAGTGAAAATATAAAGAAATTGGTGAAGTCATGAGCGTGCTTAGAAACTGTGCAACGCACACCCATATTGCAATTATTTTGGGGATTTTTTACACTAGATTTTCAACATAGGCATTTTTGGACCTCGGCTCATGAACAGTGGCACTGTGATTTTCTTAATCTGTCCCGAACAGTGATTTTGCACAGCGACCATACCCATTGTCGCCACAGGTGCAAAAACGTGTTTCAGGCAGGATGTGAAAAATGACAGCTGTTCTGTTCTTAGGGCAGTGTGCAAAAATGACAATGTTGAAAATGTGGAGTAAAAATATAAAAAATTTACAAAGTTAAGAGCGTGTGCAGAAACTGTGCAACGCATGTTGGTAACGCAGTTATTTTTGTGAATTTGCTCACCAAATTTGCAACATAGGATTTTTGGGAGCCCACCTCATGAGCAGTGACACTGTCATGTCATTAATTGGTCCCAGAAGGTGATTCCGCACAGTGACCGCAAAATCACCTTTTGTTATCGAATAACAACATGACACTGACTGAGTTAATGAGGTGGGGTCCCAGAACCCCATGTTGAAAATTTGGTGTTAAAAGTCACAAAAATGGCTGAGATATTCATGTAAGTTGAAAATCCCCATTTATGCCATTATACAACTTACTGGCATTTCTTCAGTTTGCGGTCGAGTTTGAAGAGTGCAGACGTGTTCCTGCTCCACCGACAATCACCGCACTGGCTCCAGAAGTAAGTATGGGGTTAGATGGGGGCAGGGAGGTGGGGTGTGCAGAGGGTGGGTGCGGGTTGGGAGACAGGGCATCAGAGACAATGAGGGATCGTTTTCTCTTTACAGGTTTAAAAAAGAAACATCTCGGAAGTTTTTTTTTTTCAGGTTTGTCTTGTCCACACTGGAGTGGGCTCCCAGTGTGCCACCTGTGTTTTTTTGACCGAAAAACTGAAGCTGATGGGGATTGGGCCCCCTGTCGGCACAGAAAACATGTCTATGTTTGAGGGGCACATGTTGCCGAGAGGGATTGGGCACCCCCCTCGGCAGACAAATTAAAATATGGGGGACATTATGCAGATGGGGACTGGGCTCCCTGTCGGCAAATGAACTAGGGAGGGGGCATGCCAACAGGGGGATTGGGCACCCCCAACATTGACTTTTACGAGACTGTGAGAGGTGGACGGCGACATGTTTATTGAAATGTTACTCCAAGCAAGGCATGCCCTGCAATGGTGGGTCACTTCCTCATTGCAGCAGCAAAATTGTTTCAAGTTGGTGACATGCTTCTGAGCTGCTGCCATAGACAGCATGCTCATTCATTGGTGCCACAGAGACAAGCCCCAAAAAGCAGTGGCGGCATTGGCCACAACACAACTGCACCTCCACAACCTGCTACTCCAGCAAGCTGTCACAACATGTTTCTTGTGCATGTGCACAAGCAAACATAAAAAGGAGGGGGGCAAATACTGTTTTTTAATCTGCTTCGAGGATAGAAAGAGAGGAGGAGTTACTCCCAGAGCTTTCAGCCTATTCCTTCCATCTCCCTTTAAAGATTAATAATGTATGGACAATCTATGGACATCAGGTTGAAATACATGGGTACTCTATGTAATAAAGGGCTAAACAGTTTTAGATTTACTGCTAATGCACAGGGGTCTGCTATCCCCCCCCCCCCGCACATACAAGTTAATGATCTGGTGGGGAAGGGAGAAAACTTTAATAGAAAAGATTGTACCTCTTCACCTTTTTTTCCTATTTCTCTTTTTACCCATTTTTACCTTTTTACCCTCTTGATTTAAGGCTTTCCCCACTTTATTTCTCTCTTTCCCTTATATTACAGGGTGAATGCTTCCCCAAGGGTTACCCCCACTGGTTGGGAAAATGGATCCCACTTAGGCAGTTTATGCTACTGCTCTTACCAGACCTACCTTAAGTAGCACTCTGAGTTTGGAAGTCAAGTTGAGTTATCTGCTGACTGATTATACAAGTTGGTCTAGGTTTTATAATTGTAGACCCAGTTGGCCCTTTTGGAAATGTTATCTTAGTGTTCTTGATATTGTTTCTTTTACAAGATTTCGATATTTGAATCTTATTTTTCTAGGCACTGGAGCTAAGAATAATCAGAAAAGTTTTTCCTGTAATTTGCTTAGGAACTCTTGGGAAATACTTTATATATGTTTAATTATTTATTTATTGTGATCTCAGATTAACACCTTTGAGAACAATCTCATTATAATAGGTTCCACGTCAGGTAAAACAATAACAGTGACAACAGTTGGTTTTACAGGTAAACGGGTAATTCAAAGACTAGACATACAATGCAATACATTATAGAACTTCAGAACAACAGAAAGAATAACAACAATGCAGGCAATGTACAATATATGCCAATATTTCAAGGAATGGATAGGGTGAAAAGTAAGGAGTATGTGTGCAGGGTGAGAGATACTTCAGGGCAGGGTCTCATCAATAGAGGGTCACTGGAGTGAACAGGTATGTGTGTAGGGTGAATAAATACTTTGGCTCAAGGGGCATCATCAATAGAGGGTCAGGGGAGTGAGATTATCTGAGAAATAGTCACAGTGACTGTCAAGTAGGAAGGGAAGTTAGGAGGGTGTGGTAAGGGTTGGACTAGTGAGAAGAGAGGGGGTGGACAGCATGATTGTGGAGGAACAGGTGGGGGGACGAGGTGAAGGATCCCAAGAGAGTTTCTGGCAAGTTCAAATTATCTATAGGGAATCAGGCAGAATTTTGCTAGGTAGTGGGTCATAAGATAGATGCCCCAGGGGTAGAGTAGGTAGAAAAACTGCTGTTGAGAACCATTTAGAGTTAGAGACAGCAGTCACAGCAGGCCTTTGAGACAAGATGTTTCCTAAGCTTTTGTTTAAAGGGGCCTAATGAAGTTACAGAGGAGATGTCCCGAGGTAGAGAGTTCAGCCAGTAAGAAGCATGGTGAGCAAAAGCACTCTGACCTAGAGAGGTGCGACAGTGAGAAACTTTGAAAACCATACTGTCAGTGCTTCTGGTATAGTGGCCATGTTCATAGAGGTTGAGGAGCTTCTGAACACCAGCAGGAACCAGGCCTTGCCTAATCTTTTTTGGCAATAGACAGGTTTGGTACCTAAGTCTGCCACTGAACTGGAGCCAGTTTACATGTTCATACAAATTGCAAGTGTGTGTGTTAGCCTTGGTAAACTGGTAGCCAAACTGCATGCTTTGTTTAATGCTACTATGATACAGCGGAGGGCCGTGTTCATTGCTGAACCATAGATTACTAGTCCATAGTCAATAAGTGAGATCACTGATCTATGGATGACCTGGAGGGCCAGCTTAAGAGCCTCAGGGGAGAGAATTTGCTTGTGTCCATGAAGCATACCAATGTGTCTTTTGACTACCTTTGCAGTATTATCAATGTGTTATGAGTAAGACCTGGTGCTGTCCATCATAATCCCTAAGTATTTAAAGTGTTGGACTAGTTCCAGTGGGGTACCAGCCACAATGATGATTTTGAGGGGGTATGTACGATACTTGTTCTGGGTGCTAGAGAACAACATCATTTTTGTTTTCTTGTAGTTCAAGATGAGTTTTTGATCACTGAACCATCGTTCTGCATCCGAAAAACTTTCTTGTAGCTTCCACTCCAGGTGCTTAGGATCAGGGTTACTCGTGAACAGGACTGCATCATTGGCATAAAGCAGAATTTGACACTGACAGGAGTACGGGAACCGGTTGAGGAATATGCTAAACAATAAAGGACCCAAAACTGAATCTTGGTGGATACCAGAGCACACAGGTCTGCTTTCAGCCTTTCAGCTAGGATTTTGTCAATCTTCACTTGTTGTGAATGATTAGAAGGATAACTCTCGAAACAGGCAACAATATCACTTGAGAGGCCAATGGATGTGAGTTGTTCGACAAGATGGATGTGATTAGCCATGATAAATGGTTTTGTTAAATCAATAAAAGCAGCACCAACAAGGGCACCACCCTGGTCCGGTGCATTGTAAATGTAACCAGTAAACCTTAGTAATGCAGTGGTGGTGTTATGACCTTTGCAGAAGCTGTGCTGCTGCAGGCATTGAATTTTATACTTTTCTAAGTACTTAACCAGCTGATCAGTAACTATTTTTTCTAGTGCTTTTGATAACGGTGGGATGATTGCGATAAGTCTATAATTACCATGAGAGGTATGATCTCCACTCTTAAAGATCAGTGTGACTAATGCGGATTTCCATTTATGTGGGAATTGTGACAGTTGCAGAGAGATATTGATGATGTGAGTTAGAGGTGCTAGTATCTCATATGTCTGCAGCTTATTTTTATTTACTCATGGGGAGGAGGGAACTGGTATGAACTGAGAAAAATTTTGTATGGCAGTACCATTCCGTATTGTATCCCATAATGTGAATGAGCTGGCTGGCCCTGTCAAGCGATACAGAACTCTAACAGCATTAAAGAAACACAAACCAGATATTCTTTTATTACAGGAGACACACCTGTCCCCAGCAAACACCAAAAATTGCTAGGGTTTGGTTTCTCACAATGGGTTGAATCCACTTATAGACATGATAGGAATAGGGAAGTGATGATTCTGGTCCCCAAATCATCTCCATTCCAAATTCAGGAACAATACACGGACAAGGAGGGGAGAGTGACAATAGCTATAGGGACTTATCAAGAACACACTCTGACAATGTGTAGCACATATATACCCTAAAATAACTGTACAATTTATAGTATATTTCATATTGACACATTAGAAGGGAATTTTAATTATAGGAGGGGATTTGAACTGTCCCTTAAATCACACACTAGATAAATAGACTACTCAACCCCATTCGCAGACCACAGGACAAAAGCATCTTCGTCGCTTGTTGCGGGATATAGGGATGGTGGATTCTTGGTGATATATATACCACTTACAGAGGAAATTTTCCTTTTATTCACACTGTCATCGACATTATTCCAGACTAGATAACTTATGCATTGCAGGGGAACATAAAGAGTTGATACATGGGATTGAGATCTTAAATATTCATCTCTCTGATGATGCTCCAATAATTTTGAATTTGGGGCTTGGCAGAGCATGAAAAAACACTGTTTGGAAGCTTAACCCCTCTCTACTTAGAGATCTGGAATTTAAAGAACTTTTAAAAACAAAATCCCAGAAATAATAGCAGCTAATATGTCACCCCAGACTTCTCCACAACTCTTATGGGGCACATTAAAAGCAGTTCTCCAGGGGTACATAATATCCTGTGCAGCAAGAAAGAAAAGACAGACAGAAGCTAAACTGAAGGATCTCCAGAACCAATTTAAAAAATTTGAGGAACAACACATGCAGGGTGACCTGAGAGTTTTGGATCTTCTGACACAGACCCAACAAGAAATACAATGCCTTTTAACTGCTCTCATCGAGTGAGCTCTGGCATAGTTACACCAGAGATACTATGAGGGAGGGCTAGGGCAGCTAGGGTTTTAGCATGTAGATTACGAAGACAGATACAGATGACTATGGCTCAAAAAGTGAAAGATCTGGCAATGGGCCAATTTAAATATACTACCACGCAAATCCTAGCCTATTTTAGACAATACTATCAGGACTTATATAACCCCCCCGAACCTGATCCTCAGCACCTGTCTACTTGTTTTCAGGCTTAAAGCTCCCCACTCTTTCTGAGGTCCAAAGGGACAAGTTACTCACCCCAATCTCCTCATTGAAACTAATTAACACATTTAGGAATTTAAAAAATGGGAAAAGCCCAAGCCCAGATGGTTATGGCGCAGAATTTTATAAAGGAACCATAGAGCTTATACAAGACCCCTTATTAACTGCATTGCAAACAAGTGACACTACAGCAGAATATCCAGTCTCTTGAAGACAAGCGACTACATCGGCAATTCTGAAGCCTCAGAAACCTCCCCATCTATATGAATCATATCACCCTATTTCTGTTCTTAACCAAGACTATAAAATTTATACGAGTATATTAGCCCTCAGGATGGATGATATACTCCCAACACTAATACATCCAGATCAATCTGTTTTTTTTATGTCCCGCCAGATTACAGATAATAATAAATGTACTCTATTTATAATTGAGCACACACATACCACTGCTACCCCCTTTTGATTTTGAGTTTAGATGCCCAAAAAGCATTTGATTGTGTCCCCTGGTATTTTTTACAATATGTTCTAACCCAGTTTGGTTTCCCACCAGAGTTTTGGGATAATGTTAGAGGCCTCTACATGAATCCTGAGGGGGTAGTGAAGATTAATGGATCTCATTCCTCGTGATCCCCATTACAACAGAGAACACATCGGGGATTTCCTTTATTACCCTACTTATTCGCCATATATGCAAAACCTGTAGCACAATACTTATGACAAACTGAACAGATATTGTGTTACACAGTTAATGATGCAGAGCACAAAGTAGCTTACTATGCTGATGATTTATTGCTCTGTATAACAAAACCAGAGTCTTCTTTACGTATCTTGCAAGAAAAACTTAAACTAATTGAACAGATAGCAGGGTATAAAATCAACCAAGATAAGTCTGAATCCCTGATAGTACAGCAAATAATTTCTTTGGAAATTCAGAGCAAATATCCCTTCAAATAGGGTTGTTCCCATATTACCTATCTTGGTATTCACCTTACGTGGATCTCCAGCAAATCTATGACTTGCACTATGATACCCTTTATTCTTAGACTCAGGAGGATCTAAAACAGTGGACACACCTCCCTATTTCTTTCTTGAACCGAGTCTAGTCCGTACAGATGATTGTACTCACAAGACTTCTGTACTTGGTGCAGAATATTCTCCTCCCAGTTTCTCAACGGGATGTTTTGAGCTGGAATAGTTTAGTCTCTGGATACCTCTGGAAAGGAGATAGACCATGACTGGCTCTTAAAAAACTGCATCTACCTAAGGATAGAGGTGAACTGTCCCTCCCTGATTTTTCTAAATATTCCACAGCAACTACACTGATGCATCTGGTGACGTGGATTCTGCCCTCAACTGACTCCCTGAATTGGTTACCCATCGAACACTCACTGGCATCACTCCCCCTGACTAAGGAATTGTTATTCCAGCCCAGAAGGGTGTCCTCCATGGGCAAGAGTTCCATGTTTACAAAATCGTTGTTACAAGACTGGATCTGGTTTTCAAAATGTCCAGTAAATCATTCTGGGGCCAAACAGGTGGGTATCCCAGGGTGTAATCCATAATTTCTTCCTGCATGCAGAGACAGGGGGTTTGAGAGGTGGAGGGGGCTGGGTCTTATACATGCATTTCAATTTTATGATAAGGGCATTTTCAAACATTCCAACAACTTCAGGTGGAGTTCTTCCTCCCAAACCGGGACTTTTTTTCATTATTTACAAATGCGCCATTTTTAAATACAGAATTGGGATTGGATGTTTCTCATCTTACTCCCCCTTCTTTGTTTCCCCTGCTTATACAGCTGCTGGGAGAAAGGTCTCCATGACATCTGGTGTCCAGACATTATAAAGTTGTACTCAGCACTCCTACCAGTGAAATGGACAACATCTAGATTAACTGGGAAGCTGAATTAATGATAGATTTAACCCCACAAGACTAGTATTTTATTCGACATTGCCAACATCAAATGACAAACTCGTATCTCTGGAGGGAACTCTCCTGGAAGGTGATGGTACGGTTTTTCCATATACCTCAGATCACAGCCAAATATTCTGTTAAAGGTTACTCGTCTTATTGAAGGGGGCGTGACTGTGAGGTGGCTACACAATCACACATTTTCTGGTTCTATCCAGTGTTAACTCCCTTTTGGGCTGAGGTGATTGAGGTTTTAACACGACTCTTTTCCTGGAATTGAACACCCTGACTACAGAATTAGCCTTTTTCCAACATATCCCTACACAAATATGGGGTAAACAACAATTATATCTGCTCACCATCCTACTGGCCACAGCAAAGAATGTTATTACTTGTCTATAGTTAACAACTTCTCCTCCAGCAATCTCACATTGGGAATCCACCATATGTGAAATATATAAGATGGAACATCTTACGGCCAGGATACAAAACAAAATCCCAATACTAATGAACAGCTGGACCCCTTGGTTTCTCCTGATCTCAGAGAAATGACAGGACATTGTAACCTAGGGGACTAGGATAATGGAACGGGGGAAGAAGGGGAGACTAAGGGGTTTTTAGAGTTTTTTTTATCTTGCTCCCATTTCATTGGGCAGAGGTTGGCCAGCCTGTAATAACATCCCTTCCCCCTTCTGGAGAAAAGAATTGGTAGAAAATATAATTTTAGTTAAAAGGACTAGATCTAGAAGGGGGTTTAAAATATAAAAACAGGTGCTTGCTTATCTTCCCAGGGCAGGGAGTACTCCGTTCTTATCTTATTCATTTTTATTGCAGACTAAATAACCACATTCTGCACTGAGCAATTAAGAATGACAACCTGGAGTGGATTTTAATACTTAGCAATGTGGATGCAAAAGTTGCTATACTATGTATGTATTCTCCATGTCCCTATAGAAAACATAAATAAAAAAAAAAAAAATGGGGGCGGGGACTTTAATATTACACTCTTTCCAGAGTTAGATACCTCTAACCCTTTCTCACATTGGGCAACTAACACCACGTGACATCTATTCATTAATCTTGATCAGTTGGGTATAATAGATGTCTGGCATCAGTTGTTCCCGAGGCAAAAGGCATATACTTATTACTATAACGCCATCAGAGTTATTCCTGGATTGATTATTTCTTTGTTACAGCTGAACACTTTACCTTAATCCTGGATCTAGCAGTTAGGCCATGGATTCTGTCTGACCATCACTCCTTATTGCTGAAGCTTGAACTAGAAAAAACTAAAAAATAAACCTTTCGATGACTAAATATTTCTTTGTTAAAAGAGCCACAGTCTGTAGCTTATATGAAAGAACATATCCCTCAGATCCTCCAAGATAATGCTACCTCCTCAACATCTGCAGCAGTACTGTGGGATAGCCTCAAAGCAGAATCCCAGGGAGATATTATTGCTTACTCTGCTCAAAAAAAGATGTAGGTTGGACAAATATTACAAGAACTTGATGCAGCGATTACATTCATATCAGTTAATGTACACTATAGGAGACAAAGATTTACAGGTTAAAATTAGGGAAACTCAGTGTGAAATACAACAAGCATTTGTCAATGCCGAATGTTTGCTTACTGGCATTGGCAGTGGTAGCGTAGAAGTTACAGAGCTGCGTAATAGGAATGGCAGTGAAGTATTGAACTGAAGCCAACCCCACCACCACCCTGCAGAGAGTGACAGGCATTGGGGTGTGCATTTGGGTCATCAGGCATAACGGCCACGCCATTTCACCACACCCCACTCTGCAGAGACTGACAAGGTCACGTGTTCCTGGGGTCTTTGCCTTATGCGCACTCCCATTTCATTAGGAAATACGGTGAGATGGTGCAATATAGAAGAATGGGGTGAAGTTTGGAATAAGAGTCCAAGGCATACCCGATGCCTCTCAGTGACTGCAGGGTGGAATGGTATGAGCATCACAGGCAAGAATCCCAAGTCACACCCCTGATTCCTGTCATTCTCTATAGGGTTGGGCGATTTAGTTGAAAAGCCTAATACCTCAGGCATTTGTTGGTATTTTAACTCCAAATTTTCAACGTTTGTTTTGTGACCCCACCTCATGAACAGGGGGGAATATCAGTTTGGTAGCCGAAAGCTGCTTATGCACAGTGACTACGGGATTTAGCACCACAGGTGCAAAAATATTCCGAACAGGCTGTAAAAAATGACAGCTGTACTCTGTCATGGGGAGGTGTAAAAATGGCTATGTTGCAAATGTGTAGTAAAAATATTTAAAAAAATGGTGAAGTCATGAGCGTACATAGAAACTGTGCAACGCACACCCGTTATATAAGTAGGTTGGGGATATTTTATAGCAGATTGTCAACTGTGCCCCCGATCATGAACAGTGTCACTATGATTTTCTTTATCTCTGCCGAACAATGATTTCCGACAGCGACCATGCATCTCTGCACTGAAAGTGTGAAAACACACTTCGGCCATGTTGTGAAAAATGGCAGCTGTACTGTTCATAAGGAAGTGTTGAAAAAATGCCACTAGTGAAAATCTGGACTGAAAATATTACAAAGTCATGAACTAACGAGGATGCGTGGAAAGTGCACAATGCTCACTCGTAACACAGTCATTTTATGGACTTTTGTCACCAAATTTTCAACATAGCCATTTTAAGACCTCTGCTCATGAACAGTGTAACTGTGATTTTCTTGCCAATAATTCCGCTTTATTGGAAACACATGACAAGCATATGCACTGACACAAAGACAACTGATAGTTTCCATTTCAAACCTAAAACAAACTACCTCTTAAAAAAAACCCTACTTAAGACATAAAAGGAAAATAAGAAAATATAATCGCTCCCCTGCCTCCCCTCCCCGCAGCTATCCGTATGGACAACGAACGTTAAGGATGTTAATATAGCTATTGCTGAGAGCTCAAAATGTGTTTAACTTGACAGGGGGAAGAAGAAAAACAAATGGTCAAAGGACATTAATGACATACCCGTATATCGGCTACTTCATTTCTCAACCCACAAGGGATAGCCCGAAAAGGGATATATAACAAAGCTGCTACCAAGCATGTTAAAACCCATATTTACCCTTCAATTGTAATAAAAACTATTCCAGCACTTATCAAATTTGTGGAGGGAATACGTAGACACATATACCACTTTCTCAGCATACAATGTATCCACGAACTCCTCCCACCACTCCTTAAAAGACGGAGTCCATACTTCACACCAGTGACGGAGTATCACTAACTTAGTAACCATTGCAATTAATGCCATTTGAATCTTCGTAGCCTGGCATGGAATAGCATTATAATTCCCCACAACACACTTCTGGTGTGAAGTATTTTGCTAAATCCCAAAGGGGTCTCACTCCTGTTTAACCAACTCCCACAGCGATTTACTTTAGGGCAAGTCCAAAGTTTGTGAAATGTAGTAGCCATTAAGTCATTACTAGTTCAACAAGCAGCAGAAAATTGGTTGTTACATCGATGCAATTTTACTGGCGACATATACATATTATGTAATATTCTAAATTGAATATCTCTTAACCTATCCTGTTTTAAAAGGAGTAAATATTTGACCAGGTATCTTCCAAATTTTCTCGCAGCAGTCCAAGGATAGATTGGTCTTCCAATAATAGGGCACGGGGGATATATTAGCTCCTAGAATCTTATTAATGTAGTGGTAACTCTTAGAGATAAATCTGCCTGAAGGACATTGTCTAGCAAGAGTATCCCAGAAAACACCCACCTGGTCTGAACGGTAGCCTTTTTCAAACCATGATTGAATACAATTTCTTATTTGTACCAATCTAAATAGTGATTTTGTATTAACCTTAAATTTTTCTGCCAAACTAGAAGAAGACAATAAAGAATTACCGCTATAAAATTCTGACACTCTCACTTTGGATGGACCAAATGCGAAGAAACTAGTTATTGGCCGGTTCCCAAGTAGGAGGTTGGGGTTCCTCAATAAAGGTTGAGTAATATAGAAACATAGAAACATAGAAACATAGAAACATAGAAACATAGAAGTTGACGGCAGATAAGGACCGCAAGGCCCATCCAGTCTGCCCATTTCTTTTTCTACCTTATAAATGTGCCATCGGCCTTTGCTCTGTCAGTGACCTATCTATTCATAGTCATTTGTATTGCTCCCTTATGCCTATCCCATGCCTGTTTGAAGCCCTGCACTGTATTCATAGCCACCACTTCTTGTGGTAAGCTATTCCATGCATCTACCAACCCTTTCTGTGAAAAAGAATTTCCTCACATTCCCCTTAATCGGCCTCCTCTAATCTCATGCTGTGTCCTCTTGTCCTGCAATTTTTCTTATATTTAAACATGTTAGACTCTTTCACCTTGTTTATGCCCTTAAGGTGTTTAAATGTCTCGATCATATCACCTCTCTCCTCCTTTGCTCAAGGGTATACATATTGAGCTCCGTTAATCTGTCCTCATATGTCTTCTACATGCAGTCGCTGCACCATTTTGGTTGCCCTTCTCTGGACTGCCTCAATTTGGTTAATGTCCTTGTGAAGGTGTGGCCTCCAATACTGCACGCAGTACTCCAGATGGGGCCTAACCAATGTCTTGTACAGAGGGATTATTACCTCCCTCTTACGACTTGTGATACCCCTACTAATACACCCTAACACCCCCCTAGCCTTACCTACTGCTTTAGAGGTCTGCTTGGACTCCCATCGTGGGTTTACTTTTAATAATACATAAAGTTGCTGAATAGCTCTAATGTCCCACCCCAATGGAGAGTCTCTTATTTTACCCGGAACTCTAGCCCAAGGGGTAAATAACAAAGTTTCCAGATCAATCTTATATTCTTTAATAAAAGATCTGTCCAGGTTTAGGCCTAATGAGGACTTATCAATTTTGTCTGTCCAGCAAACAGCCCTAGCTATATGAATAGCTAAATAATATCTAAAAAAATCCGGTAGTTGTCTGCCTCCTACATTCCATTGCCTACAAAGTTTAGAATAGGCTCTACGAGGGGTTTGTTATCCCAAATAAACTTAGAACATATCCCAGTCAACTCCTTGAAAACAATTTAGGGAGATATATATTCAAGGTCGATAAGGATAAAAGATTTTAGGTAGCACCACCATTTTAATAATATTACATCTTGCCGAAAAGATAAAGGAAGTTTTGTCCATCTTTCTAAATCTACTTTGATAGATTTAATAGTAGGTTTAAGTTGCTGAGCCAGATCCCATATTTTTAGAGATTTGGATGCCTAGATAGCTTAGAGAATTAGGCTGCCACTGCAGGCCCAATTCTGTACACCACCCTTTAGTTAGCTGCATTGATAGTGGGTAGAGCTTTGATTTGATCAAATTTAATTTAAATCCAGAAAAGTCTCCGTAGGATGCAATGAGATCTAGGGCTCTCGGAATTGACACTGTAGCATCCCTTATATGTAACATAAGGTCATCTGCAAAGGCCGATAATTTGTGTTCCTGATCACCAATCCAGAGACCTCGAATACTAATATCGGCCTTAATTGCTCTAATTAGGGGTTCCAAATATAAATTAAAAAGATAAGGAGATAGGGGCAACCTTGCCGGGTGCCCCTAGACAAGGGGAAAGATTCCGAAATCAAATTGTTACTTTGAATTCTGGCTGATGGACAGAAATAGAGAATTTGGATTAGACGAATAAACTCACTTGGAAGGCCAAATCTGGCTAAGACTTCAAACATGAACGTCCAATCCACTCTATCGAAAGCCTTCTCTGCATCTAATGATAACAGGGAGGCTTCCGAATCCGGGTCCGTAGTCATAGAAATCAAAAAAAATAGTTTCCAAAGTGGTCGGTTGCTGAACGGCTTTCTACGAAGCCAGCTTGTTCTGGGCTAATCAACCTCTCCACACCTTCCTTAATCTAATGGCTAGGATTTTTAGTAAAATTTTACATCGATATTTAACAACGAATGGGTCTATAATTACCCACCTGATCAGTTGATTTGTCTGGTTTGGGCAACACAATTATCTTGGCTTCAAAAGGAGTTCTTTGACTCCATGACAAGACCAATAACTGAACAGTTGGGTTAACAGAGGTGTTATCTCCTGTTTAAATAGTTTATAAAATAGGGTGTGTATCCATCGGGGCCTGGTGCTTTATCTAACTTTAAGGAGTCAATGCTGTTAAAACCTCCTTATGGGAAATAGGTATTTGTAAATGAAGTCTAGACTTCTGAGACAACTGTGGTAATGGTATTCCATCCAGGAATGCCTTCATTTTAGAGGCACCATGACTAGAATAGGGCTGACTAGTATACAGCTCCTTATAAAATCTGTAAAATCTGGAGGATTTTAGCTGGGTCTGTAACTAACTCATGAGTAACATTATGTCTCAGACTTGGTACCCACTTTGCTTCTGCCCTTTGCTTTAGCTGCCAAGCCAGTAGCTTCCCGGCTTTACTCCCTAAACCAGTATAGGCAGCTTAATTTTCCCCATAGTATGTAATGTCTTTCTTTAAAGTGCTCTGCATCAGGCCCTAAAGTAGAGAGTTCCTGTGTCTGGGCTCCCGACCTTTTGTCCTCCTGAATTCCTCCAGTAACTTAATTCTGTCCAAACATTGTGAAAGTTCTTGATTTTGTTTCACTTTTTTTAGAAGCAATCCTAATTAACTCCCCTCTCCAAACTGCCTTAAGAGGGGCCCATGATTGGTCAATGTTAGCAATAGATGACCAATTAATTTCAATCATGGTGCGCATAAAAGAGGTGAAACGGGAAACTGTTTGGGTGTCCTTAAATATTTTGTTATTTAAAGACCACGAATATGATCTTCTGGCTATAAGAGATGGGCTCCAACTTATTTGGACTGGGGAATGATCCGAGATTACTCTAGGCAACAATATTACTTCTGTAAGCTCTGCAATACACTGTTGGCTCACCATGAAGTAGTCAATCCGGGAGTAGGTTTTATGAACCGGTGAATAAAAAGTATACTCCCTATTTAAGGGGTTACGTAGCCGCCACTGGTCCTTTAAGCCTAGAAAAGATGTACATTCGGCTAACGCTTGCTGAGCTGGAGAGAAATGCATTCTCCTATTTATAGATCTATCCAAACTGTCTAATTGGGCTAGGTTCCAGTCTCCACCCAGAATAATTGTCCTATCCTTGAAAGGAGATAAAATTACTGCCAAATTAGCAAAAAAGAGGGTGTTTCCGTGTTAGGTCCATAAATAGATCCCAATACGACATTCGCTCCTCCCAGAACTCCTGCGACTAATACATATCTCCCGTTTGGGTCAGAAATTACTTCTGAGTGTGAGAAAGGAACCCCCCGGGCGATCAATATTGCCACACCACGGCTGGCTGAAGAATAACCAGCACCATATACCTGGCCAACCCATTTCTTCCTAAAACAAGTAAGAAGATTCGATGGTACATGAGTTTCCTGAATAAAAACCACAGCTGGATTATATCGAGCAAGATGATTCAAGACTAAGTGTTTTTTGCAATTATCTTTCCCCCCTTTAATGTTCCACGTTATAAGTTTAAGAATCGAGGATATCTTACAAATAACTCAGCTGATTCATAAAACGGATAGCTGCCCCACCCCCCACAAGATCCCCCAACATACAGAGTATAAGCTAACCCCCCTCCCCTCTGAAACAACCCCCAAACTACCGACTAAAATACGCCCACACTGGCCCGGTTACCACTCAAACTCTATGGTTCATAGTACGTTATAGAGGTGGGGCCCACCGTCTCGTATAATAATAGATCTAACCCAAGCCTCTCTAACTTATTAAGAGGCTACATCGTGTCTCCCCCGCCTGAACCATTAAAAAAAAAAAAAAATCAGGAATCTGGGTAGGTCACTATTATTTAGGCAAAAAGGAGAATATAGGGAAAGAAAAAGAAGAAAAACTGGTATCAATAATAGTCCTTTGGTGCATAGTCACAGTTGTCCACCTTAATGGCAACATAAAATAAAGTATTGGTGCTTTGGATAAAGGCACCTGACCACTGGGCTGTAGTACAAGTAATGAGCCTTATAGATCAGGCTATCCAAATGTTGCTCCTGGATAAACAATCGAGCAGAGAAGGAACCATCCAGTAACCAGGGAAATGAATGGTTTAATCGCTCAGCCCTTTGAGAACAGGTTGGGCTTGTCGACTTGTAGAACTCTTAGAGCCTCTTCGGCATTATCAAAACGCCTCGTCCCTTCTTTGGTGCTAACTTCCAGCCTTGCGGGGTACAGGATACGGTGACGGATGCCTGCTGCCCATAATTTCGCCGTGATGGGTCGGAAGGAGGCTCTAGCTTGTCGCGACTTCAATGATAAACTGCACCAGTCTTAGCTTTGCCCTCCCACTCCAGTACCGAAACCTTTCTTGTTTCTTTATTATATGCCTCTGTCAAGGAAGTTAAGAAGTTTAAATATGATAGGCTTTGGCGGGCCGATGACTCAGGTCTGGCTTTCAGAGCTCGTGCCCTCTCGATCACATATTCAGATCCATTGGGTGGTGCCCTGCTATCTTTACCAGCAGCTTTTGTAAAAATGTAAGCATATTAGGCCCTTCTTCACCTTCGGGCATTCCAAGCAAGACTAAATTGTTCCTCCGGCTCCTATTTTCCAAGTCGTCCAGCCGGTCTTCTAATCTAGTTAGTGATTTTTTAACCTCGGCTATTGCAGGCCCCGTTTTTTCCTGCGCTCTCTCCAGGGAAACAATCCGAGCTTCTGTATCGGCAACCCGCTGCGTTAGCTGAATCAAAGCCGGCTTAAACTCCTCAACATCTTCCACTAATTTAAAGAGAGCTTCTTTAATTACTGCCAGATCATTGGAGATTTTTGTTAGCGAAACCTCTTCCTCGGCCGCCTGCGGAGAGGAGCTACGTCGCGGCCGCTTCGATTCCATTTCTTGCTCGCTGTGCTACATTTCGTGCCTGGAAGCTTCAGATCGTTGTTAAATGCACTGTAGATCAATATTTAGGTGGTGCATACAAGGTGGCTACAGTAAACTAGATTTTGTGCACCTTTTATTTCTGACGGGAACGGGAGCCCTCAGCCGATGCTGCTACTCCTCCATTAGCGTCACGTGATCCCCCAACTGTGATTTTCTTAATCTGTCCTAAACATTGCTTTCACACACCAACAGCACCATTGTGCGCTACATGTGCGATAACACATTTTGGGTGACATATGAAAAATTGCAGCTGTACTGTTCATAAGGAAGTTTAATAAAATGGACATGTTGAAAATCTAGAGTGAAAATATTAAATTTGCAAACTTATGAGCATGCATAGGAACTGTGCAACGCACGCTCGTAAAAGTCATTTCTAGGCATTTTTCCACCAAGTTTTCAACATAGCCATTTTAAGACCTCTGCTCATGAACAGTGTCGCTGTGGTTTTGTTAATGTGTCCCATACATTGAGCTTGCACACTGACTGCGCCATTGTGCGCTACATGGGCGGAAACACGTTTTGGGCAGGATGTGAAAATGACAGCTGTACTGCTCATAAGGAGGTGTGGAAAATGGCAATGTTGGAAATCTGGAGTGGAAATATAGAAAATTGCAAAACCACGAGCGTCATGTGGAACTGTGCAACGACACTGTGAAACAGTCATTTTAGGAATTCTGTCACCAAATTTTCAACATTGCCATTTTAAGATCTCTGCTCATGAACAGTAACACTGTGATTTCCTTAATGTGTCCCATACACTGAGTTCGCACGACCGCGCCCATTGTGCGCTACATCGCAGAAACACATTTTGGGTGAGATGTGAAAATGACAGCTGTACTACTCATAAGAAGGTGTGGAAAATGGCAATGTTGAAAATCTGGAGGAAATATTGAAAATTGTAGACCCATGAGCGCATGTGAGGAACTGCGCAACGACACTCGTAAAACAGTCATTTTTAGGATTTTTTCACCAAATTTCAGCATAGCCATTTCAAGACCTCTGCTCATGAACAGTGTCACTATGATTTTCTTAATTTGTCCTGTACATTGATTTCACACACCGACTGCGCCATTCTGCGCTACAAGGGCGGAAACACATTTTGGGTGAGATGTGAAAAATGACAGCTATACTACTCATAAGATGGTGTGGTGAAATGGCAATGTTGAAAATATGGAGTGAAAATATTGAAATTTCGTGAACTTACGAGCCTACGTGGGAACTGCGCAATGCACGCTCGTCAAACAGTCATTTTTTGGAATTTTGGCACCAAATTTTCAACATGGGGGTTTTGGGCCCCCTTCTCCTGAATGCTGTCACTGTCATGGTGGTATTTGGTCCTGAAGGGTGATTTCGCTGTCACTGCACAGTCACTGCGCGAAATCACCCTTCGAGCCTGAATAACGCCATGACAGTGACATCCTTCATGAGAAGGGGTCCCAAAAACCCCATGTTGAAAATTTGGTGCAAAAATTCCCAAAAATGCCTGAGATATGCAATAAAGTTGAACCCCTCCTATCTAGCCCATTATTATAAAAAGACGTCGCGGGATTGCTTGCCACGCTGGGGTGGCCCGGGCACAACGACTTTGGAAGGCCTGCCGATGGGGGATTGGGCAAACTCGTCGGCAAAAAACTATTGGTATGCTTGCCACGCTGGGGTGGGCTCAGCGTGGCACAAGGACCTGGTGGGTATCCAGCCGATGGGGATTGGGCACCCCGCCGGCAAAATCGATGATTGCCACACTGGGTGGGCTCCAGCGTGGCACCAAATACTGGGAAGGGGGAGAGGAGACGATGAGCGCAGCCGACGGGATTGGGCACCCGTCGGCTATAGGCTGCGCGGCGGGGCGCGACGCTGCGGCTGGGAGGGAGCCAGCGTGAGCAGCCTTATCGCTGCTCACTCAAGCGTAGCTCCCCCTTTCAACTGTATGCCACTGCATTTTGGAGCGTGTCACAGACAGCTCCAAAATGCATTGGCTTACAGGGGCCGCGCCTGCCAGCTCGCTGCCTGAATTGGAGGAGGAGGTGACATACCTCCGAAATCTCCGATGATGGCACTATGTTTCTTGCACATGCGTGCAAGAAAACATAAAAATTAATGGACTTAAAGGTACAGCAGACCCTATTCTATCTAAAGCAGACAAATTATGAGGGCAGAACACACTGTACATGACTACTAGCCCAAAAGATCAGATTACATAAGCAAAATGTTACAATTCTTAAACTCAGACATCTGGAAACAAAAAGAGTCACCTATAAAGAAAAACAACTTATTATCAAAACCTATACACAAAGAGCCCTGACTTGAACCAGGAGGGCAGACATACATTTTTTTTGGGGGGGGGGGTTAAACCTCCCTCAACTCTTGAGAGACCAACAGTTACTATTGGAGGCTCCTATTACTGTTGAGGATGCTCTTTCATCTGTTTTTTTTTACTTAGAAGTTTTATTATCTTTTCATAGGTCACAGTAAGCATAGACATCAATTACAAAATCAAGGCACATATAAAACATAGTCCAGTGTATACAGACAGTTAATAACAAGATAAATATATAAAATAAAATTAATTCAGTGCTGTTTCATGATAGTTGTCCATATTTTGTGTTGCAGATACAACTGCTTCCAACACTTCAGCCTGAAACAGCTGATACCAGTCCTTAAAGACATGGGACCTGATTCTCAATGGGATATGGCTGGTGTAACTTGACTTGCTCCAAAATAAATGGTGCAAGTAGCAAGTTACACCAGGAGATGCAACATACGGTATTCTGCAAAGCATACACCACCTATTACACCCTAAACCCCCTGTGCCATAGCACCAGGGGGTTTACGGCAGCTGTTGAGCCCTATTCTGAAAGGGCAGCAACAAAGTGCCCAATGTCGCTATTTTAGAAGACCCCCAGTGGGCATCTGTCAATGAAAATTTACACCAGCAAATAGCTGGTGTAGCTTGCATCCACCATGTGGGTGCCAACAGCCCTGATCCACCAGTCAGTGCCCCCCAGCCCCATCTCTACCCCACCAGACAGCCCTGCAGGGTTAGAGGAACCCCACACCCCACACACCTACTGCAGGTGCCCCACATAGCTATAGGACCTCCTCCCCAAGCCCCCAAATACTGTGCACTGAAAAGCCCCTCTGGTCTATTGAGCCCCCATTCTGATCCTCATAATGGATACATAATAGCCCCGTCGGGCTGATCGTGACCCCCAAACCCCAATGCCAGCTGCCTACACATGCCACTTTCCCATATAACCTGTAAAAAGAGGCTTAGCCAAATCCATAATCCCCGGTAGTCTAATGGTCCTCACCTGACTTTGCCAGACCATCGGCATCCTCTGACAACCCAGTTACGACCGACACAGCCCACTACCATCACATAGCCACTGATTGAGCCCTCATCTGAGTATGTATTATATATGCACTCAATGAATGAATGACAGTTCATTCTTCACTGAGTGCATATATACAGTATGTGCTCAGATGGGGCTCAGTCAGCGGCTGGCGATGGTGGTGAGTGGAGTGCTGTGCCAGTTGCCAGCTGGGTTGGGGGGTGCAGGGTGGTCTGGCAATGCTGAGTGGGGGGCCACTAGACTACCAGGGATTACAGATTTGGCTAAGTCTCTTTTTATGGGTTGTACAGGAAAGTACCATGTAAGGGCTGCTGGCATTGGAGCTTGGTGGGGGCATAATCAGCCCTGTCGGGCTATTAGGTCTACATTATGGTGATCAGGATGGGGGTCTGATAGCCCTGAGGGCTCTAATCTTTACACTGTGGGGGACTGGGGGCAGGGGTGACCAATAGCCCTGTAAGGTTTCTCAGGCTTGAGGACTGTGGCTGGAAGGGGGCACTTGCACCCTACAAACATTTGGATGGGGCTTGCAACATGCCTCTCAGGCACGTCCTGCATTTGGTGTACCTGTGGGCATGTTGCAAGTCACAGAACTTAGTCACGGGGACCCTGCTCCTTCCAGAATTGTGCACAAGGTCCTTGGCATGACGGGGAATGGCTCAAGTCACATTTGGTGGCAAGTTGCACCATCCTTGTAGAATCGGGCCCATCTCATCCAGTCCATTGAATGTACCCTAGTTAAAGAATCTGGCTCTGTGAAAAAGAAATGTTGAATTAATGACTGTCATCTCAAACAATATATTAAATAAACTATTTTCCACAACTTTGTGTGATATGATTATTGGTGTGACCTATATTGTGTTGTGAATATGAAGCATAGGATAGATGTCATGAAATATTCATAACCTTATAGCTACAAAAATTTAAAAACTGTAACAACCATATAACTATGGAAACTTGATTTACAATATTTTTGGTTCTTTAGAAAGAGAGGAGGGGATTTACTTTCTCCAACAGTACTGGTTCAGTTCTACAACCTTATCTGGATATCATCCAATCTATCACCGTAAGACCAGGGAGTGCCCACCCAGTTAATCTGAGTGAACATCCCATCGGCCGAACAGATGTAGGGGGTAGAATAGGGTGGCTATCCCATTATCCACTGTGGTCTAGAAAGAGTTTGTGACACAAGTCTTAAGTTAATAAATATTGATCTAATATTGGGGCACCAACCCTGGCTTCAATGTATTCAAAGAACAGAAGCCATCTAGTGTTAAACTGATCTATCCTCGGCCTTAGTCATGCTGTTACAGCCTCCATTTCTCTAATAGTGGATACATTGGACCACCATAAGGAATAAGAAATGGGATAGGATGTGAGCCAGTGCTGAGATATCACCTTCAGGGCTGACACTGTCAAAATCCAGAATAAATATTTCTACACCATAGATCCCACTCCCTTTGGGGGCAGACCCAAGACCAGATTTGTGAAGTAAGGAGTGGTTGCCAATTGAAAAATTTCTTGAATTGCTGTAGCTACCTCAAGCCAGTAGGATCTGATCACTGGGCAATCCCAAAATATATGAAAGTGAGTCCCCCTGTCACCACAAAGCCTCCAACATCTGTCTGTATGTGATGAGGCATAATGTGAAGAGATTACTGGGGTAATAAAATACCAGGCAACAACTCTCCATCTAAATTGCCTCCATGATGATGAGTAAATGGTTTTATGTATACTAGAACAGATTTTTCACCAGGCTTCCTGTGGGATTTGAGAACCCAGCTCCTCCTGCCATCTTTCCTCAATTACTTGAGTAAAAAGCGTCCCACTACCCTCCTGTAGGCCTATATATATATATATATATATATATGATATAATTCCTCATGTCTGCCATATAACGTTTTTGATACGTCCTATTCGGGGGGCTAGTTCCTCCACATGGGCAGTTACTCCCGTTGTGGTGTTGATATAATGTCAGCACTGGAGGTAGTTATAAAAGTCCCTATGGGGGATATTATATTCTCTCTGAAGCATGTCAAATGATTAAACTACCTCTCCTTGCATAAATTGTGTCAGGTACCAAAGTCCCAGGCTCACACAATGCATAAAGCATGAATCACTCTGTGAGGCTGGGAACCGAGGAAGAAAGGTCAGAGGTATATTCTTCCACACAGGGGAGGGAATTTCCCACCACTGTCTTGTGTTAACCCAAGAGGAGACGGTATGTTTAGTCCATACAGTAGTAATAACTTTAGGGTCAGCAGAAAGTGCCACCCATGGGAGAACATTAAGGGGAATTGTTGAGTGGGCCCATTTTTCCATAACATACCACTCCCCTCTCAATTCTGGAGGCAGCAACTTCAGCACAGGTAACAACTGGGCAGCTTTATAATAATTCTGGAAATTGGGGACTCCCAGACCCCTGTTTTCCTTAGCTTCGGTTAAGAGGTCACATCTCTTTCATGGGTTGCAGCCTGCCTATATGAATCTGGACAGCTTCTTGCTCAGTTCCCTCCCAGCAAGCCTTGGTAATGGGATTGGTAAAGTGGAAAATAAGAACAGATAATGAGATAGAATATTCATCTTAATGGTGTTAATCCTGTTTGCAAAAGTAAGCGGTAGGGTTAACCACCTATTCATGTCTTCAAAAACTTGTTTTGTTAGAACCTGATAATTGGTGTTGTACAGTTTTGAAAGATCAGTGGGAACAAAAATGCCTATGTATCTAATCTTCTCCTTAATCCATTTAAAGGGAATTTCCCTCCAAATCCCTGATGGTGGGGAGCCATTAACACACATAACTTCAGATTTTTCCATGTTAATCTTAAAACCTAAAAGATTACTAAAGTGCTCTAGTACCTGCAATAGAGAAGGGAGGGAACATTCTGGATCATCCAGATAAATAACTGTGTCATCAGAGTAGAGAGAAACCTTATTCACTACACCCTGTATTTTGATCCCCTGTATAGAAGGGCTTTCCCTGTTTACTTGAGCTAATGGCTCCATGCTGAAAGCGAACAGCAGAGGAGACAGAGGTCAGCCACGTCTGGTACCCCGCTCTATTGCAAAGGAATCTGAAAACGTTCCATTAACTTTGATCTGAACTCAGGGATTCCAGTAACACACTGAAACCAATTTAGGAAAGGAACCCCTTCCCATACATGAGCCAACATTTCGCTCATGTATGCCCAATTAAAATGATCAAATGCCTTCTCAGCATCGAGAATGATTGCCAGTTGGGATGTTTTAGAGGGGGATTTGTTAACTATAATATTAAACAGTTCTTTAACATTATCGTACATATGCCTATGAGGAATAAAACCCATCTGGTCTGGGTGCACTAGCAGCTCTATATATTTCTGTAACCTGGTGGCCCAAATTTTTGTTAGAATTTTAAAATCTTGATTAAGCAGGGATATAGGCCTATATGCCTCACAGTAAATCGTGGGTTTCCCAGGTTTAGGGATGACGGTAATCAAGGCCTCCTCCAAGGAGTCCAGGAGTTGTCCTTTCTCGAAGCTAGAGTTAAAAACCACTGCTAATTTGGGGACTAAAGTTTTACTAAGTTTTTTGTACCACTCAGCTGGTAGCCCATCAGGGCCCAGATATTTACTGGACTGGAGTCCAGTTATCACCTGACTGATTTCCTGTTCTGAGATGGGAGCTGAGAGCACATCTTGTGCTTCTTGAGGCAGGGTTTGTAGTGATATAGAGTTCAGGAAGTCTTTCATCTTCTCCACTACCTCTTGCCACTGTTTATCCTTGGCATATAGGTCTCTATAAAAGGCCCAAAATTGAGATGCTATATCACCTGGCTTAACCCAGACTTCACAAGGGTTTTGTCCTTCTTTAACACAGGCTACATGCCTATCTGCCTGCTTTTTAATGCAAACTAAAGGCCAGGAGTCTGGCTGCCCATCCCCCCACTTTGTGGTATTTTTGGTTAGAGAACCGCATAATGCCTTCAGCCTTCTTATGCTGTAGTTCACGGAGTTCAGAGAAAGTTTTAATTAATTCCTTCAGGATTTTTGCCTTTTTTGGGTCTTGTTTGTGTGAGGTCTCTAGATTTATAATTTTAGTTTTCAGCTCCGCTACCTTTAACCCAGTTTGTTTCTTTCTGGCAGAGGCAAAACTAATAATTTGACCCCTGATAACAACTTTTAATATATCCCACCAAAGCAGAGGGGAACAGTCTTCCATTGGGGAGTCCAAAGCTAGATTTTTCACTGCCTGGTCAGTTGTTAGACAACATTTTTATTGTTTAAAAGGGAGACGTTAAGTCTCCATGTACAGCGTCTGTCTTCTACCCCCCCCAGACCAATTTTCAAGAGATCAGCCATAGTCCGACAAGGTTATAGGGTGAACCTTAGCGGTGGTAAACCTGTGAAGATCTGTTTTATAAGTAAATAATAGATCTATGGGTGAATAAGAATTCTGTGCATGTGAATAAAATCTTTTTCCTGTCCATGGTGTGATCTCCACACATTCACTATACCTGCCTCTATTAGGGCTCTAAGTGTTCTGGAGGCTATTTTATTCATAGGTGTGTGACCTGAAGAGCGGTCCAAATTAGGACTGAGAACTGTATTAAAGTCTCCGACAAGTAGCAGTTGGCCTGGATGTAGTGCTGCCAGTTTGTTAAATACATCAGAAAGGAATTTTTCTGTTCCCACATTTGAGACACAGATATTAACCAGATGGATGGTCATATCTTGCAATTGACCAGTAGCTCTTATGTAATGACGCTGAAACCCACTCTCAACATCCTGGATGACCAATGGAGTATTTTGTTTAAGAAGTATTGCTACCCGAGCTCTCTTCACCACTGGATGCGAGGAGGTAGCTACATGACCCATCCACATCCACATACGCCTTAACTTAGCATGCTCTTGTTCAGACAAGTATGTTTCTTGTAGATATTCAATGTCACGATTTAGTTGTTTTAATTCTGTTAGTAGCCTAGTTCTTTTGATCAGAGAGTTAACACCCTTAACATTGTAGGATATTACATTTAATGGTACCATTGTAAAATTTGCTCTAGAAAGCTCTGAGTAATCCCCCCAACCATATTCCAGATCCCATTCCTTCCAAACCAAGTCACACTGAAAAAAACCCAAATATAAGGTCCATTAGAAGTAGAGAAATCAGTCATGTGTCTATTCTTAACATGAGTAACAAAACAAACAAAGCAAATATCATATAAAAACATTAATAAACTACAATACAACAACTCTCTAGAACTATAAGTTGAGAGAAAAAAAACAATTGAAAACGTAACTTATTATGACCTCCACGGAAGTCTTATAGTATATGTACTGTAGTTGGTCAATATTTTGACCATTGAATAACCCCAATAAGTTCCAAAGGGTAAAGTTGCACATGAAAAAACTCCCAACTGGAGTATCCGTGCTCACTCCAAACTCGCCACTAAATACAGGACAAGGAAAAAGCAAAAAGTGTCCTGTATAAACAGAAGTTGCCCCCACTACAGGTTCCACTGCCCCCCAACAAAAATTTAAGTATTCTAGTTAATTAGTCCCCCCTCAGTAATTATCAGATCTTCCTCATGTTCTTCCTCTGTGTTTTGAACCCTCCCATAATAAACTGGATCTCCACCACCTGACAATGTAAGTGGTACATTTCGAAACAGAGAGGGTCGATGTGTTGTTCCCCCAGAACAAATGTAGTTGCCTTACCCTCATTAATAACCTATGTGACCTCTTATCATATACACCTTGCCCCTTCCCCCAGACTGATTTCTGTACAAACAGTGTGCCCCATGAGGCCCATTGCTGGGCAAAGGGTGTATGGATACAAGCTAACCAAGGAAGTAGCATATGGGTATCCACCAGTCCTCTCCTTATATCTAGGAGGCCATCTGAATATTCGGATCTCCTGTGGGTGTGGCATCTCCCTCTCCAAAGTGAGAGAGGCTGATCTCAGGGTGGGAGAGAACTATACCTGATAATTCCCCCTACCCACCCCCACATTGAACAGCAATTGGAAATCTCACCAGGGGCAAAGATCTATCCATATTATTTATTTATTTAGTTAAACATCAGTTTAGAAACCTTTGAGCCAGGGGCTCATTTACAAAGGTACCTCGTCACAAAGAGGACATCAGAACAGTAGTACAAGGGACACAGTACTTACAAACAAAAAAGTTACAGTTCAATTACAATTTTGTTTCAATAGAATACAATCTCCAATGAAGCAAAAGATAACAAAAGGTGCGAAACTTATGGTCGGGGAGAGCTGGTGGGAGTAGAAGGAGGAGGAGATAGGGAGGAGGAATTAGTAGGGAAAGGAAGGGGGGAGCTCCAGTGAGCATTGTCAAACAGAGTATATATATTTTTCTTTTTTTACACTAGGCTATAGGCAGTTGCATTTAAGAGAGCTAAGCAGGAAGTTTCTGAGCCTGGGCTTAAAGCAAGCTAAGGTTAGTGAGTTTGAGACACCGGCAGGAGGAGTTATACCAGTGGGGCTCACGGTGGGAATGCCCTCTGACCTTGAGAGGTCCTGGCTCTTGGAATAACTAGGGTAGCTCTTGACGAGCTGCGTGATCAGGGTCGGTGCAATGCAGCGAATGGGTTGGATAGGCCTATGGGGGATAGGCCACATGAGGCTTTTAAAGGTGAGCTGGCATGTCTGATACATGAGTCGCTCTTCCAGGTTGAGTAGGGTAGCCAGGGTGTACAGCTTACATGTGTGAGTGAGTCTGAGCACCAGTGATAAGTCTGCAGGCCTTATTAACTGTGAGGTGAACCTTGTTGAGGGCAGTCTGATGTGCTGAGCCATAGACCGGAAGGCCATAGTCAATGAGAGACATGACAGAGGAGGTGACAGCCAGGTGGAGGGCATCAGGAGGGAGGCATTTCTTGTGCCGGTAAAGAATGCCTAGCCGTGAGTTGGCGACAGAATTTAGGGCAGATATATGTCCATGGAATGAAAGTGCAGGGTCAAAGGTTATACCAAGATAGGACTGCACCTGGTCAATGACGAGATTCGGTGTGGAGTGGACAGCTAAGGGAAACTTGCTGTACTTATTTTGGGGGTGGGAGAAGAGCATCGTTTTTGTTTTCTTAAGGTTGATAACAAGTCGGTGCTCAGTGAACCAGGTAGCTGCAGAGTCAAAGACCAGTTGGAGGGAGTTCTGTAGCAGCATGGGGTCATTGTGGGAGGCAACGAGAACAGCATCATCAGCATAGAGAAGCATCTTACCCATACAACTGCTGGGTAGGAGTTAAGAAAGAGTGAAAATAGTAGGGGT
Source organism: Neoceratodus forsteri (assembly GCA_016271365.2). Lineage (NCBI taxonomy): Eukaryota > Metazoa > Chordata > Ceratodontiformes > Ceratodontidae > Neoceratodus > Neoceratodus forsteri. The sequence goes on from JADMNL010000033.1 coordinate 112,069,933, forward strand.
CCAAGAATTGAGCCTCTGCGGCACCCAGAGTGAATGGGGCATGTTTCAGAGAGAGTACCGTTGACTTACATTGGGAGTGGGCGGAGAGATAGCTGGTGCACCAGGAACAGGTCCTGAGGCAAAGCCTATTAGGTTGAGGGTGAGAGCAAAAGGGGATGCGAAGCGGTATCGAATGCTTTAGACAGGTCAATGAATATAGCACCAGCCAGGGCACCAGAGTCCAAGGAGGCATGGAGGAAGTTGGAAAATTCCAGGAGTGCTATATTGGTACAATGACCTGCGCTGAACCCGTGTTGTTCAGGGCAGAGAACATTGTACTTACAGAGGTAGTCAGAGACTTGGGACGCCACAATTTTCTCTAACGCCTTAGAGAGGGGGGAGAGGATTGAGATGGGTCGGTAGTTACCCGGAAGAGTCCTGTCACCACCTTTATAGACAGGGGTAACTGTGGCTATCTTCCAGGCAGAGGGGAATTGTCTGAGACAGAGTGATTTGTTGAAAATGCACGTAATAGGTAAGAGGACCTGATCCAGGACCTGACGTAAAAGGCAGGGATCAAGTAAGTCATTACCGATGGTGTTACCTTTTAGGGCTTTTAGCAAGTAAGGCCTAGCTTCTTGCATGGTGACACGACGCAGGTGGAAAGAGGGGCGGGCAATGGGTGGTGGTACAGATGGAGGAGGTGGACTGAAAAAGTTACCAGGAAGTACTGAGCTAAGGTCGGTAAGGAGTTATTGAGGTGGTGGCAATGAGGGCAGGGTCAGAGGAGACGGTACCATTGATGTTGAGAAGAGAAGGAGAGGGGGACTGGAGTGACCATTCAGTTGCTTGATGTTGTCCCAGAAGCACCTGGGGTTCCCCAGGAGGAGGTAGAGAGGCTTGGTAGTATTCCGCCTTTGCTTTACAGATGGCCCAGGTGCACTGGGTGCGGCGGCAGCATAGACTGCCTGTCAGCTGAATGGCCAGTAGCAAAACAGCAAGGTGCTAAAGATTGTCGCGTTGCTTAAGTTGCCACAGTAGGGCAGGGTGATCCAAGGGTGTTTCACTTTGGACCTCTAGCAGTTATGGGAGCAAGATATCACAGGCAGTTGAAAGTGTTGCAAAGAAGGCTAGGGCCAAGTCAATGTTGGTTGCCCCTGGCCAGAGGGGACCAATCAGTGTGGGCAAGGAAGCACTTAAGTCCTATTAGTCCCCCAGGCCTAAGCCGCTCGAAAGGTGGTTTGACCGGGATGAGGGCCGAGGGGTTTCCCAGTTGAAAAGCACAGGAGTGGTCACTGAGGCAGTCAGAGGATTTGGATGTTGTGGATGCGATTGGCCTGTTGGTGAGGACCACATCCAGGAGGGTGCTTGTCCCCTAGGGTTTTTTCTAGTAGGCTGTGTGACCAGTTGAGTTAGGTCAATTGAATCGAAAGCCTCACGGTGGGAGGAGGACGAGGGGCAGAGCCAGTTTATATTCAAGTCGCCCACCAAGATTTGGTCCGACGAGTTGGGTAGGGAGGTGAGGTAGTCAATTAGTGGGCCCAGGGCCTGGGATTGGTTCTTGGGGGGTATGTAGGCTGGCTGTTAGGAATAATGGGCCTCTAGCTGGGTCAGGGGACAGCTTTAGAGTAAGTGCCTGGGCCTCATGGTCGAGGTCAGGCGGGGGGAGTGGTAGCCCCATGAAAGAATCCTTCAAATAGAAGACACAGTCCCCACCTCTCCTGCTGACACGGTCCAACCAGTGGAGAGTGTAGCCGGGGAGAGAGACATGAGAGTTAGGAGTGGAGGGAGACAGCCAGGTTTCAACCAGGGCAACAACATCAGGTTTATGAAGGCCACCCAGCAGTGTAGGGAGTCCAGTTTTTTCAGGAGGCTACAGATGTTCATAGAAGCAATGCACAGCCCAGGAGATTTAAGGGGGAGGACCAGTGCTGCCAGGCACGGGATTGGGGTGGACATTGCCTGACAGGAGCAGGAGGAGGAAGGCTGATCTGGGGAGTGCACAATGGCGGGATAGCTTTCGACGATTGGAGAGGGGGTGATGAGGGGGTGATCACCAAGTGAAACAGCTACTAGAGAGCAGTAAAATGTGACAAGTGAGGTATTGGGAGCAAATTGTTCAAACTGAATCAGGCTCCCTCTAGTGGCAAAACAATATAAGGAGCTAATGGAGATCAAGCACAGGCAAAAGATTAACTTGCTGGGGCCGGGCTGGTAGTGGGTGTGGGGAGAAGAGCAAATGGGCTGTGGGCTATCAGGTACTATTGTGATTCAAAAAAGAAGGTGATTACTAGCAGGGCAAACCGAAATTCTGCACAAAGGAAAAGCACTTAGATAGCACTTAGCATATTAATCTTTCTAGAGAATGTAAATCCATCCCCAGCTAGCAACTGTTCCTTCCGTCGCTGTAGAGTATTACAGCTTAGTCCAAAAGATGTCCTGGTTAAGATTCACAGTAGGTAAATAAAGTTCCGGCCTTCTCTGAGTGATCCCCACAATGCCATAGCATTTGAGAGATTTAGCAGCATGCGAGGATGCCTTTGCATCTTGGGCTCGCTGATCAGCTCGCTGCAACAGTCTGGCAATATGTGGTGAGGCTGTATGTGGACTCACTCCTGGGAAGTTCCGTTTCTTATTCTGCCCCCTGGCCACCATGCTGCATGCTCTACTGGTGAGTTTCCACTCTAGCTGTTCTATTTCTAAGTCTGGTAATGGTATATCCAATTCTCGTAGTGAGGGAAGTGTCTCCGCCAATGAGGGGAATGTTTTAATACCTGTTTCCAAGTGCAGTTTCAGGTGAGGGGGAAATAGCAGTTGGGCTTTAATGTCTTTTTTTAGTTCCCTGATCACCGCTCTCACTCTTTGTCTTTCAGCTAGTAGGGCTGTAGAAAAGTCCAGGTCATAATAGATGGGGGATCCCTTATATTGCAAGTTCCTGTACCTCCAGGCTTCTTGTAGGATCAGGTCTTTACTTGAAAATATACTATTTGGATGATCCAGGACCTGAGGTGTGCAGATGGATCAGATGGTGTGGGCACAAGAGAGCAGTAAGCTCAGTCTATGTCCATACTCAAGTCAGAGGGCAGAGGTATTGTGTAGCACAGTAGCTGTTGAACAAAATCTATAGGTGTTGCAAATCCCTCCTCAGACCCCTCTGGCACTTCATGTATCCTAAAATTATTGCATTGAGATCTGTTCTCCAGATCCTCCAGTCAGTGCTGTACATCTCGATCACATTTAAGCAAATACAAGACCAAGCACTCAGTACCATCCTGTGCTTCTGCAATTTCGGTAACATTGGCTGCATTCTTTTTTATTTTTGTTTTAGTCTTTGGTAACTGGGTTAGGCCACTAGGCACAAGTGCCTGTATTCAGGGGTGGCCTGCAAGCACGGGTGGTTAAGTGAGTTGCTAAGAGTCACACAGTATGGAAGTGGAGGTTGTGAGAATCAAACCCAGGTCTGGTCTGCTGGGTGTACCAAGCTCATTCACAGCTCATTACTCCAACCTCTAGGCTATACTGCCAGCCCAATTCAATGAGACCTTCTCATCTAGGGTGTGGATGTCTTGTTTAAGATTCACTAAGGATGAATCAGTTTTATTCACCATCAATAATATGCACTGCTGAGTTTGCACCCTATCTTGGGGAAAATTCAGGTTGTCTGCATCCCGATCAATAGATGACTCAGAAGGTGTGCACCTGTGATGGGATAAGGCCGCAAATCCCTACATGCCCTCGTTCAGAACAAGTTGCTTCATTTTCATGGATGTGGTGTTCGGCTTTATTCCTTTGGTTCCTTGCTGCTTCTTGGCCATTTCTAAGAGTAGAGGAGCCCTGGTTTCTGAACTTTTTCAATGTTTAAGGTAAGGATGAGCTTATATTAGGGGATTAGGTCTGCAGAGCAACATCTAGTGGCCAACCATAGTGGTGACATCACTAGACGTTCCTGCTGTCACTCATCTTAAATCTGCTAAAACACAAAAATGTCCAGGCCCAGATGGATTCCCGGCAGAATGGTACAAGAAGTTCCATGATATACTTCTTCATCCACTACTTCAAACATTCTGGGAGGTTATGGAGGGTGACACTCCACCGCCTTCATGGGCACACACTATTTTATATGCCCTCCCCAAGCCAGGAAAGGACATTGCTGACTAGTGCTGTGTGGAATTTCCAAATTCCAGCAGCATGAAATTCCATGGAATTTTTAAAATTCCGCAGAAATTCCACTGAATTTCACCACAAACAGAATGGTGAAATTCCACAGTAGAAAATAGTTGCAGAATGATTTTCCCGGGAAAAAATGCTATATTCCGCGGCTCTCAATATTTTCTGCGGAAATTGTTGTGGAATAAATTTCCATGGAAAAAATTGCTTTTCCATGGAATATTATTCCGTGGATCACAGTAGGCAGATTTCTACTTAAGAACCAGTGAAATTCCAGTGGGAATTCTGCCAGTGTAATAAGGCAAAAAAAGGCAAGGCAAAATTTATTTAAAAGACACCCAATCCCGGAGGCTCTGGGCGCCGTACAGGCATTTAAACAAACATATAATAACCATTCCACACTAATTCCACTGGTGGAATTCCGCATTCTGCGCAGCACTATTGCTGACCCCTCTTTCTACCATCCAATTTTGATTTTAAATGCAGATTATAAAGTATTTATGGCAATCTGTACCACTAGATTAGAGTGCTTATTACCATCCCTGATTCACCTAGCTCGGACGGGCTTCTTTTGCGGCTGGAATACTATGGGCAATATACATCATACTCTACTTCTTACTGAATACATACAGCGAGGCAGATTCCAGCGGCATTAATTAGTTTGGACACCAAGAAGGCATTTGACAGGGTGTCCTGGGAATTTCTCTGGGACACCCTGTCGTGCTTACATTTTGTTGAAACATTCCTATCTTTGCTAAAATTAATATACGTTCAAACACTGGCTTATATTAGTATCAATGGGGCACTCTCATCTCCCATCAGTTTACAGTGGGGTACATGACAGGAGTACCCATTTTCCCCTTTGTTGTTTGCTCTATTTATGGAAACCCTTGCAATAGCAGTGTGGCAAGTGTCTCAATTTGAGGGAGTCTCTTTGGGCAGAGAGCCCAAAAGGTGTCCCTTTTTGTAGACAATGTCCATTTCACAATATTATCTCCAGAGGTATCAATAACTATATGATAATACAATAGCAGTATTTTTGTCTAATAGTATTTTGGTGACAGTTTGCATTAATCTATTTTTGGTACAGTGAACTATTTACTGGTGGCTGAGAATTTGTCATTGTAAGGCCTGAAGTTTAGTGCAGGTTAGTGAGGTTTGTGTATTTGACCCAGACAGTGCCTCAGGTGATGGAAACTGGTTTCCTCTGATCGTCTTCCGAGCACAGAATACCAGGTTGTTAAAAGGCTAGATCAGGGGAGGCTTACATCATAGGTATTGTTCTCAACTGCTTTCTTTTTCTTTGACTGAAATTTTTTTTTTCAGGGTATATTCTCTGTTGAATTGTTGTGCAGGTTGTCTTGCTGAAAGGAAAGAGAGTACTCACTGGGGTGGTGGGTCAGAGCTATAGCTGATTGTTTCTGGAGGGCACTGGCTTGGTTCCACCCACCCTTCCCATTACCCCACCTGCCCCAAGGGTGTTATTTCCTTTATACCAGGGGTTGAGACATCACATCCCCAAGAGGGCAAATGGCATATAACTGTCACATCCTTAAGAGCCCAGCACACTGCATAGAGGGTAAGCACACACATACACACACACACACTAACAAAAAAGACACCCCCCCAAAAAAATACTAAACAGAAAGGGAGAGAGATATGTGAGGAGTTGTGCAATGCACTGGCTGTGGAGTGGCAGTCTTCTGGGAGACATTCTGGAGGCTGCAATGCTGCCCTATTTGCAGGCAACTCTCTGCTGTGAGGGAGAAGGTTGCCCATCTCCAGACCAACCTGGCAAGGAGTAGGGAAACCTCCCCCACACAAGGAACACCAGTGCCACTGCCACTGCCTCAGAGGTTGCCAAGAAAGAGGAGTGTTTGGACCATGAAGGGCTCAGGGAGGGTGAGAGTGGTGGAACATAGGTGCATTCCTACAATTGTACCACTCCACAATTCATACACCATTCTGGCAGAGCATGGTTCCTCTCTGGAGGCATCCGCAGTGGAGACCAAGGAGGATGCTGGGAACTTCCACAAGGGAGACCCACAGGAGGGTGGCATCAGACACCACAGGGGAAGGAAGCAGCTTCTGGTGTGGGATTCAATTGTTAGGTGGGTAGAACTAGGGAAGGGAGGAGAGAGGGAGGTAATGTGCCTGCCTGGTGCCATGGCGTGGAGGGACAAAAAGCAAATCCTCAGGATAATGGGAGTAGCTGCACAGAAAAGGGAGCTGGACATCATTGTCCACCTAGGGGCAGATGACCTACAGTAGCTGGGCATGGGATCATAGCAGAGCAGGAGGAGTTTGTGGAGTTGGGGAGGAGCCTTAGACAAGTAGCATGCATGGTAACCTTCTCAGAGGTGTTGCCTGTCTATGGCATGGGTGAGGCTAGGATACTCTGCACCATGCAATTCAATGAATGGTCAAAAAACTGGTGTGGAGCACAGGGTTTTGTCTTCATTGGGGACTGGGGGTTCACCTGGAGGGATATAGGCCTATACTGGCATGGTGGTCTGCATCTGTCCAGGAGGGAAACTAGGCTCCTAGGTGATAGGTTTAAATGCTTCATTGGCAATCTTTTAAACTAGCTAAAGGTGGAGGCACTGGTAAGACATAAGGAATTCCCAGCCTGCCTCCACAAAACAGAGTAGTTAGTGAGGTAAACACCAAGGTAGAAAAGTCGATAGGGAGCAGGACAGGGGTAAATGAAGAAAAACGCAAAAGCAGTATGGGCAGAGATGGGGCTAAAAGAGGTAAAGCCATCAGAAAATGGAGGGCAATGAGTACCAATGCCGATAGTCTGGGTAACAAGCTTCCTGAACTAGTGGCCTTGATGGAAGTTGGACACTTGGATATCATGGCAGTCACAGAAACATGGTACATGGAGAACCATGACTAGGATGTCAGCATACCAGGGTACACAATCTACAGGAGGGACAGGGAGGGTAAAAGAGGAGGAGGAGTAGCTCTCTATGGAAGGGAAGGGATCAAAGCAATGGAATTAAAGGGTAAATGGGGAGGAGAGGAGGCACTGTGGGTCACCTTGGAGACAGGAAGTAGCACCACAATCCTCACAGGGTTTGTATACAGACCCCCCCATCTCAGAGGGAGGAATTGGACAAGGAAATGATAGAAGGCATCCTTAGAATGGCAGAAAGAGGGGAGATATTGTTGATGGGGGACCTGAATATACCAGATGTTAACTGGAGCATATTTGCTACAGCCACATCCAAGAGCAGGGTCATTCTCGATGTCCTACAGGGGGCATATCTCAGACAGCTAGTGTTGGAACTGACTCAAGAGGAAACAATCTTAGACCTGGTACTCTCACATGGGGATGGAGAAAGGATCTCAGAATTAGAAGTAGGTAGCAATCTAGGAACAATTGACCACCAAACAGTGTGGTTCAAGATAAAAACAGCCATACAAAAGCAAGGGTACTGGACTTTAGAAGAGCTGACTCTGGCAAAAGTGATGAGTGCCTAAGGAATGCACTAGCAAATTGGCAGGAAGGAGGGGTGGAAGAACAATGGGGAAACATCAAAACTGACATCACAGAGGCAACAAGCCCTTGTGTGAAGCAAATAAACAAAATAAAATAGAAAACCACTAGGGTTCTCAAAAGAGGTGGTGGGGAAGGTTAGGGAGAAAAAGATAGCATGCAGGAAGTATAGGGAATCAGAGAAGGAGCAGGGCAGAGAACTATATCAGTAAAAGCAGAAGAATCTGTCTCCTCTTCCTTTTCATCCCCCCATTCCTCCTCCCTTGCTATTTCCCCATCTACAGTATCAAATACCCAATGCAATGCCTTCCCTATTTCTCCCCTTCTCCCTCTCTCTCTCCCATACCAACCCCTCACCCCCACTCTTCTTTCTTTTTTCCCACTAACCCACTCCTAACAAAGCTTCACTGAGCCGCCTATGACTTGTACTGTATAATTAACCCGCAACACAATTCCTTGACAATGTCTTTGACTGCTATTATTGTAACTTTACTTGTCTTTTTTTTTGTAGTTCCACTGTAATGATCATGTTATGTTTTGTATCTTATTGTCCTTATTGCCTTGACGTGGAACCTTTGTAAAAGAGTCCTCAGCTCAAAGGTGTCATCCGAAATACAAATAAATAAAAATAAACAAATAAAAGCAGAAGGAAGTGGGGAAGGCAGTCAGAATAGTGAAGGCCCAAACTGAGGAAAAGATAGCCAACTCAGTTAAGAAGGGGGATAAAACCTTTTATAGGTACATCAGAGAGCGATGAAAGACCAGAGGAGGAATAGTGAGGCTTAATAAAGGGGAGGAGAGGTGGGCAGAGGGTGACAGTGAAACAGCAAAGATACTGAATGAATACTTTTGCTCTGTATTCACAAAAGAAGAAGAGGGGGAGGTACCTAAACCAAACAATAGAAGCACTCTGGACAGGAGTTTGATACCAGTCCATTCATAGAAGAAAGAGTCCTGAAAAAACTCCTAAAACTGAAGGTGGAGAAAGCAATGGGACCTGACGGGATTCACCCCAGAATTCTAAAAGAACTAAGGGGAGGCCTAGTGACACCACTGACTACCCTTTTTAACAAATCATTGGATGATGGTGTGGTACCTGAGGACTGGAAGAGGGAAGATGTGATTCTCATTTACAAAAGTGGGAGCAAGACAGAGGCAGGAAACTACAGACCTGTCAGCTTGACCTCAGTGGTAGAGAAAATGATGGAATCACTTCTTTAGGAAAGAATTGTTGAGTACCTAGAGACCAGTGGGGCACTGGCCCCAGGGCAGCATGGATTGACAGCTGGAAGGTCATCATGTCAGACAAATCTAATCAATTTCTTTGTTGTTGATAAAAGTTCTTTATTTAAAAAAACTGGGCCCCTTTCCTTATATATTTAAGTGCTACATAATTAACTATTTTTTTTTTCTTTTCAGTCTTAGTCCACCTTCTAAGGTACGCATTTTCTTTCTGATTAACAGTATAATGAACCTATAAATATTTATTGTTAACTATATGTAATTCCTTGTATGACTTCTGACAGTTTCAATTATTACATAAGCATATTTTTTATTGCTACATTATGCTCTTTTCTCTGTATTCTGTTTTTACAATAACAAAATAAAATCTTTAAAGTAAACAAAAGTGGGAGCAAGGCAGAGGCAGGAAACTATAGAAATTTTAGTTTGACCTCAGTGGTAGGGAAAATGATGGAATCACTTCTGAAAGAAAAAATTGTTGAGTATCTAGAGGCCAGCGGGGCAGAGCACACAAGGCAGCATGGATTCACAGCAGGAAGGTCATGTCAGATGAATCTAATAGATTTCTATGACTGGCCGACCAAAGTAGTAGACCAGGGAGGGGTTGTGGATATGGCCTACCTAGACTTTATCAAGGCATTTGACACAGTCTCAAACAAAAGATTAATAAACAAGTTAACTAATCTGTGAGTGGTCCAATGGTGGTAGCCTGGGTAGCAAATTGGCTGGACAACAGGACACAGATGGTAATAGTAAACAGAGTACACTCTGAAGAAAAGGAGTTACTAGTGGAGTACTGCAGGGTTCAGTATTGGGTCTGGTCCTCTTTAATGTCTTTATACGTGACACAGTACAGGGACTGTAAGGAAAAGTATATCTCATTGCAGATGACAAGCTGCAACAGGGTTGATACACAAGTGTGGGTGTGGAAAGGATGAGAAGGGACTTGGCAAGGTTGGAGGAATGGTCAAGAGTACAGCAGCACCTATTCAATGCAAAGAAGTGCAAAGTAATGCACCTGGAAAACAAAAACCCAGAGGAAGAGTACACAATGGGGGGAGGGTACCAACAACAACAAAAATGGAAAGGGGCCTGGTGGTAGTTATATCAGATGACCTTAAGGTAGGCAAGCAATGTGAGAAGGCAGTAAGGAGGGCTGGAAGGATACTGGGTTGCACAGAGAGAGGCATCACCAGTAGAAAACAGGAAGTTGCTATCCTTCTGTACAGACAGTTGGTGAGACCCCATCTGAAGTACTGCGTGCAGTTCTGGAGACCCCATATCCACAAGGACATAGACAGGATAGAAGCAGTCTGGAGGAGGGCAACTAAAATGGTGCAGGATCTGCACCAGAAGCCATACAAAGAGAGAAAACATTAGCTTAATATGTATACCCTTGAGGAAAGGGGGGGACATGATAGAAACTTTCAAGTACCTCAAGAGAATCAACAATGTCCAAGAGGATGGCATATTTCAGAAAAATAGATGTGCAAGAACAAGGGGGCACATTTTGAAGATGGGGGGCTCAGGGGCAACATAAGGAAGTATTTTTTTCACAAAGGGTGGTGGACACACGGAACAGTCTTCCTGAGGAGGCTGTGTAGTCAAAAACAGTGGAGGAATTAAAGAATGCATGTGACAGACATAAGACAATTCTAGTGGTGGGTAGGAGGAAGTAGGCTGTTGGTTAACTAGGATCTGCAGTATATCCAGTAGTTAGGGAAATGGGAAGACTAGGTGGGCCAGGAAGTCCGTATCTGCTGTCAAAGTCTTTGTTTCTATGTTTCTGCAGCTTGGACTATTTTGTATCACTTTGAGAGAGTAGCTGGCTGTAAACTAAATGTACACAAGAGGAAGGGGAGGGTCAGGGACCACAGCCAGGCAGCAGATGCAAAAGGAAGGAAGGGGTGGACACCAGTCCATTCACAGTGGGGAGAGTTCTGGAAGAACTCACAAAACTGAAGGTGGACAAGGCTATGGGTCCAAATGGCTTACATCCAAGGATATTACTGGAGCTGCGACGTGAACTAGCAGCCTCTCTGGCTGCCTTGTTTACCAAGTCCCTCAGCACAGAAGTGGTTCCACAGGACTGAAAGAGGGCATATGTAGTACCTCTGCACAAAAAACAGCAGTAGGGAGGAGGTAGGGAATTACGGTCCAGTCAGTTTCACCTCAGTAATGGGGAAGATCATGGAGGCACTGCTGAAAGAAAGGATAGTGGCACACCTGGAATCCAACGGGCCCAGAATCTGAAGCAACATGGACTCACATGAGGCAGGTCATGTCAAACTAATCTTATAGATTTTTTTTTGATTGATTGAAGAAGGAAGTGAATCAGGCAGGGGCGGTGGACATCGCCTGCCTTGACTTTAGCAAGGACTTCGACACCGTCCCACATAGAAGCCTGGTAAACAAGATGGGTAGTCTGGTCATGGGGCAAAAGGTGATTAACTGGGTTAGAAACTGGCTGATGGACATGAGGCAGAGGGTGGTAGTAAATGGGATCCAATCCATGGAGGGAGGGTGACCATCAGGGTTCCTCAGGGATCAGTCCTTGGGCCAGTCCTGTTCAATGTCTTCATTAATGATATTGCGGAAGGGCTGGAAGTAAAGGTCTGTCTGTTTGCAGATGACACCAAGATCTGCAATAGGGTAGATACTCCAGAAGGGATGGAGAAAATGAGGGACCAAAAGAATCTTAAAAAATGGTCTGAGGTGTGGCAACTGAGGTTCAATGCAAAGAAGTGCAAAATATTGCACTTGGGGAGAGGGAACCCTGGGGGAGCTACAGGATGGGGGAGGGAGGTGCTGACTATCACCAAGGAAGAAAGGGACCTGGTGGTTATCATTTCTGATGACCTCAAGGTGACAAAGCAGAGCACAAAGTCTGCAGAGAAGGCCAGTGGTGTGCTGGGGTGCATAAGTAGAGGTATCAATAGCAGAAGGTGGGAGGTGGTGATGCCACTGTATAAAACACTAGTGGGGCCTCATCTAGAGCACTATGTGCAGTTTTGGAGGCCACACCTGTGCAAGGACATTGTACCACAAAACATATGAGGAGAGATTAATGGACCTCAACATGCACTCACTGGAGGAAGGGAGGTAGAGGGGAGATATGAAAGAAACCTTCAAATACCTCTGGGACATAAACAAGGTGAAAGGGGAAGACATCTTCCAATGTAGAAAGAGTACAAGAATGAGGTGGCATGACATGAAATGGGAAGGGGCCAATTAAGAGGAAATTTGAAAAAGTCTTTCTTCATGGAGAGTGTGGTGGTCACATGGAATGGTCTGTCACAGGAGGTGGTGGGAGCAACCACATTGTGAGGTTTTAAACATGCCTGGGACAGGCACAAGATAACCTTGAGGTGGGAGGAATGATGTAAAGCCACTGATCAGATAGGATCAAAGGCAGCATACAAGTATAGGGCTTACAGGCAGACTAGGTGGCCATAGCGGTCCTTATCTGCAGACATTTTCTATATTTCTGTGTTTAAGACAGAGGTCCTATTGTTTAATTCAAACCCTCCAATGAGTTAAAACAACAATACCCCTAAAATGGTCATGCACAACTCTTAAAGGGGAACTGTCATCAACAGGATTTCATAATGTCTGAAAGCCCATAAAAAGCTAATTTTAATGAGCCACTGTGTTTATCTATGAGTGTTTGCAGTCCAGAGTTATTCATATGTAAATCACCCTGTAATTAAGGGCTGGTGGCAGTCATATGTTTTGGGCTCCTGAAAGGAAATTATGTCACTGAGGGTCTAGGTCCTCCTTTGACTGTATTTAATCCAACAGGTTAAATAGGAAATCGACTGCATTATTAAGTGTGTTTTAAGGTGTTATTACACTTTCTGCAGCTATATTAATTACTTTGTATGTGCATTAAAAGTAGTGAGTTACCACCTTTACATTTCAGACTCTTAGTAAAAATAATCCATCTTCAGGATTGCTTTAATCTCTAGGCTATACTGCCAGCTGATCATCAAAAACGGCACATCTCCAGTTGTTTACTCCAATTGTTTAACCAGCAGTAGCACACTAAGCTGAAAACTTTTTATAGGTGCGACCTGGGATCACAGGGAAGTTAAGTGACTTGCTCAGGGTCACACAGTATGCAAGTGGGGGCTGTGAGATTCAAACCCAGGTCTCCAGATTTGTAGCTCAGAGCCTTAAACCACTGTGCTACACTGTGCTAAATTAACATATTGCTATTGACAGTTTAAAACCTAAATGAGGTAAATAGTTTGCCTTTTCATGGCTTGATAATCAACAGTAGGTATTTTTCAAATCTGAGGATTGTTTTATTTTCTGCAAGCAACAGAACAAGTTGCTCTCACACTAGATATATCCTCCTGTTTTATGTCTAGTATTTTGGGTTTTATTTTTTTATGTGTCCCCGTGTGTTGGAGTTAACTGATTTTATAACATAGCTCCCAGCTACTTTGCTTATACTTAGCCTCCAGAGTAGCTCAAGGCTGGCTCTGTGATGCCAACAGGTATTTGGGCCCCATATCAGGATTTCTAAACCCTGGCTGTGTTCATGTCAGTACAGATTTCTGGGACTTCCACAGCACCAACTTTTGTCTTTTTCCATTCCCTCACTTGCAGCTTTTTCTCTTACAATTTCAGGTGTGAACTTGGGTCCACAAGATGCAAATGTGGCTACTTACGTACTGCTAGAGATGCAGCAAAATTTAATTTCGCCAGTGAAATTCGAGCAAAATCACCAATTTCACTTAGCAAAACGTTTCACGAAATTATGACCTTGGGTCGAAATTTTGCCTGTATAGTGAGACGAAATTTCACCTGTAAATTTTGCTTCCGCCTGTAAATTTTGCCTTATCATTTAACTAAGGTGAAATTAAGAAAAAAGGCGTGTCACATCACTAGCTCTCTGCAGCAGACTACAGGTCACATGTGTGCCTGTACTCAGACAAGAAGCCACTGAATCTACATCCTTTTCCTGCAGTTTGTAGGCTAGATAGAGAGTAGCACAGACTGTGTGAGAGAGAGAGAGAGAGACAGACAGAGAGTAAACAAGCATTTGTCAATGCCGAACGTTCGCTTGCAGGTATTTGCAGTGGTGTTTGTCACGTATGGTGCTTTACCCTAATGCCCTGTGCGATTGCTGGTATTTGCACAATAAATTTTCAGCATGACCTTTTTGTTACCCCCATTGTGCGCTACATAGGCGGAAATACGTTTTGGGCAGGATGTGAAAAATGACAGCTGTACTGCTCATAAGGAAGTGTGGTAAATGGCAATGTTGAAAATCTGGAGTGGAAATACTGAAAATTCGCAAACCACGAGCGCAGTGTGGAACTGTGCAATGCACGCCATAAAACAGTCATTTTAGGAATTTTTTCACCAAATTTTCAACATTGCCATTTTAAAACCTCTGCTAATGAACAGTGTCACTGTGATTTTCTTACTGTGTTCCATACATTGATTTCGCACACCAACTGCCCACTGTGCACTACATGGGCGGAAACACATTTTGGGCAGGATGTGAAAAATGACAGCTGTACTGCTCATAAGGAGGTGTGGTAAAATGGCAATGTTGAAAATCTGGAGTGAAAATATTGAAAATTCGCGAACTTACTGAGCCTGTGTAGGAACCATGCAACGATCAAAGTTTTTCGAAACATAATTTCAACATGGGTTTTTGGGACCTTTTCTCATGAATGATGTCACTGTCATGGCATTATTTGGGCCTGAAGGGTGATTTTGCGCGGTGACTGCGCTGACTGAAATCACCCTTCAGGCCCGAATAACGCCATGACAGTGATATCATTCATGAGAAGGGGTCCCAAAACCCATGTTGAAAATTTGCAAAAATTCCAAAATGCCTGAGATATGCAATAAAGTTGAAACCCCCTATCTAGCCCATTATACAGCTTACGGCATTTCCTCCGTTCATGGTCGGCTTTGAAGAGTGCAGACTTTCCCAGTCCATGAGAAGATCGTACGCACCGAGCTCTGGAGGTAAGTATGGGGTGAGGGGGTGGGGAGGCAGGGTGCGAGTGGGTGGGTGTGGGTTGTGGGGGCAGGAGACTGCGTGGGACCGTTTTACTTTACAGGGTTTTTACTATTAATGATGCGGGACATTTGCCACACTGGGTGGGCTCCCAGTGTGGCAGAAAGATAACTGGGGGCGAGGGAGCCGATGGGGGATTTGGCACCTGGTCATTGCTAGCATAGAACGTTTGCCATGCTGGGGGTGGGCTCCCAGCGTGGCACCAAAGCTTTGGAGGAGGGCGCGCAGCGGGGAGGGGTGGTTGGCGCGGGGTGGCGTGACCACGGTGCTCCTGTATCACAGTGGTGGTTTTCTTTGGAGCGAAGACCACCGCTGTCATACACAGCTCCCACACCCATTGGTGCAGGACTGCCACGCCTGCTCAACTGAGCAGTGGATTGCAAGGGAGAGGCACAACTCCAAAGTGTGCTACTCTCCCAAAATGTTCCTTGCACATGCACGCAAGTGAACGTAAAAAAGATTATTTTGGGAGTGAGAAAGTGAGAGCTTGTGTTGTGTGTGTGTGTGTTGAAATTCTGTTCATCCTCTATGTCTTTATATAGCAAAAGTTTATCTTTCTCTTGTGTTCTATTTTTCTATGTTTATCTTCATAGTTGGTGTGTGTGTGTGTGTGTGTGTGTGTGTGTGTGTGTGTGTGTTTCACTCACCTTTGTTTCATGTTTCTTTATTAGTTTCTTAATAAACCTTTTTATAAAAAAAACATAATGATGGAAGGTAGTGGGTCTGACTGGAGCTGGAGAGAGTGGAAGGGGAGGACAATGAGTTTGCCTTAACAAGAGCATATTTATAAGTGACACCCCCCAGAAGCAGGAGCATGTGGTCCCAGCCTCTGCTCACCCAGCAGCAGCAGCCATTGGTCATTGGCCCCAAATCAACATGTTCCCCCCACCCACGATATGCAGCACTGTCAGCAGCAGGAGCAGCTTCCCCTCCCAGCAGCAGTATGTGGCCCCTGACACCGCCACCCAGCACTCAGACTCGGAGTCAATTGCCCCTCCTCACAGTAAGAGCACATGGCTCCCACCAGCCCCCAGCATGGACAGGATGATGATGTAGGGGGTGAGGCCCCCACTGGGACATCAGCTGGAGTGCCCCCCCAAGCAAAGATCATCAGTCTGGTCATTTTTTACCACAAAGGCAGATGACAGAAGTGTGGTTGTCTGCAGCCTTTGTGGTAAAAATGTGAAAAGGGGTAAACCAGAGTCCCACTTTGGGACTTCTAGTCAAATAAGCCACCTGCAGCACCACCATGCGGAAGAGTGGCTCACCAAACAGTGAGAGACAGCAGCAGGAGGCAGCACTGAGGCTCGGTGGCACTAGTCTATGGGGCACAATACCAGGAGGAGGTCTAGCAGCAGGATGCACCCGGAGCCAGAAGAGACAGAAATTGCATTCCCCACCCCAGCAGTGATGCACAACACCACACCCGACAACGCTAACCCATCCCTGAGCAACCTGCAGCCCAAGTCAGGTGGTGATCACTGGTTCAGACCTGGAGGCTGTGTGCGCTGAGGTCCAAAGTGTCCATCAGGACATTGACCAGCTCTGCCAGGAGGTCAGGGGGGCCTCCAAAAAATAATGGAGGACCAGAAGAAGGTCTTGGACCTCCTGGCGGAACTCCAAGGTGGTGGTGGTGGCACAGATGGCAGTGCCTAATGTAATGGCTGGTGGACCAGTGTTGTTTTATTTTTCTTCTCCTTTCTTTGTTATTGTCACTCTTCGTCTTCTGCACCACTCCCTTAAAAAAGAAAAACAAAAAAAAAAGAAAAAACATTTAAAAAAACAACAAAAAAAAGTTCTGTCCTCTTTGTCTTCCGTTCTATATCATCTTGTTTATTTTTTCTTATCCTGTCATTTATGCTCCCTCCCTTTCCCATCCCCTCTTAAATGAATTCCTTTCTCTCCTGATCCTGCATGTCCCCAACTCCCCGGTCCCCGATGCCCAGTTCTCCTGTTGTAGCACCATTCCCATAAACTGTGCACTATTCCTCTTTTATCTTACTCCATTTCTCTTTATATGTGTTCTTCCTTCTATCCTATCCATAAATGTCAAGTATTTGAACTTGTTACTATGAACAAAGATATTTTCCAAAGCTATGTGAGAGTGAATCTTGGCTCTTCTCATGTCAAACATGGCCCTCAAGTCAACAAATGCTTCCAAAAATGTTTTGCATTAAATTCAGGCAGAAATCTGGTCTCAGCAAAGATGTTTTATGGTGCCCCCCCCAAACCCATACATCAAAATGCTGTTTTGGACATTGTTTACAATTGGTTTTAGGCCACATCTTGTTCTGTGAGTGCAGAACAAGCAGTACATGTCTATAAATGTTTCTTAAAAAATGTTACGCTAATTTCAGACAGAAGTATTGTCTCAGCCATGATGCTTTATGTCGCCCAAACCCCCACCCGACCCAAATGATAGTCTTTGGCCCACTGTTTACAACTGGTTTTAGGCCACTCTTGTTTCTGAGAGTGCAGCTCAGGCAGCATATGTCCTGAATTTTTAATCAAAAATGGTACATTAAATTGAGACTGAAATCTGGTGTCAGTCCTGATGTTTTATGGTGCCCCCCACCACCACCACCTAGACATTAAAAGGCTGTTTTGGCTACTGTTTACAATTGGTTTTAGGCCATCTCTTGTTTTTGAGAGTGCAGCACAGGCAGTACATGTCCAGAAATATTTCCCCAAAAATGTTACAGTACATTCAAACCTAAATCAGGTGTCAGACATGCTGTTATATATTGTACGCCTCCCACCTGGACCAAAACATGTTGTCTGGCCCACTGTTTACCAATGATTTAAGGCCTAATCATGGTGTTGACACTGCCTAACATGACCCAGAAGTCCAGCAATGTTTCCCAAAAAATTGCACAGTACATTCAGACAGAAATCAAGTGTTAGACATGCAGTTACATTGTTCACATCCACCATGATAACCCAAATCTGCTGTTTACTGCACCATTTAAAATGGTTTTCAGGCCTAACCATGGTGTTGACACTGTGTGCATACATAAGTCCAGAAATGTTTCCCAAACAATGTTGAAGTACATTCAGACTTAAATCAGGTGTCAGACATGCTGTTATATGTTGCACGCCTCCCACCTGGACCAAAATATGTTGTTCGGCCAACTATTTACAAGTCATCTCATGCTTATTCTCTGTTCTGCGGGTGCAGGACAGGCTGTACATGTCCAGAAGTGTGACAATAAAAATGGTACATAAAATTGAGGCTGGAATATGGTCTGAGTCAGGATGTGATATGGTCCCCCCACCACCACCACCCAGATATCAAATAGCTGTTTTGGGGCCTGTTTGCCAAGTATTTCAGCCAGAATCTTGGTGCTGTTCATATCAAACAGGGCCTACAAGCCCAGAAATGTTTTCAAAAAAATGTTACAGTAAATTCAGGCAGAAATCAGGTCTTAGCCATGTTGATATATGGAACCCAAGCCACCACTTGAACCAAAACAGGCTCTTTGGTTCACTGTTTGCAAGTCATCTCATGCTGAATTTCTGTTCTGTGACAGTGAGCTCATAACAGACCGTACATGTCCAAAAATGTGACAGCAAAAATGGTACATAAAATTGAGACTGAAATCTGGTGTCAGTTCTGATGTTTTATGCTGCCAGCACCCAACATTAAAATGCTGTTTTGGCCACTGTTTACAATTGCTTTTAGGCCACACCTTGTTTTCATGAGTGCAGCACAGGCAGTACATGTCCAGAAATGTTTCCCAAAAAATTGAACAGGACATTCAGACCTAAATCAGGCGTCAGCTATGCTTTGTCTGGTTCAGGAATCCTCTTCACATAGTCGATCAATGCTCCTCCTGCTGCTGCTGTACACATAAGTATCTGTCTTTATTTTTTCGAGTGCAAGAGACGGGGCTGGAGGGTTGCTATTGGGATGTCTTGAGTTCTGATATGTTTGTACTGATTTTATATTATCTACCAAGTCAGAAAAAGAAGGCCTTCAAATTCAGTTCAAGTATTCTTCAGTTTTTTAAAAACTGATCGTTATTTTCATGTTTTTGAAGTAATTCATGCTCTTTTTGGTGTTACCTCAAACACCAGTTTTTATCCATTGAAAAACGTCTCAATTTGTTCTCAAATGACCATCAAAAAAAGCACGGAAAATGCTAATTAGCCTTCAGAAAGAAAGTATAAAGACTGGTAAAAAACTGTTATGAAAGAGTCCTTCAATTGCATCCAGAAGACCCTTCATTTCCTCCTAAAATGAATGCCTTCAAATATACTTCAGTTTTTGAAGTAATTCAAAGTGACTTAGCTTGTACCTCAAACACCAGTTTTTATCCATTGAAAAAATGTGCCAATTTGTTTTCAAATGCCCTTCAAAAAAAGTACGAAAAATGCTAATTAACCTTCAAAAAGAAAACTGAAATAATGGTAATGAACTGTTATGAACAAGACCTTCAACTGTACCTGAAATACCTTTTAAAGCTCAAATTTCATACAGTCCTGAAACATAAGAATCTAATGGCCAGCAAATCAGAAAAACTACCCCTACCACCTATGGGCCCCATTTTCTTCCACCCAGACCAGTCCTAGGACCTCTGACTAGCATCCCCTACCTACAGGTCCCTTCTCTGCCCACCCTGCCCAGCAACTGGAACCCAAACCAGGCTTCCCCACCTACATGCTGCCTGTCCCCCACCCTGAATCAGCCAAGGGACTGCTGGGCTGGCCTGCCTCACCTATGTCTCCATGGTGTCCTCAAATGGACCAGCCTCAGGATGACTGGAATGGCCTCCCATGTCTATGTTTCCATTGCCCACCCACTCAGACCAGGCCTGGGAGCACGGGATCTGCCTCCACAACACCTACAGGTGAAGCTTGCCAGGATTAAACCCAATTCTGTAGCATGCTGCAGTAGAGTTACTACAGTAAACAATGCAATTCCAATGGTAGTCAGTCCCTTTTGTCATACAGGAAACTGTGACACTGCACTTCATCCTGATGGGCTTCACTGTACATCCTCCATGTCACTCAATTTCGATCAGTGTTGGGATCCAAGGTCCAGCTTTCTCTAGGAAAATCTCCCCTTTTTGCCAACTTGGATTATCTTTGAGAATCCATACTGGCTGTCCCCATGTATGTCACCATGTTCCTTCATCCAGATAATCCCTTGGACCATGAGACTAGTCTTCCGCATCTATGACTCCCCTGTCTGCCCAACCAGACCTGCAGTGGGACCCCTGGACCAGCTTTTCCCAACTATGTCCCAATATCCTTCCACCTGTACCAGCCCTGAGACCTCCCTCATTTAAGTCCCTCCTCTTCCCCCACCCAGACCAGCTCTGGAATCTCAAACTGGCATTTCTCACCTACTGTATGTCCATCGTTCTGCCCACCAGGATCAGACCTACAAACTCTAGAAGAGTATTTGACACCAACCTCCACATTCAACTCCCATGCTGTCCAGCACTTGAACTCCCTGACAGGATTCCATGTGATAATGGTCACTGTGTCATAGTGATCACCGTTTGGGCGAGTCTGCATTGCTGAAAATGATTTTTGGTGATATAAACTCACGGTGAACAGCAAGATGGTGCTGGAGACTTAAATTTTATTGTTTTATGTGGGCCCCCCCCGTGGGGGGTTTTCCCTGCACCTCCCTACTAAAGGATTCTCAACTCCAGGGGGGTGCATGTCGGGGGGTGTAAATCTAAAAAAAAAATGCAACCCAGGGTGCAAAAAATGAGCATGCCTAGAACTGAACCCAGCACCCTTCCAGCCCCAGCCTGTCACCATCCCACATGGCCAGCTCGGCAGCCCACCACCACACCATGCCTCACAAACCATCCCTCCCCTTCTGCCTGATGCATGGCGTGGTCCCTCCCCATCCCCACCCCTGGACGTGTGTATACATAGTGACATCCTGTCGCTATAGTCGATGAATCCCCTATCTGGTTGCCCTCCCTGCCTGGTAGCCCCGTGTAAAAGTGCCATGATTGAGTCGCCCTTTTTGAAATCACTCAGTCGCGGTCACCTAATACATGGGATATCCCCAGACAGGTTTCCTAAACTCACCTTTACCCTCTGCTTCTAGCAGGACCAGACAAGGGACCCATGGAACAGTGTCCAACTCACATCTTTTCCCTTATTTTTTAATTGGATCAGCCATAGGACTCCTATACAAGGGTCCCACACTCGCCTCCACCCCATCTCCTACCTGTAGCACCCCTAGGTGCATTGACTTGGGCCTGAAACATATCTGCATCCACTTCTTCCACTCATACCATCCTTAGGACCCTAAAACAGGGGCCAGATACTCACATGCGCCATCATCAGATTTTCTACAGCATACCAAAATGCTGAATCCAGAAACCCAGGAGCCCACCTATAGGCCCCCTGGAACCTATTTACTCATCTGAATCACCAAAGGGACCCCCAACAAGGCTTTCCCAGCTATGGTCTCCTCTTCCCCACCTGGTCCTCCCAGGGGACCCACATAATAGACTCTCCCACATATGTTCACCCTCTTCTCCCATCTGGAACACCTAGGGGACCACCCAAATCACACAGCCCCCACCCAGGACACTGAGGGATTGGAAACCTATGGCCATGATTGGGGGCAGTCAGGAGCCTTACAACATTGCTATGGGGTGGGGAAACCTGAAGCTGGGGATGGGGCTTGAGAGCCTGCTGCCAGGGCTAAGAGGGGTACAACAGTGAGTATGATACCATGGTGGGAGGGGCTCAAGAGCTAGTGGCCCGACCTTTAGCATGTAATGGGTGTGGGCACAATATTACAGTCAACCAACCCAATACAGATTAAGTAGAGGGTCTTACTTGAGCACTATAGGAACCAGTGGTAGGCATCTTGAAGAGATGTTATCCACCGCACCTGTAAAAAAAAAAAAGTAGAAAAGGGTGTCACAAAGGATCCATAGCTGTTAAATGGTACAGTAAGGATGGAAAGGACAGGCTAGGCATAGAAATATACTTATCTGATGTTTAGGGGTCCATGTCCTGTCAGACATGTCATATAAAATAAAATTAGGTTAGCTGGGGGAAACAATAGAAGACCAGAAACTGAGAGGAAAGGAAGTGTGGTTTGGGAGTCAGTCCAAACCCCATGTGTTTCTATTGGTGGCCCTGTAACCAGTATTGTACCTGATAGCCAGATGGGCTAGTGGAGGCTTTTCAGGGGCTAGTAGGCCTGTTAGTAAATAAAAGAATGGTACTGGTGGTCTTGTGGGCTAGGAATGCCATGGGGGGCTACTAAGTAACATGGTAGCCCTGACTGTCTAGTACCCTGTGGCTAAGACCAATTTTCCTTTGAAATGAATTAGTACTCTTCTCTGGGGTCTTGTGGGAGCTCTTTGAGCCCTAGTATTGTGTGGGTGCTGCTGATATGGAATAGTGACAGGAGGAGGATACGCTTGGGTTGCACCTGCAGCCAGCCACATAGTGCAATCGTGCTACAGTGAAAGTGCCTGCGGGGACTTGTAACTCCCAGCCCACAGAGAGCTCAGGCTGCATCTCACTCTGCATGGGTGGGGGATAGAGAGAGAGAGAAAGACTCAAGAAAGAGAGAAAGGAGCCAGAGGGAAGTGGAGGAGGCAATAATAAAAGCACCTCCCTCTTCACCTTCCCAAACCATCACTTCGGTGGAAGTAAAAGTTCACATGGCTAATTAAAAAAAAAGAGCCACACAGGTTCCCAGTGCCATGGCTAACAAAGGTATCAGTTTAGGAAAAATCATCTTTTAACAAAAATCCTGTTTAAGAAAGCTTATCTTCACAGAAATGCACAAAACAAGAACTTGGTCACTTTAAGATGGCTTACACCTTGGGTGCATGTGACAAGATGAAAATAAGTATAGTATAAGTGAGACTAAAACACCCAAACAAGGAGAAGTAGGGTCACTCTCCTGAGCCAGGAGAAGTGGGGGCACCCTCCGAGCCAGAGGAAATAGGGCCATACCTGCCCCCCAAACCAGAAGAAGCAGGGCCACCCCCCTTGAGCCAGGAGAAGCAGTGACACCCTCCTGAGCCAGGAGAAGCAGGGTCATCCAACCCCTTTCCAGCAGCTCTCAACCTCCCAAGTTTGTCCCAGTGGATTGCTCACCCACAGTAGCAGGGCCAAGAGATAGAGGCCCATGTGCTCTCTCCCTTGAGTCCCTCCACACTGCACAGTCCAAAGACATTTTCAAATAAACACAGCCACATACCTTAACAAAAAGGCAGAAGAAGTTAGGATCCTGTCTCTCTGGTTTTGCAGGCAGCTTCTTTCTTGGTTGCTGTTGTTATAGTTGTTGTTACTGTTGCTGTTGTCTGGAATTTTACTTGAGGGACTGACTCTGTGCTGCAGCAACTGGCTGGGCATGGGTTGGGCATTTTTTGGCTATTCCACAACACAGACATAAGGGAGAGCAACTGGCTAGAGTTGGCCAAAGGGGGGACAATTGGACTGGTCATGAGTACTAGAAGGATCCACCAGGCTGGGCTTGAGTGCAAAAGGGGGCCCACTGGGCTGTGCGTGGGTGCAGGCAGTAAACTGAAGCAACCACAATAAAAAAAAAAGAAAACACATGTAATGGTTACAATAATTTAACTGCTACAAGATGGGTCATTTCAAGTGTAATGGATACTGAGTGCAGTTTTGACAATGAAAGATAAAAAATGTAAAATGAATAGTTCAGAATAAACTGCTCAAAAAGAAGGGACAAAAAGATGGGTCATTTGAAGGTTATTTGAAGAAAAAATGAAGGGTAAAGATAATAAAATGGAATATGACTGGCTGAATGGTACAAATACTAAGAAATGAAGGGGCTTTGAGAATAAAATAACCGAATTCACCCTTCTTTTTCTGTATGGCTAGTGTACTGAGGATTACATCATCATGATATGCATGCCAGGATTTGGATACAGGATGTTGGAATGCACCACATTTCACACTGCACAAGGTAAGTATTGAATTTTTCATTACTGGGATAGTTGACTGCAGCATGGATATCTGAGTCGGATTGTAATTGAATTCTTTCTGCTTTTGTCAACATGCAGGAATTCAGATGCTGTTAACTCCAGGTGCACTGCCACTGCTGCTCAACATGTGTGCAATTCATTAACTTGTGGTAAGCAGCGGCGGAGCCAGGTTTGGGAGCATTTGAGGGCCGGGGGTGGCCATTCAAGTCAATCACAGGCTCCACAATGAGCACTAAACAGTGAATAGAGATGGTGGTGGGGCACCACTACTCACACTGGGGCAGCCAGGAGGGGCGACCACCCCTTCACTCCCTCCTCTAGCTCCACCATTGGTGGTAAGTATTTCTTAATGTGTGATGGTCTTCGGTGGGTGGGTGGTGGAGGAGGTGGTTGAGGGTTGGTGGATATGGTTAAGTATTAAGTTTGTGGTTACTGCAGTAAAGAGATGTCAGACTTTGACAGTAACTATCTTCTATATGGGTCTGTCAATATTCAGGAATTCCGCTGCTGGGATGCATCTGTTACCTGTCAATCGGGCTGTTGGCTGTGCTCATCAGACATAGTCTGCTCATGTCAAGTGTTTAAGTTTAATAGCTATTCCCTGATGTAAGTATTGCTTCAAGTAATGATGGTGGGGGGGGGGCACCTAGTTGTAACAATGCTAAAAATGTCTTCTTTTTTTCTTATTGCCAGGTACAAAGTACTTCAGTTGGAATGGTTGCTTAGTTTTCCGGTGGACATTTGCCAATGCATCCCATCTCTGTATGGCATTGGTGACTAAATACAAGTCTTCCATTCTGGTGTGTGGACGCTGGATTGAGGTGCTGCACCTGTGAGGTGTGGGCCACTGCTGACAACTAAAACCATATGTCATCATCATCATCAATGGATGCCTGTGAAGGAAAACACACATATTATAAATACTGCTGTGCTAACTTGAAAATTGTGACCTTGGATTGTATCCTCATGTGTTTTGCCATTGCCACTGTGGAATCACCCATCTGGTGCTTAAAGAAGTCCCTTGATTGAATCACTGTAAGATGATGAACGATATATTACTTTCATCCGTGAATGTGCAACTGACACTGTAAATGGCAGCATAACCATTTATCACCTGCACTGTGATGCTACCTGAACTGACACTGTTACCAATATTGAAAAACAAATTCCTTTTGAACAGAGAATTTAATTTGCCAGTCATGATTCGACAGATGTTGTTTGAACCAGTCATCTGTAAAAAGGTGGAGAAAAAATATGAAAATAAAAAAAAAATTAGCATTGATACTTACCTGTGGTGATACCTACCATCGATGCTGGCAATGTCCCAAAAAATGTCCCACTGCTGAAATTATTTTGGTTATGAGCCTACGGTGAAACATACCAGTACCTGGAATGGAGTACACAAACTCTAGCAAGTGAAAAACGTTACAATTACAATACTGACCTGTACATAATGATGCTTGCAATGTGGATTGACTAGGCTCTGAATGTGCCATGTTGACGTATCATCCTTATTCTGAAGTCCTGGCCTCACATGGCTTGATCATGGCAAAATCTGCATAGAGTGAAATGGAAATATATAAGAAACTTATACATTAGGGTATGGTGCCTTGCATGCATATTTGACATTCTGTTGCAACACAGGCATGCATAACAGCACAATGGAGGTTTAAGTAATACCATGACAACAAATTAAATCTAATTACCATGAATCAGGTGACCAAAATACAGGCCATGGAGGAAGAACATATATATTTCTTGCTTGATGATGATATGTGTTGCTTTCTGAGTGGCTGCTTCTTTGGCTGGAAGGAAAATAACACCAAGTATGCTTGCTGGGATGAAAGTATTGCGTCGAGCTGGTTGACGTACTGGCCCAAAATGTGCTGTCAATGCTGTCATCATGGGTGGTTGGCAGGAGGGAAAATGACACCAAGTGTGCTTGCTGGGATAAAAATGTTGGATCATGCTGGTTGACGTACTAGCTCAAAATGTGCTGGCAATGCTGCGGTTCTTCTTGGTGGAAGACTGCTGGAGGAGGAGGAGGAGTAATTTAGCTGGACTCGGGGCAGCATTGATGAACTGGTCTGTGACTGCTGTTTATGCTGGAGCATGCATCTGTCAGCTTCATAGATTTTCAGAGGTATTTCTTGGCAGTACGAGAGTGATGGCCCACACTGTCTAAGTCTGTGTTATGCACATTAGGTTGGATGACAAGGAGGTGTATCACATGATGGTTAAGTGTATACATGGGAACGGAATGTGCATGCATTTCTGAGTAACATAGTACTGGCTGTGCACTGTCTGACTAGGTCATTACATCGTATACTCAGTACCTGGCTATGTATTGTTCAGAAGAGACCGAGGTGCAAAAAGGGGGGGAGGAGTGGCCCTGTATGTTAATGAAAATATCAAAGCTACAGAAATTCAGAATACACATAAGGAGCCAGAAGAACTGTGGGTCACCCTGGAAACAGGAAATGGGACAGCCATAAGAACTGGGGTTGTCTACAGGCCCCCAGACCAGAGGGAGGACATAGACACATTACTGTTAGAAGATATACAAAACATGACAGCTAAAGGAGGTTCTGATAATGGGAGACTTCAACATGCCAGATACAGATTGGTCAATACCAGCAGGAACATCTGCCAGAACTAGACTCATAGTGGATTCCCTGCAGGGGGAGGGCCTCAAACAACTGGTACAGTAACCCACAAGAGACAGGGCTATCCTAGATCTAGTACTGACTAACAAAGAAGGGCTCATAGATCTCCAGGTAGAAGGTCACCTGGGGGCCAGTGACCATCACATGGTATGGTTCAATTTGGCTACTACATCTAAATCATCCCATTCCAAGGCAAAAATATGGGACTTCAGAGGAGCTGACTTTGATAAGATGGCCAACAGAGTTAAGATAGCCTGGCAAAAAGAAACACAGGTGAGGGTACAGGCAAAGTGGGCAAGCATTAAGGATGCAATACTTGAAGCAACATCCCATTGTGTTGAACAGAAAAGGAAGTGCAAAGAAGAAGGAAACCACTTTGGTTCTCAAATACAGTAGCAGAAAAGGTCAGAGCCAAAGGCTGGCCTTCAGGAAATATAAGGAACACAGCGGGATGAAGATAGGGAGGCATACCAAACTGCCCTAAGGGAAGCAGGTAAGGCAGTAAGGCAGGCAAGTCCCAAACTGAGGAAACACTAGCACGAACAGTAAAAGAAGGTGACAAGACTTTCTATAGATACATTAGTGAAAGGAGAAAGTCCAGAGGAGTGCTAAGCTTAATGGAGAAAGAGGAGCATGTGAGGAGGAGGACCCTGTAAAGGCATCTATCCTAAATAGATACTTTTGCTCAGTATTTATTGAAGAAGAGGTAGGCAGGGCCCACAGCTCAGCATCATGGACACAGGGGAGGAGGTGACCACTACTCCTTCACAAAAGAAAAGGGTCCTACAAGAGCTTGCTAAGCTCAAGTGGATAAGGCAATGGGACCTGATGGCATACATCCCAGGGTACTTAAGGAGCTAAAGGAGGAACTAGCAGAGCCATTAGCAGAATTGTTTAGTGAGTCTCTGAGCACAGGAGAGGTCCCAGAAGATTGGAGAAGGGCTCATGTGATCCCGGCTCCACAAGAGTGGTAGCAGGGAGGGCGGGGAACTACAGACGGTCAGTCTTACCTCAGTAGTGGGCAAGATTATGGAGGCACTCCTTAAGGAAAAGGATAGTGCAACACCTGGAATCCATAGGGGCACAGGATCCAAGACAGCATGGGTTTACAAAGGAAGGTCCTGTCAAACTAATCTCATAGATTTCTTTGACTGGGTAACCAGAGTGGTGGACCAAGGGGGCAGTTGATGTCACCTACCTTGACTTCAGCAAAGCTTTTGACACTGTTCCACATAGAAGATTGATAAATAAGCTGGGTAGAGCTCGGGGTGGGTCAGAAGTTGGTCAACTGGGTGGCAAACTGGTTGACTGGCAGAAAACAGAGAGTGGTGGTAAATGGTATACAGTCAGAAGAGATGCAAGTCACAAGTGGGTACCTCAGGGATCAGTCCTGGGGCCAGTCCTATTCAACATCTTCATTAGTGACCTTGCAGATGGACTAGAGGGTGAGCTTGTCTGTTTGCAGATGACACCAAGATCTGTAACAGGTAGATGATCCAGATGGGGTGGGCAGAATGAGAAGAGATCTGGATAAACTAGCAGAATGGTCAGAAGAGTGGCAACTGGGATTTAATGCAAAGAAGTGCAAAATCATGCACATAGGAAGAGAAACCCTGAAGCCACTTATAGGCTGGGAGGGAGTTGCTAGCAGTCACAAAGGAAGAAAGAGACTTGGGCATCATCATCACTGATGACCTAAAATCATCAAGCAGACCTCTAAAGCAGTAGATAAGGCTAGGGGGTGTTAGGTGTATTAGTAGGGGTATCCAAGTGTAAGAGGGAGGTAATAATCGCTCTGTAGAAGACGTGATGAGGCCCCATCTGGAGTGACTAGCGTGCAGTATTGGAGGCCACACCTTCACAAGGACATTAACCAAATTGAGGCAGTCCAGAGAAGGGCAACTAAAATGGTGCAGGGACTGCATCAGAAGACATATGAGGACAGATTAACAGAGCTCAATATGTATACCCTTGAGCAAAGGAGGAGAGGTGATATGATCGAGGCATTCAAACACCTTAAGGGCATAAACAAGGTGAAAGAGTCTAACATGTTTAAATATAAGAAAAATAGCAGGACAAGAGGACACAGCATGAGATCAGAGGGAGGCCGATTAAGGGGAATGTGAGAAATTCTTTCACAGAAAGAAGGTGTATGCATGGAATGGCTTACCACAAGAAGTGGTGGCTATGAATACAGTGCAGGGCTTCAAACAGGCATGGGATAGGCATAAGGGAGCAATACAAATGACTATGAATAGATAGGTCACTGACAGAGCAAAGGCCGATGGCACATTTATAAGGTAGAAAAAGAAATGGGCAGACTGGATGGGCCTTGCGGTCCTTATCTGCCGTCAACTTCTATGTTTCTATATGTTTCTATGTGGTGGCACACTCACTAGACACTCATTGATGGTCTCATGGAGTATGTACATGTGGAAATGGAGAAGATGTTCAGTATTTGTCGCTCGATGGGGCCATTGTGTATTGCTGAGATGACATATTCATTACAGTTAGCATAGCAGAGGTGATTAATTTTTCAAAAATGAAATGAAGTAAACATTGTTCCTAGGATGGGTAATCAAATTAAATGGTTTAACAAGATATGTAACACAGCACAACCAGCAAAATAACATTTAAAATGTATAACAATAACATAAAAGAGCATATTCAGTGGAAATGGGTGGGAAACTGGTGGTGGCAGAACACCTTTAGCCTTCTTCCACTGACACATCATCCATGAAGCAGCCCTCACAGTCTTCAAGACTGGAGTCATCACGAGGTGGAAATACTGTCATCACTACTGCATCATCTACCTCCCTGGTAGTAGAGGCCTTATCAGTGTGGACATCTTCGTTGTCATCATCATGTCCGAGACACAGTTCTTGGGGCAACACCATTGAAATAACTGTTATGTAGAATGTGAGCCTCATTCATTTTTATAAATGTTAGAATGGAAACATTCTTTGGAGACAGATTTGTCCTATAGTCACATGCAATGGCCCCAGCCGAACTGAACACCTGTTCCACACTGACACTGGATGGTGGGCAGCTGAGTTATTTAAAAGTAACAGATGCCAGTGTAAGCCAATCACTCACTTTGCTGCTCCAGTACACCAATGGCTCATCAGTGATGCCAAGACACTTGGTGTCTCCCATGTAGGCATCCACCATACTTTGTGCTGCCCTGAGTCCTGCTGCTTCATCGGGTTCCTCCTTCTTGTCTTCAATTTATTCCATGCCCACCTGGTACAGAGCATCCCAAATGGGATTACCTGCTGTGTGTGTGCTGTGACTTTGACATTTTCTCTGATTCGGTGGCCTGTGATGAGCTGCTGGTGGTGGTAGCAACACCTGGTATATGTTCCCTTTGTATCTCTGCATTTTCATCTGTGCCCCACGTACCTGTCTGACAAGGTAATTGATCAATTCGTCCACTCGCACATGACTCCCTTCAATCATGGCAAGCAAGCCACGGTTGTACCATGGATCCAGCATGGTAGCAATAGCAAACTCATTAGACTGCATAATGCCAAAAATATGTGTATTGCTGTTCAGTATATGGAACATGTGACCCATTACATGAACAGAACTGTGATCGTCACTTGTCCACATCTGGTGACAGACATTCAGCAGTGTCTGCCTCAGCACACGTATAAGGGGTATTGACTGATTTATACAGGCAGTGTCCCCACTCACAACCTGTGTTGCATGCTCAAATGGATGCGGAATGTGTATTATGTCATCCATTTGTCACCACTGCTCTGTTGTTAGAGCGATGGACGCTTCAGCACTATCCCAGGTGGTGTGCAGCAGTAGGTAATCTGCAACCACCTTATACTGCTCATAAAGCTGGTCCAGCATGTACAGTGTGGTGTTCCACCTGGTAACAACATCAAGCTCCATATAGTGCTGAGGCAGATGGTTAGTGCGCTGCAGCTCATGCAGATGGTCACGGGCCTTTGCAGAATGGGCAAAGAGCACACAGATGAGTCTGGCGACAGACACAGTTTCCTTTATTTCATCGTGGTTCAGAAATTGCTGCACACCTAGATTAAGGCAGTGTGCTAGGCAGGGAACTCTGAAAATACTACCGTCAGTAATGCACTTAACCACACTGGAGCCATTGTCACTGGCAATAAACCCCGCTGTGAGTGAGTGTGCATTTAACCACTCATCAATCTAATTTAACAGCACATTCAGCATTTTTTCACCAGTGTGAGACCCCGTAACACTTTGCATAGTTATGGTGGCATTCTGATGAATACCAGGTGTGTTGCTACTACCACAATTTTGTTTTATGCAGCTTTTGTCAGGCCCCTAATCAACAACCACCTCAGGTACCTGTGTCCAGCATGCTGTCATGCACAGATATGAGTTGCTCATTGTTTGCCCACTTGTCCACATATCCGCTAAGGTGGATAAATTTGGAGGCAGAATGCTTCATAGCATGTAGGATGGACTCTGCTGTAGAGTTCGGGCATGGCACCTTTTGAGAAATACATTCATGATGGTACCTGCCATTTGGAACAGGCACGGGCAATCAAATGGCAGAATCCTGGATTCTCCACAAAGGAGAAGGGCAACAGGTCGATGGTGAGCATTTTAGCAGTGGCTGTGTTCAGCTCACGGGCAGCAGCATGATTGGGGGGAGGACTTTGAGTGCCATTCAAACACACTCTTCAATGTGGGCTGCATCTTGGGAGTGGGTTGACAAAAACACTTTACTTGTGCCACCAGTGTTGCTCTTGCTGGGGTAGCAGGGGAGTCTTGGGGCCTGGGATGCACAGCATGTATGAAATTGGTTATTTTGGTGGATTTGGTGCCTGGTGGTGTACTTTTATAACTCAAGGGAGTGACAGCTCCACTGCTTCTATGCCCACTGCTAGAGAGAGGAAATTATTCCTCGCACTCCTCCACTGACCCACTTAGCCCTCCCTTCTCCTGCTCTGTTGTACTGCTGTCACTAACATTAAGCTTGACAAGGGAAGTCCTACCAACAGATCTGGTATTTTTCTGGTGTTGGTGTTGGTGCCAGTGCAATGAGTGCTTGTTTTTCAAGTGGGCTTGCTGGCCACCGGTGCCTATGTGACTGCCCTTTTTTCCATGACTTACACATGTTTGACACAGCTGACATATCGCCATGGTCGCATCAGCTGCATCAAGCATGAAAAAAATCCCAAACTAGGAACTTTGTACCTCTAGATTTAACATTGCACTGAGACTTGGACAGCGGAGCCAAAGGTGTGGATGTTTTTTCTTTTTGTGCTGCTTGCATGATTTCCACCATGCTACGTTTGGGAGGTGGGGTAATTGGACTGCTTTTTGTAGGATTGCTGCTATCCTCACCCTCAGTCTTGTCATCTAAATGGGCTACATCATCACCCTTCAACTTTTTCTCTTCTGGCTCCCACAGGGGATCCAACACCTTGTCATCATCTGTACCAAAACATATTATATCCTCCTTATCCTCCCTATCACTTTCTAGTTCCAGAGAAACTTTTCCCTTCTCTGGCATCTCCTCACTGTGGGGGGAGGGCTGACTTTCCTTATCTCCTTCTCCATGAGAAACAGACTGAAGCAGGACACTATCACCCTCACCACCATCAGCTTCTCCTTGAGCAGCAACAGCAGTCACATTGACAACCTTTTCAATCTCCTCCTGGACCTCTGTGCCTCCACTGGTGTGAGTGTCTCCCTTATTCCCAGTATCATCCCCAACAATCATGCTAGCTACAGATTGGGCAGTAAAAAAATGAGTCACAGACTTAAAACCACTTCTAACTTTGATTTTGCTGCTACTGGCTGCCACAGCAGCAGTGGAGTCCACAGAGGACACTGATTTAGTAATAGATTTGCTTATTCCAACAGACTTCTTTGAGCCACCTACCACCCTGGCACCTTTACCTGAAGTTGAACGTCTATTGGCAGGCATATTTATATGCTTGTTTTGTTTGGCTTCCTCTGGAAGTATATTATTATGTACTGTATTTATATTAAATAAGTGTAATTTAACACCTGCAGTGCTGTCCACAAAGGGCAAATATAAATCAGAACAGGTAGCTGCACTGTAGTGTATATAACTACCTACAACTGCTACTATAGCCTATTCAAGTGTTAAAACACTATTTTGTTTCAATTACAAAAACATGAGTTAAGTAACATGGGGTAACAGGAGGACAGAAGTAAGAGTCTTTCAATACAAAACTGACAGAGAACACCACCACAACAAGGATGTGAATAAAACTGAAAAAATACTTAAGTGGTTCTTAATCAAATGTCAATTTGTAAATGGAATGATTATTACACAACTTGATAATAACTGGGTAGATACTGGTACGTTCACAAAAACTAAACTATAAACCAACCGCACAGAACACCTCACAGTCAAAATATGAACTATGGTCCTGATAAGTGGTGTCTGAGTAAGGTGATTACTGCAATGTGTTAGTACTTACTAAATACAGTTTTGGCTTATAGATGTATCAGATGGAAGGGACAACAAGAATTGAAATGAACAAACAAAGTCACCTCCAAAAATCATGCAGGGACCACCACTCTCTTGAAAACTATGTAGTTTTCTATATAGTACAGTCAAGTAGTAAACAACAGTGGTATAATGGAGGAAAGGGTTAATATGGTAAGCAAATTAAATAGAAAAACAGGAACACTTCAATGCAGAGGCTAGATCACAATTCTAATTTCTGTGAGCAATTTAACAGTGCAGTATACCTGGATATGGACAAGTCAAGTGGTCAATGTACACGAATACTTTCAACAAAAGAATAAATTACAAAAGTAATTAATCAAAGGGAAACAGGAACAGAACTAATCAGATTGAGTAACTGTTCAGATAAAGTCTGATGTCCCTTTTTAAGAAGGGGTGCCAGTACTGCACACAATACTCCAGGTGAGGTATCATCAGAGCCCTGTAAAGTGGCAGAACCACATCTTCAGTCCTTGATGTGATTCCCCTCACTATATACCCAAGCATCCTGCTGGCCTTCACCACTGCCTTCCTACACTGTGCAGAATGTTTCATATGACCAGTGATCAGCACCCCCAGATCTTTTTCCTCAATGGAGACCAACAACTGTACACCCCCTGGCAAAGTTCCAGCAAAATCGGCAATTTATTTATTTTTGTTGACCAGGTAAGTGCACTAGACAAATCCTGCCTATTTCCAGGCACAACCCTGGGGAGGGGGATACAGATGAATGTCAACCTACCTTGAACCAGACCAAGCTGCTGGTGGTATTTTTAGTGAATGAGGGACATTTGGCCAGGACACCTGGGAAATACCCCCTACTCTTTTTCGATAAGTGACATGGGATCTTTAACATTCACCTGAACTACCACCAATCCAGGCAGATGGGACCTCAGTTTAACGGCTCATCTGAAAGACCGCACCTCAGAAATGCAGCACCCCTCTCATGCTGCACTAGTGTCAGTACTGGGATATTAACCCAAGTGCCAGATGTGGGAACTGAACCCAGAGTCCTCTGATCTCCCAGCTTCAGAGGTGAGTGTGCTACCTACTGAGCCACTGCCACTGACACAGTGGCAAAATACTTTGCAGAATTCGAGCATTCTGTGAAATATTTCACGGGTGCAAAACTGCGAAATTCTGCCCATGAGCAGAGGAATTTCACCCGAAAAATGTGATATTTCATCCACATTCGGCAGAATTAATGAACTGACTGGAGTGTCCTGGGTGAACTAAGCAGACAAATATCTTCAGGCCAATGGCTGGTAGATGCTAGTGTGTACTGTTCAAGTCATATACCAACCCTCAAATGTGCCCCTCTGTTCATGTAGAGGGCCAGGAAAAGCTATAGAGTGTCCCCTCAGGCAAGGAGCACTCCCAAGCTGTGCACCACGGCAACACAAATAACAGTGCCTGCCCCACGTCAACTGATTCTGAGTTGCCTGTACATGTGGGGGTGGATCCAGAGCATGCTCGAGGTGGACCTGTGAATCATATGTGCAATTCACATAGATGTAGGAATGTCCATTAACATACACAGACTAGCATCAGTAAAGAGCCCATGGGGCTGCTGTACTGATGTCTGCCAGCCACACAACTCTTTCTCAGCACCCACTCACCTATGCTGAGCATTTATCAGACCTACTATTGGCAGCCTCAAGCCCTCCTAGCAGGCAAGGAGGGCTAGGTGCATATTTCAATAGTTATTGTTAAATATACCAAACAGAATACAGCAGTCCTTGAAAGACTCCAATATCCCTCCAGTTCTTGCTCTATATAGAGAACAGGATCCCTTAAAGGAGAAGTGATTTGACTTTACATGCATAGTGTACTGATAACACATGCTGAATTATAGTGTGCAAGACATGAGCACCAATCACAGCTTGTAAACTTTTTTTTTCATTTGAACAGTTTTGAGCCATGCACACTGTCAATGATCATCTTAGGTTCTGATCACATAGTCAGTGACATGCAATATGTCCCAGTCTGTACAAGACTGCAGGAAGCTAGGTCTACTGTATCTTACATGTTAATCCTGTAAATAACAAAGTATTGTTTATTAAAAGATAACTATGTATCAATAAATTAATTATTTGCTTATTTCTCACATGTTTTAGTTGTATTTGTTTCTGTTTTATTTGCCAATAGCCTTTTTATGTATTGAATGCAGTTAAACTGTGGAGTGCCGAGTGATTGGTCCATTTGCTTTAAATGACTGTTTGCAACTATGTATGTTTTAGGACCTAATCTTGTTCTTTCTGTGTTCATTTATAATTTCTTTATCAGTATTCATATTATGTTGCCATCAGTAAAAAAAAAATATTATTTTTATTTCCTGGTCTGCATTCAAACTAGCAGCAACCCTTTGATAATGTTCTCACTATGTTCGCTTTCAAGTTCAGGTTTATTGCAGGAAAACTCCATTGGGCAAGCTCATTCACAAGGCGGTCCTGAAGCATTTACACAGACATGGGGATATTACATAAGAGGCATCATTGATTATAAGTAAACAAAGTGCAGACATAGTTCACGAAAGGCATTTATAAGATACATCCTAGTAAAGTAATGTACAGTTAAGGAGAATTTGCTTCTTTGTGTACAAGCTATACAAGGGAGGATTTGTAAACATAACTCTGTTAAGAGGCAATAAATATGGTTAGTGTGCAATGACAAGAGAGAGGGGATAGTAAGGATGGCAGGGTTGAAGATTGAAAGGGGACAGTGATGGCTGGGGGTTAGGCAGAGTAGGGGGAGTAAGATGTGAGCAGGAGGTTGGGTGGAAGAGGGCAGTAAGAGCAGGTAGAAAAATCCTATAATTTAGCAACTATAAACCTTTTGCAGGCTAAGCAGTTTCAGTCCTGACTTGGACAGGACCTGGGGAGTCGAAGCACATGAGACAGACATAGGGGTAGGGGAGACGTTTAATAGCAGCTACAAATATCTTTTATTTTTGATGCAGCTAATGCTTTGTAGAGATTAATTGAGACAATGCTAGTTAATTTCAGTATGGATTGTAGTTGGTTCCAAAAATTAGGAAGGGCATATGAAATAGCTCATTGCCCAAAGGTAGTACGAGTCCTAGGAACAACAAGCAGCATGAAGTCTGATTTCCTAAGGGAGTATGCACTGCAGGAAATGCAGATAAGAGACATTAGGCCACTCGGGAGTTTGTGCAGAAGTATCTTGAGGGTCCAGATACCAGCATGGAGCAAGCGTCTAGTGGCAAGTGATGTCTAACCAACAGCTGCATACAGATCACAATGGTGAGTTTGGTATGGGGAGCTAGTGATAAACCATAGAGCATGGTGATAGAGGACGTCCAGCTTACTTAGGCTTGAGATCATAGAGGAGGTGTAGATTAAATTTCCGTAATCAAGTAAGGGAAGAAATGTGGCCTGGACAAACCTTGTTCGGTTCCCACGAGGGAAAAAGAGTCCTGTTTCTGAAAAAGAATCCTAGACTGGCTTTGAGCCTCCTGGAAAAGTCCTCAGTATGGTCATTAAAATAGAGCTTAATATCTTTCCAAATGCCAAGATATTTAAATTTGTGAATAACTTTCAAGGGTTCTCCTAAGGAGGTAACAATAAATTCTTTCGGTAGGACAAGGGGGTACCAGAGAAGGTACTATGAGAGAAAATCATTGCCTTAGTTTTCTTGGCATTTACGAGAAGCTTGGCTTTTATTAGATTGTTTTCGAGCTGAGCAAAGTCAGCTTGTAACATGTCACTAACTTCCGATAGAGTTGAGCCAGAGGAATACAGTACTGTTGTCCGCAAAGAAGTGCAGGCTGGAGTTCGTTATGTGAAAGCCAAGATCGTTGATATACAGAGAGAAGAGGATCGGCCTGAGAATGGAGCTTTAGGGGACTCTCTTGGCAATCGGCAGGGAGGATGAGAGTAGACCATCAGCTTTGACTTTCTGTGTCCTTCCAGAAAGATAACTGTTAAACCACTGAGTGGTGGATGGAGTAGCACCTAAATTAGTAAGGCAGGTAATTAGAAGGTTGTGGTCAACAGCGTCAAATGATTTACTAAGATCTAAGAAGACTGCACCAGTAATCTTCTTGGCATCAACAGCAGAAACCCAGTTGTTAGTGACTTTAGCCAGTGCTGTGATAGTGCTGTGTTTAGACCTGAAACCAGATTGTGCTGGGTTTAGGAATGAGTAGGTTTCAATATGATGTTTTATTTAGTTATAGATCAATTTTTCAAAAACTTTAGAAAGGATAGGCAAGATTGAGATAGGCCTGTAGTTGTTTAGATCACAAGGGTCTCCTGATTTGAAAAAAGGAAGGAAGTGGGTATATTTCCAGCCAGACGGAACTGTGGCAGAAATGATGGAGAGATTGAACATATGTAGAATGGGGGCAGTGAGATGGGCATAACCTAGTCTCAGGAAAAAAGGTTCAAGTCCATCATCCCCTGCACTTTTTCTGGTATCTAAGTTAAGGAGTGAGTCTTCAACTTCTTTATAGTTGATCATGCACAGCTGAAAAGGATGAGATGGGATGCAGGTTGCGGAGGTGGAGCTATCATGACTATTCACATGACCAGCATAAGATAAGGAGTCAAAAGCTAGTCCAACAGTGACAAAATGGGAGTTAAGTTCTTCAAGGATTTGAGAGTTGCTTTCCACCACCCTACCATTGGTGAGTATCTTAGTTGGAATATAGGGAGCAGAGTTCTGTCCTTTTGTTACTGAATCCTTGCTTAGTGTGAAATTTCTCTAGCGAATAGCGAAATATGGTTGCTCACAGGTGAAATTTTGCACCTTACAGGCAAAATTTGCATTTCACATCAGCAAAACAGTTCGCAAAATTTTTCACGGAGTGGAGTTTTCTGACTTCTCCCATCTCTACCTATAGCTGGTACCTATATTCAGGATTCTTGTTACTAAAGTGCAGAATTCTGCACTTCTTTGCATTTAATCCCAGCTACCAGGTGTATGACCATCTCTCCAATGTTTCTAGGTCTTTCTGCAGTATCCCTCCAACCCACCCCCACTGCTCTCATTTTGGTGTGATCAGCAAACAAACTTATCCAACTCTGGATCCCATTTGCCATATCTGCTACGTAGATGCTGAATAACACCAGTCCCAACACTGAGCCCTGCGGAACTCCCCTGATGACTGCCCATGGTGATGGTAGTTCCCCCCCTTACTATCACCCCCTGCTGTCTGTTTTCCAGTCAGTTCTGTATCCATTTGACCAGCCTATCCCCCACCCCCAGAACCTTCAGCTTGCCTACCAGCCTCCTGTGTGGCACTGAGTCGAAGGCCTTACTGAAGTCCAAATACAGGACATCAATCTTCTTGCATTCATCCAGGCCCTAACATCCAGTCATATGCATCAATTTGTAACCTCGATGGGTGTAGTCTCATTTGAGGAGTTACAAACAAAATCTGTCCTTACTGCGCTTGAACATTTCTGATATTTACCGGTTTGGACCTACATTTTGCACAAACAAAAACAATACACTAAATTATCTGAACCTACTCTAAGCTCCCACTACTAACTATTCTATTAGATATTCAAGATAATAAACCTTGGGGACACTTAATAAGTCATAGGTAGATAGATAGATAGATAGATACATACATACATACATACATACATACATACATACATACATATATATATAGATCTCTCTCTTTCTACATACTCCACTCTTTGAGATACCTTTGGGGGACTCTACACAATCAGTTTTGGAGTGCTGGAATTCAGAACGGGGCCTTAAAGTCTCTTTTGACTCCTGGTTGAGATATGCCATCCCCGCAGTAAAGATACCATTATCTAACTCCTGGAGAGAATACGTCTGAAAGTGCCAATAAAGAAATTTCTGCACTCTGGCAGTCCTTCTGAAACACATGCCACAAACTTGTGGAGATTGTTGTTGGGGTTGTGGATGTTATCCAACTGACCAGGGACATATCGTTTGGATTTGTCCATTCACAGTTTCAATTTGGCAGGTATTGGTCAGGAACTGGAGGACTGTCTGGGTGCCCAACTGCATTTTACAATTGAAATGAATTTTCTTTCAATTCCTCCTAGGCATATCCCCTCTTGGACCAAGTCACTGCTTCCATTATAGCTTTTGGCTGCCAAGAAAGCAATAACAAAATGATGGATGCCGTCTAGGGTCCCTACATTTGCAGAGTGGCATAAGATAGTCTTAGATATTTATCAAATGGAAAATGTAACTGTAGAATCACATGACCGTCTTAACCAAGTTAATACAAAGTGGCAATGCTGGGTATTGCATTTGACATTGGTTGATCTGAATTTGTAAAAAACATTTTCAGTGGGGATAGGTGGGGGGGTTGCCACCATGGAGGAGGGCCACTTCCGCTTTGCATTCCATGTTATTATTTAATTAACATACTTGGGTTCTCTGAGAATATTCCCAATGTTATATTGAATCCTCCTTTCTCCATACATTTATTTACTGCCTCGACTTTAAGCTTCAAGTGTGTGATCTATGTTAAGAGGTCATCCTAATAATGACATGTCATTTATTGTATAAATTTTCTCTTTCTGTTTGCAAATTGTATGAAACTAATGGCACTTCAACTAATAAAAATCTAATTTAAAAAAAGTACTTTCTCACATCCCTCCTGAAATTCCTCTCTCCAGCTTAATAACATGCTTCATGTTCTAGAGTACATTTTCGCTGAAAAAATACTTCTTCCTTTACCTTATTTACCCCTTGAGGTATTTAAAGGCCTCTATCATATCCCCTCTCTCCCGAGTCTCCTCCAGGGTGTACAGACCTTCATTTTGACCTCAGTGGTAGGGAAAATGATGGAATCACTTCTGAAGCAAAGAATTGTTGAGTACCTAGAGGCCAGTAGGGCACAGGAGCCAAGGCAGCATGGATTCACAGTGGGAAGGTCATGTCAGATGAACCTAATCAATCTCTTTGACTGGGTGACCAAAGTAGTAGACCAGGGAGGGGCAATGGACATGGCCTACCTAGCCCTTAGCAAGGCATTTCACACAGTCCCACACAAAAGATTAATAAACAAATTAGCCAGCCTGGGAGTGGGTCCCAGGGTGGTAGCATGTGGAAAACATTGGCTGGACAACAGGACACAGAGGGTAATAGTAAATGGAGTCCACTCAAATAAAGGGGGGGTTATTAGTGGGTACCTCGGGGTTCAGTAGGGGGTCCGGTCCTTTTAAATGTCTTTATAAGTGACATTGCAGATGAACTGGAAGGAAAAGTATGCCTCTTTGCAGATGACACAAAGATCTGCAACAGAGTTGATACACAAAGGGGGGAAAGGATGAGAAGAGACTCGGCAAGGTTGGAGGAATGGTCAGAAGTATGGCAGCTTTGATTCAATGCAAAGAAGTGCAAAGTAATGCACCTGGGAAACAAAATCCCAGGGAAAAAAGTACACAATGGGGAGGAGAGGTAGTAATAACAACAAAAATGGAAAGGGACCTGGGGGTAGTCATATCAGATGACCTAAAGGTTAGCAAGCAATGTGAGGAGGCAGTAGAAATGGCTGGGAGGATACTGGGATGTATAAGGAGAGGCATCACCAGTAGAAAACAGAAGTTGTTATCCCTCTATACAGACAGTTGGCGAGACCCCATCTGGAGTACTGTGTGCAGTTCTGGAGATCCCATCTCTGCAAGGACATAGATAGGATGGAGGCAGTCCAGAGGAGGGCAACAAAAATTGTGCAGGGTCTGCAACAGAAGCCATACGAAGAAAGACTAAAGGATCTTAATATGTGTACCCTTGAGGAAAGGAGGGAGGAAGGGGGGACATGATAGAAATGTTTAAGTACCTCAAGGGAATCAACAAAGTCCAAGAGGGTGCATCTTTCAGAAAAAGAGATGTGCAAGGAAAAGGGGACACAATTTGAAAATAGAGGGGGGGACGGCTGAGGGGCAATGTGAGGAAGTATTTTTTCACAATGACGGTGGTGGACGCATGGAACGGCCTTCTTGAGGAGCTTGTGGGGTCAGAAATAGTGGGGGAATTCAAGAATGCATGGGACAGACATAAGGCAAATCTTGAGGGGGGTAGGAAGAAGTAGGTTGTTGGTTAACTAGGATCTGCAGCTTATCTAGTAGGTAGGGAAATGGGCAGACTAGGTGGGCCAAGTGGTCCTTATCTGCCATCAACGTCTATGTTTCTATATTTAGCTCCTTTAGCCTTTCCTCAGAATTTTTGATGTGGACTCTGCATCATTTTGGTAGCCCTCCTCTGGACTGCCTCCACTCTGTCTATGTCCTTCTTGAGATTTGTTCTCCAGAACTGAACACGGCACTCAAGGTGGAGTCTTACCAGTGATCCATTTAGGGGTAGCACCACCTCCCCCGTCTTGCTGGTGTTACCCCTTCCTATGCATCTCAACATCCCGCTAGCCCTCCTGATTGCTTTGTCACAAAGCCTGGCCACTTTCAGGTCATCTGATAGAATTACCCCTAGGTCTCTTTCCTGCTTGGTCTTTGTCAGTAACTCTCCACCCATTTTGTAACTCAATCCCAGGTTTTTATGACCCAAGTACATTATTTTGCACTTTTTTTTGCATTAAAACCCAGCTGCCATACCACTGAACACTCTTCCAGTCTTTTCAGATCCTTTTCCATCCTTTCCACCCTTCCCCTTCGGAGAGTTCACTCTGTTGCAGATCTTGGTGTCATCCACAAAGAGTCAAACCTTCTCTTCCAGTTCTTCTGCTACGTCACTTATAAAGACATTGAAGAGAATCAGTCCCAGCACTGATCCCTGAGGTACCCTGCTGGTCACCCTCCCTTCCTCGGAGTGAATTCTGTTTACCACTACCCTCTGTGTACCAACCCCTAACCAGTCTCTTACCCAGGTTACTACCTTATTGCCCACTCCCAAGTTACCCAACTTGCCTCTCAGTCTCCTATGTGGAACAGCATTGAAAGCCTTGTTGAAATCCACATAAGCCACATTGACTGCTCCTCCCTGATCCAACTCCTTGGTCAACCAGTCAAAGAAATCTATCAGATTTGTTTGGCATGACCTTACCCCATGAAACCATGCCACCTTGGATCCTGTAATCCACTGGGTGCAACGTATTCCTCAATCCTTTTCTTTAATAGTGTTTCCATTAATGTATCCTCTACCAATGTCAGGCTGACTGTCCTATAATTACCCACCTCTTCCTTGCTACCAGTTTTGTGAAGTGGAACTATCTGTACCCTTCTCCAGTCCTATGAGACCACACCAGTCTCATGTTGCATGTTTGCATCTCTTGGTCGTGTGTGTATATAGTGATCTGCATCTGCTCGTGCATCTGTTTATATAAAGTTGTATGTGCATGTGTGTGTTGTATGTGCTATGTGTGTTTGCATTAGTGTGCAGTATGTAGTACTGTATGCACATCTGTGTATATAGTGCTGTGTGCGTGTGTCTAAGTATGTAATATTATGTGCACATCTGCGTATGTAGTGCTGTGTGCATCTACTGTATATGTAGTACTGTGTGTGTGTGTATATGTGTATGTATGTATTGAA
Source organism: Neoceratodus forsteri (assembly GCA_016271365.2). NCBI lineage: Eukaryota > Metazoa > Chordata > Ceratodontiformes > Ceratodontidae > Neoceratodus > Neoceratodus forsteri. The sequence goes on from JADMNL010000033.1 coordinate 112,112,473, forward strand.
GCGTGTTTTTGCACATGTATGTAGTGCTGTGTGTGTGTGCAGATTTATACAGTGCTGCTGCCAGGATCAAGCACTGTTAACACAGCTTCTCTTGTGATATCTTGCATGATACTGCAGGGCCTCAATGTACTCCAATGGCAACTACTAATTTTTGTCACCCAGTAAATTGAAATTTCACACAGAGTGCTTGATCTTGGTGGGCAGCACTGTATGCAATGCTATGTGTGCCAGTGAGCAGTATGCAATTGTGTGTGCATTTTGTGTGTGTAGTGCTGTGTATGTGCAGGTCTGCATGTGTGCCTGCGTTTAGTGGTTCACTGCCAAATTTCTGTCTGAAGAGTAGTATAGTGGGTGGTGGGTATCTCTGTGTGCACAAAAGCATATATATGTGTGTGTGTGTGTGTGTGTGTGTGTATGTGTGTGTGTATGTGTGTGTGTGTGTGTATGTGAAGAACCATCAAAATAGCTGTTTTTTTTTTTTGCTGTGTCGTTTTGATGACCGTATGGGATTATTAAATTACAATATTATAACAAATACATTGCAGTCAAAGCAACTGTGAAATAATTTGTGGTTTACATAAGACATGGAATAGCATTCAGCAATTTAGACAAACTATGGATTCATTTTCTGAGAACTGCCAAATAATACTCTGTGGATTATGTAATCCACAAAATATTATTCCATGGATTTTATACAAATGTTTTCAATTCTAAGGAAATAAAAACATTTCAAAAAGCATTTCAGAAGTGGAATTACCATTCCATATGCATTCTGGTGGCTGCATTCCACAGTCTGTACTGCTCTACCCGGAACATGCTCTTATTGGAGTCACTGTGTCTTCCCCTATATTTAACACTCATATACCCCCATCCCCCATTTTATAGGAAACAAAACTGACTACAGGAAATATATTTCCATGGATGGTTGTTGTTTCTGCAGGAAAGCTGAGATCACTTTCTTTGCCACAAGAAATAATTAATTTTACATGAAAACACAGGAAAATCACCACATAGGAGTTACCAGAAAACATACCATGGGGGTTTGGCGAGCACTGACACCCTTACCTTTTGATTTATGGAGTGGGTAAGTACAAGATACTTGCAGACAGAGCTCTTATAGTTTTGCCTTATGCCTACACAATAATACAAGCTTTGAGTGGCAACATGTCAAGCTGTCACTCAGTCAATGACAAATGCTACCCTCCATCTGGTCTATCACCGCATTTCATAAAGGTTACCTTTTATCATTTGTAACTTCCAGCACCCCAATAAACTGTTATACCACCACAAAAAATGTGTTCCTGCAATTCCAGGTATCATTCTGACTGATAGGGATTAGGGCTGAAATTCACAGAGTCTTTTATACAAGTGCTCTAGCAGTTTCCTTAAGTCCTACGTTTCTTTTATCTATCTATCTGTCTGTCTATCCATCCATCAATATCTGTCTGTCTGCCTGCATCTGTCTAGCTAATCTATCAGTCTCTACTTCCTATGTCTATATGTTAAAGCTTCAAAGGATACAGTGCATCTCAGGATAACGTATTTCCAAGAAAAGAAGTACAGTATTAACCCTCCATGCAATGTGGTAGAGCTGTCGGTTTTACAGTTCTTTTAACAACTATATAGGTAAGTGGCATTTCAGCCACTGATGAATTAAGAGTGTGTGTGATGTACTGACTCAACAGTTTTCCATCCCCCACTATCTCAGAGAGAAAAAATGATGCAGGGAGGGAAGAGAAGAGTAACTGTGGAAGGAAGCACATTGGTATCAGTAGTGTGGGAAACTAAGTTCCTCAACCAAAGTAAATTATCTTCTTGAAGATAAAGCTATAAACCTCAATTTTCCACCCCCTAGCTCTGTCTGTTTGAACTCAACATGGAGTCTCAAGCCTGCAACAATCAAAATATACAATCCCTTATGGTGAGACCTGCTGCCTCCAGTGCTAGCCTACATGACAATTTATTTTCTTATTTCACCCTTGGACTGGTGATCCTGGACTTCCTCGTAGTGAACTTTATTTTGCATTTTCATTTTAAATTTTCATTATACCTGGTTACTATGATCTCTTCCCCACCCACCAGCTAATGTCAGAAATTATGTTAGGCACACAATTAGCTTTTTAACTTATAAAAGGCATCCCCCCCATGGCGTCATTCCTGAATTCGAGATGTGACATATTGTTTACTTTTACTGCTTCATTTTGGAGACTCATGGGGGTTGATACCATCTTCCACATAAGAACATGAGAAGAATGAAAGTGAGTGGCGACAATGCAGTATGCAAAGCTCAAATTATTTCATGTTAATGAAAGCTCAGTTTTTATTTAACCATCCTTTCCTCAGTCACTTATGAGTTGAGAAACTAATTCTCTTCTGAAGTCTTCCAACAGTCTTTCTCTTATCTTTTGTCCATTTATTTTACTGTTGCTGCCCTCTATGAGCAATCATTGCTTCTCATCTCCATATTGACTTTTGCTTCCACATTCTGAATTCTGCTGCATCAAGGGTAGGAGGAGGTCTGATCCTTTTAGGTTGCATTGACTCAATCCATTGAATTAGAAATTGAGGTGATTCACTATCAATGATTGTTAAACATACAGGATACATATCTAACCAAAGGTTGTGCAGCATGACTCTGAGATTTAGCACAAGTGGTTCAGGCTGAAATACATGAACCATATCCCAAATAGTTAGTGTAATATATAAAAGAGTGAGCAAACCTCTTCTGCTTCTATTTTAAAACTAGTGCTCATGAAAACACAGAAAGCTTGTTTTTCAAACCTCTTTCCAAATGTAATAATAAGTATATATTTGACTATTACTCTTAGGCTAATTACACGCTAATGTATAATTTGTATTTCAAATATTAGGACTACTTTTTAAAGGAGCACTATACCCTCATATATTTATTTATTTATTTAGCTTTTGTTGACCGGGTAAGTGCACTAGACAAATCCTGCCTATTTTCAAGCACAACCCGGAGGAGGGGGATACAGATGAATGCCAACTGACCTTGAACCAGATTAAGCTGTTGGTGGTATTTTTAGTGAATGAGGGAAATTTGGCCAGGATACCGGGGAAATTCCCCTACTCTTTTCGATAAGTGCCATGGGATCTTTAACATCCACCTGAACTACCACCAGTCCAGGCAGATGGGACCTCAGTTTAACGTCTCATCTGAAAGACGGCACCTCAGAAGTGCAGCACCCCTGTCATGCATATATTGCAAATTTAAACTAATAACTTGTTACAGCTCAACTCCATTTTTACAGCAGTTAGGGATATAAACATGTTTTCTTTGTATGGTTTATAGTAATCCTCTGTACCTATCCAGTGCACATCTGTTGTTTTTATTCCTGAACTCTTGTTTATTGCTGAGACCTGCATTAGCAGTAAGAAAATGATATCACTGCAACCATTTACTCCATGTATTTCTCTGAAGCATGTTCAAATACTTTACAGAGATACATAGAATTTGCTGGCAGAAGGAGACTGCAGGTCAATCAAGTCTGCCCCTTACTAAAATACCTCACTAAAATACCTCATCCCACTAACCTAATGTCTTAGTGGGCAATTTCAGAATTCAAAAGTCAAGGGGAAATTCAGTGCTGAATGAAACATTTTTAGTTGTGGAGCCAGTTGTATGGTATGAAATCCAATGTGCTTATAGGATTATGGCTCATAGGTTTGGAACCAAAAGCGGCAGCCTTGGTATACATTAAAGGTATTAAGATTAAATCAATTTGAGTATAAAAAGTGAGTATTCATTTTGTTGTAGCTATACAAGTTTTATAGGAATCCTCAGGTGGGAAGCATTTGTCAGTGTCAGTGACTCAGTAGGTAGCACACTCGCCTCTGAGGCTGGGAGATCAGAGGGCTGTGGGTTCAGTTCCCACATCTGTCACTTGGGATAATATCCCAGTACTGACACTGTAGTGCAACATGAGAGGGGTGCTGCACTTCTGAGGTGCCGTCTTTCGGATGACACGTTAAACCGAGGTCCCATCTGCCTGGATTGGTGGTAGTTCAGGTGGATGTTAAAGATCCCATGGCACTTATCAAAAGAGTAGGGAATTTTCCCGGTGTCCTGGCCAAATTTCCCTCATTCACTAAAAATACCACCAACAGCTTACTCTGGTTCAAGGTCAGTTGGCATTCATCTGTATCCCCCGCCCCCGGGTCGTGCCTGAAAATAGGCAGGATTTGTCTAGTGCACTTACCCGGTCAACAAAAGCTAAATAAAATAAAAATAAATAAATAATTTAATAATTAAGTTTATTTTGTGACCTTAAGGTCGAATTACTTGGACAGGTGATTTTATATATATTTGAAGACATTTGCAGTACTACATTTCTAGTGATATTAAAGGTATCTGACCTTTTAATATTCTCACTATCGGTTGCCACAGTTATAAGGCCACAAACTGCTTGTGTTTAATATTAATGGAAACTATAATAGATACAATTATTTTGTTGAATATGTGTATTAAATATGGTTAGGAATGATATCATGGTGGTAGCATTAGCATTCGCTATCATTAGTAACTAGGAGGTAGCCTATAACAATGTATTTTAATTTAACATGTATGAATATTACTCTTACCAGTTGTCAACATTTTCACTTCCAGTATCAGGAACTATAGTAAAGGAATATTTAAAGAAACAGTTAACATAATGACTGATAACCAGATTTCACTGGAATGATTTTTTTTTATACCAATCTATACTTTTTACAGTCCCCCAGAAGAAGCCAGTATATGGCAAAATGTTTGGGCATCTTACAAATAAATGAAATATACAAATTGACCATCAGTCTGTGTGTATGGTGTCTACAAAGAGTGGTTGGACTTTTTACTGACTTAGTGGGCAATTTCCCCTCACCCCCTACTATCCCAACACTAGAGACGCAGTGAACTTAATTTCTGCTGATGAAGTGGTGGCAAAGTTGCCAATTTCTCTGCGCAGAGTAATCCGCAAAATTTTCTGCATTAGGCAGAATTTCACCAAAGTGAAATTTCACCTTCCATGGTGAAATTTTGCCATTTGTGGGCTAAATTTTGCCACAGAAGGTGAAATTTCACCATTCTTCTGAACAAAATTTCACCATTCCACTCCACAAAACAGGCCGAATTTTGCAGATTACTCCACAAAGCGAATTTTGCTTATTTCGCCCACCACTACCCAACACTCAAGTACTTAGTGTCCCCTTTTTGCACAAAGTATCCATTTCCCCTTTCCCAGCCCTATTTAAACTCATCGGGGTAAATTACATCTCCATTTCTGTTGACAGTCTGTTCCATTTATTCACCACCCACTCTGTAATGATGAACTTCCTCATATTTTTCTTAAATTCACCCCAGCCTCCAGCCATGACTTCTAATGACTGCAATCTTATGGAAACATTGAAACAGAATTTGACAGAAGTAAATGATCTCATAGCCCACCCAGTCTTCCCATTTCCCCCTCCCTATACTCTCACTGCAGACCCTGCTTGATCTCCAGCTCCCCCCTTTGCTTCCCACTAAGACTCCCTTACGCCTGTCCTATGCATTCTTGAAGCCTAGCACTGTTTTTGTCCTACCACCTCCACTGGAAGACTGTTCCAGGCATCCACCACTCTTTCAGAGAAGAAGTACTTCCTCTTATCTCTCTTGAATTTATCCCTTTCCAGCTTCATTGCATTCCCCCTTATTTTTGTTTACCTTTTCCTCTGAAAAATACTCTGCTCCCATACCTTATTTACCCTTTGAGGTATTTATAGGTTTCTATTATATCCTCATTCTTCCTCCTTTCTTGCAGGGTATAAATATTGAGGTCCTTCAATCTCTCCTCACAGGGATTCTGATGCAAATCCTGCACCATTTTTGCTGCCAGCCTCTGAACTGCCTCTACTCTGTCTATGTCCTTTCTGAGATGTGGTCTCCAGAACTGGACACAGTACTCCAGGTGGGATCTCATTACTGATCTATTCTATGGCAACACACCTCACTCCTTCAACTGGTGATACCCTTTCATGTGCACTTCCCCCACTGGCCCTACACACTGTCTTGTGACACTGTCTCACCACCTTGAGATCATCAGATATGATTACCCCCAGGTCACTTTCCTGTTTGGTGACTGCCAATACCTCTTTCTCATTTTGTACTCTGGGTTTCCACACTTTTTTGCATTCAAAGCAAGCTGCCACACTCTTATCCAGACCACTCCTCAAGTTTTCACAGGTATCTGCATATTATTTCCTCTCCCTCTGAAGTGTCCCACCTTACTACAGACTTTGGTTTTATTAAAAAAAAAGGAACACCTTCCCTTCTAGTTCATCTTCAATGTCAGTCATAAGAACATTAAATGGGACTGGTCCCAGTACTGAGGACTGTGGCACCCTGCTAGTCTCCTTCCCTTCCCCAGAGTGAACTCTATTTATCACCACCTTCTGTCTACTGTCTGTAAATCAATTTGTTACCTAGCTTGTCATCTTTGGACCTACATCTAGGCTGCTCAGTTTCCTTATGTGCCTCCTATGTGGAACAGTGTTCAAAGCCTTACTGAACTCTAAATAGGCCATGTTCACCACCCCACCTTGATCTGTTTCTATGGTTACTCAATCAAAGAAATGAATCACATTTGTCTGAGATGGCACTCCCCCTGTGAATCCATGTTGCCTCAGGTCTTGTAAGCTGCTGGATTCAAGATACTCAGCAGTCCTTTCCTTTAGCAATCACTGCATTAGGTTCCCCAACACCAATGTTAGGCTGACTGGACTGTAGTTGCCAGCCTTTTCCCTCCTATCACTTCTGTGAACTGGGACTGCATCTACTCACCTCCTGTCCTCCAGAACCACTACTGCTTTTAGTGAGTTATTAAACAGGACTGTAAGAGATGCACCTATTAACTTCCTGAGCTCCATCAGTACCACTGGATATACCCCGTCTGGCCCCATAGCTTTGTCCAATTTCAGATTTGTGAGTCCCTTCAGAACTCTCTCCTCTGTAAAGGAATTTTTGTCACCCCCCCGGTGTCCCTGTTGCTGTTATGTGGTCCATCCCCTTTCCCTTCCTCTGTGAAGACTGTACAACAGTATTTGTTTAGGATCTCTGCTTTTTCCTGATCCTCTTCCACACAGTCCCCATATGCCCTTCTTAACCTCCCACTCCCTCCCCTAGTCTTTTTCTTTTCACTTACTACATTTATCTAAAAAATGTCTTGTCGCCTTTTGCTATCCCTTGGGCTATTCTTCCCTCAGTTTACACCCTTGCACTCCTCATCACTTTGCTTGCCTCCCTCTCTTCTCCATATACACCTCCCTGTCCTATTCTATCTGTGTCTCTTTTTACTTCCTGAAAGCTACCCTTTTAGCGTTTACCTATTCTGCCACTTCCTTTGAGAACCGCAATGGTCCCTTCTTCCTCTTGTTTTTGCTCACTTCCTTTGCACAGAAGTTTGTAGCCTTCACTACACATTCCCTTAGCATATTACACTTTTCCTCCACCTCAACTAGGTCATCCCCCTGCTATGCCATCTCTAAGGCATTCACCCTTTTTTTTTTTTACAACCATCTTTATTCAATTTTCAAAGAAAAATACACAGACAGACATACACATACCTGGCAAAATCAGGGTACACAGTCTCAAACTGACCATGCGAACTATGTACAACCCACCTATGTACATCCACAGAAGGTAAGCCACCCCTAGAACAGCCCAAGCCTCTCATATCTTCCATACCCTGCCACGATGGGTCTGCATATAGGCTTACTCTACCCGTCGGTGTCCTAAATCCCCTTACAGCAGTAACCCTTTATCAACATCAAAACACTATTTGCTATCCAAAGTCCTCCCCTCAAAGGGTGGCACCTGACTGTGTCCCTTGGAAAGAGAGAGAGAGTCCCCCATCCCCCCTCTTATACCAACAGACCCTTGCCATCATAAAGCTACCCATGAATATATATCATGGTCATCTCCAGGAAACTCGAAGTAGGACCAGAAATAACAATTCCACTATCCAAGATAATTACCATCTGCTATTTCCCATCCGACAGACAGCCTGTGTTTAAACATTTGTGACCTGCAGAGAATAGATTGCATCTAATGCCGCCCATCTTTTAACATATAACCCTTTTCTCCCCCCATATATAAATATCTCTTTATTTTAACCAACATCCCCATTAAGTCTTTTACCCGTTGATCATAAGCATATACATGATCATCTTTCCAATGTTTTAGTAGAAAGGCTTTAACTACCACTGCTATCAAGTAGAGGTGATATCTAGGTATGACACCCAAAATTTTGGAAAAATCACCCAGAACACATATCTCTGGTATTATAAATTCTGAATAATCCAGCATTGGGTCCATATGCCTTTTAATTTCCTCCCCAGAGGGGTGATATTTTACTGCATCCCCATATCACATGTAATAGATCACCTACTCCCCTCTAACATCTAAAACACAGGTCTGTCTGTCTCAGGTTTCTGTCACATAGTTTCACAGGGGTAAAATACAAATTGGAAGCAATAAAAAATTGCATACTCTTACATTTGAGTATAATATTATACTTGCTGCTTTCCCAAATATTATCCCAATCTAAATTCCGAGGGGCCATCACTTTATCCCAATATGAAACTCTTCTAGGAGAGCTCGGGCCAAGAAAATCCACGATTACTTTATATATTTGTGATAGGGGTGAACTCTTGGATCAACTTCCTTGAGCTTCCCCCAGGAAAAAAACTTATCCGTGGTACCCCCCAACTTCCTCATCGCCCCCTCTACCATATGCTTAATTTGTAACCTTTGAAAAAAAGGCATTCCATCACATCATGCCGGTAGGACCATTCTACTACCCTGAATGATTTCCCTTAATTTCAAACCCAGCATCTGGTTAGCCCACTGCGAGCTAACTACCCGATTCTCAATTACAAAATTAGGGTTACCCAACACAGGCTGGTCTCCAGCCCTTGTTTGGCCCTTTCTCTGCACAAGTGTAAGGAAAAACCACCAAGCATCTGCTGTTTTTGCAATTGGGTTCCCATACCCTTTTTTGAAAGTTTTCCCAACATTGGCATACAGCATTGCTCCTGGGGTGAGGCCCGAGTCTCTTAACATTTGTTTCTCCATTTGGAGCCAAGTTGGATTATAACTCTCCCCATCAAGCTCTTTAATCCATCGACTCATCAGACCCAGCTGGCCCACCACATAATATATCTGAAGGTTGGGCAGTAGGATCCCTCCCCTTTTATGCGATAGGCGCAAAGTATTGTGCTTTAACCTAGGGGGCCTGTCCTTCCATAGAAATCCTGAAATTAATTTCCTAATTATACTGAACCATTTTTGGGGAATTCTATATAGGGCTAAATACACCAGATATAACAAATGGGGTAATAGATTCATCTTGTAAAGACCCAATCAAGCCATAAAGTTTAAAGGCAATTTATTCCATCTTATTATGTCCCCTTTAATTGCTGATATAATTCCCCCCATATTTGTTTCCGCCCCCCACTCCATATCCGCTGTGATCCAGATACCTAAATACTTAATTTTATCTGTCCTCCATTGTATTTGCAGTGGCATAAAATCAGCCCTAGTAACGTGCGGTGTCAGAGGGAGAATTTGAGTCTTATTCAGATTTAGTTTGTAGTTAGAGACCTTGGAAAAACACTTTATTACTTCTGTTGCTCTCTTAAAACTAGATGCTGGATCCTCCAAATGCAGCAATATGTCATCTGCAAAAACTGAGAGTTTCAACACCCTCCCCTCTATGTTAATCCCTTTGATATGTACATCCCTATTGATAGCTCTCAAAAGGGGCTCCAGATAAATATTGAAAAGTATCGACGAGAGAGGGCATCCTTGTCGGGTCCCATTCTCCAGCTATATTTCGCGTGAAAGATAGCCATTACATAATACCCTGGCCATTGGCGCAGCATATAGATTCTTAATACCCCTAAAAAGACCCTCCGGGAATCCCATCTTCTCCATTGTAGCAAAAAGGAAAGGATGGAAGACCCTGTCAAAAGCCTTTTCCACGTCTAATGATATCAACGCTAAAGGTAACTGAGAATCAGGCACGTAGCTTAATATGTGATGCAACTTCCTGAGAGCATCATGTGCCCCCCTCCCCGGCATAAATCCCACCTGTTTCTGACTAATTAGACTAGGGGCAATATGCAAAATTCTGTTTGCTATGATTCTTGTAAGGATCTTGATGTCTTGATTCATTAGGGCTTTGGGTCTATAATTTCCGGGGATATCCCTGGGCTTGTCTGGCTTAGGAATCAGTGTGATATACGCCCGATACAAAGGAGAATGAGGTACCCCTTCCTGTATTATAGCACTAGACAATTTCTGAAGCATAGGAAGTATAGTTTGTATATATACCTGATAGAATTTGGTGAAGAGATCATCTGGCCCTGGGGTTTTACCAGCTGGTAACGATTGCACCACCCCAATAATCTCCTATGCCCTTATTGGAGCCACCAACTCCCCGGCCTGTATTGGGTTCAAGGCTAGTGAGGGGATCCCCTCTAAAAAACTCTTGATTTCTTTCTCCCCAGCCTGGTCTCTAGCCTGGTATATTTCTTTAAAGTATGACGCAAAGGTCTCCGTCATCTCTTGTGAATCAGTTAGGAGTTTTCCCCCATATTGAATAGAAGTAACCATTCTACTTGCTTCCCATTACCTAACTCTAGCCACCAACAACTGCCCAGGGACATCTCCTTGCATCAGGCATCTAGCATTAATCTTTTCTAATCAGAATTCTATTTTACTATTAACAATATCCCCCAGTTCCTCCCTCAGATTTTTAAGTTCAGCATCAGTGTCCCCAGAGGACCCTTCCAGTGGCATCAATGAGTCAATTGCCCCCAGAATAAACTCCTTTTTCGCTCTTCTCTCTCTACTTTTTTGTGCTGCATTACCCTAGGCCACCCCCGCATATAAGACCTTGCAGGTGGGCCACGCCAACTTTTTATTTTGCAGTGTAGGTATTTGCTGCTGTATGATTTCCAGCAATGCATCCTCCAACCTATCCCGCACCAAGGGCTCTACCAATAGGGAATCATTCAGCCTCCACCTGTACGGCCTAGGAGGGTTGGGTCTAGGTTCCCACAACAATTGGATGGGAGAGTGATCCGAGTAAGTTCTACCCCCTGTTGTCACTTCCTTCATCTCCCCAATCACCTCCCTGTTTACCAGAAAAAAATCGATTCGGGATTGGCTCTTATGGGCTGCCAAGTAAAATGTCATAGTCATACCCCCCTTCAAATACATCTTAATTGGGTCTACCAGTGCCGTTGCCTCCAGCAATCTGTTCAAGGCAATCTGGGCCTTGGACAAGGGGCCTTTAGATGGTGGTATTCTATCCTCATGGTTACTGAGGCAAGTATTCCAGTCACCCGCCAGTATTAATAAATGCAATGGAAGATCTGCAATATCCCTTTCAATAGAGGCAAAGAACCCAGGATCCGGGGGCGTTGGCCCATAAATAGAGGCCACCGAGATTGCTTTACCCAGCAATGTACCCGAGATATATATCTCTCTACTGTCCTCCCTTGCATTCACTTGCACCACCTCATATGGGCATGATTTCTTTTTTAATATCACCACCCCTCCTGAGGCTCTTTTCCTACCTGCCCCATATACTTGCCCCACCCATTGTCTCTTAAGCCCATTCAGTTCCTCCACCAACAAGTGTGTCTCCTGCAACACAGCAATATGAGCCCCCATTTGCTCAATATGCCTTAAGATCAGCATTCTCTTACGTCTACCCCTGAGTCCCTTAACATTCCAAGAGATTATTTTAATACTTGACATTAAAATAACATCAAGATATTTTAATTAAGCCAGCTCTCTTTGTCTGCTCCAGGTCTGCTTTCACCTTACTCCCTATATTGGACTCTCTCATTCCCACCCCACCCCCACCCCACCAATCCCCAATCCATAGATCGTCCACCTACCAAATATCGAGTAATGGATGAACCCGTTCCTGTGCTACCCCCACCCCATCCTTGTCTTAGTAACTCCAAGACCTTGCCCAAAACCCACAAAACTAATAATGTATAGGTGCATTCCTTTTCCCAATATCTTTATTTCCTCTTTTCCTATGCTGCGCCCCTTCCATACAGTGCTCCCTGCCCCCAACTGTTAAGAACTGCCTCTAATCCCTGCCTATTAAGATAGATCAGAATCCTCCAACTCCCGCCTCCTAATAACCTAATAAACCTAGGTGACTCTCCCTTTCCTATCTCCCAGTCTCCATAAATAGTCCCTCGTGCACACTAGGGGTGCCACTAAAGGGCTCCCAAACCCAGGTTTCCCCCTCTATATTTCCCCCATAGATCTGTCCCAGAGACTGTACAGCAAAGTACCATTTACTTTGCTTTACGTGAAGATGCAATATTACATCGCACAACTCAGAGTTGTTGTCCTCTAGAAGCCCTAAGATTAACTACTTACCCCATATATATTGGAATATTTTCTGCCCACACCCTATTACTGGTCCCATGGGGCACCCCATCTCCAAAAGGCTGCATTCATTTAATAAATGGCACCAGCCTAGTAACTCCTGCTCTCGCTTCTGCCAATTCCCAAACTGCAAAAATGTGAACCACCCTTGTCTGTCTTGCCTTCCTGAGCTCACCAGCCCCCCTACCCACCACCGAAACCTTCCCCCCACCTTACTGCTCCCTTCCGCACAGTATTCACTCATCTGTAAGGCATTCACCCTTTTTAAAAAATCTGCCCTCCTGAAGTCCAGGACCTTCATCCTTGGGTGGTTAGTTTCCCACCACTGTCCTTATGTTGAATCACACTGTACAGTAATCACTAGTCCACAGGTGGCCTCCCACCTTGACATCTGCAATACTGTCTCTGTTAGTGAGTAGTATGTCCAGTATTGCCCCATCTTGAGTGGGCTTCCAAACTAGTTGCCTGAGAAATGCCCCCTACAGGAAGTCCAGGAGTTAAAGTGCTAAGGGTATGAGCTGTGCCACTGGGATCTTACAGTATCTTGTGGATGTAACAAGAAGCTGATGCTAAGTATTAAAAGCACCTGAATTTATTCCTGCTTCTGACTTTCCTTAAGAGTGCCATTACATTTATGTAACTTGTTTGTAATGTTTAGGGGTTAGCTGCCCCTCAGTGATATGCACCAGCCAAGTTTAAGGCTCGCAGCCAATTCTCCACCAGACCTGCAAGTCCTGGATGTCCCTGCTTCTAGCTGAAGGTGCTGCTTAGAGGCTCCAATCTACAGTTCATCTGGCAGATTTAATTCCCCCACCAGCAGCACCTCCCCTTTTTCTGCTATTGTGACAATGGCTTCCACTAGTGCCCTATCTAAATTCTCTCCTTGTGCTGGAGGTTTGTAGATCACACCAATGCCAATAGTTGCTCTGTTTCCTATCTCGAGGGTGACCCACAGTACCTCCAAGTCATCCTTCCTCCCGGATTCCCTGTGTCTCCTTTGCTTTGATGCCATCCCTTACAAACATTTAGCACCACCCCTCTTCCCTTCTTTCCCACCCTATCTTCCCTGAAATGAGTATAGTCTGGTATGGCCATGTCCCAGTTATGGTTTTCTGTGCACAGCTCAGAAATGGCCATGATATCCAGGTCTGCCTCTGTCATGTGGCCTCCGGGTCTGGAATTTTATTTCCTAGACTTCATGCATTTTTGCACATGGTCTTGTACATTTTGTTACCACTCTACCTGCTACTGCAGTTGTTTCCTTTTTGTTCTGCATCCTTGTTTGTTCTTACAGCTTGTGTTCCTGTCCTAATAACTTACACATTTCTTATAAATACAAGCCCACTGTTTACCTTATTAATACCCTTAAGAAATGTATATGTTTTATCATGTCTCCTCTCTTTGGCTGCTCTCCAGTAAATACATATTTAAATCCGGTAACCTTTCCGCATAGGATATATGCTGCTGCCCCAGATTACATTGGTGATCTTTTGAGCAAACAATTTACAAGCAAACAAATCATGCTCCACAACTCCTAAAAAGTTTTATAATCCAACTGAAGGAAAATGGTGAATTCAGACTTGTTCTGCTATTTGTTTTGTTAGACTCTAAAACAGTAAACAGGCATGATGTAGACACTAATGAGCATTGACACACTACGCTGCCACTTCTAATACAGCCCCAAAGAACAAACAAGATTTCAACAATCAAAGAAATTAAATCATCAAGGAGAGTTACAAAAACAAAAATAAAGTACAATAAAATATAATATGCCTAACAGCTATAAAAATGAAGTTGGCATTGGGCAACAAAAGAGATAACATTGACAATATCTCAGAGAGTAGTGCAAATGGCCCTTTAGGAGAGGGTATATTTTAGTTATGAATTACCAAACCAGTCAAGTTCTAGCCATTTTTTTTTATTATCTTTAGAACTGGTTCTGTTTCTCTCTAATATCTAAAAATTAAAAGATTTGCTCTGTGTTGAGTATATCAACTAGAGCTGATGGAGTAAAAATGAAAATGGATATTTCACTACTTTCACTTCTGCCTCTGTATTTTATGGTGTGACTTTGTTTTTTTTTTTTGTTTGTTTGTTTCAATGTATAGTAGGTACTACTCCAGAGAATTTTTTAAGACATTTGTGGATATCCTCTCCCCTACTCCGTTACGGATCTGCCAGGCAGTACATACAGATAACCCATTCCCTTCTTCCTGGCAACATGCCATGATTTCATCTGCTGTGCATCATACAGACCAATATCAATGCAGAATATTGTTTATAACATTTCTGTGACAATAATAGCCAGGCGTTGGGATATACCCCTCCCATCTCTGATAGATAGTTGTCAGACAGGTTTTGTGAGGGCATGACAGTCAAAGCAGTCCTTTTCATTGCTCAATTTAGATGCTGAAAAGGTGAGAAAGCATTTGAATGGGTGACCTGGAATTTATTTGCCACCATGACATTTATGACTTTCCCCTTGCCATTTATTGAAGTGCTCCACTGTATTTATAATAACCCAGCAGCATACGTAAAGGACAATGGACACATTTCTGATTCTTTTTCTCTGCAAAGGGGAACAGACCAAGGCTATCCACTCCCCCATTTATTGTTTGCTATGTAACTAGAACCCCTGGCCCAGGCTTCCCAACTGCATTCAGACATTCAGGGAACTACCCTGGGAGGCAGAAGTCATACCTTAGCATTATACAATATTGAGATGATTTACTTTTTTTATTTTTGGAACCTGAATCTTCATTATACTCTCTGTGGCAGTCAATTAATGAGGTTTGACAACTTGCAAGGTATAAGCTAAACACTTCCTAAGACTGAAGTGTTGCAATTTCACTACACTCTGAGTGCCCACATGAGGCATCACTTTCATTTCTGATGGGATCTCCCCATATTAAAGCACCTGGGAGTGCATATGCCAGTAGACATAACCAAATTGTGAGTGTTAAATTATGAAACAGTAATGGAGCAGTTTATTAGGGACCTAGATACTGGGAGAATGATACTGCTTTCTCTATCATAATGTATAGACAGTGTCTGGATGACTCCTCCCTCATATATTATACTTAAATCAAACTCTTTCTATTTCACCACCACAGAACTCCTTTAAGAAATGGGATAGGTTGATTTAACAATATATCAGATGGGTTGGGGTAAACAATACATTAAATTTTCTATCTTACAACTACCTAAAATGCAGGGAGGGTCAGCGCTACCAAATTTTTCTTTGTACCATGCTGTGGCACAGAGCCATACTGTCCTATACTGGATGAATCCATAAATAAAGCACAATGGAAAACTATATAATTAGACAAAAAGGACCTGCTTCATATCTACAAAAGAGACTTAAGGCTATGAGATTCATGATTACCCCCTTTTCCCAGAATGTCTTATTTTTACCAGGAAACATAGACCTTTCATATCATCTCTGGAAACAGGTGGAATTGTCCATCACTGTCCAGTTTCTCCAGGGCAAAGAGCTTGTTCCCTTCTAGGAGTTAGTCAGAACATTCTCCCTACATTCATCAGATCACTTTTGTTACATACAAAGCTTGATTTTTATTTATTTAGTGTTTGCTAATGCGGTAGAGTGTTCTAGACAGACATTTGCCTATTTTCAGGCATGACTCTGGAAAGTACAAGTGAGATGATTCAATGTATGACAACAATGCATTAGAATAATCATTTTATACAATCTGAACTGCAGAGCTGGCCTTCAGAAATTGAGAGTCCTTGATTCAATCAATTAATAATCTCTACATGGGGGGGCTACTCTCTCCATCACATCCTTTGTATATCAGGCCATTATTGAGCTGTAGTGGCATAATGAAACCTCACTAAGACTGAAGTGGGAGCATTATTTACAAATATAAATAACTCAGGCAACATGGATTAAATACTTGTCCCACATTCATAAATCGACTTCCTCACATTTTTTTTGGAGGAATTTTCATGGAAACATTTCATTTGTTTCTTCTGCATGCTCTGAATTGCGGCTGAATTTCACCACACCCATTAAAAATTGGTCCATTAAAAGGTATCAGATCATTTGCTTCTGGATCTATTCTTGCAAGGACCAATATGGCAACTACTAAATCTAGATTACCACACCCAGGGAGCACAGTGTTGGAGAAGATGTAGTATAAGTCCTGCAACTCATGGGCATATCTTTTAGCCATGCATGATTGTTCAGTCATTTTAGTTACAACTTCTAGCAACTTTACATTCCACTTCTGGTAATGATATTACACTATTTGAGACCAATATTATCTTCCTAGACCCACCACAGTGTCATGGGGGTGTCATACAAAGAAGTTGGTGCATTATTTGTTTACTAGTTGTGAAAAAGGTAATTGCTAGCATGCAGTTAACTCCCATGGTACCCATTATGTTTCAGTGGCTTGAATGTTCTGCTTCATGTCTATGATATGGAAGAGCTAAGAGAAGAATTGAATAATACCACCATACAATATGAATCCTTATGACAAAAATGGGTATTGTATTTTCTGGAACACAGACTGGGTTTTGTTCTTTGAATTCACTGGTGCTAGATAGTCTGCTCTCTGTATTAGACAGCATCTCATTCAATATCAACATATGTAATATGCTGCTAAAATACTTCTGCTGGTACTGTATATGTGCCTGTTTGTTTCTGACAACATACACAAATTTTCTTAATAAAAAGAAATAAAACAAGGAAAAAACAGTAGGTATTAGTAGTTTGATAATAATGCAGGTAACTTATGTTTTAGTCAAGCAGGTTGAAATGTGTGTTAGTGTGTGCATTATGAAAATATTGATGCTGTTTTGGACAAGAAGCTGTCCGATTGACCTAATGTGCTCACCCTTTTGTATAATTCCTCTGTACTCTGTTAGAGTGCAATGTGTATTTGTAGTTGTAACCACCCTGTCCCCCGGGGTTACTAGAATCCCATCAATGTTAGACATAGGAAGGTTTCTGGGCAGTCTGTAGGGAGTTGCTAAAAACGTCTTACAACATAATATCACTGTTTTCTCAGCTAGCCTGAGCAGAGAATGGATTATGTCATTTAGAACTCTCACAGCAGCCGGATCCACTTCGGAATCAGCTGCCTAGGGTTATCTTTAGAATGTTGAGATGGAAGTAGTCAGTTTGAGGAAGTTAGAGTGAGGAGTGAGTGAGGAGTCAGTGTGAGCAGCAGATCTCAGAGTGTAGAGGTGCCTGCCAGACTGCCCTGAGGCTACCTCTGGTTGTTGTCTCACCCTAGTGAGCAAAAATAGCAGCAGTACCACAGGAAGTGGTGGAGATCATTGCCAGCAAGACCCCGTGGGTCAAGTTTACAGAGAGAATGGGACTGATAAATTCAGTGTTTCCAAGGGGCAATCCCCAGAGGAACAAGAAGATTTTCCAGCTGCCCAGGACAGAGCTAAAGCTGTGGAAAAGCAAACAGGGACAAGTGTGTTTTTCTCCACCAGTCTGATGTAACAATGGACAAACAAAACCATGAGTAGAGAAACAGAGACTCTTTCTTTTCAGAGTCATCTAGTGGTGTATGTGCCCAGAGACAAGGCTAAAATACACCACTCAGGACCCTGTATCACCACAAAAATGTGCTGAACATGAAGTTGTAAATGTGTGGATGCCTTTAGTAATCTGGTGAGATTGGAGGATCCAATTTGTGTAACCTCAAAGGGATGGCAGAGGCTGGCTGGGGCTAGGGTGGGTGGACCCTCATCTGAAATTCCAGTCAAGGCTAACTGGTCACTGGAAGGGCGAAAGTTTACCATGCAGATGCTAACTAAACCCATCAGATCAGGAGGATGTAATGTTTTAAAGTGTGTGGCAACCACCACATAACAGACACTCTGAGAGAGAAAAGAAATGCAGTGTTTTAAAATGTATGTCTACCCTACATAATAAACACTTTTGGGAAAAGGATGTCCTGGTAGAGCCCACATACAGAGGGATATTTTGGTCATAGTTTGTGACCGAGAAAAATGTGCAAAGCCAAAGAAATGTGTTGTTCTGGAAAAAAAGAGTACATGTGTGATCCTGTAATGTGCAGTTTCAAACCTGGGAGACCACCCCATTCTGTTTTTTTCCATCTACAGTATGTCAGAATAAAGCCATACTGTACAATCCCATATCCAGTACTGGACATTCCATCTGTGCTTCCCAGTATGAGCTTGTTTATGGTCTCCCTGAGAAGATAGACCTAGCATAGCTCTAGCACCTCTCTCCCTGAACTCAGAGTAAATATAAATGTAATTCTGTGCCCTAACCCCCAACCTCTTAGATGCTGAGTGAGGTATTTGCTGCAGCACCAGGGATGATGTCTATTGTATGCCAACATGTGGTTTGATGCCTTGTCTGTGTATAAGTTGGGGGGGTCCTGATTTCAAGATGCCACTCTTGGCCAGTGTAAGGGTGAAAAAACTGGGGGCTCATCTAAAGATCTTGTAGGAGTGGATAAAGTTGCCTTGCCAGTGCAAATACTGAGGGTATGTCAAGGGTCTTTCGGTCTGGTGGTGGTGCACCATAACTAAAGTCATTGTGAAGAAAAGTAAAGTTGTTCCCAGTAAAGTGCCATCCAAAAATTTGCTGTGTGAGGTTCTGAGGAAAAAATGTGCTGTCTATAGTGCTTGTGGAAACTGTGATACCAGGGACTGCTGTGTCGAGAAATGTGTGCCCTGTCAGTCAAAGTGCTTAAAAGACTGTTAAAAGCAAAGATTGCAAAGTTAAAAGTATTTGTGAACCAAGAGAGAACATCTGTGTCTAACTCTACAGAAAGTTTCAAGTGCTTGTGAATTAAACTGGGGGAGTCTTTAGAGGAATTACACAAAAAAAACTGTGACAAAATTGCCTAAGAGCACTTCAGCCTCTTGAAATTTCAAGCCGTGGAAAAAAAGTTCAGTTTTGCAGTCTTAATGTGCCTGCTTGATGATTGTTGTGAAGGACAGTAAGCAGGAGAGATAGAGAAAGAGCTCATTTGCATGGTGTTGTGTGATTGGTCCACACCATCAAGTTCCACCTATTGCCTGGAGTCTCAATGCTGGAAGAGTGTTCAAGGAGGAGAGAGTGAGGAGTTTGCAAGCAGTTCAGAGCCAGCAGCAGCAGACTGAACCATCACAAAGGAGAACTTTGTTGTTTCACTAAAAAAGACTTTAAAACTTTGCAAATCAGACTTATAACATTAAGCGACCACAATGGTGATCGATCTCAAGTATGCATGGTTCAAGCTATCAGACTGAACAGCCCAACTGACACCAACAATCCTCAATTTATCAGGAAGGCCACAAATATCATCGGAGGGAACCAGTTACTTTTTGTAAGTACAAGAATGACAACAAAAGCAAAAAGACTGAGCATAGAGAAATGTAAAGATCTAGTGTGAAAGTCAGCAAATATTGAGCAAAAGAATATAAAATGAGGGTAAAAGAACTGAGCCGTAGTGACTGTGGCTGGTAACAAGCAAACAAGCTATGTGTTTACTGGGCAGTACTAAGCAAAGTAGATGGAAAGTGTGTGCAGGATTTAATGACTGTGCTGATTTTTCTCTAAAAGTCAATTTTGCAAGTTTGTGCAATGTACAAGTAAAACGCTATGGTAAAGAAATCAAATGCAGCCAGAACCAGTGTGTGTATGATGCAAAAAGTTTCAGTAGCCATGTTGAGGCATAGTTCAAAACAAAATGTAAACAAACAACAAGGCAGTATGTTGAGACAGGGTCTAGTAGTACAAAACAACCAAAGACTATATACAGAGTTTGATACAAAGTCCAATTCAGGCAGCAGTTTCAGCAAAGAGAAAAAAGTTTGAAACAAAGTGCAATTCAGGCAGCAGTTTCAGCAAAGTGCAGAAAAAAAGACCTTTACAGTTTAAATAGTCAGAACCACTGTGCTAAATACTAACAGAGCAGATCAGTAACTGGACTTGTGAGTTGTTGTTTTTCACAGAGCAAAATGGCTAGCAGAAGGTTCCATGTCATATTAGCAATCGCAAAACAGCGATCGCTATTATGGCAAGTGTATATCGCTGAAAAGCAGATCAGCAATATACAGTCTAAGGCAACTTGACATCAGGATATAAAAAAGTGTTTTTGTGGTGGGGGACTGCGCCCCTCACACCACATTGAATTAGGATTCTCAACTACAGGAGGGTGCATGTTGGGGAAGGGGCAATACCCGGATGTCAGGGAAAAAAAAGTGCCGCACCTCACAGCTGTGGAAAAATGTTACCTGCTGCCGGTCTCGAACCCAGTACTTGTTGTGCCACAGCTAGCCACTGACACCATCACAGCTAGCTCAGCATTAGCAGGTACTCCAGTTCCACTCAGCCCCTTCCCTGTCCCTCCCCTTGCCCTCGTTAGTCCCCCTTTCATTTGTCCTTCCACATATTTGCTGTCCCATAACCTCACTATTCTGCAGGGTAGCCCAGAATAATAGCTCTCAAAATGAGTGACTGTTTTTGTAGTCACTCATTTTGGGTCACTATTATTATGTGATACCCTAGCAGGAAGACAGGGTAACCCCTTCATGCCCAAATATAAATAACCTAGAAAGAAATGGAATTAGCCCAGTATGAGAGGCTGTACAATTGTGAAGGTGCACCAGCAAATGTTGCGCTACCTAACTTTCCAGTGAATGTTTGTGTGATCTGCATGAGAACTGGGAAGGATGTCCTAATGATACCACCCTGTAAAGATGGCAGGAAGCAGTATGGGATGTGTGCAGATGATGGTGCTGTGCAAGCCAAGGTCAAAGCAATATGTCTGGCTCCAACATGGACTCTGTATGAATGCTCAACCTGTGCTTTACTGAGAGAAACTGCATGCAGGCAGGAAGATCCAGTGGAGCTAGTGAAAGAGTTTTTCAAGGATGTGACCCAGAGTGACTTGCAGTGGCAGGTGTAAATGGTCTTTCCAACCCAAGAAAAGGTTGAAAGAGACCTGCCAGAGACTGAATTGGTAGATCCGTGGGCAGCAGGCTGAAGTCTAAGTCCAATCGGAGAAGATGAGATGGAAGATTCCTTGCACTGGTAGGCAACTGCCTGGGAACATAGCGAGGAGTGGACTGTGCTGGGGGCTGAAATAGTTCTCAACTCCTGATCAGAGCTTGTAGAGCAAGCAGAACTGGAGCAAGTGAGTAAGGCAACTGGTAGTGAGACTGGGCTGCCAGTGGCCCTAACTGCATGTGAGCCACAAGAGACTGTACAGGGTTCAAGAGAAGTTGTAGAAAGCACAGGTATGGACTGCTTTTTCCCCGTTGTGACCATCCAAAGCTGGCTTGACCAGGTCTGGCTGCCCAGAAGCTGGGCTGTTGGGTTGAGTCAGCCCAAAAGCAGCAAAGATGAATGACTGGTCAGATGCAGGGCAGAGGCAGAGTATGGACTAAAATATCCATTTTTTTAAGAGATGAATATGGGAAGTCATAGAGAACCATAGAGAGAAATGGTTATGGGAAGAAGCCAGAGCTACCATTAAACCCAATGTGTGTAACTTTGTAGGACTCAGACTCCGTTATGACAGATTGAAGTTTTGGAATCTAGGTCACACCCTTTAACTACATTCTGTCCAAGTAATTGACAAAATTGGAAAAGAAACAATCCACAAATAAAGACTTGTTTGTTCAGATGGACAGTAGTTTATGGTCCTCATCCTGTGTGGTACTACCCTTGAGGGACACTACTCCTGCATTTTGCTGGCTTGAAAGCTAGCCACACCAGAAGAGGTGCAACATGGTGGGCCAGCAACTCAACTCGGCAGGCAATCAGTGGAAGATAGGTAAGGAAAGTCTTCTGCCAAGCAAGTGCCAAGAGGGGGAGACCAACGTGGGTACTTCTGCCCTGGCGAATCCATCTTCCATCAGGGAAGTCTCCTGCCCAGCGCCAAGAGGAGGAGCCCAATGTGGGTGCTTCTGTCCTGATGAATCCAGCTCGAACTCCATCTACAGCAACCAGATCCAGAGGTGGCATGGAAGAGCTTGATCTGAAGATTAGTCTTCATCCAGATCCAGAGAGGTGATTCAGTTAGTCAACCTGCACTCCAGGAACTGTTAGGCTAGATTTTCCTCTTATTTTTTTGTTTTAACCGTACCCACTTGATGAGAAGGTGCCATTTAAACTGTTTGGTCCAAGGGACATCTGGATCTGGACTACAGTTTAACAGGCCTCGAGCCTGTGCCAAAAACAGTTTTAAAAAGATTATTCTTGAATATGAGTGCCTTGTGCACTCAGGACTCTTTCTCCTTAGAGTCAGGACATTGTAGGGCCCCCCGTCCCCCAAAATGTTTTGTAATGTGCTTATTTTAATACTTTTATACTGCCTTTTGTAGAAAACACCTTTAAAATCTTTTGGGATTGTATATTATCCTGCTGGTGGAATGCCTGGTTGCTGTTTTTCTTGCAGGATGTGTTTTTGGAATGCTTTCTTTTGCAGGTGCTCCTGAGTAAAGAAAAGAAGACAAGAAGAGGATGTTTAGGATGCTACAGAATCCTTTTAGAGTTTCGAGGTTTTAGAAATGTATAACTAGAATGTTAACATTTTTCTGTTTTTCAGGTTTAGAGTATGTATTACTGGGGTTTGGGAAATGCATAGCAATGTCATATGTATGTTTCTAAAGCAGTCTACAGTCTGTAAATTGTAAACTGTGAGTGGGGATAGGTACCCCGAGGTAGCATAGGTTAGATAGCTATTCCCTAGTGGGCTAGGGGGGATAGACAGGTTGGTGGTCCTGATCTGAAAAAGGATCACCAGTGATGTCTATTAGGGCATACTTCAGGCAGTATCTTGGAGCCACTGAAACAGTCCCAAGATAGTTGTTAGGCAAAGCTGAAGATGCTTCAGCAGGCTTCTGTTCTCTGGTGCAACCTGCCTATGTTTCAGCATACATAGGGGTGAGCCTAGCCTCCTCCCCCTGTAGGGCACCCAGAGGTGGATGGCCTGTGTTACAGTCAAAAGCATTTGCTGCAGACAGCAAGTTTCACCTGTTGGCAGTGAGCGTAACCACCCAGTCTCCTGGGGTTACTAGAATCCCATCAGTGTTAGACATAGGAAGGCTTCTGTGCAGTCTGTAGGGAGTTGTTAAAAACTTCTTACAACATTACATCATTGCTTACTCAGCTGGCCTGAGAAGAGAATGGATTGTGTCATTTAGAACTCTCGCAGCAGCCTAAGCCACTTTGGAATCAGCTGCCTGGGGTATTTTCATATGTGGACATTTGTATGCACTTTAGCACTATGCACTTTTAAACTGGTATTGGTAAGCACTGATATATAGTACAATGTGCCTTTAAGTTGATGTGTATTTAAAATGTGTATTATGATTGATCATTACCTGCTATCGATGCACAAGGAAGTGCGAAACCAGTAGAGGTGCCACACAACTGCTGCTGTGCCTATGGCGGCCTATTTTAATTAATAAAGTATAGCTTTTCTAGTTCTCTGAGGAGTGCTGGTAATTGCTTTTGTACACTAATTACTACAGTACCTGTTTTAAAAAATGTTCTACTTTTTATGTTTGCTTGCATGCATGCGCAAGAAACATTTCGTTACAGCTTAGGAGAGAAGCAGGGTTTTGGAGATGTGGCACTGTGGGGGCCAATGTCCCCAGTGCCTTTTGAGGCATGGCCTGTGTTCCCCAATATTGTGGCACACTGCTGCTGACATTAGTTCAGCCAGCGTGCCACATACTTGAAATGAATCCGTCGCTGCAATGAGGGAGTGACCCATCATTGCAGGTTGGTGTCTTGCCTGGTGTAGCATTTCTTATAACATGGCAACTGGTAGTGGCTCTCACCACCCACCTCAGAGTACCCATGAAAGCCAACTTGAGTGTTCCAAATCCCCCTGTCAGCATGCCCCCATCCCCAGTTCATTTGCTGATAGGGTAGCCCAATCTCTGTCGGCATGATGCACTACCCCATTTGTTATGTGCCCGAGAGGGTGCCCAATGCCCCTCGGCTCATGCAATCCCACTCCCTCACCACCACACTGTATGGCTGACAGGGGTGCCCAATCTTCATCAGCTCCAGTACCCATCTCCCCAACAAACACTAGGTGGTACGCTGGGAGCCCAGCATGCCAAAAGTGTCCAGCGATGTCTTATTTTAAATTTTAAATCCTGTAAAAAAAGAAAACGGTCCCTCATTGAGCTCCATACCCCCTCCCCAACCCACACCCACCCTCTGCGTACTCTACCTCCCCATACTTACCTCTGGAGCCCAGCGCAATGATCTTCAGTGGACTGGGAACATGTCTGCACTCTTCAAAGTCAACCACGAACTAAAGAAATGCCGGTAAACTGTATAGTGGCATAAATGTTTTTTTTTTTTTAACTTTGGTGCATATCTCGGCCATTTTTTAAATTTTGGCACTGAATTTTCAACATGGGGTTCTTGGGATCCCACCTCATGAATTCAGTCACTGTCCTCTTGTTATTTAGTCTAGAAAGGTGTTTTTGTGGTCACTGTGGAGAATCACCTTTTCGGATGGATTAACAAAACAACAGTGTCAGTGTTCATGAGGTGGGCTCTCCAAAAGCCTGTGTTACAGATTTGCCAAAAAAAATTCAAACAAATGACTACGTTATGAGCATGAGTCGCACAGTTTTTACACATGCCCGTAACTTTGCAAATTTGTAATATTTTCACTCCAGGTTTTCAACATTGGCATTATTTCACACCTCCTTATGAACAGTACCGCTGTTATTTTTCACTTCCTGGCTGAAATGTGTTTTTGCACTCCCAGCGCAGAATGACGCGATCACTTGTGGGAAATCAGTGTTTGGGACAGATTAAGAAAATCACAGTGACACTGTTCAAGAGCAGAGGTCCTAAAATGCCTATGTTGAAAATTTGGTGACAAAAGTCCATAAAATGACTGTTATAAGTGTGTGTGTTTCTCAGTTTCCATGCATGCTCAGAACTTCGCAAAAGTGTAATATTTTCACTCCAGATTTTCAACATTGGCATTTTGCCACACCTACTAATGAACAGTACAGCTGTCATTTTTCATATCCTGCCCAAAATATGTGCTTGCACATCTAGCACACAATGGCATGGTCGCAGTGGGAAATTAATGTTTCGGACAGATTAAGAAAATTATAGTGACAATGTTCATGAGCAGAGGTCAGAAAATGCCTATGTTGAAAATCTGGTGAAATAATTCCACTAAATGACTGCAGTACAAGCATGTGTTGCACAGTTTCCATGTACGCTTGGAAGTTCGAGCATTTTTAATATTTTCGCTACAGATTTTCAACATTACATCTCTTCTTGCCTCCCTATGAATGATACAGCTGTCATTCTTCACATCCTGCCTGATCTGTGTTTTCGCACATCTGGTGCAGAATGGCACAGTTCCTGTGGGAACTAGAAGTTTGGGACACATTAACAAAATCACAGTGCAACTGTTCATGAGAAGAGGTCCCAAATGCTTTCATGAGGTGGGGGTCACAAAAAGGCCATGTTGAAAATTTGTAGTGCAAATACCAACACATGCTCGGGGCGTTAGGGTTTCTAACCATAACGTCCCACTCTGTACAGAATGACAGACATCAGAGGTGTGACTTTGGATCACTGGCAGTAATGCTTATGCCATTCCACCCCCACCCTGAAGCCAGTGACAGGCATCGAGGTGTGCCTTGCATTCTTCAGCCCCAGACTTAACCCCATTCTCTTGTACTGCACCCATTTCAGCATATGTCTTTATGAAATGTGGTGACTGTGAAGCCGAACACCCCAAGGCACATCTCAATGCTTTGTTGGTGTCTACAGGATAGGATGAGGTGAAATGCCATGAGCATTATGAGCAGTGACTCACAGGCACACCCCAATGCCTGTCCATCTCTGCAGGGTGAAGGTGGGATTGTCATGAGTTCAGTACTTCACTGCCATTCCTACTCTGCATCTGTCTAACTCCTGCACGTCCAATGCTAATATCAGCAAGCAAACATTCGGCATTGACAAATGCTTGTTTTTAGTGTACTGTGTCTCATTTATTACCTACTCAGCCTTCCTCAGTGCTGCTTCAATGTCTAGCCTCATCACCCAGACTTACCTCACTATTTGTTCCTTCCTGACTTATCCCTCAGGGTGGGACTGCTGGGGTGGAATCTTTCCCTGTGGAAATAAATCTTGGGTGACAGTGAGTGCCTCAGTTTGTGGTACTGGGCCTGTGGCATGAGTGTGGAGGTCATGCAGCAATGTCCAGGGTTTGTTTTTGCTTTTCTTTCTATCCCAGGAGACCAATTGCTGTGCTCAGGATGTACCTGTATGCTGAGTGCATGTTGAAGTCGTCCTTCCCCTTGGCGCCAGCTCTGACTGCACTGTCACCTGTGGTCACCCAGGTGGCAGTAGTATAACAGAGAATGCAAGCTGTCCATCACTGAGGATGATGGCACCCTGCTGGCCCTCTAATGATCCATACTTGTTCCCAATTCCAGGTCATTGGCATCACATGTGATAGTGCTACCTCTGTGTCAGCAGGCCAGTTCCTACTTTTTTTTTAAATAAAAAAACATTTCAGATGGGCATTTTTTGTCAGCAGCTTTTGCTAAGTAACAGATATTCTGGTATTATGTTCTGATTCTATGATTAAATAAAAAGTAGAGCAGCAGCACAGTGAGTTTACTCTGTCTACTGAGTTCTAAAATACTAGGAATAACATTCTAAACTATTAAGTGTCTATCACAATCTGGAAATAAAAATGTTGATGCTAGTTTGCCATTAACATTTTGATAGGAAAAGATCTGTTGCATACTATTTTTATGTACTTAGTTCTAGTCCCAGAGAGTGAGTGGCACATCAAAGAAGTGGAACAGACAACTGGCATTGTAGGTATCAGCAGGTGTCAGCAGAAGGAAGTAGAGAAGTTGGAGACTCTGCCCATTGACTTAGGCAAGGTAGCTGTTCACTACTGTGTAACAGTCACTGGTAGGAAAGGCAGAAGATCGAAGGTAGGCCACAACTAGGAATAGGAGAAACACCAATCTAGGGTAGGATTATAAAATAATTTAAACAAGGCATGGGAAGGTACAAAGAGAAACAAACAAAAAAGGAGAAAAAAAAATAGAAACACAGTATCAGGAGTAATGGTACAAAAGTATTTCTATGTAACACAGGGGGAAAGGAAGTTGAGAATACTGGGAGTGGTGCATTGCAGTGGCTGTGTGGTGGCAGTTTTCAGAGAGACCTTCTGGAGACTGCGATGCTACCCCATCTATTCTGCACACCTCTCTGGGTTCAGGGAGAAGGTCGCTAAACTCCAGGATAATTTGGCTATGATTCAAGGAACCTCTTTCCCCACCCAGTGGTCACCAAGTCTGCCACCATTACCTCAGAGGATGTCAGGGAGGAGGAATGGCTGGACAATTGTAGGCTCTGGAAAGGTGGGAGTTTTGGAACAGAGGCACATTCCTAACCAGTACCAGTATGTGATTCCTATGCCACTCTAGCACAGTGTGACTGCTGGGAGGAGAAACCCATGGTAGTGACCAAGGAGGATGTGGAGGCCCTTCATAGTGGAGATACCAAGAAGGGTGGCAGAGGACCCCAGATAAGGAAGAAGCAACTGCTGGGGGACTCTATTCTGAGGGGGGATAGATTTAGGACTAGGAAGGGGTAAGAGGCAAGTTATGTGCCTACCCAATGCTATGACCTGGAGGGATGGGAAGTGGATCTTGAGTATCACTAGGGCAGAAGGACATGAGGGAGAGCTGTATATCATTGTGTACCTAGGGACTAATGACCTGTCTAGGGTTGGGGCTGGGATAGTCAAGGATGAGTTTAGGGAGCTGTGGTGGGGTATTAGACTGGTAGCTCACTTAGTGGCTTTCACTGTGGTGCTTCCTGTCTATGACAGGGGAAAGGAGAGTTATCTCCACAAGGAGCTTCAACTCTTGGCTGAAGGAATGGTGTAGAGAGGAAGGGTTCAGCTACATTGGGAACTGAAGACCCACCTGGGAGGATTAGGACCTATACTGGGGTGATGGTCAGTTTCCAGCTAGAAGGGGAACCACAGTCCTCAATGAAAGGCTTAAATGTTACTTAGATGAACTTTTAAACTAGTTGGGGGGAGTGGCAGAAGGAATCGGAGAGGAAGAAACTGCTCCCCCAACAGGCTGAAGTAGAGAGTAAGGAGAACCCGAGGGGAGAGAAATCCTCAAGAGTGCAAAATAATAAGGGAAGCAGGTTGCTAGAGATAAAGGGGAGAGGAGGGAGCATTAAAAGAGATAGGGAGGAGGAGGGCAAGGGAAAAAAGACTGGCAACAAACAGAGTGGAAACAAAATCTGGAAGGCCACGTATTTGAATATTAAAAGTCTAGGAAGTAAAGGGGGAAGTTTAGTGCAGTGGTTTAAGGCCCTGAGCAGCAAACCTGGAGACTTGGGTTTGAATCCCACAGCCCCCACTTGCATACTGTGGGACCCTGAGCAAGTCATTTAACTTCCTTGTGCTCCCAGGTCGCACGTATAAACAAGCTTTCAGCATAAGTGTGTCTTTCCTGGTAACAAAAAAAAGGGATTAAAGAACTAGTGGCCATCATGACTGAGGCCAACCTGGATATTGTCACCTTTACTGAGTCATGGTGCATTGAAAGCCATGACTGGGACATGACCATGCCAGGCTATACTGTCTTCAGGAAGGATCTGGAGGAAGGGAAGGGAAGGGAAGGGGAAAGGGGAAAGGGGAAGGGGACTTTATGCCAGGGAAAGCACAAAGTGATAGAGATACAGAAAATATGGGAACAGGCAGAGGCACTGTGTGCCCTAGAGATGGGGAATGGAACCCCTTTTCACACTGGACCGATCTACAGACTTCCTGAACAGGGGGAGGAATTCAATAACTTAGTGGTGGAAGCCATTGGCAAGATGGCAGAAAAGGGAGAGGTGCTGCAGGTGTGGGACTTCAACCTGCTAGATGTACAGTGATAATCATGCAAAAGTTAACCAGTACTGTGCGATGTGCATCATTGCGCAGTACCACTATACATGTTATTCAAAGGGTACCATGCTTGTGCACCACTCAGTATACCATGCTACTGGTCAACCTTTGGATGACTAGCACTGTAGAGTGAAGCCTACCAGGAGTGGTTTCATCTAGAAGCAGAGACATCTGGACTCTATGCAGGGGGCATTCCTCAGACAGCTAGTCATTGAACCCACTTGTGATTGGGCAATACTGGACCTGCTACTCACTAACAGGAATAGTAGTTCAGACATCAAGGTGAGATACTACCTGTGGATCAGTAATCCCTGTACAGTGTGGTTCAATAAAAGGACAGCTGTGGAAGTGAGCCACATAAGGGTGAGGGTCGAGAACTTCAGGAGGGCAGATTTTATAAAAATGGAGGAATGCCTCAGGAATGTCCTGGCAGGGAGGGATAGCCTGAGTGAGGTGGAGGAACAATGAGCAAAGCTAAAAGGAAGCATAGTAAAGGTAACAAACCTTTGCATTAAACAAGTGAGCAAAAGCAAAAGGATAATGAGACCACTATGATTCTCAAAAGAGGTGGCTGAAAAAGTAATGGCTAGAAGGGTAGCATTCAGGAGGTATAATGCAATGCAGAGGGAGGAGGATAGAAAGATGCATCAGGAGAAAATGGAGTGAAGCAGTGAAGGCAGTAAGGAGTGCCAAGGCACAAACTGAAGTGAGAATAGCCCAGGAGGTAATAAAAGGGAACAATACATTTTTTAAGGTATGTAAGTGAATAGTTGAAGACCAATGGTGGGATTGTAAGGTTAAAAAGGGAAAGGGGGGACTGTGCAAAGGATGGACAGGAAAAGGCAGACATGCTAAACAAATATTTTTGCTCATTGTTCAGAATAGAAAAAGAAGGGGCCACAAAAAGTAACTGAAGCTTTGGAGGAAGGGAGGTGGATTTTAGTCCTTTTTTGGAGGTGAGGGTCATGAAAGGACTTGCCAATCTGAAGGTGGACAAAGCAATGGGGCCAGATAGGATGCATACAAGGGTATTGAGGGAGCTCATGGAAATACTGACTGCACCTCTGACAGTTCTATTTAACAGCTGATTGGAAACAGGAGTGGAACTAGAGGACTGGAAGAGAGTGGATGAAGTCCCACTACACAAAAGTGGTAGCAGGGAGGGGGCTGGTAATTAGAGACCAGTCAGCCTCACATCAGTTTCGAGAAAGTTAATAGAATCACTGCTGAAAGCAAGGATTGCAGAATATCTTGAATCCAGTGGATTATAAGACCCAAGGCAGCATTGCTTTTCAGGGGGGAGTTCATGTCAAATGAATCTGATAGATTTCTTTGAGTGGGTGATAAAGGATTAGATCAGGGTGAAGTTTTGGATGTGGCATACCTAGACTTCAGTAAGACTTTCAACACCTTTCCACCTAGGAAACTAGTAAGCAAGCTGGGTAACTTAGGAGTGGATCCAAAGGTGGTGAACTTGATAAGAAAGGTTAGAGGGTGGTGGTAAACTGAGTTCACTGCTAGGAAGGGAAGGTGACCGTCGGGGGGTGCCTTAAGGATCAGAGCTGGTGCCAGACCTCTTCAATGTTTTTATAAGTGACACTGTAGTGGAGCTGGAAGGGAAGGTCTGCCTGCCTCAGGGATCCATGATGGGATCAGTTCTCTTTAATGTCTTTATAAGTAACATTGTAGAGGACCAGGAAGGGAAGGTCTGCCTCTTTATGGATGACCCCGAAATCTGCAATAAGGTGAACACACTGGTGGGTGGAAAGGATGAACAGAGACCTTAGAAAAGTAGTGGAGTGGTCAAGGGTATGTCAGTTGAGTTTCAGTGTGAAAAATTGCAAAATAATATGTTTAGGGCACAGGAACCTGTGGGTAGAGTACCAAAATGGATGGAGTGGTATTGACAACCACCAAGCAGAAAAGAGACCTTGGGTTTATAATACTGGTTAACCTGAAGGTGGCTAGGCAGTGCAACAAGGCAGTTGAAAGGGCTAGTGGGATGCTGGGGTGCATAGGGAGGGAAATCACCAGCAGAAAGACAGTGGTGATGTTGCCTCTGTACAGACTGCTGGGAAGACGCCACTTTGAGTACTGTGTCCAGTTCTGGAGACCGCATCTCTGGAAGGACATAGACAAGAGTGGAGGCCATCCACAGGATGGCAACTAGAATTATTCAGGGTCTGCATCGAAAGCCCTATGAAGAGAGACTAAAGGACTCAATATGTACACTCTAGCACAGAAGAAGGAGAAGGGGTATATGCCAGTGATGTTTAAAAACCTCATGGGGTAAATAAGGTACAGTAGGGGAGTATTTTTCACAAGAAAAGGGGCTCAAGAACAAGGGGACATGGTATGAAGCTGGAGGGGGTAGATTCAGGAGAGAAGTGATGAAGTACTTCTCACAGAAAGAGTGGTGATTTCATGTAACAGCCTTTCAGTGGAGGTGGGGGGGAACAATGGTATAGTTTAAAAATGCTTGGGATAAGCACAAGGGAATTTTAGTGGAAAGGAAATGGGAGGGAGAAAAAGCTGTAGATCAGATACAGTCTGCAGTAATAGAAACATAGAAGTTGATGGCAGATAAGGACCACAAGGCCTATCCAGTCTGCCAATTTTTCCACCTTATGAATGTGTTGTAGGCATTTACTGTGTCAATAGACTATCTATTTATACTCGTCTGTATTGCTCCCTTATGCCTATTCCATGTCTGTTTGAAGCCCTGCACTGTATTCATATCCACCACTTCCTGAGGTAGGCTGTTCCATGCATCCACCACCCTTTCTGTGAAAAAGAATTTCCTCACATCACCCCATAATCGGCCTCACTCTAATCTCATGCTATGTCCTCTTGTTCTGCTATTTTTCTTATATTAAAACATGTTAGAATCTTTCACCTTGTTAACATCCTTAAGGTGTTTGTATGTTTCAATCATTTCACCTCTTTCCCTTCTTTGCTCTAGGGTATACATACTGAGCTCCATTAATCTGTCCTCATATGTTTTCTGATGCAGTCACTGCACCATTTTGGTTGCCCTTCTCTGGACTGCCTCCATTTTGTTAATGTCCTTGTGAAGGTGTGGCCTCCAGTACTGCACGAAGTACTCCAGATGGGGCCTAACCAGTGTCTTGTAAAGAGGGATTATTACCTCCCTCTTATGACTTGTGATACCCCTACTAATACACTCCAACAACCCCCTAGACTTACTTACTGTTTTAGTGGTCTGCTTGAATGATTTCAGGTCATCTGTGATGATGATGCCCAGGTCTCTTTCTTCCCTTTTGATTGCCAGCAACTCCCCTCCCAACCTATAGGTGGCTTCAGGGTTTCTCTTCCCTATGTGCATGATCTTGCACTTCTTTACGTTAAATCCCAGTTGTCACTCTTCTGACCATTTTGCCAGTTTATCCAGATCTCTTCTCTTTCTGCCCACCCCATCTGTTTCATCTACTCTGTTGCAGATCTTGGTGTCATCTGCAAAGAGATAAACCTTACCCTCCAATTCATCTACAATGTCACTGATGAAGATATTGAAGAGGAATGGCCCCAGGACTGATTCCTGAGGTGCCCCACTGGTGACTTGCATCTCTTCTGACTGTATACCATTTACCACCACTCTCTGTTTTCTGCCCGTCAACCAGTTTGCCACCCAATTGACCAACTTCTGACCCACCCCAAGCTTACTCAGCTTATTAATCAATCTTATATGTGGAACAGTATCAAAAGCTTTGCTGAGGTCAAGGTAGGTGACATCAACTGCACCCCCTACGTCCACCACTCTGGTTATCCAGGCAAAGAAATCTATGAGGTTATTTTGACAGGACCTTCCTGTTGTAAACCTGTGCTGTCTTGGATCCTGTACTCCTATGGATTCCAGGTGTTGCACTATCCATTCCTTAAAGAGTGCCTCCATAATCTTTCCCACTACTGAGGTAAGACTGACTGGTCTGTAGTTCCCAGCCTCCTCCCTGCTACTACTCTTGTGTAGCAGGATCACATGAGCCCTTCTCCAGTCTTCTGTGACCTCTTCTGTGCTCAGAGACTCACTAAACAGTTCTGATAATGTCTCTTCTAGTTACACCCTTAGCTCCTTTAGTACCCTGGGATGCATACCATCCAGTCCCATTGCCTTGTCCACCCTGAGCTTAGTGAGCTCTTGTAGGACCCTTTCTTTTGTGAAGTGACTTGTGCATGCCTTCCTCCCCCCTGTGTCCATGGTGCTGAGCTGTGGACCATGTCCTACCTTCTCCTCAGTAAATACTGAGCAGAAGTATCTATTTAGGATATATGCTTTTCCTTGGTCCTCCTTCACACACTCCCCCTTATTGCCTTTGATCTTAGCAATACCCCCCATGACTTTCTCCTTTCACTAATGTAGCTATAGAAAGTCTTGTCCCCTTCTTTTACTGTTCGTGCTAGTGTTTCCTCAGTTTGAGCCTTTGCCTCTCTTACTACCTTCCCTTAGGAAAGTTTAGTATGTCTCCCTATCTTCATCCCGCTGCATTCCCTTATATTTCCTGAAGGCTAGTCTTTTGGCTCTGACTTTTTCTGCTACTGTTATTGAGAACCAAAGTGGTTTCCTCCTTCTTTTGCTCTTGCTTTTCTCCCTAACACAATGGGATGTTGATTCAAGTATTGCATGCTTAATGCTTGCCCACTTTGCCTGTACCCCCTCACCTGCATTTCTTCTTGCCAGGGCTAGCTTAAATCTGTTGGCCATCTTATCAAAGTCAGTTCCTCTGAAGTCCCATATTATTGCATTGGAATGGGATGATTTAGTTCTAGTGGCCAAATTAAACCATACCATGTGATGGTCATTGGCCCCCAGTAGGGGAATGTGCAGACTGGATGGGCCAAGCAGTCCTAATCTGCCTTTAAATTTAATGGGCCTGATTCAGAAAGCTCCCCTTAATTGTGCAAGGGGCTTGCATGACAAAGAGTGGTGCAAGGTGTGACATGTGCCAAAAAATGTGCTGGGAGCAATTCACAAAGGCAGCTTGCATCAAACACAGGCTGCCTGAACCAAAGGGGGCTTGCATCAGCCTTGCACCACAAAATGGGATATAGCATGGCACTAGAAGCTCTGTGGCAGATGCAGACTGACATATCCCATAAGTCAGGATTCACAAAACCCTTCCAGAGGGCACATTTCTAAGTACTGTCAGACCAGCCAGGGCTGGTCTAAGGGTACTTAGAAGTGTATCCTGTGGGAGGGTTTAGACATTTGCATTGGTGTGCCATGACCCCACGGGCCCCAATCTCTATACAAATAATATTACTGTTTCTAGTGGCTAGCAGTCCCCACCCCAGCCCCAATTTCCATACGTATAATAATAATTAATAACCCTGGTGGTTAGCAGTCCCCCCATACCCCAGTCCCATACAAATAATATTAATTAATGTCCCTGGTGGTTAGGGGGCCCCCTGCCCCAATTCCCCTGTACTAAACAAATTACATCCCTGGTGGTCTAGTGGACCTGATCCCTTATCTCCATTGTCCCTATAAATAAATAACTTTCCAAGGTGGTCTAGTGGACCTCCCTCTCTATCTCCAATCTCTCCAGAAATAATTAAATAAAGTACCCTTGCGGTCTACTGGACCCCACACCCCCTCCCATGCCAGCAGGCAGTGCTCAACCACTGTGCTCCTCCATCCTATGTTCACCAGCACAGCCTTCCTTTCACCACCATGACTAGTTGCCGACTGAGCTGTCAAGGAGCACATACTGTATACAGTACATGCTCACTGACTGACAGCTCAGTGAGTGAGCTGTCAGTCAATAGCATGTACTGTATATAGTACACACTCCATGACAGCTCAGTCAGCAGCCAGCCATGGTAGTGAGAGAAGGGCTGTCACCTGCTGGAGGATGGGATGGAGCAGAGCAAGGTGGTGGGGCACTGCCTGCCTGGGTGGGGGATCCACTAGATCACCAGGATACTTTAGTTATGTCTGGAGAGATTAGAGACAGGGAGAGAGGTCCTCTAGACCACAGGGAAAGTTATTTACTTATTTATGGGGACAGCAGGGATAGGGAAAGCAGTCAATGGTACTGCAGCCCTTTTGCTCAGTCCTTTTTATTGATTTCCATGTTTCCCTTATTTCTTATTGTTGCTGGTGGTTGTGTTAAATGGTTGAATTAGAATCAGCTTTAGGACAGTATCATGTTTACAGTGTACTGTTGACTAATTGTATAAGGATTTTTTTCAGCTTTCCGGACAGTTACTATGATGTTCAAAGTTTTACAACTTTGATATTGTTATTTGTATTGTTATAATGCTGTATGGCTTGTCTGTAAATTTTTCAATAAAGTACATTTAGTTTAAAAAAATGGAAGGGAGTCCACTAGATCACCAGGGGTGTGATTTGTTAAGTACACTGGAATCAGGGTTGGGGGACTACTAGTCACCAGGGACATAAAATAATATTATTTGTATGGCGATTGGGTCTTGGGGAGTGCTAGCCACCATGGATTGCTGTCCATGGTGCTATTGCCACAGGGTTGCTTTGTGGCTTGCTGCACACCTTTCAGATGCAGTTTTTGTTAGGTCTAGAACCACGGTTGCCACAAGCCATGGGACATTGCTGCTGGATCCTTCCCGACAGTGAATTGATCACAGGGTCCCTGGTACACTGGCAATCAGTGCAGCTTGCACCAACCTTTGTGAATCAGGCTCTATGTATTTGAGTTGCTATAGTACTGGAACAATTGCTGGAACTGCCAGAGGATTACCTAAACTAACCAGTGTAGGATGCTAGCAGTGCTTAAACCCCATCTGGGGTACACTGACATATCCACACAGTGGAAGATAGAAGGAAAATTGGAACCAGGAAGGGTGGGCAGGAACCTTATGGGAAGAGGATCTTGACATCAATGGTATCAAGATTGGGGTGTCAATTTCTACCTAGGAAATATTGACTAAACATTCAATAAAATAGATTTGGCTGTCAGGAATGAAAGAGTTGGAAGACACAATAAAACTAAATGGAGACATACACTATGGAAGAAGTATGCAGCCTTCTGCGCTTTTGGGGGGCTGGTAAGCTGGAGGGATTGTGAGACAATTGTCATCAGGAGTGTGATTTTATTTGTTGGCTGCTGGCTAGAATGTAGGAGTTTTGTAGTACTCACTGCAGTGCTAGCTGTGGTTTGGGTAGACATATAGAGTAGATGCTGCAGTGTAGTGTGTGATATGGAAACACAGGCATTTCCCCTCCCTCCAAGGCCCCCTGGGTCTATGAGAAGGTTTCTGGGGAAAGGGTAGAGCCAGAAAGATGTCCCTTGGAGGAGGAGGAGGAGGAGGAGGAGGAATAAGCTAAATTATTGAGATGCAGAACTGCTCCTCTCCACTGCGTGACAGAGTTTGCATTGTCACTCCTGTTGCAGAGGCCCAGTCAGTTGCAAGAACCCACAAAAGCTACAGAGACAGTAAGACATGTGGGTGAGGGAAGTTCCACATATAGTAGGCTGGCAAAGAAACCTCTGTTGGTGGGAGACTCAATAGTGAGTAGGACAGAAAAAGTAAAAGAGTTGGTGTGAAGAAGGGGAGACCTATGTGTTGCATCTCTGGGCCCACAGCCAGGAGGGTTATCCCTAAATCAATATATTTGTTTACCTTAGGACAAGTGATCTGTCAAACCACATGCAAAAGGAGGTAAAAGCTACTGTTTGCACATTAGGTAGAATTCTGAGGAGGAAGCAGCCTTGGTGTTCTTTTTGAAGGTACTTCAACTCAAATGAAGGGTTAGAGTAGGAAGCTTAAATTTTTTATCCTCAACAAATGGTTGAAAGACTCATACAGGGAGAGGGAATCAAATACATAGGGGACTAGGGCACATTTTGGCAGGACTGGAGGCTCTTCAGCAGGGACAAACTGCACCTGAGTGAGAACAGCATCACAGCAGGTAAAGATCTGATCTAGTTATAGATGAGGATTTAAACCAGTTGGAAGGCTAGGGACCAGTAAGCTAAGGGTAACACCTCTTGAGTGTGAGGCCTGACTTGATCGCCATCAACTAGAAAAGAGGGTTAAAAACAGTAAGAGTTATCAAATAATGTATCTGTTGGGGGACTTGGGGAAGTGTTTCAGGTGAGGAAGAATACAGTTTGTAGAGGGATTGCTGTAGGGCAATGGCTGAAAAGATCTGGATAGGGGTCGAGCAGATAAAGGCATGGGGGAACAATGTCAGTATTAAGACAGAAGCATGACTCTGTGTTAGGGCCAAAAAGAAGACTAGAATAAGTCTGAGGACAGTGGACAAACAAGAGTCATGGAAATCATTGCATCTGAATGCAAGAAGCATGTACAACAAAATGGTGGAGAATGCAAGTTACTAATGCTCAAGAACTAAATTGACATAATTGCTGTAACTGAAACCTGGGCTTCTGAAAACAATGACTGGGACCTTGCTGTCCTGGGCTACACTCTTTCCAGGGATGATAGGCAAAAATGACCAAGGAGGAGTGGTGGTCATGTACATTAAAGAATGCGTAGAGGCCACAAAAAGTAGGTCAGTGAAAGAGGATATCAAAATGGACTCAGTCTGGATGCAACTGACTACATTGGGAAGGTGAAATGTAGGGTGGGAGTAGTATTTAGATCACTGATTTTGAATGAGGGCAAGTATACTGCATAGTAGGTCACTGGTGGATTAAATCAGAAATAGCAAAGGGTGAGAGGCAGCTAATGCGAGACCTTAGCCTACCGAATATTGACCAGACAATCCCAGTGGCTAAGATTGCTAGGAGTCAGACTTTTATAAAGGTGCTACAGTATTATTTTGTTATGCAGTGGGTCAAGGAACCTTTCAGAGAAGGAGCTATCTAAGATCCAGCACTCTCCAATGGACATATCATTAGGGATATCAGGGTTATGAAATCGCTGGTGTCCAGGGACTACAATTCAGTGTAGTTTCATATAACATTGGGTCCCAACACTCT
Organism: Neoceratodus forsteri; assembly: GCA_016271365.2. Lineage (NCBI taxonomy): Eukaryota > Metazoa > Chordata > Ceratodontiformes > Ceratodontidae > Neoceratodus > Neoceratodus forsteri. The sequence goes on from JADMNL010000033.1 coordinate 112,150,803, forward strand.
AAAACATGGGTCCTGGACTTCAGAAGGGCAGATCTACGAAAAATGTATTTAAATATTTAAATTTTGTTGAGCTGGCAAGTGCTCTTTACATACAATGCCTATTTGCAGGCACTGCCAGGAAGAGTACAGAATCACAAGGCAAAAGCAGCTGAGGGAGTTGCTCATGAAAAGATTAAAAGAAGTAGTGAGGGCTGATGGGGTAAATGCCAAATGGCAAATCATTAAGAGAGGTAAAACATAAATGGACCAATATTTATATGTGGAGGAAGGAAAGAGTAGCAAGTATAAAAAAATGGATGTGGTTCTTTGAAGGGGAGGCAGCTAGAACAAAATGAGCAGTATTCCAAAATAACAAGATGGGGTAGAATGAGACCAACAGGTAAGGATATTAAGAAAAGCAAAAAGCTGCCAATAGAATAGTCAGGAAGGCTAAGGTAGATGTAGAGCTGAGAATTACAGAAGATGTCAACAAGGGAGAAAAAGCCTTCTTTTGTTAGATGATGGAAAAAAGAGGGAATAGTCAGACTGAGAAGTTGTAAGGAATGGGTGGAAGAGGATAGCAAGCAGACATTCTAAATGAATATTTTTTTGTTTGGTCTATTTAGTAGAAGAAGAAGGTAAGCCACTACTAAAGTGTGGGGTTCAGGCCTGGGGGTTATCAGAGTAGAGATACAGCAAGTTTATAATTCACCTGTGATGTTGGTACAATGCTGGTAACCTTGCAGTTTGCAACATTTAGTACATTTTCCTGACTTAACACCATCTTCACCAATGATTTTTTAATTTAAAATCAAAACAAAATAAATCTCACCCCTTCCTCTATGTCACAGACATCAATCCCCTCCTACAACACCTCACAGTTTTAAAGTATATCCCAGTCCCCCCCTCTAAATCATCCCCCACCTTTCCTCCCTTTGATCCTGGTGAAGTTTTAAGTTTTTCTTCAATTTAAAATTCCCATCCCTGCCCACAAAATCAAGCTTCCCCAACTCTCCACCTCATCCTAACAGAACATGTCTTAAACTTCCTACACATCACCACTGTCTTGTGAATAAACTTAAATTTCCCAAGCCCCAAAACACCAGTAGCAACATTGGACTTAGGCTGGTTTACCTGTTAAAAACAAAATATAGTGAGCATTTTCACACTTCTGTGCTGTGATATGCATGAATGGTGACTGCTGCATATTCTAGTAGTAATACCTGATTAACTGGTTGGAAATTGAATTGTTTCTGTTTCATTTAAACTGATGGCTGCAGGGCTGAACTAGGCACTTGTGTTGTCATCAGCATTTGGAAAGCTACTCTCTGATATGGGGATCCCTGATTGTGTGGGATCCCTGAGTTGTGATACCTGAGAACTTCAATATTATCATACAGGTGGCCAGTATGCATATGTCTTTTTCCTTGTGTTGTCCCTAGACCCCACCTAATTTCTGCATTCTGCAAGGCATTGCCCCAACAGGCCACTCTAGTATGTAGCATTCATCTGTGCAGGAGGCAAGCTCCTTGAGCCAGAGCAATGGTTGCTCAGATAGATAGATAGATAGATAGATAGATAGATAGATAGATAGATAGATAGATAGATAGATAGATAGATAGATAGGTGCATAAATACATAGATACATAGACACATAGATACAGTCATGGCCAAAAATATTGGTGCCCTTGCACTTTTTCAAATAACTCACAATTTCCCCTAAACATAAGTTGAAATTAACAACAGTACAGTATTTGGTCTCCATAATTCTTTATTTCTCTGTTAATATTACAGAACCTTTGTTTTTGATTCAGAATTTAATATATCCTTTTAAATCAGAAAATGAAAAGAAATGGCATTGACAAAATTATTGACACCCTAAACTTAATATTTGGTAGCACAGCCTTTGGTCAAAATAACTGCAATCAACCACTTCCTATAGCCATGGATGAGCTTCCTGCACCTCTCTACTGGCAGTCTGGCCCACTCTTCTTGTGCAGACTGCTCCAGTTCTCCCAGATTTGAAGGATGCCTTCTCCCAACTGCTGTTTTCAGATCTCTCCACAGGTTTTCAATGGGATTTAGATCTGGACTCATTGCTGGCCACTTCAGAACAGTCCAGCGTCTTGTCTTGAACCATTCCTGGGTGCTTTTTGAAGTGTGTTTGAGGTCATTGTCCTGCTGGAAGACCCACGACCTTCAACAGAGACCCAGCTTTCTGACACTGGGTTCAACATTGTGCTCCAAAATGGCCTGGTAATCTCCAGATTTCATAATGCCATGCACATGTTCAAGGCACCCAGTGCCAGAGGCAGCACAGCAACCCCAAAACATCACTGAATCTCCTCCATGTTTGACTGTAGGGAAGGTGTTCTTTTCTTTGAAGGCTTCATTTTGTTTTCTGTAAACACAAAGATGATGTGCTTTACCTAAAAGCTCTAATTTGGTCTCATCTGTCCATAGGACATTCTCTCAGAAGGATTTTGGCTTGTTCAGGTGTGTTTTAGTAAACCCCAGTCAGGCCTTCTTATGTCTCTCTCTCTCAGCAGTGGGGTCCTCCTGGGCCTTCTACCATATAACCCCCTTTCATTGAGCTGGCGACGGATGGTGCGAGTTGAAACTGTCGTACCTTGTGTCTGAAGGTCAGCTTGAATCTGTTTGGCAGTTGATCGAGGTGCTTTCTCCACCATTTGAACAATCCTGTGCTGCAATCTTCGATCAAGTTTTCTCTTGCGGCCACGTCCAGGGAGGTTGGCTACAGTGCCATGGGCCTTAAACATCCTGATAACATTACGTACAGTGGAAACAGAAACATCAAGGTCTCTGGAGATTGATTTGTAGCCTCGAGATTGTCCATGCTTGGCTGCAATCTTCTTTCTGACCTCCTCAGACAATTCTCTGGCTGTCTTTCTTTTCTCCATGCTAACTGCGGTACACACAGTGACACAAAACAGGAGAATGAATCCTTTTCCTTATTCAAACTGGTTGAATGAGTGATTTTTATATTGCAGGCACCTGCAACTCACCACAGGTGAGTTCAATTCCAAATTGAAGGAGAATCACCTGCTTGAAATCTAATTATTTCTAACTACTTCTAAAAGGTTCCAATAATTTTGTCCTGGCCATTTAAGGGTTTCTGTGTGGAATAAGCTAAGACTTAGTAATTTTTTCTGCTTTTTGTGTTTTATTCAACTTCAAACCAAAGAAATATATATGTGGATACCAAAACATTTTTTAATTTCAACAATTTTCTGGAAGGAATGGTGCATTATTAGAAAAAACTGCAAGGGCGCCAATATTTTTGTCCACGGCTGTAGATAGAGATATTTATTTAATACATGGATGGTAACTTTTTCCAATAGAAAATGTCATCATTTATTTCCCTGCATAACTGAGACTAGTTTATCAATTAAAAATATACCTTTGGGTTTCTGAACCAATCCACAATCTGATTCAGCTGTGCAGAATAGTAATAATACTTGAAGTCTGGCAATCCAAGGTCCCCTGCACATTTATGCAGTTTTAACTTAACTGAAGAGATCCTAGACCTTTTTTGTTTCCATAAAAATGTAGTTACCATAGAGTCTAAAATCTTGAAAAACAGTCAGGAACTGAGACTGATAAGGTATGAAATAGGAAAAAACTTTTAGAAGAACTGACATTTTCATAACATTGATGGGGACTCCTCATTCGAGTCATATCATTCCCATGCTGCATGAACTGAACTGACTGCCTGTTCAGTGGCTGATCACCTTCAAGGTCGGACTTCTAACCTACAAGGCCCTGCATGAACAGGGTCCAAGCTATCTGGAATATCTTCTGATTCCCTACAGCCCTGGCCGTACTCGCCACTCAACTAACGAGGGGTTGTTAGAGGTTCCCAGAGTCTGGTTGAAAACATCTGGGGCTCGTGCTTTTATGTATGGCGCCTCTACCCTGTGGAATTCTCTACCTCATCAGATTCGAGAGTGCAGTACAGTGGAGAGCTTTAAGGTAGCCTTGAAAACTCATTTATTTCAACAAGCATTTAGTGATTACTTTACCTAATCTATTTGTATTCTGTACTGCTAGAATTTTATGGATTTTCTTTAATTTTGTATTTTAATATTTTTCACTATTTTATTATTGCACAGCACTTTGGCTTGTAGAATTGAATTGCGCTTTATAAATAAAGATTATTAATGCCCACGATAATCATGAGCATTTCTCCAAAATCTTTCAAGAGTTTTTGTAATAGTGGTGTGTAATTTAACTCGTAAAGATCAAAGTGATTTTTGGACAGATTGATTCCTAAATACTTAATTACTGATACCTCTTTAGGATAGTTAGATGTCGGTATTACCATAGTGTTATTTTGATATACCTATGCAAAGCATTTCAGATTTTCCCCAGTTAATCCAATACCAGAAGGTTTGCCAAACCAGTCTACCACAGTATATGAAGGTGTCAAGGACAATTTAGACATTGTAAGCAAAATATCATCTACATAGAAGTAAATTTTTTAATTTCCTGTTCTTTATTTTTATGCCTTTTAATATCTGAAGTATTTCTTATGGCAATGGCATGTGGTTCAATTGCTAATGCAAATAGCAATGGAGAGAGGGGACATCCCTGGTGGGTTCCATGTTTTAAAGAAATTTTTGGGTGAAAGATTATTTTTTTATTTTTTATTTAGCTTTTGTTAACCGGATAAGTGCACTAGCCATAAAATTACTATTTTCAGGCTTGACCCGGGAGAGTACAGACATACAGAAACTTAACAGGATAACAAATTATAAGTGCTTTAATACAATGAGTTAAAGAGGATACAATATATCAGAACATACAAAGTAAAGCACTTTACATACAATGAGTTAAAGTGGATATAATATATCAGAGACATACAGAGTAGATCATTCATACGTTCATGGGTGCCTACCTATACAATGAATAGAGGACCTTGGACAATAAATTATCAGGTGACAAATCACATGAACAACACAAGGTACACAAAAACAAAAACAGGTAATTCAAAAGGAAGAAATAACCGTTGAGAGCAGGAGGTGTCATTAAGGAAAAGGTCAGTAAGTGAGGAAGAGAGGAACAAGTCATGAAATTAGATTATATGTGTGTATGTAAGTGTAAGGGAGATGCCTGCAGTGCAAGATTGTATATGGGCAGGGAAGGGGAGCTGGGACAGGCTGAGGCAGTAAGAGGGTTATATAGAAGTGAGGAAATACTATTGTATGGCCAGAGACATCAGCCATTAGGTAGGGTGAAAGCAGGAACAGGTATCGGCAATCAGCAGATTCGAGTGCAGTTTTCTCTTAAAGCATTTGTGGGGGCTAGAAAGTCTAATGTCGAGGGGAACGGAATGCCACAGCAGTGGAGCCACATGCTCAAATGCAACAGTTCCTTTCCTAGTGCAGCACCTCGGCAAATTCAGAAAGGATTTATCGTAGGATCGCAGACCATGGAGTGTGTCCTGAGGAACAAGCATTGCTGCAAGACACCTAGGGGTTTGATTTCGAATTATGGAATCAATAAGAGAGCCAAGGTAGTATTTTCTACTAGCTAACAGAGAGAGCCAGCCAAGATCATTATAAAGTTGACAGTGGTGTTTAAGTCGAGGAGCAGAAGAGGCATAGCGACATATGTTGTTATATGTAATATACCATCTGAGTAGGTCAGTTTAATGAGCAGTTTTATGAGCAGGTGGGGAGCAGAATCCCCCTCACAATGGACATTTTAGCCAATGGCATAAGCATGTAACTAGTCTTATATGCAACACCCAATTTGGAGTTGACAGCTCTGCAAACAGACTGTACATGAAGATTAAAATCAAGAGATTGATCTAGCAGGATGCCCAGGTACCTGAAAGAGGTCACACATTCCAGTAATTGACCTTCTAAGTCCTGCACCATCAGTGCTGTTGTGCAAGCCCAGAGCTTTGGGACTGATCCAAACAGCATGGCTTTAGTTTTGCTAGTGTTGACAGCCAGTTTATGGTTGTATAGCCAGTTTTGGATATTGTTAAAGTCAGAGGAAAGGGTTGTGTTGATAGTGTCTATCTTAGTAGAACTTGTATAGATGACAAGATCATCAGCATATAGAATAGCAGAGCAGGATTTTAGAGCAGCTCCAATGTTATTTATGTAAAGAGAGAATAGGAGGGGCCCTAGGATGGAGCCCTGAGGTACACCAATGTTAATGGTGGTACTGTTCAATAGAGAGGAATTCAATTTCACCACTTGAGTTCTACTTGTCAGGTAGCTTTCATACCAGTCAACAACAGAGGAGGAGAAATGCAGGTGTAAAAGAGAGGAAAGAGTCAAAGTGTGATCAACAAGGTCAAAAGCCTTTGTGAGGTCAATAAAAACAGCCCCGGTAAGATGGCCAGTATCCATTTTTGAAAGATTGTCTGTGGTGAATTTAAGGATTGCAGTCGTTGTGATATGTTCTTTCCTGAAGCCATGTTGGATATCCAAGAGCAGGCTGTGCTTAAGTAGATAGTCAGTTGTCTGAGTTGTGACAATTTTCTCTAGGATTTTGCTCAGTATCGAGAGTATGGCAATTGGTCTATAGTTCATGACAACCTTAGGATCCCCCTTTTTTAAGTACAGGTGTGATCCGAGCAGCTTTCTAGAGGTCAGGGACCACGCCACCTGAAAGTGATAATGTATAAATTTTGGCCAGTGGTAATGCAATAAGGGGAGCTGCAAGTTTCAAGAGGTAGGGTTCCAGGGAGTCTGAGCCAGAGCTGGTATGATCAGAGATGGACCTCAGGAGCTTCAGGACTTCCTTTCTAGACACAGCCTTAAAATAGAATGGAGGAGTATAAGGAGGCACAACGGACAACACTTCCAGCTTATCTAGACAGATTCCTGATGAGGAGTGGGAGGACACAGCAGTGGGATTGAAGGAAGAGGTATATTGGGAGGGATCAGAGAAATGCAGGTTGAAAGAATTAGCTACGGTTTGTGAGTCATTGCACTGCACATCATTTATCAGCATATCACCAGGGGTAGTTGACTATGAGGATCCTAGGAAGGATTTGATGTATGACCAGAATTTTCTGGGATAATTGGCCTAGTTAATCAGTAGATCTTTACAGTACTTGCTCTTTGCAGCTCTGACTTGTCTTTTACATGAATTCTGTAGTGTACGGGAAGCGTTGAAATCTGTTTGCAGGCCTGATGTTTTGTAGCGCTTCCAGAGTTTATCTCTAAAGTGCAAACTGTTGAGCAGGTCTTTGTTTAGCCATCTTGTTTGTTTACCCCTCACTCTCCTGGTAATCTTTGAGGCATGTTTACATTGAACCGTAAGGAATTTAGTGATGAAGAGGTTAAGAGCATCCTGAGAACAGTGTGATAGATAGATCTCTGACCAATCAATTCTGGAGACATCATACAGAAACACCTCTTGGTCTAGGAGAGCAAAGTTTGTGAGAGTGATGATATGTGGTGGAGGAGAAGGAGGTGTCCCCAAGGACAGGATGCAGAAAGTAGGAGAGTGGTCAGTTAAAGCATCAGTAAGAGTATCAGCATCTGAGATGTGTTTGATCCGGTTTACCAGCACCCAATCCAATAGTGTGCCTAGAGGTGTTGAAGACAGACTTCTAGTCGGCACTGTTACCATCTGATGCAGGTTGTAGCTATGAGTCAGAGATTGAAGAGAACTGAGAGCTGCCTCAAGCTAGTTTAAGTTTAGGTCCCCTTAGATGACAACCTCATTATGATTAAAATTCTGAGATGTATTTTCCAACAGGTACTCTAGACCCGCAATCCCTCCCACTGGGGGGTTATATGCACAGATAACATGCAGTTTCTTGGCTTCCAACACAAAGGTAGCATGTAAGTATTCACATACCGATTGAGCATCCAGGATAGCGAGAAGAGAGACAGTCAGATTATTTTTGTAGCACAGAGCAACTCCACCACCATGTTTGTTTCATATCCTATCCCTTAGAATAATAGAGTAATTTGGCAGGGAACAGAGGGAGTCAGTAACTGATGGTTTTAGCCAGGTCTCAGTGAGACAGAGGATATCAGGATTGTACAGTTTGACCCATGACTCCAGTTCCACGAAGTGACACATCAAACTACTTATATTCAAGTGTGGAATTAACAGCCCATGTTTGGACATAATATGTATGTCATCTGCTGAGAAGTAAGCATCTAGTGGCCCAGGATTTGTCTTTATATCCCCAGATAGCAGAATGGCAGTGATGACAAGGAACCACGGCCCCACATTTAGAAAAGGATGGGATAATGCAGACTTGTTCCGTAGTTCCTAAATATATAGAGAGAATGGTAGGGACAGCCCTTTTGGTAGAGAAGAAGATTAGTTTGTAGTATCCTTGTATTATAAACAATAAGGTTGGAGAAAGTAAAATCATAGTGCTCGGTCCTAGATTTATTTGAGCCATCTTCATTCCATAAGGGTAGTATAATTCAGTCAAGGCAAAGTAGGACAAGAAAAGTTACAAGGGCAACCCCCAGACAGCTGTTGGACATGGTGTGACTGTTGGTAAAACATTGGTTCAACTCATGACAGAGGTCACCCAGGGTCACAGCTAGGCAAGGATTGACAAGAGGCTTTGGCTATGCCAGACCTTGCAGGCATGCACTCCCCAGTCTCATTACATTGATAGCCTGGGGCACACCTACTCAAGTACAAATGCATGATGTGAAATCTATTTGTCCTTGTGCTTCCTTTGTTATTTAAAGAGGTTGTTTAAAAGCCCACAAATAGATTCCTTAGGAGCAAGCCAGACGAAAATGTGGTTTTGAGCAGTACCCAGGGTCACTGGAGTTTGTCAGATCTAGTTGCTTGATTTCTGTTTTGCTTAGGATAGCTTCCAAAAAGTTGATTTTAAACTGAAAATGCAAATACCTTGTGGTGATGTTTTGCAGAATATCCAGTCCAGGAGACCTTCACAGATGTAGTGAGCAGGAATGGTGTAGACACTCCAAGCAGAAGATCTTGTAAATTCCAAAAAACTTTGCTACAGACACAGACAAACACAAACAGCCACCCACACAGACCTCAGGAAGAGGTTTCCTGCTGGAGAGAAAAAAGGCAAGAGAGACTCCTGATTTGGGCTGAAGGTTTGGAATATAATTTTCTCACCCAGGTCTAAAAATTAGGATCAAAAACCCATCTTCTTCAATACTGCAGGGATTGATCTGGTTGTATCAAATAAGGAACAACCGATTCTAACCGAGATGCTGAAACTTTGGTAAAGGTGAATATGTTTAAATCAGAATTTCAGAGAGAAATGGGCCTGTAGGAAGAGTATAGTTCAATCTGTTCTGGTAAACTTACTTTGATGCAATCCTTATTATAAACTGAGGTAAAAAGTCTGATTGTTCTTGTTTTATTTGAAGTGCCATACGTTTATCTAGCTTATCACTCATTTTCTAATAATAAGATCTCATTTTCAATAACTGCTGTTCTATTTTTTTATTAATCAGTGTATTCTATTTTATTTGAGTTTGTGTGATATTTCTCACTTTTATTTCCATAGGATTCAACATATGAGAGGTCACTAGTTTTTTTTTTTTAATATGTCTTGTAAAACATTAAATTCACCATTAATTCCTATATACTTATTTATTATGTATGGAATAGTTAAACCTTGTAAAAATGCTTTAACACAATCCCATTTTGCTAATTCAGAAATATACGGTGCTGTGGTACTCTCAAAGTATAATGGAATTTGTTGGTTTATTAGTTTAATGAAATACAGTTCAGAAATAATAGTTGGATCCAGTCTCCAAAGAACTGGGGAGGGGGTGTTATATTTAAACTGATCCTTATCATTATTGGGGTGTGATTTGAAATAATTATATTGTGGTACTGGGTTTCTAATACCTGATTCAGCAGCTCTGTTAAAGTTAAAAAAATCAATACGAGAATATGTTTGATGCAGGGCAGAAAAAAGGAATATTTTAAGTTAATTGGATTTAGTTGCCCCCATGGATCCACTAAATGTAAGTCATCCATAAAGTTTTTAACTGTGGTTACTAATGAAGAGGTTCTGACTGTTGTAACAGTGGATCTGTCCAAAACATTATTTAGGGTAAGGTTGAAGTCCCCACCAGTTATACATGCAGAAGAAAAAGTAACAATTCAGAAACATTTTGTAAAAAAAGGATGGCTCATTTTCATTCTGGTCATATATATTTGCAACCATCAATATTTGACCAGGACTTATTATTTCTTGAAAAATGTATCTGCCATTCTTATTTGAAAATACCAGACCTAACTTGAGAACACCACTCTTCTTAATGAATAATACTACCTCACTAGAATTAGATTCATAAAAAGCGGCATCACCAGGTCACCATTTTTTTTTACTCAAATGTCTTATAAGAAAAATGAGTTTCCTGTAAAAGAAGTATACGTTTTTCCCTGTTTATATCATTAATAATTTTGTTAGCCCAAATATTGTCTCTCAAACCTTTTTATGTTTCAGGACAAAATCTGTAATTCAGCATTTTTACCCATAACATGCTATCCAAAAAAATAATGTTTTGTGCATAAAAGATACTACGCCTCCTATGATATTATACCTTATATTTCCACATTTAGATACTCTGGATCCTATTTTAGAATTATTTATGCCTGCACCCTTAACTGTGCATCCTACCCCTGCCATCCCCTCCATACAATTAAACCCCATGACTAAAGTGTAGCCCCAATTCTCTTCAATGAAACTCCTTCCCATCCACCATTCGGAACCTCCCCATCTATGACTGGGACCTGCAACTCCTAGGCTGGCCAGAAGCTCATCCACTGTTTGCCCACCCTCCCCAAACAAGGACAGGTTCACTCAGAGTGGGAAAAGCAACTCCTTGGCCGCCTGTAAGCACATCCACTGTCTGCCCACTCTCCCCAAGCAAGAACAAGTTCACCCAGAGTGGGACCAGTGACTCTTTGGCCAGCTGGAAGCACATACACTGTCTGCCAACCTTCCCCAAGCAAGGACAGGTTCATCCGGAGAGGGAATGGAGACTCCTCATCCGGCCACAACCACATTCACTGTCTGCTGCCTTCCCCAAGCAAGGGTTCACCCAGAGTGGGACCAGTTACTCCTCAGCCAGCTGCGAGCACATCCACTGTCTGTCCACCCTCCCCAAGCAAGGACAGGTATGCTTCCTTCAATTTTGAACTTTTAAGGTCTGAACACCCACTGTCTCAGATTGGACCCTCAGGCCAAGTCTTCTATTGGATGCAACTGCCTAAACCTCCCACACCATTGGTGTTTCGGTCAAGCCAGAGAACTTTTCAAGCTTAACCAGACAGCCACCTGGCACTTGACCAAATCTGCTGCACTGAAATTAATTTGACTGTCCTGATAATTTAAGCTAATTTTAAGCAGCACTTGGTGCTCACTTTGATGGGTGACTCTTTTGTGTACTGGACAATCCAAACTACTGCATTTTGATCTGTGTACAGCCTTGGCATTAAATTAATTGTGCACCAGAGCTCTAATAATTATTGAGACTGCACAGGAGCTCTAAATTTTGGTCCTCCCACCCACCCCCTACCTCCTATCACTATTAAATGCTCTTTTCACAGGGCTAGTACTCACCTATCTTCACTAGATTGGTTGTTTTGCTACTCTCTGCCCATTCTTAAAGAGGCAGCCCCCTTGGAGCCCACTGGAAGGGGTTGGTTTAATCTCACCATCTAATTGATCCTGGAAATATAGTTGACCTATTAATTAGAGTCGCCTGGTAACCAGATAGAGAGATTGGAAATACGTTCCTTGACAGCAGTTCCTGCTCACTTTGAAAGTCACCAACCAATACAGCTAGCTAAGTAGTCCTGTCTAGTAGGGGATGACTGGCTTCACAGTTGCCTTGCTCATTGCAGCTAGTATTTTTTAGCTCTAACCACCAAAATACCCAGACTGAATAAATGGCATTGCCCCTTTTGGTGGTGTTAGTGCTCCTGAACAGTATCCTTCCACTCACAGGCCAATGGCTCCTCCCACTACCTCAAAATGCAACCAGATTTCATACTGCCACACCCCCAGACGGCGGGCCTTGAGTTGGTATGTTGTCCTTCACTATTAGAAAATGCCCCCTCACTCCATTAACACTGTATGTTATCCCATTTTCCACCCAAGGGGTTGTTATTATTGGTTCAGCTGATTACTCATCCTCAGGGGCTTAGAGGTTTCTCCACATCCACTAGGAGCCACCACAGAAGGGGCAAGTATTTACCACAACATCTACAGGTAACCGGGGACATATTTCTTTTACTAATCCTTCTTTCAGGAGATGTGCATCCCAACCCAGGTCCCTCCCTTCCCTTCTTGTACCTGACGGGGGGGGGGGAATAAAGTGGATTAAAGATTGCTACAATGAATCTCTGCAGTCTACTCCCCAAATTTGCTCAGTTCCAGGCACAGGCACAACTGCATCGCCTTGATATTATCTGCCTGATGAAGACCTGGCTGACTCCATATAATAAGAACTGCTCAATATCATTACAAGAGTATAACTCATTCAGGCTTGATAGAACTTGGAAAAGGAGTGTGGGGGGGGGTGCCTCATATATGTTAAAGAATCTATCCAGGGGAGCATATTGCCAATAACTGGAGCTACTGCTAACTATGAGCTGCCTGCAGTTCAACTCCTCTTAGGCAAACATGGTAAGACACTCACAATTGCCTCAGTCTACCTGCCTCCCCACAAAGCTAAACAGAGGCTTGGCTTAGTCATGAAAGCTATCTCAAATACAAAAATGAACTCTGAGGTCATAGTCACTGGTGATTTTGGCATCAACTAGCTTAGCAAAGACACTAATAGTACACACAAACACCAGTGTGCAAGTACTTACCTAACCCAGATGGTTTCTGAACCCACCAGAATAAAATACAAGAAGGTTACCAGCATGGTGCTAGACTGGATCCTATCTAGTTCTCCCTCTAGGATCAAAGACATTGCAGTACTTTCTGACTGCATAAGTGACCACTCCTCAGTTATTTGTAGTTGGGCTAGTAAGGAGCAAAGAAATCCCCCAATCACAATTAAAAGCAGAGTGCTTAGAAGAGGACAAGCTGGCACTTTCAAGGCAGCCTTATCTCAGGTTGACTGGTCCATCTTAGATGAAGCACAGGACATTGACCTTGCCCTGAAACACTTTGTGGTCAAGTTTAACAAGATCTGTGACATTTATGCACCATTGAGAAAAAGGAAAATTAGAGGAACCACAAATCAGTGGATCACTCGTGAATTAGTTGATGAGATGAGGGCCAGGAATAACTTGTGGAGTAGGGCCAAGAACTCTGTCAGTGCAACTGACATCCAAAATTACAGGGCTGCTAGAAATAGGTGTACCCACCTCACAAGACAAGCCAAAGTAAAATACATCAAAGACCAGATGAATAAGAATGAGGGCAATGAGAAGTGGTTTGGGGAAAACATTAAGGAACTAATGGGTAAAGAAGACAAGAAACACCCCACCATGCTAAACATTAATGGCACCCCCACATAATTGCAGAAGCATTTAACTCTGCATTTATGGACTTAAGTTCTGTCCTCCATCCGGAATACCTTGCCTCAGATGATCCACCTCAGCCTGCATCAGGACCCAATTTCAGTCAAGCAAGATTCTGTTTCAAATGGGTCAATGTCAAGGAGGCAAACACCTATGTTCTAAAGGCCCTAGGTAAAACTAGGCTTGACAGTGACAACATCGATATGATGTTGATTGTCTTGGCACTTAGTGAAGTTATTGTCCCCATTACCAAAATCTTCAATAAGCCTCTTGCCATAGCTAAATTTCCATCTGTATGGAAGCTGGCTATGGTGACCCCTGTTCCCAAAAATGGGGACAGATCTAGTACTGCCAACTACCCACCAATTTTGATTTTATCACCCCTCTCTAAGGCACTAGAAAGAATTGTTGTGAACCAGGGGCAGGATTCTCAAAGAACAGCAAAAATCCTGCAGCTGTGGGAAAAAGGCTTGCAACACTGGAAACGCAGTTGCATGATTATTCTTAAACAAAATCCCACAGCTGAGGGAAATCCTCAAAAAGTCCTGCAGCTGTGGAATTCCAGCAGCTGCAGGAATCCCACAAGTACTACGAATTAGCAGCTGTGGATCCGCAGCTGTGGAAATGGCTGAGGAGGCACAGCAATAGTAAATCCATGTAGCTGAAGCAGCAGACATTAACATTGCTGCCATTGTATGAGGCTGATAGCACCCACAAGGATACCTGTAACAAGTCCCTCAACTGGGACCACTGCAGCACCACAGGTACCAGCAATACCATGGCACCACAGTGGCTGACAGTCACTGCTGGTCGTCCCTCCCTGGGGTGATCACATTGCCTGCGGGGGTGGCACTCGCTGCAGGCTGGTCAGGCTCTACTGCCTGTGGGGCTCCATCATGGGCTGCACTGGGTCTGGTGGTTGTTGCCTGTTGCCATACTATATCATGGCAATGTGTGCTTTTGTTGCTTTAACATCATCCACTGCTATACTATCTGAGGTGCAATTACCTGTGGATCGCCTCCACCTTAATTGATTCAAATTGTTGGGGCACTACTGCAGTTTGCTGAGGGACAGTTACACCTCATTCCACTGTGTGTAACATTTTTTCCCACAACTACAGAAAAAACTGTCTGAGAATAGCCTTGCAGGAGCTGTGCCTTACTTATCTCACACCTTTTTTTCCTCAGGGACTTCTGCAGATTCACTGTTTCCATAGTCTGTAGTGTTTTTTCCACAGTTGCAGAGTTTTTTGTGACTAGCACCTAGAGCAATCTTACCTTTTTTTCCATAGCTACGGAAGTTTTGGGGACTTAGGGAAGATTTTGCACCTTCTAAAAGCTTTGTGAATCCAGTGCCAGATCTCTGAGCATCTACAGAAATATGATCTACAATGCTCCCTGCTGCATGGCTTTCAGAGGAACCATAGCATGGCTACTGCATTAGCTGAGTTCTCTGAATATGTGCATAAGGCTTTGGGTGAAGGGAAATATGTGGGATCTATCTTTGTAGATCTCATGAAGGTCTTTGACACCATCAACCACCCAATCCTGCTGCAGCAGCTGCTGTCACCAGGCTTTGCCTCTGAAGCTGTTCTTTAGTTCAAGCACTATTTGTCCCTCAGGACCCAGAGCGTTAAACTAGAGCCCACTATCTCTGTTGCCAGGCAAATTTCACTGGGAGTCTCTCAAGGATTCATTCTTAGTCCTCCCCTCTTAAGTGTAATTTTGAATAACCTCCCTAACGCCTGTAAAAGCAAAATAATTTTGTATGCGGGTGATGTTGTAATCTTGGGCAGTAACACCCAGCCTGAACTGCTACAAAAGGAATTACAGGCTACCTTTTACCAGCTGGAAGAGTGGTTCTATTTACATAAGTTACTCCTCAACTATAAAAAGACCAAATCTATGTTGATTTCATCACCGGCATAAGAAAATGAATCCAGTCCTGATCATTCTCAACAATAAGGACACTCCCCTTGGACAGGGACACTCATTCATGTACCTTGGGGTTTCTATAGATGATATGCTATCATTTTCACAACACATTGACCTAGTGGTAAAAACGGTCAATATTAGGCTGGATGTCCTGTATAGACACAAACAATATCTTACCCCTTCTGCCCTCAGACTATCCAACTACAGCTCCATCCTGACTCTCATTGACTATGGTCTGATTGCAGGGGTGCCATTTAGTGGGCGGGGGGGCAATCACCCCCCTTGCATTGCGGGCCATTTTTTTGTTCTGTTTTTTTCAGCACCTGGATCTACCCCCACAAATCCTCTGACCAGTTGCTACCCCCCTGTTGAAAGCCAAAATGGCCCCCTGCCTAATTGTCTATGGAGCAGAAATATAATGCTTTCAAACGTTTTGTGACTGCTCTTAATAAAGCATGTAGACTGGCACTTGGTGCGGATAAGCTACCCCACACTTGCTCTCTTTATGAGCAAACTAATTGGTTGAATCTGAATTGCAGAATAAAGTTTCAGTCGTGCTTGCTGGGAAAAAAGTCACTTTAGGGAAAAAGCTCCTCCCAGTACCGTGGAGATCATGCAAGCAAATCAGCCATGCTAACAGACAAAGGGCATGAATTGAGCCCCTTTGGCCATTCCTTTCTGAATAAAACTTCCTCTGGCCAAAGATCCTTTGCTTACAGAGCCCTGCTTAGCCTGAATGAGGTTTCTACTCATATACTTAACACTGAGAGCATTTCTTCCTTCAAAAAGGAACTGAAGTTCCATCTCACTGCCAGTAGTCTGTGTGTATGTATGACAGCCACCTGACCCTCTACCCCCCCATCACTTGCGCATCTACACACCTTACTCCAAAGCAAGCTATTTGACGATTATATTTTGCTGGCCCTAGCCTCTCCTCTCCTCTCCTCTCCTCTCCTCTGTCTTGTACATGTGCTGAGTACCTTGGTCTAAGATTTTCCCCACCTCATTCCCTCTTTCGATCCCCCCACTCCCTCTATTCAGCCCCTTCCCTCACTAAGGCCTTCTTCTGATTGAATCCACTCATCCCATACACCCCTTTCCTTCCCTCCTCTTTTCCAGTGCTATCCACCCACTTTGTTGCCCTAGCTGACTCCTAGCACTCCACTGTTCTTCTTTGGCTTCCTTGTAGGTTTCATAGGTATGTACAGAGCATAAGGTAATAAATTTTGTCTATGGTGCTCACTTTAATAATTAGTATATATCAAATATTACCCAATACATGTTTGTTTAACTTCCTCTTGAACTGTTCTGTGGTGGTATATCCTATAACCCCAATAGGGAGTCTATTCCACATTGGAACCACAGGTTACTTTTCGTCAGTTTACAGTTCCTTTTTGTTCCAGCTGTGGTGGATGAGAACAAGTGGTATAAGTCTGTTCTCTAAATTGTAGCCCCAGAATATCCCATATATCATTATCTGTCCAAGCCTTATGTAAAAGGCACATGTCCCCTGTGATCTCCTATATTTCAGGGTAAACATGTCTAACTCACTCAGTCTCTCCTGATAATTTTTCCCCTTAAGGTCTTTGATAGCTCTTGTCACCCTTTTCTGCACCATTTCAATTATTTGCATTCCCCCCTCCTGTATGATGACCAAACCTGGGATCCATATTTCAGAATAGGCCTCACTAAAGATGTATAGAGAGGGACCACAACCTCATGGCTTCTGCTATCAATGTGCCTGAAAATACAGTTCAATATTTTATTCTCTTTATGGACTATGTTTTTGCAATGTGACTTAAAAGAGAGGTCATGTGAAACTGTGATACCCAGATCTTTCTCTTCAGCTGCTTTTGTAGGTTATTTGAATTTAACAAATTCATGTTTTTCTAGTTTATTTTCCCCATGTGCATTACCATACATTTATCATAATTTAACTGTAGTCTACGTTTCAGTGTCCATTTCTGAATGTAATCTAAAACTGTTGAAGGGGTGCAGCATCTTCTTGATTTTGTGCCATTGTCCCTAACCTGCAATCATCATCAAATTTTGTTAGCCAGATTTTATCATGAACATATTGGTTGGATGAAACATAAATATCAAATAAGCAAGGTCCCAAAACGGAACCTTGGGGAACCCCACTAGATATCTCAGCCCATTTTGAATACACTCCCTTTATGCATACACACTTTTTTCTATCAATGAGCCATGAACAGATCCAATTAACTGTGTTGTTCTGTATCCCTAATTTGTATGATGAGTCTATTAATTCTGTATGCGGAATTTTATTAAAAGCTTTAGAGAAATCCAAAAAGATCACATCAACAGATTCCTCTGTATCTAGTGCCCTATTTACTGTGTCATCCATCCTTCTGCCATAAACCTTACTGCCTCTGCTATCTGTCGAAGCCTACTCTCATAGCTGCAGTCTTAAAAGATAAAAGTTAGATCTACCTCTTTCCTCACCTTGCAGCCTTTTCTATTTCTTAGCCCTACTTTTCTCACCAAATTTAAACCTTTCCTGTAACCACCGAGATACTATATCAATGCAATCTGTACTAAGTTTTTTTTTTGCTTCCTCATTATGTACTGCAATGTAAAACAATGTTGTGTTATTATCTACTGAGTGTTGTATTCTCTGAATGTATTGTCCTCCACATTTGCTGACATGGAAGCATTGAAAAAAAGCACCTTGCTCAAAGGTTATTTCCAAATATTCATATAAAATAAAAATAATAAATAAAAAATAAATTAACAAAGACAGCTGGGGATATAACTACTTGCCCTCAAAGGTGAAGCAAAAGCTAGAGTGGCATGACAGTCCATTGACATGTTAAATTGTGAATATGCAAAGGAAAAAAATCCATCATGCTTCTACTAAAATATGAAAAAAGAAAAGAATGTGAGAAAGAAATCTATGCCTACCATGCCCACCATAACCAAACATACATCTGCTTTAGAAACACAGAAAAATAGAATTTGACAGCAGATAAGGACCGCTTGGCCCACCCAGTCTGCTCATTTCCCTACCTAATGGATAAGCTACAGATCCTAGTTAACCAGCAGCCTACTTCTTTCTACCCCCACCCCCTAGAATTGCATTATGGCTGTCCCATGCATGCTTGAATTCAACCACTGTTTTTGACTCCGTAACCTCCTCCGACAGGCTGTTAAATGCATCCACAACCCTATCTGTGAAAAAATACTTCCTTACATTACCTCTGAGCCACTCCCCATCTTCAAATTGTTCCCCTTTGTTCTTGCACACCTCTTTTTTTGAAAGATGCTACCCTCTTGTACTTTGTTGATTCCCTTGAGGTACTAGAAAATTTCTATCATGTTCTCCGTCTCCCTCCTTTCCTCCAGGCTATACATGTTAAGCTCCTTTAGTCTCTCTTCACATGTCTTCCAGTGCAGACCCTGCACCATTTTAGTTGCCCTTCTCTGGACAGCTTCCATCTTGTCTATGTCCTTGCGGAGACTGGGTCTCCAGAACTGCACACCGTACTCCAGATCGGGTCTCACCAGCTGTCTGTACAGAGGGATAACAACTTCCTGTTTTCTACTGGTGATGCCTCTCCCTATGCATCCCAGTATCCCCCCAGCCCTCCATACTGCCCTCTCATTGCTTGCCCACCTTTAAGTCATCTGATATGACTACCCCCAGGTCCCTTTCCATTTTTGATGTTGTTAGTATCTCACCCCCATTGAGTACTCTTCCCCTGGGTTTTGTTTCCCAGGTGCATTACCTTGCACTTCTTAGCATTAAATATAAGCTGCCATTCATTTGACTATTCCTCTAACCTTGCCAAGTCCCTTCTCAACCTTTCCACTCCACCTTGTGCATCAACTCTGTTTCAGATCTTTGTGTCATCTTTAAAGAGACATACTTTTCCTTCCAGTCCCTCTGCAATGTCGCTTATGAAGACATTGAAGAGAATTGGTCCTAATACTAAACCCTGTGGCACCCCACTAGTAACCCTCCTTTCTTCAGAGTGGACTCCATTTACTGTTACCCTCTGTGTCCCATTCTCCTGCCAATTCTTTACCCAAGCTATCATCTTGGGACCCACTCCCAGACTGGCTAACTTGTATATTAATCTTTTGTGTGGGACTGAGTCAAATGCCTTGCTAAAGTCTAGCTAGGCCATGTCCACAGCCACTCCCTGATCTACTACTTTGGTCACCCAGTCAAAGAAATCTATTAGATTAGTCTGGCATGACCTTCCCACTGTGAATCCATGCTGCCTTGGGTTCTGTGCCCCACTGGCCTCTAGGTACTCAACAATTCTTTCCTTCAGAAGTGATTCCATCATTTTCCCTGTCACTGAGATTAAACTAACAGGCCTGTAATTTCCTGCTTCTGCCCTGCTCCCACTTTTGTGAAGGGGAATCACATCTGCCCTCCTCCAGTCCTCAGATGCCACCCCATTTTCCCATGATTTGTTAAAGAGGGTAGTCAGTGGTGTCACTAGTTCTACCCTTAGTTCTTTTAGAATTCTGGGATGAATCCCTTCAGGCCCCATTGCTTTGTCCACCATCAGTTTAAAAAGTTCTTTCAGAACCCCTTCTACTGTAAATGGGCTGGTATCAACTTCTATATCCAGAGTGTTTCTATTGTTTGTTTTGGGTTCCTCCCCTCTTCATTTGTACAGTAAATATAGAGCAAAATATTTGTTTAGTATCTCTACATTTTCACCGTCACCTCTCACCCACCTTCCCATTTATTAAACCTCACTATCCCTCATACTCTTCCTTCACTCCTGATGTACCTAAAAAGGTTTTATCCCCTTCTTAACTGAGTTAAGCTATCTTTTCCTCAGTTCGGGCCTTTGCTGTTCTGACTGCCTTCCAGCTTCCTTTGCTTCTTAGATACAATTCTCTGTCCTGCTCCTTCTGTGATTCCGTGTATTTTCTGAATGCTTTCTTTTTGTCTTGAACCTTCCCTGCCACCTCCTTTGAGAACCATAGTGGTTTCTTACATCATTTTGTTTGGTTTATTTGCTTCACACAAAGGCTTGCTACCTCTGTGATGGCAGTTTTTATCATTCCCCATTGTTCTTCCACCCCTCCTTCCTGCCCATTTGCTAGTGCATTCCTTAGGCACTCACCCATTTTGGCAAAGTCAGTCCTCCTGAAGTCCAGTACTTTTGCCTTTGTATGGCTTGACTCTATTGCTGTGTTTATTGTGAACCATACTGTTCGATGGTTGCTAGTTCCCAGATGGCTACCCACTTCTACATCTGTGATCATCTCTCCATCTCCATTTATGAGGACCAGGTCTAAGATTGTTCCCTCTAGAGTGGGTTTCAATACTAGTTGTCTAAGGCATGCCCCCTGTAGGACGTCTAGAATAACCCCACTCTTAGAAGTGGCTTCTGCAACTGCACTAAAGTTAACATCTGGCATATTCAGATCACCCATAGGCAATATCTCCCCTTTATCTGCCATTCTAAGTATACTTTCTATCATTTCCTTGTCCATTTCCTCCCCCTGAGAGGGGGGTCTGTATACCATCCCTGTGCGGATTGTGGTGCCATTGCCTGCCTCCAAATTGATCTACAGTGCTTTTCTCCTCCCTGTTTACCCTTTTGTTCTGTTGCTTTGATTCCTTCTCTTATGTAGAGAGCTACTACTACTCCTCCTCTTTTACCCTCCCTGTCCCTTCTGTTGATAGTGTATCCTGGTATGTTTATATCCCAATCATGGTTCTGTGTGTACCATGTTTCTGTGACTGGCCACAATATCCAGATGTTCCTCCTCCATCAAGGCCACTAATTCAGGAAGCTTGTTACCCAGACTACAGGTACTGGTACTCATTGCTCTCCATTTTTTGATGACTTTACCTTCTGTAGCAGCATCCCCCAATGACCTTTCTACCTTGGTCATTTTCTCATTTAGTACCCTGTTTTGTAAGGGGAGACTGGGATTTTCCTGCTGCTTATCAGTGCCTCCCCCCTCAACTAGTTTAAAAGCTTGCCAATGAAGCATTTAAACCAATTGCCCAAAATACTTGTTCCCTTCCTGGACAGATGCAGACCATCCTGCCAGTATAGGCTGGCGTCCCTACCAGGTGGAACCCAAGTCCCCAGTGAAGCCAACCCCCCTGTGCTCTACACCATTTTTGCAACCATTCATTAAACTGCATGGTGCAAAGTACCCTCGCCTCACCCATGCCACTGAGAGGCAGCACCTCTGAGAAGAATACTGTGTGTGTTACTTCTCATAGGCCCCTCCCCAACTCTACAAAGTCCTTCTGCACTGCTCTAATCTCATGATGAGCTAAGTCATTTGTCCCTAGGTGGACAATGACATCCAGCTCAGACTCCTGTGCAACTGTTCTTGTGATCCTAAGGATGTACTTCCTGTCCCTCCAAGCCATGGCACCAGGGAGGCACCTTAATTTAGTTTTCCCTGCTCCCCCCCAGTTCTATCCCCCCAATAACTGAGTCCCCCACCAGGAGCTGCTTCCTTTCCCTGTGGTGCCCTCTGCCTTCTTCCTGAGGGCCTCCCTTGTGACAGTTGTCCGCATCCTCCTTAGTCTCCTCTGCGGGTGCATCCATAGGGGAACTATGCTCCCCCAGAATGGTGTATGGATTGTGGAGTGGAACAACTGGCTGGGTGTGCCTCTGTTCCATAACCCTTCACCCTCCCTGAGCCCACTGTGGTCCAACTGCTGTGCTTTCTTCACAACTTATGAGGTAGTGGTGGTGGCTCTGGTGCTCCCTGGATTGGGGAGGTTCCCTTACTGCTGTCCAGTGCGGCCTGAAGATGGGCAACTTTCTCCCTCCGGGCAGATAGTTGTCTGCAAACAGGGCAGCATCTCAGCCTCCAGAAAGACTCCTGGAAGACTGCTGCCCCACAGCCATTACATTGCACTACTCCCCACATAACTGCCTACCTTGTTTAGTTTTTTTTTTGTGTGTGTGTGTGTGTGTGTGTGTGTGTGGATTGGTCTGTTATATATAAATATATGTATTTATATAATGTGTTTGCTTATATTGTCAGTGCAGTGTGCTAGAGGATTTGACAGTGATATGCACCTTGCCATCATGAGGAATGATGTCAGAGCCCCAGCTACAAAGGAACTATTTTCGGGGGAGAGGTGGAATGGGTTTGGGCCTAAACTGTGCCCTCATGAAACAATCAGCTAAATGCTCTGACCTACCGCTGCGATGAGTGCTTTCCTGTCAGCAAGATGCCCTACACAATAAAAATCCAAACATCCAAGTCAGACACAGGTAAACTTCCCCAGCCCCAAAACAGCCTGGTGACTTGTGCTCTGAAAGCAGTCAGCCCCAAAACATGTCAGCTGTGCAGAAGGGCAGACACAGAAAACAGTGTTCAGCCCCTGTGGGTTTAAACTTTTCCTGCACTGAAAATCTTAAAAATTGTAACAAAAGTAAAGCAAGGTCCACCTCCCTCTGTTGATTGAAAGACTGCCTTTTCTGATAATTCTAAGTTCCTTATTTCACCCTTCAGTTAGAAGTATCCTCCACCTGAAGAATATTAACTTTCCTATGGAATCTGCTTCAAACCAAAGACAATTGTAAATTGTAATATTCACCTTCCTCTGTTGTGAGCATAACTCGCTTTCTTGCAAATCTTAAGTCCAGTGTTGTAGCTTCCAGCCAGAGGTAGCTTCACCTGAAGACTATTAGGTTATTCACCTATCAAACAAATATGTAACTAACACAATTATATCTAATCAAGCAACATAAGACTTTTTATATATAACATTACCTCTGATAATTCTATAGTTGCCAATTCTAAGAAAACTGCCTTACTAAAAAGATATTTCAACATTTCAGTGGATGTTCTGCAGTGTTTCTTGTAAGAATAAGCCCCATAGAATGTCTGAGAAGATGGTAGAAGCAGAAGTAGAAGGCAAAGAAGGCAAAGGATATGTGTCATCCACTTTATGGGTCTGACTCAAGAGACTATGGGCTCAATTCTCAAATTGAGCCTGGATCGACACAAGCTGCAGCAAGCTCCCAGCTAGCATCATAAATTACCTCAAACTAGGGCTGTTCAAAAGAGATCTCAAAAGACACCTTTATGCCTGAGGGAAATGTAACTGCTCAGATTAACCCCCCCTGCATTTTTTCCTCCTCTGCTCCTCACACCCTCACTTTCCTCCTTCACTGTCTCCATAACTAATTTACATTCTACCCCCTCTACTTACCACCACCTACCCTCTCCCTGCACCCTACCAGCACTCCGGTCAACTGAAGCACTTACTATCTTTTCCTCACCCCCTCCATTCCTCTCTCCCTTGTCTCCCCTCCTTTTTCCCTCTAATGTTCTCTCCTTCTTACTTTTCCTTGACCACCCTAAATTTCTTTCTACAAAGCATATCTCCTTGTGCCACCAAACCCCTCTTACTGCTTTACTTTCACCCCGTGGTTTAGCTCCTCTCCTTCAACTGCTGTATTCCAATAAAGCCACTTTCTGGCAGCTTATTTACCCTACCTTAATCACTCCCTTCCTGCTACCCTCTCCCCTCCCTCTTTCACATTAATCTATTGTATATTTTTGCCATAGTGCCTCGATTGCACTATGTTTGTATATATGCCATCTGTATATACTCTATTATTTTCTCTTCTATATAACCTCTGTATATAATGTCCCACATGTTACTGTTCTATGCCTTTATTCTTGTACGTTCCTGCTTTGCTCTATCATTGATGTGAAGCATTTGTAAATGAGCTTGTAGCTCAAGGTTGTAATCAAGACAATAATAAAATAAAAATAAAAACCTCAGTTAGAGGTGGGCAAAGTGACTGAAATCCGCTCCGTGAAGTGATTCATGGAGTAACGCCCAGAATCTGTGTAGCACTCCATAATGAAGTGAGTACTTTGCATTATAATGAGAATGGGTAGTGGGAAGATCATGGAAGCACTACTGAAGGAGAAATTGGTGGAACATCTGGTTGTCAATGGACTACAGGACCAAGGCAGCATGGTTTCACCAGGGGAGGTCATGTCAGACCAACCTTGTTGAATTTTTGACTGGGTGTCTGGGAGGTGGATCAGGGAGAGCAGTGGACATGGCCTATCTGGACTTCAGCAAGGCCTTTGCCACTGTGCCACATAGAAGAGTATTACACAAACTGGGGAATATGGGTGTGGGCAGGACAGTAGTGTGGTGGGTAGGTAACTGGCTGGGTGGCAGGATCCAGAGGGTGGTGGTAAATGGCTGTCACTCCACAGAGGGAAGAGTGACCAGTGGGGTACCACAGTGATCAGTGCTGGGACCGGTCCTATTCAACATCTTCATCAATGACATTGTGCAGGAACTAAGGCAGAATTTCACTGTTCGCTGATCACAGAAAGCTCTGTAACAGAGTAGACACACCAGAGGTGTAGACAGAATGAGAAGGGACCTGCAGAAACTTGAAGAATGGTCAGGGGTTTGGCAGTTGAAATTCAAAGCAAGGAAGTGCAAGATAATGGAAATGGGGCACAAAAACCCTGGCACAATATATCAGTTGGGTGGTGAGGATATAGCATGCACCAAGCAGGAAAGGGATCTTGGAGTTATCATCTCTGATGACCTCAAGGTAGGGAAACAGTGTGATAAGGCAGCAGGTAAAGCAAATAGGATGCTGGGATGTATAGGCAGGGGCATCACCAGCAGGAAAAGGCAGGTCATAATTCCGCTATACAAGACACTAGTGAGGCCCCACCTGGAGTACAGTGTACAGTTCTGGAGACCATACCTTTGTAGGGACATAGACAGGGTAGAGAAGGTTCAGAGGAGGACAACGTAGAAGGTTCATGGATTGCATCACAAGTCCTATGAAGAAAGGTTGAAGGAACTGAACATGTGCTCCCTGGAGGAGAGGAGGGAGAGAGGGGATGTGATAGAGACATGCAAGTATCTTACAGAGAGGAACAGGGTGCAGGAATTCTCTATTTTAAGCTAAAAAGATGTTCCAGGACTAGAGGGCATGGGATGAAGTTGGAGGGAGGATGATTCAGAAAACATGGGAAGAATTTCTTCACAGAATGGGTGGTGGACAAGTGGAACACCCTGCCAGAGGAAGTGGTGAGGGCTGAAACAATCACAGGAATTAAGAATGCATGGGATAGACATAAAGAATTCTGGAGGTCAGGGTGAGGGCAACAGACTTCTAGGAAAACATAAATTGAACTTACAAGCTCAAATGGGCAGACTGGGTGGGTCACAGGCCCTTATCTGCTGACACTGTCTATGTATCTATGTATCTATGAATGTGATACATTGGAAACAATGACTTTGCTTTATTCTGCCTTAACCAAACAACTTCTCCACCACTTTTAAAGGAAGTACATTGAAATCAATTTACTTGCCTCACATCCTGTGTTTTGAGCTCCAAAGGTGAATTTTGCAGTGTTTATGGGATTGGGGTCACATGGGCTCTAGATTGTTCTGCACAGCCTCAGTTCTGTGAAGTGTGTGTGTGTAGTGGATGATGGAGTCAGTTTCCTCTCAGAGCTCCACGATTTATGAGCTATTTGGTTTTGCTGACAATTTAGAACGTCGATTATAGGAAACCCTCCTGTGCTCGTATCATCGAGTGTTTATTTGTGTGTGGATTTTAAAAGTTAATTTATAACAGTCAGTCGGTGTACTGTGAAGTGTGCTTTGGGGAGAGGCGTATATGTAGTGTAGGTAGATTAACTGGGAGAAAAAGTCAGTCTTTCTATTTTGGTAATATTTTTCTTGTACAACTGTGTTAATGTACACACAGTAATATTTTCAGTAATTCTTGACATTTTTTTACTGATTGTTGTAGTGTAGCAGTGTATAATTTCAGTTTGTTTAAAACATTTGATTATATTACTAAAGGTTTTCAATTAGGTACACATTACTTGTAGTATGTGTGAGTGTATGTGCGATGCATGACATTAAATCAGACGCCTTTTATTGTGCCACAGAGTAATTGCAGCAGTGTGAACCTGTTATCCACGCACCTGCATAAATTGTTTATACTGCTTTGTGGTATCTTTAATGGTAGTGGACTGTTACTGCTGTGCACTACCCCCTCCCAACCAACAAGAGGTATACTTTTCCAGATTTGGATTTGTGACTTGTGAGCACTGATTAGGTGGTGGTGTGTCTTTGCGTCTGCATCTCTTGAGTGCACAGTGCTATCTTAATCTGTCTGTGCATTTGTCGTATATCATTAATTCTGGAAGACTTGGCATTTCTTGTTATGCTCTCATTTCACTTCATCAGCACTGGGGAATTTTCTGGACATAAGACAGTAGCATTTTTGAGATGCACATTAATTCTGGTGACTGTGTGTGACCACTGCACACATGATGGAGTGCATCATTAATTCTGGGAGACTTTGCATTTTTCTTACCCTCTCATTTCACTTTGTCAGCACTGGGAATTTTCTGGACATGAGACAGTAGCATTTGGGGATGCACATTAATTATGATGACTGTGTGTGACTACTGCATGCATGATGTCTGAGTGCACCATTAATTCTGGGAGACTTTGAATTTCTTGTTACCTCTCATTACACTTTGTCAGCACTGGGGAGTTTCTGGAGACAAGACATGAACATTTTGGGTATGCACAGTATTATTGTGACTGTCTGTGTGAAGGGCTGCCAGTTTTGTTATCACTTTGCCTTACTGGCGTTAAGGCAGAAAGACAATGCTAAATAATAATCACAAGGTGAATTGACCACTGCGTAGCAGAGCGACAATGTGAAGTGTCCATTTGTGGGCACTTTGCCAGTGGAATTTAAATTTGCTGCATCTCTAACCTCAGTTGCCACACCTCATACCATTTTTTAAACTTCCCCAGGTCCCTCCTCATTTTCTCCAGCCCGTGTGGAGTATCCACTCTGTTACAGATCTGCAAACAGGCAGACCTTTCCCTCCAGCTGTTCTGCAATGTCAGTAATGCAGACATTGAACAGGACTGAATCAAGGACTGATCCCTGAGGTACCCATTTGTTCACCCCCTCTCTCCAGACTGTATCCCATTTACCACCACCCTCTGCCTCCCGTCCGTAAGCCAGTTCCTAACTCAGTTTACCACCTTGTGCCCCATGCCCAGACTACCCATCTTGTTAACTAGTGTCTTATGTGGGACAGTGTTGAAGGCCTTGCTGAAATTCATTTAGGTGATCACCACTGCCCCCCCCCACCGCTGATTTACTTCCTTCATCACCCAGTCAAAGAAATCTATATTCTTCTGACATGACCTACCTGCTGAATCCATATTGTTTCAGATCCTGGGCACCGTTGGATTCTAGGCGTACCACTATTCTTTCTGTAAGCACTGCCTCCATGATTTTCCCCTCTACTGAGGTGAGGCTAACTGGCCTATAGTACTCTGCCTCCTCCCTACTATTGCTTTTGTGTAGATGGACTACATGTGCCCTCTTCCAGTCCTCTGGAACTGCTCTTGTGTTGAGTGACTCCATGAGCATTACTGCCAGAGGCTCTTCTAGCTCTCTTTTCATCTTCCTTAATATCCTCAGGTACATGTCATCTGGACCAATTGCCTTATCTACCTTCAGTTTTGTGAGCTCCGCCAGGATTCTCTCTACTGTGAATGGACTGATATCCACCTCTCCCCTGCATCTGTTGCTCAGCTGTGGTCCCTGACCCTCCCCTCTTCAGTGAATACTTAACAAGTATGTATTCAATATTTCTGCCTTTTCAGGTCTCCCTCATTATGTCCCCCTTTGTCCCCTTTGAGCCGTACAATGCCCCTCCAGTATTTTTTCTTTCACTGCTGTACCTATAGAATATCTTCTCCCCTATCAATCAATCAATCCATTTTATTTTATACTGAAGAGTATGTGAGCAAAAATGCCCACTTTCACAAATGTTCAGTTCTGCTGATATTTTTACAAAAAAGTACAGAACGAATAAGTTGAAATATCAAACAGTGAGGCGAGGAATAATACAGTATATACAGTACATTTAGTTAATACACTTTGTATCAGCAGATTTATGAAAAGGGTAAACAATTCATCCAGTGGCAGATAGTCAAAGGAAAAAACCTTGCGGAGAGCACACAGAAAGGGTGTATTTGTGGCAGGGGCTGGGGCTGAGGATGGGTAAAACATGGGGCAGAAATGGGAGTTGAGTGGGAAGAGTGAAGGGGAGTAGAAAGGAGGAAAATAACACAAAATATTTGGTGAGAGAGACAATAACAAAATATTTTAGTATATTTTTGGGGAGGAGTATTTCCTGGATACACACAGGTGGTAGATTTTAAGAGAGGTTCATTGGGAAGACTTGGTTTGCTGGCCAAGGCACCTAGCTTCACCTGAGCTCTTTCCTTCTAAGATTGCTTGAAAGGACAGAGCAGAGAAACTTACCAGAGCAAGGGAAAAGGATTAAGACTTATTTTGGCTAAGCAGATTTACTGTGTGTTGCTATTTTTATTTTGTATTCACAGGGGTTGCTACTGTTGTTGCTGACATTTCATTGCTTTATTTTTCTCTGATTCAAATTGTTGTTGCTGGTATACCTTCTTCTGCATTATTACAAGGTGTGCCTACAGGTGTGTGATAACAGATTACTGCTGTAATTTTCTGATCCAAATTGTCTTTTGCAAGGTATATCTTCTGTTACTGCTTTATTTTTCTCTGTAGCAAAGTGCTTCTTACAGGGTGTATCTTCTCTAAAATTATTACAGGTGGTGCTTACATTTTTGTGACTTTTTTATCATTGGGCTAAGCAAAATTACTGTTGACACTGTTTTATTTTCTTCTTTTTTTGTTGAAAAGGTTAGTCATCTCAGAGGTGTTTCAGTCTCCTTCTCACATTGAAGAAGCTAATTGTTTTCCTCCCACAGCTCTACCAGAGGATTAGGTGTGTGTATTTGGGGATGGAGCTGGCAAATTGTCAGTAATTTGCAACAGAGAGATGGGTTAAAAGGTCAGGTTAGTTAATACTTGGATGTAGAAGACTTGGTTTGCTGATCAAGGCACCTAGCTACACCTGAGCTCTTTCCTTCTAAGACTGCTTGAAAGGACAGAGCAGAGAACCTTACCAGAGCAAGGGAAAAGGATTAAGGCTTCTTTTGGCTAAGCAGATTTACTGTGTGTTGTTATTTTTATTTTGTACTCACAGGGATTGCTGCTGTTTGTTGCTAACATTTCATTGCTTATTCTTCTCTGATTCAAGTTGTTGTCGCTTGTATACCTTCTTCTGCTTTATTACAAGGTGTGCCTACAGGTGTGTGCTAACAGATTACTGCTGTAATCTTCTGATTCCAATTGTCTTTTGCAAGGTATATCTTCTGTTACTGCTTTATTTTTCTCTGTAGCAAAGTGTTTTTTACAGGTTTATCTTCTCTGAAATTATTACAGGTGGTGCTTTACAGGTTTTACAGTTTTATCTAACATGAGGATAAGCTTTCAGGGTTACTGCATTTGTTGTTGTTTGATTGTTTCTGCTCTTACCTCCTTGTTGTTTCATCCATGGTTGTTCTTTTTCAGCAGGGGAAGGGCCCAGTCACCAACCCCCCATCCCCAACCACCCCACACTACACTCTTTTATAGAGTACCATAGTTGTGACATTTCTTGTGGGAAAAGCAGGAAGGGGCGGATCAGTGGTGCATCCACAAGGTGAGCTCATTTACAGGGGCACTACTAATTTAACTTGTTATAACAAATTATATGAAAACAAAACACAAAATCAAACCATTATTTGCATTTTCTTCCTTCTAATTACTCTAACCAAGTTATAAACCCAGCAACTTATCTGGAATGGATATCATTAACTGTAGGTTCTGTGGAACACTTTTCAGAAGAACAGTCTTACAGGATTTAGGATCCTGTCCTGCATGCTGGGCCACTGGAGATATAAGGGTTCAGCTCCAGGCAGCATGGGCAGAGATTGTGCACCTCAAATTTCATATTCAAGAGGAAATACATTAAAAGAACCACCCACCATTTCCCCAACATCCAACAGAAGAACCTTGACCACAGAGGTAGTAGGTCCAGGAGGTGGAGGTGGTTAGAGGGGCAAATTGGATGCCCCATCACTTTGTGCTCTCCAACATATTACCTCCAAAACCATATAAACACTAGAAACAGGTATCTGCCTCTATCTCTGAAAATCGTACAAAGGGCAAAGGACACTGCAGAGCAGGACACTGCAACACATGAGCTAACACTACAAAACTCTCCCATATTAGGAACCAAAACAAAAAAAGCAAAAGAATCCAAAAACTTCTGATCATAGGGGACTCCATGATTCGGAGTTGATACCCATCTCCAGCCAGGGGTAATGGTCAGATGTCTCCCAGGAACATCAGCGGGAAGAGACACTGACTGCATTGCTAAAATTGTTCAGAAAGCAGGATAAAACATTGACATCCTATAACACATAGGGACTAATGATCTCACCAGCTGGTCAGCTGCGGAGACCAAGGAACACCTGAGCAGGCTGGGTGACAAACTATCATCCATTTCATCTGACATCTCCTTCTCTGAGATCCTGCCAGTCTGGGAGAGGGGGGAAGATGGACAGAAGGCCAGAGATGAGGAGATAGAGGAGCTAAACATGTGGCTCAAGGACTGGTGCCAGGAAAAAGGACACAGATTAGTAGGGAACTGGCAACAGTTCTGGGAGCAACATTCTTTAAATTTGATGGACTGCATCTGACTAAGGAGGGAGTCAGTGCATTGGGGCAGAAGTTTTATGTCTTTACAGAATATTTAAACTAGCAAATTAGGAGAGGGTGCAGCACCCCATACGTCGAATGGGAAGAACACCCCTTCCCCCTTAGCTAGTGTTCAAACAGGGATTCAGCATATTTACAGTTGATTTGCATCACTAGGTAAGAAAAAAGATCTGTCTCGCCATACGACACACAAGGGAAATGCCAAACCTCACCCAACAACTAACACACCTAAATCTGGCCAATAGAAAATCATGTACACAAATGCTCACATCCTGGGAAATAAGATCCCAGACCTGCAGGCAATAATGTCAGAGGCTAAACTGGACATAGTAGCAATTATTTTTTTATTTTTAGCTTTTTTGTTGACCGGGTAAGTGCACTAGACAAATCCTGCCTATTTTCAGGCATGACCCGGGGGTGGGGATACAGATGAATGCCATCTGACCTTGAACCAGATTAAGCTGTTGGTGGTATTTTTCGTGAATGAGGAAATTTGGCCAGGACAGCGGAAATTACCCTACTCTTTTCGATAAGTGCCATGGGATCTTTAACATCCACATGACTACCACCAATCCAGGCAGATGGGACCTTGGTTTAACATCTCATCCGAAAGACAGCACCTCAGAGTGCAGCACCCTCTCATGCTGCACTACAGTGTCATTGGGATATTAACCCAAGTGCCAGATGTGGGAACTGAACCCACGACTCTCTGATCTCCTGGCCTCAGGACAGTGCTACCTACTGAACCACTGACACTGCTAATTAATGAGACGTGGTTTACCAGTAACCACACTTGGGTGACTTCAGTACCTGGCTATGTACTGTTCAGAAGAGACGGAGGTCTTAAAAGGAGGGGGTGGGGTGGAGTGGCCATGTATGTCAATGAAAAAATCAAAGCTACAGAAATTCAGAATACACATAATGAGCCAGAAGAACTGTGTGTCACCCAGGAAACAGGAAATGGGACAGCCATAAGAACTGGGGTTGTCTACAGGCCTCCAGACCAGGGGGAGGACATAGACACATTACTGTTAGAAGATATACAAAACAAGACAGCTAAAGGGGAGGTTCTGATAATGGGAGACTTCAACATGCAGGAAACAGATTGGTCAATACCAGCAGGAACATCTACCAGAACTAGACACATGGTGGATTCCCTGCAGGGGGAGGGCCTCAAACAACTGGTACAACAACCCACAAGAGACAGGGCTATCCTAGATCTAGTACAGACTAACAGAGAAGGGATCACAGATCTCCAGGTAGAAGGTCACCTGGGGGCCAGTAACCATTACATGGTATAGTTCAATTTGGCCACTACATCTAAATCATCTTATTCCAAGGCAAAAATATGGGACTTCAGAGGAGCTGACTTTGATAAGATGGCCAACAGAGTTAAGCTAGCCCTAGCAAAAAGAAACACAAGTGAAGGGGAACAGGCAAAGTGGGCAAGCATTAAGGATGCAATACTTGAAGCAACATCCCATTGTGTTTGACAGAAAATGAAGTGCAAAAGATGAAGGAAACCATTTTGGTTCTCAAATACAGTAGCAGAAAAGGTCAAAGCCAAAAGGCTGGCATTCAGGAAATATAAGGGAACACAGCGGGATGAAGATAGGGAGGCATACCAAACTGCCTTAAGGGAAGCAGGGAAGGCAGTAAGGCAGGCAAAGTCCCAAACTGAGGAAACACTAGCACGAACAGTAAAAGAAGGTGACAAGACTTTCAATAGATACATTAGTTAAAGGAGAAAGTCCAGAGAGGGTATCGCTAAGCTCAAAGGATAAAAGGGTGTGTGTGAGGAGGAACCTGGAAAAGCATCAATCCTAAATAGATACTTTTGCTCAGTATTTATTGAAGAGAAGGTAGGGCAGGACCCACAGCTCAGCACCATGGACATGGGGAGAGGAGGTGAGCACTACACCCTTCACAAAGAAAGGGTCCTACAAGAGCTCGCTAAGCTCAGGGTGGACAAGGTAATGGGACCTGATGGCATACATACCATGGGTATTTAAGGAGCTAAGGGTGGAAGTAGAAGAGCCATTATCAGAACTGTTTAATGAGTCTCTGAGCACAGGAGAGGTCCCAGAAGACTGGAAAAGGGCTCATGTGATCCTGCTCCACAAGAGTGGTAGCAGGGAGGAGGCAGGGAAATACAGACCAGTCAGTCTTACCTCAGTAGTGGGCAAGATTATGGAGGCATTCCTTAAGAAAAGGATAGCGCAACACCTGGAATCCATAGGGGCACAGGATCCAAGACAGCATGGGCTTACAAAAGAAAGGTCCTGTCAAACTAATCTTATAGATTTTTTTGACTGGGTAACCAGAGTGGTGGACCAAGGGGGAGCAGTTGATGTTGCCTACCTTGACTTCAACAAAGCTTTCGACACTGTTCCACATAGAAGATTGATAAATAAGCTGGGTAACCTCGGGGTGCGTCAGAAGTTGGTCAACTGAGTGGCAAACTGGTTGTCGGGCAGAAAACAAAGAGTGGTGGTAAATGGTATACAGTCAGAAGAGATGCAAGTCACAAGTGGGATACCTCAGGGATCAGTCCTGGGTCCAGTCCTCTTCAATATCTTCATTTGTAACATTGCAGATGGACTACAGGGTAAGGCTTGTCTGTTTGCAGATGACACCAAGATCCGCAACCGAGTAGATGATCAGGATGGGGTGGGCAGAATGAGAAGAGATCTGGATAAATTAGCAAAATGGTCAGAAGAGTGGCAACTGGGATTTAATGCAAAGAAGTGCAAGATCATGCACATAGGGAAAAGAAACCCTGAAGCCACCTATAGGCTGGGAGGGGAGTTGCTGGCAGTCACAAAGGAAGAAAGAGACTTGGGAATCACCATCACCGATGACCTGAAATCATCCAAGCAGACCTCTAAAGCAGTAGGTAAGGCAAGGGGGATGTTAGGGTGTATTAGTAGGGATATCACAAGTTGTAAGAAGGAGGTAATAATCCCTCTTTACAAGACACTGGTTAAGCCCCATCTGGAGTACTGCGTGCAGTACTGGAGGCCACACCTTCACAAGGACATTAACCAAATTGAGGCAGTCCAGAGAAGGGCAACCAAAATGGTATGGGGACTGCATCAGAAGACATATGAGGACAGATTAATGGAGCTCAATGTATATACCCTTGAGCAAAGGAGGGAAAGAGGTGATATGATCGAAACATTCAAACAGGTTAAGGGCATTATTGAGGTGAAAGGTCTGACATGTTTAAATATAAGAAAAATAGCAGGAGAAGAGGACACAACATGAGATTAGAGGGAGGCCGATTAAGGGGGAATGTGATGAAATTATTTTTCACAGAAAGGGTGGTGGATGCATGGAATGATCTTCCTCAGTAAGTGATGTCTATGAATAAAGTGCTGGGCTTCAAACAGGCATAGGATAGGCATAAGGGAACAATACAGATGAGTATTAATAGATAGGCCACTGACAGCAAAGGACGATGGCACATTTATAAGGTAGAAAAAGAAATGGGCAGACTGGATGGGCATTGCGGTCCTTTTCAGCTGTCAACTTTTATGTTTCTATGAGGGTCTGCACAAATTGTTCCTCAGTCTGCACATTTGCTCTCCTGACAGCTTTCCCCACTTCTCTTGGACACTCTAGGTACACTTCCTTGTCTTCCTCCTTTGGGTCTCCTTATGTTACCTGAATCCCACCTTTTAGCCCTTACTTTGTCAGCCACCTCTTTCAAGAACCATAATGGCTTCCTCCTTCTCCTCTTGTCTTTGGATACCAACCTGATGCATTGGTTCATTACTTCTACTATGGCTCCTTCTAGGTGCCCCCACTGCTATTCAACCCCCACCTCCCTTTTCTCCAGGGCTATTCTGATACATCACCCCATTTCAATGAATTCCACCTTCTTGAAATCCAAAACCTTTACCTTGTGTGATTTGACTGAGTCCCTGTCCCCATGTATAACCACATTATGTGGTGGTCACTGGATCCCAGTTGTCCTTCTATCTGGACATCTGCGATTCTGTCAGTGCTAGGTACAGAATTGCCCTGTCTCTGGTAGCAAAAGATTCCTGAGACCTGCCCTCTGTTGGGAATCTAGGATGCCTCAGCTTCTGGCTGAAGCAGCTATCTGGGATGTCCAGTCATTGTCTGGCATATTGAAATCACCCAGCAGCAGAACTTCACCTTTAGTTGCCATCTCATGTATTTCATCTACTAGCTCCTTTTCCACTTCCTCCCCCTGTGCAGGATCACCCCTGTGCCTATTGCTGTGCCATTGCCAGGTTTCAGGGTGTCCCACAGTGCTTTGGCCTACCCCTGTCTACCCTGCACCTCTGTTGCCTTTACACTCTCTCTGACATACAGGGCGACCCCCCTCTTTTTTACCTCTCATCCCTCCTGAACAGAATATAACCTGGTACATTTATGTCCTACCTATGATTTGCAATGTACCATGTCTCTGTTATTGTTTGGCTTCCTTGTAGGTTTCATAGGTATGAACAGAGCATAAGGTAATAGACTTTCGTCCATGGTGCTCACTTTAATAATTAGCATATATCACATATTACCCAATACGTGTTTGTTTAATTTCCTATTGAACTGTTCTGTGGTGGTATATCCTATAACCCCAATAGGGAGTCTATTCCACATTGGAACCACTGGTTACTTTTTGTCAGTTTACAGTTCCTTTTTGTTCCAGCTATGGTGGATGAGAACAAGTGGTATAAGTCTGTTCTCTAAATTGTAGCAGAATATCCCATATATCATTATCTGTCCAAGCCTTATGTAAAAGGCACATGCCCCTGTGATCTCTTATATTTCAGGGTAAACATGTCTAACTCACTCAGTCTCCTGATAATTTTTCCCCTTAAGGTCTTTGATAGCTCTTGTCACCCTTTTCTGCACCTTTTCAATTATTTGCATTTCCCCTCCAGTATGATGACCAAACCTGGGATCCATATTTCAGAATAGGCCTCACTAAAGATGTATAGAGAGGGACCACAACCTCATGGCTTCTGCTATCAATGTGCCTGAAAATACAGTTCAATATTTTATTCTCTTTATGGACTATGTTTTTACAATGTGACTTAAAAAAGAGGTCCTGTGAAACTGTGATACCCAGATCTTTCTCTTCAGCTGCTTTTGTAGGTTATTTGAATTTACCGAATTCATGTTTTTCTAGTTATTTTCCATGTGCATTTACCATACATTTATCATAATTTAACTGTAGTCTACATTTCAGTGTCCATTTCTGAATGTAATCTAAAGCTGTTGAAGGGCTGCAGCATCTTCTTGATTTTGTACAATTGTCCCCAACCTGCAATCATCATCAAATTTTGTTAGCCAGATTTTATCATGAACATATTGGTTGGATGAAACATAAATATCAAATAAGCAAGGTCCCAAAACAGAACCTAGCGGAACCCCACTAGATATCTCAGCCCATTTTGAATACACTCCCTTTATGCATACACGCTTTTTTCTATCAATGAGCCATGAATGGATCCAATTAACTGTGTTGTTCTGTATCCCTAATTTGTATAATGAGTCTATTAATTCAGTATATGGAATTTTATTAAAAGCTTTAGAGAAATCCATAAAGATCACATCAACAGATTCCCCTGTATCTAGTGCCCTATTTACTGTGTCATCCATCCTTCTACCATAAACCTTACTGCCTCTGCTATCTGACGAAGCCTACTCTCATGGCTGCAGTCTTAAATGATAAAAGTTAGATCTACCTCTTTCCTCACCTTGCAGCCTTTTCTATTTCTTAGCCCTACTTTTCTCACCAAATTTTAACCTTTCCTGTAACCACCGAGATACTATGTAAATGCAATCTGTACTAAGCTTTTTTTTTTGCTTCCTCATTATGTACTGAAATGTAAAGCAATGTTGTGTTATTATCTACTGAGTGTTGTAGTCTCTGAATGTATTGTCCCCCACATTTGCTGATGTGGAACCATTGAAAAAGAACACCTTGCTCAAGGTTATTTCAAATATTCAAATAAAATAA
This sequence comes from Neoceratodus forsteri, assembly GCA_016271365.2. Classification (NCBI taxonomy): domain Eukaryota; kingdom Metazoa; phylum Chordata; order Ceratodontiformes; family Ceratodontidae; genus Neoceratodus; species Neoceratodus forsteri. The sequence continues at coordinate 112,187,859 of JADMNL010000033.1, forward strand.
AATAATAAATAAAAATAAATTAACAAAGACAGCTGGGGATATAACTACTTGCCCTCTAAGGTGAAGCAAAAGCTAGAGTGGCATGACAGTCCATTGACATGTTAAATTGTGAACATGCAAAGGAAAAAATCCATCATGCTTCTACTAAAATATGAAAAAAGAAAAGAATGTAGAAAGTAATCTATGCCTACCGTGCCCACCATAACCAAACATACATCTGCTTTAGAAACACAGAAAATAGAATTTGACAGCAGATAAGGACCGCTTGGCACCAGTCTGCTCATTTCCCTACCTAATGGATAAGCTACAGATCCTAGTTAACCAGCAGCCTACTTCTTTCTACCCCAACCCCCTAGAATTGCCTTATGGCTGTCCCATGCATGGTTGAATTCAACCACTGTTTTTGACTCCATAACCTCCTCTGACAGGCTGTTCCATGCATCCACAACCCTCTCTGTGAAAAAATACTTCCTTACATTACCTCTGAGCCACCCCCCATCTTCAAATTGTTCCCCTTTGTTCTTGCACACCTCTTTTTGAAAGATGCTCCCTCTTGGACTTTGTTGATTCCTTGAAGTACTTGAAAATTTCTATCATGTTCTCCGTCTCCCTCCTTTCCTCCAGGCTATACATGTTAAGCTCCATTAGTCTCTCTTCATATGTCTTCCAGTGCAGACCCTGCACCATTTTAGTTGCCCTTCTCTGGACAGCTTCCATCTTGTCTATGTCCTTGCGGAGACTGGGTCTCCAGAACTGCACACAGTACTCCAGATGGGGTCTCACCAGCTGTCTGTACAGAGGGATAACAACTTCCTGTTTTCTACTGGTGATGCCTTTCCCTATGCACCCCAGTATCCCCCCAGCCCTCCGTACTGCCCTCTCACATTGCTTGCCCAACATTAAGTCATCTGATATGACTACCCCCAGGTCCCTTTCCATTTTTGTTGTTGTTAGTATCTCACCCCCCATTGTGTACTCTTCCCTGGGTTTTGTTTCCAGGTGCATTACCTTGAACTTCTTAGCATTAAATATAAGCTGCCATACATTTGACTATTCCTCTAACCTTGCCAAGTCCCTTCTCATCCTTTCCACTCCACCTTGTGCATCAACTCTGTTGCAGGTCTTTGTGTCATCTTTAAAGAGCATACTTTTCCTTCAGTCCCTCTGCAATGTAAACTATAAAGACATTGAAGAATAGCCCTAATACTAAACCTCGGCACCCCACTAGTAACCCTCCTTTCTTCAGAGTGGACTCCATTTACTGTTACCCTCTGTGTCCTATTCTCCTGCCAATTCTTTACCTAAGCTATCATCTTGGGACCCACTCCCAGGCTGGCTAACTTGTATATTAATCTTTTGTGTGGGACTGAGTTAAATGACTTGCTAAAGTCTAGGTAGGCCATGTCCACAGCCACTCCCTGATCTACTACTTTGGTCACCCAGTCAAAGAAATCTATTAGATTAGTCTGGCATGACTTTCCCACTGTGAATCCATGCTGCCTTGGGTTCTGTGCCCCTCTGGCCTCTAGGTACTCAACAATTCTTTCCTTCAGAAGTGATTCCATCATTTTCCCTGTCACTGAGATTAAACTAACAGGCCTATTTCCTGCTTCTGCCCTGCTCCCACTTTTGTGAGAGAATCACATCTGCCCTCCTCCAGTCCTCAGATGCCACCCATTCTCCCATGATTTGTTAAAGAGGGTAGTCAGTGGTGTCACTAGTTCTACCCTTAGTTCTTTTAGAATTCTGGGATGAATCCCATCAAGCCCCATTGCTTTGTCCACGTTCAGTTTTAAAAGTTCTTTCAGAACCCTTTCTACTGTAAATGGGCTGGTATCAACTTCTATATCCAGAGTGTTTCTATTGTTTGTTTTAGGTTCCTCCCCCTCTTCATTTGTACAGTAAATATAGAGCAAAAATATTTGTTTAGTATCTCTGCCTTTTCACCGTCACCCTCTGCCCACCCCTTCCCATTTATTAAACCTCACTATCCCTCCCTTAGTCTTCCTTCACTCCCTGATGTACCTAAAAAAGGTTTTATCCCCCTTCTTAACTGAGTTAACTATCTTTTCCTCAGTTCGGGCCTTTGCTGTTCAGACTGCCTTCTCAGCTTCCTTTTGCTTTAACTGATACAAATCTCTGTCCTGCTCCTTCTGTGATTCAGTGTACTTTCTGAATGCATTCTTTTTCTCTTGAACCTTCATTGCCACCTCCTTTGAGAACCATAGTGGTTTCTTACATCATTTTGTTTGGTTTATTTGCTTCACACAAAGGCTTGTTACCTCTGTGATGGCAGTTTTATCATTCCCCATTGTTCTTCCACCCTCCTTCCTGCTCATTTGCTAGTTCACTCCTTAGGCACTCACCCATTTTGGCAAAGTCAGCCCTCCTGAAGTCCAGTACTATCGCCTTTGTATGGCTTTACTCTATTGCTGTGTTTATTGTGAACCATACTGTTCGATGGTTCTAGTTCCCAGATGGCTACCACTTCTACATCTGTGATCATCTCTCCATCTCCATTTGAGAGGACCAGGTCTAAGATTGTTCCCTCTTGAGTGGGTTCCAATACTAGTTGTCTAGGCATGCTCCTGTGGGACATCTAGAATAACCCCACTCTTAGAAGTGGCTGCTGCAACTGCACTAAAGTTAACATCTGGCATATTCAGATCACCCATAGGCAATATCTCCCCTTTATCTGCCATTCTAAGTATACTTTCTGTCATTTCCTTGTCCATTTCCTCCCCTTGAGAGGGGGGTCTGTATACCATACCTGTGCGGATTGTGGTGCCATTGCCTGCCTCCAAGTTGACCCACAGTGCTTCTTCTCCTCCCTGTTTACCCTTTTGTTCTGTTGCTTTGATTCCTTCTCTTATGTAAGAGAACAACTACTCCTCCTCTTTTACCCTCCCTGTCCCTCCTGTAGATAGTGTATCCTGGTATGTTTACATCCCAGTCATGGTTCTGTGTGTACCATGTTTCTGTGACTACCACAATATCCAGATGTTCCTCCTCCATCAAGGTCACTAAATCAGGAAGCTTGTTACCCAGACTACAGGCACTGGTACTCATTGCTCTCCATTTTTTGATGGCTTTACCTTAAGTAGCAGCATCCCCCACTGACATTTCTACCTTGGTCTTTTTCTCATTTAGAACCCTGTTTTGTAGGAGGAGGCTGGGATTTTTCTGCTGCTTGTCAGTGCCTCCCCTCTTGACTAGTTTAAAAGCTTGCCAATGAAGCATTTAAACCAATTGCCCAAAATACTTGTTCCCCTTCCTGGACAGATGCAGACCATCCTGCCATTATAGGCTGGTGTCCCTACCAGGTGGAACCCAGTCCCCAGTGAAGTCAAACCCCTGTGCTCTACACCATTTTTGCAACCATTCATTAAATTGCATGGTGCAAAGTACCCTCGCCTCACCTATGCCACTGAGAGGCAGCACCTCTGAGAAGAATACTGTGTGCTACTTGTCATAGGCCCCTCCCCAACTCTACAAAGTCCTTCTGCACTGCTCAGATCTCATGATGAGCTAGGTCATTTGTCCCTAGGTGGACAATGATGTCCAGCTCAACTCCGTGCAACTGTTCTTGTGATCCTAAGGATGCACTTCCTGTCCCTCAAGCCATGGCACCAGGGAGCACCTTAATTCAGTTTTCCTGCTCCCCAGTTCTATCCCTAATAATTGGGTCCCCACCATTAGCTTCTTCCTTTCCCTCTGGTGCCCTCTGCCTTCTTCCTGAGGACCTCCTTGTGACAGTTGTCCGCACCTCCTTAGTCTCCTCTGCGGGAGCATCCATGGGGAACTATGCTCCCCAGAATGGAGTATGAATTGTGGAGTGGAACAACTGACTGGGTGTGCCTCTGTTCCACAACCCTTAACCCTCCTGAGCCACTGTGGTCCAACTGCTGTGCTACCTTCACAACTTCTGAGGTAGTGGTGGTGGCTCTGGTACTCCCTGGATTGGGGAGGTTCCCTTACTGCTGTCCAGTACGGCCTGAAGATGGGCAACTTTCTCCCACAGGGCAGATAGTTGTCTGCAAACAGGGCAGTCTCAGCCTCCAGAAAGACTCCTGGAAGACTGCTGCCCCACAGCCATTACACTACTCCCACATAACTGTCTACCTTGTTTAGTTTTTTTTTTGTTTTCTTTTGTGTGTGTGTGTGTGTGTGATTGGTTTGTTACATAGAAATATATGTATTTATATAATGTGCTTGCTTATATTGTCAGTGCAGTGTGCTAGAGAGGCTATGACAGTGATATGCACCTTGCCATCTCGAGTAAATGATGTCAGAACCCCAGGTATAAAGGAACTATTTCCAGGGGTGGGTGAGGTGAGGGGTGGAAAGGGTTTGGGCCTAAACTGTGCCCTCATGAAACAATCAGCTAAATGCTCTGACCTACCGCTGCGATGAGTGCTTTCCTGTCAGCAAGATGCCCTACACAACAATTAGACAGAGAAAATACCTGCTAATCAAACAGAGAAAATCCAAACATCCAAGTCAGACACAGGTAACTTCCCAGCCCCAAAACAGCCTGGTGACTTGTGCTCTGAAAGCAGTCAGCCCCAAAACATGTCAGCTGTGCAGAAGGGCAGACACAGAAAACAGTATTCAGCCCCTGTGGGTTTAAACTATTCCTGCACTGAAAATCTTAAAAATTGTAACAAAAGTAAAGCAAGGTCCACCTCCCTCTGTTGATTGAAAGACTGCCTTTTCTGATAATTCTAAGTTCCTTATTTCACCCTTCAGTTAGAAGTATCCTCCACCTGAAGAATATTAACTTTCCTAAGAATCTGCTTCAAACCAAAGACAATTGTAAGTTGTAAGATTCACCTCCCTCTGTTGTGAGCACAACTCGCTTTCTTGCAAATCTTAAGTCCAGTGTTGCAGCTTCCAGCCAGAGGTAGCTTCACCTGAAGACTATTAGGTTATTCACCTATCAAACAAATATGTAACTAACACAATTATATCTAATCAAGCAACATAAGACTTTTTATATATAACATTACAACTGATAATTCTATAGTTGCCAATTCTAAGAAAACTGCATTACTAAAAAGATATTTCAACATTTCAGTGGATGTTCTGCAGTGTTTCTTGTAAGAATAAGCCCCATAGAATGTCTGAGAAGATGGTAGAAGCAGAAGTAGAAGGCAAAGAAGGCAAAGGATATGTGCCATCCACTTTATGGGTCTGACTCAAGAGACTATGGGCTCAATTCTCAAATTGAGCCTGGATTGACACAAGCTGCAGCAAGCTCCAGGCTAGCATCATAAATTACCTCAAACTAGGGCTGTTCAAAAGAGATCTCAAAAGACACCTTTATGCCTGCGGGAAATGTAGCTGCTCAGATTAACCCCCCCCCTGCATTTTTTCCTCCTCTGCTCCTCACACCCTCACTTTCCTCCTTCACTGTCTCCATAACTAATTTACATTCTACCCTCTACTTACCACCACCTACCCTCCCCTGCACCCTACCAGCACTCCGGTCAACTGAAGCACTTACTATGTTTTCCTCACCCTCCATTCCTCTCTCCCTTGTCTCCCCTCCTTTTCCCTCTAATGTTCTCTCCTTCTTACTTTTCCTTGACCACCTAAATTTCTTTCTACAAAGCATATCTCCTTGTGCCACCAAACCCCTCTACTGCTTTACTTTCACCCCGTGGTTTAGCTCCACTCCTTCAACTGCTGTATTCCAATAAAGCCACTTTCTGGCAGCTTATTTACCCTACCATAATCACTCCCTTCCTGCTACCCTCTCCCCTCCCTCTTTCACATTAATCTGTTGTATATTTTTGCCATAGTGCCTCGATTGCACTATGTTTGTATATATGCCATCTGTATATACTCTATTATTTTCTCTTCTATATAACCTCTGTATATAATGTCCCACATGTTACTGTTCTATGCCTTTATTCTTGTACGTTCCTGCTTTGCTCTATCATTGATGTGAAGCATTTGTAAATGAGCTTGTAGCTCAAAGGTTGTAATCCAAGACAATAATAAAATAAAAAAAAATAAACCTCAGTTAGAGGTGGGCAAAGTGACTGAAATCCGCTCCGTGAAGTGATTCATAGAGTAACGCAGAAACTGTGTAGCACTCCATAATGCGAAGTGGAGTACTTTGCGTTATAATGATGAATGGGTAGTGGGGAAGATCATGGAAGCACTACTGAAGGAGAAATTGGTGGAACATTTGGTTGTCAATGGACTACAGTACCCAAGACAGCATGGTTTCACCAGGGGGAGGTCATGTCAGACCATCCTCATTGAATTTTTTGACTGGGTGTCTAGGGAGGTGGATCAGGAGAGAGCAGTGGACATGGCCTATCTGGACTTCAGCAAGGCCTTTGACACTGTGCCACATAGAAGAGTATTACACAAACTGGGAATATGGGTGTGGGCAGGACAGTAGTGTGGTGGGTAGGTAACTGGCTGGGTGGCAGGACCCAGAGGGTGGTGGTAAATGGATGTCACTCCACAGAGGAAGAGTGACCAGTGGGGTACCACAGTGATCAGTGCTGGGACGGTCCTATTCAACATCTTCATCAATGACGCAGGAACTAGAAGGCAGAATTTCACTGTTCGCTGATCACAGAAAGCTCTGTAACAGAGTAGACACAGCAGAGGGTGTAGACAGAATGAGAAGGGACCTGCAGAAACTTGAAGAATGGTCAGGGGTTTGGCAGTTGAAATTCAAAGCAAGGAAGTGCAAGATAATGCAAATGGGGCACAAAAACCCTGGCACAATATATCAGTTGGGGGGTGAGGATATAGCATGCACCAAGCAGGAAAGGGATCTTGGAGTTATCATCTCTGATGACCTCAAGGTAGGGAAACAGTGTGATAGGGCAGCAGGTAAAGCAAATAGGATGCTGGGATGTATAGGCAGGGGCATCACCAGCAGGAAAAGGGAGGTCATAATTCCGCTATACAAGACACTAGTGAGGCCCCACCTGGAGTACAGTGTACAGTTCTGGAGACCATACCTATGTAAGGACATAGACAGGGTAGAGAAGGTTCAGAGGAGGACATCGTAGAAGGTTCATGGATTGCATCACATGTCCTATGAAGAAAGGTTCGAAGGAACTGAACATGTGCTCCCTGGAGGAGAGGAGGGAGAGAGGGAATGTGATAGAGACATGCAAGTATCTTACAGAGAGGAACAGGGTGCAGGAATTCTCTATTTTAAGCTAAAAAGATGTTCCAGGACTAGAGGGCATGAAATGAAGTTGGAGGGAGGATGATTCTGAGAAAATATGGGGAAGAATTTCTTCACAGAATGGGTGGTGGACAAGTGGAACACCCTGCCAGAGGAAGTGGTGTGGGCTGAAACAATCACAGGATTTAAGAATGCATGGGATAGACATAAAAGAATTCTGGAGGTCAGGGGTAAGGGGCAACAGACTTCTAGGAAAAAATAAATTGAACTTACAAGCTGATATGGGCAGACTGGGTGGGCCATAGGCCCTTATCTGCTGACACTGTCTATGTATCTATGTATCTATGAATGTGAAGTACATTGGAAACAATGACTTTGCTTTATTCTGCCTTCCCCAAGCAACTTCTCCACCACTTTCAAGGCGAAGTACATTGAAATCAATTTACTTCGCCTCACATCCCCTTGTTTTTGAGCTCCAAAGGTGAATTTTGCAGTGTTTTATGGGATTGAGGGTCACATGGGCTCTAGATTGTTCTGCACAGCCTCAGTTCTGTGAAGTGTGTGAGCAGTGGATGATGGAGTCAGTTTCCTCTCAGAGCTCTACGATTTATGAGCTATTTGGTTTTGCTGACAATTTAGAGCGTCGATTATAGGAAACCCTCCTGTGCTCGTATCATCAGTGTCTATTTGTGTGTGGATTTTAAAGTTAATTTATAACAGTCAGTGGTGTACTGTGAAGTGTGCTTTGGGGAGAGGTGTATATGTAGTGTAGGTAGATTAACTGGGCGAAAAAGGCAGTCTTTCTGTTTTGGTAATATTTTTCTTGTACAACTGTGTTAATGTACACACAGTAATATTTTCAGTAATTCTTGACATTTTTTTACTGATTGTTATAGTGTAGCAGTGTATAATTTCAGTTTGTTTAAAACATTTGATTATATTACTAAAGGTTTTCAATTAGCTACCATTACTTGTAGTATGTGTAGTGTATGTGCGATGCATGACATTAAATCAGACTCCTTTTATTGTGCCACAGAGTAATTGCAGCAGTGTGAACCTGCTATCCACGCACCTGCATAAATTGTTTATACTGCTTTGTGGTATTTTACTAGCAGTGGACTGTTACTGCTGCACTACCCCCAACCAACAAGAGTATATTTTCCAGATTTGGATTTGTGACTTGTGAGCACTGATTAGGTGGTGTTGTGTCCTTGCGTCGGCATCTCTTGAGTGCACAGTGCAATCTTAATCTGTATGTGCATTTGTCGTATATCATTAATTCTGGGAGACTTGGCATTTCTTGTTATGCTCTAATTTCACTTCATCAGTACTGGGGAATTTTCTGGACATAAGACAGTAGCATTTTTGAGATGCACATTAATTTTGGTGACTGTGTGTGACCACTGCACACATGATGGAGTGCACCATTAATTCTGGGAGACTTTGCATTTTTTCTTACCCTCTCATTTCACTTCGTCAGCACTGAGGAATTTTCTGGACATGAGACAGTAGCATTTTGGGGATGCACATTAATTATGATGACTGTGTGTGACTACTGCATGCATGATGTCTGAGTGCACCATTAATTCTGGGAGACTTTGCATTTCTTGTTACACTCTCATTACACTTTGTCAGCACTGGGAGTTTTCTGGAGACAAGACATGAACATTTTGGGTATGCACAGTAATTATTGTGACTGTCTGTGTGACGGGCTGTCCAGTATTGTTGTCACTTTGCCTTACTTGGCGTTAAGGCAGAAAGACAATGCTAAATCATAATCACAAAGGTGAATTGACCACTTGTGTAGCAGAGTGACAATGTGAAGTGTCCATTTGTGGGCACTTTGCCAGTGGAATTTAAATTTGCTGCATCTCTAACCTCAGTTTCCACACCTCAGACCATTTTCAAGCTTCCCAGGTCCCTCCTCATTTTCTCCAGCCGTGTGAGTATCCACTCTGTTACAGATCTGCAAACAGGCAGACCTTTCCTCCAGCTGTTCTGCAATGTCAGTAATGCAGACATTGAACAGGACTGAATCAAGGACTGATCCCTGAGGTACCCATTTGTTCACCCCCTCTCTCCAGACTGTATCCCATTTACCACCACCCTCTGCCTCCTGTCCGTTAGCCAGTTCCTAACCCAGTTTACCTCATTGTGCCCCATGCCCAGACTACCCATCTTTTTAACTAGTGTCTTATGTGGGACAGTGTTGAAGGCCTTGCTGAAATTCATGTAGGTGATCGCCACTGCCCCCCCCACCGCTGATTTACTTCCTTCATCAGCCAGTCAAAGAAATCTATATCTTTCTGACATGACCTACCTGCTGAATCCATATTGTTTCAGATCCTGGGCACCGTTGGATTCTAGGTGTACCACTATTCTTTCTGTAAGCACTGCCTCCATGATTTTCCCTCTACTGAGGTGAGGCTAACTGGCCTTAGTCTCTCCTCCTCCCTACTATTGCTTTTGTGTAGAGGGACTACATGTGCCCTCTTCCAGTCCTCTGGAACTGCTCTTGTGTTGAGTGACTCCATGAGCATGACTGCCAGAGGCTCTGCTAGCTCTCTTTGCATCTTCCTTAATATCCTCAGGTATATGTCATCTGGACCAATTGCCTTATCTACCTTCAGTTTTGTGAGCTCATGCAGGATTCTCTCTGCTGTGAATGGACTGATATCCACCTCTCCCCTGCATCTGTTGCTCAGCTGTGGTCCCTGACCCTCCCCTCTTCAGTGAATACTTAACAGAAGTATGTATTCAATATTTCTGCCTTTTCAGGTCTCCCTCATTATGTCCCCCTTGTCCCCTTTAGAGCCGATACAATGCCAATCCAGTTTTTTTCTTTCATTGCTGTACCTAAAGAATATCTTCTCCCTATCAATCAATCAATCCATTTTATTTTATACTGAGAGTATGTGAGCAAAAATGCCCACTTTCACAAATGTTCAGTTCTGCTGATATTTTTACAAAAAAGTACAGAACGAATAAGTTTAAATATCAAACAGTGAGGTGAGGAATAATACAGTATATACAGTACATTTAGTTAATACTCTTTGTAACAGCAGATTTATGAAAAGGGTAAACAATTCATCCAGTGGCAGATAGTCAAAGGAAAAAAGCTTGCGGAGTACACACAGAAAGGGTGTATTTGTGGCAGGGGCTGGGGCTGGGGATGGGTAAAACATGGGGCAGAAATGGGGAGTGGAGTGGGAAGAGTGAAGGGGGAGTAAGAAAGGAGGAAAATAACACAAAATATTTGGTGAGAGAGACAATAACAAAATATTTTAGTATATTTTTGGGGGAGGAGTATTTCCTGGATACACACAGGTGGTAGATTTTAAGAGGTTCATTGGGAAGACTTGGTTTGCTGGCCAAGGCACCTAGCTTCACCTGAGCTCTTTCCTTCTAATATTGTGAAAGGACAGAGCAGAGAACCTTACCAGAGCAAGGAAAAGGATTAAGACTTATTTTGGCTAAGCAGATTTACTGTGTGTTGTTATTTTATTTTGTATTCACAGGGTTGCTACTGTTGTTGCTGACATTTCATTGCTTTATTTTCTCTGATTCAAATTGTTGTTGCTGGTATACCTTCTTCTGCATTATTACAAGGTGTGCCTACAGGTGTGTGATAACAGATTACTGCTGTAATTTTCTGATCCAAATTGTCTTTTGCAAGGTATATCTTCTGTTACTGCTTTATTTTTCTCTGTAGCAAAGTGTTTCTTACAGGGTGTATCTTCTCTAAAATTATTACAGGTGGTGCTTACATTTTTGTGACTTTTTTATCATTGGGCTAAGCAAAATTACTGTTGACACTGTTTTATTTTCTTCTTTTTTTTGTTGAAAAGGTTAGTCGTCTCAGAGGTGTTTCAGTCTCCTTCTCACATTGAAGAAGCTAATTGTTTTCCTCCACAGCTCTATCAGAGGATTAGGTGTGTATCTGGGGTGGAGCTGGCAAATTGTCAGTAATTTGCAACAGAGAGATGGGTTAAAAGGTCAGGTTAGTTAATACTTGGATGTAGAAGACTTGGTTTTGCTGATCAAGGCACCTAGCTTCACCTGAGCTCTTTCCTTCTAAGACTGCTTGAAAGGACAGAGCAGAGAACCTTACCAGAGCAAGGGAAAAGTTAAGACTTCTTTTGGATAAGCAGATTTACTGTGTTGTTATTTTATTTTGTACTCACAGGGATTGCTGCTGTTTGTTGCTAACATTCATTGCTTATTCTTCTCTGATTCAAGTTGTTGTCGCTGGTATACCTTCTTCTGCTTTATTACAAGGTGCGCCTACAGGTGTGTGCTAACAGATTACTGCTGTAATCTTCTGATTCCAATTGTCTTTTGCAGGTATATCTTCTGTTACTGCTTTATTTTCTCTGTAGCAAAGTGTTTTTACAGGTTTATCTTCTCTGAAATTATACAGGTGGTGCTTTACAGGTTTTACAGTTTTATCTAACATGAGGATAAGCTTTCAGGGTTACTGCATTTGTTGTTGATTGATTGTTTCTGCTCTTACCTCCTTGTTGTTTCATCCATGGTTGTTCTTTTTCAGCAGGAGAAGGGCCCAGTCACCCACCCCCCATCCCCAACCACCCCACACTACACTATTTTATAGGGTACCATAGTTGTGACATTTCTTGTGGGAAAGCAGGAAGGGGCGGATTAGTGGTGCATCCACAAGGTGAGCTCACTTACAGAGGCACTACTAATTTAACTTGTTATAACAAATTATATGAAAACAAAACAGAAAATCAAACCATTACTTGCATTTTCTTCCTTCTAATTACTCTAACCAGGTTATAAACCCAGCAACTTATCTGGAATGGATATCATTAACTGTAGGTACTGTGGAACACTTTTCAGAAGAACAGTCTTACAGGATTTAGAACCCTGTCCTGCATGCTGGGCCACTGGAGATATAAGGTTCAGCTCAGGCAGCATGGGCAGAGTTGTGCACCTCAAATTTCATATTCAAGAGGAAATTAATTAAAGAACCACCCACCATTTCCCCAACATCCAACAGAAGAACCTTGACCACAGAGGTAGTAGGTCCAGGGTTGAGAGGTGGTTAGGAGGGCAAATTGGATGCCCCATCACTTTGTGCTCTCCAACATATTACCTCCAAAAACCATATAAACACTAGAAACAGGTATCTGCCTCTATCTCTGAAATCGTACAAAGGGCAAGACACTGCAGAGCAGGACACTGCAACACATGAGCTAGCACTACAAAACTCTCCCATATTAGGAACCAAAACAAAAAAGCAAAGAAATCCAAAAACTTCTGATCATAGGGGACTCCATGATTCGGAGAGTTGATACCAATCTCCAGCCAGGGTAATGGTCAGATGTCTCACAGGAACATCAGCGGGAAGAGACACTGACTGCATTGCTAAAATTGTTCAGAAAGCAGGATAAAACATTGACATCCTGGAACACATAGGGACTAATCATCTCACCAGCTGGTCAGCTGGTGGAGACCAAGGAACACCTGAGCAGGCTGGGTGACAAACTATCATCCATTTCATCTGACATCTCCTTCTCTGAGATCCTGCCAGTCTGGGAGAGGGGAAGATGGACAGAAAGCCAGAGATGAGGAGATAGAGGAGCTAAACATGTGGCTCAAGGACTGGTGCCAGGAAAAAGGACACAGATTAGTAGGGAACTGGCAACAGTTCTGGGAGCGAAATTCTTTAAATTTGATGGACTGCATCTGACTAAGGAGGGAGTCAGTGCATTGGGGCAGAAGTTTTATGTCTTTGCAGAATATTTAAACTAGCAAATGGGGAGAGGGTGCAGCACCCCATACGTCGAATGGGAAGAACACCCCTTCCCCCTCAGCTAGTGTTCAAACAGGGATTCAGCATATTTGCAATTGATTTGCATCACTAGGTAAGAAAAGAGATCTGTCTCCCCATACGACACACAAGGGAAATGCCAAACCTCACCCAACAACTAACACACCTAAATCTGGCCAATAGAAAATCATGTACACAAATGCTCACATCCTGGAAATAAGATCCCAGACCTGCAGGCAATAATGTCAGAGTCTAAACTAGACATAGTAGCAATTATTTTTTATTTTTAGCTTTTTGTTGACGGGTAAGTGCACTAGACAAATCCTGCCTATTTTCAGGCACGACCGGGTGGGGATACAGATGAATGCCATCTGACCTTGAACCAGATTAAGCTGTTGGTGGTATTTTTTCGTGAATGAAGGAAATTTGGCCAGGACACCGGGGAAATTACCCTACTCTTTTCGATAAGTGCCATGGGATCTTTAACATCCACATGAACTACCACCAATCCAGGAAGATGGGACCTTGGTTTAACATCTCATCCGAAAGACAGCACCTCAGAAGTGCAGCACCCCTCTCATGCTGCACTACAGTGTCAGTATTGGGATATTAACCCAAGTGCCAGATGTGGGAACTGAACCCCACAGCTCTCTGATCTCCTGGCCTCAGAGGCGAGTGTGCTACCTACTGAACCACTGACACTGCTAATTAATGAGACGTGGTTTACCAGTAACCACACTTGGGTGACTTCAGTACCTGGCTATGTACTGTTCAGAAGTGACCGAGTCTTAAAAGGAGGGTGGGGTGGAGTGGCCTGTATGTCAATGAAAAATCAAAGCTACAGAAATTCAGAATACACATAATGAGCCAGAAGAACTGAGTGTCACCCAGGAAACAGGAAATGGGACAGCCATAAGAACTGGGGTTGTCTACAGGCCTCCAGACCAGGGGAGGACATAGACACATTACTGTTAGAAGATATGCAAAACATGACAGCTAAAGGGGAGGTTCTGATAATGGGAGACTTCAACATGCAGGAAACAGATTGGTCAATACCAGCAGGAACATCTACCAGAACTAGGCACATGGTGGATTCCCTGCAGGGGGAGGGCCTCAAACAACTGGTACAACAACCCACAAGAGACAGGGCTATCCTAGATCTAGTACAGACTAACAGAGAAGGGATCACAGATCTCCAGGTAGAAGGTCACCTGGGGGCCAGTAACCATTACATGGTATAGTTCAATTTGGCCACTACATCTAAATCATCTTATTCCAAGGCAAAAATATGGGACTTCAGAGGAGCTGACTTTGATAAGATGGCCAACAGAGTTAAGCTAGCCCTGGCAAAGAAACACAAGTGAGGGAACAGGCAAAGTGGGCAAGCATTAAGGATGCAATACTTGAAGCAACATCCCATTGTGTTTGACAGAAAATGAAGTGCAAAAGAAGAAGGAAACCATTTTGGTTCTCAAATACAGTAGCAGAAAAGGTCAGAGCCAAAAGGCTGGCATTCAGGAAATATAAGGGAACTCAGCGGGATGAAGATGGGAGGCATACCAAACTGCCTTAAGGGAAGCAGGAAGGCAGTGGCAGGCAAAGTCCCAAACTGAGGAAACACTAGCACGAACAGTAAAGAAGGTGACAAGACTTTCTATAGATACATTAGTTAAAGGAGAAAGTCCAGAGAGGGTATCGCTAAGCTCAAAGGATAAAGGGTGTGTGTGAGGAGGAACCTGGAAAGCATCAATCCTAAATAGATACTTTCTCAGTATTTATTGAAGAGAGGTAGGGCAGGACCCACAGCTCAGCACCATGGACATGGGGAGAGGATGTGAGCACTACACCCTTCACAAAAAAGGGTCCTACAAGAGCTCGCTAAGCTCAGGGAGGACAAGGTAATGGGACCTGATGGCATACATACCATTGGTACTTAAGGAGCTAAGGGTGGAACAAGAAGAGCCATTATCAGAACTGTTTAATGAGTCTCTGAGCACAGGAGAGGTCCCAGAAGACTGGAAAAGGGCTCATGTGATCCTGCTCCACAAGAGTGGTAGCAGGGAGGAGGCAGGGAAATACAGACCAGTCAGTCTTACCTCAGTAGTGGGCAAGATTATGGAGGCATTCCTTAAGAAAAGGATAGCGTAACACCTGGAATCCATAGGGGCACAGGATTAAAGACAGCATGGGTTTACAAAAGAAAGGTCCTGTCAAACTAATCTCATAGATTTTTTTGACTGGGTAACCAGAGTGGTGGACCAGGAGGAGCAGTTGATGTTGCCTACCTTGACTTCAACAAAGCTTTCGACACTGTTCCACATAGAAGATTGATAAATAAGCTGGGTAACCTCGGGGTGCGTCAGAAGTTGGTCAACTGAGTGGCAAACTGGTTGTCGGGCAGAAAACAGAAGTGGTGGTAAATGGTAAACAGTCAGAAGAGATGCAAGTCAGAAGTGGGGTACCTCAGGGATCAGTCCTTGGGCCAGTCCTCTTCAATATCTTCATTTGTAACATTGCAGATGGACTACAGGGTAAGGCTTGTCTGTTTTCAGATGACACCAAGATCTGCAACAGAGTAGATGATCAAGATGGGGTGGGCAGAATGAGAAGAGATCTGGATAAATTAGCAAAATGGTCAGAAGAGTGGCAACTGGGATTTAATGCAAAGAAGTGCAAGATCATGCACATAGGGAAGAGAAACCCTGAAGCCACCTATAGGCTGGGAGGGGAGTTGCTGGCAGTCACAAAGGAAGAGAGAGACTTGGGCATCACCATCTCCGATGACCTGAAATCATCCAAGCAGACCTCTAAAGCAGTAGGTAAGGCTAGGGGGATGTTAGGGTGTATACGTAGGGGTATCACAAGTTGTAAGAGGTAGGTAATAATCCCTCTTTACAAGACACTGGCTAAGCCCCATCTGGAGCACTGCATGCAGTACTGGAGGCCACACCTTCACAAGGACATTAACCAAATTGAGACAGTCCAGAGAAGGGCAACCAAAATGGTACGGGGACTGCATCAGAAGACATATGAGGACAGATTAATGGAGCTCAATGTATATACCCTTGAGCAAAGGAGGAATAGAGGTGATATGATCGAAACATTCAAACAGCTTAAGGGCATTAATGAGGTGAAAGAGTCTGACATGTTTAAATATAAGAAAAATAGCAGGAGAAGAGGACACAGCATGAGATTAGAGGGAGGCCGATTAAGGGGGAATGTGAGGAAATTATTTTTCACAGAAAGGGTGGTGGATACATGGAATGGTCTTCCTCAGTAAGTGATATCTATGAATACAGTGCTGGACTTCAAACAGGCATAGGATAGGCATAAGGGAACAATACAGATGAGTATGAATAGATAGGCCACTGACAGCAAAGGACAATGGCACATTTATAAGGTAGAAAAGAAATGGGCAGACTGGATGGGCATTACGTCCTTTTCAGCTATCAACTTTTATGTTTCTATGAGGGTCTGCACAAATTGTTCCTCAGTCTGCACATTTGCTCTCCTGACAGCTTTCCCACTTCTCTTGGACACTCTAGGTACACTTCCTTGTCTTCCTCCTTTGGGTCTCCTTATGTTACCTGAATCCCACCTTTTTAGCCCTTACTTTGTCAGCCACCTCTTCAAGAACCATGATGGCTTCCTCCTTCTCCTCTTGTCTTTGGATACCAACCTGATGCATTGGTTCATTACTTCTACTATGGCTCCTTCTAGGTGCCCTCACTGCTGTTCAACCCCCCCACCTCCCTTTTCTCCAGGGCTATTCTGATACATCACCCCATTTCAATGAATTTCACCTTCTTGAAATCCAAAACCTTTGCCCTTGTGTGATTTGACTGAGTCCCTGTCCCCATGTTAAACCACATTTTGTGGTGGTCACTGGATCCCAGTTGTCCTTCTATCTGGACATCTGCGATTCTGTCAGTGCTAGGTACAGAATTGCCCTGTCTCTGGTAGCAAAGATTCCTGAGACCTCCCTCTGTAGGGAATCTAGGATGCCTCAGCTTCTGGCTGAAGCACCTACCTGGGTGGTCCAGTCATTGTCTGGCATATTGAAATCACCTAGCAGCAGAACTTCACCTTTAGTTGCCATCTCATTTATTTCATCCACTCGCTCCCTTTCCACTTCCTCCCCCTGTGCTGGATCACCCCTGTGCCTATTGCTGTGCCATTGCCAGGTTTCAGGGTGTCCCACAGTGCTTTGGCCTACCCCTGTCTACCCTGCACCTCTGTTGCCTTTACACTCTCTCTGACATACAGGGCGACCCCCCTCTTTTTTACCTCTCATCCCTTCTGAACAGAATATAACCTGGTACATTTATGTTCTACCTATGATTTGCAATGTACCATGTCTCTGTTATTGTTTGGCTTCCTTGTAGGTTTCATAGGTATGTTCAGAGCATAAGGTAATAGACTTTCGTCCATGGTGCTCACTTTAATAATTAGCATATATCACATATTACCCAATACGTGTTTGTTTAATTTCCTCTTGAACTGTTCTGTGGTGGTATATCCTATAACCCCAATAGGGAGTCTATTCCACATTGGAACCACTGGTTACTTTTCGTCAGTTTACAGTTACTTTTTGTTCCAGCTATGGTGGATGAGAACAAATGGTATAAGTCTGTTCTCTAAATTGTAGCCCCAGAATATCCCATATATCATTATCTGTCCAAGCCTTATGTAAAGGCACATGCCCCTGTGATCTCTTATATTTCAGGGTAAACATGTCTAACTCACTCAGTCTCTCCTGATAATTTTCCCCTTAAGGTCTTTGATAGCTCTTGTCACCCTTTTCTGCACCTTTTCAATTATTTGCATTTCCCCTCCAGTATGATGACCAAACCTGGGATCCATATTTCAGAATAGGCCTCACTAAAGATGTATGAGAGGACCACAACCTCATGGCTTCTGCTATCAATGTGCCTGAAAATACAGTTCAATATTTTATTCTCTTTATGGACTATGTTTTTACAATGTGACTTAAAAAAGAGGTCATGTGAAACTGTGATACCCAGATCTTTCTCTTCAGCTGCTTTTGTAGGTTATTTGAATTTAACGAATTCATGTTTTTCTGGTTTATTTTCCCCATGTGCATTACCATACATTTATCATAATTTAACTGTAGTCTACATTTCAGTGTCCATTTCTGAATGTAATCTAAAGCTGTTGAAGGGCTGCAGCATCTTCTTGATTTTGTACAATTGTCCCCAACCTGCAATCATCATCAAATTTTGTTAGCCAGATTTTATCATGAACATATTGGTTGATTGAAACATAAATATCAAATAAGCAGTTACCCAAAACGGAACCTTGGGGAACCCCACTAGATATCTCAGCCCATTTTGAATACACTCCCTTTATGCATACACGCTTTTTTCTATCAATGAGCCATGAACGGATCCAATTAACTGTGTTGTTCTGTATCCCTAATTTGTATAATGAGTCTATTAATTCAGTATATGGAATTTTATTAAAAGCATTAGAGAATCCAAAAGATCACATCAACAGATTCCCTGTATCTAGTGCCCTATTTACTGTGTCATCCATCCTTCTACCATAAACCTTACTGCCTCTGCTATCTGATGAAGCCTACTCTCATGGCTGCAGTCTTAAATGATAAAAGTTAGATCTACCTCTTTCCTCACCTTACAGCCATTTCTATTTCTTAGCCCTACTTTTCTCACCAAATTTTAACCTTTCCTTTAACCACCGAGATACTATGTAAATACAATCTGTACTAAGTTTTTTTTTTTTGCCTCCTCATTATGTACTGAAATGTAAATCAATGTTGTCTTATTATCTACTGAGTGTTGTAGTCTCTGAATGTATTGTCCCCCACATTTGCTGACGTGGAACCATTGAAAAAGAACACCTTGCTCAAAGGTTATTTCCAAATATTCAAATAAAATAAAAATAAAAAAAAAAAATAAATTAACAAAGACAGCTGGGGATATAACTACTTGCCCTCTAAGGTGAAGCAAAAGCTAGAGTGGCATGACAGTCCATTGACATGTTAAATTGTGAACATGCAAAGGAAAAAAATCCATCATGCTTCTACTAAAATATGAAAAAAGAAAAGAATGTGAGAAAGTAATCTATGCCTACTCGTGCCCACCATAACCAAACATACATCTGCATTAGAAACACAGAAAATAGAATTTGACAGCAGATAAGGACCGCTTGGCCCACCCAGTCTGCTCATTTCCCTACCTAATGGATAAGCTACAGATCCTAGTTAACCAGCAGCCTACTTCTTTCTACCCCAACCCCCTAGAATTGCCTTATGGCTGTCCCATGCATGGTTGAATTCAACCACTGTTTTTGACTCCATAACCTCCTCTGACAGGCTGTTCCATGCATCCACAACCCTCTCTGTGAAAAAATACTTCGTTACATTACCTCTGAGCCACCCCCCTCAAATTGTTCCCCTTTGTTCTTGCACACCTCTTTTTGAAAGATGCTTCCCTCTTGGACTTTGTTGATTCCTTGAAGTACTTGAAAATTTCTATCATGTTCTCCGTCTCCCTCCTTTCCTCCAGGCTATACATGTTAAGCTCCATTAGTCTCTCTTCATATGTCTTCCAGTGCAGACCCTGCACCATTTTAGTGCCCTTCTCTGGACAGCTTCCATCTTGTCTATGTCCTTGCGGAGACTGGGTCTCCAGAACTGCACACAGTACTCCAGATGGGGTCTCACCAGCTGCCTGTACAGAGGATAACAACTTCCTGTTTTCTACTGGTGATGCCTTTCCCTATACCCCAGTATCCCCCAGCCCTCCGTACTGCCCTCTCACATTGCTTGCCCAACATTAAGTCATCTGATATGACTACCCCAGGTCCCTTTCCATTTTGTTGTTGTTAGTATCTCACCCCCATTGTGTACTCTTCCCTGGGTTTTGTTTCCCAGGTGCATTACCTTGAACTTCTTAGCATTAAATATAAGCTGCCATACATTTGACTATTCCTCTAACCTTGCCAAGTCCCTTCTCATCCTTTCCACTCCACCTTGTGCATTAACTCTGTTGCAGGTCTTTGTGTCATCTTTAAAGAGAGATACTTTTCCTTCCAGTCCCTCTGCAATGTCGCCTATAAAGACATTGAAGAGAATTGGTCCTAATACTAAACCCTGCGGCACCCCACTAGTAACCCTCCTTTCTTCAGAGTGGACTCCATTTACTGTTACCCTCTGTGTCCTATTCTCCTGCCAATTCTTTACCCAAGCTATCATCTTGGGACCCACTCCCAGGCTGGCTAACTTGTATATTAATCTTTGTGTGGGACTGAGTCAAATGACTGCTAAAGTCTAGGTAGGCCATGTCCACAGCCACTCCCTGATCTACTACTTTGGTCACCCAGTCAAAGAAATCTATTAGATTAGTCTGGCATGACTTCCCACTGTGAATCCATGCTGCCTTGGGTTCTGTGCCCCTCTGGCCTCTAGGTACTCAACAATTCTTTCCTTCAAGTGATTCCATCATTTTCCATGTCACTGAGATTAAACTAACAGGCCTGTAATTTCCTGCTTCTGCCTGCTCCACCTTTGTAAGGGAATCACATCTGCCCTCCTCCAGTCCTCAGATGCCACCCATTCTCCCATGATTTGTTAAAGAGGGTAGTCAGTGGTGTCACTAGTTCTACCCTTAGTTCTTTTAGAATTCTGGGATGAATCCCATCAAGCCCCATTGCTTTGTCCACGTTCAGTTTTAAAAGTTCTTTCAGAACCCTTTCTACTGTAAATGGACTGGTATCAACTTCTATATCCAGAGTGTTTCTATTGTTTGTTTTAGGTTCCTCCCCCTCTTCATTTGTACAGTAAATATAGAGCAAAAATATTTGTTTAGTATCTCTGCCTTTTCACCGTTACCCTCTGCCCACCCCTTCCCATTTATTAAACCTCACTATCCCTCCCTTAGTCTTCCTTCACTCCCTGATGTACCTAAAAAGGTTTTATCCCTTCTTAACTGAGTTAACTATCTTTTCCTCAGTTCGGGCCTTTGCTGTTCAGACTGCCTTCTCAGCTTCCTTTTGCTTTAACTGATACAAATCTCTGTCCTGCTCCTTCTGTGATTCAGTATACTTTCTGAATGCATTCTTTTTCTCTTGAACCTTCATTGCCACCTCCTTTGAGAACCATAGTGGTTTCTTACATCATTTTGTTTGGTTTATTTGCTTCACACAAAGGCTTGCTACCTCTGTGATGGCAGTTTTTATCATTCCCTAATGTTCTTCCACCCCTCCTTCCTGCTCATTTGCTAGTTCACTCCTTAGGCACTCATCCATTTTGGCAAAGTCAGCCCTCCTGAAGTCAGTACTATCGCCTTTGTATGGCTTGACTCTATTGCTGTGTTTATTGTAGAACCATACTGTTCGATGGTCGTAGTTCCCAGATGGCTACCACTTCTACATCTTGATCATCTCTCCATCTCCATTTGAGAGGACCAGGTCTAAGATTGTTCCCTCTTGAGTGGGTTCCAATACTAGTTGTCTAGGCATGCTCCTGTGAGGACATCTAGAATAACCCCACTCTTAGAAGTGGCTGCTGCAACTGCACTAAAGTTAACATCTGGCATATTCAGATCACCCATAGGCAATATCTCCCCTTTATCTGCCATTCTAAGTATACTTTCTGTCATTTCCTTGTCCATTTCCTCCCTTTGAGAGGGGGGTCTGTATACCATACCTGTGCGGATTGTGGTGCCATTGCCTGCCTCCAAGTTGACCCACAGTGCTTCTTCTCCTCCCTGTTTACCCTTTTGTTCTGTTGCTTTGATTCCTTCTCTTATGTAGAGAACAAATACTCCTCCTCTTTTACCCTCCCTGTCCCTCCTGTAGATAGTGTATCCTGGTATGTTTACATCCCAGTCATGGTTCTGTGTGTACCATGTTTCTGTGACTACCACAATATCCAGATGTTCCTCCTCCATCAAGGTCACTAATTCAGGAAGCGTGTTACCCAGACTACAGGCACTGGTACTCATTGCTCTCCATTTTTTGATGGCTTTTCCTTAAGTAGCAGCATCCCCCACTGACGTTTCTACCTTGGTCTTTTTCTCATTTAGAACCCTGTTTTGTAGGAGGAGGCTGGGATTTTTCTGCTGCTTATCAGTGCCTCCCCTCTTGACTAGTTTAAAAGCTTGCCAATGAAGCATTTAAACCAATTGCCCAAAATACTTGTTCCTTCCTGGACAGATGCAGACCATCCTGCCATTATAGGCTGGTGTCCCTACCAGGTGGAACCCAGTCCCCAGTGAAGTCAAACCCTGTGCTCTACACCATTTTGCAACCATTCATTAAATTGCATGGTGCAAAGTACCCTCGCCTCACCTATGCCACTGAGAGGCAGCATCTCTGAGAATAATACTGTGTGTGCTATTTGTCATAGGCCCCTCCCCAACTCTACAAAGTCCTTCTGCACTGCTCTGATCTCATGATGAGCTAGGTCATTTGTCCCTAGGTGGACAATGATGTCCAGCTCAGACTCCCGTGCAACTGTTCTTGTGATCCTAAGGATGCACTTCATGTCCCTCCAAGCCATGGCACCAGGGAGGCACCTTAATTCAGTTTTCCCTGCTCCCCCCACTTCTATCCCCCTAATAATTGAGTTCCCCACCAGGAGCTGCATCCTTTCCCTGTGGTGCCCTCTGCCTTCTTCCTGAGGACCTCCCTTGTGACAGTTGTCCGCACCCTCCTTAGTCTCCTCTGCGGGAGCATCCATAGGGGAACTATGCTCCCCAGAATGGGCATGGTGTGGAGTGGAACAACTGACTGGGTGTGCTCTGTTCCACAACCCTTAACCCTCTCTGAGCCACTGTGGTCCAACTGCTGTACTACCTTCACAACTTCTGAGGTAGTGGTGGTGGCTCTGGTGCTCCCTGGATTTGGGAGGTTCCCTTACTGCTGTCCAGTACGGCCTGAAGATGGGCAACTTTCTCCCACGGGGCAGATAGTTGTCTGCAAACAGGGCAGCATCTCAGCCTCCAGAAAGACTCCTGGAAGACTGCTGCCCCACAGCCATTACACTACTCCCCACATAACTGTCTACCTTGTTTAGTTTTTTTTTTGTTTTCTTTTGTGTGTGTGTGTGTGTGTGTGTGTGTGTGTGGGTGTGATTGGTTTGTTATATAGAAATATATGTATTTATATAATGTGCTTGCTTATATTGTCAGTGCAGTGTGCTAGAGAGGCTATGACAGTGATATGCACCTTGCCATCTCGAGTAAATGATGTCAGAACCCCAGGTATAAAGGAACTATTTCCAGGGGTGGGTGAGGTGAGGTGAGGGGTGGGAAGGGTTTGGGCCTATACTGTGCCCTCATGAAACAATCAGCTAAATGCTCTGACCTACCGCTGCGATGAGTGCTTTCCTGTCAGCAAGATGCCCTACACAACAATTAGACAGAGAAAATACCCTGCTAATCAAACAGAGAAAAATCCAAACATCCAAGTCAGACACAGGTAAACTTCCCCAGCCCCAAAACAGCCTGGTGACTTGTGCTCTGAAAGCAGTCAGCCCCAAAACATGTCAGCTGTGCAGAAGGGCAGACACAGAAAACAGTATTCAGCCCCTGTGGGTTTAAACTATTCCTGCACTGAAAATCTTAAAAATTGTAACAAAAGTAAAGCAAGGACCACCTCCCTCTGTTGATTGAAAGACTGCCTTTTCTGATAATTCTAAGTTCCTTATTTCACCCTTCAGTTAGAAGTATCCTCCACCTGAAGAATATTAACTTTCCTAAGGAATCTGCTTCAAACCAAAGACAATTGTAAATTGTAAGATTCACCTCCCTCTGTTGTGAGCACAACTCGCTTTCTTGCAAATCTTAAGTCCAGTGATGCAGCTTCCAGCCAGAGGTAGCTTCACCTGAAGACTATTAGGTTATTCACCTATCAAACAAATATGTAACTAACACAATTATATCTAATCAAGCAACATAAGACTTTTTATATATAACATTACAACTGATAATTCTATAGTTGCCAATTCTAAGAAAACTGCATTACTAAAGATATTTCAACATTTCAGTGGATGTTCTGCAGTGTTTCTTGTAAGAATAAGCCCATAGAATGTCTGAGAAGATGGTAGAAGCAAGTAGAAGGCAAAGAAGGCAAAGGATATGTGCATCCACTTTATGGGTCTGACTCAAGAGACTATGGGCTCAATTCTCAAATTGAGCCTGGATTGACTAAGCTGCAGCAAGCTCCCAGCTAGCATCATAAATTACCTCAAACTAGGGCTGTTCAAAAGAGATCTCAAAAGACACCTTTATGCCTGAGGGAAATGTAACTGCTCAGATTAACCCCCCCTGCATTTTTTCCTCCTCTGCTCCTCACACCCTCACTTTCCTCCTTCACTGTCTCCATAACTAATTTACATTCTACCCCCTCTACTTACCACCACCTACCCTCTCCCTGCACCCTACCAGCACTCCGGTCAACTGAAGCACTTACTATGTTTTCCTCACCCCCTCCATTCCTCTCTCCCTTGTCTCCCCTCCTTTTCCCTCTAATGTTCTCTCCTTCTTACTTTTCCTTGCCCATCCTAAATTTCTTTCTACAAAGCATATCTCCTTGTGCCACCAAACCCCTCTTACTGCTTTACTTTCACCCCGTGGTTTAGCTCCACTCCTTCAACTGCTGTATTCCAATAAAGCCACTTTCTGGCAGCTTATTTACCCTACCATAATCACTCCCTTCCTGCTACCCTCTCCCCTCCCTCTTTCACATTAATCTGTTGTATATTTTTGCCATAGTGCCTCGATTGCACTATGTTTGTATATATACCATCTGTATATACTCTATTATTTCTCTTCTATATAACCTCTGTATATAATGTCCCACATGTTACTGTTCTATGCCTTTATTCTTGTACGTTCCTGCTTTGCTCTATCATTGATGTGAAGCATTTGTAAATGAGCTTGTAGCTCAAAGGTTGTAATCCAAGACAATAATAAAATAAAAAAAAAACCTCAGTTAGCGGTGGGCAAAGTGACTGAAATCCACTCCGTGAAGTGATTCATGGAGTAACGCAGAATCTGTGTAGCACTCCATAATGCGAAGTGAGTACTTTGCATTATAATGAGGAATGGGTAGTGGGGAAGATCATGGAAGCACTACTGAAGGAGAAATTGGTGGAACATCTGGTTGTCAATGGACTACAGGACCCAAGGCAGCATGGTTTCACCAGGGGGAGGTCATGTCAGACCAACCTTGTTGAATTTTTTGACTGGGTGTCTAGGGAGGTGGATCAGGGGAGAGCAGTGGACATGGCCTATCTGGACTTCAGCAAGGCCTTTGACACTGTGCCACATAGAAGAGTATTACACAAACTGGGGAATATGGGTGTGGGCAGGACAGTACTGTGGTGGGTAGGTAACTGGCTGGGTGGCAGGACCCAGAGGATGGTGGTAAATGGCTGTCACTCCACAGAGGGATTAGTGACCAGTGGGGTACCACAGTGATCAGTGCTGGGACCGGTCCTATTCAACATCTTCATCGATGACATTGTGCAGGAACTAGAAGGCAGAATTTCACTGTTCGCTGATCACACAAAGCTCTGTAACAGAGTAGACACACCAGAGGGTGTAGACAGAATGAGAAGGGACCTGCAGAAACTTGAAGAATGGTCAGGGGTTTGGCAGTTGAAATTCAAAGCAAGGAAGTGCAAGATAATGCAAATTGGGCCCAAAAACCCTGGCACAATATATCAGTTGGGGGGGGTGAGGATATAGCAAGCACCAAGCAGGAAAGGGATCTTGGAGTTATCATCTCTGATGACCTCAAGGTAGGGAAACAGAGTGACAAGGCTGCAGGTAAAGCAAATAGGATGCTGGGATGTATAGGCAGGGGCATCACCAGCAGGAAAAGGGAGGTCATAATTCTGCTATACAAGACACTAGTGAGGCCCCACCTGGAGTACATTGTACAGTTCTGGAGACCATACCAACATAAGGACATAGACAGGGTAGAAAAGGTTCAGAGGAGGTCAACGAAGATGGTGCATGGATTGCATCACAAGTCCTATGAAGACAGGTTGAAGGAACTGAACATGTGCTCCCTGGAGGAGAGGAGGGAGAGAGGGGAAGTGATAGAGACATACAAGTATCTTACAGGGAGGAACAGGGTGCAGGAGTACACTATTTTTAAGCGAAAAAGATGTTCCAGGACTAGAGAGCATGGGATGAAGTTGGAGGGAGGATGATTCAGAGGAAATGTGAGGAAGAATTTCTTCACAGAATCGGTGGTGGACAAGTGGAACACCCTGCCAGAGGAAGTGGTGGGGGCTGAAACAATCATGGGATTTAAGAATGCATGGGATAGACATAAAGGAATTCTAGAGGTCAGAGGTATGGGGCAACAGACTTCTAGGAAAACATAAACTGAACTTACAAGCTCAAGTGGGCAGACTGGGTGGGCCATAGGCCCTTTTCTGCTGACACTGTCTATGTATCTATGAATGTGAAGTACTTTGGAAACAATGACTTTGCTTTATTCTGCCTTCCCCAAACAACTTCTCCACCACTTTTAAGGCGAAGTACATTGAGATCAATTTACTTCGCCTCACATCACCTTGTTTTTGAGCTCCAAAGGTGAATTTTGCAGTGCTTTATGGGATTGCGGGTCACATGGGCTCTAGATTGTTCTGCACAGCCTCAGTTCTGTGAAGTGTGTGTGTAGTGGATGATGGAGACAGTTTCCTCTCAGAGCTCCGTGATTTATGAGCTATTTGGTTTTGCTGACAATTTAGAACATCGATTATAGTAAACCCTCCTGTGCTTCTATCATTGATTGTTTATTGTTTGTGTGTGGATTTTAAATGTTAATTTATAACAGTCAGTCAGTGTACTGTGAAGTGTGCTTTGGGGAGAGGCGTATTTGTAGTGTAGGTAGATGAACTGGGAGAAAAAGGCAGTCTTTCTGTTTTGGTTATATTTTTCTTGTATAACTGTGTTAATATACACATAGTAATATTTTCAGTAATTCTTGACATTTTTTTGCTGATTGTTGTAGTGCAGCAGTGTATAATTTCAGTTTGTTTAAAACATTTGATTATATTACTGAAGGTTTTCAATTTGCTACACATTACTTGTAGTATGTGTAAGTGTATGTGCGTTGCATGACATTAAATCAGATGCCTTTTATTGTGCCACAGAGTAATTGCAGCAGTGTGAACCTGCTATCCACCACACCTGCATAAATTGTTTATACTGCTTTGTGGTATCGTTACTGGTAGTGGACTGTTACTGCTGCGCACTACCCCCTCCCAACCAACAAGAGGTATACTTTTCCAGATTTGGATTTGTGACTTGTGAGCACTGGTTAGGTGGTGTTGTGTCTTTGCGTCTGCATCTCTTGAGTGCACAGTGCAATCCTAATCTGTCTGTGCATTTGTCGTATATCATTAATTCTGGGAGACTCGCCATTTCTTGTTATGCTCTCATTTCACTTCATCAGCACTGGGGAATTTTCTGGACATAAGACAGTAGCATTTTTTAAATGCACATTAATTCTGTTGACTGTGTGTGACCACTGCACACATGATGGAGTGCACCATTAATTCTGGGAGACTTTGCATTTTTTGTTTTCCTCTCATTTCACTTCGTCAGCACTGGGGAATGTTCTGGACATGAGACAGTAGCATTTTGGGGATGCACGTTAATTATGATGACTGTGTGTGACTACTGCATGCATGATGTCAGAGTGTACCATTAATTCTGAGAGACTTTGCATTTCTTGTTACACTCTCATTACACTTTGTCAGCACTGGGGAGTTTTCTGGACACAAGACATGAACATTTTGGGTATGCACAGTAATTTTTGTGACTGTCTGTGTGAAGGGCTGCCAATATTGTTGTCACTTTCCCTTACTTCGCGTTGAGGCAGAATGACAATGCTAAATAATAATTACAAGGTGAATTGGCCACCTTGCATAGCAGAGTGACAATGTGAAGTGTCCACTTCGCGGGCACTTTGCCAGTGGAATTTAAATTTGCTGCATTTCTAACCTCAGTTGCCACACCTCAGACCATTTTTCAAGCTTCCCCAGGTCCCTCCTCATTTTCTCCAGCCGTGTGGAGTATCCACTCTGTTACAGATCTGCAAACAGGCAGACCTTTCCCTTCAGCTGTTCTGCAATATTGGTAATGAAGACATTGAACAGGACTTAACCAAGGACTGATCCCTGAGGTACCCATATGTTCACCCCCTCTCTCCAGACTGTATCCCATTTACCTCCCATTTACCACCACCCTCTGCCTCCTGTCCATTAGCCTGTTCCTAACCCAGTTTACCATCTTGTGCCCCATGCCCAGACTACCCATCTTGCTAACTAGTGTCTTATGTGGGACAGTGTTGAAGGCCTTGCTGAAATTCAGGTTGGTGATGTCCACTGCCCCCCCCCCCCACCACTGATTTACTTCCTTCGTCACCCAGTCAAAGAAATCTATATTCTTCTGACATGACCTACCTGCTGAATCCATATTGTTTCAGATCCTGGGTTCCGGTGGATTCTAGGTGTACCGCAATTCTTTCTTTAAGCACTGCTTCCATGATTTTCCCCTCTACTGAGGTGAGGCTAACTGGCCTATAGTTACCTGCCTCCTCCCTACTATTGCTTTTGTGTAGAGGGACTACATGTGCCCTCTTCCAGTCCTCTGGAACTGCTCTTGTGTTGAGTGACTCCATGAGCTTGACTGCCAGAGGCTCTGCTAGCTCTCTTTGCATCTTCCTTAATATCCTCAGGTATATGTCATCTGGACCAATTGCCTTATCTACCTTCAGTTTTGTGAGCTCCGCCAGAGATTCTCTCTCTGTGAATGGATGATATCCACCTCTCCCCTGCATCTGTTGCTCAGCTGTGGTCCCTGACCCTCCCCTCTTCAGTGAATACTTAACAGAAGTATGTATTAAGAATTTCTGCCTTTTCCAGGTCTCCCTCATTATGTCCCCCTTTGTCCCCTTTGAGCCGTACAATGCCCCTCCAGTTTTTTTCCTTTCACTGCTGTACCTATAGAATATCTTCTACCCTTTCAATCAATCAATCCATTTTATTTTATACTGGAGAGTATGTGAGCAAAAATGCCCACTTTCACAAATGTTCTGTTCTGCTGATATTTTTACAAAAAAGTACAGAACGAATAAGCTGAAATATCAAACAGTGAGGTGAGGAATAATACAGTATATACAGTACATTTAGTTAATACACTTTGTTACAGCAGATTTATGAAAAGAGTAAACAATTCATCCAGTGGCAGATAGTCAAAGGAAAAAAGCTTGAGGAGAACACACAGAAAGGGTGTATTTGTTGCAGGGGCTGGGGCTGGGGATGGGTAAAACATGGGGCAGAAATGGGGAGTGGAGTGGGAAGAGTGAAGGGGGAGTAAGAAAGGAGGGAAAATAACACAACATATTTGGTGAGAGAGACAATAACCGAATATTTTAGTATATTTTTTTTGGGGGGGGGATATGTCCTGGACACACACAGGTGGTAGATTTTAAGAGAGGTTCATTGGAAAGACTTGGTTTGCTGGCCAAGGCACCTAGCTTCACCTGAGCTCTTTCCTTCTAAGATTGCTTGAAAGGACAGAGCAGAGAACCTTACCAGAGCCAGGGAAAAGGATTAAGACTTATTTTGGCTCAGCAGATTTACTGTGTGTTGTTATTTTTATTTTGTATTCACAGGGATTGCTACTGTTGTTGCTGACATTTCGTTGCTTTATTTTTCTTTGATTCAAATTGTTCTTGCTGGTGTACCTTCTTCTGCATTATTACATGGTGTGCCTATAGGTGTGTGCTAACAGATTACTTCTGTTATCTTCCGATCCAAATTGTCTTTTGCAAGGTATATCTTCTGTTACTGCTTTATTTTTCTCTGTATCAAAGTGTTTCTTACAGGGCGTATCTTTTCTGAAATTATTACAGGTGGTGCTTACATTTTTCTGACTTTTTTTATCATTGGGCTAAGCAAAATTAGTGTTGACACTGTTTTATTTTCTTCTTTTTTTGTTGAAAAGGTTAGTTGTCTCAGAGGTGTTTCAGTCTCCTTCTCACATTGAAGAAGCTAATTGTTTTCCTCCCACAGCTCTACCAGAGGATTAGGTGTGTATCTGGGGGTGGAGCTGGCAAATTGTCAGTAATTTGCAACAGAGAGATGGGTTAAAAGGTCAGGTTAGTTAATAATTGGATGTAGAAGACTTGGTTTGCTGGTCAAGGCACCTAGCTTCACCTGAGCTCTTTCCTTTTAAGACTGCTTGAAAGGACAGAGCAGAGAACCTTACCAGAGCAAGGGAAAAGGATTAAGACTTCTTTTGCTTAAGCAGATTTACTGTGAGTTGTTATTTTTATTTTGTACTCACAGGGATTGCTACTGTTTGTTGCTAACATTTCATTGCTTATTCTTCTCTGATTCAAATTGTTTTCACCGGTATACCTTCTTCTGCTTTATTACAAGGTGTGCCTACAGGTGTGTGCTAACAGATTACTGTGTTTTTTACAGGGTATATCTTCTCTGAAATCATTACAGGTGGTACTTTACAGGTTTTACTGTTGTATCTAACATGAGGATAAGCTTTCAGGGTTACTGCATTTGTTGTTGACTGATTGTTTCTGCTCTTACCTCCTTGTTGTTTCATCCATGGTTGTTCTTTCTCAGCAGGGGAAGGGCCCAGTCACCCACCCCCCATCCCCAACCACCACACACTACACTCTTTCATAGGGTACCATAGTTGTGACATTTCTTGTGGCAAAGCAGGAAGGGCAGATCAGTGAGGCATCCACAAGGTGAGCTGATTTACAGGGGCACTACTAATTTAACTTGTTATAACAAGTTACACGAAAACAAAAATGCAAAATCAAACCATTACTTGCATTTCTTCCTTCTAATTACTCTAACCAGGTTATAAACCCAGCAACTTATCTGGAATGGATATCATTAACTGTAGGTACTGTGGAACACTTTTCAGAAGAACAGTCTTACAGGATTTAGGACCCTGTCCTACTTGCTGGGCCACTGGAGATCTAAGGGTTCAGCTCCTGGCAGCATGGGCAGAGATTGTGTACCTCAAATTTCATATTCAAGAGGAAATACATTAAAAGAACCACCCACCATTTCCCCAACATCCAACAGAAGAACCTTGACCGCAGAGGGTAGTTGGTCCAGGAGGTTGGCAGATGGTTTGGAGGGGCAAATTGGATGCCCCATCACTTTGTGCTGTCCAACATATTACCTCCAAAAACCATATAAACACTAGAAACTGGTATCTGCCTCTTTCTCTGAAATCGTACAAAGGGGCAAAGGACACTGCAAAGCAGGACACTGCAGCACATGAGCTAGCACTACAAAACTCTCCCATATTAGGAACCAAAACAAAAAAAGCAAAAAGGAAATCCAAAAATCTTCTGATCATAGGAAACACCATGATTCAGAGAGTTGATACCCATCTCCAGCCAGGGGTAATGGTCAGATGTCTCCCAGGAACATCAGCGGGGAGAGACACTGACTGCATTGCTAAAATTGTTCAGAAAGCGGGATAAAACATTGACATCCTGGAACACATAGGGACTAATGATCTCACCAGCTGGTCAGCTGTGGAGACCAAGGAACACTTGACCAGGCTGGGTGACAAACTATCATCCATTTCATCTGACATCTCCTTCTCTGAGATCCTGTCAGTCTGGGAGAGGGGGGCAGATGGATGGAAGGCCAGAGAAGAGGAGATAGGGGAGCTAAACATGTGGCTAAAGGACTGGTGCCAGAAAAAAGGACACAGATTAGTAGGGAACTGGCAACAGTTCTGGGAACGAAATTCTTTAAATTTGATGGACTGCATCTGACTAAGGAGGGAGCCAGTGCACTGGGGCAGAAGTTTGATATCTTTGCAGAATATTTAAATTAGCAAATGGGGAGGGGGAGCAGCACTCCATACGTCGAATGGGAAGAACACCCTTCCCCCCCAGCTAGTGGTCAAACAGGGATTCAGCATATTTGCAGTTGATTTGCATCCCCAGGTAAGAAAAAAGATCTGTGTCCTCATACGACACACAAGGGAAATGCCAAACCTCACCCAACAACTAACACACCTAAATCTGGCCAATGGAAAATCATGTACACAAATGCTCACAGCCTGGGAAATAAGATCCCAGACCTGCAGGCAATAATATCAGAGGCTAAACTGGACATAGTAGCAATTAATGAGACGTGGTTTGCCAGTAACCACACTTGGGTGACTTCAGTACCTGGCTATGTACAGTTCAGAAGAGACCAAGGTCTTAAAAGGGGGGGGGTGGAGTGGCCCTGTATGTCAATGAAAAAAATCAAAGCTACAGAAATTCAGAATACACATAATGAGCCAGAAGAACTGTGTGTCACCCTGGAAACAGGAAATGGGACAGCCATAACAATTGGGGTTGTCTACAGGCCTCCAGAACAGGGGGAGGACATAGACACATTACTGTTAGAAGATATACAAAACATGACAGCTAAAGGGGAGGTTCTGATAATGTGAGACTTCAACATGCAGGATACAGATTGGTCAATACCTGCAGGAACATCTACCAGAACTAGACACATGGTGGATTCCCTGCATGGGAAGGGCCTCAAACAACTGGTACAACAACCCACAAGAGACAGGGCTATCCTAGATCTAGTACAGACTAACAGAGAAGGGATCACAGATCTCCAGGTAGAAGGTCACCTGGGGGCCAGTGACCATTACATGGTATAGTTCAATTTGGCCACTACATCTAAATCATCCTATTCCAAGGCAAAAATATTGGACTTCAGAGGAGCTTACTTTGATAAGATGGCCAACAGAGTTATGCTAGCCCTGACAAAAAGAAACACAAGTGAAGGGGAACAGGCAAAGTGGGCAAGCATTAAGGATGCAATACTTGAAGCAACATCCCATTGTGTTAGACAGAAAAGGAAGTGCAAAAGTAGAAGGAAACCATTTTGGTTCTCAAATACAGTAGCTGAAAAGGTCAGAGCCAAAAGGCTGGCATTCAGGAAATATAAGGGAACACAGCGGGATGAAGATAGGGAGGCATACCAAACTGCCCTAAGGGAAGCAGAGAAGGCAGTAAGGCAGGCAAAGTCCCAAACTGAGGAAACACTAGCATGAACAGTAAAAGAAGGTGACAAGACTTTCTATAGATACATTAGTGAAAGGAGAAAGTCCAGAGGGGGTATCGCTAAGCTCAAAGGAAAAAAGGGTGTGTGTGAGGTGGACCCTGGAAAAGCATCAATCCTAAATAGATACTTTTGCTCAGTATTTATTGAAAAGAAGGTAAGGCAGAGCCCACAGCTCAGCAGCATGGACATGTGGGGGAGGGAGGTGAGCACTACACCCTTCACAAAAGAAAGGGTCCTACAAGAGCTCACTAAGCTCAGGGTGGACAAGGTAATGGGACCTGATGGCATACATCCCATTGGTACTTAAGGAGCTAAGGGTGGAATTAGAAGAGCCATTATCAGAACTGTTTAGTGAGTCTCTGAGAACAGGAGAGGTCCCAGAAGACTGGAAAAGGGCTCATGTGATCCTGCTCCACAAGAGTGGTAGCAGGGAGGAGGCAGGGAAATACAGACCAGTCAGTCTTACCTCAGTAGTGGGCAAGATTATGGAGGCATTCCTTAAGGAAAGGATAGCGCAACACCTGGAATCCTTAGGGGCACAGGATCCAAGACAGCATGGGTTTACAAAAGGAAGGTCTTGTCAAACTAATCTCATAGATTTTTTTGACTGGGTAACCTGAATGGTGGACCAAGGGGGAGCAGTTGATGTTGCCTACCTTGACTTCAGCAAAGCTTTCGACACTGTTCCACATAGAAGATTGATAAATAAGCTGGGTAACCTCGGGGTGCGGCAGAAGTTGGTCAACTGAGTGGCAAACTGGTTGATGGGCAGAAAACAGAGAGTGGTGGTAAATGGTATACAGTCAGAAGAGATGCAAGTCACAAGTGGGGTACCTCAGGGATCAGTCCTGGGTCCAGTCCTCTTCAATATCTTCATTTGTAACATTGCAGATGGACTACAGGGTAAGGCTTGTCTGTTTGCAGATGACACCAAGATCTGCAACAGAGTAGATGATCAAGATGGGGTGGGCAGAATGAGAAGAGATCTGGATAAATTAGCAAAATGGTCAGAAGAGTGGCAACTGAGATTTAATGCAAAGAAGTGCAAGATCATGCACATAGGGAAGAGAAACCCTGAAGCCACCTATAGGCTGGGAGGAGAGTTGCTGGCAGTCACAAAGGAAGAAAGAGACTTGGGCATCATCATCACCGATGACCTGAAATCATCCAAGTAGACCTCTAAAGCAGTAGGTAAGGCTAGGGGGATGTTAGGGTCTATATGTAGGGGTATCACAAGTTGTAAGAGGTAGGTAATAATCCCTCTTTACAAGACACTGGTTAAGCCCCATCTGGAGTACTGCGTGCAGTACTGGAGGCCACACCTTCACAAGGACATTAACCAAATTGAGGCAGTCCAGAGAAGGACAACCAAAATGGTATGGGGACTGCATCAGAAGACATATGAGGACAGATTAATGGAGCTCAATATATATATACCCTTGAGCAAAGGATGGATAGAGGTGATATGATCGAAACATTCAAACAGCTTAAGGGCATTAATGAGTTGAAAGAGTCTGACATGTTTAAATATAAGAAAAATAGCAGGACAAGAGGACACAGCATGAGATTAGAGGGATTCCAATTAAGGAGGAATGTGAGGAAATTATTTTTCACAGAAAGGGTGGTGGATGCATGAAATGGTCTTCCTCAGTAAGTGGTGTCTATGAATACAGTGCAGGGCTTCAAACCGGCATGGGATAGGCATAAGGGAACAATACAGATGAGTATGAATAGATAAGCCACTGACAGCAAAGGACGATGGCACATTTATAAGGTAGAAAAAGAAATGGGCAGACTGGATGGGCATTGCGGTCCTTATCTGCCATCAACTTTTATGTTTCTATGAGGGTCTGCACAAATTGTTCCTCAGTCTGCACATTTGCTCTCCTAACAGCCTTCCCCACTTCCCTTGGACACTCTAGGTACACCTCCTTGTCTTCCTCCATTTGGGTCTCCTTATGTTACCTGAATCCCACCTTTTTAGCCCTTACTTTGTCTGCCACCTCTTTCAAGAACCATAACGGCTTCCTCCTTCTCCTCTTGTCTTTGGATACCAACCTGATGCATTGGTTCATTACTTCTACTATGGCTCCTTCTAGGTGCCCCCACTGCTGTTCAACCCCCGCACCTCCCTTTTATCCAGTGCTATTCTGATACATCTCCCCATTTCAATGAATTCCACCTTCTTGAAATCCATAACCTTTGCCCTTGTGTGACTTGACTGAGTCCCTGTCCCCATGCTAAACCACATTATGTGGTGGTCATTGGATCCCAGTTGTCCTTCTACCTGGACATCTGCGATTCTGTCAGTGCTAGGTACAGAATTGCCCTGTCTCTGGCAGCAAAAGATTCCTGAGACCTGCCCTCTGTAGGGAATCTAGGATGCCTCAGCTTCTGGCTGAAGCAGCTGCCTGGGTGGTCCAGTCCATGTCTGGCATATTGAAATCACCCAGCAGCAAAACTTCACCATTAGTTGCCATCTCATGTATTTCATCCACTAGCTCCCTTTCCACTTCCTCCCCCTGTGCGGGATCACCCCTGTGCCTATTGCTGTGCCATTGCCAGGTTTCAGGGTGACCCACAGTGCTTTGGCCTACCCCTGTCTACCCTGCATCTCTGTTGCCTTTACGCCCTCTCTGACATACAGGGCCACCCCCCTCTTTTTTACCTCTCATCCCTCCTGAACAGTATATAACCTGGTACATTTATGTCCTACCTATGATTTGCAATGTACCATGTCTCTGTTATTGTTGCTATGTCAAGGTCTGCCTCCACCATCAAGGCCTCCAGGACTGGCATCTTACTTCCCAGGCTGTAGGCATTAGTTACCATGACCTTCCATGTTTTGCATCCTGTTCTCCCTCTTGTCCTATTCTTGCTCTCCTGCTTAACTTCTTACTCAGGACTAAGGTCCCCTTCCTAGATGGCCATCAACCTTATACAGGCTTGCATCCTTCCAGGTGGGGCCCCAGTTCTCCATGAAGCCAAAATCCTCCTTTTCTCATCATTCCTTCAACCAGGTGTTGAATTTCTGGATGTGGACTAACCTAACCTCCCCTTGCCTTGGACAGGTAGAACCACTGAGTAGGAGATGGAGTGTGCTACCTGCTTTAGGCTTTCTCCCAGCTTCCTGAAATCCTCCTGGATTCTGTTTATCTCCACCTTTTCCCCTTCCAGGTCATTTGTCCCCAGGTGGACAATGACATCCAGTTCCTCCTTCCTCACTATTGCCCTTGCTAGCCTATTGATCCACTTCCCTTCCCTCCATGCAGTGCTTCCTGGAAGGCACTTATCCTCCCTGTCCCTCCTACTAGGTTCCCCTAACTTCACTCCCCAGACAATTGAGTCCCACCATGAGTAGCTTTCCCCTCCTCTGGGGTCCTCTTCCCCCCTTCCCTGTGTCTCCATCATGGAGGTCCCAACCATCCTCTCTGGTCTCAGCTGTGGGTGCCCTTGTGGGTGTTTCCTTCTCCTCCAAAATAGAGTAGGAGTTGCTTAACTGGACCGGTAGGGGGATGTGCTTAAGACCCCCTCCCTGAGTCCACTGTGGTCCAACTATTCCTCCTCCTGGGCATCCTTTGAGGTTCAGGTTGTGGACCTGGTGGTCTGTGGATGGGGATGAGCATCCCCTGTAACCTGACCATCTCGGTCCAGAAACAGGTGACCTCCTTCCTCAAACCAGAGGGGTGCCTGAAGACAGGGAAGCATCGCAGCCTTCAGAACATCTCCCTGAAGGCTGCTGCTCCACAGCCACTGCACTGCACCACTCCTATCATGTCTGTTGTCACCATCCCTTTAATAGTCTCAAGCTGCACCCTCTAGGAATTTGTTTTTCCTTTACTAACCCCTTACTCCTCACTACTCCTCTTCTTCAGTTTGGTACTTCCTGTTTGGCAGCAGGAAGGAGTAAAACCCTATAGGCCCATGTCCTATAAAAAGAGGATGGGCCATGGGATGGGTGGGTTGAGGAGCGGGTGGGTGGGAGAAC
Organism: Neoceratodus forsteri; assembly: GCA_016271365.2. Classification (NCBI taxonomy): domain Eukaryota; kingdom Metazoa; phylum Chordata; order Ceratodontiformes; family Ceratodontidae; genus Neoceratodus; species Neoceratodus forsteri. The sequence continues at coordinate 112,224,937 of JADMNL010000033.1, forward strand.
CCCTTGGCTACATCCAAAACCAATCAGTTGAGGACTCCTCCACCTGTGGCTCCTCTCTCCACTGTCACTGCCATTTATCTATGTGGGATGCAGGCTGCTCATTCCTAGCCCACCAGCTTCCCACTCTGACAGCTTCTGTCCATGAGCAGGTTTAAAGGTTCACCATTTAGGAATTTGAAATCATGACGCCTTGTAGCTTATCTCCTCTGATTGGCCTAGACTGCACCTACGTCACTGAGAGCTAATCTGCAATGGCTCAGACAAAAACAAAAATTGCACAGTCACTTCTCAGATCCTTCACTGCAGAGCAAAATCAACATCCTTCAATGCAGAGCAAACTCAACATCTCAAGTAAGTAAATGCAAAGCAAATATACAACAATATAGTAATTCCTATCTATTGAGCAGTCCCCAGCAACACCTCGGTTCACCTAATACAAAAGGAATTATTGAAAGATAGTAATGTTTATCTACCAAGCAGTTCCCTTCAAAAAGCAACTGTATCTGCTCCCACAAGCCTTCTTTACAACTATAAAACTATAAACTGTAGACAGAATGAGAAGCGACCTGCAGAAACTTGAAGAATGGTCAGGGGTTTGGCGGTTGAAATTCAATGCAAAGAAGTGCAAGATAATGCATATGGGGCACAAAAACCCTGGCACAATATATCAGTTGGGGGGTGAGGATATAGCATGCACCAAGCAGGAAAGGGATCTTGGGGTTATCATCTCTGATGACCTCAAGGTAGGGAAACAGTGTGACAAGGCAGCAGGTAAAGCAAATAGGATGCTGGAATGTATAGGCAGGGGCATCACCAGCAGGAAAAGGGAGGTCATAATTCTGCTATACAAGACACTAGTGAGGCCCCACTTGGAGTAGTGTACAGTTCTGGAGACCATACCTACGTAAGGACATAGACAGGGTAGAGAAGGTTCAGAGGAGGGCAACAAAGATGGTGCATGGATTGCATCACAAGTCCTATGAAGACAGGTTGGAAGGAACTGATCATGTACTCCCTGGAGAGAGAGGGAGAGAGGGATATGATAGAGACATACAAAGTATCTTACAGGGAGGAACAGGGTGCAGGAAAACACTATTTTTAAGCAAAAGATATTCCAGGACTAGAGGCATGGGATGAAGTTGGAGGAGGACGATTCAGAGAAACATGAAAAATTTCTTCACAGAACGGGTGGTGGACAAGTGGAACACCCTGCCAGAGGAAGTGGTGGGGGCTGAAGCAATCCACGGGATTTAAGAATGCATGGGACAGACATAAAGGAATTCTGGAGGTCAGGGTATGGGGCAACAGACTTCTAGGAAAACAAACTGAACTTACAAGCTCAAATGGGCAGACTGGGTGGGCCATAGGCCCTTATCTGCCGACACTTTCTATGTATCTATGTATGTATGTATCTATGCATCTATGTAAATCTGGGTATTATACACTATTATCAGTCACAGTATCAAGTGTGCAGTGTAATACAGATAGCACTGAAAAACAATATCGGATACCAAATAGCCCACTATAGTGCTGCTCCCTACAAGCCTTCTTTACAACGATAAACCCAGTGCTTTACCCGATTATCAGCGGATTCCAGATATCACTGAAAAACAACAAAATCAGTTACAGAGAAGCCCACAATGATGTCTGTAAATAACCTGCTCCCCCTTGGCTGTGTCCAAACCCAATCCAACCAATCAGCTGAGGACCCCTCCCCCTGTTGCTCCTCTCTCCACTCTCACTGCCATTTTGCTATGTTGAATGTAGGCTGCTCACTTCTAGCCTGCCTGCTTCCTGCTCCATTGGCTTCTTCTATGTTTTCAGTTTTTCCTCTAAAGCATCAGTCCTCACAGTGAGGGCTTCCATTTTTGAATTAATACCCGCAACTGATGATGCTAGAAAGTATTATGGATTGCTTCAAACTCCTTGATGATCACCCAATGCACCATAGTGAGGTCTTGCTTTATATCTGATGCCCATTCTAAATGATGGCTGGTTCAAGAGTAAAGATGTGAGGGATCAATATTAGAGACCATAGGTTTTTTTTCCATGACTTTCTTTACCATTTTGGTCAGGAGTGCTACATTTTAGTTGAGAAAGCAAGGATTGTAAACTAAATGGACCATTAATCTGACATCTAGGGGGTTGCAGGTATCAGGAAGATTCAGTGGCTATTAAGCTATTAGTAAAGGGCTTGGAGAGGGGCAATATTACTTTATATGCTTCATAAAGGAGCCAGATCTCTTTCTCAGCAAACAGTAATGGAAGAGGTTACTTAGCCATTCCATAACTGGGTGAAAGCTCCCTGTGTTAAAGGTTTTGTTGGCCTCCATTATTCTACCTAACTCTTTTAAATTTAATGTTTTAGAAGATGAAAAAATGATAAGCTTGTGACAGGGTGAATTTCCAGCTCCCTCTGTTTCTGTTTCAGCGTATGATTTGCAGGTTCCCATGCAGAGTGATGCTGCTCTCTACTGCCTGTATGGTTTGCAGCTTTAGTACTCCCAGCAGAAGCCCCATCATTATTCTGAACAGGTGGCGAATCATCTGCACCAGCTGTCTTCCCTTTATCTGTCTGAGAGTTAAATTTAGTAGCAGGTTGATATGAGCTACTCAGTATTGCTCTGTCATTAAGACCAACTCCAACTTGTGAATGTTTACCAGACTTAAGCAAAAAAAGTTGTGCAGGATTAGGATCCAGATCTATTGGATTTCCTTTTATTTGAATTTGAGAAAGAGTGTTTATCACACTAGCTAAAGGATCAGGGATTAAGTGAAATGAGTTATTTTGTACCATAGTTATTCCAAAGCCATTTACATCCACAGTTGTTGTATTATTAATTGGGACAGAGAAAAGTCCTTCACTTTTATCCACCGATTAAAAATAATGATTGGTTCAGTACCTGCCTCAGCCCCTTGAATGGGGGCCACTTGAATCGTCTGTGCGGTCAGGGCTGGATTGATAGATATATCCATATATGAGGCAAGGACGTCCTCTAGTATATTTTTGAGTTTCAAATTGGTGGCGGCTCTGAGCTTTAGTAGGAGCAACAACATTTATAAAGAAGCCTGTCTCAGCCCCAGTAGCTGTGGCATGGGATTCAGCAGTAGCTCATCTAACCCAAGTCTCTCTTTGTTGGTGTTGTCTGGGATGTAAAAACTCTGAAATGTCCTCAGTTCTTCTTTAACATGAGCTGGACATATTCAGGTGTGTAGTTACAGAGAATCACGACTGTCAACAAAATATCAATTAATCCATAACTCTATGAGGCATATATTAGCATTGCAGCTACAGATGAAGAAAAAAGAACAAAACAGCCATTAATGAAATGTACAGAGGCAAAAAAAGCTTAGTTAAACAACAATCATGACAGATCTGACTTCACCTATGCCTCTGTTGGCCGTTTTTGATCCCCTAACTGATGCATTGATGCAGGATTTTTTTTTGCAAAGAATTTTCCTCCTTTTTGAGTTAGTAGAATTATATCCTCATTCACACAGGTCCCTTCGAGACTTGCATGAACACATCCGTCAGGCAAGGGAAGCAGAGGGCCCTCTAGGCCCTGTGCTTCCATCCCTACATAGATACACACATCCATCTGGCTGTGCCTCCAATAAAGTAATGTATGTGCTTGGTTGTAATTGTTTTTGTGGGTCTCACTTCAATGGAAGAAATATATTAGGTGTTCCTCTTAACTGCCAGCAGTTCATTGTATATGGGCAAAACTGTGGTTTTCACTTTGTTACCCAGAAGTCAGTAAATAATTGTCAGTTTGCTGTGAAGTTTGCTATGGTTGTGTTGGAAGATTAGATACACCTTTGGTGCATTTTTGATGATGATCACACTTTCATTGTGGATTTGGCATCATGGTGAAGACTGGAGGTAATTTTTGGATACAGTACATACCCCATGAATGTTTAGGAAGTAATTCTGTGTCAGTGTTGTAGTAGTCAATGGGCACCTTTTTGATATATACATTGTCCCATAACTCCAATTATTGATGGACATGTGATGTGTTAAAGTTGCAATGTTATCCTATGGGAACTTTCATTATTTAATATGTATCTTTTTTTATATGGCGATTTTTTTTTGGGGGGGGGTGTTATGTGTTGATGTTGTAGTAGTCACTAAGACCTTTTTTTTATACTTAGATTCTCCCTTAACTCCACAGAGTGACAGAGTTATGGCTTGTTAAAGATGAAAGGTTATCATAGAAACATAGGAATTGACAGCAGATAAGGACTGATTGGCTTATCTAATCTGCCCATTTTCCCTGCCTACTGAAATTCCACAGACCCCTCTTGATCTCCAGCATAACCCTCCCTTCCCTAACCATTAAGGTTCTCTTTTGCCTATCCCATGTTTTCTTGAATCATGTTACAGTTTTTGCCCCCATCACCTCTATTGGGAGACTGTTCCAGGCATCCACTACTGTTTCTATGAAGAAGTATTACCTCACATTTTCTTGAGTCTTCCCCCCTCCAGCTTCATAGAATGCCCCTTTTTTCTAGATCATCTTTTTTTCTGAAAAATGCTCCCCTCCTGTGCCTTATTTATCCCCATGAAGTAGTTGAAAGTCTCTATCATAACCCCTCTTTTCTCTTTTCTTCCAGGGTGTACATATTGAGGTCCTTTAGACTCTCCTCATAGGCTCTCCAGCGCAGACCCTGCATCATTTTAATTTTTTTATTTTTATTTAAACATTTGGTAACTGGGAAAGACACACTGAGCTGAGGCTCATTTCTAGATTTGACCCGGGGAATAGGGACATAGGACAAAAAGTATATAGGATACAATAAAAAGCATCATTAAGGCAACATACAATTAGGTAGGAGGTACAAGTATACAGGATACAATAAAAGGCACTATAAAAACATCCTACAATTAGGAAGGAGGTACATGCGATGTAAGCAGTAGGTAATTATAATGCAGACCTGTAAACAAGAACATAGAGGCAAACTCGTGACTCTATATAAGCCAAGGAAAGGGGTAAAACATAGGATTGGCAGGTAGGTGGTATAGTGCTAAGTCAAGGAATCCTGGCATTGCCAGGTACATAAGCTTAGATGGCAGAGAGCCTGAAGAGATTAAGTTGGATTGGGAACTAGCTGGAAGGGAGGAAGGGGCTACTGAGGGTAGAAATAGTGGAGGGAGCAAAGGATGAGTGAGGTGAGGTAAAGAGGTAAGAGAAGTGCTAAATGTTGTTTTGGGTCAGGGGCAAGCACTATGCGATGTAATGGGAACAGGTGGGGGGCAGGTGGCACAGCTGTGCTTTGATAGAGGTGTGTGAGACTGTATTTCGAAGGAGAGGAGTCTGAGTGCTCCAAAGTGAGGGGAGCCTATAGGAGTAGGCAGATTGGGGTTAGAGGATGGTTTATGAAAGGAGAAAGACCAGGTGTCCCTAGAACATAGGGAGCAGGGTGAGGAGAGATCAGGGTTGAGGTTGATGGAGAAGTAGGAGGGGAGCAGGTTGAACCAGTATTTGGAGAGGAGAGAGATAGAGTGGAAGAGATGTCAATGGGAAAGAGGTGAGAGATCCAGAGAAGAGATCCAGGGAAGAGAGATTGCCCTACTCTGGAATGCCTCTACCCTGTCTATTTCCTACTGGAGATGTGGTCTCCAGAACTGGACACAGTACTCTAAATCTTATCCCACTGGAATTTTCATTTTTTAATCTTTATGCTTTTTTTATATGGCCCCTGGCCAGCCTGCCAGCATAGTGGTAGTGCTACTGCTCACAGTGCCAATTACCTGAGTTTGGTAGCAACCTCTGGAGCTGGAGGACCAGCAAGGGAGAGAGGATCCTAGGCACTGTTCTCCACCTCTGAAGAGGGGTGGGACAGGAGGTCACTGTTAACCTGGACTTTAGTGGTGTCTAGAGGACAGGAACACTGGAATCACACACAGGGGGAGGGACGGGGAGGGGCAGATGCTCGGCATGCTGCACCCGGGAGTGAGTGCAGCTCAGCCATTGGCATCATTACACACTACTTCCTCCATGGCAGGGGAGAGAACAGGGAAAACACGTAGTGGTGGCAGGATGGTGATAGGGCCCTTGCAGGCCCCACACATGAGTAGATGGGCTTGCCAGAACTACTATTGTATCCTGTTCTTGATGGGCCTTAGGGTGACCCTGTTAGCCCTGCTGGGGGGCAACTGGTAGATAGGTCCCAGTGGATGTCAGTGTGATGGGGCTGGGGGGTCCAAGAAGAAGGGGGCCATCTGGTGGTGAGAATTGGGATAAAAAAAGATAAGCTAAATGGCCCCTAATTTTTTTTGGGGGGGGGGCAGCGTAATATCTGTTACTGTTGTAGTACTCATTGAGGCCCTTTTTATGTTGGTTTGCTGCGCAAGTGCAAGCCAACATCTTGCAGTAGTGCAGATTTGGAGGCGCGGTCGCTGTTGGGTGAATGCAGGGCACGCATCAGTAGGTGTGTCCCCTCATTCCCCAATCAGCCTGCATGCCAGCACCACATCATGCATACATAATGTGGTGAGCACATCTAAGGAAAGGTCCGCTGCAATCTGAGCATAGCTCGTCAGACAAAGCGGTCCTTTTCTTGCCATGCTTGCTGCCATTATGTGCATGGCGGGACACGGCCATAGAACTGCCGACTCCGGGGGTGCCCAATCCCCCTGTCGGCTGCCCCTGCCCCCTTCAATGTGCCGATGGGGGAGCCCACTCCCCATCAGCATAAAGCACCCCCCCAATTGTGTAATGCCGAGAGGTGCCCAATCCCCCTTAGCTGCTACCCGCCCTCCTTCCTTATGTGCTGATGGGATCCCACTCCCCGTCGGGCAGAAATAACTCCCCCAATTGTTTAATGCTGAGGGGGTGCCCAATCTCCCTTCAGCTCTGCATCTCCCCACCCTTCTTTGTGTGCTGACGGGGTGCCCAATCCCCATCAGCATAAATTCGCTTCCCCATGTTGTTTGCTGACGAGGGTGCCCAATCCTCTCAGCTACAGATCCCCAAAAACAGTTAGGTGGCACGCTGAGGCCCACCCTAGTGTGCCAAATCCCTGGAAAAAAAACTGTCCCACAATGTTTTCTTTTCCTTTTAGTACCTGTAAGAGAAAACGGTCCCTGGTAGTCTCCATGCCTCCCACCCCACCTGCACCCACCACTGCACACCTGCCTCCCCACACCCCCCATACCCCATACTTACCTCCAGAGCTTGGCGTGGTGATCATCAGTGGACCGGGAACACGTCTGCACTCTTCAAAGCCAGCCGTGAACTGAAGAAATGCCACTAAGCTGTACAATGGGATAGATGGTTTTTTTTCAACTTTAGTACATATCTCAGGCATTTTTGTGAATTTTGGTACCAAATTTTCAACATGGATTTTGTGCAGGGACACTGGTTTACCGGGATTGAGAAAGGACATATTCCATTTTGCACATTGTAAAGAACGGTATTGTCACCGGTGTCTGTTAAGCCAAAATCTGGTTTTACCGGTGTTTGGTTTTGTGTACTTTATTTAACAATTTTTAACTCTGCTAACATGCATTTTAGCAATTTTGACCTCCACTATTACACATCCTTCCATCCTTGTACCAATTTAAAGTTAGTTTAGGTACAAGATGTGATGGCAGCAGCAACACTACAGCCCCCATCCCAAAGGTGTGATAGAAGCAGCATTATGGCCCCATCCCTCAGGTGCGGTGGCAGCACCAACAGCACTACGGCCCCTATCCCTCTGGTGTGATGGCAGCAGCAACAGTACTATGACCTCCCTCCCTCAGGTGTGACAGAAACAGCAGCACTATGGCCCCATCCCTTAGGTGTGATGACAGCACCAGCAGCACCACAGCCCCCATCCCTCTGGTGTGATGGCAGCAGTACTATGTTCACCATTCCTCAGGTGTGACAGAAGTAGTAGCACTGTGGCCCCTATCCCTTAGGTGTGATGGCAGCAGTACTACGTTCCCTATCCATCAGTGGTGATGGCAGACGCACTACAGCCCCCACCCCTTTGGTGTAATGGCAGTAGTAACAATGCAGTCCACATCCCTCTTGGGCGATGGCAGTAGTGACAGCACTATGATCCCCTTTCTTCAACACCCACACCCGACATGCACAAGTTACAAATGACTTGGCCTCTTTGCTTTTAGAACTCAGATGTGAATTAATCGGAACCATCACTGCTAAGGTGGGCTACCTTTGTTTTTTCCTATCTATAATTTAACTGCCTGAATTGGATTTCTGCCTGTGACACCGCTGACCAGGTTTAGGGAACAGACTTGGGTGTTGGAGGGCCAGCTGGTGGGTGAAGGCTTGAGTGTCCAATGACCGCCACCTTCTCCTGGGAGGGAGGCGGGTTCACAGCTCAGCATTTGCTGGCCCCTGATGGAGGCCAGAGGCATGACAACATGTCAGCCCTCACTGCAGGAGGGAGCATGATGGACGTCAGCTTGTGCCTTGACATCATGTGGCCGTCTCACTCCCAAGAAAATGGGAAAACACCTGCTGACCAACCAAAGGACAGCTGTTGGTCCTTCCGTAAGCCGGAAGCCCCAGACATGTGTCTGTTCTGACCCCTGCCATGCCCAGGATACACAGGAAGGTCTTTAGGGCAATTCTCCTCCCTTGGTAGCCTCCCACAGGGGTAGGGGCCCACTCAATGAAGAGGTTACTTTGGGTTACCTGGTAGCACAGCAGTAAGGGGCAGTGGATGGTGGTTGGGACTCAGCAGCGGTGGTAGGGCGCCTTGGCAGGCCTGAAGGAGTGAATGGCCAGGGGGTAGGAGGAGCAAAAAAAAAAGAGCTGCTTGAATGTGCTTCTTTGAAATACAGTGTCTTCACCTAAAAAATCCATAAGTGATTAGTGGAGGACGTTCAAATGGATTTATGCATCTCCCAGACATGTGGATGCTTTTTTTTTTTACTTGGTGTCTATGAAAAGGGTGTCTCCCAGTTTTTATGTCTTTGTTCAGATGTGAATTGAGCACTACTCAGCCCAGCAGCATCATACTGCCCCTGGGGTCTTACCTTCTGTACGTCATTGACTGTGCTTTCAAAATCCACTGGCCAAACATAAGTACACTTAAATACTTAACATTTGCTTTTTGTTGAAGCAGTCTATCAGAAAACTTTTTGTTGTCACAGAGACTGAAACAGCAGGTGGGAGAAAAGGTGCAAATTATCCAGTTCACCTAAATGGGGTGCTGACTGAGAAGTCTTTTCATAAGTAGTAAGGCAGTTTCTTCTTTGTGAACATACTTTCATTCAGACTAGGTTTCATTCAAACAACTGAGGATTTTGGATGGCCCTACTGATTATAAACTTGAATAAGCTAGTTGGTAACAGTGATCCGGCATTTAGCAATCTACAACCTAGATGCTTATATGCAAAGAATACAATAAAAACCTGACTAAAATCTAAAAACAAGCTTATAAAACATATAAAATGTATCTGAACATTTATCTTTACCTATACAAAATCATTGCAGCCCAAGTAAAACTCAAGTTAATTACATGGTACCCTGACTACTATTCTATGATGTAGTAAACATATATTGGTATTTTTTTTATATTCTTTGTAAAGCAGGTAAGGCCCACGAGGCAGAACTGTTTGTTTTCAGGAGTGACCTAAAAGTACTGGGGAGGTTAAGTGACTTGCTTGGAGTCACACAGTATGCAAGTGATGGTTGTGGGAATCAAACCCAGGTCTCCTGGATGTACCCAGTTCATTCACCGTTTGTTACTCTAACCAGTAGGCATGGGTGGTTAAACTGAATGGCTGATTACAAAGCAGTACAGGTGATTTCCTTACTGACTCTATATGCAGCAAAGCAGAAAGAATGCAAAGCACAGCAGCATTCATTTTAAGATGCTGAAATCTGGGCCGGCCCGATGGCTCTGCGGTAGCACTATTGCTTGCAATGCCAGCGACCCAGGGTCAGAAGCAAACTCGAGTTGTTGGAGGTCTGGCCAGGGGAGTAGGATCGAGCACCTGGGGGACAGCCCTCCTCCACCAGGGAGGGTGGGCTGCAGGTCCTGCTGCTTTACTACCACCTGTGTGACCACGGGTGGTGATGCAGTGGTGCTGCAGAGTGATCAGGAGGGGATGACGCTAGCCAGGATCTGGAGCAGTGGCATGTTTCTATGTGACCTACCTCCTTGGATCTCCTGTAGTGCCGGTGCCCTCAGGGACAAAGACCAGAAAACCAGGAACAATCACCCCACATTGGCCACTGGCAGAAGGGACCCAGGTGCTCAGACTTCATAACCAGGCTCCATGAGGGACCCACTGAGCTGCCCGACACACACTAAGGGAGTGTGGAGGGGTGACCTGGGGTCCCGTCCCTTCCCACCTGGGGGGGTACAAGCCAGGCAGGATAGGGGCAGGACCACAGGAGCTCCCTGAGCATTAGCTGGGGGTGAAGCTAAGGGATAGCCAGCCTAGGGATCTCTGAAAAGTGGAGACTGATGCTGTGAGAAGGGGACATAGAAAGAGAAAATAAAAAAAAATCTAAAAGGATGCTGAAATCTTAGAGATTCTGTGCAGTGACTTGCAATTTCCGTGAGGCACCGGTACAAGGATTCAAAATCCGCAAACCAAGCAGGATTCCGTGATTGTTACCGGTGTTACCGGTAAAAATGGAAAACCAGGGTCCCTGATTTTTTGGGATCCCTGCTCATGAATTCTTGCACTGTCATGAAGTTATTCAGTCCCGAAAGGTGATTTTGCAGTCACTGCGCGGAATCACCTTTCAAGACTGCGTAAGGAAATGACAGTGCTACTGTTCATGAGGGGGCCACTCAAAAACCCTATGTTGCAAATTTGGTGAGAAAACTCCAACATATGAATGTTTTATGAGCATTCATAGCAACTGCGCAATGCACGCTCGTAAGTTAGCGAATTCACAATATTTTCACGCCAGATTCTCAATATTGGCATTTTACTACACCTTCTTGTGAACCATGCAGCATGCTCATGGCGCAAAATCAGTGTTCAGGACAAATTATGAAAATGACAGTGACACTGTTCATGAGCAGAGATGCTAAAATGCCTGCGTTGACAATTTGGTGACAGTTCTCCATAAAGTGACTGTTTTACGAGCGTGCACAGCAACTGCGCAACGCACGCTCATGCATTGGTGCATTTGCACTATTTGCATGCCAGATTCTCAACATTGGCATTTTACCACACCTTCTTCTGAACTGTGCAGCTGTCATTTTTCATATCTTGGCTGAAATGTGTTTTCGCCCTTCCGGCACAGAATAACGCGGTTGCGAAGGAAGTACCAGGTAACTATAGACCCATCAGTTTGACCTCGGTGGTGGGAAAATTAATGGAGAGTATATTAAAGGAATGATTGGGGTGTACTTGGAGGAGGTGAGAGGTCTGGATAGTCAGCAACATGGGTTTGTGCCAGGTAGATCATGTCAAACCAATCTTGTGGAGTTCTATGAATGGGTAACATCAGAACTGGACAGGGGAAAGCCTGTGGATGTATTATTCTTGGACTTCAGCAAGGCATTTGACTCTGTCCCCCACAATGGTCTGGTGGAGAAACTGATGGGGTTGGGAGTAGGCCCTTTGATGGTCAGATGGATTGAAAACTGGGTAGCTGGACACACCCAGAGAGTAGTGGTCTGTGGGGAGCTCTCGAACCCTAGAGAGGTTGGTAGTGGAGTACTGCAGGGCTCTGTCCTGGGTCTGATCCTGTTTAATACATACATATCGGACATCAGGGAGGGTATAGGGTGTGAAATGAGTCTTCGCTGATGACTCCAAGATGGGAGCAGTAGTTGAGGGAGAAGAGGGGAGGTTGGCCCTGCAAGGGGACCTGGACACTCTGGAAAGCTGGGCTCACACATGGAAATTAAATTTCAATATCAACAAGTGCAAGGTGTTACATCTTGGCCGGGGAAACCCTAAACACAGGTACACCCTGGGAGGGGAGGTGCTGGAGGCCTCAATAGCGGAAAAAGACCTTGGGGTCATGGTGGATGCATGTATGAATAACTCTGAGCAGTGCGGGAGAGCGGCTAGCTAGGCAAACAGGATGTTGGGATGCATCGTAAGAGGGATCACCTCTAGGAGCAAGGAAGTGATTCTGCCGCTGTACAATGGACTAGTTAGACCACACCTTGAGTACTGTGTACAGTACTGGAGACCACACTTGAAGAGGGACATACAGCTCCTGGAGAGGGTACAGAGGAGGGCAACTAAGATGATATGAGGGCTAGGGGATTTGACGTATGAGGACAGACTTGAGGAGCTCTACCTGTTTTCATTGGAGGAGAGGGAGAGATGGGGGACATGATTGAGGTCTTCAAGTACCTCAAGGGAATAAATAGGGTAAACATGGAGGGGATCTTTAGACTAAAGCAGGGAGGTATCACCAGAGGGCATGGTTTGAAGTTGGAAGGTGGAAGGGTGAGGGGGGGAAAAGAGGAGAAGGTTTTTCACTGAGAGGGTGGTGGACCCTTGGAATGCACTGCCTGGTGAGCTGGTTCAGAGATCCACAGTGGACGGCTTCAAGAGAGGGTGGGGCAGATACAAAGAGTGGATGTATCAGATGATGGTCTGTCCCAGGGGGGTAGGGATGGATGATAGGGGTTTCTGGAACACAAGGGGGGGAAGGGCCTTGGCACCCAACTAGGGATCTGAGGTTCGAGCAGACTCGATAGACGTAAGACCTAATCTGCTGGCACACAGTATGTTAGTATGTTAGTACTGTGTGAAATCAGTGTTCGGGACACATTACAAAAATGACAGTGATACTGTTCATGAACAGAGGTCCTAAAATGTCTGTGTTGAACATTTGGTGACAATGCTCCACAAAATGACTGTTTTACGAGGTGCACAGCAACTATGCAATGCATGCTCATATTTTAAAGAATTCACAATAATCAGCTTTGCCGTCAAGGTTTATGTAGCATCCCACGCCTCAGGTGTGTAAAAGTCTCATTACACATGCCACCCCATGCATTATTCTATATGTAATATGTTTTGAAATAAGGGCATGCTCCACACAATGCTTGTAGCTGCTCCACTCTTGCAAAGGGTGTGGACAGCTGCAGAGGCCCCCCATGCACAGGATGTGCACTTTTGGGGCACCCCGCAGCATCCAGAGCCATTGTTGTATACTTATTCCATGCCATAATCATGGTCACAGGACCCATCTCTGCGGCAGGCTGGGGGCAGGCAAGGGGACAGAAAACTGCATGATCCTGCACATTGCCAGGGAAGCACGTGCAGCTGGCACAGTGGGCATCTACTTTGGAGCTGTTGTACCACCTATGTGCCCCTCTCTGACTGGTTGTCCAGTTCATGCCAGGGCAAGTACAGAGCACTCTCCACTGGCCCCCAGTCCTGGGTGAAGAGGTATGGGCTGGGGGTGTCACTGGCACTGGTCTGATATTATGGCATATTTCTGGCTTGTTTTGAAGGGTGAATGGCAGCCTCTGGTGGACTGGCATGGGCTGACATATCCTGTGGACCCCCACCCCTGGTGTCACCCACTGGTCCTGCACAGTAAGGCCAGAAGACCCAAAGGAACACCACAACACTTGTCGGTGTCTGCAGGGTAGGGTGAGGAGAAATGGCGTGAGAGCTATGGCCGGCGATCCAAAGACGCATCTCAGCGCCTGTCAGTCTCTGCAGGGTGGGGGTGGGGTTGGCATCAGTTCAATACTTCACTGCCATTCCTATTATGCATCTCTCTAACTTCTGCACTACTAATGCCAATGCCAGCAAGACAACATTCGGCATTGACAAATGCTTGTTTATATATTCTGTAGATAGTTCCTTAACTCCAAAGGTTGACAGACTTACAGCTTGCAATGTTATTCTGTGGGAACTGTAATTTTAAATTTGTAATGTTTTTATAGGGCCTCATGGCCCCTGAATTTATTTGTAGGGTATTACATGTCAGTTTTGTAGTACTGATTAAGACCTTTATTTTTATATTTTGATTACCACTTAATTGCAAATATTGACAGAGTTATGGCTTGTTAATGAGGACAGGAAATACAACTTGAATTTTGAACCAATAAATGTGTCCTGCCTTTGTTACTTAAACATCGAATTAAATCAATCAATCAATCTTTATTTAGCCAGATGAAACATCTTTTAGAATAACTCATTTACAAGATGGACCTGGTAATCATTCTTTATGTATATAGCGCCTTTTAATATCAAGGCGTTGCACAAACGTTAACAACATATTTAAAACAAAGCATATAAATATTCAAAGTCATTCAGTCTGGGAAGGCCTGTGCAAATAAATAAGTTTTTTAACAAAGATTTAAAACTACTGATGGTCAGACATTCTCTTAACCAAAGAAGCAGAGAATTCCACGGGGTTGGTGCTGCAAATGAAAATACATGAGCTCCAGATGTTTTAAGATGAACCCTGGGAATCTCTAGGAATCCCCCATTGGTGGATTGGAGATGGCAGTTAGGGTGTAGGGAATCAGATCTTCCAAGTACAGTAGTTGGGTCCCTGTTCATGTAGGGCTTTAAAGGTAAGCAAGCCTTCCTTACAGGTGATCCGCCACTGAACCGGCAGCCAGTGCAGTCCATGCAGCACAGGTGTTATATGACTGGACCTGGAGGTACATAGACAAATAGATACATAGACAGTGTCGGTAAATAAGGGCCTATGGCCCACCCAGTCTGCCCATTTCAGCTTTTAAGTTTACTTTATGTTTTCCTAGAAGTCTGTTGCCCCTTGACCCTGACCTCCAGAATTCCTTTATGTCTATCCCATGCATTCTTAAATCCCATGATTGCTTCAGCCCCCACCACTTCCTCTGGCAGGGTGTTCCACTTGTCCACCACCTGTTCTGTGCAGAAATTCTTCCTCACGTTTCCTCTGAATCATTCTCCCTCCAACTTCATCCCATGCTCTCTAGTTCTGGAACATCTTTTTCATTTAAAAATAGTGTATTCCTGTACCCTGTTGTTCCCTGTAAGATACTTGTATGTCTCTATCATATCACCTCTCTCTCTCTCCTCTCCTCCAGGAAGTACTTATTCAGTTCCTTCAACCTGTCCTCATAGAACTTGTAATGCAATCCATGTATCATCTTTGCTGCCCTCCTCTGAACTTTCTCTACCCTGTCTATGTCCTTACTTAAGTATGATCTCCAAAACTGTACACTGTACTCCAGGTGGGACCTCACTGGTGTCTTGTATAGTGGAATTATGACCTCCCTTTTCCTGCTGGTGATGCCCCTGCCTATGCATCCCAGCATCCTATATGCTTTACCTGCTGCCTTGTTACACTGTTTCCCTCCCATGAGGTCATCAGAGATGATAACCCCAAGATCCCGTTCCTGCTTGGTGCATGCTATATCCTCACCCCCCAACTGATACATTATGCCAGAGTTTTTGTGCCCCATATGCATTATCTTGCACTTCTTTGCATTGAATTTCAACTGCCAAACCCCTGACCATTCTTCAAGTTTCTGCAGGTCCCTTCTCATTCTGTCTACACCCTCTTGTGTGTCTACTCTGTTACAAAGCTTAGAGCTTAGTGTCATCAGCAAACAGGGAAATTCTGCCTTCTAGGTCCTGTGCAAAGTCACTGATGATGTTGAATAGGACCAATTCCAGCACTGATCCCTGTGGTACCCCACTGGTCACTCTTCCTTTTGTGGAGGGACAGCCATCTACCACCACCATCTATATCCTGCTGCCCAGCCAGTTACCTACCCACTGCACTACTGTCCTGCCCACACTCAAATTCCCCAGTTTGTGTAATAGTGTTCTGTGTGGCACAGTGTCAAAGGCCTCACTGAAGTCCAGATAGGCCATGTCCACTGCCCTCCCTGATCCGCCTCCCTAGTCACCAAGTCAAAAAATTCAATGAGGTTGGTCTGACATGACCTCCCCCTGGTGAAACCATCCTGCCTTGGGTCCTGTAGTCCATTGACAACCAGATGTTCCACCAGTCTCTCCTTCAGTAGTGCTTCCATGATCTTCCCCACTACTGAGGTGAGGCTGACTGGTCTGTAGTTCCCCGCTTCCTCTTTGTTCCCACTTTTGTATAAGGGGACTACATCTGCTGTCCTCCAGTCTTTGGGCACCTCCCCTGTTTCCAGTGATTGACTAAACAGAATTGCCAGAGCTTCAGCCACCACCTCTCTTAGTTATTTAAGGACCCTGGGGTGCACCCCATCAGGCCCCATTGCTTTATCAACTCTTATTACTTCCAGTTCCTTTAGGACCCTTTCTCGTGTAAAGGGACTTGTGTCCATTTCTGCACCATTCCCAACCCTTGTACTCCCTTCAGACCCATTACCCTCCTCTTCCTCAGAAAAGACTGAGCAGAAATACCTGTTCAGTATGTCAGCATTACTGTTTTCATCTTCCATGCTGCCCCCATCCTCCCCCAGTTACCTGCCAATAGCCTGACTGCAGCGTTCTCCACCAGCTGCAAGTGATGGCTATCAGCCCCAGGCAGCCTTAGGTAGTGGGCGTTACAGTAGTCAAGACGGGTAGTGATGAAGGCATGAACTAATGTATGAAGGTCGCCCAGCAGGACCAGGTGTTTTACCAGGGTGCTATTCCTCAGATGGTAAAATGAGAATTTGACCATAGCTGATGGCTGAGATTTTAGGGTCAAGCCATCATCAAAAATAATGCATAGGTTCTGCACCCAGTCTGAGGTTGTGAGCTGGACACCATCAAGCCACAGGCCAGACATATGTCCAACCCCCAGAGCCACCCCAGGCACCCTGGGGCCACAATCAACACCTCAGTCTTATCCAGATTCAGTCTCAGCTAGCTAGAGCCCATCCAGTCGTTGATCTCGGGCAGGCAATCATTTAGCACAGAGATCGCATCAACCCATCTGGGCACAAAGGACATATACAGCTGAGTATCATCTGCATAGCAGTGAAAACTCAAGCTGTATCACCTGATGATATCTTCCAATGGAAGCATGTACACTGCGAACAACATGGGCACCAATATGGAGCCCTGCGGCACCTCACAGGACAGAGAGAGGGAGTCAGAGGAATATATTCCAGTGACCACCATCTGAGATATGCCCCAATAGAATAGATTGAAACCAATTGAGGACTATACCTGACAGTCTACAAAGGAACTGCAGGGTCTCCAAAAGCACTTCATGGTCCACAGTGTCAAAAGCTGCTGAGAGATTGAGAAGGACCAAGATGGTATAAGCCTTTTGATCTCTTGCCATTAAGAGGTCATTTAGTACCCTAACAAGGGCAGTCTCTGTGCTATGCCTTTTCCTAAAACCAGACTGAAGGGCTTCATAGACATTGTGAGTTACAAGGTGATCATCCAGCTACAAAGCAACCACCTTCTCCATAACCTTCCTCACAAAGGGAAGGTTAGAGACAGGTCAGTAGTTAGCTGGATCATTGGGATCCAGGGAGGGTTTTTTAAGGAGTGGCCAAATGACCTCCTCCTTTAAGGATCAGAAAAGATCCCCTCCTCCAAGGATCTCCAAACAATTTCAGCCAGGATTGGGCAGAAAGATTCTACACACCCCACTAAAAAGGGGGTAAGGCCCGGATCCAGACTACAACAGGTTAGGCACAAGGTCTTGATGATCTTCGCAATGCCCATGAGTTCCGGTTGGCTGAAATCCGTCTAGACAGACCAGGTGCTCACCACCTCCCATCGACCTCCGCAACCCCTCATAGAGACAGCTGGGCCGATTCTAGACCTGATGCTGGCAAACTTATCTGTAAAGAACTGAGCTTGCTCATCACACTTATCCTGTGAAAAAGCTCTTCCAGACTGGAGACTAATTGGATTACACAATCTGTCAACAGTTCAGAAGAGTTGATTTGGTGACTTCTGAGCAGTAATAATCTCCCTGGACAGGAATTCTGCCTTCTTACAGGTGATTTTTGATTGATAGCCATTGTAATATTCTACCAATCTAGGCCTGTCATTATCCAAGCCGGACTTACTCCATGCTCTCTCCAGCCTTCGACCAAGTCACCTAAAGTCCTTCAAGGAGAGTAGTTATAAGTAACAATCAACAATATATGATTTATTCAAATTTTTTTATTTGTAATTTCACTAATTGTGTCAATATGGCTGACACTGGAGTCGATTAAGCTTGCTTTTGGTTTTTTGGATAAGAAAACTGAGCGTGCTGTTTTTCTTATGAGGTGCTCATTTATGGTCCATCTGCTGAGCACTCATTCCCTTGATCTTAGCAGACAGCCACTTGGAGGTGAGTGAATAAAGAGCAGTGTTCTTTTCCAAGACTTGGTACCAGATCACCGACGTGTCTTGGCTTTTCCCTGCTTCCCTCACCTAACTGCACACCACTTATTTGCCCACAGAGCCACTTTCAGTTTAGATAACAGTTAGAAATGTACAATCCTGTATCATGTACAGTACATAAATTAATGTGTAAAGGAAATTACTTCTTTGTTCCCTGGTTGGCTTGTCGGTTAGCTATTCAGTGTAGATCCACACTAAGAATGCTGCACTCCACCGTAACAAATCAGACACCAAGTACATTGAATTTGTGAATGCTTTTAATGAATAAATCCAGGTGCCAAGTGAAATTAAAGCAGTCTGATTCATAGCCAGCTGGATGTTGGATCAGTCTGAGCAGTAGCAAGCTAGATGTAATTTTGTTTGGGCACTTAGATTTATTCATTAAAAGAATTCACAATATTCAAACTACCTGGTGTTTGAATTCACTTCTGTTAAGCTTGTCTGTCTGCATGACCCTCGCTTGTGTCTCGGTGCTTCTGGGACTCAGACTACCAGACAAAAACAGCTCCATTGCAAATAGTGTCCAAGGTTATTGTGCCCTCAGAAAACCAACAAGAGGATCAGCAAACAAATATTAGCACCACTGCAGTCAGTATAAAACGTTTACTGTGCACCTCACAAACTAGCTTTCTAACAGTTTTCAGGTCAAGGGGCAGGGGCAGGTGCTAGTTGTGTGAAACCAGTTGGGATTCTTTACAGGAATAGCCTTGTTGGGGGTGGGTAAAAGAATGCATTTTACACCACAGTAAAAGTAGAAACATAACTTTTAACATTGCCTAGATCAGTCTAGTTTGCTTCGAACTTTTTTATTTTTATTTTTTTTTTATTTTAACAGGCTCAGCTATGATGCATTGTCAAAGGGGTATAGAGGAGCCAGAGTATTTCCACTGAATACTTGGGCGATAGAACCTGAAAGGTCCACTGTTATTCTTTGTCCCCCAAAAATGAGTGCATGATTTAAGAAGGCAAAGGCAAGGTTATATAGCCAATGGAACGAATGTAATAAGCGTTTTGCTGCTATGTAAGGCACTAATCAGCCCCTTTACTTGGTTTAAACAGTTCCATTCATATCAATTCACAAGAATGGCCATAAGAAAAGTTTATCTTTATTTTTATACACAGTATATGGCAATAATTCAATGATCATCTGGAAACGATTGTTCAAATAAGCAGTGATCATGAACTGTGCACCTGTCTTCTAAAGCTACAATATTTGCTAGCTAGTCACCATGTTTTTCTTTTCAGCATGTATCTTCCGGCAAAAGCCAATATACTTTTTTGGTTTTTTTTATTTCATTCCTAAATGAAGATAACAAAGTTTTTTTTTGTTGTTTTTTTTTTAAGTTTCACCTCCTGTGCTCTGCCCTCCATGAAAAATAAATAAATATTTTGGTAAACGTCTGTGCTATTTACTGTATCATAATTTCTGAGAGAAAATACAGTGAAGAAGAAGAATCTAATGATGTCAGACATACATTTTGAAAAACAATGATGAATATTTTGCCCCGTAAGTAAATGCTGCTGCTATAAAAAAATGTTTTCATCTTCATTTAGTCTGTAGATGCCCATGTGTGTCAGAGACAGCAGCAACTATATTACTTTGTAAGCTCGCCTCTATGTGCTCCCTCTCTCTCCCTCTCCTGAACTGCTGCTCTCTGAGGGTCAAAATGCATCACACTAGGTGTGGTGGAGCCATGGATGAAGAGTCTGTGTCAGCTACTAAAGAAAGTTAGCCTGTCTCTCATCCACTATCCATCTGTGTCACTCTAAAGTTGATGTACACTGGAGACTCAATCAGCAATGTAGAGAACTGCTGGTGCATAAAGTCCACTCAAACAATGACATCATCAGATGACAATAAATCACAACAACCAGCTCAAGCATAAGCAGAACACAGAGGAATGACAAATCAGAGCAAGGTAAAAGAGAAAAAAAGAACAAAAATAAAGACATGACAAAATATTACTTTTTTTAATATTTTATTGACATATGGATCATTCAGAACATGTGTATCTACCTCTATTATTGCTTTCCTGTCCCCTTTAATGTTGAAATGTGGGAAAAAAATAAGTTCAAATTCTTTTCTCATATGAAGGAATCTTTTTTACATGAGATTGTGTCATTCTCATGAAAAAAGATTCCTTCATATGAAAAAAGAATGTGAAAAAAGACTAAGTTTAAATAATTTTTTCTTATGAAGGCAATCTTGTTTCACATTGCCCTATTCCTGTTTCACATGACCATATGAAAAAAGAAAATTGTCTCATGAAAGAAGATTTTTGAAATGTGTTAAAAATACATTTCTGTGTCATTTTTCCAAAACCTAACTACAGAATCTAGATAATAGGTTCCCAATTAGCAAGATACATGAGCTGGTGTGTTTTAATGATATAATTTTTATGGATTTTCAAAAAATATATATATATTTTGGAAAAAAAAAAAGAAACAAGATGATGGCCATATGAAATAGTTATTTTTGTTCTCACAAAACAGAATTAGCACCTATGTGAAACAGAATTCTTTCTTGTAGGGCTAAATTATTTTTTCATATGAAACAGCTATCCAAAAGAGTGTACTGAGCATGCTCAGAACTGACATTTCCAAATCCCTGCAACACTGGAACAGATTAACATGTTTTCACCAAACCAATGCAAGGCACCACTCTGGTCTAACTGCTTTCTGTCACAAACCCACTCAGCAGGTCAGACCCTCTGCTCCAACAGTGCCACCCTCCAAGCACAGCCTTGTGAACAGTTAACAGAAACTGGGTAATCCTCCTGTCTGTTTTGTGGGCTCAAATCAAACTTTGGTCTCAGTTCTGGAGGGATTCAAACTGTGAACCTCTTGTTAGCATACCCAATTTACAGGCTCGGATAATTCTGCTCTTCAGGAGGGGGCCAGATATATTTCACCTACGAGCACCTAACCTGCGGTACAAAATGAACCCTTAAAACTCTATTAAAGACCTCAGAATAAATTCTTACCATTTCCCAGTTTGGTAAAACCCATAAGCATTGTACAGTGTCAGCTTTAACCATGTATGCTTCCCTTGTTAAGAAAAAGAATTTCAAAGGTGCACCAAGTAATCGCTAAAGCAGAGGTTTACTTCAAAATAGATAAAAAAGTAACATGTAAATGCAGACCCATATATCACAAAACATACAAATCACTTAAAAGAATAAGGTTTTAAAAAGTGCAGATTCCAATCACTAATACACTTAGACTTGTCTGTTCTAAGGTATTCTTATCTCACAGTGATGTAGAAGTTTCTTTTTCAGAGTCCAAACATTTGTGTGTAAATGAAAAACAGAATACTGTTTAAAAACTGGCTTTGCCAACCTCTTTACGTGAGGCCACCTAGTTCCTCCCTGTCAGAATATAAAAAATATATATCTATGCAAATAGGATGTCTTGTCAAAGTATTAATTTGTGACCTCAGCAGAACTCATTTTCTCATATGACTTTCTTTGATTTTATGAGCAGTTTCCTCTTTCCAGGACATCATAGGACTTGTTCTGTCTCTCTGCCAGATCTCACAGAGGAGCAACATGCTTTGTATCACTATGTGAACTGAACTATGTTTCTTCTGAACGTCATAAACATTTATGATCTATCTTGGCAGCTAGCAAGCTGCAATTAGTCACATAACAAGGATATCCTAAAATTTAAGTCGCTTCTAGCCTGTAATTATCTCTTGGCCCTCCAGATCACATATTGTAGCTAAAACCTTGGGGGGGGGAGGCATTTCACAGGCTTTCAGCACCTCTCATGAGAGACATTCAATAACACATTTTTATATTACAAAAAGCATAGATTAATCAGAACCTGCAGTCTGAGTGTCACACTTTCTACCAACCAAACAATCTGGGATTGCTGTACAGGGGAAGGGTATGCCATGGAGCTGCAGTGAACTGGACTGAGTGATGATCAACAGGGGAGCTGAGGATTACAGGCCTACAATAATCTTTTTGTTTTAATTAAAAAGAAGCAAAGGTCAGTTCATGCTGATTATTATTTATTTGTGCTAATACTTGTGATGTAGTGGAGGTGAGTTTAAAAACAGTGTTTTTGTAGTAGTACTAGTTATAGTAGTTTTTATTTTTATCTGATCCCCCTCCCTGAATGCTCAGGGCACCATTACAAAACATTATACATAAAAGGTAAATCAGGCATAAAATAAGACAACCACACAAACAGGCCATCAAAAAACAATAAATAAAACAGTGAATAGGAGCCTAGACTCCATAAAATATCAGGCTTAATAAATAAATAAATAAATACAGAATTAGTAGACTGAGATAGAGAACATTGATGGGAACTAGTCCTCAAAAGCTTGTCTCAGCAAGAATGTCTTAAGGCCCTTCTTAAAGGCCTCCAACAAGGTAGCCTACCTCAGGCCCTCAGGAATGAATTCCACAATGCCAGGCCAGCCACATCAAAGCCCCAGTCTCACGAGGTTTCAGCCAGGCCCTGGGTATCACAAAAACACTCCCCCAGTGGAAAGGAGAGTGCATGAGGCGGTGTAGAGATGCAGGAGATCTGACAGATAGCCCAGCATAACCCCTGTAGGGCTTTGAAAGTTAATAAACCAACTTTAAAGGAGGTATACCATTTTACTGGCAGTCAATGCAGATCACATAATGTCAGGGAGACACGACTTAACCTTGAAAGGCCAGTCATCAACCCAGCAACTACATTTTGAAACAGCTGCAAGCACTGTAGCAAACCCCCACTGACCCAAGGTACAGAGCATTACAGAAGTCAAGCCTTGAAGTAACAATCACATGTACTTGTGTCACCAGGTATGCAGAGGTGATAAGGGACTTAATCTGGCTAATGCTTCTGAGATGGTAAAAGCCATTCTAAACTACTGCTGACACCTGAGCCTCAAATGGCAGCCCGTGACATAGAAAGACCCTAGATTTTTCACCTTAATCGCAGTCAAAAGCCTGTAGAAACTGAACTGAAGTCCAGTATCCCTCTCGGTAGCTGCCACTCATCCTCTACAACCTGGATCAACCATTAGTACTCCAGTCTTGTCCTGATTAAGTCTCAGGCTGCTTGTCGGTTCCAGTCCTATTAAAATATAATATAACTATTAAAATAAAACCATAGTGTTTAGTCAAAGCCAGTCTCTCCTCCTGGGCCCTGGACCTTCTCCAACAATGGTCCAACCTCAACCCCTTCACTTTCATCTTCCTCAGCCCATCATCATACCATGGCAAGTCAAGACTCGAAACTGGTGGGTGTACACAAATTGGCACCATGAGATTGAGGGCTTCCACAATGGCCTGACTATAGGTCATTGACTCATTACAACATTCTGTTATCCCACTGCACATGCTGCCACCATACCCAAACTGTCCAGCACTGCCAAGAGTCCCTCTGGTCAAAGCCCACATAAAAGATGGTACTGGACCATAATCACAGGAGGTTAATAATGGGTGGGGGGGGCAGAATGAGAACCTGATGGCACACTGCTCAAACCAATTGACCAAATCATTTTTTAGATCCATAAACTTGAGCTTCAGAGAGAAGACCAAGTCCAAGGCATGGCCATGTTGATGAGGCACAGAAGCAACAGCTTTTGTGAGTCCCAGGGACTCAGTGCTCCAGAGGAAATCTCTAATCAAAATGTGACAATTCACCATCTACCCAGGTATTAAAATAACCCAGAATAATTCACCTCAGTGTCTCCAACACTCTGTCAGTGATAAAATCTGTGATTTCCTGTAGAAACTCTCCCTTGTGTCCCAGAGGCCAGTAAATGAGGAGGAGGAGAAGGAGTATTCTGCAACCAACACCTGGACCCCGACGCACAACCACATATTCAAATAATGAGGCTTCCTGTACTGGGTACACCAACAGATTTAGTTCAGATCCAAAGCAGAAGGCCACCCCCCCCCCCCACATACACAACCCTGCTAGGAATGCAGATTTCAATACTGGGCCCATGTCATCTCCAAGTCAGGACTCAGTGATGTGAGCCATATCAAAAAAGGAAGCAGAAATAATGTCAGTCATAATGTCCATCTTATTTCTTATCAATCTGCATTGCACAGTACCTCTCAAAGAGGATTAGTAGTGGCAGCTTTCTGTGAGCTACCTTCCCACTCAGTCTAGTGGGTTCCTAGGATATGGGAACTACACACATCTGGCCTCTCTTCAGTTCCCATTTCACTCCAGGGTGCATCCTTTGTATACTAGGGCAAGTACTGTAATTTACAGTACTAACATGGCTGCCAGAAAATTTGTTTTCAAAAGTTCCTGGCAGGCATGGATATGTGGGCTGCACTGAGTCCTGCTTGTTATACCTAAAAAACAGAAAATGGTCTTTTAGTGATCTCACCCCCCCCAGCACCCCTCACCAAACCCACCCCATCCCCCCACTGAGCAAAAGGGTTTAGTTACATACTGAATGTAGCTCCCTGATGAGACATTGGCGTGTGACACCAGTTGGGGTTACGTGACTGCATGGTATTCATACTGCTTCTCCCATTGAACTTTAATCCTTGGCACAGCTAGAAAGTAAATAAAATATAGAATAGTGTATTGGCAACTGTGTATTATGAAGTTTTTTTACACATCTGAGAAGTGTAAGGACCCATAAGCTCTTCAGAGGTTTATGTGGTTATCACATATCAAGGGTATGCCAAAACAGACTTCATAAGTACAGTGACTTATGTTTTATTTTTTATAATAGCTGGTGCAGGGACTTGCACAGTGGCTTGTTTCTCACTGTGTACAGTAAGTGAAAGTGAAGCGTGAGTGATCCAAACACCATAATAAATGATGTCATACACAGTTATTATGAGGTTTGATCACAGCAATATGCAATAAAGGGGGACACCAGTTACAGTATAATGAGTGTGTGTGCTCTTTACATCTGGCTGGTGAAGTTCTTTTGTTGCTTGTTTCTGAATGTACTTTTGTGACAGTCACACAACAAAGTGGAGCTGCTTTTGTTGTTTCTTTGACTTGGTACCATGAGAAAGGATTGTTAAAAAACATAGGAACTTGGGCAGAAGACAGGATTACAGGGTGGGCTATATATTCCCTTAGTGGAGGCGAGGGTAGATCACATTGACATGGGAAATTCTTAGATGTTAGGGAAGTAGCCAGTAGGGTGCCCAAGGACCAGTATTAGGCCTAGTTCTTTTTAACATCTTTATCTGTAGCACTGGAGAGGGAATTCTGGGAAAGGTCTGCCTCTTTGCAGGTGTCATGTACATCTGCAGAAGAGTGGACAGCATGGAGGGTGTGGGGTACTAAAGGAGCATCTTATGTGGCCATAGAAATAGTCAACAGACTGGCATTTAAAACTTAATGCAAACAAGAGGTCATGCACATAGAATACGGGGACCCAAAGAAGGAATACAGGATGGGGGCTGTAGTGATAAAAGGACAACAGAACAGTGAGATCTTGGGGTGATAATTACAGTCAACCTAAAATAACTGGCACAGTGTAACAGAGAAGTGGTGGAGACAAACAGAATGCTAGTTTGCATAGCAGTAATTTTTTTTTTTAATCAGGGGAGAAAAAAAACACATTATAAGGCAGAGGGATTAGTAATGGAAGGAAGTGGGTGATCATACCCCTCTACAGATTCGTGGTGCAGTTGTGGAGTACAGCATGAAGTTCTGAAGTCCACATTTGAAGAGGAACTCTCAGCTCCCCAGAAGGAAACCAAATCACAAGTCGAATGTCATTTTTATACACTTACTTGTCTGTAATCTTTATTTATATCTGGTTGATCCTGTGACCCCCCCTCCCATTTGCACAACAAGTTAAGCCACAGGGAATGTCTATATGCTTGTAGGCATATTGTACATGCTGTTCTCTTAAACAGCACATTATTATGCTTGCATCATGAGTAATGATCAGCTGTGAAAAGGAAATGTCACCTCAGCTAAGAGTGTCATGTATGTCATTAGAGGTCTTGACTTAGGGGATTCTGGGAGGGAAATGGCTGCTGGGCGGTTGCAGGATCAACCAGATATCAATAAAGATTACAGACAAGTAAATGTATAAAAAAGACACCATGTTTGTTATTTTGCTAATTGAGACCTATAGGTCCTGATGCTTTCTGCCTGAAGAGCTGAGAGTCCCCCTTTGCAGAAGGAACAGAGATATGCTGGAGGTAATGCAGAGTGAAGGTAATTAAGATGATGCAAGGGCTGTAACCCCTATCTGGAGAGGCTTAAGGACCTCAGTATGTACACCCTGGAAACCAGGATGGAGAGGGGGATATGGCAGAGAAAATGTAAGTTTGTACATGGGATAAACTGTGGAAAGCTGTTCACAATGAGTAACAACACAGGCACAAGGGGGAACTCTATGAAGCATGCAGGAAGAAGATTCAATCAGGAAGTTAGCAAGCATTTTTTTAATGAAAAGGTGATAAGAAACAAGAGGAACAGACTACAAAGGGAAGTGGTCAGTGCCACATCAGTTGCAGGATATAAGAATGAGAGGGATAAGCACATGGAAATGGTAAAGGTTCAGTAGATGGTGAGAGTAGCATCAGGGGAAAGGGTGTGATTGGCAATTAGGGTACTCACAACATACCATTTATAGTGTTGGGCAGGTTGGATGGGTTGTAAGACCTTTTTGTACTGTCAATGTCTGTATTTCCTATGTTTCTACTGATGGGGAAGGTTGGCCAGCACATCAGAGAAAATCCTTAACTTTTACAATAAATTGCATGAGATCTTAAATGAGCACCACCACTCACCCTGCAAAAATACAAGCATCCCAGTTGCCCAGTTGCAACCCCTGTCACACCCTGCCCCTATGCAAGTATCCCTAGAGTCCAGTGCAAACACCCTTATCTAGTAACACCTCTCCACCACATCTGCACAAATCCAAACATCACATTTGTCCAGTAGCAACACCCTCTCACACACTGCCTCGATGCAAAGCACTCTATGTTTGAGCCCTTCTAGGGCTGCTATGGGTGTTGTTGTTTCTTTTTATTTTCTTGACAATGACAATGGGAATATCAGAACTCCACAACCCTGAGCATAAGCAATATTCTCTGACTGTCAATCAATCAATCATAATTTATTTCTAAAATGTGCCTTTCCACAACCAAGGCGCTTGTACAATAACACAACAAATACAATAAATAATTCCAAAAATAATCAGTAGAATCCTATATTTAAAAAAAACACTCTGTATAGACAGATTCAACTGTGGCTCAGGGTTATCGTTTAGGGTTAGACAGGGGTTGCAGTCAATACCCCTATGAATTTTTTGCAACCCCTATGATGTCTATTGCAACCCCTAAAACAAGGTTTTCCTAACATTTACTTATATGAAATTTGATGGGTGGAAGAACTTTGTAACTCCTAAGGTTCTACTGAAACAGGCTTTTCCATCACCATAATCCTGGTGAAATGGCACCACTGCTATGGTTGGATGAATAGCTTCTGATTCAGAGCCCTTTCTCAGGCCATGATCTACCCATAATAATGCCATCCCCTGCTACTGCATCAGGGGTTATGATATCATAGGTGAACCAACAGAAAAAGTTACTTGATATGTTTTTAAGTCAATCCTGTGCTAGTGTCTTGCAGAACAGTCATAATGGATAATATGATGGATGTGAGAACTAGCTCAGATTCAGATCCCCCCCCCATACTGTCAGGCATGCAGCTTTAGATTAGCTCAAATCATATGGGTCACTTCCCAGAGAGCCAGGCCAAAATTCCAACTTCTCCACTAAGGGGTTTACAATACAGTACAATGGCTTTTTATACAGCTTGGGATTGACTTCAATCATCCAGGTAAAATTATTGGAAAACAGAGGTGAATGTAACCTATGTCACTGGTGACTCGCCCATCCCTAGACAACTGAATCATCAGTCTTCACGGTGTTTTTAACAACCCCAAAAGGGCCACAATGATAAACAAGGTGAGTGGGTGCAAAACCCGGGCCGTCAGCCCAAAATAATAGCAAATTCCAAAGGTGTGCACTCCAAACAGCAAAACTGCCATGCAGAGTT
Organism: Neoceratodus forsteri; assembly: GCA_016271365.2. Lineage (NCBI taxonomy): Eukaryota > Metazoa > Chordata > Ceratodontiformes > Ceratodontidae > Neoceratodus > Neoceratodus forsteri. Next base: position 112,253,177 of record JADMNL010000033.1, read on the forward strand.
AACCAAATTCAAGTTATATTTATTAGAATTATGTCGCAGTCCAAACACAGGTCCTGTATTTGGACTGCCAAATAATTCTAATAAATTTAACTTGAATTTTGTTAACTCTGCATTGCAATTTTTGCTGTTGAGTGCACACCTTTAGAACTTGTTCACAGTGCTTTTACCTTGTGCCTCATTTGAACAAAGCCAGAAAACTGTACCAAAGTGGTTGTAGTGTATATTGAGGCATATCAGGTACACTGGGTATAGTTCACTCTGTGCTGAGCAAAGAACAGCCAAATTCATTTCACTAATAACCTGCATCACATGAACCTGCAAGCCATCAGAGCTGAAAAACTAGTTGTAGGTAAATGTGTCATGCAGTTTTCAAGCACCTCAATGATTCTGTACGACAACCATGTTAAAATAGGCATGGGAATGAGCTGGCATACTGAACAATAAATGCATTCTACTTGCGGCCTTGCCTCGCCCTTACATTTCTCTTTCTGCTGGGTAAAAGACTGAACTGACACCGCTAGAGCAGTTGGCAAGGCATGAAAGGGTGCACTAAATATGCATTTGTATCTGCCAAATTAATTACACTATTCAGAAGTTCATGAATTTTAAGCGCTGTATAATTTCCTCCATCTGAATTTATCAGTACTCCATGCACAAAGCTGTAAAATGCACTCATTGCTAAGTTCACTCGAGCCTTGAGTTAGCAATTTGGATCTTTTTGTGTAGCAAGAAGAGCAGAGCTTTCCATGCTGAGTGTGTGTGGGGGGGTGAGAGCAGGTGGGGGGCAATGTGATACTGTTTGAACTTTTCTTCCCTTGGATCTGGACTCATTTTCAGCCTCTTAGCAAAAGAAAAGGAAATAATCAGTTCTTTTGGAAGAGTCTGATAGAAAAAATGTGAACGCTCAGTCATGTGTGTAAGATCAAGGAATCACATACTCTATTGGGTGCTAACCATTTTGTAGCAGGAGCTGGCAGATGGATTTTAGTTATAGAAAGGGCCTTGGAACAGCAGTTTAAATCTTCCCTTACCTGCTTAATAATTATTCTCTATTAGTGCCATCAAACTGTTTGTACAGCAAGCAACTTGGACATATGCGTCCTTATGGAACTAGCACATTGATATCTCTTGGACTGTATTACAGCCTAATACTTTTTTATACCTTACTGTACCGAGGGACCCCAAAAAATGTGAGAGGAAGGATCTGACAGAGCTATTCTGCCATCTGTAGGATGCATATTTCAAATAAATAAATCAATAAGTGCACAGTCAAGCCTAGAGCTCAAAAGATATTTCAAGGGTAAAATTCCCAGGAAATTACAGTTTCATCTATGAGAAATTAATTGAAAATTATTGAGAAAGATTCACATTTTAAAATGCAAAATTGGTGTCATTTTTCATGTAAATTGGTCAATTTGTGGACTAAAACACGACACAAGTGTCTATGCATAAGACTTTAATTAATTTCATTGATTAGCGAAGTTCTCTGGGCATCAGTGCCTACTTCCAAAGGTGATCACTGCGAAAAAAACAAACATTGGGCAATTTGCATACAGTGCAATGTGACAGAAAGTAAGTATAATATAAGATAAAAACATGAAAAATAAAACAAGGTAATTTAAGTCAAGCTAAGGAAAAGTAGGCAAGACAAGTACAAGATGATAAGCAGGAATTAACAGAGGAGTAAAAATAATCAAAAACAAGAAACTTTGTTAAACCTGTAGGCAATGAATTCCACATATAGGCTATTTGGTAAGAAAATGCTTGGTGCACAACACTGGATTAAATAAATAGCAAAATTACAGAGAAGTTTACACGAGATTTGGAGAATATTGAACTATTAAAATTGTTTAATTCAATTACTAAATTTAGTATTTTAGAGGGTGATGTACAAGTGAGACTTTTTCAAAACCAACAATCCAGCCACAACCACAGCTTACAGATTTTATTTACAACAAAACTACTACTTGTTCTGCTTATCGACACAATGGTATCACTACTGCTAGCTACACCGGTGACCCGCATTCGAGAATGAGCATGGGTCATGGAGGGCAGGCAGGAGGAGGAGGAGGACTGAGTGTTCCAGAGTACATTCTTCTTCTCTAGACTGGAAAGACAGCCAGCTCTGGTGCATGGCTGCCACCCGGGTGACCACAGGTGGCAGTGTACTCAGGAGCAGCTCAGTGAGAGGGGAAATGCTGGCACATGACGTACACTATGCTTTCATGCTTGCATCACTTATTTGGCTGATGTCTCAGGTACAAGGAGAAGAAATAGAGTAAATAGCAGTGGGCTGGGGGATGAATGATGGACTGACCCCTCATAGATAGACCCCTCTCTGGAATCATGACAGCTTCCTCTGAATCAGATCCTGGCCAGCAGCAGTTGGGGACCCTGATACACCCCACCCTGGCTGCCAAACACATACCATGTGCACATGCCTGGCTAAACTGGGGAGGTGATTCAGGATCTGGCAACTTGGTTTCAATGCCAAAAAATGCAAAGGTATACACATTGGAGCCAGGAATTCCAGGACTGAGTACTACATGGGTGGAGTCCAGGTATCTGCATCAGAGAGGAGAAGGACCTGGGAGTGATGATCATTAGTGACCTGAAGCACCCCATGCAGTGCACGAAAGCAGCAGCAAGGGCAAATAAGATGCAGGGATGCATAGCTAGTGGGATCAGTAGTAGGAGAGAAGAGATTATACTACCCTTGTACAGGTCACTGGTGAGGCCACATCAAGAGTATGGAGTTCAGTACTGGTGCCCACACCTCAAAAAGGACATTAACCTGCTAGAGAAGATCCAGTGGAGGGCTACAAATATGACAGTGGGTCAGCAGGGTAAGGCATACAAGGAGAGGTTGAGGGCACTGAACATGTACTCCCTGGAGGAAAGGAGAGAGAGAGGAGGCATGATTGGGACCTTCAAGTACTTGAAAGGGAAAAATAAGGTGGATAAGGAGGGTCTCTTTCAGCTAAGTGGCAACCATAACACAAAGGGGCACAGTCTTAAGCTGGAGGGAACAGATTTAGGAGGGAGGTCAGGAAGCACTTCTTCACAGAGATGGTGGTGGAAACTTAGAATTCTCTGCCAGAAGAGGTGGTCTCATTAAAGACAGCGAGCAGCTTCAAGAGAGGCTGGGACAAGCATAGTGGGAATGTAAGGATAATAGGTAGGAAGGATGGGAGGAGTGGGGAGAGGAGCAGAGACAGTAGCTCAAGCTGTGGACCCTGCAATATGAGCAGACTAGACAGACCAAATGGCCTTTTTCTACTGGCTTCTTTGTATGTTTGTATGTAATCTGACAGTTTTGCTTGCTCAGTGGAAATACAGTACTAAGGCAGTATGTTCAGTCACTCATCCTGCAGTGGTACACGTAAGTGTTCATGTAAATGCTGGTAGATAGTGGTGCAGGTGAAGTGGCGTCCAGTAGCACAGTTGGAAATGTAACAGCTTCTGCTGTGTAAGCACACCTTTACAGAACATCTCCAGTAGTTCCTGGCAGTAAACCCTTACTGTTTGGGAGTATTCTTCTTCCCATGCTTGAAATAGTCCAAATATGCATTAACCCCAATAAACATTTTTTCATGTTAGAGCCTCATGGCTTCTTCACGGAACTAGTCCACAACTAAGGATACAGTCTTGTAGATCAAAGTCCAGTGCAGGTTACATGGTAATGCATGGCTGCTGTAAGTCAGGCCCCTGAGTCCTCAAATATGGAGTCTGAAATGCATTTTGTGGTGCAAGGACAGTATCAGGACTCAGTAAGCAGTTCAGACTGTGGTCTGTAAAATATTTAATCAAACAGTGCAAAGTCTAAACAACAGGTATTCAGGGGGTGAAACACCCTCCATCTGCTCATGTACAATGCAGTTTAGTGCCATGGCATGCAAGGCTGAACCCTTGTGTCAGTGAGCACTGCAGCATTTTAAAGTAACACAGCCATTACCTGGGATCATAACTGAGAAGGATCTCGAGCTGGAGATCTCCCGTATTTGTACTGGTTAGCTGTAAGGAGCTTGCTGACAGGCTGTTTGCCTCTGGTGCTTCTCCAAACTCAGATACATATTCATCTAAAAGAAGTGTAGAGCAGAAAAACAATGTATGCCACCCTCAGTTTTACTGAGGTTAGTGTTGGATATCTAGTTCTGGAGCTGTAAAAAGAGAGTAAGTGCACAGAGAGCAGCTAAGGCTGCAAAGCTGAGAATGATCTGCACTGGTAAATAAGCTATCACTTATTTTTTATTTACCTTTTATTAAGTGAGTAGGTGAATTAGACAGACATTGCCTATTTTCTGGTGTGACTTGGGAAACTAAGAAAATGATAAATAGCGAAGTACATGACAATTAGAAACATGAGAATAACTTCACAAAAGGTAAAACTCAATGATATATAGCAAGCCTACATTCAACTTATCAGATACTTCAAGTGATTAGTGCAAAGATGTAGATATACATAGACAAATGTATCAGAGTTCAATGGTTTGGAGCAGTGTGCTCTGGGGGCATATCCCTGAGACCCTCTCAAATGACCACTGCGATGTCCCAGAGGAACGCCACACTCGTTGTTGGTAGGTGCCAAGGTTAGTCTGTGCATACTTCTAGAGATAACAGTGGGTGTCAGGCAACCCCATACCTACTAGGTTGGAGCACATCCGGGAACCCCACCCAAACAATCACCTACCTCAGTTTACTGTGTATGGGACTATCTAGGTTGTTCAGTGGAACCAGGGCTAGCCAAAGGAATTACCGGATAGTTAAGCAATAATCCATGACAGAGTGTGGGTTATGGTGGGATTTACCCACAGCCGGTGCAGTTCATTCATGAGGCTGTAGACCAAGTGACTTAACCAAATCCCACCATAACTCACACACTGAAGTGGATTATTTGTGATTATACAACATCCTGCAGTAAAATAATTTTAAGAAGTTATCTAAAATGTTTAACGTTGTTAAAGTTTTTTTTTATTGCATGTCCTTTCTCCCTTTTACACAATGCTAGGCAGATTATGTCTGAAGTAGTCATCCCCCTCAAATCCTAGACATACACATACACACAGGCAAAGTTGCTGGACTACTTGTTTCTTTTCTTTTTTTTAAGACAGTTTGGTGGAGTTGTGAGTGGCTCTATAGTCAATGCTTTGCGAGAGAGTGTGGTGTAAGTGCAGATGGGCTGCCATGTCTCAGGATCTGTTTCTGGGGTGAGTTTGGCTGTTGCAATTAGGTGAAAGTAAGGGTCTGACTGTAGAATTTTTTGTTGTTGTTTATTCTGGTCAGCAGATTGGTGTTTTTTTCATGCAGGGCATCAGAGCCGTTAGAATAACTACTGCATGATGGAGCATGCAGTCTGGAGATGGCAGCTCATAATCTTACGGGGAACGTAGGGATGGAACGGAGCCAAGCCAATAACATAACATATTGACAGGTGAGGCAGCTGGAAGCAATCACAGAAAATGAATTGCAGAAAAGTTCTTTTTCATCTTTTTGAAATGGATTTGAGGAGTGTTTCATGAAGTTATTTTAACTCTCCTGTTGCCCAAAGGGCTAGTTGCAGTTTAAGCACTTGTCTATATTCCCACCCCCAAAAAAATAATTTTAGAACCAGTTGGTCAGTGTAGTATGCCTCTCCTTGTTGTCACGTAGTGCGTCTTGCTGCCTGCATTCACATCCACTTGTGTACTACTCTCACATAGTTGCCCAAAGGGTTAGTTGCAGTTTAAGCATGTGACTAGTTTATCTTAAAAAAAAAGTGTAGGAGGAACCGTTGGTCACTGTTCTATGCCTCTGCCTCCGTTGTTGCCACCTAACATGCCTGTCTACTTGCTGACACATCCATCTGTATACTGCTGTCTGATAGTCTCTTTAGAGGCTAGTTGCAGCACCTGACTATGTGTCCTTAAAAAATATTGTAAGAGCAATTGGTCAGTGTAGTACACCTCTGTTTGTTGCAATGTGGCCTTCATGGGTATCTTCTGTCATGTCCACTTTTGAGTATTCTGAGGAGCTAGTTGCAGTAAATATGTGATTATATTCCCTACAAAAAAAAAAAGAAAGTATGGGAGAAGTAGAAAAGACAGGTAACAGTAGCTCAACAATATACATTTTTATCTTCAAGCACAGGGTACATTTACCAGGGTGTAGCATACAGGAAGACACAGAGCTGGAAACCAGCAGGACAGTCAGCACTCCTAATCAGAGCCCAAGTAAAAATTCCAATAGCAGTTTTCAGAACAGAAGGGCTAAAAACAGATACAGTGAAGAGTCCATGCTTTAATTAGTTCAAATTTAAAATTGGCAGCAGCATAACCAGACACAAAGGTAAGCAGCGGTATGCAGAATGTACTGTACAGAGTACGCTTCTCAGAGCTGTATAAATTCAAGCACTGTCTCTCAATATTTGTTACTTTAAACAGACTTTCATCCACAAATTCAACTGTGACACAGGTTCAGCTCTAGCTACACCCTGAACAAACCTGAGCTCACCACCTGGCACACAGACTAACATTTCTGCATTTTAGCTGAAACCTTCATCAGAGTAAGGGTATTACCTTGACATTATATGACATAAATTAATTAAAGCTACAGTGTAATGATTATATAAAAGTGCATATGTGCTGTGACTAATAACGCTAACAGTCCTGGTAAAGTACCTTAGCTGAATATAAATAACTAATAAATACTACAAAAAGTACTAACTCAGTATCCCATATAAAATAAAGACCATCCATAAAATACATAAATGCAAATATTCAAAATGTGGATTTTTATAAAAAAAATACTTCTTAGCAGACATAATAAATACATTTAATTAATACATGTACAGTAATTGCAATAAACAGCAGAGAAATCCAAAGTATGCAAAGAACTAGGGAAAATAAGGGGATGAGGGGAGTAAGGAGGGAGGGAGGGTAAGAGACCAAGGGTTGGGAAAGAAAAAAGACTGAATGGCAGAGCGTCATAACAAGTATATCAGAGTGCATGCAGAGGAATTTTATCATTCATTCCTAGTGGAGCTAGTGCCTCTAATGTAATAATCCAATAAGCTTCACATCAAAGCAATTTCTGTTTCAGACTGCCTCTTCTGCAGTCTAATTACACCTTCTCAATCCCAGTATGTCTTAAAGCAGCTGCAGAGCCATGTCTTGATTCCCTGAAGTGCGCCGCCATAGAATATGTTTCATTGCCAGTTCTAGTAGCCATTTTATGTTCGGCTATTCTGGACTTCAGATCTTGTTTCATTTGCCCTACATACATAAGACCACATGGGCAGAATAGGGCATACATGACAGCTTCCGAACAACAGTTAATAAAATCTTTGATAATTAACTTTTTTTCCATTTCTCGGATGGGTGAAGAACTAAGTATTACTAGTGCTATTGCACGGGACACAATGTCCGCACTTGTAATTTCCCATCGATGGTTTCAGATGCCATTGTGAAGGATTAGGTTGTTGTGGTTTGATGGTGTGTACCAGGCTATCTCTAAGATTAGTTCCATGGCGGTAACTGATGTGGGGTGGTGACATACTTATATTGTCAAATTTTCTGTCACTTTTGAGTATGTCCCAATGTTTTTTTACTACCTTGCCAATAATTTCCACTTTTGGAAACATTTAGTGATGAATGTAGGGGGATTCGAGTTGGGCTCATCAGTCCTATTCCCTTGTAGAACTATGCCTCTAGTAATGTTTTTAGCATCCAGATAAGCTGAATGGACATTTCTGACATCATGTCCTCTGTCAACAAATCTCTTAGCCATGGCTGCACTGTGTTTTTCAAACTCATTGTTCTCAGAGCAGGTCCTCCGCAGTCTTAGAAATTGACTCTTAGGAATATTTTGGATAAGTCTCTTGGGATGACAACTTTCTCCATGATGTAGGACTGTGTTTCATGTATCTTTCTGGTAAAGTTTAGTATTTAATGTACCATTCGTTTTATATACTGTAAGATTAAAGAAAATTTATTTCTGAGTAATTCCATTCCATAGTAAATTTTAATTTGGTGTTTGTACTGTTGATGAAATCTTAAAACTCACCAAGCATCTCTTCCCTGCCCTTCCAGATTAGGAAACAGTCATCAATATATAATTTCCAAGTGACAATAAAATGTAGAAATGGATTGAATCTTGCATCAAAGATGTATTTATCTTCCCATAGTCTGACATATAAGTTTGCCAAGTTCAGGGCAAACATCGTGCCCGTGCTAGTCCCTTTATGATGGGAATAAAATTTATTGTTAAAATTGAAGTAATTGCACTCTAGCAAAAGTCTTGCACAGGAGCTAATAAAATCTGATGGTGGGGTCAAATCATTTGACCTTCCTGCTAAGGCTTTCTGAATTGTATTAGTCCCTCTATCATGCAGTATATTAGTGTATAAACTCTCAATGTCTATACATACAAGAATGTCAATCTCTTTGTTGTTAATATCTTTCAGTAGTGTGAACATGTGGTTTGTGTCTTTAATGTAAGATTTTAGATCTGGCGCATATTTCTTTATATGCACATCAACAAATTTAGACAGCACTTCAATAGCTGATCCTATAGAGGATACAATTCATCCTCCTGGTATTGGAGTTTGTTTTTGTGCACCTTTGGCAGAAGATAAAGAACTAGTTTTCTAGGTTCTTTGACAATTAAATATTCTGCTTCTAGATTTGTAATCCACCCAGTCATGGGCAAGTTCTGTCTTGTCCACTTTTTGAGTATTCTGAGGCACTAGTTGAAGTAAGTATGTGATTATATTCCCTATTAAAAAAAATGAAATTGTAGGAGAGGTAGGTCAGTGTAGTATAGTATGTTTCTGCTTGTTGCCACCTACAGTCTCTGGCTGCCTGCTGTGATGTCCACTTCTGTACTACTCTCTGGTCTTTTCATAAGGGGCTTGTGTAGTTTAGGCACATGGCTATTTTTCCTTGACAAACAAACATACATAGATACATAGATACATACATACATAGATACATACATAAATACATACATACATAAATACATACATACATAGATACATAAATACATACATACATGCATGCATACATAGATACATACATACATACGTAAGCAAATAAATTGCAAACCCAGTTGGACAGTGTAGTGTGGCTCTGCCACTTGCCACCTAGTATCAAGGCTGTTTCTTACTGCGCTCTCATAGATGCCCAAAGGGCTAGTTGCAGTTTAAGCACTTGGGTATATTTCCTTAAAAAAATTGTAAGACCAGTCAGTCAGTGTAGTAAGTCTCTGCTTGTTGCCACCTAGCATGCTTGGCAGCCTGCTGTCAAGTACACTTCGGTACTAATCTGTCATAGTTGCTCAAAGGGCGTGTTGCAGTTTAAGCACTTGGCTATGTTTCCCTTAAAAAGAAAAGGTGGTCAGTGTAGCACACATCTACTTGTTGTCACCAAAGTGGTCCTGCCTGTTTGCAGTCAAGTACATTTTTGTACTGCCCTCTCACAGTTGCCCAAAGTGCTAGTTGCAGTTTAAGCACTTGACTTTTTTCAGTAAAAAAACTGTAAAACCAGTTGGGCTGCGTAATAAACCTCTGCTTGTTACCACCTAGTGTGCTTGGCTGTGTGCTGTCAAGTACATGTTAATTATTTTTTCTCATACTTGTCCAAAGGGCAAGTTGAAGTTTTAGCACTTAGCCATTTTCCTTAAAAAAAAAATGCAAGACCCTTAGGTCAGTCTTGGTGTCTCCTAGGTTGACTGGCTACTGCTGTCAAATCCACTTGTGTAATGCTCTCCAACAGTTCCCCCGTGGGGTTAACTGCAATCTAGGCATATGGCTATTTTAACAAACAAGCAAACAAACAGTATGCTTCTGTTTGTGGCTACCTAGGGCTGCCTGCTGTCACATCCACTTGTGTACTGCTCTCTCACAGTTGCCCAAATGACTAGCTGCAGTTTAACCACTTGGCTATTTTTCCTCAAACAAGAAATGATAATACCACTTGGTCAGTGTAATATGCCTCTTCGTGTTGCCACCTAGCATGCCTGGATACTGCTGTCACATACATTTTTGTACTGCTCTCTGACAGTTTCCAGAGGGGCCTGTTGCACTTTAAGCATTTCACTATTCTTCTTAAAAAAAGAAAACAAAATAAATAACTGTAGGACCAGAAATCAATGTAGTACTCCTCTACTTGTTCCCGCCTAGCATGACTGACTGGCTGTCTGCTATAAAGTCCTCTTCAGAACTATATTGTCACTGTTGCCTAAGGATCTAGTTGTATTTTAAGTACTTAGCTATTCCTCTCCCCAAAACAATTGTAGGACCAGCTGGCCAATGCAGGAACCCTCTGCTCATTACCATCTACCATGCCCGGCTGCCTGTGGCCACATCCACTTGTATACAGCTCTCTGACAGTTTCCTGGGATGCTAGCTGTAGTTTACGCACTTGGCTAATTTTCTTAACAAACAAAAAATTGTAGGTCCAGTTGTTCAGCGTAGTTTGCCCCTGATTTTTGACACCTTCCATGACTGGCTGCCTGCTATCATGTCCACTTTTGTTCTGCTGTCTCACACTTGCCCAAAGTGCTAGTTGCAGTTTAAACACTTGGATACGTTTCCATTAAATAATAAATTGTATGCCCTTTTGGTCAGTGTAGTATGCATCTGCTTGTTGCCACGTATCATGCCTCACTAACTCCTGTCATGCTGTCTTGTGTACTGCTCTCAGACAGTTTCCCCAAGGGGCTAGCCACAGTTTAATCACTTGCCTATTTTTCCTCAAAACAAAAAATAATTGTAGAACAATTCAGCCAGAGTAGTATACCTCAGCTTGTTGCCACCTAGCGTTCCTGGCTGCAGCTGTGATATCCACTCACGCACTGCTCTCTCACAGTTACACAAAGGGCTAATTATAGTGTAAGCACTTGTCTACTTCCGCTTAAAAAAGAAAGTTGGAAGATGAACCTGTCACTGTAGTATGCCTCTGCCTAATGCCACCTAGTGTGCCTATCTGTTTGCTGTCAGTACACTTTTGTACTACTCTCTCACAGTTGCCCAAAAAGCTAGTTGCAGTTAGTATCCCATGGTATGAGTGAATCAAATTAAGTGATGTAATATAGGCGATGTAAAAATAGCGAGTGTAAAATGGGCTATGTGCACTTAAAAGCTCATAGTAAGTTTAACAATATTTTGTCCATAGGGAGTAGGTATTGTATGTGGAATATAGGGCTGTATTTGTTGCGCCAGTCCTGAGCTGGCTGGCTGGTGTAGTGGTTGGAGTCACTGCTTCTGTGTCTGGTGGACCTGGATTCAAGACTGGCTGTAGGTTTGTATTTTTTTTCTTTTGGTGTCGGTTGGGTTGATGAAGACCTGTTCCCCTGCCTTCTCAACTGTGTTCCCCCAGCCTGCTGATTGCCCCCAACATTTTCCCCCTGCCAACCGCTGTCCCCCTGTAATGTGGCCCCCTCCTGAGTTTCCCCACTCCCCCAAAATCAGCCCTCTGCAGAGCTGATTATAATAAATCTGAGGGGGGAGTGGCATAAAAAGTTACTTTACAGTGCCTCTCACTCATAAAGTCAGCACCAGTCATTGTTTTTGGCAGGCACTGCAGTGCTGATTGCTGTTTTCAGTTTCGGTGATGTTGCACTCGCTTTTGTTGTCCATGATGTTTTTGAGTCACAGTTATGACATGGAACCTTGCAGCAAAAGTACTTGGCTGTATTTACTAAAAAAAAGTGTAGGAGTACCAGTCGATTGCTGTATTACACTTCTGCTTGTTGCAACCTAGTGTGCCTATCTAGCTATACTCATGTCTGTCTGTATACTGCTCTCTATTAGTTTCTTAAGGGAGTAGGTGCAGTTTAAGCACTTTGCTAGTTTACCTAAAAAATAAACAGACAGAGAGAGAGAGAGAGAGAGGAAGATAGGTAGGTAGGTAGATAGATAGATAGATAGATAGATAGATAGATAGATAGATAGATAGATAGATAGATAGATAGATAGATAGATAGATAGATAGACAGACAGACAGACAGATAAATAGATAGATCAATCGATCTATAGATAGATAGACAGGACAAACAAACAAATAAATAACACTTGCAGTACCAGTCTGTCAGTGTAGTATCCTTTACTTCTTGCCACCTAGCATGCCTTGCTGCCTGCCATCATGCCATCACATAACCTCCTCTCTTTTAGATGGACTTCCCTCCCAAACATTATATAGTATATATGTGTGAGCACCTATTTACTCCTCTAGCTTTCTATTTAATTCAGTGGACATATATTAGTATTTCAGCCCAATCCAAGGAATAACAACAATTTAGGGAGTTGTCTGGGAGCTTTATACGCTTAAAATCTGATGCTATAGATCGGCTGGTGAGAGAGAGCTGTGGGAAGTAAGAAGGGAAAGGAAAAAAAAATGTAAAATAAAGGTAGGGAACAAAGGAACCTCCCTCAGGTCCTGGTATCATAACTTACAACAACAGGCATGGTAAAAATCATCAATCAACAGTTAATTTGTGAGATAACCATCATTATAAATGCCTGGCTATCTGCTGTCAAATACAGTTCTGTGTTACTCTCTTACAATTGCCCAACTAGCAAGTTGCAGTCTAAGAATTTGGCTATTTTTCCTAAGAAAAAAATTGTAGGACCACTCAGTCATTGTAGTATACCTTTGCTTGTTGCTAGCTAAAGTGCTTACCTGTTGAAATGTCCAACTGGGTGCTGCTCCCCGACAGTTTCCTGAGGGTATAGTTGCAGTAAGCACTTGGCTATATTTCCTAAAATACTACTACTCACATTTGCCCAAAGGGCTAGTGGAGGTTTAAGCACTCAGCTATAATTCAAAAAAAACCCCACAGAATTTTAGGACCAATTGGTCAGTGTAGTATGCCACAGCTTGTTGCCACCAAGTATGCCTGGCTGCTTGTGCTCACATCCACTTGTGTGCTGCTAACTCACCATTGTCCAAATAGCTACTTGCAGTTTAAGCACTTGGCTCTTTTTCCTTAAAAACAATTGACAGACCAGTTGGACAGTGCATTAGCCTCTTCTTGTTGCCACCTAGCATGCCTGGCTATCTGCTGTCCAGCACACTTTTATACAATGTTCTCAGAGTTGCCTAAAGAGCAAGTAGCCGTAAAAATACTTGGCTATTTTTTACTGACAAAAAAAAATTGCAAGACCACTTGGTCAGTGTAATACATCTCTGTTTGTTGCCAGCTAGCATGCCTGGCTATTTGCTGTCAAGTACATTTTTGTGTTACTCTGTCATTGTTACCGAAAGGACAAGTTGTTGTTTAAGTACTTTGCTATCTTTCCTAAAACAAAACAAAACAAAATAAAGCAAACAAAAAGTATAGGAGGACCAGTCAGACACTGTAATATGCCTTTGCCTGTTGCCAGCTAAAGTGCCTGTCTATCTGCTGACATGTCCAACTGTGTACTGCAGTCTGGCAGTTTCCTGATGGGCTAGTTGCAGTTTAATCGTTTCCCTATATTTCCTTATAAAACAAATAACAACAAAAAAATTGTAAGACCAGACAGTGTAGAACAACTCTGCTTGCTGCCATCTAGCGTCCCTGCCTGTCTGCTGTCACATCCACTCGTGTACTGCTCTCTGACAGTTTCTCGAGGGGCTAGTTGCAGTAAGCACTTAGTTATGTGTCCTAAAAACACAAACAAAATTGGAGAAGAACCAGTTGGTGAATGCAGTACTACTCTGCTTATTGTCACTTGTATACCATCATGTGGGCAACAAAACTAGGGTGCTGCAATTAGGGCCCCACAACCAGTTTGCCTGTCATGCTTGGTGAACTGGATGTTGCAGTGCTTGGCAGGGATGGCACTGTCTGGGTGTTGTACCCCTTGTCCCATACACCTCTGACCTGGAGGTGATTATTTTAAAGTACTGGGGGGTTTGGGGACAAAGCTCCCCTGCAGTGGGGGGTGCAGTGGTGCAGCACCCCTTAAACATCCAGAACATGCCCTAGGGCATTTGGTGCAATGGGGGTTGGGTGGCACAATTGCCAGATGTGATGTTCTCCTTCAGTATTGTGCTGATACCCTAATGATGGTCATGTTTTTTCTTGTCACCGTGACATGGGTGAACTGTTATCACTTAGTGTGCTTGGGCAGGATTCTCAAAGAAAGCCAAAAATCCTGCAGCTGTGGGAAAAAAGCCTGCAGCACTGTGGACTTGCAGCTGCAGGATATTCACAAAGGCAGTAGGTGCATGTGCAGAATTTCACAAATAAGCCCTCTTCCAGCATTCCGTACGTGCAGAAAATACGCACGTGCAGGTCCACAGTTGCGGGACCACATAAAAAGAGCCTCAGGGAGGTACAAAGTTCACACCTTGAGGATCAAAGAAGGAGAAGCAGCAGATCATTAAGGATAAATCCTAACCAGCAGCCCGAGAGAAGCCAGCAGCATGCCACACAGCAGGGAGCTGAACAGCAGCAGCATGCCTACCACTTCTTGCAACAGCATGGAGTACCAGCAGAACAGCAGCACATGCAACAGCACCAAGGAATGGGGAACCTAGGGCAGCCCATAGCCCAGAGATGGCAGCAGCAGCAGCAGCAGCACTACAGGTATGAACACCAACAACAGCCAGGTGTGTTCACAGTGAAACAGGCACATTACCAACTGCCATACATGCTACAGGTGCCAATACAGTAGCAAGCCCATGCACAACAGGCAGCATTGCACATCCAGCAGGGGCAACAACACCAGAACCTACCCCAGCTGCCACAAGAGCACCCTGAGACACAGCAGCAACAAAACACACTGCCACAGCCAGTGGCACCACAATAGCAGGACCAGCAGCCAGGAACACCAAACAGCAAGTGGCACAGGGAGCAGAGGCATGTGGGCAGACAACTGGACACCACTAGAGGAGGAGGTGTTGGTGCATGAGGTCGATGCCAACTATGATGTGCTCCACAGCAGGTCAACACCAAAAGCAGCCAAGGCAGACACATGGGACAAAATCTGCCAGAAGGTGAATGCAGTGGACACAGCAAACAGGGATGTAAAGGCCCTGAAAAAGAAGCACGATGACTTCTGATGAAGGGTCAAGGACAAGATGTCACAAATAAGGTGGTCAAGCCAACAGACTGGTAAGTCAAACTGTTGCACTCCAATTGTACAGCAGTGGTCACGTAGTGTTAGCCACAAGGTAATCACTGTTGAAGAGGGTGACCACTGTGTATGAAGTGAAAAGTGAAACAGTACCCACTGAAACAAGATGTGTATCAGGATAGCAGACAAGCTGGACCAATGCAACAGACAGGTGTCACCCAGAAAAGCAGATATAAAGTGCAGTACCAGAGCAGCACAGTCTCAGACAATTGTGTCTGATCAATATGTGTGGTCAGGGGAAGGGGGTCAGGGGATGGATAAGCCCATATGAAGGTGAGCCCAAAATGATGGGCCCTGGCAGATGGGAATGTAGTGAGATCATATAGAGGGACCTGGAGACCCTGGAGGATTGGACAAGGAGTATGGAACTGAGGTGTAAACCCAGGGATGTGCAGGGTGCAGCATGTGGGGTCAGAGACCCAGCCCATGGTCGCATCGGGGGGGAGCACACTGCAAGCCAAAACAAGTGTAATGTAACGGGTGGCAGTAAATGGCACAATGGACAACATGGAAATGTGTAGAGGAAGAGTGCCAAAAGCACACAGGAGTCTGGGTCACATGGCTAGAGGGCATATGTCCAGGAGGAGGCAGGTGAACCACTCACTGCAGAACATCTTGGGCAGACATCATCCCCTGTACTGTGTACAGTGCAGGAGACCACACCACAAGTGGCAAATAGCACTGCTGGAGAGGGTCTAGGTAAGTGAAACCAGGACGATGTAGGGCATGGAATGGAGGACCCAAGATCAGGGCTGTGCCAACAACTGCAGTGGCCTCCCCTCAAAATATTCTGTGGGGCCCACCCTGACCAATAAACATAAAATAACCAACAGCCCATATGACATTATTATAGTGTATGTTGTATTGTATCAGTCCTGCTGAGCATAAATAGTATGTTCATGCCCCCTGCCCCCTTGCTGACACCATGATCCAATGTAATATGTTCCTGCTCCTCCTTAGGGAAATGAGCACCAAGATAAGTAGATATTATGAGAAATGATTCTGTTGTCCCTTTATTCAGTACCCTCTCCCCCCAACCATGTGACACAGGAGCTGACACAACTGCTGAAAGACCCAGATTCAAATGGATAAGCAACCTCCAAAGAGAAACATGCGATCTTGTCTATGAGAAAATGTTGTCCTAATGCTGACCACTGAGGCATTGGGCCCCCCTAACAGTGTGGGACCTACTGCAACCGCATGTCTCATACCCCCCTGGTCACTGCCCTGCCTAAGAGGATAGGCTGCAAGAGTGTGGGCTGATGATACTGAAGGAGAAGAGAACAGGGTGGACATGATAGGGCAACAAATGAAACAGGGAACCACAGCAGTGGAGACAAAGAGATAGACAGACCACAGTAGGGGGCACAACCAGGGGGCATGACTGGATGCTGGAGGTGGGCCAAGACAGAGTGGCATGCAGGACACAGTACATCCCTGACAGGTGGTGTGGCCATGCAAAGCATTCCTCGGGAGTCTGGAAGAGGAGGGCATGGTGGAGGGTGATGGGGAGGATAGTGACAAGGATAGACCCATGCTGAAGCTGACCTACACTGGGGGAGAGTGAGCACCCAAGAGGGGCTGCCTACCATGCAGACACAACACACTATAAGGCCCAGTCTGCCTGCTGGCAGTATAGCAGAATGTCAGTACATCAATGTAGGGAAGGTGAAGTAGTGGCATGCAACATGCAGATGACAGGTAGGATGTATGGACACAGAAAGAAATGAAGGCCAAGAAGCATACAACATGGTATACAGAAGGACACAATTGCCCATGGCAGGCCACCCCTGTGTAAGTAGGACAGGTGCCAGGCTGACTGATGTGGGTACAGAGGTGACCCAACAGAGCAAGTGTCACATACACAACAGCAGGTCACAGGCAGCAGACATGGGTGTAGGCAGATGTACACCACGCACACCAGGGTGTGCAAAATTAAATAAGGGGGTAGCACACAGGATATGAACTGCTACTGTGTCCCATGAAACTTAACAAACAAGATACTGTACCCGGCTGTACTGTCAGTCACAGGAATGCTATGTAGAAGGACTGGTCATGAAAACGCACCATAAGGACAATACAATCTGACAGGCTCTGGTCCGCTAGGTGGGTGTAACAGGGAGCAATGCATGACAGTCATACTCACCCATGCGTGGCAACAACAGCTGTCATGGGATACAGAGGTTGGATGTATTGTGCCAATGAGGTAACTAACATGGTCCTGGTGTATGGGTGGAAATAGTCTGCCCACAGTCATGGGGGGAGGTTACCCCAACAAGGGGGGGACCAGTGAGGTCATAAAGTGTGCAGATCGCAAAACACTGGCTACACCCCTGGCAGCTGAAATGGACAGCACAGGTCATGCAGCCCTCCCTTGTACACAGTCAGCCACACATGCAAGCATACAACATGAATGGTACTGCACATAGCATGCCCAGTAAGAATGCCCCCCCAAGCCACTGGAAGGCACAAGATGCAGCACAGTGCTGGGAGATCTGGAATAACACAACCATCATGACAGAGCATCACTGTGAGCAAACAGCAGAGGTATACAACACACAATGCCACACCCAGCACTGGATCAAGAATGTGTGCCTGGCAATGGCTGACACATACACTATACCCACACCACATTCATGTTCGGAAGGGAAATATGCAGCAGCACAATCAAAGTGTACCTTATGCACAGGCTGCACGAAATGGACTGTCCACAATATGCAGCTGGATCCCAGTGGTGACAGCCACAAACACAGATGCACAAACATGCACATGTGAGTAATGCAGCACAACCCAGAACAGGTGCCAACCCGATCCTGTACGTGACAGACAAGTAAAACCTGTCCAGAACAATATGCCCATAACTGGGAACAGACATCTGACAAATGCAATATAACCCAGTCATACAATGTAGTGCAGAACACAGTATCAGATGCAAAACAGCAGGAAGAGTGTGTGAGCCTAGCCCACACATATGCACACTGCACGAGACAAACAAACAGCAGCCAGCAGCAGGTACACAGCACATGGTCATGTTGAGGTAGGGAGAACTGGACAAGGCCACAGACTGGGTGGACTGGCAGCCATAGGTGCATGTGAGTAGCAAAACAATCCACACTGTAATAGACATCTGTTGTACTGAGATCAGTGACACCAAAGTATGACACACACAACAGTGATGATGTCTGCCAACAAAGTACAGCCAAGGCAGTACAGAAACATGGCATGTCAGAACACCACAGTAACACAGCCAGTGACACACCTGTACAAAGCAACCTGAGTGATGTGTACTACACAGATAAAGGTATGATGCACGGTGCCCCAGCAAAGAACTGTGTTAACCAATACGCACCCACAAAAGGTGAGGCAGTCCAGACACTGTATGACCACAAAATACACCATATCATGAATGTACTTGGAGATGGATCCTGCCACACTGTGGTATTGGGTGTCAACATATGTAAGGGTTCTGGATGGATACAGTGAATGTGCATTGGACAAGCATGTGTCACTGTAGTTGACATGTCTCAGTCCCCACAGGTGGAGGAGCCTGGGATGTACCCACACTCACTGATGCTGAAGAGAGGGTAGTACTACACCTACAGGAGGTAAATATCAGTGGAGTCAGCCAAATGGACATCCTAAGCATGCAGCTACAGGCAGGAGGTATGTACACATAATCTGCTACATAAACATGACAAGCACAGCGTACTATGTTGGTTTCACATGCATGTGGGTGGGATGTGCCATGCTGTGTGGTGTGCAGTGTGTGAGAGATGCTGTGCATACCACACACACACTGTACACATGCAAGGGGATGATAACATGGAATGTACATGGATGTATGGCTACAGAATGCTGACATGAGCATGACACATGCCATATGTGACTAAGTGGGAACACATGATGAGGGGTAACAGCAATGGATAGAGACACATGAAGGTCAGACCCAATGATGCTGCAATCCATGTACAACAATGATGTCAGAAAGCAGCATTGTGGACATGACCATGGACCGGGGAAGGACATAGAAACATAGAAACATAGACTTTGATAACAGATAAGAACCACTTGGCCCACCTAGTCTGCCCATTTCCCTACCTAGAGGATAAGCTGCAGATCCTATTTAACCAACAGCCAATTTCTTCCTACCCCCCATAAAATTGCCTTATGTCTGTCATGCATTCTTGAATTCTCACAGTTTTAAGACCCCACAACCTCCTCAGGAAGGCATGTTCCATGTGTCCACCATCGTCTCTGTGAAAAATACTTCCTCCACATTGCCCCTGAGCCCTCTATCTTCAAATTGTGTCCCTTCTTCTTGCACATTTCTTTTCTGAAAGATGCTACCCTTTGGACTTTGTTGATTCCACTGAGGTACTTCAATGTTTCTATCATATCCCCAACTCCTCCTTTCCTCAAGGGTATACATATTAAGCTCCTTTAGCCTCTCCTAGAAGTATGGCCTCTCTTGCAGACCTTGCACCATTTTAGTTGCCCTCCTCTGAACTGCCTCCATCCTGTCTATGTCCTTGCCCGGAGATGGGGTCTCCTGAACTGGATGCAGTACTCCTGATGGGGTCTCACTAACTGTCTGTTCAGGGGGATAACAACTTCCTGTTTTCTGCTGGTGATGCCTCTCCTTATACATCACAGTATCCCCCAGCCCTTCCTACTGCCTTCTCACATTGCTTGCTAACCTTAAGGTCATCTGATATGATTACCCCCAGGTCCCATTCCATTTTTGTTGTTGTTACTACCTCCCCCCACATTGTGTAATCTTCCCCTGTGTTTTTGTTTCCCAAGCGCGTTACTTTGCACTTATTTGCATTGAATCCAAGCTGCCATACTTCTGACCATTCCTCCAACCTTGCCAAGTCCCTTCTCATCCTTTCCCCATCTCCTTGTGTATCAACCCTGTTGCAGATCTTTGTGTCATCTGCAAAGGCATACTTTCCTTCAGTCCCTCTGCAATGTCACTATAAAGACATTAGAAAGGACTGGACCCAGTACTGAACCCTACGGTACACCACTAGTAACCCCTCTTTCTTCTGAGTGGACTCCATTTACAATTACCTTCTGTGTCCTGTTGTTCAACCAATGTTTTTACCCAGGCTACCACCCTGGGACCCACTCCAAGGCTGGTTAATTTGACCACTAATCTTTTGTGTGGGACTGTGTCAAATGCCTTGCTAAAGTCTAGGTAAGCCATGTCCACAGCCCTCCCTGGTCTCTACTTTGGTCACCCAGTCAAAGAAATCAATTAGATTCATCTGACATGACCTTCCCATAGAACCCATGCTGCCTTGGGTTCTGTGCCCCTGGCCTCTAGGTACTCAACAATTCTTTCCTTCAGAAGTGATTTCATCACTTTTCCTACACAGAAGGTCAAACTGACAGATCTGTAGTTCTCCACACCTCTGTCTTGCTCCCACTTTGTGAAGGGAATCTCATCAGCCTTCTTCCAGTCCTCAGGTACCACACCATCCTCCCATAATTTGTTATAAAGGGTACTCGGTGGTGTCACTAGTTCTCTGCTTTTAGAATTCTGGGGTGAATCCCATCTGGCCCCATTGCTTTGTCCACCTTCAGTTTTAGGAGTTCTTTCAGAACCCTTTCTTCTGTGAAAGGACTGGGATCGACCCCCCTCTCCAGAGTGCTTCTGTTAATTGGATTAGGCACCTCCCCCACTTTCTCTTTTGTGAATACTGAACAGAAGTATTCATTCCAGTATCCTACTTTTTTCACTGTCACTCTCCGCCCACCCACCATCCATTCTATTTAGCCTCCACTATCCCTCCTTTGTCTTTCTCGCTCCTGATATACCTATATAGATTTTATCCCTTCTTAGCAGTTGGCTATCTTTTTCATCAGTTTGTACCTTTGCTATTCTGACTACCCTCCTGCTTCCTTCTGCCTTAACTGGTACAGTTCTCTGTCCTGCTTCTTCTGTGTTTCCTTATACTTCCTAAATGCTATCTTTTTCTCCCTAACCTTCACCGCCACTTCTTTTGAGAACCATAGTGGCTTTTTCTTTCATTTGATTTGTTTATTTGCTTCACACAAAGGCTTGTTGCCCTCTGTGATGGCAGTTTGATATTCCCCATTGTTGCTCCAGGACAGGACACAGAGGCAATAAAAGGAATAGCGTAGGAAAACAACAGCAGCACAACACATAGTTGGAGGACATGTAGTATAGTGACTGGTGGGTGTCAATGATCTAATAAGAAAATGTAACACACAGAACTGGGAGGGGGCATTTGCACTTGCAGGTGACAGGAAGCAGTGGGTGTGGGAAGCATGAGAACACTGCTTCAATGGTGTCTGCAGGTACACAACCACAGAACCGAGAACACAGAATATATGACCAGTACTGTCAGAAACACAGCACCACACATTGCCAGAAATGAACACACAAGGGTGGAAACAGTGCAGATGTGAACTGAACATGTGCCATGAACACACACAAAGGTCAGCATGGTGATGTCGGGGAAACAGTGACATACATGGCCAACCCCTGTCCTGGGTGCAACAAGGTGAGGCATAGATGTACATCACAGACACAGGGAGACAAGAACCGAAACACACTCGACCTTAATGCACACAGCCACATGCAGTATGAGGAGCACATGACTGGACAGGGTGAGAGGGCACAAAATGTAGAAGCTGTGGAGTGGCACAAGGATCAGAGAGGTGGGCATCATAGGACCCCACAATACTGTCACATAGGAGGCCAGGCAAATGACCAGTAGGCCTGCCCAGGAGAACAATGGTAGCACACAAGTAGTAAGCTGCTACTGGAAAGCAGTAGGGTGTGTGTGAAAATGTGCAAGCATGAACAATGTAGGTGCAAACCTTGCTGCAATAGGTGGATGGCCATGAAGCACTGGCCCTGCAGTGCCACCAGAACACACTGCAGCTGTGCAGTACAGTAATGTAGGCCAGCAACAGGCCACAACATGCTGTCCCTGAGGCTGGATACCGACCAGGTAGGGGTACACAGGAGGGATACATGGAGGTGGAGGGCACACAGGTCAATGGCTGGCAACTAAGAAAGGATGCTGGAGACAAGTAATGGTGACAAGGAACAGGAAGCGTGTAATGGTTGTGGACATTAACCTATAAGATGCCATAATGAACACACACACAGGATATGGATGACAGGGAGCAGACAGAGGCAAGCTATCAGTGACTTGCCACTGTGCACCCAGGCAGGTACTGTCACCATGTCAGCCACCATGCACCCCAATGGTATGTGAGACAAGCACTCACCACCACATACACACCACCGGACACAAGGTGCATAGGCATGTGCCCATACCAACTCAAGGCATAGCAAGACATGGAGCCCTGTGTAATGTTCTGTGCCCTGCACAGGAGACAGACTGCAGCAATGTGATGCATGTGGGACACAGTATACATACCGGAACAGAACAGGGCTACACACACACAATGCAGCTGGACAGGAGATGTACACACATGTACTGCAAGGGAAACAACAATGCCCAATACTGACATAGTTGCCTGACTATGGGATGTGCAGTAACAAGGGGGCAGACGTGGTAGATAGGGAGGAAATGAGCAGAAGTGAAAGAGCAGGTACAATGTCATGGGGATGGTAGTAGAAACATGTCATGGCTGTAGTGATGTGGGTGCTGAGACAGACACTAGGTGAAGCCAAGTATCTATTTTCGGGAACATAGGCAATGATAATGTGTGTTATAATGAACCAGGTTGATGTAGTCAGTAGTATCTGCAACACAACCATGACCCAGATGAGTATGACTTTGTTGCACCCTGCTGGCAGATTAATGCTGAAATGTAGAACAGGAATGGCCTACTCCACTGCACAAGCAGGAGGACTGCATGCAGACTGGTGAATACTGTACCTGCACGATGATGAAGGTTCAAAGCACAGATAATGAATGGCACACATGGTGCATAGACAAGTGTCCATTGCACAACAGTGTGATGTTGGCCTGTGGGAAGTTGTGCAAGCACATACTGGGGATGTACGTGTCACTCATGGGTTTCCACTGTGAATGCACTGTGATGCACAGTACAGTGCAGTGTGGCAGAATGAGCTGCACTGTCACATGTGACTGGAACATGACCAAAGGAGTTGGTGGCATGTGCTATGCAGTGTGTGCTGGACAAACAGCATTGCAGAACTGCACAGCAATGTGTCACACCACACATGGCAACACTGTACACATGCTTGACTCTGGCTGTGGTGGAATCACTCAGGTGTGAAAACAACAGCATCCAAATGGAGGCAGACCCTGAGAAGGTGCACTGGCCTGCCATGATGGACACCTGGACACAGCAAAACATACCTGACACAGGCATATGTTCAGCAGGGGCAGGATACATGGAAGGCAAACACACAGGGCCCATAGGGACAGTACAAACTGGAATGATATCAGGGCCATGATGTGCATAGCAGGGGATGTGCAATGGGGCTATGCCATGGTGTCCATGTGTGCACAGGGCTGAGTGGACAGGACTGTGAATCAAAATGACTACAGCCACAGAGAGTGGGTCATATAGTGACATGTGTGGCATGATCCGCTGGCCACTGAGCAAACCCAGCAAAGGGACAATAACAGCAGACATCCAGACACAACAGAGTGAATAATGCAACTGCAGACATGCTGTATGTATGGCATGTGGAATGTGGAGAAACAGAATGCATGTGGTAACACATGTAGAGGTACAACAAACACAACACACAGCAACACATGTGAAGACACAACTGCATGGTGAGCACTGCAGCTACACATGTGCCTGGCACTCTTTTTCCCAGATGTGAACAGCTGCAAGGGCATTGCCAACACATGAGCAACACACACACCGCGGGGTTGAGGTGTGTACATGTGAGTCAAGCAACTGAACAATGATTGGCCGTAGTCTACCATGCACCACACAATGGCCACTGTCGTTCATGCAGCAACACACAGACCACCAGCAATGCCTGCAGCAGAGACAGAATAGTCAGACCATTCAGTATGAATGCCATCAGCTGCACAGAGAGCAGATATGTCTGCACACCCTCCACATGTGGAATGATGTCTCCAGTCACAGATGCACAGCTGCAGTGAACCATGTCAGATGTACTCACACCTGTCCCGACCACACCCAACCCAGCCACAGTACCCACCCTTATACAGCATCCTCGAAACAGTGCACACCATGGTGCAAACCCATTGCAGTAGCAGAGACACACCACCAGCACCCCTCTGTGCCCTGCACCCCAGGCAAGTGATGGGTGAGCGCTGCCATCCACCGCTTCCTCCTCATGGCACCCTGATTGTGCCACTATAATGATTCCTTTCATCCTGGGAGATCCTCAGCATGTTATCCATGACCCCCCCATGAACTGGCCTTCAGCCACCCTGGGCCACTACGCATGGATCCACACCCTGCTTTCTGGACCTTGTCAGTTGGTCTCCACTGAACCCTCCCTAGGAATGTGACATCCATCTAGAACTGTCACCAAGACTGCATAGATATCCCGAGGTGTTGCAATACCAAACCGTAGTACAAGGATAGGAACAGTGCCACCCCTCCAGGGGTTGTCCTCATGGTGATACAGACCAGCATCCTAGGTGCCCTTGCCATTACCCATGTACATGTCTGGCCAGTGTAGCATGATAAATACCAATACCACCATGACCCTCACACACACACGAGTATGGAAATGACATACCCACCCAGTGCGCAACCATAGTGAAGTAAGCCGTCTCACAGGTGCAGATACGAGACGGTGATCTGCGCTTGAACTCCTGAGGCCTGATACTGGACAACCCTGTTAGAGGCACAATAGTTGCATGCAAGGCTACCAACACCACACACCCACCATGACACCTAGTCCTGAGTCATCTGTGAATGGACACCATCCACACCCATACACCGGTCCCATGACTGAGACATAGGTATGACTAGTGTTGTCACAGCACTGGCTCCTGTGCCAACACAGTAATGACACACTCTGCGGATAAGCCCAGTCTGCCAACACCACACTGTGAGTATGCTCACAATGCCTACACCACTTCACTGAACACCACCCACCCCACCCCCATATCTGTCAGTGTAGCCAGCAGGCTATTGTGGTGTACACAGTGGATTGCATGCTGATGCATGGAAAATGGCGGTCCCCTAAATGCAACACTAGTCCTGGACCTTTGGCGCACACACACAGATGTAGACAAGGGTAGTACAACACATACAGTCTGTACCACAGCAATGCCGCCAATCCTCCAAACACCCACAACAGTGAAGGCCACTCCAGGGCCCATCCATTGACAAACCACCACCATCATGCAGAGAACAAATGCCAGCCCACTGAGCCACCCTGCCATGTCAGTCAGTCGAACATGGGAATTTGAAACTGTATGATACACAGTGGTCGTGATGTGTACTGGACACCGTCCCTTAGTACATGTGCGGTGCAACAACACTGTACACCCACAAAGGTGGTATGTAAGTAATGGGCAGTGGTACACCATTGTGAATAGTGCCACTGGGCATACACAATGCCACATACATGCTATGTGATGGACTCCAGTACAGACATTATGGATGTGACATGAAGGCGCATGCTGCACATAAGAGCACTCCAATGTAGACAGCAGCATCTGTGATGTGAACCACAAGCAGTGTCCACACAACCACAGCACATATGATGATAGGATGACATTTGTGAATGATAATGGAGTAGATAACACGCAGCACAGGCACAGACTGGGCATAATGGCAGCAGAGCTGAGTGGAGCACCGTGCTGTGGCATGATGCACACTGTCAATGTGCTGCAGTGGTGTGCCATAGGAACCCTGTAGTGTACCACATGTAACTGTACAATGTCACAATGCATTGAATGCCATGCCTTAGGAAGGGATAGACACAACCATGATCAAGTTATAATGTGTATGTTGTTGTACACCTACAGATGATATTAAGGAGACCAGTGCTACAAAGCCCACGACCACAACAGGGGACAACGAGGTCACAGCAACAGGTGTGCAACACACCACAGCAGCGACTACACACTGCAACAGGGCATTCAACAGAGCCACAGACAATGGAGTGGCAATGGTGTGCAGAACCGAACTACACAGCTGCATGAGGAGGAGCATCACGGACAGTGTCCCCAATCGAGAACATTGCGAGGACATCCCACCATCCATCCTGCACCTGGGTCCCCTGAGAATGGACACGTCTGGACTGTCAATAGGGGACCTTGACCTGCGGACACCCACATCATTGCACATTCAGCAACAGTCTGAGGTGATGCCGATGATGCAAGACATGTCTCAATCCCCACAGGTGGAGGAGCCTGGGATGTACCCACACTCACTGATGCTGAAGAGAGGGTAGTACTACACCTACAGGAGGTAAATATCAGTGGAGTCAGCCAAATGGACATCCTAAGCATGCAGCTACAGGCAGGAGGTATGTACACATAATCTGCTACATAAACATGACAAGCACAGCGTACTATGTTGTTGGTTTCACATGCATGTGTGGGATGTGCCATGCTGTGTGGTGTGCAGTGTGCGAGAGAGATGCTGTGCATACCACACACACACACTGTACATGCAAGGGATGATAACATGGAATGTACATGGATGTTGGCTACAGAATGCTGACATGAGCATGACACATGCCATATGTGACTAAGTGAGAACACATGATGAGGGGTAACAGCAATGGATGAGACACATGAAGGTCAGACCCAATGATGCTGCAATCCATGTACAACAATGATGTCAGAAAGCAGCATTGTGGACATGACCATGGACCGGGGAAGGACATAGAAACATAGAAACATAGACTTTGATAACAGATAAGAACCACTTGGCCCACCTAGTCTGCCCATTTCCCTACCTAGAGGATAAGCTGCAGATCCTATTTAACCAACAGCCAATTTCTTCCTACCCCCCATAAAAATTGCCTTATGTCTGTCCCATGCATTCTTGAATTCTCCCACAGTTTTAGACCCCACAACCTCCTCAGGAAGGCTGTTCCATGTGTCCACCATCGTCTCTGTGAAAAAATACTTCCTCACATTGCCCCTGAGCCCCTCTATCTTCAAATTGTGTCCCCTTCTTCTTGCACATTTCTTTTTCTGAAAGATGCTACCCTTTTGGACTTTGTTGATTCCACTGAGGTACTTCAATGTTTCTATCATATCCCCCAACTCCCTCCTTTCCTCAAGGGTATACATATTAAGCTCCTTTAGCCTCTCCTCGTATGGCCTCTCTTGCAGACCTTGCACCATTTTAGTTGCCCTCCTCTGAACTGCCTCCATCCTGTCTATGTCCTTGCGGAGATGGGGTCTCCTGAACTGGATGCAGTACTCCTGATGGGGTCTCACCAACTGTCTGTTCAGGGGGATAACAACTTCCTGTTTTCTGCTGGTGATGCCTCTCCTTATACATCACAGTATCCCCCAGCCCTTCCTACTGCCTTCTCACATTGCTTGCTAACCTTAAGGTCATCTGATATGATTACCCCCAGGTCCCATTCCATTTTTGTTGTTGTTACTACCTCCCCCCACATTGTGTAATCTTCCCCTGTGTTTTTGGTTCCCAAGCGCGTTACTTTGCACTTATTTGCATTGAATCCAAGCTGCCATACTTCTGACCATTCCTCCAACCTTGCCAAGTCCCTTCTCATCCTTTCCCCATCTCCTTGTGTATCAACCCTGTTGCAGATCTTTGTGTCATCTGCAAAGAGGCATACTTTTCCTTCCAGTCCCTCTGCAATGTCACTTATAAAGACATTAGAAAGGACTGGACCCAGTACTGAACCCTGCGGTACACCACTAGTAACCCCTCTTTCTTCTGAGTGGACTCCATTTACAATTACCTTCTGTGTCCTGTTGTTCAACCAATGTTTTTACCCAGGCTACCACCCTGGGACCCACTCCAAGGCTGGTTAATTTGACCACTAATCTTTTGTGTGGGACTGTGTCAAATGCCTTGCTAAAGTCTAGGTAAGCCATGTCCACAGCCCCTCCCTGGTCTACTACTTTGGTCACCCAGTCAAAGAAATCAATTAGATTCATCTGACATGACCTTCCACTGTGAACCCATGCTGCCTTGGGTTCTGTGCCCCACTGGCCTCTAGGTACTCAACAATTCTTTCCTTCAGAAGTGATTTCATCACTTTTCCTACCACAGAGGTCAAACTGACAGATCTGTAGTTTCCTGCCTCTGTCTTGCTCCCACTTTTGTGAAGGGGAATCTCATCAGCCTTCTTCCAGTCCTCAGGTACCACACCATCCTCCCATAATTTGTTATAAAGGGTACTCGGTGGTGTCACTAGTTCTCTGCTTTTAGAATTCTGGGGTGAATCCCATCTGGCCCCATTGCTTTGTCCACCTTCAGTTTTAGGAGTTCTTTCAGAACCCTTTCTTCTGTGAAAGGACTGGGATCGACCCCCCTCTCCAGAGTGCTTCTGTTAATTGGATTAAGCACCTCCCCCACTTTCTCTTTTGTGAATACTGAACAGAAGTATTCATTCAGTATCCCTGCTTTTTCACTGTCACTCTCTGCCCACCCACCATCCATTCTATTTAGCCTCACTATCCCTCCCTTTGTCTTTCTACGCTCCCTGATATACCTATATAAGATTTTATCCCCTTCTTAACCCAGTTGGCTATCTTTTCATCAGTTTGTACCTTTGCTATTCTGACTACCCTCCCTGCTTCCTTCTGCCTTAACTGGTACAGTTCTCTGTCCTGCTTCTTCTGTGTTTCCTTATACTTCCTAAATGCTATCTTTTTCTCCCTAACCTTCACCGCCACTTCTTTTGAGAACCATAGTGGCTTTTTCTTTCATTTTGATTTGTTTATTTGCTTCACACAAAGGCTTGTTGCCTCTGTGATGGCAGTTTTGATATTTCCCCATTGTTGCTCCAGGACAGGGACACAGAGGCAATAAAAAGGGAATGACGTAGGAAAGCAACAGCAGCACAACACATAGTTGGAGGGACATGTAGTATGGTGACTGGTGGGTGTCAATGATCTGTAAGCAAAATGTAACACACAGAACTGGGAGGGGGCATTTGCACTTGCAGGTGACAGGAAGCAGTGGGTGTGGGAAGCATGAGAACACTGCTTCAATGGTGTCTGCAGGTACACAACCACAGAACAAAACACAGGAATATATGACCAGTGTCAGAAACACAGCACCACACATTGCCAGAAATGAACACACAAGGGTGGAAACAGTGCAGATGTGAACTGAACATGTGCCATGAACACACACAAAGGTCAGCATGGTGATGTCGGGGAAACAGTGACATACATGGCCAACCCCTGTCCTGGGTGCAACAAGGTGAGGCATAGATGTACATCACAGACACAGGGAGACAAGAACCCGAAACACACTCGGCACGCAATGCACACCGGCCATGCAGTATGAGGAGCACATGACTGGACAGGGTGAGAGGGCACAAAATGTAGAAGCTGTGGAGTGGCACAAGGATCAGAGGAGGTGGGCATCATAGGACCCACAATACTGTCACACATAGGAGGCCAGGCAAATGACCAGTAGGCCTGCCCCAGGAGAACAATGGTAGCACACAAGTAGTAAGCTGCTACTGGGAAAGCAGTAGGGTGTGTGTGAAAATGTGCCAAAGCATGAACAATGTGAGGTGCAAACCTTGCTGCAATAGGTGGATGGCCATGAAGCACTGGCCCTGCAGTGCCACCAGGAGCCACACTGCAGCTGTGCAGTACAGTAATGTAGGCCAGCAACAGGCCACAACATGCTGTCCCTGGGCGCTGGATACCGACAAGGTAGGGTACACCAGGAGGGATACACATTGGAGGTGGCACACACAGGTCAATGGCTGGCAACAGAGAAAGGATGCTGGAGACAAGTAATGGTGACAAGGAACAGGAAACGTGTAATGGTTGTGGACATTAACCTATGTAGATGCCATAATGAACACACACACAGGATATGGATGACAGGGAGCAGACAGAGAGGCAAGCTATCAGTGACTTGCCACTGTGCATGGGCAGGTACTGTCACCATGTCAGCCACCATGCACCCCAATGGTATGTGGAACCAAGCACATATCACCACCACATACACACCACGGACACAAGGTGCACAACGGGCATGTGCCCATACCAACTCAAGGCATAGCAAGACATGGAGCCCTGTGTAATGTTCTGTGCCCTGCACAGGAGACAGACTGCAGCAATGTGATGCATGTGGGACACAGTATACATACCGGAACAGAACAGGGCTACACACACACAATGCAGCTGGACAGGAGATGTACACACATGTACTGCAAGGGAAACAACAATGCCCAATCACTGACATAGTTGCCTGACTATGGGATGTGCAGTAACAAGGGGGGGCAGGCGTGGTAGATAGGGAGGAAATGAGGCAGAAGTGAAGAGCAGGTACAATGTCATGGGGATGGTAGTAGAAACATGTCATGGCTGTAGTGATGTGGGTGCTGAGACAGACACTAGGTGAAGCCAAGTATCTATTTGCGGGAACATAGGCAATGATAATGTGTGTTATAATGAACCAGGTTGATGTGTCAGTAGTATCTGCAACACAACCATGACCCAGGTGGTATGACTGTTGCACCCCTGCTGCAAGATTAATGCTGAAATGTAGAACAGGGAATGGCCTACTCCACTGCACAAGCAGGAGGACTGCATGCAGACTGGTGAATACTGTACCTGCACGATGATGAAGGTTCAAAGCACAGATAATGAATGGCACACATGGTGCATAGACAAGTGTCCATTGCACAACAGTGTGATGTTGGCCTGTGGGAAGTTGTGCAAGCACATACTGGGGATGTACGTGTACTCATGGGTTTCCACTGTGAAAATGCACTGTGATGCACAGTACAGTGCAGTGTGGCAGAATAGAGCTGCACTGCAATGTGACTGGAACGACCAAGGAGTTGGTGGCATGTGCTATGCGGTGTGTGCTGGACAAACAGCATTGCAGAACTGCACAGCAATGTCACACCACACATATAGCAACACTGTACACATGCTTGACTCTGGCTGTGGTGGAATCACTCGGTGTGAAAACAACAGCATCAAATGGAGGCAGACCCTGAGAAGGTGCACTGGCCTGCCATGATGGACACCTGGACACAGCAAAACATACCTGACACAGGCATATGTTCAGCAGGGGCAGGATACATGGAAGGCAAACACACACAGGGCCCATAGGGACAGTACAAACTGGAATGATATCAGGGCCATGATGTGCATAGCAGGGGATGTGCAATGGGGCTATGCCATGGTGTCCATGTGTGCACAGGGCTGAGTGGACAGGACTGTGAATCAAAATGGCCACAGCCACAGAGGGTGGGTCATATAGTGACATGTGTGGCATGATCCGCTGGCCCACTGAGCAAACCCAGCAAAGGGACAATAACAGCAGACATCCAGACACAACAGAGTGAATAATGCAACTGCAGACATGCTGTATGTATGGCATGTGGAATGTGGAGAAACAGAATGCATGTGGTAACACATGTAGAGGTACAACAAACACAACACACAGCAACACATGTGAAGACACAACTGCATGGTGAGCACTGCAGCTACACATGTGCCTGGCACTCTTTTTCCCAGATGTGAACAGCTGCAAGGGCATTGCCAACACATGAGCAACACACACACCGTGGGGTTGGTGTGTACATGTGTGTAGGGCAACACAGACAATGATTGGCCATGGTCTGCCATGCACACACTGCACAATGCACTGTGTTCATGCAGCAACACACAGACCACCAGCAATGCCTGCAGCAGAGACAGAATAGTCAGACCATTCCGTGTAAGAATGCCATCAGCTGCACAGGAAAGCAGATGTCTGCACACCCTCATGTGGAATGATGTCTCCAGTCACAGATGCAGCAGCTGCAGTAGACCATGTCAGATGTACTCACACCTGTCCCGACCACACCCAACCCAGCCACAGTACCCACCCATATCAGCATCCTCGACAGTGCACACCATGGTGCAAACCCATTGCAGTGACAGAACACACCACCCATGCCCCTCTGTGCCTACCCCCAGGCAAGTGATGGGTGAGCAGCTGCCATCCACCAACCTCCTCATGGCACCCTGATTGTGCCACTGTAATGATTCCTTTCACATCCTGGAGATCCTCTGGCATGTTATCCATGACCCCCCCATGAGCACAGCTGACCACCCTGGGCCACTACTCATGGATCCACACCCTGCTTTCTGGACCTTGTCAGTTGGTCTCCACTGAACCCTCCCTAGGAATGTGACATCCATCTAGAACTGTCACCAAGACTGCATAGATATCCCGAGGTGTTGCAATACCAAACCGTAGTACAAGGATAGGAACAGTGCCACCCCTCCAGGGGTTGTCCTCATGATGATACAGACCAGCATCCTAGGTGCCCTTGCCATTACCCATGTACATGTCTGGCCAGTGTAGCATGATAAATACCAATACCACCATGACCCTCACACACACACGAGTATGGAAATGACATACCCACCCAGTGTACAACCATGGCGGGTAAACCGTCTCACAGGTGCAGATACGAGCAGTGATCTGCATGAACTCACAGTGCCCTGATACTGGACAACCCTGTTAGAGGCACAATAGTTGCATGCAAGGCTACCAACACCACACACCCACCATGACACCTAGTCCTGAGTCATCTGTGAATGGACACCATCCACACCCATACACCGGTCCCATGACTGAGACATAGGTATGACTAGTGTTGTACCGCACTGGCTCCTGTGCCAACACAGTAATGACACACTCTGCGGAAAAGCCCAGTCTGCCAACACCACACTGTAGTATGCTCACAATGCCTACCACCACTTCACTGAACACCCACCCACCCCCATATCTGTCAGTGTAGCCAGCAGGCTGTTGTGGTGTACACAGTGAAGTGCATGCTGATGCATGGAAAATGGCGGTCCCCTAAATGCAACACTAGTCCTGGACCTTTGGCGCACACACACAGATGTAGACAAGGGTAGTACAACACATACAGTCTGTACCACAGCAATGCCGCCAATCCTCCAAACACCCACAACAGTGAAGGCCACTCCAGGGCCCATCCATTGACAAACCACCACCATCATGCAGAGAACAAATGCCAGCACTAGGCCACCCTCACACGCCAGTCCAGTCGAACATGGGTGAAAACTGTGATACACAGTGGTCGTGATGTGTACTGGACACACGTCCCTTAGCACATGTGCAGTGCAACAACACTGTACACACCACAAAGGTGGTATGTAAGTAATGGGCAGTGGTGCACACCATTGTGAATAGATGCCACTGAGCCACACACAATGCCACATACATGCTATGCGTGGACTCAGTACAGACATATGGATGTGCATGGGCGTTGCTGCATATGTGTGCGCTCCAATGTGGGCAGCAGCATCTGTGATGTGAACACAAGCAGTGTCCACATACACACCACAGCACATATGATGATAGGATGACATTTGTGAATGATAATGGAGTAGATAACAGAGCACAGGCACAGATGGGCATGTGTGACAGAGCTGGTGAGAGCACCGTACTGTGGCATGATGCACACTGTCCAATGTGCTACAGTAGTGTACCATAGGAACCCTGTAGTGTACCACATGTAACTGTACAATGTCACAATGCATTGAATGTATGCCTTAGGAAGGGATAGACACAACCATGATCAAGTTATAATGTGTATATGTTGTTGTACACCTACAGATGATATTGGGAGACCAGTGCTACAAAGCCCACGACCACAACCAGGGGACAGCAGGTCACAGCAACAGGTGTACACCCAACACACCACAGCAGCTGACCTACACACTGCAGCAGGGCATTCAACAGAGCCACAGACAATGGATGGCAATGGTGTGGCAGAACCAGACACACAGCTGCATGAGGAGGAGCATGCGGACAGTGTCCCCATCGAGAACATTGCCGAGGACATCCCACCATCCATCCTGCATGGGTCCCCTGAGAATGGACACGTCTGGACTGTCAATAGGGGACCTTGTGTTGCGGACACCCACATCATTGCACATTCAGCAACAGTCTGAGGGTGATGCCGATGATGCACAGAGTGACCATAGTTGCTATGGGGACACCATCCTGAATGCAGAGAGGCAGATCAGTGTAGCTGTAGGAAACCTACAGGACGCCCTGTCACAACAACATGATGTACCTCAGAATACACCCATCAGCCCATAGATGCTGTACAGTCAGTAGCAGTAGCAGTGCGGCAAAACAACCAGACACAGTGGCAATTGAGTGCAGATATAGTGGGTGCACTACATGCAATCTCCGGTGCCACAGCCAGGCAAAACACCATAATCCAGAAGCACACTGAACTGTTGCATGCCATTCATGAGACACAGATGTCCTTCATGAGGGAGATGAGTCAGATGCTGGTAGGGCAGCATGCAACACTGGTAGAACATGTGGGGGCACTCAACAGACAGACTGGTGCAATGCAATGGTTATCCAATACACTGACAGCAATGGGCACACCCCATGTGGACATGGCTGAGCCAGTGGCCATGCACACAACAATGCCTGAGGAGTCCACCACCAGGGAGCAAGTTTCTGCCCAAGTCAGCACCCATATCCCACCACATGCGTGTGGACCCACACATGTACAGACACACACACACAGCAGGGCACACTATGCAGTCACATGATGTGATAGCAACACTGTGAACCAGCTGCAGGTGTAGATATGTATAGGGATGGACAACACTGTGTACCCACACTGAGCATGCAACATGGAGAGGCCCAAGAGGCCACTGCACAGTACCAAGGCACTTACCATGTGTGCCATGGCAGCCATGGGGAAACACCACAACAATGCAGGTAGGGACGGCTGCAGACACAGTCTGAGCCATGTCACAGTTGCAACATACCGGGGACAGTGGAAGCAGACAGGGACATGCAGGCACAGGGGAGGCATGTGCTGTGCAGGCGGCAGACACATCACAACACTGGCAAGGGGCTTGGTGGTAGTGATGGGACACAGGCTTCACAACAACAGGGACAGAAGAGACAGCTGAGTGCCCATCAGGCACAGAGGGCATCATAAACAGACATCGGTCAGGGTACCCAGGACACACAGGGTGTGCCCACAGCTGAGCAGGCACCAACACCAACAGCAACAGTGACAGAGCCCCTAGCAGGGACCACGCAGACACAGACAGTGCCTGAGAGGGGGGGAAGGGCAGGAAACAGTGAAATGTGTTGGTAGGGGACATCCACCAAAGAAGCAGTAGACACTGTGATGTTATGTGGCACACCACACCCCTGAGTGCTGTGCTGCATTGCCAGGAACAGGCATACGTAACACAGCATGGATCACACAGATGTAGTCCTTTGCCAGATAGCAGGAAGCTGCTTGGACAGGCATGGTAGAGCAGTAATATCATGCTGGAGTCAATGCAGACCCCAGTCCACAGCCCTGAATGTATGATGCATGTTGAGCACCGTATGATGGTGTATGTAACTGGTGATGCAAACATGGACAGTCTAATAGTGCATGGCACCATGGACAGTGCAGTGTTCTGGCATGACTTAGCTCATGCTGGTATGTGATACAGTATGACATGACCACTGATGGCATCATGCCTTAATGATGTTGCAGATGGCAAGGAGCCTGAAGAATATGTTCACCAGCTACATCATGTATGTACAATATGGAATGTGACTGTGTAGCGACTGGTGGACAGTGTTCCCCGGTACATGTAATAAAGGTGTGTCAACCATTACTATGTGTGTGTGAGACTCTGTTATATCCAATAAGGGTGTAATGGCTGTGTGTAGTTGCGCAGCCTGTGCCAGTCTCTGGCACACTGCTGACACACAGCCATGTGTTATGTGATAGGACTCAAAAATGTGTGATGGCACAGACATGTACAGCATGCACAGCACCAGTGCCACTGTGCACATCTCAGACATATTTCCGGCAGGCTGTATGTGTGACAACACATGTGCAATACCATACAGGGGTAATAGAGAGTCACTGGACTGTGGCATGTGCCAGCCTATAGGTGTGTGTCCAAGGGAGATGATGGCTGCTGGGATGTGGAGGGGTGTGTATGTAGACCAACGAGGTTTGTTACCACATGAATACTGTCTGGACATGTAGGTCACTGACATCACTGTACCAATACAAGGGGCAGTGTGGATACAATGCATCAGGACCCAGCATCATGATGCATGGTGGTGGTCAGGGTATCACCATCCCTGCAGAGCTGCCCCCCCAGTGACACCATGTCCCATTGGACCTGTTGGACACACCACCCCAAACAGCACATTGGGTGGACCATCGGTCATGCATATGTAGATGTGCATGCTCATGGTGATGTGCACATGTGGATATGTACCACACCCTGTCTTGGAACCATATACAAAATAACGCCCCATGTGCTGCACCTGTCCACAGGCCGTACAGTATGTCAGGGGCACAGACAGGACATGCATTGCCCAATCAGCAATAGTAACTGAGGAACACTGTCATGCCTGTATGGACTGTGAACATGTGCCCCATGCAGCCTGACAGTGCCCAGTCCACATGCCATGTCAATCATAGGGTGCCAGAACAATGTGGCGGAGGTGTGCAACACCATGTCACGGTGGTCCTGAATGGGCTGACCAGTGAATGACAGGGCTGACAGACTGGAGAGGCTGTGACCACTGCTCCTGACAGGTATGGCTACATGGTGCACAAAGTAATGTCTGGACCAAGAGAAGGTTTGTGAAGTGTGTTTACTGACTGTTGTACTGTTGCACTGTACACTGCTTGATACACATGTGGGAGCATTCATACTATACTGTGACATGCCATTCCAGGTGAGATTGGTGTCTTGACATGCATGTGTAGAACCCAGCAACCATTCACATGCACAGGTGTTATGTGGTCCATGGGTACATCACACCCCAGGTGATGTACCTGTACACTGGTCAGTCATAGGGATCACAATAGGCTACCAGAGAGGGCGCCCCCAGCAACTACACAGTCGACCCATCATGGGTGTTGACCAACGTACACACACTCAGTCCAAGCCAGCCATGTTCATAGCACACCACAGCATGCAAGGGGCATCCAGTGCTGGTACTACTGGCTGAGACACTGTTGGCTGTGTCACTGGTAATGTTCCTAGAAGCAGTGTCTGATGAGCCTATCCCATGCCTGGCATGCCAATGTTGCCTGACTGGACTGGTACCTTCCTGGCAATGGTGGTGATGGTGGTACTGGCATTCCATGGGCAACATCATCATCATCAGTCATTTGCAGGTCCTCAGGTGCTGGCATCCAGTGAGACAGGGTAATGTTGTGCAGTATGCAACATACAATGATCATCCTTCATGCCTTCTCTGGTGTATACTGCAGCGCACCCCACTGAGGTTGAGAGACAGTGGAACTGCATCTTCAGTAGCCCAAAGGTACATTCAATCACAGAACGTGTCCGTGCATGTGCAGCATTGTACCTCTCCTCCTGCTGCGTCTGTGGAGCTGTCACTGGTGTCATGAGCCATGTCTTTAGTGGATATCCACTGTCACCTGCAAAAGAGGTGGATACAAATCACATGAGACATGTAATGGGCTGTGAACACCTGCATAAGTGCACTAGATTGATGTCTGTACATCCACATCCCACCATGACAACAATGGGATGGCACACACATGCAACACAACACTACATGCCCCTCACTACTCTTGTGGTGTACACATGGCAGGGTACAAGCTCACATGTCACTGGTGCCATAGAACACTGCATGACCCATCATAAAACATGGACTAGGTATGGGTAGCACACAATACACACCAGTCCATCATGCTATGCTGGTTGACTAATGCACCCTAGGGTGGGTGCAATGCCATGATGGCAACCCTGTTGTGCTGTTCAACCACTGTCATGTATGCACGGGCACCAGGTATGGGAGGCAATGCCCCCCCGCAGTGAAGGGCAGTGTTGAATGTGATGTGTCCCAGCCCCTGGCCTGGCTCCTACAGCCCACTTGAGCAGCCATCTTCACCCCCTCTGGGAACTGTGCGGCCACCCCAAACCATGTACTGTACCACAAGAATTACACTGTGTGATGCAACTAATCCTGTGTTGTGACGTGCGGCAGCCGTCCGATGGGTCAGGGACAGATCAATGCCTGCTACCATCCCACTGCAGTGCATGTCCACATGTACAGTGGTGTGATGGGGTAACTTCTACTGCCAGTGTCACACCTGCATGTCAGCACACCCAGCTGGTGGCTTCAGGCCCAGGGGATTGTGTCATTTCCTGTCATGGTGTACAGTGTGCCAGACATGCACAATGGCCACACAGTTGCTGTGCATGTCACACCTTGGGTGTGGCATGGACACGTGCACTACTGCATGCACATGTGTCCATGTTGGTAAGGCTGACATCACACACATGTTGCCATGGGATGGGGGTTGCTGACATGGGCATGCCTGCAGGACAATGCCCCATCACAGGCCAGTGCTGCTGCTGCTGATGGGCTATGAAGGACCTGCAGCCATACCTCTCAGCCTTACCACACAACAATGAATGTTCCCCAATGTACTGCACAAATACACCCTGTACCACATTGTGAGGACATGTACTACAGGCAGTATTGACAGTGTCAGAGTAGCCATGTAAACAAACAGGTGATGCTTATGTAACATTGTTCGAATGATAACGTACTCTCTGCACCCATATGCACCCATTATACCTATGGTCGTACCTCCTAGGAACAGATGAATCAGTGATGTACATCTTTCTCATCTGTGCCACATTGTGAGAGGCAGTGTAACACATTTGTGGAGACAAAAGGTTGAGAGGCATGCCTACAGCCTGCACGTGACACAACAATGGGATTACCGCACGTGCGTGAGAATGGCAGACATGTCCGCGCATGTGCGGGAATCAGCCGTGCTTTTCACGCATGTGCTTGATTTCACCATAGAAACTGTGCACATGCGTGTAAAGTACAGGCACATGTCATGCATGTGCGGGAACATGTGCAAATGCTGCACAGAGTTACACTGGGATGTGTGAAGCCTGCTGAAGGGGTGAGTCAGTCTGTGCCACATCCAGCCTTGCACAGTCACAGATACAAGCATCAGCCCATGGCAGGGAGAGGCAGGGCACCAAATTTAATTGATGCAGAGACAGCAGCACTTGGATCTCATTAGGGATCATGCAGCCATCCTGCTGCCACCTGGGAGGACCCTGCATTCCCCAAGAAAGAGGGACAGGGTCTGGCGTGTGATTGCCAGGAATCTGTACATGTCCAGTGGTGTGCAGAGGACTGTCAATCCACTTACGCATAAGTGGAACAATGTGGAGTGGAGGGAGCCACACTTGTGCCAGCTGGTGGCACCAGAATGCCAGGAGTCACAGGGGACAGCAGAAGGTGAGTACATGGCTGTGATAGGTGTGATGTCATAAGTTCATGGTACTAGCACATGCCACATCCACATGGTAAGGTGACTGTCCACATAACAGAGTGGCACAGATAGCTGACTACAGCCATGCTTGGTTGGTGGGGGCGTTCCTGGATGTAGTCCATGGTGCGTGTGGCCGTGCACTGCATGACACAGCACATCATGTCTGCATGAGCCCCTGTTCAGTGTGTAATGCACTCGTCACACTGTGTTCCACTGTACTGTCACATCCAGGACATGCCCATGGGGCCATGACATCCCCAACTGACAGTCACAGGACTGCATGTGTAGTGTGTGGTGTCACCTGTGCCATGATCAGGGGAGATGCACACCAGTGCTGTGGCATGTATTACATACAGTGGTGCTGGCCCGTGTCAACGGGTGTCTTGGATGTCACTGTGTGCAACATGCATCAGGCACAGGCAGACTATTCTGGTGATGCATTACATGGTCAACCCCCATGCCCAGGACCATGCCATGGTATGGATGTTGACCAGACATGCACCCACCATGCTGCCAATGGACACACCATGTATGCTACTGAGCCCATGTCTTGTACATTGCTCACAGACACTGTAGTACTCTGTACATGCAGGAGAGCTGGCTCTGGCCTGTCAGTGGGTCACAGCTCACCCCACAGTGCATGTAATAAGGGCACACATGATGGGTGATGGGTGTGAATGCATGACTACATGGTGCACTGCCCATCACTGTCACAGGCAAACACCTGGTTAGCTGGCACCATCCAGCCGTGTCATGAGCTATGGCCACTCAGGATGTGCATGTTCTGAGGTGTGTGTGGTGTCACAGCTCCACATGCCTTGATGCAGTACGGTGTGGTGCAGTGGACAACAGTGGTCATCTGGTACACTACATGTACTGCATCTGCATGGCCACAGTTGGCAACCATCTACAGTTAATGTTTAATTCCCCGATACATATTTCTTTCATTTGTACTGCTTATTACCTAAGTCCATCCTGCGCAGTCCATGTGTCAAATGGATTTGTACTTCATATCCTTTGTAAGTCCCAAGTATTGGTTGCTCCTCACTGCCATTCGTGTTAAGCCCACACTCAAAATGAGCAGGATGGATATTGGAAATAAGCACTACAAATGAAAGATATAAGTATCAAGTGATTTAAACATTAAGTTCGGAAAAGGCACCTCCTAAGGAAGCCAGTTTTAGTTGTTGAAATGTAGGGGATATGGGTCTGAAGACTACAATACAGGAATATAGTTATGGATAAGAGGTTACCTGTCTATGTGTGTGAGTATTCTTTGCCCCCACCCCTTCTTTGGAAGGAGAGGGACTGATAAGCTGGACACATCAGGAGAGGCAGCACGTAGAAGGAGTGGAAACTAGAGTTACATTACCCATGGACTATCAGGAGTTATTCCTGAACATTTTTGTTTAACCATCTACAGTGTAGGCATGCATAGCCATATGTGTCCTGTGCACATACCTGGACACTGTGCTACCTATGCCGTTAACATTCACTCCTACATCCAGGGTACACAAGAGTCATGGTGGTGGTCACCCATCATCCATGTGTTGCCTGCGCTGCCAGCACACGGGGTGTGAGGCTACACTGGTGTGTCACCCGTTCATGTCCTGTGCACATACCTGTGTTATGTGTGGGCAACAGTCAGCACCCAGCAGTGCCAGCTATGTATCATGTTGTACAGTGTACCACACCAGCATCAGTCACTTTTGTGGTGTAGGTAGGGGCACCAGATTTTGGGATGCCAGAGGAGGACACTTAGTCCCTCACCCAATAAGCTCCTGTGCCAGACCCCCGAGTAGATAAGTTTATAGTCACTACCGCTCTCACAGCTCATTTACAAGGTGGTCCTGGGTAGAAGAGAGTAATATGTTAGTAGATATTAAATATTGATCACACAACAGGCTAGCGAGGGTACATGAAGAATATATGGCAGCTGGAAAAGAGGGCATGTCCTCGTAAAAGTGTACATCTGGTAACCCTAGGTGTAGGAGTGTAGTGCAGCATGGAACTCTGTGGACATGGTGTGACCTGCAATGCTTTCCCCACACAGGTGTGTCCAGTGTCAGGGTGACACGCGCAAGCCAGGGGCAGGTTGCAGCAGGAGGTGCCGCACAACAACCACAGCCAGTGACTGCTGCAGTTCAACCCCATGAATAGCATCTATCTTGCATTATAACATTGGGCGGGGTTATCAGGCAGCCCCTGCCTGTTGTGGAGGCACCCAGGGTCACAGTCTCATCATGTGCATATGTATAGGTGCACATCGTACTGTGTGGTGGGGTGTCCCGTGAAGGGAGGACTGACCACTGGCAGTGGGACTGGTGCTATTCCACTGGGCATGTGTTATGTATGTGCAGGGGTCCACAGCTGTGTGGTACGGTGACATGCACAGAGGCCATGCTCTGTTGGGGCAGACATGGGGGGGGCTGTTCCTATATGGGTACTGCGCTACAGGGTGACACGTGGATATACACCTATGGTGTCAGTGTACAGGCCTTGCTGGTGGGCAGGGGTTACACTGTAATATGCTGCACATGTCCCCCTCCACCCAACAGGTGTATGCCCCAGTGTAGGAGCACTAGTGTGGCATGTATGTGGGTTGCATAGGACCGGTTCTGGCTCACTGTTGCCACAACTGCCGGTGGAGGGGTATGCATATCCACAGCAATGCCACATCCACTCTGTGCAGGTGTGAGGCAGACCTTTGTGTACATAGCACATAGTATGCATGCACATCACTGGGTATGTGAAGTTCCATCTATTATGGGCTGCCACCTGGTACATGGTGAGCCGCTGCCAAGGGAGAAAG
This sequence comes from Neoceratodus forsteri, assembly GCA_016271365.2. Classification (NCBI taxonomy): domain Eukaryota; kingdom Metazoa; phylum Chordata; order Ceratodontiformes; family Ceratodontidae; genus Neoceratodus; species Neoceratodus forsteri. The sequence continues at coordinate 112,295,555 of JADMNL010000033.1, forward strand.
TGCACCATAGGTGCTGACTATCTGTACATGTTGCTCAGCAGTGTGTAGGATGCCAGTATGTAGGCCATATGGGACCATTGCCATGGATCCGTGTGTTGTCTACAGTGCATGTGGCCCACCCTCTGGCACTGACACAGTGGGACGGGCTGGGTGATGTGTAACAGGTCACAGTGGGAGGTGTTGCGGGACAGTGGATACAGTGACTGTGAGTGTGGTGGGACTGGCTGTGTTAGATTGTGTCCCAATGTGCAACACACAGGCATGTCTGCAGGCTATGGTGGTGATGTGGTGGTATGGTACCCGGTGCCACTGTGCTGTACAGCAACTCGGTATGGACGAACCAGTACACATACGCTGGTTGTGTGATGGTGTGAGGGACATGCCTATGTCCTGTCCACCTGCTGCGAGTGTGCATCCTCACCTCCTGGGTGTGTCACATAGCCAACAGCACTGCCCCGTACTGTTCCATGTACCTGTACACTGACTAGGAGGCCATGGTTCAACATCATGAGTGTTGATCAGCTGGAACAGCTGCTGTAGGGATGATCTACAAGAAATTGCTCCATATGTTACTGAACAGTACGCCCATGCAGGGATATGCCACTGGGACGTGTACCTGGGATGGGTGTATGTCGTGATGGTCGCAGTCAGCCATTCAGCTGTGTTAGGGGTGACTGGGGTATGTGGACAGCTGGTGGGAAATACAGTGCATCCAGAGATCTATCACATTGGTCGTGTCATATGGTGTACCATGACGGTGGTCATGGTGGTACAGAATATGGGACCAGCACAGTGGCATCGGGATTTTATTTGTTTAGTTTATTGGTCTAGGAATTAATACCTTTGAGCCAGGGCTCTTTTACAAAGGTTCCACGACACAAAGAACATCAAACAAAACAATAGACATTACAGGTAATACCAAACGGAAAAGTTACATACTAAGTTTGCTATTTACAGTTTAAGGCAGAAAGTTATAGAGTTACACTGTAATAAACGTAATTGACAGTTTCATTAGGAGTAGACAATTGGAAAATAAAGAAACTTCCAGGGAGAAGTCATTAGGATCCAAAGAGAGCAAGACAGGAGGGAAAAGTGGTGGGCAGTAGAATAAATGAGATGGGACAGAAAAGGGGAGGAAGAGTGAGTTGGGTGGCAGACAGGGATAGTAATGGTACGTGAGGGCTCATTAGACAAGGAGAGCAGGCCTTGGATGTGAGGATGGTCAACGAGGAGGAGTAGTCTTTATCGAATGCAATCACAGTTGCTAGTGGTAGTGAGGTGGGCATAGAGCATGGTTTTGAAGGCTCTGAACGAGGTTGAGGATAGAGTAGGTAGACTTAGAGCATTGAACCATGTCAGGGCCCTGTCACGAACGCTCTTTGTCCCTGTGTGGTCCGACATCTGGGAACCGAAAAGGTTGGTGTTCAGATCTGTGAGGGTCATAGCCAGGACTGGATGGAGTAGGTTTTGGATACAGAATGGGGTCAGTTCCAAGACAGATTTTTTTGCAATTATGCAGGTGAGATATATAAGGCGATTTGATAGTTGCAACCAGCCTGTTTCTTGGTAGAGCTCACATGTGTGAGTCAGTCTTTGAGCCCCCGTGAGGAGCTGGCAAGCCTTATTTAGAGTGATTGAGATACGCCTTAGTGCCGTGGTGGTAGCTGAGCCATATATAATAAGGCCATAGTCAATTATAGAGATTATGGAACTCTGTATAGCTATCCTCAATGCCGCTTGGTTTAGAAATTGACCGTTTCGAAATAGTATTCCAAGAAGTTGGTTCACTGTTTTTGCCGTGTTGTCAATGTGGGTTGCAAAGGTGAGCCCTTGGTCAAAAGTCATGCCAAGGTATTTGAAAGTATTTACTTGGTGCAGTGTATTTCCAGCAGAGGTTTGTATGGTGAGTGGAGTATTTCTATTTTTGTTTTGGTGATTGGTAAAAGCATGGCTTTTGTTTATTGGTTAAGCACAAGTTTACTATCCAGGAACCACTTTTCAACACTAGAGAAGGCAATTTTCAGGCTTTGGTCGTAGGGAGTTTGGGTCTTTGTGAGAAGAGAGAATTACAGCATCATCAGCGTATAAGATTATTTTTTCCGGGCAGAAATCTGGGAGGGAGTTAAGGAACAGTCTAAAGAGAAGCGGGCCAAGAATTGATCTCTGTGGTACACCCGAGAGGACTGGTTTGAAGTCGGAGAGTTTATTAGAGATTTTTACAGCCTGTGATCGATTTGACAGGTAACTTTTTACCCAAGCACTAGGACCTTCAGCCAGGCCTTGGCTGGTCAGTAAGGAGGTAAGTAGGCCATGATGGACTGTGTCAAAAGCTTTAGTGAGGTCAATAAAGACCGCTGACGTTTGGCACCTTTGTCCAGGGCTGGTGGACCTCCAGAGAAATCAAGTAAGGCTGTTGTAGTACTATGTCCTTTCCTAAAGCTGTGCTGTTGATTACAGAGTAGATTGTACTTGTCCAGGTAGTCAGAGTTGATCTGCCACTATACGCTCAAGTGCTTTGGAGAGGGGTGGGAGTATTGAGATCAAGTCGATAGTTACCTGTTGAGAGCTTTGTCCCCTTTGTGGAATGGCGTGACTATGGCAGACTTCTATTTGTTGGGAAATTGACTTTGGCAAAGGGACAGATTAAGAATTTTGGTAAGGTGGATCATCATCCAGGGTGAGAGACAGGATTTTTAGATCAGGGTGTCACTACTTGTTCTAGATTTGATGAGGCCTTTTTATGTATTTTAGGCTTCATGCACTTTGATTTCTTGAATAAAATTGTGGTTTGTCTCGAGGGGTGTTTTGTGATACTAGTTTAGGCACAGGTAAGTCCGAGAAGAAATCTGGGGAGGACCCACTGAGGTCTGTGAAAGGTCTTATTTAGGCATCAGCAATAGTCTTTGGGTCAAGAGTGGTGAATCCATCAACTTTCATAATGGTGGCTGACGATTTTGATTGCTTACCCATTATATTTCGGATGTTGTCCCAAAAGCTCTTCCATCACCCCAGGTGGATTCAAGGGCGCTTTGAAATAAGGCCTTCATTTGTCTAATTTGTGCAGTGCATCTGTTTAGTGCCTGCTTGGTATTTTAGGGTATCATGGCGGTGAGCCTGTGTCCCTGGCTGTGGCCCAGAGGTGGTCCCGAGCCTTGAGCTGGGCAAGTAGTTTGGCAGTGATCCATGGATTTGATAGTGCTTTTGATTTTCACGCTTTTTACTGGGCGACAAGTCACTGCAGTATTAAAGGTTGTGATGAAGTATTCCAGTGCAGCATTAACATCAGTCACTTTGAAAATTGGTGTCCAGTCCTGTTGCAGGAGATAGGTCTTTAATTTGATAAGATTCCCATGAGGCAATACTCTGCTTGATATAACTTTGGGGGGCGGCTTGAGAAATTTATTAGACCAGGTACAGGAGACTGGAGAGTGGTCACTGAGAGAGTCAGGGAGAACTTTAATGTTTTTTATCCAGTCAGGGAGATTAGTGAGAACCCAGTCAATAAGGGTGCTTGTACCAGTTTTGTAATTTTTCCTGGTGGGGGAGGTTACCATCTGTGTCAGGTTTGCTGCTAGGATGTCATCTTTGTAGGAGCCAGTATCGGAGGCGAGCCAGTTTATATTGAAGTCCCCGAGGAGGAGGAGGAGCTCATTTTCAGGGGGTTGCAGGCTTACAAAATTAAGTACTGACTTGATACTGGTACGGTGGTGTTTTGGAGGGATATAGACTGCGGCCACTGTGAGAACTTTGTTTTGTGCACCGAGGAGCAATTTGATAGGGAGAAGTTGCAACTGACTATTTGTGGGGGTGAAGCTGCCACGTTGACTGGAGAGGTTGTCCTTTATGTAGATTGCACAGCCCCCCCTTTCTTGCTTGCCTGATCAAGTCTGAAAAGATTGTAGCCTTCAAGTGAGACCACATGATCCGGGATGCTGGGAGACAGCCAGGTTTCCACAATAGCTAGTATATCGGGATTTTTTTGCTCAACGAGAGTTTGAAGAGATGCCAGTTTAGGAAGGAGGCATCAGATATTTAGGGTGATAATGGAGAGACCACTACCAGCTTTCACTGTTTTTGTAGGCTTGAGTGTGACAGGGCCAGGGTTTGGGTGTATTCCACCAGACATAAGTAGCAGGAGGAGCAGGAGTTTAAGTGATGCCATTCATAGTTCATAATAGGTTGGAGTGAGTTTCTGCTTGTACTTTATTTGGTGATTGGATTTTCTTCTGGTGTCCCAGTAGAGGGTGATAGTTAGTGATTTATAATGATTTGACAGTTTCCAAGTAGGAAATATTGCATTTTGTACCCAGATATTAATTGGGTGATGTTTGATTAAGGATTCCTGAGTAATTGCCATGGTACCATGTTGTGGGTAGTCATATATGATGGTGAGAGTAGGTGGAGGTGGGTAGGCAGAAGGGGAAGTTGGCATAGAGGGAAAAGGAGGTAGGGTGAGCAGGAACAGGTGGTGGAGACTAAGCGAAGACACATTTTAGGGAGGCAGGAAAGAGCAGAGAAAATGGTGTGAGGTAAGCAGTCAGGGGTGTCGGGATGGTGGGAAGTAGCAGTAAGAGGGTGGAAGGGTAAGGATTTTAGTGGGCTGAGAAGGGTATCGTAGAGCTATCACGAGTACAAAAAATACTGGGAGGGTTTTAGTGACAGGGGGTTCAGGAGAAACAACAAGACAGTATGAAGATTGTGGGAGCAAAAAACGTGGGAAGAAAAAGGCAAAAGAAGAAACGGGGAAAAAGAATAAAAAAAAGGCAAAGTAGTAGCTTGGGGAGAGAGTGTGTTTCAGAGCAGGAGGGAGAGGAGGAGTGAGCCTGCTGGAATGCGTGAGAGGCTCCTGTTAAGGGGTGGGTCTTTTCACCTGGGCGGAGCGAAAGGGCCTATTTAATAAAGGTCGGGAGGAGGGGGGGCGGGCGTAAAAATTTGGCCGAGAGCAGTGCAAGTGAATGGGCGCCGAGCCCAGCACAGCACACTCTCAGCAGTAACCAATGGGAGGACAGTTGCTGTAACCAGGGGCCAATGGGCGAGCGTCTTCAGGCACTTTGACCAATAGCAGCCGAATCCCTACTTCCCGGTCTAGTGGAACTCCTTACCCGGCTTCAGAGGAGGGTTTGTGGTGGCTGGTGGTGGCATCGGGGGACCCCGAGCCGTGCCAATGGGCACACTGCTTAATTCAGTCCAGGCAACCAGTCTAAGGTGGAAGGAGAGCGATGCAGGTAAGTAGGTGGTTTAAAACTGATTTCAAAAGCATGTCAAACAAAGGATTTGTGACGCTCTAGGCTGTGATTCGATTATGGCGTGGGGGGCAAGAGAGCGGGGCAGTCTTAGAGTGTGAGGCAGAGGTTAGTGAGATAGATGAGAGGGGAATTTAAATAAGAAAAGAAGGTGTTCAGACAGAAGGGCGGTGGGAGGTGGGGGTAGTTAGCTTGGGGAGGGATGTCTAGTTAATGGCCGCAAGTTAAGGCAGGCACCATTTGGGCAGGCAGACTGAGCAGCCCTGAGAAAGAAGAAAAAGAAAGAAAAAAAAAAGTGTGGTGTGGCAGGAGGTGAGGTGAAAGAGGAGAGAGGGGCAAAAAGGAGGGGAGCTTAGTATGAGCCATGGATCGCTGTGCCATGGACCATGCTTTGGGGGGGGTGAGTGTATTGGGATGGCTGATTGATTGTTAGGATTGGATGTATGCACATGTACACAGGTGTGTGGGCACACATAGGGGTGTGTGCATGGATGTTGGGGGATCAACAGCACGCACAGCATGTGTCCACTACACCTGTACCCAGGGTTGTGTGGTCCTCACACATGTCGCATGTGTCATGAGGGGCACCCTGCATGGGTGATTGCATGATAGTCTGTTGTCCTACAGGGGACATGGCTCTGACATGGCATGAGCTGCGTGTGTGGACACATGTCCAGGTGACATCTGTGTTCCCCTGCAGTTGGCCAGGTCACTGTCAGCATGCCTCTCAGGACCAGTGTCTGTCTTGTGCAGCACAGCCCTGCACATGGTGTGTGTCCTTGTCTGTACACCTGCACCATGTGGTGACTACTCATATGTGGGCTGCCTAGTATTGCAGCTGCATCCAGGAAACTGCTCCTCACTTGTTCCCTGTGGTGCCTCATGGACAGCAACCTGTACAGTGATGCAGTGCCATTGTGTACGTGTCAGTAGATCCCAGAAGAGGTGGTGACATAGGTCCCTCCATGACCAATGTGCATTGTCAGACAGGGGTGTGTACTGTGCTGTGGCCAGCAGGTACATGAGGGCTGTCCAAGCAGTGCACATCCAAAACATAGTGTGTGTTGGGTGCACTGTGCTTGTGCTCCATGTGATTCCAGGACCTTGCTGGTATATTGCTTGTTGGATGCTTGGATGGTCACGTGTTACAGTGATTTGCCACAGGGCATCCAGCACAGGCTGCTGGTGTGGGTGTGGCATATCCCCATGGCGTATACATGTCTGTCACCACATAGTATGTGGATGGTATGTGTGCGCTAGTGATGCTGACTGTGGTGGCCCCACATTGGACGCAGAGTGTGTGGACTCAGGCTGCACGTGACCACTGCATGTGGGCTGTGGTGTCAGACGTGGAGTGAGGCAGGTGTCCCCAGTGTGGCTGACATCTGCCAGTGGTATGTGTCACCCCAATCCCTGTTTGGCCGATTGAAAAGCACTGCATTAAGCTATGGCTTGTGGCCTTTACTCAGAGTATCTGTTAGCTCTTTGTTGCTGTACAGTTGTAGTGCATACAGGCAGTACGTGACACAGTGGTGTCCACATACCAACCAAGTGCCAGCTCCCACAGTAGAAGTGTAGGCCCCTTGGTCTACCATGTCTGCTCCTGACTCCCCACCATGGCTATCAGGTTGACAGCCACCACTATGCCCTAGTCCACTTCACCTATCCACCAGGTGGCCTTCCACATGGTATCCCCTTACCTATCCCCATCCAGCAGATAATCAGGTGCAACCACAGTAGCATCTGACACCAGCACCTTGTGTACTGCATCACATGGATCCTCCACTCCTTGAGTGCTGTACCCCACCCCCTTCCTCTGTGTTCCACCATGATCCTACATCCAGCTGTATCATGTGGTTTGTACCCCCTCCATGAGCACCTGTGGCCACATCCCGTCCTACCATTATGACTCCATTGTGTGTGGCCATGTACCTCCATCATGTCCCCGTGGCCCTGCTCCCCTGCTGTGTAGGTGGGTTGTGCTTCCATAGGTGCTCCACACATGTCAGCTTACCCCTGCCCTGGGCCATGTGGTGTGCACTCCTCTGGACCCATGCAGGGGGCAGGTTGCCCCTACACAGGTCCGGCATCCACCAGTGCACACTGTACTCCTGTGTGTGGTCTGATCAGGCTGGTATATGGCAACGGATACCCCTGATGCTCATAACAGTGCTACCCCTGTCAAGGCAGGCTGCCATCTGTGCACTCCTCAGCACTGCCCCAACCCTTTCCTGTCAGTGTCCACCAGGCCACCAGGGTGCCTTTGACCTTTAGTGACCTGCACCTTCTTCAGCACCAGGGTGTACACATGGATTGGGCTTCCATGCCTAGGTGTGGCACTATACACCTGGAGAGGTTGCATGCCACTACACCACTGTGGGATGTCCTGTCCAGGGCATCCAGCCCCTGTTGCAGGGCCTGTCTTCCCCCCTTCCCCTCTCCCTCTGCCACTGCTGCCAGATGTGGGTCATCTGCATTGCGTCTGTGTTTGCCCCTGATTCCCACCCTGCTGACGTACTTATGGCAATTGTACAGGGATGGCCACCAAACATATGTGCTGTCTGTGAACCGTGTCCTCCCCCCAGGCTATGTGTGTGCAACCAGGCCGCACATGTCCAGTATGCAGCACCGTCTGCAGGCCTGGCACCATCCACCTCAGATCTCTCAGCATGCCACTGTGCTGGCTGGCTGTGGATGCCTGTCTGCATGCCTAGTGCTGGGCACCCATAGCTCCCCTCTCATGATTGCTGATGGCACCCACCCATGGCATTGTACATGGCTAGTCTGCATAGTGCACATTGCACATGCAAGCTCTGGCAGGCATCCAGGTACCCCTTGCCCTCCATGGCACCTGACGTCCCCAGTCTTGGTGTGCCTACCATCGTCATCCCCAGCATCTCTGTCTACCTGTTGGGCACATGGTTGCCTGTCACACCCCTCACTCTCCCACACTGGAGTGGCACCACATGCACCTGCCTTCAGTCATTGTCACCATCCCCATCTGCAGTGACCTGTGCCAGTTAGCCACTGGTAGTGCGGCCTTGACGTCTGCCATCCATCTCAGCACCATGGCACACATAGTGGCCATCACAAGAGAGTGGTCCCTGATGCTGTACATGGGGACCTCCCCTCACAACCAATGTTGCTCCCTGTGGCATCCACCCATGCCGTCTAAGCCATATACCCCTATTGGTGTTCACATCCACAGCACTGTGCACACCAGTTGGAGCACCGCTGGGCAGCTCAGCTTCCCCAGTCATGTCCTGTATTAGCAGCACTATTCTGCTGCCAGCCTCTTTTGTAGTGTGCGGCAATGTGTTGAACCCATTCAGCATCTCTGGCTGTGCTCCAGACCCTTTCAGCCACACCCCATCTGGCCAGCACCTACCAAACTAGTGCTGCACCTTCATCCACACCCCAATGTACCTCTTGTAGCCTGGTACCATGCACAATAACCCCTGTAACCTCCCCATCCCTATCCATGCCTCTTTCTCTAACAGTGGCCTTGTGGGAATCCTAGTTGTGCATGATTGGATTGGCCTATCCCTCCCACCCCAGGTTTCTGTGTCACATCAATAGGTAGCCTACTGCCCCCTCAGTGTCTATTGGTTCTGACCACTCCTCCTGCATGCCCTGTGTGTCCCTCACCCCTTGTGGCACAGCCTTGCACAGGTCCTTGTGCCTACCTCTATTCCCTGCTGTGTGTTGTCCTGGCTGCAGTCATGATCCAGAGCTGTGCCTGGCCTCTTCGGATAAGCCTTAGGTTTGTCACACTTGACTTCCCAGGTCTATCCCTTCTGCATTGTCACATTGTCCCTGCACATTCCCCCCCCCATCATGCAAACTGCAGTGTGTCACAGTGTAATGCAGCCATGGCTACTGTCACTTCCATGTTCTGCACTCAGTCACCCATCTGCTAGGGACAGGTTATGGTTGGCCCTCATGAGGTATGTCAGTAGCTGCTTGTGGAACACAGCCAGACAGCCGGCCAGGCAGCCTCTGCTCATGGGTTTCTATTGACATCAGGGTTCCACACTGTGCCACCTACATATTGTGGTACCCCATCAACAACACTACAATCGCCTCACATCCATTTTGCCCCTACAGGTTGCCAGCACTCAGTCTTGTTGGTCCTGTGCCATGCCCTGATGCTTATGCACCACCCCCAACAGTATCCTCCTACCTGCATGTGCTCTCACAGTGGCCCACAGGGCCTACATGCTGCCCTCTGCTGCCTGTGTCCTGCCACCTTCACTGTGCTGCATGCTGTGGCCCTACCATACACAATTGTCATCCCAGCTCCTGACAAGTGGACACTGTGTGCACCTACATGACACCCTCCAGTAGCACACTGTCAGTGTCCAGCATTGTCTCCTCGAGTTGTGCATGACATCCACCAGCTGGTTGGCACACTGTCCATCATACTGGTGTGTTACATCACCACATTGTCTGCATTCAGTCATTGGCACACCTCCACAGCAGCCCTCTTGGCCCCTTCCATGTATATCATTGCCACACCTGTGTCCATGCACCCCACCATTTTCTAGGGTGTGTTTGTCATGTGCACGATGCATATCCCCACATACCTTTGTCATGCTGCATCACTGTCCTTTACATGGCTTTGCTGTGTCACCTCTGCAGTATGTGACTGGGCATGTCATCTTTTGATCACTGTTCCTACACCCTATGCATGCTGTGTGTGTGTGTACCTCATTTGTCATGTTGCATGTGCGGTACATCACCCTCCATCTGTCACCTGTTCCCGCACCCATTGCTAGGCATCACAGCACTGTATATCCAGTGGTCATCACTGCATTTGGCTGACTGTCTATGTGTGGTCACTGTGGGTGTGTGGGAGTGCCAGGGTCCCACTGTCTGTGTATTCATACCACTGTGTTGATTGGTGTTGCTTCCATCCCAACCTGCCATGGGTGGACATCTGTGTCTGGACTGTGCTCAGGGGCCATCCACCTGGCCTGTGTTGTGGCCCACATCACCTGTCACATTGTACCCATCATTAGGCAATGCCTATGCCATACATGTGCTACGTTTATGCAATAATGCCCAACAGTGTGTGTGTGTCGTGGTGGGATGACGTCATGCCTCAGGTGGTTGGGCACAAGGCCGCAGGCTGAGTGCATCTGATAACTGAGGCATGACATTATCCCAAACGACACACACCCTGGAGGGCATTATTGCTATAGTGCAATGGCTCCTTGTTATACAGACTGAAAGTAATCATTTTAAGAATGTAACTATGTGGGAATATATCTATTATTTTTTGAGAGATGATGAAACAATCAAGGACATGCTCAATCAAATGCTCCTCTACAAGTTCACAGTGAGGCTGAGACCAGCCCCGTAATGTTGTGCTGGGATAACATCACAGGTCCAGCCAACAACTGACCAATCAGAGTCCAGTGTATTTCCTGCTATTGTATGATATGTGTTCTACACAGGGTGTGTCACGTGTCTGGTGGCACCTTGCTTCTCTATGTTGCATACTGAGGGTGTGTTGGGGTGACACAGCACACACCAGCTAGTACTTCCACTGCCCAGACTGTTACAGTTCCAGGTGATGTGGGGCAATGGCATGAGAAAACACCTTCAGTCATGGCAGCAGTTCACATGGCACCATCTGTGTGGGCATACATTCCATGCCACACTCGTTACATACTCAGGGATGGCCCACTGTGCTGGGCATCATGTTGGCATGCATATGCCCTGTGCTTTGTGCACTGCTGGCATGCCTGCCATCCATTGGGTTGTGCATTTCCAGCTCATGGTAGTGTGCCTGCCATCCATTAGGTTGTGCATTATCTGCACATGGTGGTGTGCTAACAGTATTTGTACAGCATCTCATATGTCATGCATGCTCTGCACTCCATCACGGCCTGCATTACACATGCTGTTTGTTTTGCATTGCTGGTCTGTGACTGTGGGCCATACCACGCCGTTGTGTGTGCTATGTTGTTAGGGTGTATTGCTTGTTTGTCTGTTTCATGTATTCTGCTCTGGGTACACTGCATGTTCACTGGATGTTATGTCGGTTGCCTGTATGTGCACATGTGGCATGCACCTGTTGTTTGCCTGCAGTCCACACTATGTCCCGTGTTCCTGCAGCCCACATACTGTCCTGGACGTTGTTTGCACTGTGCCTCATGGGTGCCACATGCCTCTTGCACTGGGGTTGCCTCGCATATGCACCAGATTCTGGTGCATGTGACAGTGTGCTTACTCAGGTATGTCTGCATAGTGTTACCCATGTTCCTGAGGTGACCTGTATCTCACTGCATGTACTATATTGATGCTCCTGACATCACAGGCCTGTGTATTGCTGTTCACAATTCTGTGCTTTGCCCGTTTGTGAGTTGGTCTGTTGTTATGCTGGCCATGCTCACCTTGTGTTTTCTTTGACATTGCAGGTCACCTGATTGGCTGCTGGGAGCGGGATAAGCTGCGTCGTGTCCTTGCAGCTTAGAGGATGCTGTCAACCATGCATGCAAGAGGTGTTCTGGCTCACCATCACCACAATGTGCCTGCGGTCCACCATTCAGCAGACACCATGCCACGCACTGTGGAGGCAGCACAGGGAGCCCAGCAGCATGTGTCCCCAGTCCAGGGTAGGTCTGATGATGCTACTGTTCAGGACGATGTGGGTGGCATTCTGGAGGACATTGTTGACCTGGACCCTGTCCCTGAGGTTCCAGGCCCAGTGGCAGCAGGAGATGTTGCTGCACCTGTGCCAGTGGTGGCTGCCAGTGCCATGGTGGCACCTGAGGGGATGCTGGGAGGCAGCTGTGACTGCAGTTGCCATTGGGCACTGTTACAACACCATGTGCAGGATATAGCATCAACCTGTGAGAGACCCACTGTCCAGTTGCATGCCTTTGGTGAGGTGCTGGCTACGCCAGCCATATGTGAACACTAGTGTTGGGCTCCATTTCAGTGACATTTGTGTTTCTAGCCTGTGTCTTTACCACTGATGATGGTGACATACTGCTGTTTGGACATTTCTGCTTACAGTTACATACTTTCTTGTTGGAGTTTTATGCTGTTCATATTGTTGTGTTGTTTTTATGTACATCAATGGTTGTTCATATTGTCATTGTTATTAAATCTACATTCCATACATTGTGTCTCTGCTTGTTGTATGGTGTATGTCATTATGTCCTCCTGGGGTGATGTCATATCTGTGCATCCATGTTAGTTCTGTGCCCCTGCATGTTGCACTGTACACATGTACTGTTGTTAGGTTGATTCACACTACATTGCTGTGTTCTACTCCATTCTGGGTTCTGTTGTGTCATGCACTACATTCCTCATCATGCAGAGCACATCCTGTGTTGATGGTTCTATCCTGCAGTACCATGCTGTTGTGGCATGGCATTCACATGTGTGTACTGCACACTGTGTAATTCCCATCCACATGTGTTCATTGTATGCAACCTGTGTTCCATGCTATGTTGTTGATTGAAGGCTCTTTGCACATGTCATGTGTGGTGTACATGCAGTCCTGCACCATGTCAGGTGGTGCACATGTTCTATATTTCCACCTATCGCTACCAGCATGTTGTGCATTGTTTCTACTGTGTTGTTGATATGCTCTGTGTTGCGTGCAGTATGCATGTGTCTGTACCATATCCTTGTCCTTGTTCCTCCTTGCTCTGACTGTGTACAGGCCCACACCTGTATGTCAGTAGTGTGTATCGTTCCTGGTGGGTCATTGTGTTTTGGGTGATCACCCATTGGGGTTTGCCATGTGCTACACCAGGCTGACAGTCCTTGGCTCAGTGTGTTCCTGTCTCGGAAGCAGACATCAACTTGTGTTGTGCCTACCCATTCTACAGTGTCCATTGCTGTCTTCTGATCCCCTACTACTCATGTACAGGTCATAGTGCGTATGTGTCAGTACAGCATGTTGACCACATGTCTTGTGACATTGGTACACACATCTCTGCACACCTGTCTGTCATTGTTTTCCTCACATCTGTGTATCGGTCCGCTGTCCTGTGCATCCTCCCAGGGTGGTTTAGCCATGGACTCTCATTCCAAGCCTGCTGTCATGCTTCCAGCATTCCCACCACCCGACATCACTGCTGATCCAGTCACTCAGCATCAAGGTTGTACCACCATCCCATTGCACACCTACTGAGGCAGGGCACTACCATGACATCAGGATGGTGCCTTCCACATTGTCATTAGCACTGTGTCTGCCTTGGGTTGTGGGTCTGCTACTTGTGCCCCCTTGTGTACCACACAGCCACAGCAGGAATCCTGGATGTTTACCATGCATGTGTCCACCACCCTGGTGTTGCGGCAGGCAATGACACAGTTGCACACTGCAACCATGCTGATGGGTGCAACACTACGCCATTCACTGTTTGCAGCCTTGTACTGTGATATTCCCAATCGCCATTGTGCCTCACCAAGTTACCAAGCACTCCCAGTGGTGTCCCCCAGGGTGTGGTGGGCTGTCTGCCTTTGCTACCTGAATGGCCTCTCATGCCATCCTCTGGCAACCCATGTCCATATTCAAACATGGGCAGCCCCAATCCATGGTGCATGGCATCCACCACCTCATCCCTTCATGCCACCATGCCAGCTCACATCACTGCTCACTTTGTCATGTGCTGTTCATATGCCTCCATTGTCTTCTGCCACTGTGGCAGTCCAGGGTGTACTTCTTCCGGGACTTTTCACCATGTTTGTGCCTCCTTCACTCACCTAAACCTGTGTCCCACCACACATGTCATGGCTACTGCCATTTAAGGACACACTATCCTGTGCCATGTTGCTTACCTGTGCCATTAGGGGAGGATGTGATGTGACTTGGGTACCACATCCATGGCACGCATGTACCACTGGTGCACTAAACTGTGTTACCTGTGCCACATGTCCAGTACACAGTGTGTTCTGTGTGGGTGTGCACCATGGCAGGTATTCAGTGCTGTGGTACTGTCTGACTGCATGGGGTGCTGTGGCATTGTCCTGTCTGTGTGCATCTCAGTGTGTGTGTGCTATGTCACATGTTGCAATGGTACATGTATCTCCTCTCCACATCATGACTGCCATTAGTGCATGTGTGCCTGGCATGTTACACTGTCACATGACATTCTACAGTCACAGGCATGGCTTGTGCTCAATGTGTTGTGCCGTTGCTGTGTATTGTCACATGGGGTGTGCTGCTTTACTGCTATCCACGTTCCAGACAGTTCTGTGCCATACTTAGGTGACACATGCTGGCTCGTTTTGTTTTGTGACACTGTGTGGTTACACATGGGTATCATGTGCATGCATGTGTATGTCTCCACTGGCAGGCCTCTGCTGTTTCACATTGACTCTGTGTGCTGCTGTATATTACATGTGTTGCTCTTGGATCACTGCAAATGGTTTCTTCCTGCTCAGCTGTGTCTCTCTGTGGACCAGTGGTGTGTTCAGATGTTTTACCTTTCTGCCTGGTATGCGCCTGTGCACTAGTGGTGTGGTCCATGCATCCTGTGCATCAGGCCAGCCTTGGCTTTACCTCTGCCTTCAGCTCGCAAGTTTGTCTGCACCATGTGCATGTGGGATTGTGTTTCTGCACATGTCTCTATGTCTCACCATGATGGTACTTCATTGCTGCTGTTGCCTGTGTACCATTGTGTGGTCTGCACATTCACTGTTGTGATCCATTGTACAGTACAGTGATGACACTGTGTATTGCTTCAGCCGGCTGCATTGATACATGAACACTGCCTGCGGTGATGGCACTAGGCCCATCAGAGTGTGGTTGGGTTGGGCTGTGTGTGTCATGTGTGCTGTGTTCCTGTTCTGTCTACCCTTGACCAGGTTTTCATGTCACCCCCTCTTGTGTATCACATGGAGTCATGGCACCTATGGCTGTTGGGTGCCACGCTATGCCCTCTGAAAGGGTGTATGTGCATTTCAGGTCCCTTTCTGTGTGGCTATTCATGCCCCCACTTCCACTGTGACAGCATCCCGCGCATGCTTCTCCCCATGCTCTGTTCACCTGTCATTGTTGACTGTGATGGCCTGGGTACCTGGGACCAAAACCTCCCTGTTGTATACATGTCCCTGTGTTCTGTCCTGTCCCTACCTTCATTCCTCATGGGGGTGCATGTGCGGGTCCATGTTTCTGTCATCACTGGACATGTGCTGTCCACCCTGTGTCATGTGTGACAGACTACTATGCACTGTCTGTGCTCTGTCCCTCTCCTTACATGGTGATTGTACCCTTGTCTGGGAGGTGTGTCCATGGGTATACTCTCCTGTTGCTTGTCTGGTGCTAAGTAGCTCACCATTGTCCCACAGGTCTTGGCCAGTTTGTGCATCTGAGCATTCTACATTCCTGTTCAGATGTCATGTGGCACCATGTCAGTTCCTTCTGCTCAACATTGTTCCTGCCCCATGGTGTCATTGCTGGTCTTCACTGTGTTCATGTCCCACTTTCTGTCTTGCTAGGGTGTTTCATGCTGTGTGTGGGCCACATGCATGTCCCAATGCCATTTCCTTGCCCATATGTATGATATTGGCATGACCCTGCCCCTGTGTCCTACATTGTGTGGCTTGTCCCTGCCCCTGTGTCCTGCACTGTGTGGCATGTCCCTGTCCCATGTCCTACACTTTGTGGCTGGTTCACACTGTTGCAGACCTTTGCGCCATGTAGCTGCAATTCAGACTGCAGTCTTGCTGGTGCACACTATCACAGCTGGTGGTGTTACACTGCTGCCATCACAGCACTGATTCCCTATGTGTGACACTTGGCACTCTGTCTACTGCAGTGTGCCGCTCACCATGCACCTTCATCTGATTCTTGTCACACACCCACTGTCCCTGCACCACTTTTTTGTCATCCCCATCCCCATATTCCCCATGTCCCTTTCTGTCCTTCTATCTTGAACATTGTCTTGTCACATTCTGTATTCTGGGTGTCCATTGTCCACTGCAGTCCCCTGACACCTCCTATGTTGCCCATTCCTGGTATTCACTGGTACAAGTTCTCCCTGTGGTGCTGCATGCTAGCTGTTCTCCCCTTGTCTGCTGGCAGGCTGCCACTGGCCTGGTACATGCTCTGTCTCCTACTGTGCATATGTCAGGTCTGTCATTCTGTGTCACTGTCTTGCCACACTCTGGACGACTTTCACTATTGATGGTGTGACATGCATATGTCACAGACGTCCATGACTGGCTCTGCACCTACAGTATGTATTGCATTTGTGTGTCTCTTGCCATTGCTCACATCACCACTGTTTGGAATTGCCATTGCTGTGCCCATGGTTGCTCCAGCTGCCACCTATGGTTTCTTATTGTCATCCCCTCTCTCATGACATGTTACATATGTTTATTGTGTTTCTGCACATGTCCTGCACTGACATTCACCCCCTGCTCAGTCGGTCCCAGTGATTCAGTTCACACATCATGGGTGTTTGTGCTCTATGTACCTTGCCTGTGCTCTGTTCCTGTGCCCACCATGCCCAGATGTGTACTTACCAGTCAGCCATCCATGCTGTATGTCTCCCTGTTCATAGAGGTTGTATAACATGCTCTGCCTCAGGATGTAGGCATCGTGGTATGACCCAGGGAACTGTGCACACACATCCAGGATCTTGCAGTCACTGTCACACACTACCTGAACACTGATGGAGTGGTCCCCCTTGCGATTCACATATGCTGCCTCATTTTCAGTGAGTGTCTTGATTGCTACATGTGTGAAATCTATTGCACCCAATGTTCTTGGGAATCCTGCCATGGCATAGAATCTTTCCATCATCTCCTGCTGCTGTTGAGCCTGTAGTGGGTACCTGATGTACTGATGTGCCTTTTTTATGATGGCATTTAGGGACTGTTCTAGGCACTGTGACACTGCAGCTAGGCTCATGCTGGTGGTGTCCCCTGTTGGTGTCTGAAATGTGCCTGTTGCCAGCACACATAGGGCGGCTGTCACCTTTGCCTCCACTGTGAGTGCATGGCCCCTGTGTGTGTTGCTCTGCAGATCATCATGTGCTGTGTTACACAGGTCAGTTATGGCAGACTTGTTTAGCCTGTACCTGGCTATGTACTGCTCCACTGTGAGGTCTTTGAATGCCAGCCTGTGGCAGTACTGTAGTCTGGCAGGTTGCCTTTGTTTTACCCAATGTTGCCGTTTCTCCCTTCCTGCATGTGGTTGCAGTGCTTTCCCCTCCTGTTGTCTGCGCCTTTGTCTCTGCATGTGGTGGTACCATGCACCCAGTGGCATGTTGGCCTTGGCGTCTGCTGTCCCTTGGCCTGCTCCTGTATCACATACTGTTGGCCTGTTCACTGTGCCTCTGTCTACACTGCCAATGGCCCACTGGTGTTGTTCTTTCTCTTGTGGGTTTCCTCTGTGTGGTGTTCTGTGTATGCTGCACTGACATGTCCTTATATTGCCTTATCCCACATGGTTGCTGTTGCCTGCACACAGCTTAATTGATGTTTGTTTGGTGTTTCAGTTCTTTTCTCCTCAGGGTGTCCTACTCCACTGTCTCTGTGGAGAAGCATTTGTGCAACATTCTTTCCTCAGCTGTGGGATTTCCATGTCTGTGTATAGCATTTTGTGTGTTTCAGCTCCCTGCGGGTGTTCCGCAGCTGTGGTTTTCCCCGCAACCTCTAGTTGTTTTTTGCCACAGCTGCGGGAGTTTTGTGCATATGCCACAGTGCAACTCCTTTGTTTTACCCGCAGCTGCGGCATTTTTGGTGACTTGTGCAAATTTTGTGGGATATTTTTCCTTTGAGAATCCTGCCCCTTGTCTACTTGCTCTCATGTTTAGTTTTGTACTATTCTCTGACATTTTCCTGAGAGGCTTGTTGCAGTTTGATGACTTGGCTATTTTTCCCAAAATAAAAAAAAAATATTGTGTAATATACCTCAGCTTGTTGCCATCTAGCATACTTGGCTGTGCTCTGTCAATTACACTTTTGTACTATTCTCTCACAGTTTCCCAAAATGTAGGTTGCATGTTGAGTACTTAGCTATTTTTCCTTATAAAAAAAATTGTAGGACAGTGTCAGTGTAATATGCCTCTCCTTGTTGCCACCTAGCATGCCTGGATGCTGCTGTCACATACATTTTTGTACTGCTCTCTGACATTTTCCAGAGGAGCTTGTTGCATTTTAAGCATTTGTCTAATCTTCCTAAAAAAAAAAAGAAAAAGAAAACTAAATAAATAATTTGTAGGACCAGTCAGTCAGCATAATATGCCTCTCCTTGTTCCCAGCCAGTGTAACTGACTGTCTGCTATCAAGTCCACTTTTGTACTACTCTTTCACTGTTGACTAAAAGTATCATTGCACTTTAAGCTTTTGGCTATGCCCCTCCCAAAAAAAATTCTAGGACCAGTCTGCAAATTCAGAAAACCTCTGCTTATTACCACCTATCATGCCTGGCTGCTGTTGTCAAGTCCACTTTTGTATTGCTCACTGGCATTTACTTGAGGTGAGTTGAAGTTTAAGTTCTTAGCTATTTTTTATTAAAAAGAAATTGTAGGACCAGTC
The DNA here is from genome assembly GCA_016271365.2 of Neoceratodus forsteri. Classification (NCBI taxonomy): domain Eukaryota; kingdom Metazoa; phylum Chordata; order Ceratodontiformes; family Ceratodontidae; genus Neoceratodus; species Neoceratodus forsteri. Next base: position 112,314,310 of record JADMNL010000033.1, read on the forward strand.
TGTCAGTATAGTATGCCTCAGTTTGTTGCCACTTAGCACATCTGGCTGTCTACTATTATGCACACTTGTCTACTGCTCTCTCACAGTTGCCTGAATAGCTAGTTGCAGTTTAAGCACTTAGCTATTTTTCCTAAAAAAAAAATAAATTGTAAGACCAGTTGGTCAATGTAGTATGCAGCTGCTTGTTGTGTTATGGTGTGCCTGGCTGTCTGCTGTCATGTTCACTTGTGTTCTACTCTCTGACAGTTTCTGGAAGGGCTAGCTGTATTATGAACTTGCTTATATTTCCTAAATAAAAAAAGAATTGTATATGAACCAGTCGTTCAGTGTAGCACACCTCAGCTTGTTGCCACCTAGGGTGCCTGTCCACCTGCTGTCATGCGTACTTGTGTATTGCTCCATGACAGTTTCCTGAGGGTCTTATTGCAGCTTAATCACTAGATATTTTTCCTTAGCAAACAGTGATATCCACCTGTGTGCTGGTCTCTCACAGCTGCCAAAAGGACTAGTTGCAGTTTGAGAACTTGGCTGTTTTTACAAAATTGTTTTTACAAAATAAATATCAGTAAATCAATAACTCAATAAATACATTGTAGGACCACCATCAATTTTTTTCTACAAAAGAAAAAAATAAATTGTCAGACTTTTCAGTCAGTGAAGTATGCCGTTTATTTTTTTTTTGCCGTCTTTTGCTGCCTGCTGTCATCTCCAAACCAAAACTGAGAAAGACTGGGAGTTGTACAAGGAAAAAATGAAAGCGTCTAACAAACAATTTCAAAAGGTAAAAACCCAGACAGAGGAAAAGATAGCAGAAGGAGCAAAGAGAGGAGACAAATAATTTTTTAGATACATTAGGGAATGTAGGAAGGCAAAAGGGGGGATAGTAAAGATTGCTACTGAAGAAGGGGAAATACACAAAACATGACCCAAAGAAAGCTGAAATCCTCAACAAATACTTCTGCTTGGTATTTACCAAAGAGGACTGAGGTGATGGCCCAGCCCTGGAAAAACACAACACCCCAGGACCAGGGGTAGACACGAGTCCCTTTACAGAAGCTGAAGTACGAGACATGCTAAGTAAACTAAAAGCAGACAAAGCCATGGGACCAGACAAGATGCACCCCTGAATCCTTAAGGAACTGGGGGCAGAATTAGCAGCCCCTGTGGCACTTCTATTCATGAAATCTTTGAAGAGAGGTGTGGTACCCGAAGACTGGAAAAAGGCAATAGTGGTTCCACTTCACAAATCAGGCAGTTGCGAAGAGGCTAGTAATTAGACCGGTGAGCCTCACATCTATAGTAGGGAAATGGTTCCATGTGGTAACAGCAACTGCATAATAGCGATCACTGTTTGGGTTAGTCTACATCACCAAAAATGAATTTTGGCAACATAGACTCACAATGCACAGCAAAGGGCTCTAGACACTTGTATTCTTGCTTTTATACTGGGGGCTGTTCCCACTGCACCCCTCACACCCTCCCTACTAAAGGATTCTCAACTCCGGGGGGGGTGCATGTTGGGGGTGAGTGTAAAACAATGGGAAAAAAAATTCCCAGACTGGTGCAAAAAATGAGCAGGCACCCAGAACTGAACCCGCCACCCTCCCAACCCTAGCCTGCCACCAACCCATCATGTCACACAGCCAGCTTGGCAGCCTACCACTACACTATGCCCCACAAACCCTCCCTCCCTTTCTTTCAGCCCTTCGCATGGTGTGGTCCCTCCCCCCCTGCATGCGTGCACATATAGTGACATCCTGTAGCTATACTTACTGACCCCCCCATCTGGTTGCTCTTCTTGCTCGGTAGCCCTGTGTAAAAGCGCCATGATTGAGTTGCCCTTTTTGAAAGTGCTCTATCACGGTCACCTAATACATGGGCTACTAGGGAAACTAATGGAGACACCACTCAAACAGACGATCATAGCATTCCTCAAAACTAGCAGCCAACAGGACCCAAAACAGCATGGTTTCATAGCAGGTAGGTCATGTCAGACAAATCTGCTTGAGTTTTTGACTACATTACAAAAATAGTGGACGATGGTGGGGCAGTAGATGTGGTCTACCTAGACTTCAGTAAGGCCTTTGACTTGGTTCCACACAGAAGGCTGGTAAAGAAGCTTGACCACACAGGGGTTAGTCCAGAAGTAGTCAGATGGGTACAAAACTGGTTACAAGGCAGAACCCAGTGGGTACAGGTTAATGGAAAGCAATCAACAGAAGGCATGGTGACTATCGGGGTGTCTTAGGGCTCAGTGCTGGGGCCTCTGCTCTTCAATGTTTTTATAGTAGACATTGCTGACTGACTAGAAGGGAAGGTGTGCCTGTTCGCAGACAACACCAAGATATGTGACAGGGTGGACACCTCAGAAGGAGTGAACAAGATGGATACTGACCTCAAGTAACTAGAAGAATGGTCTGGAGTGTGGCAGCTGAGATTTAACACCAAAAAGCGCAAGGTCATGCACATAGGAAAAAAAAATCCAGAAAGGAGTATTACCTAGGAGGCGAAAGGCTGGCGGCCTCAAACAAGGAAAAAGACCTGTAAATCATAATCTTAGATGACTTGAAGGTTAGTAAGCAGTGTGAGAAGGCAACATTGAAGGCCAACAGAATGCAGGGCTGCATTGGGAGGGGAATCACGAGCAGGAGTAGAGAGGTGGTACTACCACTATATAGATCACTGGTCAGTCTTCATCTGTAATATGGAGTCCAGTTCTGGAGGCCTCACCTCAGGAAGGACATTGACTGTGTGGAAACAGTACAGAGAAAGGTGACAAAAAGGATTCAGGGTCCACAGTGTACACATCCTACTAGGAAAGACGTACAGAACTGAATATGTACTCCCTGGAGCAGAGAAGAGAGACAGAGAGAGGGGACATGATTGAAACATTCAGGTACATACAAGGCATTAATAAGGTACAGGCACAGGAACTTTTTCACTTCAAGAAGGGCTCCAGGACCAGGGGACATGACCACAGGCTGAAAGGAGGGAAGTTCTTTACCAACACCAGGAAGTTTTTCTTCACAAATAGAGTAGTGGATACCTGAAACAGTCTGCCCAAAGAGTTTGTTGTGGTCAACACTGTGGGGGGATTCAAGAATGTATGGGATCTACACAAAGGATCCCTGACTACAAAGGACAACTAGAATGTCAAAATAGGCCTAAAACAAAAAGGCAGACTAGATGGACCTAGTGGTCTCCTTCTGCCATCAACTTCTATGTTTCTACATTTGTGTACTGCTTCTTGACAGTTTCCCAAGGGGCTATTTTTAGCTTAACCAGTTAGCTATTTTTTTCACAAAATAAAACAAAAAAATTACAGGACCAGTCAGTCAGTGTTGAACACCTCTACTTTTGCCACCTAGTATTTCTGGCTATTTTCTGTAAAGCATACTTTTGAATTGCTCACTCACAGCTGCTCAAAGGGCATGTTCAGTTTAAGCACTTGGATATTTTTCCTAACAAAAAAAAAATTGTAGGTGGACCAATCAGTCACTGTTGTGTGCCTTTGCTTGTTGTCAACCTTGTTGCCTGTCAACACCAAAGAAGGAAAATCACTATTGGACCAAAACTGCATTTAATTCATTTATTTAATCCACTCGACACTTTTTTCTTGAAAAAGCAAGTGGATCGGAGTTATAGCCCCACTGCTTCTAGGCTTAACCATCCTCTTTGTCAGTGGGAGGTGTTTCTGATGATCAGCTTCACCCTTAAATACTTTTTAACGTAATTACTTAATTAATGAATTGCAGCTTTTTAGATTTGATTCCCTCCAATTTCACAATGTCACCAGTAACAATACACCAACTAAAGAATCCCATTAAGTTGTAACCATGAAGGGCTTGTATTCAATAGGGAAGCATGTTCAGAATCTCACCTGCCTTCCTAAACAAATCACATAGAAAAAGAAAAACCATACAAAATCAAAAGGAGGAAACACCGGTGACAGTAAACTAGCCCTTTTATAATAGTTTCACTCTGATACCAGACCTCATATATTAGGGGCTGTTGCATACTTTTAAGTTACAGTATTTGAGCCCATTTGGTTCTATGTGATAACAGCGATCACTGTTAGGGCGAGTGTACATCGTCGAAAATAAAAACAGCAATGTACACTCACAGAGAAAAAACAAGGCCAGCATGGATCTTATTGTTATGCTTCGCCCGCTGCACCCCCCAACTAAAGATTCTCAATTCCAGGGGGTGTATGTTGGGGGACTTGTAAAAAGTTTTAAAAAAACACTGTTATGCAAAACAGTATCATGCTCCTAGACTCAAACCCTGTACCCTCCCCACCACAGCAGCCACCCACACCACCATGCTAGACAGCCAGCTCAGCAGCCTTTTACTGCACTGCCTCCCACATACCTTCCCTCCCCTTCTGTCCCCCATGGTGTGGTTCTGGTCACCTTCATTCCCTCCCATTGCTACACTTTCAGGGTAGCCCACAACACAGGTGCTGAGGTTGACTCACCCTTATTACACTTGCTCAATCTCAGTCACCCTGTTCACTGGATACCACACCCATTTAGTGTTAGCGGCTTATATTTACTAGTGGCAGCCTGCAGTCACAGAAATACTAAAAGCGAATAACAACTTTGGAAGTGGGGATACAAAAAGCAGAACTTCTATTCATATTAAATCATATCACTAAAGAAATAAAACATGTCTAAAATTTCTTTAGGGAATAAAAATAGTTCAAAGTAGAGCGAGGGGGTAGAGAGGTATGTTAAATCAAAAAGCATTTTATTAACTTACCCAGCTCCATGTACTTTTAAATGTTCCCACATGGATTAATTTACATTAAAATCTACCAATTAACATATTATAACTCCTACATATGTGATGTTGTAATAAAGAATCCTAATCTTGATATTATCAAGTCTACTGTAGTATTGCCAAACTACCTATTATCTCCCAAAATAAATTTATAAAAAAATTAAAAATCCATATGTATGTCTGGCTGACTAGTTAGATGATGCCAGTGCCTTAAAGGTATGAATACAGAGAACAACTTTTCTATGAGTGTACTTCACAGATTTGTAATATTTGTATACTTCATATATTTCTCACTATAACATTTGGCCACAGTGGAATACATCTAACGTAACCAGACGGCCTATCATTATGCCTCCTACATACAATAGTTATTGTAATTAATGTGAAATTCTGAACTATAAGTGAAAAAGCAAATAGAAAAATAAAAAGAATCAAAACTACCAGATTCTCCCTGCCCTTCAAAAACCCACCTGTGTATACCATGTTTAGTAATCCAAAATGTAATTGCAAAAACTTTCAGAAAATGAGAATGCATACCTCTAAAAATCCTTTGCTTTGCTATATTAGTAATAACAGAACTATTGTAAATTCTATCACATAACCTCCTCTCCTCTAGATGGAGTTCACTCTGAAACACAAACACACACATATATATATATGTGTGTGTGTATATATATATATATATATATAAAAAAAATGTATGTTCTCCTTTACCTAGCTATCTTTTTCAGCAGAGGTAGATTAGTATTATACAATGGCAAGACAATTTCCTGGACTGTGATTGGTCAGTGTGTCCCTGACACAGTGAGGCTATCTGAGCTCAACCTCACTGTATTAATTTGTTGGATTTGTTGGATTGTTATTTATTTCTTCTCTTAAGAAACAAAGATATATTGCCACACTAAAAATCTACTAAAAACATGTTTTAAATGTTTTTTTTTATTTTGTATAACAATGAGCCATTGTATAATAACAATAATGCACTCCAGGGTGTGGGTTGTGCTTGGATAACCTCACTTCTGGGACGTTGGACGCCCTCAGCCTGTGGCTTCATGCCCAACAACCCAGGTGTGAGGTTATCCCAGCACAACCCACACCATGTCATGCATTATTGCTTAATTTACTCTGAATCCAAGAAATAACAACAACTTAGGGAGTTATCTGGCAGCTTCATACACTTAAAATCTGATGCTGTAGATCGGCTAGTGAGAGAGAGCTGTGGCAAAGTGAGAAGGGGAAGAAAAAGGAAATGGGGGAGGGAATTAAAGGTAAGGAAAAAAGGAACCTCTCTTGGATCCTGGTATCATAACTCCCAATACTGGGTGTGGCTAAAAACATCAATCTACAGTTAATTTCTGAACTAACCATCCTCAGAAATGACTTGCTATCTGCTCCCAAGTACAGTTTTGTGTTACTCTCTCACAGCTGGCCAAAGGCAACCTGCAATTTAAGCATTTGACTATTTTTCCTAACACAACAAAAACTGTAAGAGGACCAGTCAGTCACTGTAGTATGTCTTTACTTGTTGCCAGCTAAAGTGTCCGTCTACCTGCTGAAATGTTCAACTGTGTATTGCTGTCTGGCAGTTTCCTGAGGGGCTAGTTGCAGTTTAATCATTTTGTTATATTTCCTTACATACACACACACACAAACATTGTAAGACCAGTCAGTATAGAATGCCTCTGCCTACTGCCATCTAGCATGCCTGTCTGTCTGTCTGTTGTCGTGTCCACTTGTGTACTGCTCTCTGACAGTTTCCCAAGGACCTAGATGCTGTTAGCACTTGTCTATGTTTCTGAAACTACTACTCCTCACAGTTGCCCAAAGGGCTAGTTGGGGTTTAAATACTCGGCTATATCCCCCCCCCTCAAAAAAACTATAATTTTAGGACTAGTTGGTCAGTGTAGTACATCACGGCTTGTTGCCACCCAGGCGCCTGGCTGCCTCCAGTCACATCCACTCGTATACTGCTCACTCACAGTTGTCCAAATGGTGAGTTACAGTTTAAGCACTTGGCTATATTTCCTTAAAAAGAAATTGCTAGAGGTCCAGTCAGTCACTATACTATGCCTCTGCTTGTTGCCTCCTGGTGTGCCTGTCTACCTGCTGACATGTCCATCTGGGTTCTGTTCTCGGACAGTTTCCTGAGGGGTAAGTTGCAGTTTAAGCACTTCGCAGTATTTCCTAACAAAAATAAAGTTTAGGATTAGAGATGCAGCGAAGTTTAACTCTGCCAGCAAAGCTGGGGCAAAGTCATCCACTCCCCGTCATTAAACACTAAGCAGAGTCCCCATAGAACTCCACTACTTTGCCTTATAATGACTTTGCCCCATTATGACTTCGTGTTAAGGTGACTTCATGTTCATTTTGTGTTGGTTTCTGTTAAACGTGAAGTGAGTCATAATTGAAACAGCCCACAGATCACATGTGTTGCAGTCTGCTGGTCACATGGCTCAGGCAGGAAGTTAATCAGGCAAGACAGTGAAAAACTTTCACTTTTGCCTTTCCTTGTGTGGGAGAAAGAGGTTTTGTGAGAGGAGACATCTGGGGACAGGTGGGCAGTGCACCCACCTTGCAAACTACCACTGTGCACAGTGTGAGGCCAAGGTTGCCAAACATGGAGGGAATGCACCTGCTGTTCCTGCTGGGCAACAGGTGGCAGCACGACCTCCATTGCACTTGGGGTCAAGAGTGGTCAGGCCATGGAGTAAGTGGCTGCTCCGGAACCTGTGGGGATGCCGGCAACCCTGCAAGAATGCCTGCCACTCAGGCTGATTTGGACCTGATGTGGAGTGAGTTGGACCACCTGAACAACAGGGTTGCTAACCTGTAACAGTGGTTGGAGCACATTGAGGGTCACCAACTCAAAATTATGGCCATGCTCCAACCGCTGCTCTCACACCATAGTGTGGAACATTAGTTTTTGTTTGTCTCTGCATCCACCACCCTCTCCATGAAAAAATATTTCCTGATGATACCCCCCTGATCTGCCCCCCCATCTTCAAATTTTGCCCCCTTTACATTGCTACATTGTCATGGGTTAAACTTGGGGTGATACTCATGCCATCAGCAACTTCACTACCACCACCAGTGGTGACAACAGCATCTCCAACCATCATTGAAGCAACTGATTGCACTGTGAAAAACATAGTCGGAGAAATCCATTTACTGGCATCAACTGTGCATTTTTGCTGCATACTACCATGCCCATTGCCACTCTTGCCAGTTGCAGCAGTGTCATGGCCAGAAACATTTTTGCATCCACATCTCTTTGCAGGCATTATTTTGGATTACACCAAAAATTCACAACAAATTTAGATTTCTGAACTTTGGGTTGGATGGGAAGCCAAAAAAACAACTGTGGCTTACTGAGGCAGATTGAGCACTAAACAAATGCAAATGCACAGACAGATGGAGATTGTGCACTCTAAAGAAGCAGTCACACAGGCACAACAACAACGCCTTAACCAGTGGTCACACAAATCCAAAACTGGAAAAATAATACCTTTTGTGGGTTGGAGGGGGTGGGGGCTGCTGCAGTACCAGTCCACTACCTAGATAGAACAAAGCAGTAAAAAATACCACAGACGGATAACAGATTCAGAGTGCTGTGATTACTGAGTGGCACAATAAAATGAGTCTGACTTGATGGCATGTACACACACTCACAAACTACAGGTAATGCACAGAAAATTTAACAGTTTAGTACACTATATAACCAAATATTTTAAACAGAATGAAAATATGCACTGCACCACAACAAACAGAAAATAATTATCACAAATTTCTTCAAGTATTACTGTGTGTACATAAACACACAAATATTAGCACATTATTAGTACAAAACAGAAAGACTGCCTTTCTCTTGTGAATCTCACTGCACCACAGATACGCCCTCCCCCGAAGCACTCTTCAACAGTGTCTGTCAGTACACAGACTGAATGTTCTAAATTAACATTAAAAATGCACAGAATAACAATCAACACTTGATGATATAAGCACATGAGGGTTTCCTACAATCGGTGTACTAAATTTGGACCAAAATAATTGGATCAAAAGTGATTTTTTAAAGCTTTTTCGATGGTTTGATTCTCAGAGCTGTGAGAGCAAACTGTCTCCAGCTTTTCACTAAACACATTACACAGAACTAAGGCTGTGCAAGACAATATAGAGCCCATGTGACTTGCCATCCCACGAATCAATGCTAAATTTGCCTCAGATAGCAATATAAAGGGCGAAGTAAAGCAAAGTCCATTAAAATCAGTGGCACTTTGCATTAAAATTAAGGGAAGGCAGCAAAACAAGGTGAAGTAGCACAGAGTCCATTGGGTTCAATTCACTTTGTGATAAAAAATAAAGGCGGAGTAATATGCTTTGCATTACGGAGCACTAAGCAAATTAGGGGTTAATACACAAAGTGCTCCATGTAGGGAAGTGAGAGCACTTCTCCCACCTCTATTTAAGGCCTGTCAGCTTAATATGCCTCTGCTTGTTGTCATGCCACCTGGCCTTTGTGGCTGTCTGCTGTCATGTCCACTTGTGTACTGCTCCCCAACTGTTTTCCAGGGGGCTAGTTGCAGCAAGCACGTGGATATATTTCCTACAAAAAAAAAATTAATAAGTCCCTTTTCTGGCACAAGTGCCACCAAACAGTACTTTTTAAGAAATTTTTATTCGAGTGTTTGTGAGAACTTCAGCACAGTTTATATCTTTCTTTTGGAATATTGAAACATATATATCAATAATAAAAGTGCTTTTGATGATCTTATTATATTCATTTTTTTTTATCAGCTGTTCGTCAACTAGAAAAAGAGACACCAGGTGGTGAAAGCACTTAAGAGGGACAACCTAGACCAGGTACGAGAGTATGATGATGTTTTATGCATTGATGCCTGGTGATCATCAGTTTCATAGTGTCTCAGCTGCTATTACTCTTGCCTCTGAGGGTGGAACATAGGAAGGTCATGTGTTCCAGGTCCACATCATGTACCTCCTTCTTGGGGTAACACCAATAAGGGGCACTGTAGTGCAGTATGATGGTGTAGGAGCTGGACTGTTAATGTGTTGTACTTCTTATGAGACATTACATTTTTTATTAAATTGAGTATGTTTTTTAACACTTTAACCTGAAAGCCCCTCCTTCTGACCACTTCTATGCCCAGCCCCATCTCCTGCAATCCCCAAGACTTACTGTCACTCCATGTTCCCCCATGGGTAACCCCCCTCATAAGAAGTGCTGCCCATGTGCCCACCCCAAACCTCAGGGCAGAGTTAAAGTGTTTTTGAGGGAGTGATAGCTCTGTTGGCAGTGCTGGAGCTGCAGCCAGGCAGAAAATGTAATCCATCATGACTGTGGGATTTTCAGCTTTTCTCCCATTCTGAATGTTTGTAGATAGTGCATCTGACACCTAAGCATCAGAACTGTCTCAATATCCTCCCTTACCTATATCTCTAGCAGGCATCATGTTTGGTCTCCTGCAGTCATCAGGGTGGCGGTATTGAAGCGCAGACATGGAACCCTTCCTCTTATGAGATAAGTCCATGGGACTCTCAACCATCCTCCATTGAATGGCACTCCAGCGACATAATCTCTGGAAAATCCTGTAACCTCATTGGTCAAAAACATGTCACCTGAATGTGAGTAAATCCTGCAACAGACAACCATTAAACATCACTCTGATGAAATGTTTACTTTCTTTGATAATAACTGAGTTCATTGTGTAAGAGAGAGGGACTGCTGGAGACAAGTCACCTCTCTCAATGGCTCCCCACTTGACCAAGTCACCAGATACAAGTACCTGGGTGTCTGGCTGGACCCCATCTGTCTTTTTCAGCTCACATTGAATCTATCACCTCCAAGCTGCGCCCCAAACTCGGCATGCTGTACCGGAACAAGGACTCTCTCCCATTACCTGCCAGGCATGAAATTGTCTCGAAAATGATCCTTCCCATACTAGATTATGCGATCGTGGTTTACAGCTCTGCCCCTGTAACCACCATTGCCAGGTTGGATACCCTTCTAAACTCATTTTGCCACTTCACTACAAACTACCCCCTATGCACCCACCACTGCAATCTTTACTCCCTCCTCAGACTAAGCTCCTTATCTCACAGGTGCTACATACACTCTCTCAACCTTATATCTAAGTACTGGTTTAACTTGCTTCCCTCCTATCTTGGGGACTGTCTATCCTCAGACTCCCTATCCCCCTATGAACTCAGCCACAGAAATGAAAGAACCTTCACCCTGCCCTGACTCTCTTCCACAGTGGGCAAAACTGCTTTCTCCTACCGGCTTCCTTACTTGTGGAACAAACTTACCCCTGTTATCAGAAATTCACTCTCAGTCTAGCTGCAAGCAACAGCTACGTCTCTTTCCTCTACCTTCTTACGTTCACTTGCACTCATGCGCAAGGAACATTTTGGGAGAGTTGCACACTTTGGAGGTGTGCCTCTCCCTTTCAATCCAGTGCTCTGTTGAGCAGGTGTGGCGGTCCTGCACCAATGGGTGCAGGAGCTCTGTATGACAGTGGTGGTCTTCTGCTTCAAAGCAAACCACTGCTTCCATACTGAGCACCGCATCACGCTGCCCCCCCTCACGTCATGCGCTCCCCCCACGCGCATCACTCCGCTCCCCAAAGCTTTGGTGCCACTCTGGGAGCCCACCCCAGCGTGGCAAACGTTGTTTGCCGATGGGGATGCCCAATCCCCTATCGTCTCCATGGCCCCCCCAAGCCATCCTGCTGCCACGCTGGGAGCCCACCCCAGCGTGGCAAATGTTCGCTTTTTTTGCCGACGGGGGTGCCCAATCCCACGTTGGCTCCTCGGCCCCCCCCGGCGTAGTTTGCCAACAGGGGTACCCAATCCCCTGTCGGCTCCTCAGTCCTCCCAGCCATCTTCTGCCATGCTGGGAGCCCACCCCAGCATGGCAAACATCCCACGTCGTCATTTTTTTTTTTTTTAAATCTGTAAAATAAAAACGGTCCCACGGCGCGTCTCCCAGCCCCCCTCCCACAACCCGCACCCACCCACTGGCACCCAGCCTCCATACACCCCCCCTCACCCCATACTTACCTCAAAACTCCGTGACAATGATCTTCGGTGGACCGGGAACACGTCTGCACTCTTCAAAGGCGACCGCGAACTGAGGAAATGCCGGTAAGCTGTATAATGGGCTAGATAGGGGGGGTTCAACTTTATTGCATATCTCAGGCATTTTTTGGAATTTCTGCACCAAATTTTCAACATGGGGTTTTTGGGACCCCTTCTCATGAATGATGTCACTGTCATGGTGTTAATCAGGCCCAAAGGGTGATTTCGCAGTCACTGCACAGTCACTGCGTGAAATCATGCTTTGGGCCTGAATAGCACCATGACAGTGACATCATTCATGTGAAGGGGTCCCAAAAACCCTATGTTGAAAATTTGGTGCAAAAATTCCAAAAAATGACTGTTTTACCAGCGTGCGTTGTGCAGTTCCTACGCACGCTCATAGGTTTGCAAATTTTCAATATTTCTACTCCAGATTTTCAACATTGCCATTTTATCACACCTTCTTATGAGTAGTACAGCTGTCATTTTTCACATCTCACCCAAAACGTGTTTCTGCTCATGTAGCGCATAATGGCGAGTCGGTGTGTGAAATCAATGTATGGGACACATTAAGAAAATCACAGTGACACTGATCATGAGCAGAGGTCTTAAAATGGCTATGTTGAAAATGTGGTGAAAAAATTCCTAAAAATGACTGTTTTACGAGCATGCGTTGTGCAATTCCTACGCACGCATGTACGTTTGTAAATTTTCAATATTTTCACTCCAGATTTTCAACATTGCCATTTTACCACACCTCCTCATGAGCAGTATAGCTGTCATTTTTCACATCCTGCCCAAAATGTGCTTCTGCCCATGTAGCGCACAATGGCGCAGTCGGTGTGTGATCTCAATGTATGGAACACATTAAGAAAATCACAGTGACACTGATCATGAGCAGAGGTTTTAAAATGGCTGTGCTGAAAATTTGGTGACAAAATTCCTTAAAATGACTGTTTTACGAGTGTGCATTGCGCAGTTCCTATGCATGCTCGTAAGTTTGTGAATTTTCAATATTTTCACTCCAGATTTTCAACATTGCCATTTTACCACACCTCCTTATGAGCAGTGCAGCTGTCATTTTTCATATCCTGCCCAAAATGTGTTTCCGCCTATGTAGCGCACAATGGCACAGTCAGTGTGCGAACTCAGTGTATGGGACACATTAAGAAAATCACAGTGTCACTGTTCATGAGCAGAAATCTTAAAATGGCTATGTTGAAAATTTGGTGAAAAAATTCCTACAAATAACTGTTTTACGGGCGTGCGTTGCGCAGTTCCTACGCATTGTAAGTTTATGATCCCTAATATTTTTACTCCAGATTTTCAATATTGCTATTTTACCACACCTCCTTATGAGCAGTACAGCTGTCATTTTCACATCCTGCCCAAAACGTGTTTCCGCCCATGTAGTGCATAATGGCGCAGTCGGTGTGCGAAATCAATGTATGGGACACAGTAATAAAATCACAGTTACACTGTTCATTAGCAGAGGTTTTAAAATGGCAATGTTGAAAATTTGGTGAAAAAATTCCTAAAAATGACTGTTTTACGAGCGTGCGTTGCACAGTTCCCACTCATGCTCGTAGGTTTGTGAATTTTCAATATTTCCACTCTAGATTATCAACATTGGCATTTTACCACACCTCCTCATGAGCAGTACAGCTGTCATTTTTCACATCCTGCCCAAAACGTGTTTCCGCCCATGTAGTGCACAATGGCGCAGTCGGTGTGTGAAATCAATGTATGGGACACATTAAGAAAATCACAGTGACACTGATCATGAGCAGAGGTCTTAAAATGGCTGTGTTGAAAATTTGGTGAAAAAATTCCTAAAAATGACTGTTTTACGAGCGTGCGCTGGCGCAGTTCCTACGCATATCGTAGTTTGCAAATTTTCAATATTTTCTACCCAGATTTTCAACATTGCTATTTTACCACACCTCCTCATGAGCAGTACAGCTGTCATTTTTCACATCCTGCCCAAAACGTGTTTCTGCCCATGTAGCACAATGGCGCAGTCCATGTGCGAACTCAATGTATGGGACACATTAAGAAAATCACAGTGACACTGTTCATGAGCAGAGGTCTTAAAATGGCTGTGTTGAAAATTTGGTGACAAAATTCCTAGAAATGACTGTTTTACGAGTGTTCATTGCGCAGCTCCTATGCACGCTCATAAGTTTGTGAATTTTCAATATTTTCACTCCACATTTTCAACATTGCCATTTTACCACACCTCCTTATGAGCACTGCAGCTGTCATTTTTCACATCTTGCCCAAAACGTCTTTCTGCCCATGTAGTGCACAATGGCACAGTCACTGTGTGAACTCAGTGTATGGGACACATTAAGAAAATCACAGTATCACTGTTCATAAGCAGAGATCTTAAAATGGTTATGTTGAAAATTTGGTGAACAAATTCCTAAAAATAACTGTTTTACTTGCGCCATGTTGTGCAGTTCCTCACGACGTCAGAAGTTTGCAAATTTTCAATATTTTCACTCCAGATTTTCAACATTGCCATTTTACCACACCTCCTTATGAGCAGTACAGCTGTCATTTTTCACCTCCTGCCCAAAACGTGTTTCCGCCCATGTAGTGCACAACGGCACAGTCGGTGTGCAAAATCAATGTATGGCACACAGTAAGACAATCACAGTGACACTGTTCATTAGCAGAAGTATTAAAATGACAGTGTTGACAATTTGGTGAAAAAATTCCTAACAATGACTGTTTTACGAGTGTGCATTGCACAGTTCCCACGTACGCTCCTAGGTTTGCGAATTTTCAATATTTCCATTCCAGATTTTCAACATTGCCATTTTACCACACTTCCTTATGAGCAGTACAGCTGTCATTTTTCACATCCTGCCCAAAACGTGTTTCCGCCTATGTAGTGCACAATGGGGGTAACAAAAAGGTCATGCTGACAATTTATTGTGCAAATACCAGCAATCGCACAGGGCATTAGGGTAAAGCACCATACATGCCAAACATCACTGCAAATACCTGCAAGCGAACGTTTGGCATTGACAAATGCTTGTTGTTACTGCCACAACTGAGCTAAACCCACAACTTCTACTGACTTTACCTTCCCGCAGTTCCTCCCTTGCACTTATTAAAAATTCATTATCTAGAGCACCTACTATTGTATAGTTCACCTCTAGAGATTCATCACATCATGTTTTTGCTCTCACTGCTGTATTATATTGGCTGTAATTAGCCGCTATTGTTCTGTTTACTAATTCTCTGCATTTATTGTCTGTATTTCCAATGCTCCTTTCCCCCCAGGCTGCACCTGGAATCAAGCCTCAGCTCAACGTGTCTTTTCTGGTTACCAAATGTTTAAATAAAATAGGTGAGGCACTAGCCAGTGCTGTATCTCGTTCATACAGTACATTCAGATTCTGGGATCAAATTCAATGAAACAACACTAATTATCATGTCTCAAGAATGAAAGAACATTATTCTGTTTACTAGAAACACATTTGTGAAGCCAGCTACTTGTTTGAAGCACAAAGAACACAATATCCATGATATGGTCCGAAGTAGGTTCCTCCAATCACCTTAATATGGATTACGGCAGGAGCACAGGATGGAAGGCCTACGCTGATAGGGACACAGTATCTGAAACAAACACAGTGGAATATTAGGACCAAATTAGTAAAACTTACTTTCAAAACTATAACCTTTGTGATACCTGATGTACCCTGATAGGAATTACTAAGGGCCCCTAGAAACAGATGACGCTAATGTCTGGAATAGCAGTGCCACATGGACAAGAACTGGATAGTAAGTGGACTAGGGAGACAAGAGAAATGAGGAAAGGCTGTAGTACTTGTACATGTACACCACAGAGAAAAGGAGTACTAGGGGTGACCATGTACTGCACAGCCAGCCACAATGTCACACAACAACTTGTAGTAAATAACATGTCACAAAATACTGCAGCAAAAAAAAGGCTTAATTCTTGCTATTGAATTAATCTATTCCCCGTAACATACCTCTGTGATATACTGCAGCAGTAACATGTTGTATCCTGGCTGATGCCACTGTATACTGAAAAGTGTGGTCATAACACAAGACATTTCTTGATAATGATACTTAACTTACGTATCATTATTAGGAAATGTCTTGTGTTAAGTAATTTACTATAAAATTATTGACTTCAGCCAATGTCTCACACCGAAATGTTCTTTGCTGATTGACTACCACTCATTGAAGTGAAGGGAAAAACCAAATTGATCCAATTTTTAGTTGTTCTTTTATAATCCCTGCTGTCCCATGGGATGGGGTCATAATGTCGCAAGACATTATGCCACAGCAATATACCGCACTGCCAATACAGTGCAATATATTGCCAGCTGTATAAGTCTTTGAGCCCCCCACACCCCTGTTACAGGGGACTGCGCCCTCCTGAACACCCCCAACTAAATTAACTAACTCTGGGAGAGGGTTAATAGTTAAAATCGTATGAAGTGTTAAAAAAAAAAAAAAATCCATGAGTCTGGGAGTGGGAATCGAAACCCAGTCCCTAATGCACTGCCTGCCTCCCTTGCTGCCAGTGACTCATCTCATCAAGCCACAGCAGCTGCTCACCAGCCCCCTTTTCCAGCAGAGGTCTTAGCCTCTGCCTGGGAGAGTGAGAGGGTGCACTACTGTGTATACACCCGTTCATGTTTTTGCACCTTCTTGCTCTTCCCTACCGTGCTGTTCCTGATATGTGGTTATGCTGGGCACTATTAGGCACATGACATATTGACCCAGTAGGCTGTCCCATACACCTATGTGTATGTTATCATCATTGTTACTGAAAATGTTGATATAGGATGTGAATAATGTTATGTTGCATCTCGAGGTCAGTTGAAGGGACATGGCATGAGACACACTGAGGTGACCTTTATTTTCTTTGTTTGTAGCAACACAAGGCACACAGAAGGAATCCAAGGACCTCAGCGTCCGGGCATCCAGATGGCTTGTTCAAATACAAAAGCCAATAAAAAACAAGACTGATGATGTGGACAGGGGACAGGAACAAACCAGAAGGGAGGCCATCCAGAATGCCTCCCATAGCCCAAGAGCAACATTTTCATAGAACTGAAAAAAAAACTGAGGCCCTAAAGACAGGTCAGGACAAGTCTTCCTGATCATCAACAAATTATTGTTGTGTAGCAGCAAATTCTTGCTGGTCAGCAGCAAATTTTGAGCAAGTTGGATGTATTGCTTTTGCCTCCAGCTATCGCTCCTGCACCACTTCTCCCATCACCACCACAGGCTGAGTAGAGTAGGGAGTTTGACAGACTCAGCAAAATCATGTTTTTAATTGTAACTAGTTATTTTTGTTTTGCTTCTTATATGTTTTATTCAGTAGTTCACTGTTGTTATTGTTGTTGTTTTTAGTTTTTTTTTCTGATATAAAACCAGTTTTGTACTGAAACTGATTATCACAGTACTAGTAAGGGTGCATCCTGAGTATATGTGCTGTACAATGCAAAACACAAGGAAAGACCATTAGAGAAGTGCCTGCTGAATCCGAATGGCTTCCTAATTTCAGTTCAGTACTCTTAATACCACTGTCTCAACATTCCATTGCCTTAGCTAGGTGGTGCATGATGGCAAGGAATTGAGTGTGAAAAAACACATCACACCATCAGAGAGAAAACACATAAATTTGCAACTAAACAGTTATATTTCATGATACATCGAGTGTTTTCCATGTATATAAATATTTGCCATAAACCTTTAGGAGGGCGGGTGGGTGCAGGTTTGCACTTTTACAGTAACTGGTATACCAAAAAGTCAACACTACCCAACATGTACAGCCTCAACCACAAGGAAAAGGAGGTGCTGGAGGTTTGGCCAGATGCATCAGCAGCAACAGCAGCAGCAAGGCAGCTATCAGTCTGCTAGTGCTTGGTGCATTGGTGCTGCAGTACCTCATTGAGAAAGTGGATGCACAGGGGCACACTGGTCCTGACATAGCAACAGCTGCAGCAGCAGCAAGACAGCTATTAGTTCATTCATATTTTGTTTTTTGGGGCAGCAGCACACAATGCAGAAGGAGCCACAGAGCAATGGTCCAGATGCAGCAGCAGGTCAGCTATCAGTTCTCTAGTTTTTGGTTCATTGGTTCTGCAGCATCCCATGGATGAAGGGGGTGCGTATGAGTATGTCAGGACAGTCCTGACATAGGTGCAGCAGTGCAGCTATCAGTTCATTAATGATGTGTTCTTGTGGACAGCAGCATACCATAGATATGGCGTCACAGGAGGATGGTGTACAAAGCAGCAGCAACATCACAGTTAACAGTTCACTCAGGTTTTGTTATTCTGGACAGTAGCACACCATGAAACTGAAGGGACAGGAGGATGGCCCAGATGAAGCAGCATCAGCAGTGCAGCTCTCAGTTCACTCAGGTTTTGTTCTTCAGGGCAACAGCACACAATGCAGAAGGAGGCACAGGACAATGGTCCAGAAGCAGAAGCAGCAGCAGCGACAGCAACATCAGGGCAGCTATCAGTTCACACATTTTGGTTCACTGGGGCAGCTGCATGCCATGATGTAGGAGCAGCTATGGCATGATAGGTCAATAGGGTTGTGCAAAATTGGAATATTTTGCCCAGTGAAATATTTTGTGTAATTTGCGCATTTTGCGAAATATTTTGCTCGGCGAAAGGTGAAATTTCAACCACAGTTGTGAATGAAATTTCACCACCAAGGCAGTGAAATTTAACTTTTTAGACATGTGGTGGTGGTTGACTGGTGGGCTTGCTGTCCCTGACAGTGGCTGTCGTCCACCCCCCCATCCACTCACAGGCCCAAAAACTAAATCTTCCCTGGTGTCCAGTGGTCCCCCTGTCTAATCACCGGCCCAAATAAGTACCAACCCCACCAACTCATTTCTCCCCTGCCTCCCATTCCCCCAGATCCCCTCATCCTTACTTAATAAAAAACACTCCCTAGTGCCTAGTGGACCCTCACCTCTCCACCCTGTTATGAGCAAAGTTATGAGTAAATGTTCAGATTGCTTTGTAAATACATGTTTTGTTGTGCAGCAGCAGTAGGCCATTTATAGGTGATGGAAGATGGGTGCTGAGTAAGGTGCTGGTGTGGTGTGGAGGGACGGGGTTGGGGAAGTCATCAAAAGACATTGATGGATGGTTTTCTCCTTTTAATGTGAAATTGTATTTAAAAAAATAATACAATGGGCTTTTTTCTTCTTTACAGCTACGAGTGTGATACTGGGGAATGGGCACTTCAGTGTCACATATGTTTGATGACATGGGGGTGGGCTCCCTGGTGTTCATATATAAGAATGAGGTTGGGGCACACTACATAAGGTGGTTAAATTAAAGATGTCCATTTGTGGGGAGACTCAGCACCAGTGGAGGGGGTTGAATTATGGCAGGTTGAAGCGGGGAGGAAGGGGTGTTACTTATTAATATTTTCCTGCTAGGAGAACGAAAAGATGCCACTTCTGGTAGATCACAGCACAGCTCAGGAGGGCTTTTCTTTTACATTTGGGCTGGGCGGTAACTTCCACAGTCCTCTGCAACTTCTGTAGTTTGCTCCAAATTGCACAACATCTGCTGGGATCTATGGTAAATTCCACAGCTAAAGAAACACAGACAACCAGGGTCCATGGCCATAAGAGAGTCATGGTGAACTGAGCACTATGACAGGTACATGTCTATACTTGGCTTCTGTCTGTTCAGGAGAGACAGGATGAGGAGGTCCTTTCACAGAAGAAAGGGTTCTGAAAGAACTCCTGAAACTGAAGGTGGACAAAGCAATGGGGCCTGATGGGATTCACCCCAGAATTCTAAAAGAATTAAGGGGAGAACTAGTGACACCAGTGACTACCCTTTTTAACATATCATGGGAGGATGGTGTGGTACTCTAGGACTGGAGGAAGGCAGATGTGATTCCCCTTCACAAAAGTGGGAGCAAGACAGAGGCAGGAAACTACAGACCTGTCAGTTTGACCTCTGTGTTAGGGAAATTGATGGAATCGCTTCTGAAGGAAAGAATTGTTGAGTACCTAGAGGCCAGTGGGGCACATGACCCAAAGCAGTGTGAGTTCACAGCGGGAAGGTCATGTCAAATGAATCTAATTGATTTCTTTGACTGGGTGACAAAAGTAGTAGACCAGGAAGGGGCTATGGACATGGCCTACTTAGACTTTGGCAAGGCATTTGACACAGTCCCACACAAAAGATTAATAATCAAATTAACCAGCCTGGGAGTGGGTCCCAGGGTGGTAGTCTGGGTAAAACATTGGATGGACAACAGAACACAGAAAGTAATTGTAAATGGAGTCCACTCTGAAGAAAGAGGGATTACTAGTGGGGTATCGCAGGGTTCAGTGCTGGGTCCAGTCCTTTTGAATGTCTTTATAAGTGACATTGCACAGGAACCGGAAGGAAAAGCATGCCTCTTTGCAGATGATACAAAGATCTGCAACAGGGTTGATACATAAGATGGGGTGGAAATGATGAGAAGGGACTTGGCAGGGTTAGAGGAATGGTCAGAAGTATGTCAGCTTGGATTCAATGCAAAGAAGTGCAAAATAATGCACTTGGGAAACAAAAACCCAGGGAAAGATTACACAATGAGGGAGGGGGAGGTAGTAACAACAACAACAAGCATTTGTCAATGCTGAATGTTGTCGCGCTGGCATTAGCATGGGCAGTGACAGAGCTAGAGATGCATAATAGGAATGGCAGTGAAGTATGGAAGTGACACCAACCCCACCCCCAACCTGTAGATAGCAACAGGCATTGGGGTGTGCCTTTGGGCCATCTGCTATAATGCTCATGGCATTGTACCTCGCCCTACCCTGTAGACACTGACAAGTGTTGTGGTGTGCATTGGTGTCTTTGGGAATCATACTTAACCCATTCCATAAGGAAATACACTGATGTGGGTGCAGTATAGGAGCGTGGGGTGAAGTTTGTGGCCAAACAGTGCAAGACACACCATGATGCCTGTCAGTGGCTGCAGGATGAGCATAGGGTGTGGAATGGCGTGAGCATTACATCCGATGATCCCAAGTCACAGACCTGATGCCTGTCAGTCAGTACCAGGTGGGGTGCTACAGTTGGAAACCCTAATACAGTAGGCGTGTAGTGGTAGTTTCACTCCACATTTTCAACATGGGTTGCTTGTCAGGCCACCTCATGAAAAGCGGCACAATCATTTTGTTAGCTGAAACATGGTTTTGCAAAGCTGTTGTGCTGTTTAGCAACAGAGGGACGAAAACACAGTTTTGGGCAGGTTGTAGAGAATGACAACTGTATTGTTCACGAGGAGGGGTTAAAAATGGCAACATTGAAAATCTGGAGTGGCGATATGAAATATTGGTGAAGCAATGAACATGCATACAAACTGCACAACAGACGTACGCAACCCAGTTATTTGTGGGAGTTTTTTAAGCACATTGTCAACATGGGTATTTTGGGACCTCCCTTCATGAACAGTAGCGCTGTGATTTTGTTAATGTGTCCCAAAAGGTGATTTCCCACAGCGAGCATGCCATTGTGCACCACAGTTGCGGAAATGCATTTTGGGCAGGCTGTGAAAAATGGCAGCTGTACTGTTGATAAGGAGGTGTGCACAAATGCCAGTGGTGAAAATTTGGCATGAAAATATTGCAGATTTACAAAGTTACAAGGCTGCATGGAAACTGTGCAATGCATGCTAGCAGCACAGTCATTTTATGGACTTTTGGCACCAAATTTGCAACATAGGTATTTTAGGACCTCTGCTCATGAACAGTGTCATTGTCATTTCCTCAAAATGTCCCAAAAACTGATTTTGCACAGCAACCGTGCAGTTCTGTGCCAGACATGCGAAAACACATTTCAGCCAGGATATGTAAAATGACAGCTGTACTGTTCATAAGGAGGTGCAGAACAATGGCAATGTTGAAAATCTGGAGTGAAAATATTATAAATTCTCGAACTTACGAGCGTGCATGCAAACTGCGGAGCGCACGCTCCTAACACAGTCATGTTATGGAGTATCGTCACCAAATTTTCAGCATACATATTTTAGAACCTCTGCTCATAAACAGTGTAACTGTTATTTTCATAATTTGTCCCAAACACTGATTTCCCACATCGACCACGCTATTCTGCACCGGAAGTGCAAAAACACATTTCGGGCAGGATGTGAAAAATGACAGCTGTACGGTTCACAAGAAGGTCTGGAAATGCCAATGCTGAACATGTGGCATGAAAATATTGCAAATTCACTAATTTATGAGCATGCATAGCAACTGGGCAACGCACGCTAGTAAAACAGCCATTTTTTTGGATTTTTCCATCAAATGTGCAACATAGGCTTTTTGAGAGCCCCCGCCCCTATGAACATTGGCACTGTTGTTTCGTTCCTCGCTCCCGAAAGGTGATTCCATGCAGTGACTGCAAAATCACCTTTCAGGACCGAATAATGCCATGATGCAAGAATTCATGAGGATGGGTCCAAAACCCCATGTTGAAAATTTGGTACCAAAATTCAAAATATGCCGAGATATGCATCAAAGTTGAAAACACCTATTTATTCCATTATACAGCTTACCAGCATTTCCTCAGTTCGTGGTTGGCTTTGAAGAGTGCAGACGTGTTCCTGGTCACAAGAAGATCGTGCGCCAGACTCGGAGTAAGTATGGGGTGATGGGGGTGTGAGGAGGCAGGGTACGCAGATGGTGGGTGTGGGTTGCGGGAGGGGGGGCAGGGAGATGGCAAGGGACCGCTTTTTGTTCACAGGGTAAAATACATCACGGGACAGTTTTTCTTTTTACAGGGTATTTGGCATGCTGGGGTGGGCCCCCGGCGTGCCACCTAACTGTTTTGGGGGGTGCTGCAGCCGATAGGGGATTGGGCACCCTTGTCAACAAACAACAAAAGGGGGGGTTAATTTTTGCTGACAGGGATTGGGCACCCCTCTTGGCATATAACAAATGGGGGGAGTGCTTTATGCTGACTGGGAGTGGGCTCCCCATCGGCACATGCATTGGGGGCCACGGTAAGTTGGCAGGGGGATTGGGCATCCCCAAAGTCAGCAGTTGGGCGGCCGCCATGCTTACAATGTGGCTGAGCACGTCAGGAGGTCTGCTGCATCTGACAAGCTTTGTTCAGATTGCAGCAGACTTTTCCTTAGATGTGCTCACCACATTATGTATGCATGGTGTGGTGCCGGCATGCAGGCTGATTGGGGAATGAGGGACGCACCTACTGATGCGTGCCCTGCATTCGCCTAACAGTGACCACGCCTCCAAATCTGCACTACCGCAAGATGTTGGCTGTGCAAGTGAACCAACATAGAAATGGAAACAGACCTTGGGTAGTCATATCAGATGACCTTAAGGTTAGCAAGCAATGTGAGAAGGCAGTAGGGAGGGCTGGGGGGATACTGAGATGTATAGGAAGAGGCAGTGCCAGCAGAAAACAGGAAATTATTATCCCTCTGTACAGACAGTTGGTAAGACCCCATCTGGAGTACTGTGTCCAGTTCTGGAGACCCCATCTCCACAAGGACATAGACAGGATGGAGGCAGTCCAGAGGAGGGCAACTAAAATGGTGCAGCGTCTGCAAGAGAAGCCATATGAGGAGAGACTAAAGGAGCTTAATATGTTTACCCTTGAGGAAAGGACAGAGAGGGAGGACAAGATAGAAACATTTAGGTACTTCAGTGGAATCAACAAAGTCCAAGAGGATAGCATCTTTCAGAAAAAGAGATGTGCAAGAACAAGGGGACACAATTTGAAGATAGAGGGGGGGACAGCTCAGGGGCAATGTGATGAAGTATTTTTTCACAGAGAGGGTGGTGGACACATAGAACAGCCTTTCTGAGGAGGTTGTGGGGTCTAAAACTGTTGCAGAATTCAAGAATGCATGGGACCAACATAAGGCAATTACTGTGGGTGGTAGAAAGAAATAATCTGTTGGTTAACTAGGATCTGCAGCTTATCCTGTAGGTAGGGAAATGTGCAGACTAGGTGGGCCAAGCGGTCTTTATCTGCTGTAAAAATCTATGTTTGTATGTTGATGGCAGATGGGGTTGTATTACATGTGAAAGAGAAAATTAATGCCACAGAGGTGCTGTGGCACCAAGAAGAAAAAGAGGGCAGAAAGTGCTATGGGTCTCCTAGACTGCTATCCATATTAGTGCCATGTGCAGACTTCCAGCACAGGGTGAGTAACATGTAACAAGAGCAAAGTTAAAATAGTGCTGTCACAATACAGTGAATACAAAATGATGAGAACTACAGCAACCAGCACTACTGCTTCTGCCATAACAGTGAAGTACTTTACTGTATTTTTGTCTGGGGGCTCTGACCCCCACACCCTTCCCCTTCTAACTAAAATAACCATCTCCGGGGGGCAACTCGGGGAGTGGGAAAAACTCAGAAGGGGAGATGTTCTGGGGGGGGGGAAGTAAAATAAACAATAATAAAAAAAACTACCAGCTGGGAACCAAACCCAGATCTGCCGGCACAACCCAGTTACTCAGAGGTGGTGACTCTAACCACCATGTTAAGCCAGTAGCATGGCTTGTAGCCTACAGCTGCTGCTTTAAGTATCACATGTCCTGGTTTTCTTTGCTCTTTTCCTATCCCCATATTCATCACTGTTTTTTCTTCCTTGCTGCTTTTACGCCCTTACTGTTCTCTATGTCTCATTATTCTTTCAGGCGCACAAACGGAGTCACTCAAATTGAGTCAGTTAGTTTGAGTCACCCACATCACAGGTCACTCACAGGGTGAGGAGATGGATAAGGCATTTGGGGAAACCATCATCAGAATAGCAAGTAAGGGCCGGCCTGGTGGCACTGAGGGTTGAGGTGCTGGATGCCACACCTGGCACCATGCCAGTGACCCGGGTTCCGGAGCGAGCCCGGGTTGCTGGGGGTCGGCAGGAAAGGGAGAGGATTGAGCATCTGGAGGACAGCTCTCCTCTCCCAGGGAGGGACAGGGGTCCAGGTTCAGTGCTCTGCTGATCTCTGGCAGAGGCTGGAGATACAGTAGGCACTGTGGAGGAGAAAGCAGGAGTGGGGGAGTGGCAGATGTCAGATACGCTTGACGTCAGGGCACCAGCCACCCCACAGAGAAAAACAGTGAAAATGCCTCTCGGCTCTGGCGGAAATGGAGTACCAGGAGCTTGCCCCTGATTTACGGCCACCCACCTGGCATCCTCCTGACCGATGTTACTGCTGTGTCGGGGCCTGCCCCATCCCTACCCGGGGGAACAACCGAGGCTACATGTGCAACGAAGGGTGGCCGGGTAGGGTGTGCACCATAGGGGGATGACTCCATGTGCTCCCAAGAAAGACCAGAGCTGAGGGGGTGAGAAGGAGGCATACACAGAAAATAAAAAAATAAAAAATTAAAAATAAAGAATAGCAAGTAAGGGGGAGGTGGTGCTAGTTGGCAACTTCAATCTGCAAGAAGTTAAGTGAAGCCTTCCAACTGAGGCTTTGGCAGCAACGAGCAGGACCATCCTTGACTTTCTACAAGGGATTTTTCTCAGACAGCTAGTCAAAGGACCCCCTTGGGATGGGGCTGCACTGGACCTGGTGCTTGCAAACAGGACCAGACAGCATTGCTAATGTTAATGTAATGTAATGAGTGCTACAGGAGAAAGTTACGCTATCTACACCTCAGATACCTCAAACAACTCTTGAAGCACCTTATTCTACTGCTCCTGCTTACTTCAGGGAACATTCATCCAAATCCTGGCCCCCTCTCTACTGGAGCCAACAGTAACAATAGAATAGGGACACTAGCCCTTGCGAGTTTAAATTACATTTACAGCCTACTAAAAAAACTTGATGTCCTTACTGTCTTGGTCACGGTGCACAACCCCGACATCCTGTCAGTTGTTGAAATATGGCTGTCACCTACCACTCCTGACTCAGCCATAGAGATGTTGTGAAATGTTTCGTGAAACTGCAGCAAAATGGTGAAATTTCAAAGCAATTTCTAACCTTGCCATTCCCTATGTAAAACTCTCCATGGAGTCTAGTAGTCCCCTCTCCCTCGCCACCCCAGCCACTCACTGACCCAAATTATTCTTCCTGGTGTCTAGTGGTCCCCCCAGCTGATTACTGGCTGTAATTGAATAAAGCCCCCCTCCCAGTTACCCTGCCCCCTCGTGTTCTTTTTTAATATAAAAAAGATAATTAAACCAACACTCCGTAGTTTCTAGTGGTCCCCTTCCACCCGCCACTCACAGCCCAAATTATTGTTCTACCCCGGCCGATCACCATCTGTAAAGGAATAAAGCACCCCCCACCCATTACCCTGGCCTCCTCATTTACTTTTCTTAACTCTACTCAGCCATTACCCTGCCATGCTACTCAGTGTTTAGACAAGACAGGCTAGCAAGAAAAGGTGGTGAATGTACTATCTACTTGAAAGAGTCTGTCATGGGGCATACCTTGTCCCTCCCCCACCATGGTGTTGATATACAGATCCTTGCTATCAAGGTATTGCTTGGAGCACACAACAAGGCCCTCACTGTTTGGTCTGTTTATATTCCTCCTAATCTGACAGGACAAAACCTAAGCCCCCTCTTGAACTGCATCAACAGCTTAAAGCGTTACTTTGAAGTCATCCTGCTAGGTGACTTCAGTGTGAACTGGCTCTCGCCTGGAGCTAGTAACTATACTAACTACATCGCCCACTAGAGTTAATTACAAAACAGGGACCAGTACACTCTTGGACTGGGTGCTCACAAATTGCCCAGCTGGTATCTCACACTCTGAAATCATGCCTGACACTATTAGTGATCACTCTCCTACTTTGTTCCTGTGGTCCAACAAACTTATCAAACCTCCAGCAAGGATAGTCACAAGTAAAGTGCTCACCCATGGACACCTGGAACCACTAAAGTCTCTTCTTTGTCAACAAGATTGGACATATATTGAAACCACTTTGGATATTGACTCTGCATTGCAGTATTTTATATCCCACTTTAACGATGCATGCAACATACATGCTTCAGTTAAGAAACATAAAATCAGAGGGACAGACAATCCCCGGATCACCTCTAACCTCTTAAAACAAATGAAGGCCCATGGCCACCTATGGTATATAGAAAAGGCCATATGCAGTCAGGCAGACATCCAAGCTTACAAGCCTGCAAAAAATGCTTGTACTAGGGCCATCCAGGCAGAAAAACCTAACTATTATAGAAATGCCCTGTCCAAGTATTGGTCAAATGAAAGGAAAGTTTGGGATAATTTATTAGAAATCACTGGGAAGACATCAAAATAGGCACCAACCATGCTAAATGTTGATGGTAATGTAACCCTGGACCCCACTAAAATTGCTAACACTTTCAGTTCATCTTTCACTGATCTCAGCCAAGTGCTACCCCCTAATTTCTATGATCCACCCAATAAAGCTACTCCCACATCCAAGCTCAATAGGGCACAGATGCATTCGCAGTTTTATTTTAAAGCTATTTCTGAAAGAGAGGCAAAGAAATACCTTCTTAAAGTTCTCAGAGAACCTAGACTGAGTGGTGAGTCCCTTGACCTAAAACTCTTTGCCATCACCCTAGACGAAGTACTATCCCCCCTCAACATGATCCTCAACCGCTCCCTCATGCTCTCCCAATTCCCTCAGATCTGGAAGTCAGCTTTGGTGACACTGGTTCATAAGAGTGGAGATAGATCCCTAGCTGGTAATTATAGGCCTATATCCATTCTGCCCCCACTGTCCAAAGCACTTGAAAAAATTGTTGCTGACCAGCTCATTGAATATATGAAAAAATACGATCTGCAATGTGTCCAGCAACATGGTTTCCACAAAGGACACAGTACCACCATCGCACTCCTGGAATTCAGTTTTCATTCACCATATACTTGATCAAGGGCTGCTCATCAGCACCACCTTTATTGACCTGTCTAAAGTGTTTGACATGGTCACTCACCTTCTGCTGATTTACCATCTCATTGAGCTTGGAATATCCCATGATGCCCTAAGATGGTTTGACAGCTACCTACCCAACCACATGCAACAAGTGAAGATAGGGGACAGCCTCTCTTCCAAGCAGGCATTCCAGTCAAGTGTTCCTCAAGGATCAATTTGGGACCTTTGCTGTTCAGCATTTTTCTCAACAATCTTCCTGCCTCTTGCTCTGATTTTGTACTCTTTTATGCAGATGATGTGGTTATTTTCTCAAAAAACACCAATCCTGACCACCTAGAATTCCAAATGCAGAACAGTTTTGCTGAAGCAGAAGCATGGTTCATCACACAGAAGCTGATGCTTAACTATAAAAAAACAAAAGTTATGTTATTCCACGGAACCCACAACAAGCATAAAACAACAATTGATGATTAAGAATTGCTCAGGTGTAGTTCTTGAACAGACACAGACTTTCAGATACCTTGCTATAACACTGGACAGTACGCTTTCCTTTGCCAGTCACGTAGATAATGTTGCCAAGTTGGTTAGCATCTGCATTGGCCTTCTCCACAAACATAAGCACTGCTTAACGTCCAAAGCCCTCCACCTTGTTATCCATAGCTCAGTTGTGACTGTCATCGATTATGGGTTAGTAATCTATGGTGCCACTATGGACACTACCCTTTCGTGACTAGCTATTGCTATGAACAAGGCCTGCTGCCTACTAGCAGGGGTCGTACATCGCATCCACTCCTCCGACCTCTATGAACAAGCAAACTGGTTCCAACTACGGGGTCATATAGCTTATCAATCCTGCCTCTTAGCTAAGAAAGCCACTCTTGGTCTCTTGCCCCCAGGGTTCTAGCAGCTCCTCAGTCCCTACTGTGGGACCCATCACACAATAAGTTTGGTAATTCTAACCTTCCAGATCCCCCGTAGTCGCACTTCTCAAGCTCAGAGATCTTTTGCTGTCAGAGCACCCAAGTCTTTTAACTCCCTGCCTTCTGAGATAGCAAACACTGCCACACTGGGGTCCTTTAAGTGGAAACTACACCACTTCCTGATATGCAATGCCTTGCATGATTACTTCACCTAAATCCCATCTGTGTGTTAAGTCCACCGAAGTCCAGCTACAGATACTCAATACATGGCTTCAGCTATGAATTTTCAGGCCCTGGACGAGTCACTTGAAATGGGCCCCTGTTTCCCAAACCAGCTAATGCCAGGGGTAATGCCAGCTCCTCAGGTGGGCCCCTCCTGAGCTTGGGGCCCCAGACAACATTCCCACTTTCCCCCCATTACTCAGGCCCTGACTCAATACCTACTGTGTCTGCCTCACCTCAGTGCCAGTATACCTTGCAGCTACCTGTAGGGTGACTAGTCCAGCACTGTCCTGTAGCCTCTGCACTTATCATCAGCCTAGTCCACTCTCAGCCCTCCCCTCATTTGTCTGTCTCCTTAGCCTCCCCTACCTGTCCTTTACCCCTTCCACCCCTCCTCTCTAACCCCCTCTTGTCCCCTTTGTTGCTTTAACAATGACAGTTCCACACTCCTTTCTGTCCTCTGTCAACACTGCTACCTTTATAACTCTCACCTCTGCTGTATTTCCCAGTATGGGTGCCCCAAACCCCTCTTGATCCATACAGTGTCCCCCTCAGTGCCCTCTAAATCCCCAATTTTGCCCAATTTTACCCCCGATGACAATGCCTCTGGCTGCTTCTATCCCACTTCTTTTATTTTTTTTTTAGTTCTTGAATTGCATTTGTACAGATGTTATCCTGTATTGCTTGTTTTGTGTATTCATGTACAATGACGTGGAACCTATGTAAAAGAGCCTCTGGTGCATAGGTGTAATCCAAAATTTAATAAATAAAATAAAAATAAATACAGTGAGCAGACCCCTAGGTACCAGTGATCAACATACAATGTGGTCCAACATAAAAGCAGGAGCAGAGTCAAATCACAAGAAGATGAGGGTCCTGGACTTTAGGAGGATAGATGATAAAGAAATGGGAGACTGACTCAGAAACTGCTGTGATGGTGGGGGGGGGGGGATTGCCAGGGAGGTGGTAGAGGAGCAGTGGAGAAAATAAGGGCGGGCATCATTAAAGCAACAAACCTCTGCATGAATAATGTGAGCAAAAGCATGAGGAAAAAGAGTCCATTATTGTTTGCCAAGGAAATGGCAAGGCTGGTGAAAGAAAAAAGGTTGCCATTCATGATGTATAAGGAAATGTAGAGGGAGGAAGACAGGGAGGTATACCAAGCAAAGCAGAAGGAAGCAGACAAGGTGATTAGGGCAGCAAAGGCACAGACAGAAAAAAAGAATTGCCAAAGGGGTCACTAAAGGGGATAAGACTCTTTTCAGGTACATGGAAGTGGGAAGAGGAATGTAAGGGGAGGTATAGTAAGGATTAAAAAGGTGGACGGGTAAGACTGTGCAGAATGTAACCATAGAAAAAAGCCAACATCTTAAACAGATACGTCTGTTCAGTCTTTACAGTAGAACAGTTGAGGGGAAGAGGGAATGGAAAACCAAGGAGAAGCAGGAATAATGAGAGGGAGGGAGGTTGACACTAGTCCATTTTCATAAAAAAACGTTCTGAAAGGACTTGCAGCTCTGAAGGTGGATGTGGCTATGGGAACAGACAGGTAACATGTCAGGATTCTGAAAGAGCTTAGGTAGGTGCTAGCTGACCCACTGATGGAGTTGTTCAGTGTCTCACTGGAAACAGATGTGGTTCCAGAGGGCTAGAGAATGGCTGATGTTGTCCCTCTACCTGACAGCAGCAGTGAGAAGGCTAACAGCTCTGGTCAGTCTTACTCCATTGAGTTGAAGATTGCTGGAAACCCTACTGAAAGACTTGTAGACTATCTTCAGTCCAATGGGCTGCAAGACCACATGCACCACAGATTCACAGGGGAAAGGTTATGCCAAACAAATCTGACGCATTTCTTTGGTTGAACAGGGAAATAGATCAGGGAGGGTAGTAGATGTGACCTATCTGGACCTTAACAAGATCTATGACACTGCACTGTAGAGGAGGTCGATGCAGAAGTTGGCCAGCCTAGGAGTGGCATCCAGGGTGGCAAATTGATTTAGGAGACAGATAGGAGACATACATTGGTGATTAATAGCACTCACTCTAAGAAGGAGTGGACAGAGGAGTACCACAGGGCTCAATTCTGGGGACAGTCTTCTTCGGTGTCTTAATAGGGGACATTGCAAAACAGCTGGTAGGGAAGGTATGCCTTTTTGCAGATGACACCAACTTCTGTAGTAAGGTGGACACACAGGAGTGGAGGAGAAAATGCACAGAAATCCGTAGAAGCTCGAGGAGTGAGAAAAACACGGCAACTGGGGTTCAATGCCAAAAAGGGCATAATCATGCACCTAGGACATAGCAACTCCAGTGCAAAGTATAGGATGGAAGGAGGTACTGATTGTCACTAGACCATAAAGAAACCTTGGGGTTGTCATATCTGAGGACATCAATGTGACAGGGTAGTGTGAAAAGGCAGTGGGCAGGGCTAGTGGGATGCCTGGTGTATAGGCAGAGGTATCTCCAGACGGAGCAGGGAGCTGGTGTTGCCACTGCATCACTTACTGGTGTGACCCCATCTGAAGTACTGTGTTCAGTTTTAGAGACCACTACTGAGAAAGGACATAGACAGAATAGAGGCATTCCAGAGGAGGGCAATTAAAATGGTGCGGGGTTTGTACAAGAAGTCCTACAAGGACAGAATGAGTGATCTCAACATGTACACCCTGGAATAGAGGAGAGAGAGAGAGAGAGCGAGATAGAGAGGGAACCTAATTAAGTCCTTCAAGTACCTCACAGGGGTGAACAGGGTACAAGTGGGTAGTCTCTTTCAAATGAGAATAAGTACCAGGACTAGAGGGTATGTGACGAAGCTGGGGGGGGAGGAATTCAAGAGAGACGTGAGGACATATTTCTTCACTGAAAGGGTGACAGATGCCTAAAACAGGCTGCCAGTGGAAGAGGTTGAGGCTAGAACAGTGGGGGGGGGATCCAAGCATGCATGTGATAAAAACAGGTGTATATTAGAGAAGGGGGAGAGAGGCAGGATGGTTGCTGGAGACCATGTGGACTCTGCAGAGGTTGAATAGACAGGGAACATCTGGACAGGTTGGAAGGGCCAAGCAATCCTTTTCTGTCAAAAAATGATGTTTCCCTTGTTACTGAGGGTTTCTTAGCTTGTTTTTTTTTTTGTCATATACTGTATGGAACTCTCTTAACATTTTGAACCAAAAATATCATTGATTTACTATTAGAAATAAGGTATTTATAATTTCTGATGGTACACCACTGGTGCTGCATGATCTGAATGCAGCTCTTTCCCCATGGAAGAAGCAACTATCCATTTAGAACAGAAGCATTCATTCTATATCTCACTGGTATATTATCACACTGCTTACAAGCTTATCTGTAAGGGCTGTATACACAGAACTTGAATTGCTGCTGCTAGTGATCACCTTGATGTTCAGTTATTCTCAAATCTACACACAGACAACAACATAAAACAATTCTTGCAAAAAATGCACTTAGAAGCTATGTAACATATCCAGCAGTCTTTCTGTTAATTAAGAACTGTGATATTTATGAGTAGGAGGGAAGCCATTACAATGGAAATCCAGTGCATTTCTCCACTGTCCCATTCACAGGGGAAAGCAATTATCAGCTGTTATGAATGGAACTGAAATTGTGAAAGATTTAAAAAGCTAAAATCAATTAACACCTGAGCCTAAGAGACATGAACACTCATACTATGATCATGTTTTCCCCAATTATTTACTGTATGCTTGTTCTGTGAAGATTCGCAAATTATGATGCTACTGGGCAGTCTTTAAGATCACTGGCAAATACGGTTTTCCTGATTTGACTAATTGCTGAGTAAAGCAAAGAACCAGAATAAAATCTTGACAATTTAAGCAACAGTCCCTTTTGGTGTGTATTTATTTAGCATAAATATGTTGTTTTCACTTTTCCTCACTTTGATCTTCCCAAAAGTTCCCATCGTCAGCGTAGTGTTTACTCAGCCAGCAGGTCCATCATGGCGATCTGCAGATAAGTCATAGGAGTGGTTATGCTACTTGTTTTTTTTTTTTATTGTCATTCAAGCGTGAGCAGTATGTATGTGAATGTGCATGCCAACAATGTTATCAACAAGCTGGTAGCAGTTCAGGCACATCAAATGCAGCATGATAGCCAAGTGTGCTACAAAAAGGGCTAACAATACAGAAGAACCTTTCACTATATTCAAATATTCATGAATGAAACTCCTAACATTTTCCATCCATTAACTAAAGCAGGCAGATCATTCATTAAAGGAATAATGCCCGACAGAATGGATGTTATGCTGGGATAACATCTCACCTTGGGTGGTTGGACCCAGGGCCGCAGGCTGAGTGCATCCAACACCGGAGAAGGGACGTTATACCAGCACAACTCCCACCCTGGATGGCATTATTCCTATTATACAATGGCTCCTTTGTAAAACAAACAAAAAAGAGATAAAAAAGTACATTTTAAAGTATATTATACAATGGCAAGAAAGAATGCTGAGCTTTGATTGGTCCATCTGGTACTGGACTCAGGATGTTAGTCCAGCATAACATCCCAGTTCTAATCCCAGCAGTCTCAGGACTGCAGCAAATGTTTAAAAAAAATCACTCCACAGCCTTCTCTGTCATACCTTCAGCACTGCCAGTTGAGCTTGTTACACTCACTCCCTGCCCTGCTCAGAATCAACACACGACACTCGATGATCTCGTGCCCCCGACCAAACTTACAAAACAAAACTCAATCCCCTCACTGCTCTTGCTCTCTCTTTCCATTCTGTTTAAAAAAATCCATAAATAACCTGCTTCATCATTGCAAGTGGGTTAACAGCAATTCCTCCTGCTACCAGGACTGTTACCAAAGTAGGTGAGCATGTGAATCACACCACGCTTCACTTACTTATGTCAACAGCATTTCCTCAGTTCTGTGTAGCAGCGAGGAGTCCATATGTGCTGTCTACAAACAAAAACATTCTTCTCCCTTTATCTGTTTTTCAATTCTGCATGGTTCATAGCTCAGTACTTATGTTACATACCGTAGCTGGATGATGTAGATGGTTGGTGGATACAGAGGCCAGCTAGTAAGAAGACAATGTCTGTCAGGTACTAGTAGTATGGAATACTTGTGCTTAGGTACTTTAGCATGAACATGATCAAGTCATTGATTATAGTACTTGTGAATCAGATATTATGTGCAAGGTGCTTGGATGCTTGAACTGAGAGTCGCTTGTTATTATTGATGGTTTTGGCCTTTCTCTGTATCCCTCCCATAGGGAGGAAGCTTAGACCAATATGATGAGACCCCACAAAAAGAATATGATATCAATGATTGTTCTGTATCTGACTGATGGAGTTGAGCAGAAAGACACCCCCAAGAATATGAGTAGCAGAAGATCACCTCCTCCAACTCCGGAGAGTGTGACCGGCAGCACGCAGGAGAGGAAAAACACCTTTGGGGGGGAACCTCTGAGGACCCATGACTACTGACCTACCTGTCCTTCTCAGCATACTAAAGGAGAGTAATCCTAAATATTTTAATCGGCTAATCTGAACCCCCCCCAACAGTAGAACTCAATCCAGAGAAATTAAGAACTGAAGACAAAGGGAATCGTGATATGTCAGGTGAATAGAGCAAGCATCCAAGTAGTAAACTCCAATTCCAAGAATCCATGAGCAGGCCAGAAGGAAGTAGAGTGGAATCCAAGGGTGACATGAGTTGAAATGGTGAGATGCAAGCGTTGAAGCACTTCAGCAGGGAAGGAAAACTTCAGAGAGGAGATCCAAGAAGCAAAGGTTCAGCATCCATGTCTAGAAGGAGCAGAGTACATACGTAGGTGATGATGTAGAAGGCAACAGTCGAAGAGCTGAGCTAGAATCTGGGCAGGCTGTAATGGTAGTAGCAAGTAAATGCACCAAGTCAGTCAGTTGATAAGTAAGAGAACATGGCAGCTAATCCATCGGTGAGTTGCACAGCTTATCTATCAGCTGGAGAGGTAAGTAGGTGGGGTGCTAGCTCCAATAACATGAAACGCAGCCAGACCTATGGAGGTCTGCTGGAAGGAATAAGATGTGGCAGTTAGTTCCTCTGTGAGATGCGCAACTTATCTGACAGCTGGTGAGGTAAGAGAGAGGCAACTAACTCTAGGTAACAGGAAGCACAGCCGGACCTACGAAGTTCTGCCGGTAGTAGTAGGACATGGCAGCTAGATCCTCAATGAGATATGCAGCTTATCCATCAGCTGGTGAGGTAAAAGAGAGGCAGCTAGCTCCAGGTAACAGGAAGCGCAGCCAGACCAATGAAGGCCTGCTGGTAGGAAGAGGACGTGGCACCTAGCCCCTCAGTGAGGCATGCAGCGAATCCGTCAGCTGGTGAGGTAAGTAGAGAGGCTGCTAGCTCCAGGTAACATGAAAATGCAGCAAGACCTACGGAGGTCTGCTGGTAGGAATAGAATGTGGTGGCTAGTTCCTCCATAATATGCACAGCTGAGCCATCAGCTGGAGGGGTAAGTCTATGAGAATGGTACTAGCAAGGGAATTGGAGAGTTTTGAGCAGATTCTGAGGGTTGCATAACAATGTTGGCATATACTGTTGAAAACCAGAATGATACCTTAACCAGAAGTGATTGGTGAAGAATAGTTTGACAAGTCTTGAGTAGTAGGGCATAGGAATCCTAGATGAGTCACATGGTCTGAACAGCCTTAGAGTATAAATCAGGATAGTGAAGGTCTGCAGGAGAAGCTCAACTAAGTGTCCTAGAAAGAGCGATGCAGTAGTAATTCCATACAGCTAAGTAGCAGGACAATTATCCAAAGGTAGATGATGAATGTATACCTAGATGTGAGCCCATAGAAAGGAGCTCTTGGGGCAGGCGGGCTGACATGGCATAAGGTAGGCGTACGGCAGAAAGTGCAATCCTCCAAGCCCCAAAACTGGGTGAGGCAGCTGCAGTGCAGAAGTAGTAGAACCCCCAGGCCTGAAGGGTGAAGCAGGTCATAGAAGTAGGCAATGACAGTGCAGAAGTACAATAGCAGGGGGCCTCGGTCCCATAGGGGCAGAGGGAATAGACTGTAATGGTATTGGAATGGTAGCATAATCCTGAGCCAATTCTGAGCAACGTAGAAATATTCTGAGCATACATATGAGAGAAGTAGAAGGAAGCTGTAAGCTGTCGTTTCCTGATAATCGAGGATGGTAAATATGCAATGAAAAGACCTGGGCGGATGAGTTGACATCTCAACCAGAGGTAATAGGCATCCAAAAACCTGTAGTAGAACTACGGTATATGCATAAGCAATGATAAGAAAGGCAGCACGAAGCAGTAGTAGCAACTCGAAGGAGTTGAGTCAGTAAAGCAGGAAGCATCCCAGGAAAGTGAGGCACATATCCAAAGTAATCCTGAATGAAGTCCAATGGAGGGAAGAAGCATATCCATGTCAAATGGAAATAAAAGGAGAATGGCAGAGTGAGGCTGTGATGTCCAGGATCCAGGTAGTAGGACCATAGATGAGGAATAACTGGCAGCGTATCCAATCCTGGGTAGTAAAATAAAGGGAGAGTGCAGCTAAGCCCCATTAAGGCAAGCGTGTCAGCCAAATCGTATGTAGGTCAGCCAGTAAGTGAGTGGAGTGGCAGCTAAATCCCATAGGTAGCTGATCCATTTGCAAGTCAGCTTGTAAAGTAATTAAGGAGAGGCAGCTAGCCCACAAAGGCTAGCGTGCGCAGCTGGACCTAGGAAGGTCGGCTGGTAGGTAGCTAGAGAGTGGCAGCCTAACCCATGAGGTCAGCACGCACAGCTGGATCCCATGTAGGACATCTGGTAGTTAGTAGAGTGCAGAGTAAGTAGCGAGCAATGAAAGCCACCAGTGTCACAAGCAACAAACTAATGGTACGTAAGCAGATAGTAGGCCCCACAGAAGCATCAAGTAAGAAATGCTGGTCAGTTTTGGTTCGATATGCAGGCAGGAACTAGCTGAGAAATGTGGAAGCAGCACCAGTGCAATGCATCCAGAAGACAGGATAAGGGATCAGTCCTTGGGCCCCTCCTGTTCAACGCCTACGTCTCTGACATAAGGACAGGAATCAGGAGTGAGATGAGTCTCTTTGCAGATGACTCAAAACTGGGGGCGGTGGTGGATGGGGAGGAGGGAGGGTGGCCTCACAGGGGACCTGAGGCTCTGGAAAGATGGTCTAGAAAGTGGAGCTGAGGTTCAATGCAGGAAATGCAAGGTATTCCACCTGGGGCCAGAAACCCGGCCAAGTGTACACCCTGTGGGGGAATGCTACAAGTCTCATGGCTGAGAGGATCTTGGGGTGGTGGTGGATGTCAAATGAACAACTCGGAGACTTGTAGGAGGGCAGCAGCCAAGGCCAACAGGATGCTGGGATGCATCGCTAGAGGGATCACCTCAGAAGGAGGGAAGTGATGCTTCCTCTGTATAACTGCTTGGTGAGGCTGCACCTTGAGTACTCGTGCAGTTTTGAGGCCACACTTAAAGAGGGACATTAAACTCCTGGAGAGGGTCCAGAGGAGGGCAACCAAAATGATTTGGGGCTTGGGGACAGGACCTATGAGGAGAGGCTCAAAGAGCTAAATATGTACACATTGGAAGAGAGAAGGGACCAGGGGGACATAATAGAGGTCTTCAAGTACATGAAGAGGGTAAATAGGGGAGGAACAGTCAGGGTGCTTCGAAGGAAGGAGGAGGGGGCCACTAGAGGGCATGGGTGGAAGCTGGAGGGGGGAAGATTCAAGGGAGAAAGGAGGAGGTGCTACTTCCCTGAGAGGGTGGTGGAGACATGGGATGCACTGCCTAGGGAGTTGGTGGAGGCAGAGACGGTGGAGGGGTTCAAGAGGGGCTGGGACAGGTACAGGGGAAGGGTTTTGGAAGCAAAATCCAATGCAGCAAGAATATCCGGAACTGGGAAGGGAGAAGCCAGAGAAGGCGAGAGGGGCAGCAAGGTCAGCACCCAGGGTGGGGGCTGACCAATCGAGCAGACTCGAAAGACCATTAGGCCTATTCTGCTGGCATTTTAGTATGTTAGTATGTTAAGGGCCATCCTAGTATTCATGCCATGATGATGTCCAAGTATCAGAGAAAGAAAACAGTGCCTGCAGTGACCTGTGTGCACTGGACAGGGGAAGAGTATGGCATAAGGAGACTGCTGTGGATTCATGCTGAATACAAGAAAGTGCTGTACGGCAGCAATACTCCAAGGCTGGAATGACAGGCAGTGAGCAGCTGCATTGCAGCACAGTTGTCTCCATGCAGGGAAGTGGGGAACTGCAAGTAGGGCAGTGTGCTGCTGTAGAGGTAATAGGACATGACTAGGTCTAGCGATGAGTCTTGAAAACACTACACGAGTCAAGTCTGGTACAAAGAAATGCAGTATGCAGGATAGGAACGCTGGCGTTGTTGTAAATAAATGCCTTAAATGATTATGGTATCTCTTAGGCGATACTTCAAGTGGCTACCAGTAGTGGACATTTAAGCAGATCATAGATACCAAAGCTAAGTTCCGAGCCAATTCCCCGTCCTGCATGAGCTATGCAAACTGGAATGCAAAGACTGTATACATGGCAACGATCGCTGAAACGGCCAAGACATCTTGATGCAGGCGCTCAGTTAGGGAGGATGCAGTGCAGATGTCTCTAGCAGAGAAGGAGACAGAAACCCAGCTCAGAGGGCAGCGTACGGCCACATGGAGCGGAACACAGTTGGAATGGCAGTGCAGGTTTCATAGGAAGAAGCAAGGCAGACAGACCCTGATTGACACAGTATGGACACCAACGTAGTGATGAAAGGTGGCCGTGGTGCAGCAAGGAGTGGAACTCCTCGAGGAGAGGCAGCATCCAACTGCAGCGGTAGGAAGCAGAGCAGGTGAAAATGAAGGTCCAAAGCTCCAAGGTAAGGGAGCAGTACATGCTGAAATGGAAAACGGTGGAAGCATGGGAAATGGCTGCTGAAGAAAGAGAGGTATGAAAAAGGAGCAGGACAGTTAGGTAATCGGGCATAGGACAGAGCTAGAAAACAGCAGGCAAAGAAGAATCCCTAAGAACAGGGCAGGAAGAAACAAACAATGTGGGAGGAGCGGGGGAAGGGGGGGAGACAAGCAACTGCAATAAACAGAAAACGAACAAGGAGCCATGGGAGTTGGGGGGAGGAGCACAGGGGGAATGAAGGAAAGAGCAGCCCGAGCACCGGCAGCACCACTAGCAAGCGTGACTCGGTCTAAGCAGAGCGGTAGTGTGCTGTTTGGCAGATATAGGATGTGGGGGAGGAGCTCTTCCCCCACCTAACCACGGGCTTGCGCCCTTTAATTAAAAAAACAGGGCTAGTGAGGAGGATGATAATCTGACACAGCCAGGAATAAGAAACAGGGGCTAGTGTGGCACATTAAAAAGACACAATAACTGCTGCTCTACCTACTGGCAGGCAATCAGCACACTTTTTTTTAAGTATAGTTCCCCATCAATAAAAACAGGGAAATATACTTTAAAATGTACTTTTTTCATCTTTTTTTGTTGTTTTACATGGAAGCCATTGTATAATAGGAATAGTAACCTCCAGGGTGGGTATTATGCTGGGATAACATCCCTCCTCAGGTGTTGGACGCTTTAGGCCTCCAACCCAACCCAAGGTGGAATGTTATTCCAGCATAGCATCCATCCTGTCGAGCGTTATTCCTTTATTTTCCCTGTTTTTTTGGATGGGGATGTATACTTAAAAAAATAGTGCTGATTGACTGCCATTAGGTGGAGCTGCAGTTATTGTGTCTCTTCAATGTGC
The DNA here is from genome assembly GCA_016271365.2 of Neoceratodus forsteri. Classification (NCBI taxonomy): domain Eukaryota; kingdom Metazoa; phylum Chordata; order Ceratodontiformes; family Ceratodontidae; genus Neoceratodus; species Neoceratodus forsteri. Next base: position 112,353,979 of record JADMNL010000033.1, read on the forward strand.
CACACTAACCCATTTCTCATTCCTGACTGTGACAGATTGCCATCCTCATCCCAAACCCCATTATTTTTTCTTTAATTGAAAAACAGATAAAGGGAAAAGAATGTTTTCTGTTTGCAAACAGCACATATGTACTCCTCGCTGCTCCATGGAACTGAGGAAATGCCATTGAGGTAAATAAATGAAGTGTGGTGTGACTCACGCACTCACTTTTTTTTTTTTAACCAATTATTTTACCAGGTGAGCTCACCTGTTTACTCACTTACTTTGGTAACAGTCGTGATAGCAGGCAGAATTGCCATGAAGCCGCTCAGAATGATGGAGTGGGTAATTTATGTGTTTTTTAAATGGAATGGAATGGGAGAGTAAGAGCAGTGACGGGATTTAGTTTTGTTGTGGAAGTTTGGCCGGGGGGGGAAGGATCGTCGAGTGCCGAGCATTGATTCTGAGTCGGGCAGGGAGTGGCGGAGAAGTGCTCAGCAGGCACTGCTGAAGGTATGGCAGAGAAGGATGTGGATAACATCCTGGGTTCGGTCCCAGATGAACCAATCAAAGCTCATCATTCTTTCTTGCCGTTGTATAATATAGTGTAGTGTATATATCTTTTCTAGTCTGATAGGAATCTGTGATATTACCCTTGCAGGCGCGACAGCTTTTACTGACCACATAAAGTTGCAGATTGACAATCATTTTCTTTCAAAATTTGTTTTCACCCTTTCTCAGACTCTATCAATCTCTCTCTTACTCCCTCTTTTCAAATACCTTCCTCTTCCCTCTTGGCACTCAAAAAATGATGTCAGCCTGTTACCTGCCACCCTGACTCCTTAGCCCACTGCAAGCGGCATTCTTCCAACCTCTCCTGGTAGTATATCATTTATGTTTTCCCACCTGGCATTTTAGTGCTGTCCCCACTGCTTTACATTATGCTTGTGCACAAATACAGATTTCCACCAATTTCTCCCTAGTTCCTGTGTACTGTGGTTCCTGCCTGGTTACAGTGTTCTGCACGCTAATCCCCACAACCACTTATTAGGCTCTTACACTCTCCTTCCAAATACATTCACACTTAGTATGGTGCATGTGGAGAGGAGTAATATGAACTGACAGTAAGACTGGGTGTGGCCTTGACTCTGGTCCAGCTAAGCAGCTTATCATAAGCCTCTTGTAGTTAAGACAGTCACCAGGGCAGTGACGGGTGGCGTACTTGTGTGTCCTGACCCTCCCACAAAAAAGGATGTGCCTATAGCAGCAGGCTGAGTCAGCTGGACTGATAACACAGCATTAATCCTGACTCAAACCTTAGTTGGTGCAGTGACTGAATATCCTAAGAACTCAGCTGATCCAGACTGGAAAATTGCTTTCTCTCTGAGACTGAGAAAGAAAGCAGTTTGTCATGCTGAGGGAAATTGCTTTCCCTCTCAGCCTGAGCATCTTCAAGTTGCTGGGGTTGGAAAAAAATAAATCACATAACACAACCCCCCCCCCCCATAAAGGTCTGCTGGGGATTGTGTGTGTGGTGTGGATGATCCTATAGAGCTAAAATAAACACGCATTTGTCAATGCCGAATGTTGTCTCGCTGGCATTGGCATTTGTAGTGCCGGAATTAGAGATGCATAATAGGAATGGCAGTGAAGCACTGAAGTGACACCAACCCCACCCCCACCCTGTAGAGACTGACAGGCATTGGGATGTGCCTTTGGTTCATCAGCTATAACACTCATGCCATTTTACCTCACCCTACCCTGTAGACACTGACAAGTGTCGGGTGAGCTTTGGGGTCTTTGGGAGTTATACTTGTCCCATTCCATAAGGAAATACACTGAGGTAGGTGCAGTATAGGAGAATGGGGTGAATTTTGTGGCCGAACAGTGTAAGGCACACCACGATGCCTGTCACTGGCTGCAGGGTGGGGGTAGGTGAGGGTGTGGAATGGGGTGAGCATTACAGCCGATGATCCCAAGTCACACCCCTGAAGCCTGTCAGTCTGTACAGGGTGGGGTGCTACAGTTGGAAACCCTAACACCATAGATGTGTGCTGGTATTTTCACTCCAAATTTTCAGCATGGGCTGTTTGTGAGCCCACCTCATGAAACGCGGCACTATCAGTTTGTTAGCTGAAAGGTGGTTTTGCACAGTGGTTATGCCATTTGGCGACACAGGGACGAAAACACATTTTGGGCAGTAGGTGGAAAATGACACACTGTATTGTTCATGAGGAGATGTTAAAAAATGGTAACGTTGAAAATCTGGAGTGAAAATATTAAAAATTGGTGAAATTATGAGCATGCATAGAAACTCTGCAACACACATCCGTAGCCCAATTATTTTGGGGATTATTTTTTAACCATATGTTTAACATAGGCATTTTGGGACCTCCCCTCATGAACAGTGGCACTGTGATTTTGTTAATTTGTCTGAAACGTTGATTTCGCACAGTGACCATGTCATTGTGTACCACAGGTGCAAAAACACATTTAGAGTAGTATGTGAAAAATGACAGCTGTACTGTTCATAAGAAGGTGTGAAAAATGCCAGTATTGTAAATCTGGCATGAAAATATTGCAAATTTGCGAAGTTACAAGGGTGCGTGGAAACTGCTCAACACACACTTGTAACACAGTCATTTTATGGAATTTCATCACCAAATTGTCAACATAGGCATTTTAGGACTTCTGCTCATGAACAGTGTCACCATCATTTCCTCAAACTGTCCCAAAAACTGATTTCACACAGCGACCACGCTATTCTGTGCCGGGAGTGCGAAAACATATTTTGGCCAGGATATGTAAAATGACAGCTATACTGTTCATAAGGAGGTGTGGAAAAATGGCAGTTTTGAAAATCTGGAGTGAAAATACAGTATTACAAATTCATGAAGTTATGAGTGTGCATTGAAACTGTGCAACACACACTTGTAAAATGGCCATTTTTTTAATTTTCCCACCAAATTTGCAACATAGGCTTTTTGAGAGCCCCCCTCATGAACAGTGGCACTGTCATTTTGTTAATCAGTCCCGAAAGGTGATTCCACAAAGTGAGTGCAAAATCACCTTTTGAGACTGATTAATGCCATGACAGTGCTAGAATTCATGAGGAGGGGTCCCAATAACCCCATGTTGAAAATTTGGTGCCAACCTTTCCAAAAATGGCTGAGATATGCACCAAAGTTAAAAAAACAAACTATTTATGCCATTATACAGCTTACCGGCATTTCCTCAGTTCGCGGTCAGCTTTGAAGAGTGCAGATGTGTTCTCGGTCCACCGAAGATCATCATGCTGGACTCCGGAGGTAAATATGGGGTGAGGGGAGTGTGGGGAGGCAGGTGCTCAGAGGGTGGGCGCTGGTTGTGGGGGGGCAGGGAGACTGTGAGGGACCGTTTTCTTTTTTACATTTAAAAAAAAACATTGCAGGACTTATTTTTTTTTTTTTTGCAGGGGATTTGGTATGCTGGGGTGGGCTCCCAGCATGCCACCTAAGTGTTTTTTTGGGGGGATGCTGTAGCCGAAGGGGGATTGGGTACCCCCTTTGGCACATACTGAAGGGGAAGGAGGAGACATGAGCCGAGAAAGACTAGGTACCCCCCTCATCACACAAGAAACGTGGGGGGAAAGACATTATGCCGATGGGGAGTGGGTTCCCCCATCAGCAAAATAAAAAGGGACGGGGATAAATACCAATGGGGACTGCGGCCTCCATCAGCAAAGAAAAACCATTGGGGGGGCGAATGATGCCAAGGGGTATTGGGCAACCCCTAGGCATACATTTTAAATGGGAGGTGGGTCATTATGCGGACGGGGAGTGGGCTTCCTGTCGGCACTGTGACAGGAGGTGGCGGCAGTCACTGTCACCATGTTGCGTGCACGTCCGGAGGCATGTTGTGGTCCCGCTGCATGACAGCTTCACTCTCATTGTAGTGGACCTTTTCTTTGATCTGGTGGCCACATTAGGGATGTGTGATGTCAGTGCCTGCTGCTGTACTGATGCATGCCCTGCATTAACCCAACAGTGACCATGCCTCCAAATCTGCTACTATCGCAATAAGGTGGTTGTGCATGTGCGAGCCAACATAAAAATGCCAGTAACTAAGTACGAATGACCCAGCACATTAATTAGTAAACCACTGTTATAAAATTACTGGTGACCCTCTTTAATGCACGATGTAAAGGCATGTTTCAAATGTCATAATAACAGCACTTCCTTTTAACTATCCCATCAGTCACATTCTTCATGCCACCTCATAGGCTCCTGTTCTGTAAGTGGGTGGGCTGAACAGTTCTGCAAACTTGGAGCCTCCATTTGTCACTTACCGATGATCTGCTACTGCAACTGATAGTTTTCCTTAGGGTGAGTCTTTTCAATTCATTATTATTTTTTTGTTTTAGAATTTATCCGGTTGATCCTGCCTTTACAATTTGAAAAATGTAGCTGGTTGATCCTGCTGTGGTTCAAGTTCAGGAATCCATGAGTCCAACCCAGCGTGATCACCAGTGGGACTGTGCCTGACTTCTGAACTGTGACTTAACCATGGTTCAACACTTTCATTTTTTAAAAGAAATAAAGAAACAAAACAATGTCCTTACTGGACAGGAAAATGATATGTGTGTGTGTGTTTGTGTGTGCATGCACGCATTAAAGCAGAGTTTGGAAGGTTACATAGCATCAAGGATAGATTTAAACTAGGTGGGGGGTGGCGGGAGGACAGCTAGTAGGCAGGGATCCCAGAGAGAGGAGCCAAGCGTGCCTACCCCACAGGCTATCAGAGAGGTATCTGAGGTGGGGACACAAGGAGATATTAGTAAGGGGGGAAACCAGGGTGGGGGGGTGAAAGACACAAGTTGGAGGGTGGTCTCACTGAATGTGAGAAGCTTAGGTAGCAAATCAGCCAAATTACAGGCTCTCTTGGCTGTAGTGAGGGTGGACACTGCAGCCATCATGGAGAGATGGGCCACCCAGAACCAGGACTGGGATATGATGATCCCAGGGTACAGGATATTCAGAAAGGACAGGGCTAGAGGGGAAAGGGGGGGCATGATGATCTACATGTGGGAGGGGATAAGGTGTATAAGAGAGGACGGGGTGGATGGCAGGACAGAAGCCCTATGGATGCAGTTTCAAGACTCTAAAAGAAAGACACTGAGGGTGGGGGTAGTGTACAGGCCACCAGCTCAGGGGGATGACCTGGACAGGGAGTTGGCCAAGCAGATTAGAAGAGTCTGTAGGAAGGGGGACACTGTAGTGGTGGGGGACTTCAACCTCCCTGGGGTGGACTGGAACACCTCATCAACAACATGTGCAAAGGAGCAGAGAATACTAGCTGCATTTCAGGACTGCTTCCTGGTGCAATTGGTCCGTGAGCCTACTAGGGAGGGTAGGACTCTGGACCTGGTATTAACAAATGGGAAGGCTGTAAGGGATCTGGGAGTGGAGGACCACCTGGCTGGGACCGACCATCATACGGTGTGGTTCACTCTCAATATGGGAAGAGTAACAGGAGGAACCAGTACCTGGCTAATCAATTTTAAGGGAGCTGACTTTAAAAGGATGGGGGAAATTTTGTTTGAGCATCTGGTGGGAATTCAGGCTTGCATGAGTGCCAGCCAAAAATGGAATGTCATTAAGAATGGGCTGGCAGAGGCTACTGAGGTTGGCACCAGGACACAGAGCAAGAAGGGGAGAGCAAATAAGCTGAGCCGGCTGACTTGGGAGGTAATAGAAGGGGTGAGGGGCAAGAGAAAAGCATTCCAGAGACTTAGGAAATCAGGAGGGCAAGGGGACAAAGACGTATACACAAAGAAGGTCAGAAAGGTTACCAGGCTAGTCAGAGCAGCCAAGGCTTCCAAAGAGCTGAGAATGGCACAGGAAATCAAGGACAGGAAAAGGACTTCTTCAAATACATTGGCGAAAGAAGAAGAAACAAAGACCAGATTGTGAGGATTAAGAAAGATGGGGGTGGGTGGAGAAGGGGAGGACCAGGCAGAGGCACTGAATGAGTACTTCTGCTCTGTGTTCATGAATGAAAGGGGGGAAGATACCCCATGGGAAGGGTAGAGTGGGAAGAGGGGGTCAGGGGCAACTGATATCAAAATTATGGAGGGTAAGGTGCTGAAGAGACTAAGGGCACTGAGGGTGGACAAGGTGCCGGGGCCAGATGGCATTCACCCTAGGGTACTTAGGGAGCTAGTGGAGATCCTGGTGGGACCACCGGCAGAACTGCTCAATACATCACTGGACACAGAATGCATGCCACAGGACTGGAGGATGGCCCATGTGGTGCCCATTCATAAAAGTGGCCCAAAGTATGATCCAGGCAACTACAGATGGGTGAGTCTCATTTCAATCATGGGGAAACTCATGGAGTCAATCATAAAAGAGAGAATTATGACCTTCCGGAAGACAGTGAGCTCCAAGATGGCAATCAGCATGGTTTTGTATCAGGCAGATACTGCCAGACAAACCAAATCGAGTACTATGACTGGGTTACCAGGGAACTGGACAGGGCCATGCAGTGGATGTCCTATATTTGTACTTCAGCAAGGCCTTTGACTCAATGCCGCATGGAGGCTGGGGGGAAAACTGGAATACATTGGGGGTGGGGACAAAAATGGTCAACTGGATCACCAACTGGCTGAGGGGTAGGCAGCAAAGGGTGGTGGTGGTGGGGGGACACTCATCATCAAGGGATGTTACGAGTGGGGTGCCCAGGGTTCAGTTCCAGGACTGGTGCTGTTCGGGATATTCATTGCTGATATCTCAAAGGGGATTTAGAGTAGGATCAGTCTGTTCACAGATGATACTAAGATTGGTGCAGTGATAGATGACATAGAAGGGTGGAGGGGGCTGCAGGAAGACCTGACCAAACTACAGGATTGGTCGGAGTGATGGCAGTTGGGGTTCAACGCCAAGAAGTGCAAAGTACTGCACTTTGGAGCAAGGGACCAGGAGAGAAAATATCAGTTGGGAGGGGTACAGTTGGTGAGCACAGTGGAGGAAAAGAATCTAGGGATACTAATAACAGGGAGTATGAGCCACTCATCTCAGTGCAGGAAGGTGGCTACAAAGGCAAACAAGATGCTGGGGTGCATAGCGAGGGGAATCTCCTCCAGTCACAGAGAAGTGATCCTACCCCTGTACAGGTAACTGGTCAGGCCACACCTGGAATACTGCGTGCAGTACTGGTGTCCATTCCTGAAAAGGAACATCATATTGCTGGAGGGGGTGCTGAGTAGGGCAACAAAGATGATACAGGGGCTTGAGGGAAAATCCTTCAAGGAGAGGCTGGGAGAGCTGCAAATGTATTCCCTAGAAAAGAGGAGGGATAGGGGGATATGATTGAAACCTTTAAGTACCTAAAGGCTATTAACAGGATTAATATGGGAGGGATTCTTCAGACCAGAAGTGGGAGGGACACAAAAGGTCATCAGCTGAGACTGAGGGGGAGGAGAGTCAGGAGGGAAATCAGGAGACAGAAAGGGTGGTAGATAAGTGGAACACTGTGCCCGAGGAGATGGTATCATGTAGAGTGGTGGAATGATTTAAGAGAGGGTTGGGCAGAGTGGGGGGTGGTGATGAGGAGGGGAGGGTGGGGCAGCTGAAAGTTGAGGGGCTAGCTGCACAATCAGACTCGATAGACCGTGAGGCCCATTTCTGCTGGCATGTCATATGTTCGTGTGTGTGTGTCTGTGACAGAACTGCATCACTAACTTTGGCATTCACTTTTTGCATGAGTAATTATAAAATTAAAGCATAAACAATTGTGTTTTTATGGATTTTTTACATACCCAAGGAGTGTGATGACCTCATAAACCTCTCGAGCTTTGCTCTTGAGGTTTATGGGTCATCACAAACCCAAGAAATTAAAAGATAATCCATAACACACAGCTGCCTATCCATTATTCTCTATTTAATCCTCTCATCATCGGCAATTCAACATATAACAGATGGTGCTTTTTTTACATGGTTATCTATCTGTGAATGTAGCAAGCTGCAATTTGCAATCCAGTGACAGTCAGGTGATGGCTGACAAACTGAACTTCTCCAGTTCCTTTCAGTTTAGTCTGACGTACTTTAACAATACTCCAGACACATCTCCCCAGACTGCTCTTGCTATTACTATTAGCAATGACGGTGGTGCCACCACACCCATAAGATGTGTTAGCATGCAATGCACTGGAACCAGGCAGAAACTGTAGTACACTGGAGTAAGACAGAAACAAGTAGAAATATATATTTGTGCACATCCATAATGTAAACAGGTGGGGAAAGCACTAATATGCTTGGTTGGAAAATGGGTGCCAGTTAACAGGCTGACATCATTTTTGGGGCACCTGGGGTGCTGAGAGGGAAAGTGGGAGGGTATTTGAAGAGAGGAAGTGCAAGAGACTGATAGTCAGAGAAAGGGTGAAAACAAATTTGAAAAAAAAGTCAGTCTGCAACTTTACAGAGTCAGACTTAAATATATGCACTATACCACAATAAATTACCTGCCTGCTGTAACTAATGGAGGGAAAATATTAGGAGTTTCCATCACAAATATTAGAATATAGTGAGAGGTTCTTCTATGTGGTCAGCCCTTTATGAAGCACACTCGGCTATGGTAGAGACAGCTTGGGTAACAGAACCGCCATGCTTAGTTTGGTGAAAAAATATTACTCTGTTGCAAAGTTATTCAGTTTTTAATTTCCCATTGTTTTCAATGTGAAAATCACTTTTCAGAATAGTGGGAGAAACAACACAGGATTTGATCTCGCGAAAAAGGATTTTGTCTCGCGAGATCCATTCCTTTTTCATGAGAAAAATTTCTGTTTCATGAGAGAAAATTCCCTTTTGCCAGTTTGTTTTCCGTTTTAAAAAACATTTTAAAAGTCACAAAAATGGCACCCTGGAGAGAGACTACCACACCAAGCTGGTTGATCCAGACCCCCTTAGGTGCAATCTACACCTCAATGTTAGAGATATGACCCAGAAATGTGTTTTATTTCCTGTTAATAATCTTTTTTCCGGATCCTTTTTGTCACTCGAGAATCCTTGCTAACACCCTTTTCCATAATATAATGTCCCAACCCCCACCCCGATCCCCAGTTGTCATGCTGTAATAAAACATAAACCCTCTTCCATAGTATAGTGTCCCAACCCTCCACCTGATCCTCGATTGCCCTGCTATAATTAAAAATAAACCTTTTCCATAGTGCAGTATCCCACCTCCATCCGATCCTTGATCGCCCTGCTGTAATAAAAAAAAAATCCTTTTCCATAGTGTAGCATCCCATCCCTGCCCCATTCCTTGATCACCCAACTATAATCAAAAACACCCTTTTCAATAGTTTAGTGGCACCCCTAACCTTCTAATCCCCAGAGTGAATTTATCTCATTGGTGGTTAGTGGCTGCACCCCTGTATATTAAAAATGACCTGAAACAAAGATACTGTCATTCAATGTTTTTTTTAACCTTTTACAAAAAAAAACTTCCATCGCTGATCACACCCACACCCCCCACCAGACCTCCCACTGTGCACCTACCTCCCCACTCCTCCTTGCCACCCCCACACACCTTCACTCACCTGAAGAGGTCCCAGGTTCGAGATCCACTCCCTTGATCAAAGCCATGTCTTACTGATGAAACCTCCGACTGCAATGTGAGAAACCAAGGTAAATGTGGTTCAATGTATTTCAATGGGGGTTTCAACTTTTATGCAGAACTCAGCCATTTTTGGGTGATTTTAACCCCAAATATTCAATATAGCCTTTTGGGGACCCTACTAATGAACAATACAACTGTCATTTCCCTACTACTGCACAAAAAGTGACATCATGGTTGCTTGGCGAATTCACCTTTCAGGTAGGATTTGCATGATGACAGTCATATTGTTCATGAGTTGGGGTCTCCAAAAGGCCATGCTGAAAATTTGGGGGGCAAAATGTCAACAAATGGCTGAGTAATGACCATTTGTTGTAGTTTCACTATGCACGCTCGTAACTTTGTAAATCTAAAAATACTGGACACCAAATTTTCAACATAGACTTGTTATTACCACACCAAATGTATGTCACTCTGTCATTTAAAAAAAAAGTTCCTGGCCAAAATGTGTTTTCACACCTGTGGAGTGGAATCAATCAATCAATCAAAATCTTTATTTAGCCAGGCGAACACCACTGAGCAAGTTCATTTTTGAGACACATGAACAATACATGAACAATACATAAAGAGGAATACCAACTTACAGAGTAATTACATAGAATAGGGATTATACACAAGAGGTTAATAACAGCACTGGAGTACATTTATAAAATAAAACAGAAAGCTAAATACCATGTGCTACAGAACTTGTGCTACAAAAAGATACAGAGTAAACCTATACAACCATGTATACAGAATTTTCATGGAGCAGGCTTGGATTCAAGTATTGAGTTTGTAGTGCAAGGAGGGGCATGGGAGATGAAGGGGAGGAACTTGGAAATGATAGCATAAGTGCAGGGGTGCCTGAGGGGCTTTAGAGCACTTGGGGCAGCTGGCAATGGTGATAGAGCTAGGTGCAAAACACCAGGAACAGGGGCCGAGGGTGACGTGACAGGAAGTGTAATATTAGTAGATGCCAGGATGACTCAGAGAGGGATACTCCAACTTAGATTGGGTGGAACGATCAGGTGGGGTACAAATAGACACAGACATACTGAGTAATGGGGCAGGAGTACCAGGAATGGAATGCTCTGACAGGTCTAGAAACTGAATCGGGGGGGTGGTGGCTGTGACATTATGGGAAGCAGTTACAGAATTCCTTGAATGAATGAGAATACAGTGCTTTGAAGGCTGATAGTTTAATTGGGAATGTCAGTCACAAGGTTTTTTGCAGGTTGTTCCATAGTGTGGGTAGAGCATGATTAATAGCAGACCTACCAAAGCGTGACTTGAGCTTAGGTACTGCAAGTGAGACATAAATAAAACTCCTTAGGGCATACTTACCTACCGCATTTAGAGGAAGACAGTCCAAGATATATTGGGGCAGTAATTTAGTAATAGCCCTGTAGGTCCAGAGGGCTGCATTTCTCTGTCTTCTGTACCTGAGGGAGGACCATCCTGCTGCAGCATAGAAAGAGAAGTGATGAGTAGAATAAGGAAGTCCAGTAATGAATTTCAGAGCTCTATGGTATAGCATGTTGAGTTTGGCCAGAGTAGTGGCAGTGCTTTAGCTATATGGAAAGTCTGCATAATCCAATAAGGTGGGGAAAGTGGTTTGGACCAGTCTCTTTTTTGCCTCCAATGTTAGTAGGTTTTTGATCTTGTAAAAGAGGCCATGCCTCTGCCTCAGCTTCTTTTTCAGCTCATCAGTGTGATCATTGAAGGAAAGCTTTTGGTCTATCCAGATCCCCAGGTATTTGAATTTTGTGAAATAGTCCAGTGGTTCACGGAAGAGTGTATGAATCTGAGTTGTTACCTTGAATTGCACGGTTATTAGCATTTGCAAAGGGAGAAAAAAAACATTGCCTTTGTTTTCTTTGCATTCAGGAGTAGTTTCTGTTACAGGAGTTGTCATTGTAGCAGGTTGAATTCCTGTTGCAAATCCTTGCAACTGCTTCCGGGGAGGATCTTTCAATGTAAAGTACTGTATCATTGGCAAAAAGGTGAATGTCAGCAGATTTGACGTCAGCGTTGATTCTGTTTATATATATTACAAAAAGCAATGGACCCAGTATTGAGCCTAGCGGTATAGCCCTCAGAAGTGGTTTCAGGGATGAGAGCTCCCTTTCTGCCTTAATCTGCTGTTGCCATCTTGTAAGATAGTTCGAGAACCATCTTAGGGATAGAGTCCAGGCCGATGTTTTGGAGGGAGACAAGAAGGAGATCATGGTCAACAGTATCAAATGCCTTGCTTAAATCCAGAAATATGGCACAGACGAAGTTCTTAGTATCCAGGGCACACTGCCAGTTGATCACTTTTGCAAGGGCTGCAATAGTACTATGATGTGGCCTAAAACCAGACTGTAGGGGGTTTAACAGGATAACAATGTCAAGGTAGTTCCTGAGCTGTATACTCACTATTTTCTCCAATAATTTGGATAGGGTGGGGAGTAAGGAGATTGGCCTATAGTTATTTAGGTCACAGGGGTCTCCAGACTTGAAGATGGGGATTACGTGGGCGGTTTTCCAGAGGGGGGGGGATAATGCCTTGTGAAAGGAAGAGGTTAAAGAGATGCGTCATAGGCACTGCCAGTACACAATGACTCAGCTTCAAGAAGAAGGGGTCTAAGAGGTCAGCCCCTGCACTTTTCCTGGTGTCCAGATGTAGGAGAAGATCCTCAACTTCCTTTAGAGTGGTAGGCTGGAGGAAGAACGCCATGCTTGTGACCGGAGCTGATGTATCCAGTAAGTTGAGTTGTGAGAGGAGAGTATTGGTAGGAGAGGTATAGAATGCAAGTCCTGCGGTTGCAAAATGGTCATTAAAAGAGTCAAGGATGGAGGATTTGTTAGACGCCACAGAAACACCAGTAGTGATTTTTGTGGGCAGGGTGTTCAGAGCAGCATGACCTTCAATATCCTTGATAGTTTTCCAGAACTTGGCTGAGGAATTGGTAGAAGACTCCAATTCTTTACAGAAATAACTAGCCTTGGCCTGTCTAGCCAACCTAGTACAACGGTTTCTAGCTTTTATAAACAAGGCTCAACCCGCACAGAGTTTTGTTCTCCGAGCTTTTTTCCAAAGCCAGTCTCTGTGCAGTAGAGAGGCCTTTAACTGTGCCGTAAACCATGGGCATGATTTTTTTCTTAGAGCATATTTTGACCAAGGACCCATGTCTATCCAGTGACCCTAGCACAATCTCCTGAAAGATATCGTAAGCTGTAAGCACTGAGTTTGTCAGGGAGAAGTCCTGCCATCTCAATGAGTCACACAGGTCAGAGAGGAATGCACCAATATCCAGGTTATGCTGTTTCCTCCTGAGACAGAATGTGGAAGAGGATGGTACTTTGGGGATGGAACTTAAACACTCTGTGAAGCAGTGGTCATTAAGGTCAGAGAAAAACACTCCAACATGGGAAAACAGATGTGGTTTTTTTACTAAAATAATGGCAGTAGAGTTGTGCAGAATTATGTTCTGGTGGGGATTTGAATATTTTCTGTACTGGGTACAACACGTGGGGTAATAACTTGGTTATGGTGACAATTTTATCACTCCTGTCCTTTAAATGGAAGCATAGGGTCTAAAGGGCCCTGCGCATCCATAGCTATGTACATATACGCAACAATGGAGGAATGGGAGCATAGGGCCCAGAGGGTACTGGTCTCCCACTAGCAAATTAGGATGATTATGCTATCTCAAAAAGCAAGGAAATAAATTTCAAAAAACTGTGTTAATGCATCACTTAGGGTTAAAGTGACAAAAGTAGGGAAATATGGAGTTAGGGTTTCAACCCTAACACCCCACCCCCATCCTGCAAAGACCACGAGACCTCGAGGGGCAGCATTGGGGTCATCAGCCCTAACGTTCACCCCATTCTCCTATGCTGTACACACCCAGCTTATTTTCTAATGGAAAGGGGTGAGTGTTAGGGCAGATGACCCCAATGCCAACTCCGACGTCTCTTGGTCTGTGCAGGTTGTGGGTTGGGGTGTTAGTGTTGGAAGCCCTAATGCCTTATTTCCCTATTTTAACCCTAACTGGTGCATTTAAACAGTTTATATATATATATATATATATATATATATATATATATATATATATATGTATTTTAATATATATATATATATATATTCTTTGCCAAAACTTAGTTAACGCATCAGTTAGGGTTGTTTCCACAGTGACAAAAGTGTGGAAATTCAATGTTAGGGTTACCACCTCACAACCCCAGCCCCATGACCCCATCCTCAAAACTCTAACTCCACATTACACACACACACACACACACACGCACACACACACACACACACACACACACCCACCAAGTCAGCAAAAGGCACATCTGTGGGACTATGGCTTGCCACCCTGAAAATTTCAGGCCAATAGCACAATTCACCTTCCCACAATGAATTGACAAAGAAAACAACACATAACAAAATGTGTTTGAGTAGTTTTACCGCAATTACTTTTAAAGTGTTCACGACATTCCTATCTCTATAATGGGAATATTGTCGCTCAAGCAAAAAATGATGCCGAAGTTATTTTTTTTTTATCACGATTCTTTCGCAGCAACAAAGAATGTTACCACGATTAGAAAACGGCAAAATGGTGGAAAAACTTTTAAAACATATTTCCAGGCCAAGTGGTCAAAAACTAATGCCTGGGCCATGTTCCTCAGGGCCCGATTAGGTAAACACAACTGTTGGTGTTTACCAAAGAGCATTATTTTTTGAGTTACAATGTTTTTTTCTCTCTCAGTAACTGAAAACAAGATGGCAGCAGCACAAAAACAATTTCAGGGAGCTCAACAACAAAAACTATGATTGTGAATATTTTCGCAGTGCACATAGGCTATAGTAGGACATGAAAGCATGGAATAACTTTTGAACAGAGCAATAATTTTTCACCAAATCTTCAAAAGGCACCAGTTCAACCCAGCCCACATGTAGACAAACAAATTTGAAGCCACTCAAATGCATTTTTCAGTTCATTATGGTTTATCAAAAAATGCTCCAAAAAGTGTGTTTTCACATTTTGAGCGCCCCACGGGTTCCACAACCATACATCCGACCAGAACGAAACGTTCCAGATCTAGAGATCTATGGTAGGCAGTTGTGCATTCCAAGTTTCAGGCAAATTGGAAGAACAGTTGCAAAGTTATTAAAATGCAAACTTTGAGGTTTAACATAGAAGTGGCCATGCAACCCTAACTTTAGTGGCCCTACCAGGTCAGTATAATAAATAAATAAATATATATATACTTTATATATAAAGAGAGAGAGTGACACATATATACATATATACACATATATATAGATATGTATACATATTTATATCTATATATCTTTATATATATATATATATATATATATATGTGTGTATATATATATATATATATATATATATATATATATATATATATATATATATATATAATATATACACACCAAAAGGCACAGTTGCTTAAATTATTAAGATTTTATTCTGGTTCTTTGCTTTACTCTGTGATTGGTCAGATCAGGAAAACCACATTTGCCAATGATCTTTAAGTGGGGAGAAAAGGTGTCTGTGACCTCTACAACTGATTGATTGATTGGCTCATTTATGTACAGGTATGTAGGACTTTTTTTTTCAAATTCTGTTTTTCTCCTTCCCTTCTTTAACCTCCCTGCGTGATCCCGACTGAACTCCTCTCCCCTGGCACCGGGCATCCCCCGGGTCTACCCTCCAGGGAAGGGCTGCCCCCACCCAGGGCACTCTTTCTTATAGGGTTGAGACCGGCCGGGAGGAGAAAAAGGGAAGGAGACAGCTGAGCCCATCTATGGAAGTGTGGTCCTTGGGTGGGAAGCGCCATCGCCTATCGGTGGGAGGAGGGAGGTATTTTTCTTAATTTACATCCCCTGTGGAGCCTGGCTGCCAAGGCAATGCATGCCACGGCTCCCCCCCCCCCCGGCATATGCCACAACACTCTTTTGGCTACTCCCCAGTCTCCGCCAGAGGTCGCTCATTGAGCAGTCGTTCCCCTAGCCCTCCCTGGGGAATAGAAAGCAGTCCTCTGGATGCTCAATCTCTCCCCCCCCCACCGACCCCCAACTGACCGGGTCAGTTCATGAACCCAGGTTGTCGGCAGGCATGAGGTGTGGCATCCCGTGCTCAACCCTCAGCGCCACCGGGCTGGCAGGTATGTAGGATTTAAACACTCCTGGACAGACTCATACAGGAAATAAACCTTTTTTTCAGAAGGTTCTGGGGTCATAAAAACCAGCAGAGTTCTGTTATAAATCTTATTCAAAATATTTAACTAACCTTTCTACTGTACATTCAATAATATGTTTTACAAATACAGATGTAGTAAACATATAGCATGCATTTATTTCTTCTGCCAATTCCTTGTAGTTAAAAATAATCATATGGGGCCCTATTCTCAAAGGTGTGAAGTGCCTACATGCCACATACGTGTGGTGCGTAGCCACCCCGCACCCATTTTTGCCCCATGCGAGGATGCTGAAATGTGGAGCAGACCCCATACGCACCCAATCCCTGACCAGTCAGTTAACGGTCAAGAGGTGCCAGTCTGGGGAGAGTTGAGGAGGGTGTGGCCACATGCCGCGCCATTATTAGAGGTGCGGAGTGCTGAGCATGGGTTGGTATGGGGAGGTGCAGGCTATGCCAGGAAAACCCAGCTGTAATCCATGTACGCATCCTGCCCTGTGCACATGGCCACCCCAGCACCATTTCAGTATAAGGCCCCCACCCCGACACAATGTATCCCCAACCCTTGTGCAGTACATAACCCCCCAAACACATTAGAGCCCTGTCCCTGTTGTAGCTGTAGCATCCCCTCTACCACATTAGTGCCTGTCCCCATTGTAGCCCTAGCATCCCCCACCAAAATGAGTGCCTCATCCCTACTGTAGCTGTAGCATCCTCCCACCACATTAGTGCCCATCACTGTTGTAGTGGAAGCACACCCCCACACAGACACACACATCTGAGCCCTGAGCCCATTACATGACATGGATACCATCATGTGTGCCAACCAGATCTATGTTAACCCTCCAGCACGCACTGTCGGACCCTGGTGCAGAATTCCCTGACCCCCAACCCAGTATCCCAGCATGATAATAGGTGGCCGGTGAACAACCCACCCCACCCATTGCACCGACAACCAGTCCCCCCCATACCTGCTGGTTAGTGCCATGGGGCCTGACAGCCTGCGGAACATCCCTTCACACAACTCCTCAGCTGCTGGCCATCCAACTGTTGCTGTGAGCATGTCACTATAAATAGGCGGCACACTCCCAGCATCAGTTGGATGGCCGGCATCCTAGGAGGTGTGCGGAGGGATGTGTTGCTGTCTGTCTGGCCCCATGTCACCAACAGGCAGGAATGGGGGTTGGGGAGGGGTTTTTGATGCTGAGGGTGAGGGGGGTCCACTGTCCACCTACAGTATTGTCATGCTGTGATACCGGGTGGCTACGGGGGTTTGGGAACTGTGCACTGGGGCACTGCAGTATGTGCAGGGGCGTTGTCCTTTATCTGGTTGACACATACAGTGGTATCCATGTCATGTAATGGGGTCTGGGGCTCATTTGTGTGCATGTATGTGTGTGGGAGGGTGCTTCTGCTACAACAGGGATGTGGCATAGCCGTGTGGGTCCAGGTGCCTTCATTGGCTATTCACACACCTGGACTGCGCCTACACACATAGGAGATCCACTCTGGGACCTGGGATGGGCATTCGATTGGATATCTACCTGGGTCCGCTGCTCCCCCCCAGCCACCCTGCATGGTTTTGTGTGCTGTGGGGCCACAGACAGCTGCTTCATGGGTGCATATTGTTGTGAATACCGCACACCTGTGCCTGTCTGGGGCGCAGAGATATGTGTGTGGGATATGCACCTCCGGCATGTTTTCCCACCCCTTGGAGAATTGCGCCCCACCCCGTGGTGTTTCATATTGTATATGTATCAGTGATGTCACATTTTAAGCTGCAATGTTGTTTTAATAACAGGATGTTAACATGTGTGTAACTGTATGCATGCTACTTAAAACACTGTTGTTCTTATGTAATTTCATCCATTATGAAAGGCCTCTAATTCAAATCTTTTGTAACCCTCTCCTTAAAAAGAAATAGTGCACAGTTGTTTGTGATGTAAGTGCAATCAAATAATGTTTTTTTTATTTTTAAATGGTGTTTAAGTGCATACTACTGTGTATATTGCATTAGAAAATTGGTGTGTGCTTTTTACCTGCACAACTGATGTGTGCATGGTTATAATATATAGATTATACAGTACCTACTGCCAAAAGGCTTTTTGGATTCTTGTATAATTATACTATTCCATTTAAGGTTCTGTAATCTGGGTCCAAACATAACATAGGAACTACAGCATAGCCCCCAGAGTAACTGATTTATTTATGGTGATATGAGATTAGTTACTACAGATAGGTTTTTGGTGATTCAGCTGGTAGCACAATAACCATTTTGTCATAAGACCATGGCTTCTAGACCCATACTGCAGCTTGGGCTGATACCCCAAATTGTGGCACTCCAGTGCAATACTACGAGGGAGTGGTACTTCATGGTGGGGTATTTTTCAGGAGACATGTAAAACTGAGGTACCATTTTCCCATCTTTGTTGCTGTCCTGTGGGATTCTAGGTGGAAGTCAAAAAGGACTCACATGACTCTTCACAAGAGCTGATCTCCCCCAGTGTCCTGTTAACATTCCCCATCTCCATAAGATCAGTTTAGATAATATCCCATACAGTATCTGTGTACAGGGACTGATTAGTAAACTGATTGCAGTGCCACATGTTTACAATCATGTTATCAGTATGTTCTATTCCTAGTTAAGCACTTTGGGATATAGTGTATATGAAAACAATTATAAAAACAGAACATTTATTTTTGTTTCTTATTCTGGGTCATTCCGTTCCCTCCCTCCCTTCCTTCCTTCCTTGCTTACATCCTTATTTATTTATTTATTGAAATGTTTCACCAGGAATGCACACTGAACAACAAGTTGCTCGTCTCCCAGTGTGACCTGGGGGGGAGAGGTACAATTGGATGAAGAATTAGACATACAGTTTAACATTTAACATATCCGAGCAATTAAACATTCAATTACGTTTGTAACAAGACATACAGTTAAAAAATATCATAAATAATCATACAGTCGCATTTGTGACATAACATACAATTAAATATATCATACCTGTGAAATATGCATTTAATTACAAGTGGCATATCTGAGGAACATAGTACATAGCGGTGAAGGGAGAGGAGAGCATGCTGAGAAGGAGGCTCAGGGGGTGGAAGGTTTAATAGGTGGTGTGAGTCATGGAGAGGAGCAGACTCATAGGAGAACAGTTAAGGAGGGTTATAGCAGGAGCAGTTAGATGAGAGAAAGTTATGTAAGGCAGAGGCAATGGAGTAGGAGGAGGATGAGTGCCATAATGGGGGGGGAAGGGAGTTCCATATTTGCGGCAAACTATGGGTAAAGCCTGATTGACTGATGAGAGTGGTATGACGGGGGACCAACAAAGTACTAGTGTCAGAGGATCTGAAGGAGTGGGAGGGGGAGGTGGGGAAGAGAGTGAGCATGAGAGGTAGAAGGGAAGTTCTCCTAACCAACATTTAGAAGTGAGTTTGGCACAATGAGTGAGGCACCTGTTGGCAAGAGGGGGAGAGGACATGGCATGGTAGAGGTCACAGTGATGAGTGCGTGATGGAGCATCAAGGGCAAATCGACAGAACGAGCTAAATAGAGTATCCAATCCTTCCTTCCTTCCTCACCATTTTATACATAATACATTATGCCAAAGTAGATATAGAAGGACTGAGGTAAAGAAGGAAGCCATATGGTGAAACCAATTCACCAACATTCCTTTGATCATTTTAAGCCTTCATCAGTCACACTCCCTCCTCCTCATAGTCACTCCTCTCACGTGCATCCACTACCAGACTCACTAGGAGCACCACCAAAGCTATCTTCAATGTCCCATGCTGCAGAACTTTCCTATGCCAGCAGGCTTTCATATACAGGGCTCCAATTTGGTTATATAGCCTGCCACCAGAAGTCCTGGCTGAACCAAGGTTGGGACCCTTTAAATTCAGTCTTCAGCAGCACCTGCTATCTCATAGCTCTGGTGACTGGGCTTAATCTGGTCTACATCCCTCTAACCCCCCCACCCCCACCAAACCCACTCCGCTTGTCTCTGTGACTATGTCTACTTGACTGTTACCTGTTATTCTATGTTCTACATAGGAATTAACTGAATATGTCATTAATGACTATGTCTTCTCAGACTGTTACCTATAATTTGTTGCTTATTTTGGTCTCTGACATTGCTGCCTGCATTACTGCTCCTCATATACCTGTGGTACTCCCATCAGTCGTGCCACCTTGTTCTTTACCACTGTTTTCTAGCAGTCAACATTATTGTATGCTGTCTCTCTCACTTGATGTTATTGTAACTTATCTTACCAGATGTTTCCACCAGCACTGTACCTGTCTCCCATATTTATTTATTTTATTTATTTATTGTACAAATCAGAATTACAGTCCTTTGAGTCATGGACTCATTTCCAAAGGCTCCTCGTCAGACACATACAGATTGCAATAAATAAAAGCATAACATAGTAACAGAGTAACATAATAACAGAGTTTCATACAGTATTGTAGGTACATGAGTTGGTATAACTGTATAACACTATAACAGAGGTACGACATAGACTACCTTCATCTAGTAGATATAGAGATATAACATGGAATAAATTCATAGCTGTCCAATGGACATTGTCGGAGGGTGGGGAGAGCAGTGGGAGGCTGGAATACTGGCTTGTTATTTACTGAATTGCTTGTACCTAGCTGTAACGTGTAACTGGTATATTGTCTGATGTGGAGCCTTTGTAAATGAGTCCCTGACTCAAAGGTTATGTAATTCCAAGATTTTAAATAAATAAATTAAACAAACCTTGTCATTTTTCAGTTTTTAATGTGTGCTTCAGAGTATTTACTAACATAAAAAAAAATAGCAACCACTATATTCCATCAGTTGTGTTTACATGTTGCATAGTCCTGGTTATATTGCTTCTCCAACTATACAGTAGCAAAATAATTCAGATAATTTGCTTTTATTTGCAATAGTTGACAAGGAGGACACACACTGCCAGAGCTCATTTCCAAGACTTTCCTGAATTCACCATGCCTGAGTTTTAGGGTGTGTCCCTCCATCCTGTGGCAGGGCACCAGATCAAACATCTCCAAATGTTAAATCTTGCTGAGTCCCATGAGCATTCAAAACATTGAGATCACGCCCCTACTCAGAATTCATTTCTCTAGGGGTAAAAATGTTAAGGACCTTCAGCCTCTCTTCATTGTTTTGTTCTGTGATAGTGTTGTAGTGAATCACAATTTTTGAGGAACCCTCAGAAAAAAAAAACTCCCAGGAAAGTTCAATGCAAAAAAAAAGTTATTTTACTTCAGCACCAAGCAAGGATTCAAAACAGCTTTCTTTGGCAGACCAAATACAAAACAAAACTTAGTTTTAACTTGACTCATCTCTTCAGTTCACAGCAGCCCTGTCAATGACTCTCTCTCTGCAGCCTCCAAATCCTCTCCCTTTGCTCTGTCTGGTTTAGTTTTTATTTATTCCCGGTGAGGCTCTTCTGTTTCCTTCCCCTTATAGGGAATTACAGGCTTGCATACAGCCAATGCAGATGGCCTTTAAAGGGCCATAGCAGAAACTATCATGCCTGGGTTTCAATTCATCCTTTTTCATGCTAGGACCTAAGTAAAAGGTGGTCCCAAGTTGCAGTTGTATAGCCCCTGTCACATGTCCCTGCACCACTAACCTTTTAGGTGGCCCTGCATTGCACTCCCTGAACTGCATCAAGGATCATTTTATATTTAGGAGACCAGAGCTTCTGAGCTGCCCACAGTACTCAGGGTGAGACCTGACCTGAGCCTTGTAAAGTGGTAAGATAACTTTTGCTGCTCTTCAGTTTACCCTCTTTTGTAGCACCTGAATAGCCAACTGGACCACTTCAAAACAGCCACGCATTGCTTTGCCTGCTTCAGCCCCTTGTCTATTATGATCCCAAGTTCTTTGGCTCCTCAGCTGAAGCAAGAGGAGCCTCACACTATGTACAGGCTCTACTTCTGTTTTTTCCTCCCCAAGTGAAACACCTTTTATTTAGCTACATTGCATCTTTGGCTCCAGGAGTCACATTAATAACCTAGCTTCCTCCAGCCACCCTCATCCTTAGGGAAGTCCACAACCCTTGCCAGCATAGAGTCGTCTTTGAGCATAAGGACCCTGCTAGTGACCCCAACTTACAGATGACTTGATGAAGATATTGCAGAACAGACATCCCAACACTGACCCCTGAGGGATGTCACTGAGTTCTCTTCTGCACTTGGAGAAGTGCCCATCCACCATCACCCTCCACTTCCTGTCTTCAAGCCCATCAGCAATCCATCTTGTGGATGTCTGATGCAAACCACACTTTTTTTGGTTTTAATGCACCACCATAACAGAGGCCATGCAGAAGTCCAGATATATGAAGTCCATAACCCTGACTCTGTCCACTTCCATTGCAACCACCTCAAAGAAGAGAATCAGTTTGGTTTGGCATGATCCACTCCTCATAAAGCCATGCTGAGAGGTGGCAAGAACCTTGGCCTCAACCAAGTGTCACCTTATTCTCATCTTTGTAATGTCCTCCAGGACCTCGTTCATCACAGATATCTGGCTGGCCTGCCAGGAGTGGCCTGGCTCTGAATTTGCCCCCTTCTTGAAGATGGAGAAGACCACAGTGGGCAATTTCCAGAACCCTGGCATCATACCTGTCTGGACAGATGCCTAAAAGATTACTGCAAGTGCCACTGCCAATTGTTCCTTTAGATCCACATTGATTCTGGGGTGTATCCAATCCATCCCATGGGACATGCCTGACTTGATTTTTGTCAGGTAGTTAGCTATCAGGGCAGTCATAGTGTCCACTGGCTGCTAGAGATGTGTGAAGTGCACAAACTTTGATCCATGGAAAATGTTGTGGATTGTGCTCCATCCCAAAGTGCAATCCATGAAATCTGCAAATCGCAGAGCACAGGATCAAAGGCAAACTGTGGAATTTTGCCCATGGAATTCCACCCTCTACGAAGTCAGAGACTTTGCCCATGCCCCCCACAATATAAATTCCTGGTGTCTAGTGGCCCCCCCCCATGATCTCCCACACTGTTAAATTAGTGCCCCCACCCTGCCGCCCATTGCATCCACATTCCACGACAAAGTAATGCACACATAAAAATATATATATCTTCCCTGGTGTCTTGTGCCCCCCTCCCACTGCTGACTGCAGTACCCCTGCTCCCCAATTACTGAACCATTCAAGTTTGGTGCCCATCCACCTGACCGACCGGCTGCATCCTCCATAATAAATAAAATAAATGATTTTATTGCTGGTTTCTAATGGACCCCACCCTGTCAGGTAGTGGCCTTCAGCCCACACACCTCCATACCCAACCCGGGTGGTACAAAGGACAGCCCTCCACTATCTTCCATGGCCAGCAGTTGACTGTCCAATAAATGAATGCATGATTGCACAAGCCATGCTCATTCATTGACATCTCCCGGTTATCTGCAATGGTTTTCTGGGCTATAGAGAAGGGCAGTGAGTGTCTCCAGTCACCAGCAGGGGCAGCAGGATGAATGGGGAATGGCATTGTGGACCCCAGAGGGGGTCCACAATGCCATTCCCCCATCCTGTCCCCCTCATGGGCAACTGGAGAAGCTCCCTGCCCTTCCCTACCCCCAAAAACCTGCTGCTGATGACAGGGAGCTGTCGATGAATGAGCGCATGTTTGTAAAAGCATGCACTCATTCATTGAGCTCAGTCAGGCTGCTGGCCATGGAGGTGAGTTGAGGGCTGTACTGGTGGCCCACTCAGGGCTGGGTTTGGGGGTGCTGGGTGGGGCCACTACCTGACAGGGTGGGGGGTCCACTAGACACTAGGGATTTAATTATTTATTTTTTATTATTATGGAGGATACAGCCAGCCTGCAGGGTCAAGGTGGGATGGGTACCAGACTTGAATGGTCATGGCAATTGGGGGGGCCTGCAATAAGCAGTGGGGGAGGGGCCACTAGACACCAGGGAAGATATATATATATATTTTTTATGTGTGTATTGCTTTGTGCGTGGAATGTAGATGCAATGGGTGGCAGGGTGGGAGGGGCACTAATTTAACAGTGTGGGGGATTGTGGGGTGGCCATTAGATACCAGGGAAGGAAGTTAGGCTGCCAGATGGGGTGGTGGTGGCTTGCTTTGTTTTTTTTTTTGAATGCAATTTGCACTTTAAAAAATCCCAAAGCAAATACAAAGCATTTGGTGAAGCTTCCACCGGCAAGGCAATTTCATGAAATGCTTCGGGGAGGCGGATTTTGTGAATCTGCCAAAACTTTGCTCATGAAGTAAAACTTCACAACATCTTTGAGGGCTGCAATGTTGTGTTGTTATGCTATGAGCCTTTAAAATGAGCACCATCCCATTACCAGGGGCCCTGTGGAGAAAACTGATGCAAAGTATTCATTAAGCATTTCAGACATCACTTCTGGCTCTGTTGCAGGTAACTCCTTTGGATTACTGAAAGGACACACTGTACACAGTGTAATAAATACCTGCTCTTTAATACAGTATTAAAATTCAAGTAAAGACATTTTAGGCTTATTATGTATTTAAAAGTCATAGCTGACATTTAAGGCACATGAAAAAAACATTTCCTAGTTAATCAGGTCCTTCTGAATAACTTATTCAAAGGAATATCTTATTTAATTGCACATCAACCTTTCAAGTGGACCAGTACATCATGGGGCCCTTACGGGAAACACTACAAAACCAAACTTTGGCCACAAGTGATCAATATTGCCCGTGGGTGGTGACAATATATTTACTGAAAGTTCAAACCAATAAAGTTTTTGAATGTCATAGCAAAATACTTTAATGCAAGTAGCAGCAATTAAAAACCAGAGGCCAAATGTCCACCCTCCCAGTTTTGATGTAAAGAGTAAGTAGCAGGTCTTTTGTTTGTTTGTTTGTTTTGGTGCACTTACACCCTACATCAAATATGTGAGTTTAAAAAAAAATGTGCTGCACTTACATATGGTCGATGTTCTTAATTTCTACCATGTCTGCTAGTGTTTCTGCCATTTACTGAAAGGTACTTACAACAAAAAAACGTGAAGGGGCTGGGCTACAATCATAATCATTTAGTGCAATTCTTCTAAAATCATGCATGCAGGAGATTAAGGGAGCAATTAATGTATATTCCAAAGTATTTGATAAAATAATCAGTTTTAGTGAAGCAAAAACCTTTTGTAGTCAAAATTAAAACTTGATCTAGTTTGAACCCTCAAATGTTAAGAGGTTCCTTTTTCATGCTTAGGTACTTGCATGAAGTTCATTTGTATGTTAATTACATGCTAATTGAACACTAACTGCTAATTCCCATTTAAAACCTCTAGAATGATTTTTTAAGATAATGTTAATTTAGATTCTAAAATGTAAAACCAGTCAGGTAATATGTCTTTTTTAGCACTAATTCTGTCCTTTTCTAAATCCCTTATATTTATAATAGTTGATTCAATTCCATTCTTTAGTAATGTACCAGAAATTATCTTTTAGATTGCATAATTATTTTTAATGTTATTGCATTCAGGGTTCTTGACAGCCCTCTGTTGTCATTAAATGAACTGTGATGTCACAAATAGGAGGACCATGAGGCCAGAACAATTTTCATTTAATACTGATGGCTGATCTAGACATTATGACAAATTTTTCAAAGTGTGGTTCTCTTACAAAGGGAAGGTGTGGCACACTTGAGATTTTCAACTATTATACATAACTCCTTGATGGTAGACAATTATATCTACAGCCTACATTTGTTATTTATTTATTTATTTATTGAAATGTATTTAAGCCAGGCAGGCAAGCAGAGATTAAATCCACTGCCTCTCTTGTTTTACATGTTATTTCCCCATTACAGCTCAGCTGAGATGCAACGTCTTATTTTAGTGTAGTCCAGTTTCTTTCTAGATCCACAGCTGAGTAGGCTAATGCACTGGGACTTACTCCAGCTCCTTTCTAGCTGAGACCTGGGGCCATGGGACATTCAGGGATACAGAGGCAACAGAAGAGAGAATGAGGGATTCCATGCATGATATAACATATAGTAAGTACCAAAATACAAACTGAACAGAGCATGAAATTATAGGCATTTGGCAATTAAGCAAATATGTGCAAATGGAACAATTTAAAGATACAATAAAAGAGAACATAAGAATGGTCAAAGCATTCTGTGGTTTCCGATGTTTGACGATCATGGTAGCAACATTTGTCACTGTGGTGGGATAGGGTGGGGGATGGTAGAATTCTCAAATTGGAATTTGCTGTCTGGATACTGCAAGGGGTGGTGACACCCATGGGTAAGGAAGGATGGTTGTTTCAGGTGTGGAGCAACCTGTAGGTGAATGTTGCATGGCTGGTCTTTCTTTTGCAATGGGAAATTTTGAAGCTTACATACCAGTTGACACCTTAGTAGGTTGATTTGGGTGAGAGCTGAGGTAACAAGTCTGTTCAGATGCTGAAAAAGAGTTCCAAACCTGACTTTGTGTCCATGGAGAGTGGTATGCAGGGCTATTTGCTGTATTATTCTTCTGCATCCAACCATAACACTGACAGAAAATGGGAAGCAACTAGCTACACATGACGGTGACCAAGGAGAGGTTAAAAGGTAGAGAAAACAGCAAGATATAATTTAATTATTAATGAACAACTTTGTAAAAAAATCATTAGAATATAATAAAGTATGAAACCACATTTGCTATTGGGTATTTGATAATCTGTGAGATTTTGTTGTGATTTAACAGGTGTTATTTTTGTCCTTATTTGATTGTACATGGGAAGGAAAAAACAGAATTTTTTTGGTAATAATTGAACAGTTACACAAATGAAAGGCAGCATTGCAGGCATACAAAAGATTCAATTTGTTATTGAAATACGTGTTTATTTTTAAGAAGAGATACTGTAAGCAAATCTACAGATTATCATGTTAATACTTTAGACTCCTTCGTAGTTCGGATTTTCAGTCTTCACAATAATAGCTCTATTTTTTACCACCAGCTTAAAAATATAAGGGAGAAAATTAAATATTTCATCTGCACAAATATTACAATTATTACCAAAAGTAGAACACATTTTACTAACATATTAAACCCAAGTAATAAAACTTCTATTTTCCTAGTATGTATAAGTGAACATCTATTACCAAAAGTAGAACACAGTTTACTAACATATTAAACCCAAGTAATAAAACTTCCATTTTCCTAGTATATATAAGTGAACATCTATTACCAAAAGTTGAGCACATTTTACTAACATATTAAACCCAAGTATTAAAACTTCCATTTTCCTAGTATATACTGTATAAGTGAACATCTATTACCAAAAGTAGAGCACATTTTACAAACATATTAAACCCAAGTAATGAAACAGACATTTTCCTATTATATCTAAGTGAACACCTGCTCTTTGAGAGTAACTTATCCAACTACAACATCACTTCCTTTTTCATATTTCCATTATGTGGCTGCTGCATTATGTTAGTTTTATGGTTGATTAAGGTATGAATATTTGTGAACTGCTGACACTTACGGGTAAACCTAGCAGCTTGTTTAAAAGATAATTTTGTTTGGTTTCAGATTTTAGGGGTCCTACAATACATACCTACACTTCCCCTTAAATTCAAGTAGCTATAAACGGATGGTCTCTGCCGTATGTTTCAAATATCATAATATTACTTTGCTTGAATTACTGTAGCTACTTACTTATTTTATCACCAATGGGAGTTAGGGTCTCTTGGTGTTCATACGTGCTGTGCCAAGAAGTAAGCCCAGCTACTAAATTGTACTGTGGATTACCCATCAGCTGGGCCCCCATTCTAAAATGTAACTGATTGAATTGGCTCCTTTTGAAAAAGGCGCACTGCCTAAATTGGATTCATTTAATTGTGGTACAGTTTCTAACTGATGAGCAGCCTACTACTCAAGAGAGTCATACATCTCCCAAGAACTGAGCAAACACAAAATTAGCATCTCAATCCTTGCTCATTCACTAACTTTAAAAGGCTTTTGTCATTAGGGGTGCTACTGCTTTATGGCATACATCAAGTAAGACAGAAACTTCAGTGCACACACTCTTCCCCATGGCAAATCTTTCAAATATCAAAATGTTTTTTTCCACCTGAATTGGATACTTATTTTATTTCTAGTGGGAGTGGGGGTCTCTTTGGTGTTCATATCAGAGCTCTGCTGTGAAGTTTGGTAGCTGGGCTTATTTCACAGGAGAACTCTGATATGAACACCAAGAGACCCCCACTCCATTGGAAATAAAATAAGTAAGAAGCCAATTCAGGGAGAAAGAATAGCATGTTATTTAAACAATTTGCCATGGGGGGAGGGTTAGCTGTGTGTGAAGTAAAAAAACCTCACAATTCACAGAGTTCACTGTAAGGTGTGCCAATCTGCATAATAAAATTCATGCAATTGTGTAAATTGTACTATGCGATTGCTGCACTACATATGCAATTCGCACCTTTCAGCATATTTTACTACACACATTGATGCACTTTGCAGGCACAAATTTGCCAGAAAATGGTGCATGATGTTACTTTATATAGTAAAATCCATGCATTTGCAGTAAATTATGAAAGGTGCACTATGCAAATGATACATGTACTGCTTAGCAGGCAAAGTCACCACAATTCACCTACAGATTTTAAATTTGCAGTGCTGTTGGGAGGGTATGCACTGACTTCTCTGCTTTAATTGATGCATGCCATTAAACAGTAGCACCCCAATTGAAAAAAATAAAACATTTAAAGGGGACAGGAAATTGTGTCTAATTAGCAGCAGTTAGTAATGTCCCTATTTACTGAAATTAAATTTATTCCTTCAAATGATCCATATTTAACTGTACCTAAACAAACACTAATGTAAAAAAAAACTGTGATTCCATTGTTTTCATTTTGTAGACAACATTCTGTACAGTTCTCTTTATTGAGCTAGTAATTTGAAGTGTTGCTATGCCATGGTCTGTTCAAATGTTTGTCGAAGTAACAATTAACCTATCCACTGAGGACTGCAGTTCCCCTCCAAGGCGGACACAGGCCATTACCTCTGTATACACTCATATTCTTCCAGACTGGTCCCTGATCCCCAATATAGATGATCCCCTCTTCCCTACACCATTCCTTTAACCATGAGATGAAGCTCCTGGTGCAGAGTACCCTATTCCACCGATCATAGAAAGGCAGCATCTAGAAGAAAGTCACCATGCCTGCTACCTGCCTTAGACCCCTCCCCAGTTCCCTGAACTCTCCCTGCACAATATCAGCCTCATCCCTAGATAGGTCATTAATCCCCAAGTGGACAATGACATCCAACTTCCCCTCCTGCCCTGCAACCTTACTGATCCTAAGGATCCATTACGAATCCCTCTAAGACATGGCACCAGGTAGGCACCTTACCTCCTCTTCCCTCTTCCTATTCTCAGGTCTACCCCTGCTAACAACTGAGTTCCCCACCAGCAACTGTTTCCTACTCTATTGGGGTCCTGTACCTCCCACCTTGGGGCTTTCTCATTGGACCCATACATCCTCCCTTGCCACTACTATGGGAACCTCCTCCTGGCAGTCCCAACCTGCCAGAGCAGTGAAGGTATTTTGTAGTGACAGAAGCTGAGGAACATGCCTCTGACCCACCAGCCCCACCTTCCTGGAACCCACCACAGTCCAGCTGACCCTTCTTTTCCTAGGCAACCTCTGGGGCAACAGTGGCAGACTTGGAGGCCCCTGGGTGTGGGAAGAGGTTCTCCAGTTCCTATCCAGCTTGGTCCAGAGACCAGTGACCTTGAACATCATCCCAGAGGGGTGCATGCAGATGGGACAGCACCTCAGCCTCCAGAAAGTCTTGTGGAAAATGGCAACTCCACATCCATTGCACTGCATAATTACCTTTATGTTTCACTATGTACTACGAGCAACTGTGCCTTTCCCCTATTGCCCCTTCCTGTTGCTTTGGTCCTTTGCTGTCTAACCTTCTATTGGCATTTACCTTGTCACCCTACCCTAAATAGGGTGTTTGTTGTTTTTCCTTTTTTAACATTTCTGTACCCCTTACTTATTTTTGTTGTAGTAGTAGAAACTTTATTTATTTAATGCCTAATCCCAGAGGCTCTGGGCCCTGTACAATATAACAATAAAATATATAATCAAAATAACATAACACATAATAACAACTTAAAAACATAAAGTATAAATTCAGCAGTCAGGATAACTTAAATACTAGGACTAGTGGTATTAAATCAGATCAAATGCTTGACAGAACATGTGGGTCTTTAGGCCCCTCCTAAAGACATTCACTGAAGGAGCCTCCATCAGAAATCTGGGAAATG
Organism: Neoceratodus forsteri; assembly: GCA_016271365.2. Classification (NCBI taxonomy): domain Eukaryota; kingdom Metazoa; phylum Chordata; order Ceratodontiformes; family Ceratodontidae; genus Neoceratodus; species Neoceratodus forsteri. The sequence goes on from JADMNL010000033.1 coordinate 112,384,107, forward strand.
AGTTCCACAGGGACAGTCCAGCTATCTCAAATGTGCGGTAACCTGATGACTTGAACCTGGCCCTGGGAACCACTAGGAGGCTCCCTTCAAAGGAGAGGAGAGGAGAGCATGAGCTGGTCAGTAAGTAGACAGGAGCATACTAGATAACCCAGGCCCAGTCTGTGCAGGATTTTGTACGTCAGCGAACCAACCTTAAGGGAGATTTGCTACTTCACTGGTACCCAGTGAAGGTCACGCATTACCAGGGTCACATGCCATGACCGCAAAAGGCCTGTCAGTAACCTGGCTGCTGCATTATACACAAGCTGCAGGTGTCATAGGACTCTTCCACTCAGCACTGGGTCAGAACATAGCCGACCACAATGCTATCGACTAACAGCACAGCAAACATGCTGTCATTTCTATTTTTTGTGGGGGGCAAGGGCTCTGCCCCCAGCACCCCTCCATTTAAAGAGTCCCTGTCTGGGGGGGAGGAGTGGATCATGGGGCAAGTTAAATTTGTGAGGCCATGGAATACTGTTTCCACGGCCCCTTGTAAAAACAAAAAAAAAGTCCCAATTTAGGATAAATGTTAGGAGACCAGGATTAGAATCCTGGTCTCCACTGCCTCATGGCCAAGCTGTTCCATGCCCCAGCCCTCCACATGAAGAGAGCAGCTCAGCCAGCCGCTGGTATAGTGCTCCCATTGTCCTTTGGGAGCACTATGGACAGCGACCAGAGGAGTGCATATAGCAAGCACTGTACATCCCCGCTCACTGTCTGTGGTAGCGTTATAGGTACTAGTGCTCTGTAGACTGGCACTATCAATGTAGTACTGATCTAACTGGGTACCCTCCACTCACCACTGATACAGAGCATTACAGCAATTGAGCTTGGTGGTAACAAAGGTGTGCACCAGTGAGGACAGTTCTTTTGGCAGGAACAAGGCTGTAACCTGGGAGATGTTACTAAGATGGTAAAACCCACTCCAGACTATGGATGACACCTGAGCTTCCAAATGTCAGTCTTTCATCCAGAAGGTCATTCAGATTCTTCATCTTCGTAGAAGCCACCAAACTAGAGGAACCAATTACCAGACAGGTCCTCTCCCGTGATGCCCCCACACCCTGCCATCAACCAGACTCAGTCCTGAGTACAGCCATCTTGTCAGGGCTGAGCCACAGCCAGCTAAAGGACATCCAGTCCTGGATCTCAATCAGATATAAATTAAGTACATTGTCTGTGTCAGGCATCCCAGCTACAAATGACAGGTACAGCTGGGTATCATCTGCATAGCAGTGAAAACCCAAGCCATGCCATCTGATGATATCACACAGAGGCAGCAGGTATACTACGAGCAACATAGGTGAGAGAATGGTGACCTGGGGTACACCACAGAGTAGGGGCTTCTGGAGTGAAAAATGTCCCATCAACACCCTCTGCATACTGCCAGTGAGGAAGGACTCAGACCAGCTGATGACCCTACCAGTAATTCCACAGTACTCTCTGATATGATCCAACAATAACCTATGATCCACAGTATTAAATGCTGACAAAAGATTGAGTAGAACGAGAACTGACCATTCCCCTCTATCTCCAGTCCTGAGAAGGTCATTATGCACCCTGGTCAGTGCAGTCTCAACACTATACCTGATTCTAAATTTGGACTGAAGTGGCTCATAGGTTTTAAAGGCCATGAGGTGGGCCTCGAGCTGCAGATCCACTCTTTTCTCAATCACCTTTCCTAAGAATAGAAGGTTAGAGACTAGTCTAGCATTTTCCAAGCTGTTTGGGTCCAATTTTTATTTCTCAGAAAGGGACTTGCAAGCATATCTTTCAATGTGCTAAGAAAAATCCCCTCTGAAAAGGAACAACAGACTATCTTGGCAAACACCCGACCAAAAATCCAACACAGATCACAAGGAGGTATGTTGGACCTGGGTCCAGTTCACAGTAAGTGTGCTGTGGCTCAGAAATCACCCAACACACCTCCTGCACTGAAACCACCCTAAACTCGCACTAGACAGGAGGAGTGCTCCTTGAGACAACCCACTCTTCACTGCTAGTGTGCAACAGCCCAGGTGGGTCAATCCCAGACCTGATTGAAGGCACCCTGTAAGAGAAGAACTGAAGTAACTCTTTGCACCAAGTGGATAAAAATGCCCCTACCAGTTCGGGGCAAGAAGGATGTCCCAACCTGCCCACTGTCCAGAAGAGCTGAGCCAGTCTGTTTCTTCCTGCATCAATCCCCCTGGATGGAAATTTTGCCTTCTTAGAGGAGATTGCTTTCTGATACTCACTATAATGAGTTCTCAGAGTCAGTTTGTCTCCATCGGTCCCAGATTTCCACCAACAATGTTCCAATCTGTGACCCAATACCCTTCATCTCCCTAAGCTCTCTGTCAAACCACGGGGATCTTAAACCAGAAGATGTGGGTCATACATGAACTGGTGTGACAGTAATGAGGGCTGAGGCAACAGCCCTATTATAGGCTACCACCACTTTCTCTGATCCTGTCCCGCATGTAGCCATCACACCTTTGAGGTCTAATGACATCTGAAGTCCTGTTGGGGACAACAACTTTAAAGGATGACAGCAGACCAATTCCACAAGTAGAGGACAATTGGGGGGTCCCTGAATGAGAACTTCACAGTGCAATGATCTGACCAACTAACTGGATCAATCTTGAGATTATTTATATCAAGCATCCATGAGAATACTAGATTCAAGGCATGACTATATCGGTGGGTGGCAGAAGTAACTACTTGTGCAAGGCCCAGTGATAGCAATAACTGGAGGATATCTTGACCAAATTATGAGAGTTTGTCATCAACCCAGGCATTGAAGTTGTACAGAATCAACCATCTGGTCAACTCTAACACCCTCTTGGTGACAAACTCTGTGATTTCCTGCAGGAAATCCCTCTTGCACCCCAGAGACTAGTATACAAGAAGAATCCTAGAACCTGCACCTTTACTCCATGTACAGCCATGCATTCAAATGGCAAAGTATCCCCCATGGGTGCGTCATGAAGTTCAACCCAGATCTTAAACAGATGGTCACTCCCCCACCACTATGATCCAACTGAGAGTAGTGAACCACAAAGAAACCAGCTGGGATCGATGCCTCCAAAATTGGCCACACATCATCACCCAGCCAGGTCTTCATGATGCAAGCCAGACTGACTGTGGAAATCAAGTCTGATATAATCATGGACTTGTTTCCAGTCATTCTCACTTTATGCAACACTGCCTGTAGGGAACAAGTGGAGACTTCTGGCCTTCAGACTACCTGCCCACTCAGTCTAGTGGTAATGCCAGTTACAGGAACCAACCATGTCTAGCTTCTCTATAAGTCCCATTTTGCCCCAAGGCATCTCCTGGTCCTCATTACCCTTATAGTTCCCACCATTAGTACCACCCACCCCACACCACCTCCTGTACATCCCTCCTCCACACTATGACCGCCTCCCTACAGTGTCTATATGCTATTGCTGATTGGGGGGCACCAAAACGGTGAGGTCTAGCAGGTGGCATGAGGAGTAGCTAAGCCTGAGGGGCCCTAGAATCGCACACATCATCCCACCAGTCAATAAAACCCACTGCCCAACCAGTAACACCACCACTTTTAAATAACCGCATTAAAAAAAGAGTCTGCGCAAGCACAGCACTCTCACTACCCTAATCCAAGGCCCTCAGCAATACACACCAACAATCACTCTGAATCTAATACACTAATAAATATCTACCCACCCTAACCAACAAACATACACTAAATTACACTAAAAACTGACCAATTTTAACTTCCCCTCTTCCCTGCCCTACTAACCCTCCCACAACAGAATAAATAAATTATAAAAAAAAAATACAAACAAAAATAATATGTTATAGGAAAACCCACTGGGTGTATTATGCTAAGGTGCAAAGTACAACTAGTATCAAGTCCAGAATAAGTTCAGCATTTTAATACTGTCCACAGAAGTTGCAAAATAGGCTCTGCTCTTAGCAGAGCAAGTTCAAGATATGATATAGCAAGGTAAACCTCCAAGCAGCTCTCTCACCACTTCTAGGGCGCTAAGCAGGAAATAGTCACAAAGATTAGACTGTCAAGTTCTCTCACCACCTGAAGCCCAGTTACTCCATCTGCCTCAGCTGTCCCAGTCTTTCTTTCCAATTAGGAGTCCCACAGGAAAAGGTCAAGTCCCATACACAACTCCAGCTTGCCAGATAACTCGACAGCCAAAATGATGCAGCCAAAGGCAAAGAAAGCTCCAGTCTTTCCCTAGAAAGTAGCCAGTTATTTTCCCATGGAAACTCGTACTCCACCTTAGTTCACAACCAGACAGATCTTCTCAGTCTTCCAAGTCAGTCAGTCTGAGTGCTCCCATGTTCCCCCTGCTCGAGCATGGCTCCTCTACACAGCTCCACACAACAGCTCCTCCAAAGCATCACTTCTGGGGGACTGACACGGTAATACAGGAGGGGATAATGGTAATGGGAAAAGACACAGATGTACATGGCAAACTGCAACCTTCTAATCCTGGGTGTTTGAAACAACTGAAATGCCTTGGTTGTTAACAAAACACATGGAAAGCATTAAAATTAGAACACTGAATCTTTACACTGCACCGGTCCTTTCTAAAAACCAAAAATCTAGCTCCTAAACTATTTTTCTAGATTGAAATATCTGGGCATTCATGTGATCAGATTGACAGAGAATAATGGTGAAAACTGGTAGTTTATTTAAGAAACTGAAACTTGGTTTTCAAAAAGAAGATTTGTAACCAAGGGGCAGTCCTAGCTGAGTTGAAACCATTTAAGTAAAAGGGCTGTTTTGCTGCCTATTGTATGTATCTTCTTGACCTTAATGATACATATTTCCCAGAAAATTCCAGTTTTAGCTACAGCAATCTGAGGAATGCTATGCATCAGAAAAGGCTAGAGGTTAAAGAAAAAAGAAAGAAAAAACTTAACACCAGCACATGAAAGGGAGAACATGCCTTCATGACTGCTTTACGGTTTTCTCAGTTATGCATCTTGGAGTCAGTGTACCATACCAGTTACAGAACCTCACGGCAACATAACCATTTACTCACTCTGGGGCCTTGAGCAAGTCACTTAAACTTCTTGGGCATGACTACATCTCTGTCTCCTATCTGTAAATAGTTTAGTTTAGTTATTTGTTACAGCACTGTATCTCATTGTGACTCTCGGTGCTTTACAAAATGAGGTATGCCTCCCCGACAGTGACACCAACACAGTGACCTACGTCGCTGTCAACAAAATTGACAGTTTGCTGACAGGTCACTGTGTTGGTATGCCTGAGACAGGGGCACACTGTCTCCAAATCCTGCACCCCCTCCCTGAATCAACTCCAACCTGGAGTTGATAATTGTTAGTACGGAGGATGTGGAGGGAAGAGCCCCCTGCATGGGGGTTGGGGGGGCAAAGCCCCCTGATAAAAAAACAGGACTGGGAGACAATCGGGATTTGTGTCAACTGCAACTTGTGGGCGACATAAATCCTGTCGATGTGATGCCGGTCAACGAAGGTGTTGTCGAACCGGCATCATAGATCCACAAAATGCCCTAATAACAGAAACAAAATTACAGTAACATATGCATAAAATATAAAACTGAGCCTAACGAATTAAAAAAAGTGGAAAGCTTTACTAATTAGAAAGGTCTTCAGATCCCCCTTGAAGGCACCAACAGGGGGGAGGCCTCCCTAAGAGACCAAGGCATTGAATTCCACATGGTAGGCAATGCAACTGAAAAAGCCTGGCTGCCAGATGATTTTAAATGAACCCTGGGAATCACCAGGAGGCCCTTCTCAGAGTTTCTAACCCAGTTTATCACTTTGGATCTCTTTACTATGCAGATCACTTTCCAGTAGGTCTCCTGTGAGGCACGTTGTTGAATGTCTTGCTAAAGTCTAGATAGATCATGTCCACTGCCATCCCTTGACCTATGTCCCTGGTCATCCAGTCAAAGAAGTCTATGAGAATTGTTTGACGTGGCCTCCTTCCCCTGAATCTGTGCTGCCTGAGGTCCTTTAGCCCATTCAATTCTAGATGCTCAACCAGTCTTTCTTCCAGTAGGGTTTCCATTAAGCTGCTGAGATAAATTAACAACTTCAGAATCAAGTACTGTGACCATCAACTGGATCCTATTAAAATACTATAGAAGTAAAGCTGCAAAAGTGCTTGGAGCCACAAGAGAAGCAGCAGAAATGTAATCATTGCTAGCAACATGTCTCTGTGTGTAAGACGAAAATCATCTATGATCTGGAAACCAAAAATAGCATCTGTGATAGTCTCATAGGAAGTTTAGGTTTCCACTGCATGTGGTACCAGTGACTGATGGCCCTTTGTGTCAATAAGTGTTTAATCCCCCCCCCATCCCCACAGACCCAAACACTTCTTGACGTAAGAATTTTGTGTGGACAATGGATCTGCATAAGGAAGTTTAATGTTATCTGATGTCGCTGCATGTTAGATACCCCGATGGCCCAACAAAACCTTTAAAAAAACTTGTCCAGCCCCCTCCACAAGAATGGAGGACCTGTAGTAACTGGTGTAGAGGGATTGGTTTACACTGTTGAATATTATGGGGAATAGATAGTCAAGGACAGCTGTAAATAATATAGAACAATAAAAGTAGGCAATATATCAGAAGATGTATTGCTACAAGCCTTTCCACAAGATACACATGACAATATCGCCATAAAGTGCTTATGCATCTCATCCAACCATGAAAAGGAATGGGGGAGTATGATGAAAATGACTTACACACACATGCACGCATGCACGCACGCACGCATGCACACACACGTGCACTGATAATGCTGAAGGATGCTTTTACAATCGACACTATGACTTGCACTTCTGTTCCTGAGAGTACATTTTTAATCATTTAAGGAATACCTTGGTACAGAAAGGAAGTCTAAGTACTGTACATATGCAGAGCTGGAGGAGACATTGATATAGAATTTAAATGAAACCAAATTAATTAGGGTCTAGAGAATACATGTTTCCTGAAAGACATAAAGAATATAAGTAAGCAACAAGGCATGACAGGGTATGAATTGTGTTAAGATAACTGCACGGCACATGTGCATAGTGAGACACAAGGCTGCAGGTGTCCTATTGCACTTAGAAAAATGGGTTTTTGATTGTCAGATCTGTCTAATAATTAAAATAATTGTGTTTAAACATATACAAGTTGAGTTTTGGCTGTTTTTCTTGTAAGCTAGTCCTTCCACCTGCTGGAACTTTATTGTATTTTTTGTTTGACTTAGGACAGTTGTCCTACTTTGCACCCTATAGTTGTAGTTCATTACTGTACATGTAGTGTAGTTTTTTAACCGCCCCCCACAATATGATAATATTTGGGAGTTGAATGTACTGATTGTTCAAAAAAAACTATTAGCAATAAACAGGTTTGTGGTGGTTAGAGCAACAGAACATAGAGACATTTGAATCAAAATGGATGCATCCTGGGCCTGGAGTGGTGGCTGTCTGTGAAAACAGAATTGAAAAATGAATGGCCCGGTGCTGTCCTATCAGCAACTAGCAGTGATGTCTCTCTGTTGATCGAGGTAACATGACTTATATCAGCTAGACAGCTAGCTTGCTAAAATGTTCCCCTTCTGCATCTTTCTCTTGTTTTCTTGTCAGATCAGGGTACTGCTTCCTGCATCATTGGGTTTGCTAATGCTGTGGTTTGAGAGCAGTGGCTTTGCCATGTTACAACTCCCCCCCCCCCTCAAAGTAGTTGGAGAAAAGAAATAAATCAGTGGGATTGGGGAAGAAGACAGAGAAATACATTACATGGATTTGGGTTGTCTAAAAGACAAAAGCACTCAGCACATGTAGATGTGAGCTAAGTAGCTGAAGCTGGGAGCTGAAGAGACCACAAATCTTGAAGGGCTGTAATCGGTGGTTAACTTCAGGAGAAAGGGAGAAACAGTTAAAGAGACAGCTTGCAGTTTTAATATGGGAATGTTTTTCTAACGTGTAGTATGTGTTTATTGGGTGATGGGAAAGGAGGGGTGAGGCTTTGGGACTGAATGATGAAAATTTACTGTTGCTGATTGTATTTCCTGAGGGGGAAAAATAGATGCCACATGCATTCTTTAAAATTCTATGATAGTGTAGGGTTTTGTGAAAAGATCAGATACCAGGATGGCCTTATTAATGCATGGTCATGTGACTGGTTCTGATCATTCTAATGACAGGTCTCAGTGTCACTTTAGTTACAGCTAGTGTTGGAATTCACTCTGGAGGGAGCAATCTTGGACCTGGTACTCTCAAATGGGGATGGAGAGAGGATCGCAGATTTAGAAGTGGGTAGCCGTCTGGGAACAAGTGACCACCAAACAGTGTGGTTCACAATAAACACAGCTGTAGAGTAAAGCCACACACAAGCAAGGGTGTTGGACTTTAGGAGGGCTGACTTTGGCAAAATGGGAGAGTGCCTCAGAAAAACACTAGCAAGCAGGCAAGAAGGATGGGTGGAAGAACAATGGGGAAACATCAAAACTACCATCACAGAGGCAACAAGCGTTTGTGTAAAGCAAGTCAACAAAACAAAATGAAGGAAAAAGCCACTATGGTTGTCAAAAGAGGTGGCAAGAAAGGTTAAGGAGAAAAGGATAGCATTCAGAAAATATAAGGAAACACAGAAGGAGCAGGACAGAGAACTATATCAGTTAAAGCAGAAGGAAGCAGGTAAGGCAGTCAGAATAGCAAAGGCCCAAACTGAGGAAATGATAGCCAACTCTGTTAAGAAGGGGGATAAAACCTTTTATAGGTACATTAGGGAGTGAAGAAAGACCAAGGGAGGCATACTGAGGCTTAATACAGAGGAGGGAATGTGGGCAAAGGGTGACAGTGAAAAAGCAGGGATACTGAATGAATACTTCTGCTCAGTATTCACAAAAGAAGAGGAGGGGGAGGTACCTAAACCAAACAATAGAAATGCCCTGGATAGGGGGGTCAATACCAGTCCATTCACAGAAGAAAGGGTTCTGAAAGAACACTTAAAACTGATGGTGGACAGAGCAATGGGACCTGATGGGATTATCCCCAGAATTCTAAAAGAACTAAGGGGAGAACTTGTGACACCACTGACTACCCTCTTTAACAAATCATGGGAGGATGGGGAGGTACTGGAGGACTGGAGGAGGGCAGATGTGATTCCACTTCACAAAAGGCAGAGGCAAGAAACTTCATAATACAGACCAGTTAGTTTGACCTCAGTGATACAGAAAATGATGGAATCACTTCTGAAGGAAAGAATCGTTGAGCACCTAGAGGCCAGTGGGGCACAGGACACAAGGCAGCATGGATTCACAGTGGGAGGTCATGTCAGATGAATCTAATAGATTTCTTTGACTGGGTGACTAAAGTAGTAGACCAGGGTGGGGCTGTGAATGTGGCCTACCTAGACTTTAGCAAGGCATTTGACACAGTCCCACACAAAAGATTAATAAATAAGTTAGCCAGTCTTGGATTGGGTCCCAAGGCGACAGCCTGAGAAAAAAAATGTCTGGACAACAGGATGCAGAGAGTAATAGTAAATGGAGTCCACTCTGAAGAAAGGGGAGTTACTAGCGGGTACCGCAGGGTTCAGTACTGGGACCTGTCATCTTTAATGTTTTTATTAGTGACATTGCAAAGGGACCAGAAGGAAAAGAATGTCTCTTTTCAGACAACACAAAGATCTGCAACAGGGTTGATACACAAGGTGGGGTGGAAAGGTTGAGAAGGGACCTCGCAAGGTTTAAAGAATGGTCAAATGTATGGCAGCTTAGATTCAACACAAAGAAGTTCAAAGTAATGCACCTGGGAAACAAAAACTCTGGGGAAGAGTACACAATAGGGTGTAAGATACTAACAACAACAAAAATGGAAAGGGACCGGGGGGTAGTCATATCTGACAATCTAAAGGTTTGCAAGCAATGTGAGAAGGCAGTAAGGAGGGCTGGAGGGATACTGGGATGCATAGGGAGAGGCATCACCAGTAGAAAAGAGGAACTTGTTATCTCTCTGTACAGACCATAGGTGAGACCCCATCTGAAGTACTGTGTGCAGTTCTGGAGACCCCATCTCTGCAAGGACATAAACAGGATGGAGGCTTTCCTGAAGAAGGCAACTAAAATGGTGCAGGGTCTGCACCAGAAGCCATACGAAGACAGACTAAAAGAGCTTAATATGTATACCCTGGGGGCATGATAGAAACTTTCAGGTACCTTAAGGGAATCAACAAAGTCCAAGAGGCTAGCATTTTTCAGAAAAAGAGGTGTGTAAGAACAAAGAGGCACAATTTGAAGATGGGGGGGTGGCTCAGAGGTAACGTGAGGACATATTTTTTTCTTGGAGAGGGATGTAGATGCATGGAACAACCTTTCTCATGAGGTTGCTGTGTCAAAAACAGTGGGGGAATTCAAGAATGAATGGGACAGACATAAGGCAATTCTAGTGGTGGGTAGGGGGAAGTAGGCTGTTGGTTAACTAGGATCTGCAGCTTATCCATTAGGTAGGGAAATGGGCAGACTAGGTGGGCCAAACGGTCTTTATCTGCCATCAAATTCGATGTTTCTATGTTTCTACTTGCCCATTTTATAATTGTAAACATTGTACCTGACAGGACAATCTAAATAAAACTTTGTTACTGTACTGAGGAATAAATATGTACTGTACCTCCGTAGGTTCACTGTGATGTATGCAATAGTTCAGTGGACAATATGGCTTCATATGTAGGGATGCTTATGCAGTACTGAGAATGACTGGTAGGTTTGGAGTATTAGAATGATGATGACAGGTAGCTAGTATGTATGTTACTACTGCAGGGACTACCATTCTTTCGGGACATCATGAAAATATAGGAATCCTCTTGATGCTGTTGCATCCCTAGAGGTGCTGCAGGGACAAGGTTCTCTTAGACCAAAGATACCTTGGAGAAGCAGGTCCAAAATTACAGATGAGTGATGCAAACATATACTTAAGCAGAGAAGAGATGTAGATGGGGAAAGAAGATGTCATTATTAGAATGTAGGACCACCATTCAGCTCTAGCTTAAGGTAGAATTATTGAATATTTGTACATACATTACTTTATGAACTTTCACATCTCATGGAAAAAACCCTTATGGAGAAAACTCTGAGGAACCCAGGAGGTTGTCCTACCTGTAGACTAGGGCTATAATAGTAATGGCTCAGCTCTGCTAATTTAGAAACCAGTTTCAATTTCAGTTTATTTGTTGGGAATCAGTTGGGCACAGGTCTAATTTACAATTGCATCCAGTGTTGTAGAGAAAAATGACTTCAGGTAATTACAATAATAGGTAAAGGAATAAATAGTGTAACAAGAAAATTGTGTGTTGCCATTAACAGGAATACTTAATGGAAGGCTCTCGCTCCATCTTTGTAATTCAGTACTATTATGAGGTGATCTTGAGATGCTATCAATGGTCAATATTGTCCCCTCCTTGCACAAAGAAAAAGGCCCCACCCTACAAGGTATACATACCCTATAAGGACAGAACAGCTTTTGCATGACTATTGACTGCCCCAGGAACTGCCAGGAGCCTATACTTGACTGAGTGAATGTGAATATGAATGTGAATGACAAAGATGTGGCTCACAAGGAAGGGATATGTGGAGAGGTACAAGGTAAGCCATAGGCAGACATAGGAAGATTGCACTGGGAAATGCTGCCAAGGTGATCTGCAATGCTAAAAGAACCCCCACAGTGAAGATCATATTCTCAAGATACGAAAGTCAATGTAAACAACACAAGAAGTGCCTCTGATTCAATCTGCATGGATTGAAGGAGCCATGCCATAGTAAAGGTTTCACTGTGTTTTTGCAGGAGCCATAAATACTGCATGCATTGGTGCTGGAGAGGCAATTTGCATGACTAAAGGGGCACTTGGGAGAAGACAGCCCCACCCTCAGGGTATAGGTCTCATAAAAATAGATGAGCTCATTGAGAATTTGGACCATGGCTTGGTTAATTAACCTGGAGATAATAATGACTGCTTCAGGCTTAGCTTTTCAGATAATTTCCTCTTAGATATGATATACATAACTTTTGGAACCAAACCATTGAGGGGCAAGATGTGAGCCAGTGATTTATATGACAACGGCAATTGCTGATCGCCATTAGGGCGATGGCACATCGCTGAAATATATTACAGTGCTGGGGACTATGCAATTCCGCTTTGTGTGAGGCTGCACCCCCCACACACACCTGGGAGCTTCACCCCGCAGCCCCATGTTTAGGATTCTCAACTCCAGGGGTGCATGTGGGAGGAGGCAAAAGCAGAACAAAAAATACTCGGCCGGGCACAACAAAAAGCACCTGCGCCCAGACCCAAGCCCAGTACCATTCTCACCCCAGCCCTGAACCCACCCATCATGGTACAGGAGCAGCTTGGCAGTGCCACGGTGCCACCCACTACATTACCTCCATCCCCTCCCACCCCATGCTCGGTGTGCTCACCCCCCTGCGACATAGGCATGTAGCAACAGGATGTCACTATTTCATGCACCCCCATCCAGTTGCCCACCTTCCCCGGTCGCTCGATGACAGGCACCATGACTGAGTCGCCCTTTTGGTAGGCACCCAATCATGGTCGCCAAAGTCACAGGATACCGTGAGCCATGCCTGTGAGTGTGGAAGCCCAGGGAGATGGCCCCTGAAGTGCCAAATGAATAATGAGTCCTGTAGGCAGTAATGCCTTAGATAGAGGATGATGGTGTTGATGATGATACAGAGTTGAAGAAATGAGTGGTGAGTTAGTGGAGAGGGCCTTGACAACCTCCTTGCTGTCTGCTGGGTATAACTGAGGGGCTGTAGAGTGAAATGAGTATTTGTACAATCCATACAAATTTGAGGCTGTCTTAGTTACCACCATCCCCCACACATCAGCATGAATGGGTACTTGCAAATCCCTCCAAAAATGGGCTTTTGAGGCCCCCCAAAACACATTTCAGCTTTAATTTAGAAGTACCCAATTATAGGCCTGCCCAATAATGCAGCGGTAGCAATACCACTTGCAATACTGGTGTCCCGAGTTTGGGAACAAGCTTGAGTCATCAGAGGCCAGCCTGGTGAAGGAGAATTGAGCATCCCAGACTGGAGAGGGAGGGCAGCAATTGCAGTGCTATACAGGCACCTGGGTGACCACAGTTTGCAGTGCACTTGGAGCAACTAGTGGACAGGAGACCACCAGCTGGGGCTGCACTGCGCATGCTTGGGTGCATGCTTGAGCACCCAAGCTGCTGATGTCCTAATGGGCACTGGGATAGAAAAAGTGAAAATGGCCTGACCATTGGGATGATGCTGGCCACTCACAGGCAATGCACCTGGCTACCATGGCACCACCTCTGGACCGGATCCACTCCACAGTTGGAGATGTGGAGCACCCATCACCACTGCCAGAGGGGGCAAGCTCTGAGAGACCAATGAGGTGCGGTAAGTCCTGAGGATGCCAGGATGACTGGTTCGGAGTGGCAGAGAGCAAGGGGCCTTCCCAAGAAAAGGGGAAAAAAAATACCCAATTATATGGTCATGAGAGGAGGGTGGTAACAAAGACACCTCTCAAATTTGATTGGATTAGTGTTTAAAATAAAACAGTTAAAACAGTAACAAAAAAGGTAAGATACCTTTACTGATGACAAACTGAAAAAACAAATAAAATGAAAGGAGAAAACATACTCCGGTTATGGGAAGAAAAAGTGCCAATCAGCATACATAAAGTATAAGGAAGAACTAAGGAAAACTAAACAACTGATTAAAAAGGAAAGATGCAATCTAGAATACAAAATTGCTACCATGAAGGGAAACCAAAAAACCTTTTTTTCTTATGTCAACAACATGAGCAAAGGCAGCAACACCATAGTGGTACTAAAAGTTAATGGACAAAACATAAATGACCCTACTGAAACAGCCGATATTTTCAACAGTTATTTTATTACTGTGTTTAATAAAAAGGAGGACTTCATTATACCAAAAAGCACTAACAACTCACCCATAATGGGATTCACTTTGGAGGAAGTTTTATCTGGATTACAATCTCTAAAGCCACACTCGTCAGCAGGGAGAGATGGGATACACCCTCGGTAGTTAAAAAATCTAGCCAATAGTCTTAGTAAACCACTACAGTTACTATTCAATTAATCCCTAAGTTTTGGCTTAGTACCTACCAAATGGAAGCAAGCAGACATAACCCCAATCTTTAAGAAAGGAAGCAGAGCAGGCCCCAAAAACTATACAGCCATAAGACTGACATTTGTACCTGGTAAGATTATGGAAAAAGAGGTTGCCCTAATAAAGAGCAACCCAGATTGTCAGAGGCCTCACTGGAAGCAAGGGGAGGATGAAGACCAGGCAAAGGGGGTAGGAAGAGAGGGGGTTGAGGGGAACTAACCAAGCAATGCAGGCTAGGTGGAAAGGAAGGGAGTGGGGAAAGTGACATCACCGGGGGGGGGGGCCATGAGGTCACGGAAAGGGCAGGGGTGGGGTTAGGCAGGAAAAGGGAATGATTGAAGGGTCACAGGATTGGATTGTGCAGCAAGGAAGGAATGGCTACTGGAGGGTAGATAATGGGCTGCAGAGAGAGAAAATCCCTCTCTCTTATTTCAATTGCAGAGGACACACTGGAGTTTAGGGGTACAAAACTGCAGGAGCTCAAGTAAGGTGTGAGAGCACACGGCCTGGCCTAAAGGCCCAAAAGGGGCTAATTTGGCTGGGCCTGCACCGTGTCTGAGTTTAAAAAAGAAACACGTATATGTGTGTGTGTATATATATATATATATATATATATATATATATATATATATATGTAGCATTGTTTTGCTGGTTTAGTTAAACATTTTTGAGTAAAAATTGAACCTGAAATTTTCATGTTTGCAGCATGATATGTATTGCCCAATTAATTGTTTGGAATGTTTTTTGGTACAGGCAAGTGAGTATTCATCCAAACGTTTTGATCCAAGAAGAGAGGGTGAATGTTTATTGTGCAGCCAGGGTTAAGGGGTATGGCGGCGGCTGCTCCTCATGCCTGCTTGAGGGGAGGATTACAATGTGTTTCTTTTCATTCTCCTGGTTGCTGCTGCAAGGGCTTTTTGCCTGCCATTGGTTTCTCTATGCCATGGGGGGTTGCTGGCTGACTCGTGTCGAGTGGTTTTGGGGGTCAGGTAGGCCCAAGGGAGGCGATTGGGAAATGCATGGCATTGTGGCTAAGCAACGCAGGTGGCCTGCCACCAATTTTCAGAGGCACATTGCAGCAGAGGTTTACGGGCCTGCAACGGTGTCTGGCGGGCATTTTTATGGCTCACAGAGGCTAGCCAGGGCACAGGTCTCCAAGAAGGATGGCCAATTTGGGAGGCAGTGTTTGGCTTTTGTGTGAGTGAGCAGGCCACGTGGGTGTGACCACGCAGTCCTCCACTTTCCCCTGCAGGGGTTTTGTGCTCATTTGATCCCCTCCTCGAAGGGGTTTTTGCCCTGCTTATGGGGCCGCATGGTGGTGGGTGCTTCAGGAGGAGAGGGCGGGTTGTATCAGTGGAGAAGAGGAAATAAAAAACAAACAAAAAAATTAAATAGTTGGAGGCACTACGAGGGAATGTAGGAATGGCCCTTGGGTATAAGTGGAGTTGCGGCTTGGGCAGGACACAGAAGAAGGCTGCCACATGGTTCTCTCATGGGGGCCCTCATAGTGGGGTTGTTTACCACTGGTCACCATGCAGTTATGAGCCAGAGGTACAGGCCCTGCAGTCTTGGCAGGGGATAGTCACGTGGTGGTGGACACCAGGGCCACTACAGGTTTCACCCCAATGGTGACCCGGTGAAGGAAGCTGGGCTAAGTTAGAGGATCCTTTTTCAGCAAGCAGCCAGATAAGAGTGCTCCTGTCCAGACAGGCCAATGAGGAGCATTTGGACCCTATTGGCCACCCATGGGGGGGAAGGAGGGCCATTTGTGCAGGGGAACCGGTTGGGGGCCTAGGCCTTTGATCTAACGGGGTCAGCTGGTACAGACATTGTCTCCCCATGCCATTGATCAGGCCAGTAGGGCCACTTTTGTTCCAGGCACCCATGGGCCAGGTTGCAGAGCCAGAGGGGCAGCCGTGGGGGTGGGGAATCAGCAGGGGAGAGCAGAGGCAGCGCGTTTCCTTTTTTGGTTAGGGATGGTTGCCCGCTGAGCCTCACATCAAAAAAAAAAATAAAAGGTGGGATGGGGGTTAGGCGAAGGGCTAGGGGGGCGAGGCCTGGGCTACTTACTGGATGGGGAGTCCAGTGGGGAAGGCAGTCCCATGGGTCTTGGGGGGGACAGTGCTAGTCCACAGGCACCCATATGCCTGGATACTCGAATGTGTAATGGGTCAACCATTCAGGAGAAAAGGGAAGACACCAAGGGCAGGAGGGGATAAATTGGTTGCAAAACAAGGCAGGTACCAACTATGTTTTTGAGGTTACAGAATGGCACCCAAGAGAGCTATAAAACAGAAGGCCAGTGAATAACTGGCGCACAAGGCCGTAAAGCTCATGGATCAAGTCCAGGCGATCCTGAAGGAGTCCAGGATAGCAGAGGAGAAGGAGAAGAAGGTGGATAAGAGAAAAAGCTGCCAGTGGCCAAGGAGAGGCCAACAAGCAGCCAACCAGGAGCAGCCCAGAGGAGGGTGGTGAGCCTTAACTGGTGGGAAAGGTATCTGTGGTTGACCTGTTAGTAGAAGGTATCTTGAAAGGCTACCTGGCAGGTATCATGAAGGAACAAGGGGATAAAGGATAGGAGAAGGTGGATAAAGCATGGTAGGGACTCCAGAATGAAAAAAAGGGGAAACAAGGTAAAATTAGCCTGGGGGCAGGAGTGGTAGTCGACAAGGGGACATATGGTTGGCCCCCAGGCATGACACTGGGGGACCACATGTCATAGGCCTTGACAAACAAGATATGGAAGGGGGAGTATGTAGATATGTTCGCCCTTATCGATAAAGGTACAGAAAAGAAGTATGAGCAGACAGACTCAGTGGGTAGCTCAGATATGGCAGTGGCCTTAGCCATTGTGGGTAAAACCACTGAGGATGTTATTTACAAAGGCAAGACTTTCCGGACCTGGATGGAAGGTTTCACACACTTCAGTGTGATCATGGTCAAAAAGAAACCAGAACTGGCCATACGACTTGTCACATACTCTGCCATCATTCGGGATGCGTATAGGGTGCAAAGCAGACATGGGTGGTTGATGTATGATAAAAAGTTCCTTACACCTCGCGCTGCGCGGTGACCCGGTTGGCAGGACTCGGGTAGCCAGGGGTCGGCAGGGGAGGGAGGATCGAAAGGCCCCAATGGATGTTCTCCTCAGGGGTGGAACTAAAACGCATCCGCTTCTACATCACCTCCGTAGTCAGTGGAAGCACCGACAACTGAAGGGATGGTGGCGGCTCCATTCAACAGAGTCGGGGAGGGGGGACGTCGCTGGCGCATGAGAGGTCCGGCGTGCGTCAGCACGCCACCACTCGGGACGCTCGTCCTAGCGCTCGGCGTCCCAGAGGGTAGGGGAAACCAGGGGAGATAAAGGAAAAATACCTCTCGGCAAGCCCTAGATGATAGCCTCTCGGTACCACCCAGGACCACCAGAAGAGGGACAGACCCCACTGTGCAGGGGGAGAAGGAGGCACTCTAGGGGCAGACCCCCCCGAGGTGGAATCGGAGGTTGAGAGGAAGGAAGGAGAGGGCTCCGAGAGCAGGAAGGTGGATAAAGAAATAAAAAAAAAAAAAAGTTCTGCCAAAGGGTAGCATCTCATGGGGACATCAGATGGGATGTTACACTGTCAGAGCTCTGTATCAGGACATTGAGAGCTCCAGGGGGATTGGCAGAGAAGGCAGGAAAGGCACCGGAGGGAATAGGGTAAAGGCTTGCTGAGTATATAATAAAGCTAACTGCACATGGGTCAATTGCAATTAAAGGCATGCTTGCTCTGGATGTGGGGGACCCACCCTGTCATCAGGTACAAGGCACAAGGTGACAGAGAGTCAGAAGCAACAGTAGGGCAGTCCTTTGAGGAGGCCAGGGGAACCGGGAGAGAGGACACAATGGGCAGGGAGGCAATTTCAGGTGGTAAAGTGGCTGGGGGGTATGGAAGTACGTAAACAGGAGTGGATGCCGGCATCAGGGGACAAGGGTTTTCCCCCTGGCATTGTCACCAGTAATGCTGGGGTTGTCTCTGAGTGGACCAAGTCCTACCTGGGTCAAGAGGCAGGGAGGATGTTGAGGGAGGGATTTTCAAGGGGTTTTAACCTATATTATACTGGGGGTAGCACATCTGTTAGTATGGGAGGGATTAGGGCTTAACTTATCCTTTAAGGCTAGGCATGAGAAAGAACTGGAAGGTGACAGGATCAGTTATGTTCCAGGACAGTAGCTGCTGCTGTTGTTTTCACAGGGTTCTTGTGGATTTTACTTGGTAGGTTAGTTCTTTTCCTTCTTACTTCTAAGGGGCTAGCAGGGTATTGTTTTGGGGGATGCTGGATTTTGTAAACTGATTTGGTGGCTGTAAGTGGGGCTCTTTTTGTGGATGTTTCACTGTGTAACAGGCTGCGCTGGTAGAGGCCTATTTCTTCTGATTTAAAACCTATTTGGTGGGATTTGCTTGGAGGTGGTTATTTGAATTGGAGACCTATATCTGTTAATTTTAAGCCTATTTTGATGGGGTGTTAGTGAAGCTGATTAAATTGGAGACCTGTTTCCTTTGGCAGCAAACATATTTTGGGGGCTTTGACTTGAATTTTGATTCCTTGTGCTGACTCCATTAGCTGTAAAGGTTAGTTCATAGTGGGGAGGGGTGTTAATGGTCTGGCCAGGTCTCACTCAGCCAATTGACTGGAGGCAGGGCTGAATCAGGTTGAGGTGCTAGCTGCTTTGTCTTCTCAGAAAGAACTGAAGGGACAGGATCAGTTGTGTTCCAGGACAGTAGTTGCTGTTGTTTTCTCAGGGTTCTTGTGGATTTTACTTGGTAGGTTAGTTCTTTTCCTTCTTACTTGTAAGGGGCTAGCAGGGTATTGTTTTGGGGGATGCTGGATGTTTGTAAACTGATTTGGTGGCTGTAAGTGGGGCTCTTTTTGTGGATGTTTCACTGTGTAACAGGCTGCGCTGGTAGAGGCCTATTTCTTCTGATTTAAAACCGATTTGGTGGGATTTGCTTGAGCCTGGTTCTTTAGCTGCAGGGCTTGGAGGGGAGACACAGGGCTGATACACTCTCTCTTGTCAGGTGTCTGCTCACACCCACCTCCCCACCCTCCCTCCCCAGAAGTCTGCAAATTTATAGGGGAACACCTGCCCTGCAATTGAGGAAAAGGCTGCTGGTGCAGCTCATGTAGTTCTAGCCACTGGGGTTGGATTTAAAGGCTGGGAGAGAGGAGCTTAGGGAGTTGTTCATTTCCTTATAAGTTTAATGTGTTGTACTGCACCTAGTAACAGGGTTACTGTGTACAGTGGGACTGTCTCTAAGATTAGGGTGACCTGATTAGGCAGTAGGGGTATCTTGGACTAGGGGAACCTGGTGGCTCACCCAAGGAAACCTATTTGAAAGGGGATGGAACCACACATCATTAGGGTCGGCATCTTTGGGAGGGTGGTGGGTGCACAGGGTGTGGAGCAGCCATGATACTGGACTGGGCTTGGAGTTTGGTGGTTGCCGGTGTGCTACCAGCTAGCACAGCTTAGGGAGGAGCTTGGGATGAGGAGAAAGCTGGGGAAGGGGGTGGTATGGTTGGGGAAGGCGCTGGAAATCTCCACAGGGTTGCACCAAGCACTGGGGTGGGGTATAGGGAAAGGAGGCAGGAGAATACTCAGGGGTCACATAGGACCCTGGCAGAGGGGTCCAAAAGGACACTACCAAGGAAGCAGGCAGGTAACTGGGGACCCTCCAAAAGGGGTACAGAGGACATTTTCAGGAAGTAGGCAGATGGCCAGTGCTGGACAGAAGGAAGCAAGGCGGGAGGTGGATCAGACCTTACACGCAGTAACCGCTTCAATTCTCTTCTTCTGCTCAAGGATGAGGGGGGTGATGTAGCCATGACAGAGGTGGTTAGAGATGGAAAGGGAGTGAGAGGCAGGAGGCAGGGGCCAGATAGCAGGAAGAACAGGGGACCTGGAATGCAGGAGAATGGGGGGAGCAGTGAATCAGAGCAGGATGGGCAGGGGGAAGAGGGAGGAAAGCGCAAGGATAAGGACCAGTTGGGAGGAAAGGTAAAGGAGAAGGACCAGAAGTACAAGGAGGATTCAGTAAAGGGAGCTGAGGGTTTAGGCCAGGGGAGCCCAACGAGCAAGGAGGAACTAAATGGAGACAGGAAGGAAGGGAGGATGAGCCAGGCTAGTTTAGCAGATGAGGGAGAAGGACCAGTTGCAAGCAGTGAGGGGGGACTTAGCAAGGTACAGAAGGCTAATCAGGAGGAGGAGAGGCATAGCATTGGAGGGGAGGGGGTGGCCATGGTAAATAAGGAGGGGGTGGCATATGCCCCCCAGATAGGGGAGGAACAAGGAGCCAGCTGGGTGGAGGGCGTGTAGAAAGGCTGAGGGACATGGAAGGGGGAATGGAGGAAAAGGTGGTCAGAGTGCTCCTGCTGGGGGATTCTAGATCAGGGGTATCAAATGGGATAGGGAGGGAGAAGCCTGGCCAGTTAGAACAAGATGCTTCCTGGACTAACAGTGCACAGGGCTAAGCATGAGGTATATCAGCTGGCAAAGGACTGTGGGGTTCCTCAGACATACTGGTCCACCTGGGTACAAATGATATTGAGGGAAATAGCGAGGCTAGAGATACAGGCAAGATTCAGGAGCTTGCCAGGGTCTGTCATGACATAGGATGCACAGTTTCTTCTCAGAAATCCTGCCAGTGCCAAGGGCTAGTGGGGAACACAAAAGGAAAATTAGGGAGATAAACCAGTGGCTCAGGGAGTGGTGTGAGGCCAGAGGGTATGGGTTGATGGGGGATTGGGGGGAGACCTGGGAGGATAAGGAGCTGTATGCTAGAGATAGACTACATCTCAATTTGGAGGGGAAGGGAATCCTTAAGTTGCAAATAGAGGAGTTCATTGGTGAAAAGTGGGGTTTAAACTTGTGAAGGGGGGTGGGATGGGAGAAAAGGCTGTCAAGGGGGTGCCGATAAAGGAGGGACTCTGTCTCCACCCCCCTGGGGACCAGGAGGATTGCAGGAAAAGGCCAACTGGCAAAGTGCAGACCAGGACAAAACAGAATCCCCATGGGAACACGAGCAGGGGAAATGGAACTATAGGGAAAGGGTGGAAGGTAGTCCTGCTAAATGTCAGGAGCTTGGGCAATAAAATGCCTGAGCTCCAGGCAATGTTAACTGAGGGAGCAGTGGATGTGGCAGTGGTCACTGAGACTTGGGCCACTGCAAGACATGACTGGGACCTGATCCTGGAGGGTTACACTATGTTCAGGAAGGACAGGGGGGAGGGAAGGGGAGGAGGGGTAGCAATGATAGTCAAAAACTGCATTGGCATAGGGGGAGTAGAGGAGGCGGAGGGAACCGTGGAGGCGATTTGGGTTACCTTGATAACAAGGGGGGGCAAGAGAGTAAAAATAGGAGTGGTGTATAGACCCCCTGCCCTGGCGAAGGAGCTGGAGAACAGTCTGGTGGCAGATGTTAGGAGACACTGCAGACTGGGCAGAGGAACGGTGGTGGTGTTAGGGACTTAAACATGCCAGGAACAGACTGGGAGACTCTGACATCCTCTGTGACCAGGGAACAGAGGTTGTTGGATGTCTTTCAAGGCAGCGTTCCTAACTCAGCAGGTGAGGGAACCGACCAGGAGGCACGGGTACTGGATGTGGTCCTGGCAGACAGTGACCAGATTGGAGCCTGGAGGTAGGAACCCATTGCGGGGAGTGACCATGCCACTGGTCTGGTTCTGCCTGGACCTAGGGAGGTAGAAGGCTGCACAAAGACGGAAGTAACTGACTTCAGGGCGGCGGATTTTAAGGAAATGGGAAGGATCCTTAAGGAGCATTTGGATGGGATTGGGTCAGACATGGACGCTGATAGTAGGTGAGAAATCATCAGGAGAGGGGTGCAGGATGCTACCAGCACCTGTGCAAGAGTAGGACGAAAATGTGGTAGGGCCCAAAAACCCTGTTGGTGGACCAGGGAGGTCCAGGAGGTGGTGAGGGGAAAGAAAGCAGCCTATAAGAAATTCAAGTGCTCAAGGAGTGAAAGGGATCGAGGGAGTACGAGCTGATGGCTAGAAGGACCACTAGAGTGGTGAGGGTGGCTAAGGCAAGGAAGGAGCAGAACCTGCCAGGAAATTAGGAGAGGGAGAAAGTTCTTTAGATACATTGGGGAAAGACGAAGGGTGAAGGGCAGATTAGCAGGATTAAATCAGGGAGAGATGGGCACAAGACCCAGGGAGCAGGCTGAGGTACTAAATGAGTACTACACTCAGTTTTCACCAGGGAAAATGGGGTGCTGCATCATACATGGGAGGAGACAGAGATAATGAGGAGGGGGGACCCTCACCGATCGGCAGGTCTGGGAGAGGGGAGGCATCACTGGCAGGTGGGGGAGGCTAAGCAGGGAGAAGAGGTACCAGAAGTGGAAATCACAGCAGAGAGAGTGAGGAAGCCTCAGCCCCTTAAGACGGAGAAAGCACGGGCCGGATAAAGTACATCCTAGAGTGCTGAAGGAACTTGCAGATGTCCTGGCGAAACCCCTGGCAGAGCTTTTCACCATCTCTCTGAGGACAGGGTGGGTGCCCCAAGACTGGAAGGTGGCGCATGTAGTGCCTATCCACAAGGGGGATCAAGGGAGGTGAGGGAACACAGGCCTGTCAGCCTGACATCGGTGGTGGGCAAGGTGATGGGCGCATTGTCAAGGAGAGGCTAGGGGGACCTGGATAAGTCAGGGTGCCTGGACGATAGACAGCATGGATTCATCCTAGGGAAATCTGTCAGACAAACCTGGTGGAGTTCTATGACTGGGTGACAAGTGCCTTGGACCTGGGTAGACCAGTGGATGTCCTCTTTCTAGACTTCAGCAAGGCATTTGACTCTGTTCCTCAAGTGGGCCTGTTGGATAAGCTAGGAGAAATGGGGGTGGGAAACCAGATGATCAGATGGATAGGCAATTGGCTCCAGGACTGGACCCAGAGGGTCGTAGTTGGTGGGATAGTCTCATCCCCAAGGAGGGTCATTAGTGGGGTCCCACAGGGATCAGTCCTTGGGCCCCTTCTGTTCAACGCCTACGTATCTGACATAAGGACAGGAATCAGGAGTGAGATGAGTCTCTTTGCAGATGACTCAAAACTGGGGCGGCGGTGGATGGGGAGGAGGGGAGGGTGGCCCTACAGGGGGACCTGGAGGCTCTGGAAAGATGGTCTAGAAAGTGGAAGCTGAGGTTCAATGCAGGGAAATGCAAGGTACTCCACCTGGGGGCCAGAAACCCAGGCCAAGTGTACACCCTGGGGAAATACTACAAGTCTCAATGGCTAAGAGGGACCTGGGGTGGTGGTGGATGTCAAGATGAACAACTCTGAGACTTGTAGGAGGGCAGCAGCCAAGGCAACAGGATGCTGGGATGCATCGCTAGGGATCACCTCCAGAAGGAGGGAAGTGATACTTCTCTGTATAACTGCTTGGTGAGGCTGCACCTAGAGTACTGCATGCAGTTTGGAGGCCACACTTAAAGAGGGACATTAACCTCCTGGAGAGGGTCCAGAGGAGGGCAAACAAAATGATTTGGGGCTTGGGGGACAGGACCTATGAAGAGAGGCTCGAAGAGCTAAATATGTACACATTGGAAGAGAGAAGGGACCGGGGGGACATGATAGAGGTCTTCAGGTACATGAAGAGGGTAAATAGGGGAGGAACAGTCAGGGTGCTTCGAAGGAAGGAGGAAGAGGCCACTAGAGGGCATGGGTGGAAGCTGGAGGGGGGAAGATTCAGGGGAGAAAGGAGGAGGTGCTACTTCACTGAGAGGGTGGTGGAGCCATGGAATGCACTACCTAGGGGGCTGGTGGAGGCAGAGACAGTGGAGGGGTTCAAGAGGGGGTGGGACAGGTACAGGGGAAGGGTTCTGGAAGCAAAATCCAATGCAGCAAGAATATCCGGAACTGGGAAGGGAGAAGCCAGAGAAGGCAAGGGGGACAGCAAGGTCAGCACCCAGGGTGGGGGCTGACCAAACGATCAGACACGAAAGACCATTAGGCCTATTCTGCTGGCATTTTAGTATGTTAGTATGTGGAAGGGGCAAGGAACGAAATAGCTGACAGTCTGTCATGTTTCCAGTTGGACAGGTTCCACCAACCGGCCCTGAGGGTAGCCATTCAGAAGTCGCAGGTGCCCCAGTAACTTTGGGAAATTGGATAGACTGAGCCCAGCTATTGTTTTGGAGTGCCTGGACGCCAAACATGCTGAGGGCTTACGAGGCCACATGGAATAGCTTCCAGGATTTCTGGGAGGGTTTCGGGCTGGAGGTAAGTGGCCCGGTAATAGAAGGGCAGGTCATGAGGTACATGGTGGCGAATTGGGAAGCAGGCATGTTGGGAGCCACCATGGGCATACACCTCACCAGCATAGGCATGGTGTGCCATTTACGGGGTTGGGGTACCCAGCAGGACTCCATCTGTGCATAGGATGCAAAAGGGATGGATTAAGTTACAGGGCCGTAGAGTCGATGGGAGCAGGGCCATCAGAGGGGAGCTGTTAGAGTGGCTGGTGGTGGCACTGCCATACGTCTGCTCCTCAACCAACAAGGCTTGGCTGTTTGAAGCCATTTTCAGGGTCATGCAGAGAGGGGCCTTTTGGGTGGGGGAGATAGTGACATAGAGCAAAGGGGACATGAGAGGGGGGCTACAGGTGACAGACATCACTTGGTCGGCACAAACGGAGACAGTATGGCTGAGGCACTCCAAAACAGACCAGGCAGGGCAGGGGTGCAAGGTTGATTTATTCAAGGAGACTACAAAGGGTAGTGCATTGGTATTAGCACTGAATAGGTAGGGGGCAGTGTGGCCACTGGGGAATGGGGGTTTTCTTCCAGCATGGTAATGGGGATCTGGTTACCACAGTGCAGGTCACCGCGGTTCTCAAGAAGGAGATGGTTTTCCTCGGGGAAGAACCAGGCAGGTTTGGTTCACATTCCTTCTGAACAGATGCAGCCTCGGATTTGGCAAAGCAAAGAGGATTCACAATCTGAATTCAAGAGAGTGGGCAGGTGGTCCTCTCAGGTGTACAAGAGATACATTCTGTCATGACTGCTAACAATGACAAATTTATATTTTACAGGGGCCAGACATCGCATGGTATTATGGATCATGGGTCATTCATTCATCCATTGGGTGGAGAAGTGGGCCCACACCATAGAAGGGGGACACCAGTTGGGCCAGGACCCAGAACAGACCAGGATCGAGTGGCACGGCCATAGGGGCCTGAGGTGGACGGGACTGCTACCACTGCTGGAAGAATGTAGCAGATCTAAGCTGGTCCCGGATGTGATCGTGGTGCATGTTGGGGGGCAATGATTTTGGTACCTTGCCCTGAATGGCGTTGGTCCACATGATTTGGAATGACTTTGCAAGAATAAAAGCCAGGTGGCCTAGGGTGAAGTTGGCATGGTCTGAAAATGTCCAGCACAGGTGCTGGAGGGGGGCACAAAACCTATTGGAGCTTGACAGAGCATGAAAGAGAGTAAATAGGAGATTAGCAGAGTAGGCTAGGCAGACAGGTGGGTTGTACATAAAACATGATCTTGTCATGCATGATACTCCAGGCTGGTAGAGGGAGGACGGGGTCCATTTGTCAGGAGTGAGGAACATGGTCTTCAATAGTGCCATCAGAGGAGCCATTGAGAGATGGCAGGGGTACTGAGGTCTGCAGGCTAGTTTTTAATGGGGGAAGCCCATGGGCTGACTGGATTGGCTCAAGATCTAGTGGGAAAAGGTATAAAAAGGGGGTCCAGCTGTAGGGGGGTAAGGCTAGGCAGGGGTGGGCTCCCAAGGGATTAGTCAACTCAAGGGGGAACAGGACTGGAGGGTCAGATGGGGGGGGGGCACCTGAACCTAGAAGAAGACAACGAGGAATGGGTGGGCATCAGGTACCCACACCTGGGCCACAGGAAGAAATATCAATGTAGGCATAGGCCTAAAATGTTATGAATTGAAAATATTGTATATATGAAGAGTGAATCCCAGACATTGTAAAGATTAACATGTGAAGATATGGTGAATGTAAAATGTAAAATGTGATACATGTAGGTATGACGATGTGATTTTCTACCCCAATAAAACTTCAGATGGTTAAACCTTATAAGACGGATGTGGTTGGTCTGATTTCAGTGGGATCCACTGACAAAAGAGTTGCCCTAATGAAGGGCAACCCAGATTGTCAGAGGTCTCAATGGAAGCAGGGGGAGGATGTAGGGCAGGCAAAGGGAGTAGGAAGGCAGGAGGGGAGGTAACCAAGCAACTCAGGCTAGGTGGAAAGGAAAGGGGAAAGGAAAGTAACATCACCGGGGGGGGGGCAGGGCTATGAGGTCATGGAAAGGGGAAGGGTTAGGCAGGAAAAGGGAATGATTGAAGGGTCACAGGATTAGACGGTGCCACAGGAAAGGAGGGGGCTACTGGAGGGTAGATAAGGAGATGCAGAGAGAGAAAATCCCTCTCTCTACTGCAACTGATAATTTTATTTCAATACTCACCCACCCACCCATAAGAAAGACAGGAAAGGAAGGAAGTAAAGGGGGTGCAGAGATCGGAAAAAAGGGTTGCCGGGTAAGGGCAACAGGGACACCATTGGTATCAAGGCACCATGGGTTGCTGGTTGAGAATAATGGAGTTTGAAGAGAAGGAAAAAGGCATAAAAAGGGGGCCCAGCCATAAGGGGGGTATGGCTAGACAGGGGTGGGCTCCCTATGGGGTAGTCACCTCAAGGGGGAACAGGGCTGGGGGGTCAGGTGGGGGGGCACTTGAACCCAGAAGAAGGTGAGAAAGGGGCGGGCATTGGGTACCCACACCCGGGCCGCAGGAACAAATATCAATGTAGGCATAGGCCTAAAATGTTATGAATTGTAAATATTGTATATATGAAGAGTGAACTCCAGACATTGTAAACATTTAACACTTTATGAAGATATGGTGGATGTAAAATGTGATACATGCAAGTATGACGGTGTGGTTTTCTACCCCAATAAAACTTCAGATGGTCAAACCATATAAGATGGGTGTGGTGTGGTTTGATTTCAGGGGGATCCAATGAAAATGTTTATAACACCAAGCTTGAGGAGGAAACTATTACTCTCGGCCAATGAGACAACACACAACATGAGTTTAATAAAGGTAGATCTGAATAATCAACCTGATTTCATTCTATGAATCTGTTAGCTCTAGCTTAGATGCAGGAAAACCATGTGATGCAATATTCTTGGATTTTAAGAAGGCGTTCAACACAGTTCCTCACTGTGATCTGTCACATAAACTAACAAATATGGGATATAGCCCATACCTAATTAAATGGGTAAATTCATGTCTGGAAACAATGACTCAAAAGGGTTAGAATTCAGGACAAAACTTCCAAAAGAGTAGTAACAAGTGGAGTCCTCCGAAGGTTAGTTTTAGGCCCCTTTTTATTTAGCTGTTTCATTCATGACCTCCACAAATGACTAAACAATGTATCAGTCAAATTTGCTAATGACACCAAAATAACAGGTGAAGTAGATACTGCCACCAAACATCAGTCCCTTGTTAAAGATCTGGAACAAATATTAAACTGGACTACAAGTAATAAGGTGTAACTAAATATAGAAAAATGCACAGTGTTACACCATTGCCCGGCCGTAACAATCCACAGAGACCCTTCTATGTGAAGAACAAACCATTGCCAGTCGAAAGTAACAAAAAAGACCTTGGCATCATTATTGAAAGTTCACTCACTATGCATATACAGATATGAAAAATAACACAAACTGCATATAAATTCATTAATATAATTAAAAAGACATTTATAAGAACAGAAGGGCATTGTGTCATGAGTCTATATAGGAAATATGTTAGACCCCATATCGACTACTGGTCATCCTTCTTGTCACTGTATCAAAAACAAGACATCAAATTATTGGAGGGAGTTCAGAGAAAGGCTACCAAACTAACCCCAAGATTAAAGAACCTACCATATGAGAAAAGACTGAAGGAATTAAAACTAATGTATTTACAGGAAAGAATGGTTTGAGGGGACTACCTACAATTTTTTAACATAATTAACAACAGGGAACTCAGGATTAGTTATGGGATTTCCCCACTTATGCTCCCACTAGACCTAAGATCACATGATAAACAGTTTGAGGTGCCCAGAACTTGTACGAAAAAGAGGGACAGCTACTTCACTGTTAGAGTCCCAATATTATGGAACAGACTCCCACAACATATAGTAAACATTACCTATTTTTATACATTTAAGAGGGAACTAGATAGATTCATAGGGTATTAGGGAGTATCCGATCCACACTGTGTGGGAGACAGTTACGATGGGTAACCGTCTACTTCTGTCTACACAATACCAAATTACTAAATTATCAAGTTATGGCTGAAACTAAAATGTACATGAAAAGTCTAAGTCTGTGAGCATGTGCAGAATGATTATTTTCATACATAGTTTTACTTTCACAATATTTGTATGTCACAGATGGCAGCCTACTGCAGTGTTGAGTGAGGGTAAGGGTTGGCACATGTTAGGGCAGTGGCAGAGAGAGGCCACTTAATTACAAGGGATGATATTTTATAATGGACATGAGGATCAGGGGAGGGGTCCACTGAACTACCAGGAGGGATATTTTATATTCGGCATTCAGGCTGGGGAAGGGGTCTATTGGACTAAGATAGAAACATAGAAGTTGATGGCAGAAGGAGGCCACCAGGTCCATCTAGTCTGCCCATTATCTTTTAGCCTAGCCTTCTAACTGCCCTTGGACTAAAGGGCTCCCTTGTATCTGTCCCAAGCATTCTTGAAACCTACCACTGTGCTTGCCCCTGCCACCTCCGCAGGCAGGCTGTTCCAGGCATCCACCACTCTTTCTGTGAAGAAAAACTTCCTGGTGTTGATGGAGAACTGCCCTCCTTGCAGCCTTAGATCATGTCCCCTGGTTCTGCTGCCCTTCTTAAATTGGAAGAGATCGTCTATCTGCATATGGTTTATGCCTTTTATGTACTTCAATGTTTCGATCATGTCACCCCATCTCTTCTCTGTTCCAGGGAATACACGTTCAGTTCTTTCCATCTATCCCCGTAGGACATCTCGAGCAGTCCCCGAGTTATTTTTGTTGCCCTTCTCTGCACCGTCTCCACTCAGTCAATGTCCTTTTTGAGGTGGGGCCTCCATAACTGCACTCTATACTCCAGGTGAGGCCTAACCAGTGATCTGAACAGTAGTAGGATCACTTCCCTCTTCCTGCTTGTGATTTCCCTCCCAATACATTCCAGCATACTGCCGGCCTTTAATGCTGCCTTCTTGCACTGTTTACCTACCTTCAAGTTGTCTGAAATAACGATTCCCAAATTGTGCTCTTGGGTGGAGGCAGCTAGTCTTCTCCCTTCAAGGTAATATGCTTTTTGGTGTTGAATCTGAACTGCCATGTTCAAGACCATTCTTCCAGTTTCTTGAGGTCAGCTTCCATCTTGTCCACTCCCTGCTGGGTATTGACCCAGTTGCATGTTTTGGTGTCATCTGCTAACAGTCACACTTTTTCCTGTAGTCCATTAGCTATGTCCAATATGAAAATATTGAAGGGCAGGGGCCCCAGTACTGTACCCTGGAGTTCACCACTGGTTACCCTACCTTCTGATGACAGTGCTCCATTTACCTGCACTTTCTGTGTTCTGCCCTGTAACCAGTTTTTAACCCATCTAACTACTTCTGATCCCACTCCTGTGTGGTTTAACTTCTTTACCAGCCTTCTGTGTGGAACCGAATAGAAGGCCTTGCTAAAGTCTAAGTAGACCACATCTACTGCCCCACAATCATCTATAACCTTTGTAACATAGTCAAAAAACTCAGGTTTATCTGGCATGACCTATCCACTGTGAAACCATGCTGCTTGGGGTCCTAATGGCCACTAGCCTCCAGCAATGCCATGATCCTCAGTTTGAGTAGTGTCTCCACTAATTTCCCCACTATGGATGTGAGGCTTACCAGCCTGTAATTTCCAGAGTCCTCCCTGTTGCCCAATTTGTGGAGCAAGACCACAATTGCCCTTTTCCAATCTTTGGGTATCTCACCACTCTTTAGGGATTTGGTGAATAGTTTAGCTAGTGGGGCAGCCAACTCTAATCTCAGTTCTTTAAAGATCCTGGGGTTCATTTCATCTGGCGCCATGGCCTTGTCAACTTGCAGTTTGTTTAGTGCCTCCAGTACTTCAGTCTCTGTGAAGGAGCTAGTATCAACCCTCTGTCAAGGGGTGTTGCATTTTGCCATTTCTGGGCCATCGCCTGGGACCTCTTCAGTAAATACCGAGCAGAAATACTTGTTCAGGATTTTTGCTTTTTCTGGGTCATCTTCTGTTGTTTTCCCTTCCTGAGTTGTAATCTTGACTATACCCCTTTTGCCTTCCTTCTTTCCTGGATGTATCTAAAGAAGGTCGTGTCTTCTCTTTTTGCGCTCTCTGCTATACTTGCTTCTGTCTGCTCTTTTACCTGCCTTATTTGTTTGCTGGCTTCTTTCATTTTCTCCTTGTATGACACCCAGTCTTCTTCCTTGTTTGTTCCATGGTAAGCTTGAACACCTTCTATTTTTCTTTCACTATTTTAGCCACTTCCTTTAAAAATCATAAGAAGTTTCATTTTCTTTTAACTTTGGTAACCCTTCTGGCACATTGGTCAGTGACTGCCTGGATTGCTTTCTTAAGTTTCCTCCACATGACATTGACTTCATCCACTTCTAGATCAGGTGAGTCATTTCTTATGTTGGTCCTCATTTGGTTGAGGTCTGCCTTTTTAAAATCTATTATTTTTATTTTTGAGTGGCATGTGTCCTCAGTAATGTTTACTTTGAAGTTAGCTATGCAATGGTCACTGTTACCCATATGGCATCCCACATTGAGTTACTTGGCCCTCTCAGTATTTGTGAGGATCAGATCAAGTATGACATCTCCTCTTGTTGGTGTTTTGATCAGTTGGCTTAGTCCAGCTCCAGTGGCAATAAGAAATCCCTGCTTCTTGTTGCTGCTGCCGTTAGTGTACTCCAGTTTATATATGGAAGGTTGAAATCCTTCACCAGTATCACCTCTCTTCTATGAGTCATTTTGTCTATTTCTTCTATCAGGTCTTTGTCCTCTTTTTGTGCTTGATTTGGAGGTCTATAAATAATGCCGATCCTTAAGATTTTTCTGTTTCCTGTATTTATAGTAAGCCACAGTGACTCGGTGTTCCCAGGGTGAATCTGCACCTCTGTGACATTTATGTCTTCTTGAATGTAAATGGCTACTCCTCACCCTCTTTGTCTCTGCCTATCCTTTCTGAACAGATTGCATCCGGATATAGCCATGTCCCATCCATGGTTTTTGGAGAATCACGTTTCTGTCGCAGAAACTACCAGGAATTATGTTTTATATTGGGCATGGGGATCAGAGGAGGAGACTCCACTAGACTACAAGAGAGGAAACATTATACTGGGCATGGGAATTGGGGAGGGAATCCACTGGATTACCACAGCAGATATTCTATTTTGACCATGGGGATTGAGGAGGGGCATCTACTAAACTACGTGAGAGGATATTTTACACTGGGCATGGGGATGAGGAGGAGAATGTCCATTAAACTACAAGGGATTATACTTTATAATGGACATGAGGATCGGGGAAGGGTGTCCACTAGATCACCAAAGAAGATGTATTTAATATGGGCATGAGAACTGGAATGGAGGGGTAACATGGTGCAACCCTCCAAGTGCTCCTGTACACCCAGCTATGGAAATGGGCAAAAGCAGCACCCTACTGGAAATGCAGTGTTGCATCTCAGCTGTACTTTGCTAAGTAAATACACTGAAAATGGGTTAAGCAGGACACCACTGGAAACAAAATATTGCATATCAGTCAGCCTATCCTTGGTGAATAAATTGTAACAAAATAAAATACCACCACCCACCCCCACACACACACACAGGGAGCAGAGGAAGTGTGTCATGCTGGCTAGTATACAGTTGGGAACTGTGAGATTGCAAGTTCAAACACCATTACAACCACATACTCACTCTTTGACCCTGAACACGTCACTTAACCTCCCAGTGCTTCACTCCACCCAGCTGGTGAAATGGGTAGAAGTATGATCTTGCATCACAGTTGTCCTATTCTCTGAAAATAAACTGTATAAAAATGAAAAACTGAATCTTGCTGTCAGCTGCTGGCCTTTGATGGACACCCACCCTACAGGCAGTGTGGTCTAATAGCTACAGCACTTTTGGGAATTGGGAGATTAGCCATGCAAACCCTGCAACAGCTAGTCACTCTGAGACCCTGAGCAAGACAATCTCCCAGTGCTCCAGTTAACCCAGCTGCAAAAATGGGTAGAAACCCAACCCCACTGCAAATGCAGTCTTTTTTTTTGTTGTTGTAATTGAATGTTTATTAAGTTTGTATTAAAATTCCAGTAACAATCCATAAACAACAATCTTTAACAGGAACTTGGCCAGGATTATTCCCTTGGATGAACAGACTACAAATAGAATACAGTAGGCATACAATTAAGAGGACAGTGGTCATTAAAGAAACATTATCATAGCTGACAAGCCCAATGGACATGTAACATACTGAACAAGTTAGCATAAAATCTAGCACTTGTACTTGTGGTCCTCGAGGCATAGCTCCCGATCATGGCCTCCAAGACTGGCCACAGATTGAAGTAATATTGATATCAGATGTCCAGATAGGTGGGTCATAATGCATCTCACCTGGCTGTACCTGTTGAGAAGTACAGTGAAAGGAAGCCCTAACTGTTACACACTATAAGATGAGATAGCATTAACCAGGCCAGTACCATTATCCTAGAATTCCATGAACCGGATCTTTCAGACCCAATGCCCATGATACCCTTTTACCTCTTGTATTAAAGTAGGGAACTGCTATATAATAACCTAATTCACTGCAAATACAATCTTACATCTTAGATGGACTATACTGGGTATATACATTGTTAAAACAGGAAAAGTAGGAGTCCATTAAATTAATTCACCATTCCTCATTAACTAAGCATAACAATGTCACTGCAAAACTTGCAAGCAAACACTGAGGCATTCTCCAGTGTGCTATTTATACAGATGCCCAGTGCTGAGTAGTTACTACTGAGGGGAGAGGGGAGGGGAGAAAAAGGAAAACATGAGTGGGACAGATGACCACAGATTGATAATGTGCTGATCCTTTGTAATGGAGAATAGACGAAAGTGTTTATAAAATGGGTAGGGGAAAATTCTGTATATTGATTGGTTGATAGCTGTGCATTAGAAATGTCTAATGCACAGCTATCAACAAGCTCAGGTAACCACTGCTGCAGTAAAATAAATTAGATATTAATAAGCAAATAAAATATTCAATTTCTGAATTGCAGTCATATTTTTTCCTGCTAACTCATTCGTCAACCGATACTACTACTGATCCTGCCTGCCCGCCGGCAGTCCTTCTCATTGCCTTGTCATCAGTAAGCACCCCACAATCAAGAATACATACATCAATTTTAAAAAGTCTTTTACTTGATTTTTTTTTATTTTCAGATTGCAGGATTCCACCCCCGAGCCAACAAACTTTCATTCTGACCTACCCCTTTGCCACATGCTTTTACTCAAAACTACAGCCCCCTTTCCCACCCGGCTACCAATCTGCCCTGTCAGTAGTCTTCTTAGCTACCACTGTCAAAAGCAAGCTCTGGCCAGAGCCAATAGGGCTGTGACGAGCTGCCAAG
Source organism: Neoceratodus forsteri (assembly GCA_016271365.2). Taxonomy (NCBI): domain Eukaryota; kingdom Metazoa; phylum Chordata; order Ceratodontiformes; family Ceratodontidae; genus Neoceratodus; species Neoceratodus forsteri. Next base: position 112,418,044 of record JADMNL010000033.1, read on the forward strand.
TGAGCAAAGTTACACGTGTGTGTAGAAATTATTGAATGCCCTGGTGTAACTCGGCCATTTTTTGGAGGTGTTGCACCAAATTTTCAACATGGCCTTTTTGGGACCCCTCCTCATTAAGAATGCCAGTGTCATTTTGTTCACTTGTCTCGAAAGGTGATTTCACCGAGCAACCACTCCATTCTGTGCCACAGGTGCGAAAACACATTTTGGGCAGGATGTGATAAATGACAGCTATACTGTTTAAAAGGAGGAGTGCAAAAATGGCAATGTTGAAAATGTGGAGGGAAAATATTAAAAATTGGAAAAGTTAGGCTCATGCATAGAAACTGCACAATGCACACTCGTAATGCAGTCATTTTTGGAATTTTTTCACCAAATTTGCAACTTAGGCTCTTTGGGACCCTACCTCATGAACAGTGCCACTGTCATTTCATGAAGTGGTCCCAAAAGGTGATTCCATGCAGCGACCGTGAAATCACCTTTTAAGACCGAGTAAGAAAATGATAGTGAAAGTTTTCATGAGGTGGGGGCCCAAGAACCCCATGTTGAAAATTTGGGGTCAAAATTCCAAATAATGGCTTATTTATCAAAATAAGTTGAAAACCCCATTGAATGGTATCACAGCATGCTTACCTTTGATTCCTCAGTTTGCGGTTCAGCTTTGAAGAGTGCAGACATGTCCCGATCCAGAGAAGATGACAGCGCCAACCTCCGGAGGTAAATATTGGGTAAGTGGGGGATGCGGGTAGGTGGGTGCTCAGTAGGAGGGTGGGGGGACTGGGGCAATGACGAGGGATCGTTTTATTTTTTAGAGATAAAAAAATGGAAAAACACGATGAGGACTGTTTTCTTTATTTATAGGTTAAAAAAAAAAAAAGGAAACATTTGGCCACACTGGGGTGGGCTGCCAGTGTGCCACATGAGTGTGGGGGGGTGACAGAATGCCGACACAGGGATTGGGGACCCCGATGTCGGTAGGGGAAAAAAAAACATGTGGGTACACTGGAGTGGGCTCCCAGTGTGCCACATGGGTGGAGGGGGCGCCATAATGCTGACACGGTGATTGGGGACTCTGATATCGGCAAGGGTAAAAAAACATTTAGACACACTGGGGTGAGCTCCCAGTGTGCCACTTGAGTGGGGAGGGCTACCTAATGCTGACACGGGGATTGGGGATCCCGATGTCAGTGCATTTTCTTTGTTTCTGGTGGTGGTGGCAACAGAACTGCACTTGCACAGCACTCGTGCATGTGCAGTTGTGGCGAATGGCATTTTGCCGTTCACAACATGATGGTGCCAGCAGAACTGCTCATGCGTGTGAGTCACGCATGCCCAATTCACACCATGGCATGCAGAAGTAACAGCTGAAATAGTGCAGCTGTTATTCTGTGATGGCCGATCATGGCGGAGTGTTTCAAGCTCCTTTGGACTTTCGGAAGGATAATTCCAAAAGTCCAATGGAAGGTTCTATGATCGGCCATTTTTAGAGGTACGATCGCAAAATCCTGTAGGCTCCACCCACAGCCCTACTGAGTAGCTGCACGAACAGCAAAAAGTCATAACCTCCACATTAACAGCTAGTCTTTCAATGTGTTTCTTACTTTTGAATCATGGCTCTAATGTCTTCTCTCATGTTGCACGTCCACGCGATCACTGACTAGCTCACACAACTGTAAGTAATTTTGAAAAAAGAGACAGAGAGAAATGCTGATAGAATAGTTTGAAATGCTTACCATCACAGAAATTATTCTCTCCTTGTCACTACACTGTAGCTCAGCCATATATGTGTGTGATTGAGTGAGGGTTAGCTGCCATAACACCATCAGTTAAACTACAGAGGCCATAAGACGTCCAAAGTGTTAAGGGGGGGGAATCATCATAAGTGGAGGAACTATTTTACTGTACAATGCTGTAAAGATATTAATGTTACAGTAAATAAACATAAAAAATATTTTTTTCATACATGCAAATACAGTGCCCCATTTTATAAGCACAAGAAGCCATTCTCGGGTGTGTTTTAGACAGTTCAAATGCATGGCTACATCGCTGGATGCATTCGGCCTGTGGCATCATGTCTCACTATGCCCCCAGCTGAGTGTTAGAACTGTCTAACATACACCCTGTCATGTTTTATTGCTTACTTGTGGTTTAGGCTTTAATCAGTTTGAAAATTCTCCAGAGCTCTACTAGAAATGTTTTGAACCTTCACTTTTTATGTTAGCTCACGCTTGAGCAGCCAACATTTTGCAGGAGTAGCAGATTTGGAGGCATGGTCACTGTTAGAAAAATGCAGGGCATGCATCAGAAGGTGCGACCCTCATTCTCCAATCAGCCAGCAGCAGGCGCTGACCTCACACATTCCTAATGTGGCCACGAGAACAAAGAAAAGGTCTGCTGCAATGAGAGCGAAGCTCTCATGCAGCGTGACCATAACATGCCTCCCGACATGCAGGCAAACCACCCGTCACAATGCCGACGGGGGAACCCACTCCCCATCAGCATCATGCGGCCCCCCAACAGTTTTTCTTTGTTGACAGGAGGCCCAATCCCCATTTCATTTATCTCTGTCCCCATTGATTGTGCCAATGGGGGATCCCACTCCCCGTTGGCATAATGTCTTCCCCCCCACTTTTGTTGCATGCAGAGGGGGTGCCCAATCCCATTCGGCTCATGTCTCCTCCCCCCTCAGTATGTGCCAATGGGGGTGCCCAATCCTCCGTCAGCTACAGAATCCCCCCCAAAAAACACTTACATGGCACACTGGGAGCCCACCCCAGCGTGCCAAATCCCCTGCACAAAAAAACCTGTCCCGCGATGTTCTTTTTGTTGTAAACCTGTAAAAAAACAAGCATTTGTCAATGCTGAATGTTTGCTTGCTGGCATTGACATTGGTAGTGTAGGAGTTACAGAGCTGCATAATAGGAATGGCAGTGAAATATTGAACTGAAGACAACCCCATCACCACCCTGCAGATAGTGACAGGCATTGGGGTGTGCCTTTGGGCCATCAGGCATAACGGCCATGCCATTTCACCACACCCTACAGTGCAGACACCGACAAGTGTCATGGTGTGCCTTTGGGTCTTTGGCCATTATGCGCACCCCATTCCATCAGGAAATATTGTGAGATGGGTGCGGTATAGGAGAATGGGGTGAACTTTGGGGCCAAAGAGTCCAAAGCACACCTCGATGCCTCTCAGTGGCTGCAGGGTGTGGGTGGGGGTTGGGATGGAATGGTATGAGCATTGCAGGTGACAATCCCAAGTCACAGCCCTGATGCCTGTCATTCTCTACAGGGTGGGGTGTTATGGTCAGAAACCCTAATGCCTCAGGCATTTGTTGGTATTTTCACTCCAAATTTTCAACATGGGTTTTTTGTGACGCCCACCGCATGCACAGTGGCAATATCAGTTTGTTAGCTGAAAGCTGATTTTGCACAGTGACTACGGCATTTGTCGCCACAGGTGCAAAAACACATTCTGAACAGGATGTGAAAAATGACAGCTGTACTGTTCATGAGGAGGTGTAAAAAATGGCAATGTTGAAAATCTGCAGTGAGAATATTAAAAAAACTGGTGAAGTCACAAGCGTGCGTAGAAACTGTGCAATGTGCACCCGTAATGTAATTAGTTTGGGAATTGTTTACAGCAGATTGTCAACGCAGGCATTTTGGGACCTCCGGTCATGAACAGTGTCACTGTGATTTTCTTTATCTGTCCTGAACAATGATTTCCCACAGCGACCACGCATTTCTGTGCTGAAAGTGTGAAAACACATTTCGGCCATGTTGTGAAAAATGACAGCTGTACTGTTCATAAGGAAGTGTGGAAAAATGCCACTGGTGAAAATCTGGACTGAAAATATTACAAATTCATGAACTTACGAGGGTGTGTGGAAACTGCACAATGCTCACTCATAACACAGTCATTTTTAGGAATTTTTTCACCAAATTTTCAAAATTGCCATTTTAAGACCTCTGCTCGTGAACAGTGTCACTGTGATTTTCTTAATGTGTCCCATACATTGATTTCGCACACCAACAGCGCCATTGTGCGCTACATGGGCGGATACATGTTTTGGGTAAGATGTGAAAAATGACAGCTGTACTGCTCATAAGGAGGTGTGGTAAAATGGCAATGTTGAAAATCTGGAGTGAAAATATTGAAAATTTGCGAACTTATGAGCGTGCATAGGATCAGCGCAACAAACGCTCGAAAAACAGTCATTTTTGGGAATTTTTTCACCAGATTTTTAACATAGCCATTTTAACACTTCTGCTCATGAACAGTTTGACTTTGATTTTCTTAATGTGTCCCATACATTGAATTTGCACACCAACTGCGCCATTGTGCACTACATGCGCGGAATCACGTTTTGGGTGAGAAGTGAGAAATGACAGCTGTACTGCTCATAAGGAGGTATGGTAAAATGGCAATGTTGAAAATCTGGAGTGAAAATATTGTAGATTCACAAACTTACGAGCGTGCATAGGAACAGCGCAACGCATGCTGGTAAAATAGTCATTTTGGGGAATTTTTTCACCTAATTTTTAACATAGCCATTTTAACACCTCTGCTCATGAACAGTGCCACTGTGATTTTCTTAATGTGTCCCGAACATTGATTTTGCACACCGACTGCACCATTGTGCGCTACATGCGCGGAAACACATTTTGGGTGAGATGTGAAAAATGACAGCTGTACTGCCCATAAAGAAGTGTGGTCAAATGGCAAAGCTGAAAATCCGGAGTGAAACTATTGAAAATTCGTTAACCTACGAGCGTGCATAGGAACAGCACAACGCACGCCCATAAAACAGTCATTTTGAGGAATTTTTTCACCAAATTTTCAACATAGGCTTTTTGAGAGGCCACCTTATGAACACTGGCACTGTCATTTCATTAATCAGTCCCAAAAGGTGATTTTGCGCAATGACCGTGAAATCACCCTTTGGGCCCGATTAACACCACGATAGTGACAGAATTCATGAGGAGGGGTCCCAGAAACCCCATGTTGAAAATTTGGTGCCAAAATTCCAAAAAATGCCTGAGATATGCAGCAAAGTTGAAAAAACCCTATTCATTACATTATACAGCTTACCGGCATTTCCTCAGTTCACGGTCGGCTTTCAAGAGTGCAGACATGTTCCTGGTCCACCGGAGATCGTCGAGCCGAGCTCCGGAGGTAAGTATGGGGTGAGGTGGGGGTGGGGGGAGGCAGGATGCGCAGTGGGTGGGCGCGGGTGGGAGAGTGGGGTGAAGACAGCAGCAAGGGTAGGTTTTTTTCTTTCAGCTTTTTTTTTTAATTTGGACTACGCGGGACATTTGCCACACTGGGGTGGGCTCCCAGCATGGCAGCTGGAAGGCTGTTGGGGGGCAGTGGAGCAAATGGGGGATTGGGCACCCCCGTTGGCCATAGGACTGTTGCCACGCTAGGGTGGGCTCCCAGCGTGGCACCCAATAGTCTGGGGGGGGACAGTAGAGCTGATGGAGGATTGGGCACCCCTGTCGGCCATACAGACTGCGGGGGGGAACAGTAGAGCTGATGGAGGATTGGGCATCCCTGTCAGCCATACAGTGTGTGTGTGGGGGAGGTAGGAGCGCATGAGCATGCAATGTGCGTGCGCCGGGTGTGTGTGGGGAGGGGGAGCACTGCTCACTCAAGCGGTGCTCTCCTTTCAACTATAAGGCACTGCATTTTGGATCATCTCACTATGTTTCTTGCACATGCGTGCAAGCAAACATAAAATTGTCCTCGTGGTCTCCTGCCCCTCCCACAACCCGCACTCATCCACTGCGCACCCTGCCTCCCTGACACCCCCCACCCCATACTTACCTCTGGAGTCTGGTGTGATGATCTTCGGTGGACCAGGAACACGTCTGCACTCTTCAAAGCCGACCGTGAACTGAAGAAATGCCGCTAAGCTGTATAATGGAAAATATAGGATTTTTTCAACTTTGATGCATATCTCAGGCATTTTTTGGAATTTTGGCACCAAATTTTCAACATGGGGTTTTTGGGACTCCTCCTCATGAATTCTGGCACTGTCATGGCGTTAATCAGCCCTGAAAGGTGATTTCGTGGTCACTGCGTGGAATCACCTTTCAGGACTGATTAATGAAATGACAGTACACTGTTCATGAGGGGGGCTCTCAAAAAGTCTATGTTGCAAATTTGGTGAGAAAAATCCCAAAAATGGCTGTTTTACGAGCGGCGTTGCGCAGTTTCCACGTACATGCATAACTTCATGAATTTGTAATATTTTCACTTCAGATTTTCAAACTTGGCATTTTTCCACACCTCCTTATGAACAGTACAGCTGTCATTTCACATATCCCGACCAAAATGTGTTTTTGCACATCCAGCGCTGTGCAAAATCAGTTTTCAGGACAGTTTGAGGAAATGACAGTGACACTGTTCATGAGCAGAGGTCCTAAAACACCTATGTTGAAAATTTGGTGCCGAATGTCCATAAAATGACTGTTACAAGCATGCATTGTGCAGTTTCCACGCACCCTTGTAACTTCACAAATTTGCAATATTTTCATGCCACATTTTCAATGCTGGCATTTTTTCACACCTCCTTATGAACAGTACTGCTGTCATTTTTCACATCCTGCCCAAAATGTATTTCCGCACATGTGGCACACAATGGCATGGATGCTGTGGGAAATCAACTTTTGGGACAGATTAACAAAATCAAAGTGCCACTGTTCATGAGGGGAGGTTCCAAAATGCCTATGTTGAAAATGTGGCTAACAAACTCCCCAAAATAATTGGGTTATGGACGTGTGTTGAGCAGTTTCTATGCATGCTCATGACTTCATCAATTTTTCATACTTTCACTCCAGATTTTCAACGTTGCCATTTTTTTATGGCTCCTCATACAGTTGTAATTTTCCACATCCTGCCCAAAATGTGTTTTCATCCCTGTGTAATCAAATGAAATAGCCACTGTGCAAAACCACCTTTCAGCTAACAAACTGATTGTGCCGCTTTTCATGAGGTGGGCTCACAAACAGCCCATGTTGAAAATTTGGAGTGAAAATACCAACACATGCCTACAGTGTTAGGGTTTCCAACTGTAGCACCCCACCCTGTACAGACTGACAGGTGTCAGGGGTGTGACTTGGGATCATCGGCTGTAATGCTCATGCCATTCCACCTCCACCCTGCAGCCAGTGACAGACATCAAGGTGTGCCTTGGAGTGTTCGCTCCTAAAGTTCAACCCATTCTCCTACACTGCACCCATCTCAGCGTATTTCCTTATGGAATGGGGTGAGTATAATGCCCAAAGACCCCAAAGTGCACCACGACACTTGTCAGTGTCTACAGGGTAGGGTGAGGTACGATGGCATGAGCATTATAGCTGATGACCTAAATGCACACCCCAATGCCTGTCACTCTCTACAGGGTGGGGGTTGGGTTGGTGTCACTTCAATACTTCACTGCTATTCCTATTATGCTTCTCTAGCTCCAGTACTACCAATGCCAGTGAGGCAACATTCTGCATTGACAAATGCTTGTTTTATTTAAACTTCTGTTTCCTCTGCAGTTCCACTGAAGTTTAATAAATCTGCTTAATTCTGTGGAATTCCTTCAAAAGCAGAATTCTGAAGTTTTGACACCAGAATGTTTACTGCAGAATTATACCCACTGTTTTTTGTAAACTACAGAATCATTTTCCTAAACGGTATAATAATATTCCACAGATTACAGAATGAAACAAATTCTGGACAGAGCCAACAAGGCTGCAGATGCACTTTAACAGCACTTGCTGTACTCACAGCAGAACAGTGCATCATGTCCAAGATGGCTGCTGGAGCTCAGTACGTATGTGCAAGCAGTGGTGAAGTCATGCATGCACACTGAGCTCCAGCAGCCATCTTGGCATGGGTACTGTCCTACCTTGAGCTCAGTGCACATGCATAATGAGCAGAGGAAGTCTCGCATGTGCAATGAACAGAGGAAGTCTCGCATGTGCACTAAGCTCTGGCAGCCATCTTGGCCATGGCAGATTGTTCTGCCGTGAGCTCTGTGCGGACATACATTGAGCAGAGTGGTCTCGCAGATCAAATGTGCTGCAACTCCAAATTTGTGCTGTGGTCAGAATCCAGTCAGTTGTTTTTAGAGCTGACTGCAACACAGCTGTAGGCTCCACCTTCTGTAGCTGTAAAAAGAAACTTAGAGAAGAATTTCAGAAGCAGAATTACCATTCTGCATGAATCCCACCACAGGCAGAATTCCACATTCTGCACAGCTCTAGTTTCTAGTCTCTGAAAGTCTTCTGAATGAGTAATTAGCCTAAACATGCATGTGCATTACATACCATTTGAATTTCTGCAAATGACCTGATTTGATTAGGAATTCACTAAAGACATTTTGAAGGGCAAATTTAGTTTTGGTTTAAGGAGAACTGACGTTTCTGAGTTTGTTCACATATTCCTGATCTAACATACTAACATACTAACATACTATTTGCCAGCAGATTAGGCCTTACGGTCTATCGAGTCTGCTCGAACCTACGAATCTACAGTATGAAGTACTCCCTAGATTTAATCCAGCAACATTTCTTGCATCATATGAAGTACATTTAATCCTTAAATTTAATCCATCAGCATTTCTTGTATTGTATGAAGTACATTTAGTCCTTAAATTTTATCCATCAGCATTTCTTGTATTGTATGAAGTACATGTAGTCCTTAAATTTAATCCATCAGCATTTCTTGTATTTTATGAAGTACATGTAGTCCTTAAATTTAATCCATCAGCATTTCTTGTATTGCATGAAGTACATGTAGTCCTTAAATTTAATCCATCAGCATTTCTTGTATTGTATGAAGTACATGTAGTCCTTAAATTTAATCCATCAGCATTTCTTGTATTGCATGAAGTACATGTAATCCTTAAATTTAATCCATCAGCATTTCTTGTATTGCATGAAGTACATGTAGTCCTTAAATTTAATCCATCAGCATTTCTTGTATTGCATGAAGTACATGTAATCCTTAAATTTAATCCATCAGCATTTCTTGTATTGCATGAAGTACATTTAATCCTTTAATTAATCCATCATAATTTCTTGTATTGTATGAAGTACAATTAATCCTTAAATTTAATCCATCAGCATTTCTTGTATTGCACGAAGTACATGTAATCCTTAAATTTAATCCATCAGCATTTCTTGTATTGCATGAAGTACAGGTAGTCCTTAAATTTAATCCATCAGCATTTCTCGTATTGCATGAAGTACATGTAATCCTTAAATTTAATCCATCAGCATTTCTTGTATTGTATGAAGTACATTTAATCCTTTAATTAATCCATCATAATTTCTTGTATTGTATGAAGTACATGTAGTCCTTAAATTTAATCCATCAGCATTTCTTGTATTGCATGAAGTACATGTAATCCTTAAATTTAATCCATCAGCATTTCTTGTATTGCATGAAGTACATGTAGTCCTTAAATTTAATCCATCAGCATTTCTTGTATTGCATGAAGTACATGTAATCCTTAAATTTAATCCATCAGCATTTCTTGTATTGTATGAAGTACATTTAATCCTTTAATTAATCCATCATAATTTCTTGTATTGTATGAAGTACATTTAATCCTTAAATTTAATCCATCAGCATTTCCTGTATTATATTGGGTGTATTTACTGCATAGATGTCACCCATCAGCATTCCCCACACTTACATTATGGGCATTTGCTCCCAAGATGCAACACTGAAGCATTTAGTGTACTGTGGAGTATTTTCTGCATGGAAGACCATGCCTAAAATAGGGTTGCTATGCTGCAGTAGTAACATCAATATGTGTTTCTGTGCTGCAGCAGTGGTGTCACGACTGCAGCACAAAAACTTTGAATGCCACCACACACTGCTTTCCTCCAGCCAAATAAGCTAGAAGCTGCTTTTGTTGTTGTTGTTGTTGTTGTTTTAAATGTGAAATTACAGAAACAGTGACAGTCACTAGCCACAGGTTGAATCAGTAATTTTATCCATCATCAAACCTCAAGTGCCCCCCACCCACCAGTTCACTAAATGAAAGCATAATATCTGAAATGGGCATGGATGCCCATACATGATAAAAGAGACTATATGGGAATCCATACACAAACAAGCCTATGTCTTTATGTCAGTTTTCTATGGCAACCAGGAAACCTCTCAAGCTTTGTTCTTGAGATTGCTGGTTGCCATAGAAACCTCTTTTTGGCAGATACAGGCTTGTTCTATATGGCTGCCCAAATAATATCTCCAATGTTGCATAATATTTGGTAAAATCACTCCACAGATTTATCCCAGCAATATTTCTTGCCTCATATTATGGGGATTCACTCCACAGATTTATCCCAGCAATATTTCCTGCACTTATATTTGGTTTGTTTACTTCTTAGATTTAACCCAACAGCACTTCTCGCTTTATATTAGGGACATCTAGACCTTACTGTATTAGGAATATGTATTTCCTACATTTAACCCAGCAGCACTCGTTGACATTGCATTATGGGTATTGTTTCTGTAGTTAGCTCAACAACATTTCTTGCACTATATAAATGGCATTTTCTCCCTAAGCTTAACCCAGCAGCATATACAGTACTTAATTTATAATAGGCACATTTACTCCTCAGATTTAACACCAGCAGTATTTCTTGCATTTATACTAGTAGCTGTTAGTCCACCCAGGAACATTGTGAATTTTAGATTCATCACCAAATTATTGTCGAGGTGCCACACATTGTGATACTCTTAGGCAGCACAAAGCTGGCATTTCAACAGAAATTTGCCTGGCAAAGTACCAAACATCAAAACAATTGCATTAGTCCTTCCCCCTTCCATCTGTTGCATGATGCTGACACAGGGATTGGGCACCCTGATGTCGGTGGATTGGGAAAAAATGAAAAAAAGGAATTTAGGCACACTGGGGTGGGCTCCCAGTGTGCCACATGAGTTGGTGGGATGGGGGATGTGATGCCGACATGGGGATTGGACACCCCAATGTTTGCATGGGAGAAACAAAATAGGACAGGAGCAGTGGGAGGGTGCGGGAGGAGTGCCAGCCACATGATGGAGGAGGTGATGGAACTGTGCATGCATGGCATTAGTGCATGTATAATTGCAGTGAATGGCTTTCTGCCATTCATAAGTTGGCAGAACCAGCAGAACTGCACCTGCATGTGAGGTGCATATGCGTAGTTCTTGTCCCAGAATATGGAAGTAACAGCCAAAATAGTGTGGCTGTTACTCTGTAGTGGCCAACCATTTCAGAGTACTACAAGCTCCATTGGACTTTTGGAAAGATACTTCCAAAAGTCCAATGGAAGGTTCCACGATTGGCAGTTTTAGGAACAACAGATTGATCCCAAAGTGGTAAAAAGCACCAGCCCAGTGGCACTGAAGGTTGAGGTGCTGGACACCACACCTCACACTGTGCCAGTGACCAGTGCTTGGGAAAAAGCATGAGCCTCCGTGGGTCGGCAGTGAAGGATATGGATCGAGCATCCGATGGACTGCTCTCCATCTCCGGGAAGGGGGGGATCAGTGGCCGGTGCACACCTGACCCCTAGCAGAGGCTGGGGCTTTCTGACATAGAGCCACAATAATGTGGGGCAGGAGCACTGCAGACACTTGACTTGGGTGGGCACAGGAGCAAAGTGGCAGGAAAACAGGAAAAAGGAGCAGTGCAGCAGATGAAGGAGGACGCCTCACAGGCCCTGCTCCCTGCTAGCCATGGTGCTGGCCACACTGGATCCGGTCTCCTGCAGGGGTTGGGGAACACCGCTGGCCCCGCCAGGGGGGCAAGCCCTGGGGGTAAGTGCCAAAGCCGGCTGGTGGATGCTGGGGGATGGGGCTTGGGTGTCCTCCAGATGGAGGATCGCACTGCAGAAGTGAAAAAAAGGAAAAAAATGGTAAAAAGCAAGTAATAAAACATAACGATTCTTATAGGATAACACTGGAACTTCAACAGGTCATACCTCCGTAAATATTTGGAGTTAAGTGACAATCTCTATATGGTCACAAAGGTCTCAATGGGTACTACAAGAATAACATGTGCTACACCCTAAAATAAGTGTGGCCATTAAAAAAGCAAATAAAACATAATGATTCCCATAAGATAACACTGGAACTTCAACAGGCCATAACTCCATCAATGGCCCCTATGCACTAATGGGCAGAGTGGCTACGCACCGTGCAACCTGGGCATGTAGCCGCCCCACACCCATTGTGCCCCCGCACGGGATGCACCAAGGGGGGTGCGCAGCACCTACACACCCGATCCCCATGCACGAAAAGCAATGTGTCGGTGAGGGGTAGGCTGGCACTACGTGCCATGCATTAAGGCATGTAGTACTGGCTGTGGGGGTGCAGAGGACAGTGCAGGGTATGACAGGGGGAATCCTGCCATAGGCCCCCTATGCACCCTGTGCACATCACTGTTCACCCATGATGGGGCGGTTAGGCTACTCAGCCAATGGGACCACTGCTGCCAGACCACCCCATGGCTGCCTGGCACCACCCAGCACACATCAGCACATGGCAGCTACCTGGTGCCCCCAGCGTACTCACATGGGCACTGGCCTATGGATGTGGCCCCCCAAAGGCACCACCAGTCAAACCCCACCCTGGGCCACTCAGGCATGTTGTGGGGTACAGTGCCCCCCCCATACTGCCATCAGACCCCCCACCCTGTCCCTGCAACTTGCTCTGGGGCTGCATTGTGAGAAGGCCAGCAGCAGTGCCCTTCTCTCGCCACCTTGGTCACCAGCCATTGGTTTTCTGTGGGGCATGCTGCCAATGCATGCCCCACCACAGAAGTGATCCACTCTGTGCTCCGGTCTGAGCATCCGATTGGATGCCCAGCTGGGTCCGCTTCCCTGACCCTGGCTGCCCTGTGGAATCCTGTGTGCTGAGGGGTGGGGCTGCGGACAGATGGTGGCCTGTAGTGAATACCATCCGGTGTGCACCTGTCCATGAGTGCGCAGCTATGCAGGCGGGGTGCGCACTGTTTCCGCGTACCCCCACTCGCATAGTGCATAGGGCCCAATATTTGGACTTAAGTGACAATCACTATATGGTCACAAAGGTCTGAAGGTATACTACAAGAATAACATATGCCACACCCTTAAATAATTGTGGCCATTAAAAAAAGCAAGTAATAAAACATAACGATTCCCATAGGATAACACTGGAACTTCAACAGGCCATAACTCTGTCAATATTTGGAGTTAAATGACAATTTCTATGTAATCCCCATGCCACTTTTGGTTAGTTGGCACCCCCCCATAACACAGAACTAGTACCCACATATGGCATACCATTTACTTTTGGCAGAAATACTCAGATTGGTACCACCCCAGCTGTAGAGTGTATACCAGACTCACTGTCTAAAGGAAAGGGGGTACAATTACCAAAATGACCCTTTGTAAATACAACCAGGTCCAGGGGAGAGGTTGCTAGGTGTATGCTAGACCTAACTGCTGAGGGGGCCCCATTAATTCCACACAGAAGCAATGATCAGATTGTCCAATGCAGCAGCTGGGATTGTCCATTATGGCTTTATTCACAGATGTTACTAAAGCACAAGTGGACCCCCAATGGTTGGTCAAGGCAAACAAGTACATTCCTTTTCCAGACAATCTTTGCTAGGCAGTACAATTTTCCACAGAAACAATTCCTTTCTCTTTCACATGGTGTATGCACAATTTGAATAATTAAAAAAACTGAAGGGTATTTACACTGAAATTGAAAGGGTTGTCATGACAGTTATATACCAGTAATTCCATTTCAGTTTAATGGTTAACTCACATTTTTTGTGTGATTTTGAAAGGTAATTGATGGTGTTTGAAATCAATCAAAGCCAAGTTGAATTCACTATAAGATGATCTGAATGCTGCAAAAAACTGTGATATAACTGGAGGACTTTTTATGTTTGCTTGTGCGCATGTGCAAGAAACATATTGTGGCAGCTTAGGAGAGGAACGGGTTGTGGAGTTGTGGCACTGTCGCGGCCAATGCTGCCACTGCTTTTGTGGGCTTGACTGTGTGTCACCAATGCAAGCGCACGCTGGTGGTGACACTAGTTTGCAAGTGTGCCGCCAACTTAAAATGATTTGGCCGCTGTAATCAGGGAGCGCCCTGTCATTTCAGCACCAGCGCCTCCTTCACCAGTTCAGGAAAGAAGCCGCCGCCATGCCTCAGAGTCTACTAGACAGTTGGAGTGAGAAGAAATCCAATGCAGCAGAAGAGAGCAGCATGGCCATGAATTTGAGTTGAGCTGAGCAGAGCAGCCAGAGGTCTGATCGAGCCTGTGAGCGGAGAAGGGGGCGAGCAGCTTGCCAGCGCCTGTGATCGGTCAGGGAGAAGACAAGAGACTCACTAGCTAAACTAATTCGTTAAAGTAATTGAGCAGTTTATTTTTTTTCCCTTTTTGAGCGAGTCCAAGTCTCTGCCCGAATTGATTGCACGCTGGCCCACTGTACTCCATTCTAGTCACTCGGCTGCCCGCCCCCACCACATTGCACAGTTGGTCATCACAGGCTTGCATCAGGACTTCACCCTAATCTTATAATGAATCCCCCCCAGCGCATGCCCCCCCATGCTGTTACTCAACTCCTCAGGTGCTGCGATTCCTCTTGTTGCACCCACTCTTGTTGCTTCCCTTAGGGAGTGTCTGCCTTCATCTTGCCTGTGCCTCCTGTAGGCATTATTTTTTAAAATGAAGCCCAGTCGGGCATTTTAAAGCTAGATGCGACACAGTTTAAAATTGGCAACATCCATGCCTCCCTTGACCTGCACAGTGGGGCACCACTTATAGCCATAGGCTCTGGCTATGGGGGGGCTGAGGAGCTGAAGCCCTCCCCAGGAAGTTAAAATGGGGACTCTGCCCCCCCCCGGCCAGAATTGTGTTATTTTTTGGTTTTTGCACTGTGCAGCCAGCAGATTTATTTTCACTCTTGAGGCTGGAGCATGGGGCGGAGGGCAGGGGGAGGGTCAGTCTCTCTCACACACACACTCTCTGTCTTGACTTTGTCACATGCAGCACGGTGCAATTTCATCTATGTGGGAGTGTGAAACATCATCATGAATAACAGATCATTATTCATCTACATGATTCATCTTCATTGGTGAACCACTGGTTGGGAGGAGCAGTTTTTGTTCAGCTGCCACCTGCAGTGACACGCATGGGTGGCACCCAGAAGCACACGCCAGTAGTACCCATTTGGCATCATGATCCAGGATTTGTTTGTGGCCTCCTTGGCATCAGCTTGCGCAGCCCTGTAGTTGGAGCTGGAGGCTCAACAGTGTGTGCGGGACCTGAGGATGGTCACTTAAGTCATGGATGGTTGGTCGGACAGTCGGGGTGCCTCAGGGTTGAATGACTCAGTAACTGGAAGGAGTTGGTCATCGACTCGTCAGAGGAAGGCTCTGACTGTATGTACTGTGCAGCGAAGCAGGGCGAGGGGTGAGGCCTGGAAGGTGACACTGGTGAGCTTTCTTTAATGTAAACTTTAAAAGTTGGCACAATTGAGTGCACAGTCAGGAACAACCTTCCACAGCCACAGCCTGCAGAGCATTATTCCGAAATCCTTAAGTAGATTTAATTTTAAATTTAAAAGGGAGTCGTAGATAAGGGTGATCTGATCTTGACTACCCTGTTAGGTTTTTCTGCTTTTGTTTGTCTGCAATTCTTTTTCTTCTTTTTTTTTTGGGGGGGGGAGTAAAGTCTGCTCATCCCAGGTAGCTTTTGAAGTGTCTTATAAAATGAAACCCATCATGATCTGTAGCCTAGGTAGAAGGTGCTGTAATGTCTGAGGATTTATTGCAGAACATGCTAAAATAAGAGTTTTAAAATGGGAACTTTTAAGGACAAGGTAAAATAATGGGGCCAAGAAGGCACAAGTGGGCATTAGGGCATAATTACAAATTATAATACTGATGTAGGGGAGAGAGACAGAAAAAACACTTTAAGTGGGGGAGAATAAATACTGCAGCCTTACAGGGGGTGCTCATCTCTGACGAAGTTTTATTTTTAATAATATGAAACAGGTTAGTGTGGATGCCAATGAGCTGCTGAGGGTTCTACAGGGGCTATGGGTTGGCACTCTTCCTGCTGTGTGTTGCACAGTTTTCAGTGGGTATTTCACAAAGATATTTCAAGCGGTATTTTCTCATATTTCAAGCAGTATTTTCCCAAGTGCTTACCTTTCATCATGATTTGGAACGGCTGCAGCCTCTGGCACACTCCAACCTGTTTTCTGTATGAACCAGAGTTACTCCTGCAGCCTGCAGGAGTAGCTCAGGTGCTACAGAAAACAGTTTGTGGTGGGCCAGAGATGGGGGGGGGGTCTGCTCAGAGTGGATGAGAGAATAGGAAGAGGCAGGGAGGTGTTGACATCATGTGCCTCTCATAGGTTCTGTCTCTGTCCCCAGACGTTAGTGGATCCCTTCTCACTTTCTTTCCCCTTTTGAATCAAAAGGGAAAAGAGAGAGAGAGCGAGTGAGGAGGGATCCAGTAATGGATGGGGACATAGAGAGAACCTATGATGGGCACTTCGTGCCTGGGGGGGGGCAAAAGACATTCCCCACTCACCAGCCACACAGAACCACCACAGGTGGGGTGGAAGGAGTGGCAGCCCAGAATAGTGGGCCCACAAGGATAAAGCAGGAAGGCAGGTCTGCCTGGCAGATCCAATACTGCCCCCACCCCAAGGGCTGAGATGATGTCATAAACAGAGCAGACTATTAGTGACATCAGAGCCGGGGTAGTGGTAGATATCTATGTAGCCAGCCTATAAAGTAGGCAGGTGAGATCTTTCTTCATCAGCAGGAATGTCGTTGCATGTGTGCAGGGTGTAATGGTGAACTGCCTAGCATCAGGGCATTGGGACTTGGGAGGGCTTAAGAAAAAAAACTGAAAAAAAATCCAGGCTGCCTATATGACGTATACTTTTGAGCCACATGCTGTGTGAATCCCCATTGACCTTGGCAGCTGGGGGAGCTGAGGGGGCGTTGTCAGAATAAGGTTACTTCAAACAGAAAGGTGTGCTCAGTGCTGCGGCTCAGACTACTTGTATTACTACTGCTACTAGTTCTAGAATGAATGAATGATTAGTGAACTGATCACAACAGAAGCAGAACCATAACAGAACAGACTGAGAAGATTAATAGCGGTCTGGACTCTGCTCTGGAGATTAAAGTTGCACCTTGAGTTTTCTGATGGTCTCCTTGGCTTAGCTGCCTGCTTGGGCTTTAGGCAATAAAGTCACCCATATGGTCATGCCTTGAGGGAATCTGGAGTTTGTGCTTGTGGTTGTACAAAACACCAAAAAACACAGAGCTTCTGGGGGAATTGGCCTCCCCCAGACCACCTGCCATTAGTTGAGCCACCCCCCCCCCCGGAAAAATAAAAGTCGGCTCCTGTGCTTATAGTGGTGATGCAGCTCAGCTGTGAAAAGCCAGAAGTTTGGCTTCTCTTAACGGCAGCCTTCTGCACCTCTCCCGATGAGATTGCGGGTGTCTCAACAAGTATGTTTAACATAAAAACATAGGAGTTGATGGCAGATAAGGACCGCAAGGCCCATCCAGTTGCCCAGTTTACCTCCTGAGTGGTGACTCGGGCAGGTTGAAGAAGGCGCTTCTACCCTGGCTCATAAGTGCCAGATTATATGGGCTCTTGTGTCATGGGCTCCAGCAATATTTTTTGAAGTGGACCCAGCCCCACCAATAATTTTCAACATGATAAGCCTTTTTTCCATGTTTTTGCTGTTGTTCTGTGACCTGGGCGCTCTCTGTCACTTGTTGTGGCCCCCCCCCAGAAGGGAGCAATCCACCTAGTTCATTGGTGGTATTTGTTTGAAATTGGCGCCTTTAGTTTTGTATGCACATTACAGTGCTCATGTGCCCAAAGAGAGAGAGGGGAATGGCACTGGGGGGCAGGTGGTGACGAGGGCTGGTGATGGGTGAGGTGAGCAAGCAGAATGAACCAGGCATGACCAAAGGGTGCAAGGCAGTGCCAGCAACCATGTAATCACTGAAGAAGCCAACCCAGGACTCCAAGAGGAGGAGGAGGACATCCATCTCAGGCAGGTAGACAGCAGAACCGAAGGCTGCTAATGACGGTAAGAGAGCTATCCAGGCCCAGAGGCACACTGCATGACTTGAGGGAGCCAAGCACAGAAAAAGTTGTGCGGCTTGCGGATGTTGTGACGTGTCCAGTGGGGGAGATCATGTGCCTGGGGGGATGTGAGTCGGACACACTTATCGCGTCTATGAGGTTAGGCAGGCAGCTGCTGAGAGGGGGTCTGAAGAAGAGTGGAGTTGGAAGGAGGAGAACCAGGAGGACTGTTGAAGACCAACAGTGTGCTGATCACTGCACCCACCACCAAGTAGTTCGTTTGGTGGTAACAGTAAAGTACTCCAGAAGAGTTGAGAGTACCAGCAGCTAAGGTCAGGGAGGCAAGGGGAAGTAAACTGAGCTGGTCCGAGGCACAAATGACTTGCAGAATGGCTGGGACAAAACTGGTGCCTATGGAGATTAATGGTCTGTAAAGGAGAGAGCATGGACAGACATGAATAGGGGTGTGTCTGGTGGAAAAAAGAGGAGGGGGCAGCGGCCTAAATGAGTGAGGTGCCAGTGGGTACAGAGGTCACAAAACAAAATCTCCAGTGTAATGGCTGGAAATTAATTGTTGATTACTGCACTGAATGTGTGGAATAATCAATTCCTACTACACAGTGCCATATCCCAGGAGCTGCTACTATTGCATCCATAGGAATGTCACGCACAGCAGTTTGCTGCCACTGTAATACAACAAGCTCCCAACCCATGCAGCAATTAAACCCAAACACCAAAAAACTCATACTGCACAGTGGGAGGAAGGTGGCAGCCCACCACCAAAAATATCCCTAGCAGGGAAACCTGGAATGTACTCCCAGTGGTCAGCACAGCAGTGAAGGGTCCTGAGGTGCAGATCCCTCTGGCCAAGGCAGTAATCCCTCTAGAAGTCAAAAGTGCTGAAAGCAAGACAAATGGAGCCCTATGGTGCTGATTGTGTACTGTACGTTATTTATTTGAAAGCTTTACAGAGGAAGCTGGAGCTGCTGAGTTTCTTTATATAATAAGAAAACATCAAAGGGGGATAGATACACACTCCCGTCCCAGTCCCTGGAAGATTAATTGGGTTTGCAGAACTGGATGTGTTAGCTTTTCATGGTTCCATTTGCAAAGGATCATGACTTACTATGTGGTTACTGGACAGGGAACAATTCTAAACTGGAACTTCTTGCTATGCAAAACTGCTTCTGGAGATTGAGGGCTGTGGCACACAGCTGGTAGTACACAATGCAAACCTGTTACTGCAGGATGCAGACGTCATAGTAGAGTGTACACATCTGACAGCAAATGGTGTTCCATACATCTGGTAGAGCAGGATATACAATATGTGTCAGGCAATTATGGGCATATCTTGCAGCATAAAGAACATCTGGTAGTACAGGCTGCACACCTGGTTGCAGTGAGTGTATGTCTAGCAGTGTGTGTATATGCCTGGCAGTGTGGGTTGTATGCCAGGCAGCAGTTACTGTCTGTCTTGCAGTGCAGGGTGCATGCTAGGTAGCACAAATTGAAGTGCACCTGTGGACAGACCAGACCCTGTCCTGATGCGCTACATTCTAACCCCCGATCCACTGGTGAGAATAAGGTGACTGTGGTGTTGTCTGGTGGTATGGTGGGCTGCAGAGTTGGGGAAGAGGGGAACTTTCAGAGAGAAGTTGATTTTAGTATAACAGTTGAGAGAGAAAAAAAAAAGATGAAGGGAGTCAGTCACCCTGGCTGGAGGGTGAGATGACTTTGCTGGGCTGGTGTTGGCCGTCGGCCTGTCAAACAGAAACATAAAAAAGACAGTAAAGCACCACATTGTAAGCAGAAGAAGAATCACCATTTATAACATGCTTCGGCTTTTCATACATAGTGTATCCCAAAGCACTTTACAAGCAATGCTAGACTGGTAGTGAAGTGACTGAATGTGTAGTGGTGGCCATATTGCACATCAACACCCACCCACACACAGCCTGGACAACTGCATGATCTGGTTTATGGGAAGGGGAATGTTTTACCAGGACACTGCCAATGTCCCCTACTCTTTGCGATGAGTGCCTGGGTTCTTTTAATTCCACCTGGACACCCACCAGGACAGCACCAGGATGGGTAGAAGGGATCTCGGTTTACTGTCTCATCTGAAGGACGGCACACTACAGTAGTACAAACCCCCCCTTATACTGCACTCGGATGCCACCGTTTTAGGTATGAGTCCAGTTCTGCTGTGGGATGAGAACCCATGATCTTCTGGTACAGAGGCGGATGTGCTACCAACTGACCCACACTGACACTTATAGTACAATGTTTATTAAAACTCACACACATCAGCAAATGGTTTCTTTGGCAAATCACCCACCAAAATGCCTCCCTCTCCACCCAAAATGTGGATTCCTCTTTGGAGTTTAAAAATAAGGTTTTTAAAGAGAGTATTTAAAATATTTTCTCATACCGTCCTGAGGGGCTTAACCCCCAGACCCCCTCATATAGGGACTCTGCTCCCATAGACTCCCACTGGGGGCTTTGATCACTTGGCCTCCCGAACAATTTTACAAACCTGGCTCCTATGTCCTGGCTTCCTCCTCCTCATCCTGATGCGTTCCTGTCCCCTCCTCTCCCTCCTGCATGGAGCAGGCCACAGCCCAAGCTCTGTACAGGCTGGGAGTAGAAAGTGCAACCTGGCACTTTCACATTTCTGCAGTCGCTCACGCTGCAGCGCATTCTGCTCTTACTAACATTCAAATTCCCTTCCTGCAGAAAAGAAATATCGGACCTAGAGACCCCCAACTATACCCCAGGCCCTGGAAAATTACTATTTTAATAGAAACATAGAAACATAGAATTTGATGGCAGATAAGGACCGCTTGGCCCACCTAGTCTGCCCATTTTCCTACCTAACAGATAAGCTGCAGATCCTAGTTAACCAACAGCGTACTTCCTCCTACCCCCCACTAGGACTGCCTTATGTCTGTCACATGCATTCTTGAATTCCCCCACTGTTCTTGACTCCACGACCTCCTCAGGAGGCTGTTCCATGCATCCACAACCTCTCTCCGTGAAAAATACTTCCTCACATTACCTCTGAGCCGTCCCCTCATCTTCAAATTGTGCCCCTTGTTCTTGCACATCTTTTTTGAAAGATGCTACCTCTTGGACTTTGTTGATTCCTTGAGGTATTGAAAGTTTCTATCATGTCCCTCTCTCCCTTCTTTCCTCAAGGGTATACATATTAAGCTCCTTTAGTCTTTCTTCGATGTCTTCTGGTGCAGACCCTGCACCATTTTGGTTGCCCTCCTCTGGACAGCCGCCTCCACTCTGTCTATGTCTTTGCGGAGATGGGGTCTCCAGAACTGCACACAGTACTCCAGATGGGGTCTCACCAACTGTCTGTACAGAGGGATAACAACTTCCTGTTTTCTACTATTGATGCCTCTTCCTATGCATCCCAGTATCCCCCCAGCCTTCTGCACTGCCTTCTCACATTGCTTGCCCACCTTTAGGTCATCTGATATAATTACCCCCAGGTCCCTTTCCATTTTTACTGTTGTCAGTATCTCACCCCCAATTGTGTACTCTTCCCCTGGGTTTTTGTTTCCCATGTGCATTACCTTGCACTTCTTTGCATTGAATCTGAGCTGCCATACATTTGACCATTCCTCCAACCTTGCCAAGTCCCTTCTCATCCTTTCCACTCCATCTTGTGTATCAACCCTGTTGCAGATCTTTGTGTAGTCTGCAAAGAGACATACTTTTCCTTCCAGTTCCTCTGCAATGTCACTTATAAAGACACTAAAAAGGACCGGTCCCAGTACTGAACCCTGCGGTACCCTGCTAGTAACCCTCCTTTCTTCACTGTGTACTCCATTTACTACTACCCTTTGCATCCTGTTGTCTAGCCAATTTTTTATCCAGGCTACCACCCTGGGGCCCACTCCAAGGCTGGATAACTTGTGTATTAATCTTTTGTGTGGGACTGTATCAAATGCCTTGCTAAAATCTAGGTAGGCCATGTCCACAGCCCCTCCCTGGTCTACTACTTTGGTCACCCAGTCAAAGAAATCTATTAGATTCATCTGACACGACCTTCCCGTCGTGAATCCATGCTGCCTTGGGTCCTGTGCCCCACTGGCCTCTAGGTACTCAACAATTCTTTCCTTCATAAGTGATTTCATCATTTTCCCTACCACTGAGGTCAAACTAACTGGTCTGTAGTTTCGAGCCTCTGTCCTGCTCCCACTTTTGTGAAGAGGAATCACATCTGCCCGCCTCCAGTCCTCAGGTACCACCCCATCCTCCCATGATTTGTTAAAGAGAGTAGTCAGCGGTGTCACTAGTTCTACCCTTAGTTCTTTTAGAATTCTTGGGTGAATCCCATCAGGCTCCATTGCTTTGTCCACCTTCAATTTTATTAGTTCTTTCAGACCCTTTCTTCTGTAAATGGACTGGTATCGACCTCTGCCTTCAAGTGTTTTTCTTGTTTGGTTTAGGTATCTCCCCTCCTCTTCCTTTGTGAATACTGAGCAGAAATATTCGTTCAGTATCCCTGCTTTTTCACTGTCCCCTCTACCCACATTCCCTCCCCTTTATTAAGCCTCAGTATCCCTCCTTTGGTCTTTCTTCGCTCCCTAATGTACCTATAAAAGGTCTTATCCCCCTTCTTAACAGAATTGGCTATCCTTTCCTCGGTTTGGGCCTTTGCTATTCTGACTGCCTTCCCATCCTCTTTCTGCTTTAACTGATAAAGTTCTCTGTCCTGCTCCTTCTGTGTTTCCTTATATTTCCTGAATGCTATCCTTTTCTCCTTAACCTTCCCTGCCACCTCTTTTGAGAACCATAGCATTTTTTTCCTTCGTTGTGTTTTATTGATTTGCTTTACACAAAAGCTTGTTGCCTCTGTGATGGCTGTTTTGATTACTCCCAATTGTTCCTCCACCCCTCCTTCTTGCCTGTTTGCTACTGCTTTTCTAAGGCACTCTCTCATTTTCCCAAAGTCAGCCCTGCATAATACATTGTTCAGCAGGGTAACCAACCCAGTAGGCTACCAGGAATATTTTTTTAAATTACGTACCCCACATGGGACCGTTCAAGTACCATGGACCACCACTGCAACATTATTTTATTTAGCCCACCTGTGGTAGTACTTAAAATATCTAGGGATGATTAGTAATTTTTGTCAAAGGCCCCCCTCCCACACACACACACACACACACACACATATGCAGTCAGTCTCTTTGGCATTTCTGCCCCGGAGTCATCTGGCCACCTGGGTGAGAGGTGAAGGTGTGGATCTGATCCAGGAGTGCTGCAGCTAGGGTGCGATGTGGGAGTGGATTACTGGAGGGGCTCCTTCTGACTGTCCCAGACATGCTGTTTCCATGTTCTCCCCGGTCCCCACACCACCACCACCAGGACTGCACATCAAGATTGGCTGATGGTGAGACCTGATGCAGCCAACCTGTGGGCGCACTGCAGCAGTCCTGCCTGTCACTCATGAATTCCCTTCACTACCACCTGTGGTCACCCAGTTGGCAGTAGAACAGTGGGATGTGACACCCACCCTCCCCAGAGGAGGAGAATGTTCTATGGGATGCTCAATCCTCCTCCGATGGTCCTGGCTTGTTCTTGAACCCAGGTTATTGGTGCTGCAAGCTGCAGCACTACTGCTGTACCAGTGGATAAGCTCTTATCTGTTTATTACTTTATTTTCTTTCTGTATATTTTCCTTCTCTATATTTTCCTATCTGCCTGCTTTGTCCTGTCTGTCCCTTTTTATCTAAAGCTCCTTTTTCTGTACTACTATTCTTTCATCTACCCCTTTCAGATTTCTCCACTATCTTTCTCTGTTCTTGATACTGTATTTTCTCCATAGTATCCCATTTTTTCTCTTTAATTTAACAGGTCTGACTGGATGTTGACTCTTCCTTATCAGATAGGTATTACTCTATGTCAAACCTGTCTTATCCTTCTTATTTACTCCCTAAGAACTATGGATCCTTTGTGACCCCTTTACTATATTTTATTTCAGGTTCAACGCACATTACCTTTTCAAGACTTCTACCTTTTGCTCCCTAGTACACAGGTAGAGACCCTCAACATATTGCCTATACTTGGTTGATAGACTGTTACTATGTGGCCACGTGTGTGCGTGCGTGTGTGTGTGTGTGTGTGTGTGTGTGTGTGTGTACATGGAGGATGCATAGTCTGCACTGATGTGTAAATAGACAATAGTTTTTTGACTGTGATGGTGTGGTGTTGTCAATACCTGCCATGGAAGGCCCCAAGTGTGCATATGTGTGTGTGTGATGCATAGCCCACAACATTTGTCTAATACTTGAACAGCTACTCTCTTGGATGGCAGGCAGTGCTATGTGTAATTGCTGTTTTTGTTCGTGGGTGGGCATGGGTACACACATATAGGGTGTGCAGTTTGTATCACTTTTTTTCATATACAATCATTGGATGCCTGGGGGTTGAGGGTAATATAGTGTGCTATAGTCATTTTATGGATTCTTTTTTTTCAACGTGCATTTATGTTGGGTCTTTGAGAGTTTGTGTGAAGCAGGAGCAGTCCACAACTTGTTAAAAGAGAGTGAGTGAGTGAGTGAGTGAGTAAGTGTCTGTGTGTGTCTGTGTGTGTCATATTCACAGTAGTTTGTTGATAGCTGATAGTTTGTGGGTGGGTGGTGAGAGGTGTATTTGAGAGTGTTGAAATTTGGCTACTTCAATGTACATAGGAGACAAAGTCCTCATCACTCTATTGATAGCATAATATTTGCACACTTGCTGGTTAAGACAGGTAAGGGTTAGATGGATGTGCAATTGTTAGCTCTGTGTGCATGTGTGTGTGCGTGTGTGTGTGTGTGTGTGTGTGTTTATCCTGACAGTAGCCATACCTTGATACAAAGGTGGTTTTAATTTGTAGCAGTCTAATATTTTGCCAGTTATTCTCTTTGCTGCACTGTTTAACCCCTTTACAAATAGTGGATATCACTTTTGTAGAGATTCCCCTTACATAAAGATATGAATTATATGGGCAGGATTTTTTAACTGGATCTGTCTGCCCAATATGTTAAACCATCTGTGCAATGAAACTGAGCCAAAAAATCACTATTTTTTTAAACATGGAGAAACTTTCATGTGAGTTGAAGAGCTGCTGACACAATCTGGGCAGCATACTCATGTGTGTAGCATCTGGTGGGACAGAAGCCTGTACAAGACAGACCTACCTTCATCCATCTGTGAGTGGAATGGCAGTCCTGGGTGGAAGGTTTAAATTATATTTTGACGGGCATTTAAACTAGCCAATCAGGGGGTCAGATAAATGAGGGAGGCAGTGAATGCCACTCCCTTCTCCCCCCAAAATGGAGCAGCAGAGGGGAGACGTCCAGGTGAAATACATTCCCAGGGGTACAGAAGCATGGGGACATGGGTGAGAAAAAGGACCAAAGGATCAGGAGTTTGATATAAGGCTGACAGTTGCAAGTAGTAGGGTAGGCAGAAGGAAGTTGGAAAAGACGAAAAAGGGTGGGACAGTACCAGGGGCAAGAGAAAGGCAAAGGATTTAATCAGGATGGGAGGGCAATGCAGGAGGAGGGAAGGACAAAAGAAATGAAGATCCATGCGTGCCAACGCAAGGACCCTAGTACATAAAATTCCTGACCTCAGAGTAACCATTGTAGAGTCAGACCTGGACTTGGTGGGCATAACAAAATCATGGTACACTGATCACCACAACTTGGACTTAGCAATTTCAGGATACACTATGTTATGGAAGGACAGGGAGGAATGTGGGGTTGTTTTAGATGTGATGGAAGACACAAAGGACACAGAAATACAGGGACTGCGGGGGGGGGAAAGGAAGGCCTTGATGTTCTTTTGGTTGGGTTAGAGACAGGGTATGGAGCCTTTATTCAAGTGGGGGATTGGGTACAGACCACCAACACAGGGGAGAAGTTACAAAGGTTTTGAGGGAGACCACCGACAAAATGGCAAGCAAAGGTGAGGTATTGGTTATCAGAGGATTTAATCTGCCGGATGTAGACTGTATGATTCTGGCTGCAGCAGCATCATGAAGCAGGGCTGGCATTAACTCCCTTCAGTGGGCATTTCTGAGGTAGCTGGTTATAGAACCCAGATGGGGTAGTGCTGGACCTGGTATTTACAAATGGGGAAAGAACTGCAGACATTACATTGGGTATCCACCTGGATACATGCAATCACTGCATGGTATGGTTTGGCATATGAATTGGTCAGCAGAAAAAAAGCACTTGGATGAGGTTCCTGGACTTCATGAGGGCAAATTTTAAGGAAATAGGTAATTGTCTTGTAAGTACCTTGAAAGTGTGATGGCTGGGGTAGGAAGATAGGTGTCACAATGAAAAAGGATCAAGGAAGGAATAACTAATGCAATGGAACACTGAAGAAAGTAAGCAATGGTAGGAGAAAGAGGCCACTATCGTTCTCGAAGAAGGTGGCTAAGGCTGTAAGGGAGAAGAAAGCAGCTTTTGGGAAGTACAAGAAAACCAATATGGAGGGGGACAGTGAGGTATATCTAGATAAACAAAGGGAGGTGGGGGGGGTGAGAGCAGCTAAGGCACAGACAGAGGAGATGTTTGCCAAGGAGATCAAAAAAGGGCTGAGTTTCTTCATCTGTGTGACGGAAAGGAGGAAAGCAAGTGGTGGGACAGTGAAGATCGGGGTGGGAGACTAGGACAGTGAAGATCGGGGTGGAGACTGAGACAGTGAAGATCAGGGTGGGAGACTGGGACAGTGAAGACTGGAACAGGAGTCTGCAGAAGGAGATCAAGAAAAGCTAAAATTCTGAATGAGTACTTCTGCTTGGTATTCCCATTGGAGGAGGGTGGAGGGAATGGACCAACATTTATCAGCAGACACTGGGGTGAGGGCAGAGTGGACAGAAGTAGAAGTCCATTCTCAGAGGATAGAGTCCAAATGGGATTGGAAGCCATAAAGAAAAACAAGGCAATGTGGCCAGATGGACTCATCCAAGGGTTCTAAAAGAACTGAGCACGCTGCTAGCTGCCCATTGGCAAAACTATTCAGCATCTCACAGTGGACAGGGGTAGTTCCATTGGACTCAGAGGTCCAATGTGGTCTCTCTTCAGAAGAGCGGCAGCAGGGCGGAGGCTAGTAATCACACACTAGTCACTCTCAGATCAGTGGTGGGGGAATTAATGGCAACTGTACTGAAGGAGAATCTGATGGAGCAGCTGTGGACAAATGGGCTGCATGACTGTCAGCAGCACAGTTTCACAGGGGCGAGGTCATGCCAAACACATCTTGTATTGATGTGCTGTGGAGCTGGAGAGCCATGGATCAGCAGCCTTCAATAACTGTTTTTTAACAGAAGCAAAAAGAAAGGTTGGATAATAATGCTACTGTCTGTAGCATGAAATTGCAGCTCTATTAATTTATTTCAGCAACTGGGAATATTTCTATAATAAGAAAATAATATTTTTCTGTTATACCTAGTACCTGTTTTACAGGATTAATATAGCTGCCTGAAAATTCAATATTTTCTAGCTGGTGTGGATCACTGTGCTACGCTCTGGTTGGTATAAATACCAATTGGCACAATATGCGCTGGTAAGGACAGAGCAAATAGTACTTCTTAACTAATCAGGATGTAGAACGCTCCTGACTCATTTTGTAAAGAAACTTAGCAACCTAAGGGCTGTGTAGGAGGTGGTAAGCTGGGTCTCAAACAGGTTAAAGTACATGAGTCAGAGGGTGGTGGTAAGCCAAAGTCACTCAGGTGGATGGGACAGTGACCACTGGAGTGTCACAGGGATCAGTACTGGGTCCTGTCCTTTTCAGTGTTCAGTGTCTCTTCATAAGTGACATGACTCAGGAACTGGAGGGGAAGGTGTGTCTGTTTGCCAATGACACAAAAATCTTCAACAGGGTGGACACACAGGAGCGGGTGGAGAGAATGCAATGAGATCTGGTAGTCATATCTAATGATCTCATGTTTGGGCAGTTAAACAAGGCAGTTGATAAAGCTGTTGGAATGCTAGGGTGCATAATGATGGTGTTTTCAAGTAAGAGAAGGGAGATGGTGTTGCCCTTGTATTGCTCAGTAGTGAGACCCCACCTAGAGTACTGTGTACAGTTCTGGAGGTCACAACTCAGCAAGGACATTGACAGGGTGGAAGCAGTCCAAGGCAGGGCTGCCAAAATGGAGCATGGTTTGCTAAAGAAACCATATGAGGATAGGTTGCAGGAACTTGGAGCCATGTGCTCCCTGGAGGAGAGGAAAGCTTGAGGGGACATGATTGAGATCTAGAAGAACCTCACAAGGGTAAACAACGTGCAGGAGGGGAGACTCTTTTAGAGGAGGAGTCAGAATATGGCAGCATACAAAGAAGCCCGAGCATGGGAAGTTTAAAAGTGATGTCAGAAAATACTACTTCTCAGAAAGGCGTGGTGGATGCCTGGGATAGACTGCCATAGGAGGTGGTGGGGGTGAAGACAGCGGGTGTCTTTAAGCATGCATAGGATAAGCACATGGGCATGATAAGTACAGGAAAGGAAGGAGAGAGGGACATCTGAAACTGAATAGGGTCTGGGAATACACACAGATGCACAAAAGGTGATGCAGATAGGACCATGTGATCCACCTAGTCTGCCCCTTTTCCCTACCTAATGCACTACTGCAGACCCTAGTTGATCTGCAGCTTACCATCTCTTCTCTGTTGCTAGAGTACGCTTATGTCTATCCCATGCATTCTTGAATTCCCCTACTGTTTCTGCCTCCATCACTTCTGCAAGGAGGCTGTTCCAAGCATCCACTGCTCTTTCTGTGAAAAAGTACTTCCTCATGTTTCCCCTGAGCCTACCCCCTCTAGCCTCCTATAATGCACCCTTGTTCTTCTGCACCTTCTTTTATGAAAGATGCTACCCTCCAGTGCCTTGTTTATACCCCTGACATACTTGAATGTTTCCATCAAATTCCCCCCTTTCTCTCCTCTCCTCTCCTCCAGGGAATACATATTGAGGTCCTCTAGTTTTTCTTCATAAGACTTTTGGTGCACTCCTTGCACCATTTTTGGTGCCCTTCTCTGGACTGCCTCTATTTTATCTATGTCGTTCTGGAGATGCAACCTCCAGAACTGGACACAATACTCCAGATCAGGTCTCATTAGTGATCTGTACAGTGCATAACAACCTCCTTTTTTCTGCTGGTGATACCTCCCCCTATGCACACTTGCACCCCACTGGCTCTCCCCACAGCCTTCTCACATTGTTTGGTTACCTGTAGGTCATCAGATATGATTACCCCCAGGTTCCTTTATTGACTGGTGGCTGCCAGTACCCCCCCCTGTACTCCTCCCTTGGATTTCTGTACCCCAAGTGCATGATTTTACACCTCTTTACATTGAATCTTAGCTGCCACACTCTCAACCCCTCCTCAAGCATGTTTAGGTTCTTTCTCATTTATTCCACACACACCCCAGAGTGTCGACCCTGTTGCAGATCTTAGTGTCATCTGCAAAAAGGCATACCTGCCACCCACCCCTCTTCAATGTTGCTTATGAAGACATTAAATAGGACTGGCTCCAGCACAGATCCCTATGGCACCCCTCTGGTTACCCCCCCTCCTCGGATTGAATGCCATTTACCACCACTCTCTGTGTCCTGTCACTCAGCCAGTTTATGACCCACTTTACTACCTTGTGCCCACTCCCAGGCTGCCCAACTTATTTATCAACATCCTATGTGGAACGGTGTCAAAGGCCTTGCTGCAATCTACTGTAGGTAGGCCACATCCACTGCTACTCCCCTATCTACCTCCCTGGTCACCCATTCAAAGAAATCTATCCGATTTGTTTGACAAGACCTTCCCTTTGTGAATCCACGCTGCCTTGGATCCTGTGCTCTGCTGGATTGAACAAATATCACCATCCTTTCCTTTAGCAGTGACTCCATTCATTTTCCCACCACCGAGGTCAGCCGGACTTGCCTGTAGTTGTCAGCCTCTTCCCTGTTCCCACTTTTGTGGAGAGGGACTACATTTGCCCTCCTCCAGTCCCCTGGAACTACCCCTGTCTCTTTGTTTTGCGTACTTGCCTAGCACAAAGGCTTCTTGCCTCTGCTATGGCTCCCTTAAGGTTAGCCCATTGTTTCTCTACAACCCCCTTTCTTCTTTCCTGGCCAGGGCCTCCTTGAGACATTCCCCCAATTTTGCAAAGGCAACCTGTCTGACATCCAAGACCCTTGCTTTTCTGTGGTTTGACTCCTCTACTGACCTCACATTGAACCACACTGTACAATGAGCACTGGACCTCAGGTGGTTACCCACCATTACATCAGTTACTCTGTCCCCATTAGTTAGAACCAGGTCCAATATTGCTCCTTCCCTGGTGGATTCTGCCACAAGCTGCTTGAGGCAAACCCCCAGCAGGGCATCAAGGATGTCTCTGCTCCTTGCTGTGGCTGCAGCCTGGGTGCGCCAATCCACATCAGGAAAATTGAAGTCTCCCACCAGCAGCACTTCATTTTTGGCTGTCATTTTGTAGATGCCTTCCTATTTCATTTTTTAACTTAGCAAGCATAACGAGCAGCATGTGGAGGGAGGGCAGTGTTACCACTGTCAGGTGTTTTTTTTTTTTTAAATCATTTTGGTGAGACCTGGAGTCCAGCATGGAGCAAGAACATAACTGTCAGCAGCAGGATGTGGAGAAGGAGAGGGATCTGCTTCAAAATTAAGAGGTACTGTGGGTCGTTACACAGAATATTTTAAAATTCTGTAACTGTGCAACTACAGCCACTCCCAGCTATGAGAATGTTGACAGCCGGGAGGGGGTAGGTCAGAAACTGTAAACTGCTAAGTGTGTTGGAAAGTGGAGCACAGTTATGTAGCGTGACAACTTAAAGTGGGTGGAAGTAGTCTCCACCGGTGTGTGTGTGTCTGATGATGTGTGTACTGTGTCGATAAACAGCTGATGATGTGTATACTATGTGTATAGATGTTAGGTTTCCCATTTATACACAAGGACTGAGATATGCAAAGCAGCTGCGACTGGCGCAACTGAGCTGTGCCAGCGCAACCACAAAAATGTTCTCGGGTTGATATTCAGAGGGGGAATTGTGCAGTGCCGGGGTGCAAAGATAATGTATGCAGTACATCTCCAGGGGGCGTGCCCATGCATATGTGGCACATCCTGATATTCAGGCCGGGATGTGCGGCGCATCTGCTGGCACAGCCCAGACATGTGCAGCATACCTGAGCACAAAATTGAGCCTGGGAAAAATGGCTACACTGCTAGCCACCCACAGGTGGGTCACTATAATACAGGGTGCAACACAGCAATCACCAGCCGTGGGTGACAACCCCCTGCACAAACACCATGCACAAGCTCCCATCGACTGCCCTGCTGGTCTAGTGGTAACCCCCTCCCTGCCTGTATCCCCGATCAATGTGAAATCCTATTTCAAAACACCCTGGTGATCCAGTGGTACCCCGTCCCTTCCCGTATCCCTGATCACCCATAATATCCTTTTGTAACTTCCCTGGTAGTCTACTGGTACCCCCTCTCCATCTGGCAGCCCCGATTGCCTGAAATATCCTTTTGTAATTTCCCTGTGTAGTCCAGTGGCACACCCCACCCACACAGGACCCTCAGCCCACCCACCCCATATCGGCAAGTAGCATACCCACCCTCATACCTCTGCAGCTGCCCACTGAATGACAGCTTACAGTATGTGCTGCAAGCTCATTGATCCACACTGCGGACCAATGGGCTTGCAGTGCATACTATAATAGTCATTCACAACTTTGTGACTGGGGGGATGGTAGTACAAAAGGATATATCAGGTGATTGCGGATGCCGGATAGGGAGGGGGGGTACCACTAGGCTACCAGCAAAATTACAAAAGGATATATCATGCAATCTGGGTAGCTGGATGGGGAGGGGGTACCACTAGACTACCAAGGAAATTACAAAAGGATATTTTGGGCAATCAGAGATACTGGCAGAGAGGGGGGTACTACTGGATCACCAGGGTGTTCCAAAATAGGATTTCACATCGATCAGGGATACAGGCAGAGAGGGGAGTACCACTACATTGTCAGAGAATGTACAACAGTTGGTTCGGCCGCTCGGTGGGATGAGGAGGGGGTACTACTGCGGCACCTGGTACAGGGACAACGTGCTGTGCAGGGTGCCAGGCACATTTCACTTGCCAGCTCTGCACAACTCATGCACATGGGGCCATAATGACATGCAAGTGGCCCCATTTGCACCTTGCCTGCATTATGGTCCCATTTCTATATATGTGTATCTGAATATCAGGAATGTGCACAATGCGTATCTCTGATGTGCTGGTACATTTCCCATTCCTGGTATTCAGACCTGTCTGGCGGATGCGCCAACACATTGTATTTGCACTGCAGGCATTTTGTGGTGTATTCAGACAATATGTGCCATGGCACATGTCCTATGAATATATCCCTTTGTTGCTCGACTACTGCTCAATTGTGCTGTGCAACCACTTGTGCCACTGCCAGGTGCAATTTTGAATATCGGGCCCATAGTAGACAAGTCATCCGCCATTATAATATAATAACAGCGTTTATCAGTAGAGATTTATCTCCATGCCTATTGCATAAATAACGAAATACATCAGACACACCAAGACAAGAATAAATCATTTTTATTATGCAGGCATGACAGAGTGATGAATGCTGTCATTGTTTGCTTGTCAGTTTCCTGTTAAACCATTTGGTTCTTATAATGTCCAAACACTGAGGTTTAATAAGCATTATAAACCATCACACGTGTAGTGTCTGTATCTGTATATTGGCAGTACCACTTCTGTGTTACCACGTGACTGCCCTGTGGTGGAGGCCCATTGCTAATGCAAGTTTCGAGAAGCTTCGAAGGGTAGAGACTGCAGTTTTGCAGCATGTGCATACCACAGCACACATACATTGGGGTGGCCTGGGGGACTGAGGACAAAACCAGAAATTTGGCAATCAGGTGGGCTTTAGGAAGCCCTGCTTGCTTTCCCTTAACCAGGCCACCACTTGGTCCCTGGGGCACATCTGGATTGTGCTCCGGAGGGAGAGGACAACACCACTCTGGCCCTGCATGAGGGGGAATCCAGGGGATATTCAAGCCCCCCAGGGCTGGGAGAGGTGGCAGCTGGTTATGCGAAGCAGGGATAATGCTGAGCAGTCACCTGCCTGAGCCAAGGATAAAAATCTTTATGGCAAAAAAAAAAGAATATAACATATTTTCTTACGGGAAATAGCACGGACAGTGGGTGGGGTGGCAACTCTCTGTCTGGTTCGATTCACTGACCCAGTCAGTGCATCTGACTGATTCCACTGTCTCTGCATTTCATGAAGCTCCCCCCACCCCAGATTGTGTGGCACCCTGGGAGCCCACCCCAGTGTGCCTCCATTTAACAGAAAGCTGACCGCATCGGCATCTTCCTGCCCCTACCCCTGCCCCACCCACATTGTGTGGCACACTGGGAGCCCACCCCAGTGTGGCAAACATCATGCCACCCCAAAGTCATGGGGCACACTGGGAGCCCACCCCAGTGTGCCCAACATGTATTTTCTTTCACCTGTAAAGAAAGAAAACCATCCACAGTGTTTTTTTTTTCTGTGTCCCTGAAACAAAGAAAATGGTCTCTCACTGTCGGCAGCGGCCCCCTCGCCCCAACCCACACCCACACTTTGTGCATCCCACCTCTCCACACCCCCCACACCCCATGCTTACCTCCAGAGGTCCGGCGCTGTGATCTTCAGTGGTGCAGGAACACATCTGCACTCTTCAAAACCGACCGCAAACTAAAGAAATGCCAGTAAGCCATATAATGGCATAAACCGGGGGGTGGGGGTCAACTTAAGTGGATATCTCACCCATTGTTTTTAATTTTGCATCCAAATTTTCAACATGGGGTTCTTGAGACTCCACCTCATGAACACATGCACTGTCATCTCGTTATTCGGTCCCGCAAGGTCATTTCGCACTCACTGTGTGGAATCACCTTTTGGGACTGAGTAACTAAACAACAGTGCAAGTGTTCATGAGGTGGGGTCCCAAAAAGCCTATCTTGCAAATTTGGTGGAAAAATTCCCCAAAATGACAGTGTTATGAGTGGGTTTTGCTCAGTTTCCATGCAGCACGTAACTTCGACAATTTTTAATATCTTCACTCCAGATTTTCAGCATTGCCATTTCTTCACCCTTCTTTACGAACAGTACAGCTGTCATTTTTCACATCCTGCCTGAAATGTGTTTTCGCACATGTGGAGCACGATGGCATGGTCGCTGTGAGAAATCAACGTTCAGGACACATTAACAAAATCACAGTGACACTGTTCTTGAGCGGAGGTCCCGGAATGCCTATGTTGAAAAACTGGTTTAATAAATCAGCAAAATAATTGCATTATGGGCGTGCATTGCGCGGTTTCTACTCATGCTTGTGACTTTACCAATTTTTCATATTTTCACTCCAGATTTTCAACATTACCATTGATTACACCTCCTCATTAAAAGTACTGGTGTCATTTTTCACATCCTGCCCAAAATTTGTTTTCACAATGTGGTGCCGAATGGCACACTCGCTTTGTGAAATCACCTTTTGGCATTGAGTAATGAAATGATACTTCCACTGTTCATGAGGTGGGCTCCCAAAAAGTCCATGTTGAAAATTTGGAGTAAAAATACCAACAAACGCATGGGGCATTAGGGTTTCCAACCGAAACGCCCACCCTGTACAGACTGCCAGGTATTAGGGGTGTGACTTGAGGTCGTCAGCATAACTGCTGAACCCTTTCAACTCACACCCCCACCCTGCAGCCACTGACAGGCAACGAGGTGTCCCTTGGTGTCTTCAGCCCTAACATTCACCCCATTCTCTTATACTGCACCTATCTCAGCTTATTTCCTTTTGAAATGGGGTAAGCAAAGACCTCAAGGCACACTGCGACACCTGTTGGTGTCTGCAGGGTGGGGTGAGGTGGAATGGAGTGACTGTTATGGCTGACGACCCAAAGGAACACCCCCAATGCCTGTCAGTTTCTTCAGGGTGGGGTGGGGGATGCTGTTACTTCAATACTTCACCGCTATTCCTATTATGCATCTCTCTGGCTCCTGCACTACCACTACCAATGCCGATACCAGCAAGCAAACATTCGGCATTGACAAATGCTTGTTATTCATTCTGTTGATCCTCCTACTAGAGTCTGTACCCCGTCCTTCTGGTGTCTCCAGCCCCGTCACTCTACCATCTGCATGACTTACTACAGCCTGATGATGCTCCGTGGCATGTCCCTCATGATAAGGCCACCAGGATGAGGCTTATCCCAGCGGTGACTGGTTCCACATTCTGTTATGGTGCCTGGTGAGAGGATAAGGGTCCTTGTGGGATGCCAAAGTCATCCTGCCACCAGGCCATGGCATTTTCTGTGTTTCTCATTCCATACAAATGATGTGACGACAGGCTCACCCCACGACGTCCCCCTACCTTTGCTGTCCCCCACTGCACCTCCCCCTGTTGTCACCAAGGGCACAGTGTGGCAGTGGAGAACAGGACTTTCCCCCAAGGAAAGGAGCATTCACTCAGATGCTCAGCCTTCTTCCCCCCAGCTGACCCTCTGGTGCACTGACTTCACTCTGAAACCCACATACTCGACACTGCTATCCCTGCTTTTGCAGACCAGCAGCACTGGAGCAGTTCATAGAATCATATTGGAACCCACTCGAAAGGGAGAAATCTTAGACCTGGTTCTCTCAAATGGAGATGGAGAGAGGATCACAGATGTAGAAGTGGGTAGCCATCTGGGAACTAGCGACCATCGAACAGTATGGTTCACAATAAACACAGCAATGGAGTCAAGCCATACAAAGGCAAACGTACTGGACTTCAGGAGGGCTGATTTTGCAAAAATGGGTGAGTGCCTAAGGAATGCACTAGCAAATGGGCAGGAAGGAGGGGTGGAAGAACAATGGGGAATAATAAAAACTGCCATCACAGAGGTAACAAGCCTTTGTGTGAAGCAAATAAACAAAACAAAACGATGTAAGAAACCACTATGGTTCTCAAAGGAGGTAGCAGTGAAGGTTTAAGAGAAAAAGAAAGCATTCAGAAAGTACAAGGAATCACAGAAGGAGCAGGACAAAGAATTGTATCAGTTAAAGCAAAAGGAAGCTGGGAAGGCAGTCAGAACAGCAAAGGCCCGAACCGAGGAAAGGACAGCCAACTCAGTTAAGAAGGGGGATAAAACCGTTTTTAGATACATCAGGGAGTGAAGGAAGACTAAGGGAGGGATAGTGAGGCTTAATAAAGGGGAGGAGGGTGGGCAGAGGGTGACGGTGAAAAGGCAGAGATACTAAACAAATATTTTTGCTCAGTATTTACAAATGAAGAGGGAGTGGTACCTAAAACAAACAACAGAAACACTCTGGATACAGAAGTTGATACCAGCCCATTTACAGAAGAAAGGGTTCTGAAAGAACTCTTAATCAAAGAACTCAAAATCAAACCATTACTTGCATTTTCTTCCTTCTAATTACTCTGACTGGGTTACAAACCCAGCAACTTATCTGGAATGGATATCATTAACTGCAGGTACTGTGGAACAATTTTCAGAAGGACAGTCTTACAGGATTTAGGACACTGTCCTACATGCTGGGCCATTGGAGATCTTGGGGCTCAGCTCCAGGCAGCATGGGCAGAGATTGCGCTCCTCAAATTTCATATTCAAGAGGAAATACATTATAAGAACCACCCACCATTTCCCCAACATCCAACAGAAAAACCTCGACCGCAGAGGGTAGTTGGTCCAGGAGGTTGGCAGGTGGTTAGGAGGGGCAAATCGGGTGCCCCATCACTCTCTGCTCTCCAACATATTACCTCCAAAAACCATGTAAACACTACAAACAGGTATCTGCCTCTATCTCTGAAATCAAACAAATGGGCAGAGGACACTGCAGAGTAGGACACTGCAGCACAGGAGCTAGCACAACAAAACTCACCCAAATCAGGAACCAAAACAAAAAAGCAAAAGGAAATCCAAAAACTTCTGATCATAGGAGACTCCATGATTCGGGAGTTGATACCCATCTCCAGCCAGGGGTAATGGTCAGATGTCTCCCAGGTACATCAGCATGGAGAGACACTGACCGCATTGCTAAAATTGTTCACAAAGCAGGAGAAAACATTGACGTCCTGGTACACATAGGGACTAATGATCTCACCAGCCGGTCAGTTGTGGAGACCAAGGAACACATGACCAGGCTGGGTGACAAACTATCATAGAAACATAGACTTTGACGGCAGAAAAGGACCACTTGGCCCACCCAGTCTGCCCATTTCCCTACCTACTGGATAAGCTGCAGATTCTAGTTAACCAACAGCCTGCTTCCTGCAACCCTCCACTATAATTGCTTTGTGTCTGTCCCATGCATGTTTCAATTCCCCCAGTGTTTTAGACCCAATGACCTCCTCAGGAAGGCTGTTCCATGTATCCACCACTCTCTCCGTGAAAAAGAATTTCCTCACATTACCCCTGAGCCGTCCCCCCTCTATCTTTAAACTGTGCCCCCTTGTTCTTACACATCTCTTTTTCTGAAAGATGCTACCCTCCTGGACTTTGTTGATTCCCTTGAGGTACTTGAATGTTTCTATCCTGTCCCCCCTGTCCCTCCTTTCATCAAGGGTATACATATTAAGCTCTCTAAGTCTCTTTTCATATGGTTTCTGATGTAGACCCTGCACCATTTTAGTTGCCCTCCTCTGGACTGCTTCCATCCTGTCTATGTCCTTGCGTAGATGAGGTCTCCAAAACTGCACACAGTACTCCAGATGGGGTCTCATCAACTGTCTGTATAGAGGGATAATCACTTCCCTTTTTCTACTTGTGATGCCCTTCCTATGCATCCCAGTATCTCCCTGGCTCTCCTTACTGACTTTTCACATTGCTTACCAACCTTTAGGTCATCTGATATGACTACTCCCAGGTCCCTTTCCATTTTTGTTGTTGTTAGTACCTCCCCTGCTATTGTGTACTCTTCTCCTGGGTTTTTGTTTCCCAGGTGCATTACTTTGCACTTCTTTGCATTGAATTTAAGTTGCCATATGTCTGACCATTCCTCCAACCTTGCCAAGTCCCTTCTTATCTTTTCTACCCCCTCTTGTGTATCAACTCTGTTACAGATCATCCATTTCATCTGGCATCTCCTTCTCTGAGATCCTGCCAGTCTGGGAGAGGGGGACAGATGGATGGAAGGTCAGAGAAGGGGAGATAGGGGAGCTAAACATGTGGCTCAAGGGCTGGTGCCAGGAAAAAGGACACAGATTTGTAGGGAACTGGCAACAGTTCTGGGAGCGAAAGTTCTTTAAATTTGATGGACTGCATCTGACTAAGGAGGGAGTCAGTGCATTGGGGCAGAAGTTTGATGTCTTTGCAGAATATTTAAACTAGCAAATGGGGAGAGGGGTGCAGTACACCATACCTTGAATGGGAAGAACACCCCTCCCCCCTCAGCTAGTGGTCAAACAGGGATTCTGCATGTTTGCAGTTCATTTGCATCACCATGTAAGAAAAAAGGTCCGTCTCCCCATACGACCCACAGGAGAAATGCCAAACCTCACCCAACAACTAACACACCGAAATCTGGCCAATGGAAAATCATGTACACAAATGCTCACAGCCTGGGAAATAAGATCCCAGACCTGCAGGCAATAATGTCAGAGGCTAAACTGGACATAGTAGCAATTAGTGCGACGTGATTTACCAGTAACCACACTTGGGAGACTTCAGTACCTGGCTATGTATTGTTCAGAAGAGACCGAGGTGCAAAAAGGGGGGGTGGAGTGGCCCTGTATGTCAATGAAAATATCAAAGCTACAGAAATTCAGAATACACATAAGGAGCCAGAAGAACTGTGGGTCATGCTGGAAACAGGAAATGGGACAGCCATAAGAATTGGGGTTGTCTACAGGCCCCCAGACCAGGGGCAGGACATAGACACATTACTGTTAGAAGATATACAAAACATGACAGCTAAAGGGGAGGTTCTGATAATGGGAGACTTCAACATGCCGGATACAGATTGGTCAATACCAGCAGGAACATCTGCCAGAACTAGAAACATGGTGGATTCCCTGCAGGGGGAGGGCCTCAAACAACTGGTACAACAACCCACAAGAGACAGGGCTATCCTAGATCTAGTACTGACTAACAGGGAAGGGATCACAGATCTCCAGGTAGAAGGTCACCTGGGGGGCCAGTGACCATCACATGGTATGGTTCAATTTGGCCACTACATCTAAATCATCCCATTCCAAGGCAAAAATATGGGACTTCAGAGGAGCTGACTTTGATAAGATGGCCAACAGAGTTAAGCTAGCCCTGGCAAAAGAAACACAGGTGAGGGATACAGGCAAAGTGGGCAAGCATTAAGATGCAATACTTGAAGCAACATCCCATTGTGTTAGACAGAAAAGGAAGTGCAAAAGAAGAAGGAAACCACTTTGGTTCTCAAATACAGTAGCAGAAAAGGTTGGAGCCAAAAGGCTGGCCTTCAGGAAATATAACGGAACACAGCGGGATGAAGATAGGGAGGCATACCAAACTGCCCTAAGGGAAGCAGGGAAGGCAGTAAGACAGGCAAAGTCCCAAACTGAGGAAACACTAGCACGAACAGTAAAAGAAGGTGACAAGACTTTCTATAGATACATTAGTGAAAGGAGAAAGTCCAGAAGGGGTATTGCTAAGCTCAATGGAGAAAAGGGGACATGTGAGGAGGAGGACCCTGTAAAAGCATCTATCCTAAATAGATACTTTGCTCAGTATTTACTGAAGAGAAGGAGGCAGGGCCCACAGCTCAGCACCATGGACACAGGGTGGAGGGAGGTGAGCACTACCCTTCACAAAAGAAAGGGTCCCACAAGAGCTCACTAAGCTCAGGGTGGATAAGGCAATGGGACCTGATGGCATACATCCCAGGGTACTTAAGGAGCTAAGGTGGAACTTGCAGAGCCATTAGCAGAACTGTTTAGTGAGTCTCTGAGCACAGGAGAGGTCCCAGAAGACTGAAGAAGGGTTTATGTGATCCCGCCTCCACAAAAAGTGGTAGCAGGGAGGAGGCAGGGAACTACAGACCAGCCAGTCTTACCTCCGTAGTGGGCAAGATTATGGAGGCACTCCTTAAGGAAAGGATAGTGCAACACCTGGAATCCATAGGCACAGGATCCAAGACAGCATGGGTTTACAAAGGAAGGTCCTGTCAAACTAATCTCATAGATTTCTTTGACTGGGTAACCAGAGTGGTGGACCAAGGGGAGCAGTTGATGTCGCTTACCTTGACTTCAGCAAAGCTTTTGACACTGTTCCACATAGAAGATTGATAAATAAGCTGGGTAGGCTCGGGTGGGTCAGAAGTTAGTCAACTGGGTGGCAAACTGGTTGATGGGCAGAAAACAGAGAGTGGTGGTAAATGGTATACAGTCAGAAGAGATGCAAGTCACAAGTGGGATACCTCATGGATCAGTCCTGGGGCCAGTCCTCTTCAATATCTTCATTAGTGACCTTACAGATGGACTAGAGGGTAAGGCTTGTCTGTTTGCAGATGACACCAAGATCTGCAACAGAGTAGATGATCCAGATGGGGTGGGCAGAATGAGAAGAGATCTGGATAAACTAGCAAAATGGTCAGAAGAGTGGCAACTGGGATTTAATGCAAAGAAGTGCAAGATCATGCACATAGGGAAGACAAACCCTGACGCCACCTATAGGCTGGGAGGTGAGTTGCTGGCAGTCACAAAGGAGGAAAGAGACTTGGGCATCATCATCACTGATGACCTGAAATCATCCAAGCAGACCTCTAGAGCAGTAGGTAAGGCTAGGGGGATGTTAGGGTGTATAAGTAGGGGTATCACAAGTCGTAAGAGAGAGGTAATAATCTCTCTTTACAAGACACTGGTTAGGCCCCATCTGGAGTACTGCGTGCAGTACTGGAGGCCACACCTTCACAAGGACATTAACCAAATTGAGGCAGTCCAGAGAAGGGCAACCAAAATGGTGCAGGGACTGCATCAGAAGACATGTGAGGACAGATTAACTGAGCTCAATATGTATACTCTTGAGCAAAGGAGGGAGAGAGGTGATATGATTGAGACATTCAAACACCTTAAGGGCATTAACAAGGTGAAAGAGTCTAACATATTTAAATATAAGAAAAATAGCAGGACAAGAGGACACAGCATGGGATTAGAGGGTGGCCGATTAAGGGGGAATGTGAGGAAATACTTTTTCACAGAAAGGGTGGTGGATGCATGGAATGGCCTACCTCAGGAAGTGGTGGCTATGAATACAGTGCAGGGCTTCAAACAGGCATGGGATAGGCATAAGGGAGCAATACAGATGAGTATGAGTAGATAGACCACTGACAGAGCACAGGCCGATGGCACATTTATAAGGTAGAAAAAGAAATGGGCAGACTGGATGGGCCTTGCGGTCCTTGTCTGCCGACAACTTCAACTTCTATGAAGGTGGACAAAGCAATGGGGCCTGATGGGATTCATCCAAGAATTCTAAAAGAACTAAGGGTAGAACTAGTGACACCACTGACTACACTCTTTAACAAATCATGGGAGGATGGGGTGGTACCTGAGGACTGGAGGAGGGCAGATGTGATTCCCCTTCACAAAAGTGGGAGTAAAGCAGAAACAGGAAACTACAAACCTGTTAGTTTAACCTCACTGATAGGGAAAATGATGGAATCACTTCTGAAGGAAAGAATTGTCGAGTACCTAGAGGCCAGAGGGGCACAGGACCCAAGGCAGCATGGATTCACAGCGGGAAGGTCATGCCAGATGAATCTAATAGATTTCTTTGACTGGGTGACCAAAGTAGCAGATCAGGGAGGGGCTGTGGACATGGCCTACCTAGACTTTAGCAAGGCATTTGACTCTGTCCCACACAAAAGATTAATATACAAGTTAGCCAGCCTGGAAGTGGGTCCCAAGATGATAGCCTGGGTAAAGAATTGACTGGAGAATATGACAGAGAGAGTAATAGTAAATGGAGTCCACTCTGAAGAAAGGGGGGTTACTAGTGGGGTACCGCAGGGTTCAGTATTAGGACCGGTTCTCTTCAATGTCTTTATAAGCGACATTGCAGAGGGACTGGAAGGAAAAGTGTGTCTCTTTGCAGATGACACAAAGATCTGCAACAGAGTTGATGCACAAGGTGGGTGGAAAGGATGAGAAGGGACTTGGCAAGGTTAGAGGAATGGTCAAATGT
Organism: Neoceratodus forsteri; assembly: GCA_016271365.2. NCBI lineage: Eukaryota > Metazoa > Chordata > Ceratodontiformes > Ceratodontidae > Neoceratodus > Neoceratodus forsteri. Next base: position 112,460,430 of record JADMNL010000033.1, read on the forward strand.
ATGGCAGCTTAGAGTCAATGCTAAGAAGTGCAAGGTAATGCACCTGGGAAACAAAACCCAGGGAAGAGTACACAATGCGGGGTGAGATACTAACAACAACAAAAATGGAAAGGGACTGGGGGTAGTCATATCAGATTACTTAAGGTGGGCAAGCAATGTGAGAGAGGCAGTAAGGAAGGCTGGGGGGATACTGGGATGCATAGGAAGAGGCATCACCAGTAGAAAACAGGAAGTTATTATCCCTCTTTACAGACAGCTGGTGAGACCCCATCTGGAGTACTGTGTGCAGTTCTGGAGACCCAATCTCCGCAAGGACATAGACAAGATAGAAGTTGTCCAGAGGAGTGCAACTAAAGTGGTGCAGGGTCTGCACAAGAAGACATATGAAGAGAGACTAAAGGAGCTTAATATGTATAGCCTTGAGGAAAGGAGGGAGAAGGGGGACATGATAGAAACTTTCAAGTACTTCAAGGGAATCAACAAAGTACAAGAGGGTAGCATCTTTAAAAAAAAGAGGTGTGCAAGAACAAGGGGGCACAATTTGAAGATGGGGGGTGGCTCAGAGGTAATGTAAGGAAGTATTTTTTCACAGAGAGGGTTGTGGGTGCATGGAACGGCCTTCCGGAGGTTGCAGCTTATCCATTAGGTAGGGAAATGGGCAGACTGGGTAGGCCAAGCAGTCCTCATCTGCCGACAAATTCTACGTTTCTATGTTTCTATATAATCACAGAAGCTTGATGGCAGAAAAGGACCATATCGGCCCACCTAGTCTGCCCTCCCCCCCCCAGACCTCTCCTCCCTTCCAGTCCCTACCCTCCCTGATACTCGGCCCCATATGCTTATCCCATGCCATCTTGAATTCTACCACTGATTTAGCCCCCACCAGTCTGTCTGGTAGTCTGTTCCAGGGCTCCACCACCCTCTCAGTGTAGAAATGTCCTCTCACATTGTCCCCGTATCTTTTTCTTTGCAGTCTGAGGCTGTGCCCTCTAGTTTTGACCCCTCCATCCTCTTAAGTACACCCTCTTCTCGTACTTTATTGAGCCCCTTCACATATTTAAAAGTTTCAATCATGTCTCCCCTTTCCCTCCTTGTCTCCAGCATATAGAGATCCAGCTCCTTACACCTCTGCTCATCTGACTTTCTCTGCATACCCTGCACCATCTTGGTTGCCCTTCTCTGAACCCTCTCCAATGCATCTATATTCTTGTGGAGATATGGTCTCCAGAACTGAACCCCATACTCCAGGTGCGGCCTCACCATGGTTTTGTAAAACGGCATTATTACCTCCCTCTTTCTGCTAGTATTGCCCCTGCCTGTGCATGCCAACATTGCCTTTCCTGCCACCCTGCTACATTGGATTCCTGCATTAAGGTTCAAGGAGACTATGATCCCCAGATCCCTCTCCTGTTCTGTTACTTTAATTTCCTCCCCACATAAGGTGTACCCTACTCTTCTGTTCCTACTCCCCAAGTGCATCACAGCACACTTCTCGGCATTAAATTTCAGCTGCCATGTCCTAGACCATTTTTCAAGCGTCTTTAAGTCCTTTCTCATGTCCTCCACCCCCCCCGGGGTGTCCACCCAATTGCATATTTTTGTATCATCATCAAATAGGCACACCCTGCCCCTCAAACCCTCAGCAATATCACTGATGTAGATATTGAACAGAAGTGGACCCAAAATTGACCCCTGTGGCACTCCACTCTTCACTCTTCACCCTCGCTGTCCCAGAGTGCACCCCGTTTAACACCACCCTATGAGTTCTTCCTGACAGCCAGGCCTCCACCCAGCTTATTTTCCCACCTATCCCCAGGTTTTCCATCTTGCTCACCAGCCTCCTATGGGGGACAGTGTCAAAGGCCTTACTAAAGGCCAGATAGGCCATGTTCATCGCCCCCCGGTCAGTCACCTGAGTCACCCAATCAAAGAACTGAATTGGGTTTATCTGGCAAGACTTCTCCTTCATGAAGCCATGCTGTCTGCTGTCCTGCAAGCTACTCTCCTCCAGGTAATCCACCACCCTCTCCTTGATTAATGCCTCCATTACCTTCCCCACCACTGACATGAGGCTGACAGGTCAGTAGTTCCCCTTCACCTCCTTACTACCGCCCTTGTGTAAAGGCACTATGTCTGCCCTCTTCCAGTCCTCCAGCACTCTCCCCATATCCAGGGACAAGTTGAATAGCCTTGTCAAGGGTGCGGCCAACTCCTCCTTCAATTCCCTGATCACCCTGGGGTGTAACCCATCAGGCCTCATTGCCTTGTCCACCCTCAGTCTATCTAGCTCTGCCCTATACACAGTGAATGGGCTCAGATCCACCCATTTGCCCTCCTTCCCATTCAACTTCAGTGCAGGTCCCCTACCGTCCTTGTCCTCATCCTCCTCCCCCGTGAATACCAAGCTGAAGTACTTATTTAATAACTCTGCTTTTTCACGGTCCCTTTCCAGTTTTATTTCTCCCTCTCCCCTCAGCCTAGTAATCCCCTGCTTTGCCCATCTCTTCTCCCTCACATATCTGAAAAAGGTTTTATCCCCCCTTTTGGCCTTTTCTGCTATTTTCTCCTCAGTATCTGCTTTTGCCCTTCTGATCTTCTTCCCTGCAATACTCCTCTGAACATGTTGTTTCAAAACCAAGGGGGGAGGGTTTTTTCAGGGGACTTCCTGGTTCAGTTAAAGGTACAGTGTATATATCCACAGATATTGACTTTCTATATCTCTGATCCACAATGACGAAGCTCTTTTATACATAGAACCTTACACAGTAACAAGTTTATTATGTGAATTTATGGAAATGCCTTTAAGATTTCGTATAACTGTACTAATCATAACACTATTATTGTTTTATATGACTTCTGACTCCTTTTTCTTTAAAAAGGCTTTATTAACTGTATTCATTCTTATTTAAAATAGCCTTCATGTTTTTTGTACACAAAATGCACTTATGCACTTTACACAACACCTCTCTGGGTGTTTGGCATCATTCCTGGGACTGGATGGATGGAAGAAAATGGAAAAAGAATGAAAAGAGAGAACAAGTAGGAAGTTTAGTGGGGACAGTAAAGAGCTATGCTAGGTAGCCAATCTAGGGTTGGGGGAAAAAGAAGAAAAGCAAAGAGAAAAGTGCAAACTGTTGCTAGGAAATAAGGAGATAGAAAAATTGTCCATCAGTCACAGCTGAGAGTGTAGCCTAACTCCGCCACACTCTTCCTAACCTTTTTTAATCACATTTCCATAGCTTTCAGTACCCCTCCCTTGATAGCTTGCCATAACTCCTCCACTGCCCCATATTCTCTGTACCCTCCATTGTCTCCCTTACTGTCCTTCTCATCTTGTCAAAGTCTGTGCCTCTGAAGTCCATGACTGTAGTACTGGTTTTACTTGTCTCCTTCCCTGCCCTGACCCTGAACATTATCGTGCTGTGATCGCTGCTGCCCAAGGCTTCTCCCACCTGCACATCCTCCACACTATCCCCATTTGTCAGGATCACATCCAGCATTTAAAAAAAAAACTGAAGAGGGTTTGATGGGATGTTAAGGGCCTTCATTGTAGGTGTGGGCAAGAAATATGCACTTAAAACACTTTGGTTCGTAAGTTCTTCAAGATTCAAAATTTTTCAGATCTCTGGAAACACTTCTTAATAAAAGGCTTAGTCTGTGGTTCAGAAGGGCAGTGGGCAGCACATGCCATGCCTCTTTCCACGCAGGTAAAGCCACACATGCCCAAGCATCCACCAAATATTCTGAAAACTTTGTTGGTCACCATGTGACCACTTCATCCCCTCCTGCTTTCCTTGCTGTCCCCTCCTTACCTCATGGTCACACAGCTGCCACAAGGCATCTCCCCTTCAGCTCCTGTTCCTGACAGTTCTTGTTCTCTTCTGCATGGCCATCTAGATGCTTTTTTCTGTTCCCACCATCATGCTTTTGGGCTCTGCCCTTTGGTGTTCAGCCTGGTCTGCCTCACATAGATACATAGACAGTGTCGGCAGATAGGGGCCTATGGCCTATCCAGTCTGCCCATTTGAGCTTGTAAGTTCAGTTTATGTTTTCCTAGAAGTCTGTTGCCCCTTACCCCTGACCTCCAGAATTCCTTTATGTCTATCCCATGCATTCTTAAATCCCGTGATTGTTTCAGCCCCCACCACTTCCTCTGGCAGGGTGTTCCACTTGTCCACCACCCGTTCTGTGAAGAAATTCTTCCTCACGTTTCCTTTGAATCGTCCTCCCTCCAATTTCATCCCATGACCTCTAGTCCTGCAGCATCTTTTTTGCTTAAAAACAGTGTATTCCTGCACCCTGTTCCTCCCTGTAAGATACTTGTATGTCTCTATCATATCACCTCTCTCCCTCCTCTCCTCCAGGGAGTACATGTTCAGTTCCTTCAACCTGTCCTCATAGGACTTGTGATGCAATTCATGTACCATCTTTGTTGCCCTCCTCTGAACCTTCTCTACACTGTCTATGTCCTTACGTAGGTAAGGTCTCCAGAACTGTACACTGTACTCCAGGTGGGGCCTCACTAGTGTCTTCTATAGTGGAATTATGACCTCCCTTTTCCTGCTGGTGATGCCCCTGCCTTAGTCCTTTCAGTATTGCCACCCTAGTTAGAGGGTTGATTGAGTGCTCAGTGCAGCCAAGCCCTGATTCCACCAAGTGCTGCCTTCCCTTGGGGATAAGGAGACAGGACAAATGGTCCAAATACTGGCTGAATAGGAGGTGGACCTATGTAGGGTCCTGAAGGCTTCCCTGCTTCTTGTTTTCACCTGATCTAGGTTACTACTTAGCTCATTCCAAGCCTTCTTGCTTAATGATGCATGCCTTTTTTCCTCAGTCTCTGACCAGTTTTCAGTGCAAAGCTGTGCTCTGTTCTTCTCAGTAGTTTTTATTTTCAGTTTCATCCTGCCTTAGCCTAACTAAACGTCCTTTGCAACCACTGTTACTACCCTTTCCTCAAAACTGGTTAGCATTCATCCACCATTTGTGTTTCATTAATATTGTTCTGTTTCAGGCATCATTCAGTCTCAGGCATTAATCATTAGTCTATGTCAGAATTCTGTGCCTCCAGTCAGTTGTTCAGTCTTTACTTTCATTCATTTCTACTTATATACCTTGCACTCAATGGCTGTCAGGCTTCTTCATTGGCCTCCCACTACTTTCCTGCACTCAGGTGCATGCTACTGTAGCCGGTACCATTGCATGGCCTCCATGGCTCCCTTGCCCTGTACGCCAATGATTTCACTCTGCTCCTGAGAAGTCTGTACCTTGAGGACAGGTTTCTTGACTCTGACAGGATCCTTCTCTTTCTGCCCATCAAGTGAAAAAGTCCTGTTGTCCGGAGGAAATTTTAGCCATGCAGACTGACTCAGCAGCACCTCTTGATGTAACATTTAAGACTTCTGCTACCAGAGTGTGGTGCCTCTATTGTAAGTCCTCCTGAGATCCTTTAGCTGTGCAGAACACATCGGCAGAACCTTTAAAAGCTATTCCTGCCTACGCTGCCTGCGGTTCACCTTGTCTCCTCCTACTTCCCTTCCTCTGCCTCTCAAGGGTGAAGATTTTACAAATACTCAAATATCTGCCCCTCAAGGGCTCACCTCTGATGTCTTGCCCCTCAGGGGTTCAACGTCCTCCCTAGTCTTTGTCCAGGCTGGAGTGCAGGTTAGTGCCTTTCAGTGGCCATTGCTCTCCTACTATTTGCCTTGGGTGGTGGGCCTCCATCATAGGGAACCTCCTCTAGCTGCACAAAAGTGCTCACAGCACACTCACAGCATTACCATTAGAGGGCTAGAGAGACAGAGCCCTTCCTCTGAAATACTTTCCCTGAACTGGGGTTTCAAATTTGCAATAGTCAAGACAGCACTAATTCTAACCCTAGTCTGGAGGAAAGATGACCAAGGCCTTGGATCCCCAGAGATTTCCTCCTTTATGGGGGGGGTCCTCTTTCCTGTGCCAAATATCTTAATAGTTAAGTAGTTGGTTGGTGTCTTTACAGGGCCAGTTTTCAGTCTGGCTCTGGCTCTCTCATTGGGAATAATGCGCTTCTCTGTCTTCTGTTGTGCTTTTGGATGTTCTTCCCCAGTATGCCTTTGATCCTTGGACCCTGTTCTTGCTATACCTCATGGGGTTGGAGCCCTTCTGGGTTCCACATACTTGTGACACCCAACAGGGTAGTAGTCCTCAAAGCAGGGACAGAGAAAGCATATGCAAAATTCACAGTTCACAAGCACCACATGCTAATCAGTCTCAATCAATCCTAAACCGATAAAGGAGCCTGATGATGCTATGAATTAAAAGGCTTAACCTGTGGTTTGGAGGGGCAGCAGGTGACACACCCCATGCCCCCACATGCATGTCCAAGCATCCCATGGATGCTCATAAATTTTTATTGCCACCTTTCTCTTCTCCTTCTCCTGCTGCACCTCTTTGCCCTTGGAGTTGGGCCTTCTACCCTAATGAGCCTTTGATCCTTGGATCCAGTCCTTGCAACACCTTGATGCATTGGAACCCTTTTGGATCCTGCATCCCTATGACACCCCAACAGGGTAGTAGTCCCCATAGCAGGGACACAGTCTGCAAAAGTTACAGTTCACATTTACACAAGTACCTCATAGTACTCAGTCTCAGTCAGTTCTAACCCACTCAAGAACCTGATGACCCTATGAATCACAGAAACATTGAAATATAGAAAATGATTGCAGGAAAAGGAAAATCTGCCCAGCTTACCTAGCAGCCCTATGTAGGCCCTAGTGGCCATCCCTCCCCTTTACCTCTACCCTCTTTATAGGAGGCAGTATAGCGCAGTGGCTTAAGGCTCTGAGCTGCAAACCTGGAGACATGGGTTTGAATCTCACAGCCCCCACTTGCATACTGTGTGACCCTGAGCAAGTCAATTAACTTCCTTGTGCTCCCAGGTTGCACCTGTAGACAAGCTTCAACTCAGTGTGTCTCTCCTGGTTAAAACAAATTTATAAAAAAACTCTACCTTTTCCACTTATTATAGTCTTGTGCCTCTCCCCTCCTACCTTAAAGCCTCCCACCAATTTGGCCTGCACCACCTCCTCAGGCAGTCTGTTCTACTTGTCCTGCAGTCTTTTGGTACAAAAGTGCTTACAAGCACTCTTCCTGAATCTTCCCCCTATCAGTTTCAGCCAATTCCCCCGAGTACCTGTGTTTGTACTCAAGACAAATACCTGTATGTCTTTACAATCCATCATATTTATCCCATGTAAGTACTTATATGTTTTTGTCATGTCCCCACCTCCCTCCTAGTCTCTAAAATATACATATCACATTTGAGCGGCCTCTTCTCACATGTTTGTGCCTCCTTACCCTGGATCATTTTGGTTGCCCTTCTGTGTACAACATCCACCCTGTTGCAGTCCTTGTGCAGATATGGACTTCAGAACCTCGTCCTGTACTCCAGGTGTAGACACACCAATGATCAGCCTAGTAGAAGGATCACCTCCTGGGTTTTATGCTACTGTTAAGGTTCTTACTAAGGGGGTAAGGAGCAAAGAATGCAATTAGCCCATAAATGGCTCCTATATATTATATGTAATACAGTAATTGTGCCCCTTTTAAAATGCAGTTGTCCAATCTGTATTTAAACTCTTTTATTTTTACTAAGAATAATATTAAGAGGTAGATTATTCCATGCATTGATGATCTTTTGTGTGTAATACTTCCAAATGTTAGTGTAAGATCTGCATTTTTTAAAATGCAATGGATGTCATCTCGTTTTCACAACATCCTTAAAATCCAACTGAAGCTCATTAATCAGAAAGAGATCTTCACAAATATCATTCATAAGTAGCAAGTTACCTCTAAATCTGCTAGTTTCAAGTGACATCAAATTTAAATGTTTTAAATGGTCCTCATAAATATTATTTCTTTCCTCATACATCATTTTAGTAGCTCAGCACTGAATGTTTTCTAGTTTTTTCATATCCATTTTTTATAGGGCTATCATAAGTGACTTCTGTAATCTACAGCGAGACATATGTATGCTCTGTATAGGGGCATAACCACCACTCTATCTCTGCTATTGAATTGTTTTCTAATATTCCATAGTACTTTGCCACTGCCATAACGGAAGCACACTGTTTGTTAAAATTCAGTTTATCAATAAAAATATCTAGAACTTTCTCATGATTGACAATTTTTAGTAATGTATTTCATACAGTATAGATGTGAGGGATGGATTGCTGACCAAACTGTATAACACAACACTTATCCATGTTGAAATGCATCCCACATCTGAAGCCCACCTGGTGATTTGATCGAGATCAGAGAGAACTGATCCCATTTCAACTAGATTGCAGACAATTCCACCTACTTTGACACCATCTGCACATTTATCAGCCCAGTTACTGACATCCTTAAACATGTCTGACACAAAGATCTGAAAAAGAGTACATCCCAGGACTGAGCCCTGCAGAACGCCGCTGGTTACTTCCCCAGACTCAGAGAAATATCCCATTATACAGACTCTTTGAGTCCAACCTGAGAGCCACGACCTAATCCAATTATGAGGTATTTATTTAGATCGATATTAACCATTCTTTCTATTACTGCCCAATGCAGGATGGTGACAAAAACTTTTGTGAAATCCAGGTAGACAAAATCTACAGGTTTTGTCTGTTCTGGTTACCTGACACTTTTTTATAAAAAGTCAATAGATTTAATATACAGGATCTCCCTGCAATGAACCCATGTTGGTCAATAGCAACCTTTTCTGTCTTGGTGATGTATTCAATTATTTAATCTTTCAGAATAGATTCTAGTATCTTCGCTGGAACAGAAATTACACTTATTGGTCTAAAATTACAGATGTGCTCTTTATTCTTGTCTTCTGGATTGGTATGACATATGCAGTTTTCCAGTCATCAAGTAGGATCCATTGCTCTAATGATACCTGGAAAAGTACTTTTAGTGGACATGCAATGTTATATTTAAATTTTTAAGAACGTGTGTGGAAATACCATCTGGTCCTGTAGAGCCTCTCTTTTTTTTTTAATTAGTAATCTTCTTGATAATGTTTTCTTCTGGTATTAGTGGAAGTACAGTATCTCTTATTTTACATTATATGTCTGTTATTAGAATTTTTTTTATCTTTACTAAAAATGAAGCAAAAATATTTATTAAAGATATTAGCCATTTCTGTTGGGTCTGTTATTTGTTTATCCTCACGTGCTATTGGGCATAAATTCATACCTGATGATTTAAGTGAGTTCACATAACGATAAAACAGTGTTATATTATTTGTCTTGCAGTTCCTTGCCATTTGAATTTCCATCCATTTTTTCGCATGTTTGATTTTGTTTTTGCATTTCTTAAGTGTATCCTTATATTTTGACAGTCAGTTGAATCTTCTGTTTACAAGTATTGTGTATATAGGTATTTTTTCTAAATGTTATTAATTTAAGAATCCCTTGATTGAACCATTTGGGTTTCATGTCCCTAGTGTTATATTTGTTAACTTTTTTTATTTGTTCATCACATAGCAATACAATAGTGGTTTTAATAGTATCCCACATGATATTAATATCTGTATTCTTGAGTTCCTTTTTGGTGCTGATTCCCCTCCCTATGCATTCCAGCATCTTGCTTGCCTGCCCCACAGCCTTGCTACATAGATACATGTAATAATTTATCAGCAGATAAGGACCTCTGGGCCCACCCAGTCTGCCCTAGCAATGCCTACCTATTTTGAGGCCCAATGCCCAAGTCAAGCACTGGGCATCCTCCTCTTACCTCCAGGATACCCCTGTGTCTGTCCCAGTCATACTTAAATCATGAGGCAGTTTTAGCCCCAACCACCTCCGCTGTGAGGTTATTCCATGCATTCACCACCCTCTCTGTGAAAAAGCACTTTTGCATGTAACCCCTGAGCTGACCCCCCCAACTTCATTCTGTGATCCCTTGTCTTGGAGCATCTCTTACTTTGGAAGATGCACCCCTGCTGTACTCTGTTTATACCAGTAAGGTATGTAAATGTCTCTATCATGTCCACTCTCTCCCTCCCTACTTCCAGGTAATACATAATCAACTCCCTTAGTCTTTCCTCATAGGACTTCTCATGCAGTACCCGTACCATCTTAGTAGCCCTCCTCAGCACTGCCTCCACCCTGTCTATGTCTTTTCTCAGGTGGGGCCTCCAGAACTAGATGCAGTACTGAGGTGAGGCCTCTCCAGTGTCACTTACAGGGGCAAAATGACCTCCCTCCTACTACTGGTGATACCCCTTCCTTTGCATCCAAGCATTTGGCTAGCCTTTCCCACCATCTTGTCACACTGTCCAGCCTCTTTGAGGACATCTGAGATGATAACTCCCAGGTCTCTTTCCTGCTTCATGACTGCCAGTTCCTCCCCTCCTAGTCTGTCTGTTGCCCCTGGGTTCTTCTGCTTTATGTGCATGATCTTGCAGCTTTTTGCATTGAATCCCAGATTCCATACTCCAGACCCTTCCTCCAGTTTTTTAAGGTCCTCCCTCATCCTTTCGACCCCCCCAGTATGTCCACCCTATTACATACCTTTGTGTCATCTGCAAATAAGCATACCTTTCCACTCAGTCTCTCTGCAATGTCCACATTAAAGACATTGAAGAGGACTGGCCCCATCACCAACCCCTGCGGCTCCCCACTCATCACCTCTCCCTCTCCAGAGTGTTCCCCATTTACAACCACCCTTTGGCTCCTGCCAGTAAGCCAGTTCTCCACCCATTTTAATATTTTAGGACCCAACCATGGGCTGCACAGCTTGTTTACTGTACTTCTATGAAGGACTGTGTCAAAAGCCTTTTTTGAAATCCAGATAGGCCTCACCCACCGCCCTGCCCTGGTCTACCACCTTAGTCAGCCAATCAAAAAACTCTATTAGATTTGACTGGCAGGACCTCCTCCTGGTGAATCCATGTTGTCCCAGGTCCAGCAGGCTATTTATCTCAAGATATTCAACCATCCTTTCCTTCAGCAAAGTCTCCATTACCTTGCCCACTACTGAAGTCGGGCTGGCTGGTCTATTCTTTCCAACCTCTTCCCTATCACCACCTTTGTGGAGTTGGACCATATCTGCTATCTTTCAGTCACCTGGTACCTCCCCTATTTTCAGCGATAGGTTGAACAGTGCCATGAGGGGTGCAACGGAAACCTCCTGGAGTTCCTTCAACACTCTGGGTTACACTGCATCCAGACCCATGGCCTTGTTGCAGTGTGCAGTGGATTTAGTGGAGTTTCAGTTTTCTGTTATAACCCCATGACCTTTCTCTTCTGCTATGTATTCCAGAACTCCTTCTCCAAAATGTATAGTGAGTTCTTGCTTTTTTTTCTCACAATGCACATTACCATATATTTTTTCATGTTAAAGATTAGCTGCCAGATCTTGAACCATTTTTATAGTTTACTCTGGTCCTCCCTTAGTGTCCTAATCCACTCCTCAGCATCCAACCTCATGCAGATCTTAGTGCTATCTTCAAAGAGGCAGATCTTGCCCTACATGCTCACACCTATGTCACATATAAATACATGTTACAGAGGATAGTTCCTGGACTGAGCCCTGTGACACCCCACTTGTAACCTGTTTACCAATTGAGAATTTGTTATTTGTCAACCGCTGTGTCCTCCTTATCAGACAGCTTTCCGCAAAGCTGCCATCAGCTCTTCCACCCCTAGTTCCCTCAGCTCATTGATCTGTCTCCTGCAGAGGACTGAGATAAAAGCTGCATTGAAGTCCAGGTACAGTGTGTTGACTGCCATCCTTTACTGGCCACCCTAGTTACCCAGTTGAAGAATTTTGTTGGGTTCATCTGGCATGATCTCTCCTTGGTGAGACAATGCTGTCATTCATCTTCAACCCATTTACTTCAAGGAGCTCTACCAGTCTTTCCCCTTAGTATTTATTTAAGAGTTTTACCAGGAAGGGATACTGAGTGGAGTACCACTCGATTCCAGATGTGTCCTGGGGACAAATACAATGTAACAATATGAAGCAAACAAAATAGCAATAGAACAATAAGAGATGATAGGTGCAGGCAATATAACAGCAAGGTTGCAACACCTATGTCCTCAAGTACTCTGTCTTCCCCACTATAATGTCAGACTGACTGGTCTGTAGTTGCCAGACCCTCTCCCTTTCCTTATCTTCCCTCCCTTCCCTTCCCTTCCTCCACTTCCCTTCCTCCTCCCTCCCTCCCTCCCTCCTTCCTTCCTTCCTTCTTTCATTCTCTTCCTCCTTCCTACCTTCCTTCTATGTTTGTGCAGAGTGACCACATCAGCAGTTCTGGAGTCCCTGTGGAGAACTTCTGTGTCCCATGAGCAGGACAAAATATATGATAGTGCAGCTGCCATTACTCCAGGTACTTCCTTGAGTATCCTACGTTGAAGCCTATCTGGCCCCATTGATTTATCTTCCAAAACCCTCTTAGTCCCTTTAGCACTCTTTCTTTCATGATACATCCTAGACTGATAGTGCTTCCTCTCTCCTACTACCCTCCCCCCTCACTCTGGTAATGGCGTCTTCTTTTACTCTGTAGCTGCAAAACAAAAATATCAGGTCAGTATCCTCATCTTACTCAGCCCCCCTTCCCATTTTTCTTTTTTTTCAGCTACAGAATACCATCGTTGACTTTATGTTTCATCTGGTTTTATCAGAACAATGCCTTGTCTCCTGCTTCCCCCACCACCCTTGGAATTCTAGGCTCTGTATTGACCTTAGCACTTCTTACTCTCCCACTGGGCTCTGTGGTTGTCCTTAGGTAAACTTCCCTGTCTGTTTTCTTCTGGTTACCATTGTACTGTTTAAATGCCTTCCTCTTCTTTCTCATTGCTCCTTTTACATCCAATGTGAACCACAGTAGCCCTCTTGTTCTCTTATTAACCAACCAAACACAGCTTGCCGCAGCCTGAAACACACCTAATTTGAACCCTTCCCATTTTCCTTCTATCACTTCTATCCTCACTGTTCCCTTCATATTAGATCCCAGCAACCTTTGCAATATATCAAAATCTGCTTTTCTGAAGCCTCAGACATTCACTGTGCCATATCCCTTCATGGCTTCCAGCTGGACCTCCCATACTGTCTTGTAGTCACTTTATCCCCATGGTTCCTGGAGTACTGCATTTTACACCAGCTCATTGTGAGCACCAGGTCCCTTGCAGGTTCCTGAACCCATTGTGCTAGAAACACCTACTGGCATGCTTCCACTAGGAGCTGGTTCCCGGTACTTGATATGACCCAGACCTTCCAATTCATGTTTGGTATGCTGAAATCCCCTACTATTGGTACCTCCCAGCTGTCTTCCTCAGGATCTCCCGTAGTTCCCTGTTGACCCCTGGTCTTGGCCTGGTGGTCTGTAAACCATCACAACTCTGATTTGTTCCCTTGTCCTGTGGCTACCAGAACCCACAAAGTCTCTAAACCTCCCAGATTATTTAGCTCTGTAGCCTGGATGCCTTCTCTCACATAGAGTGCTATCCTCTCCATTGCCCTTTTCTCTATCCTTCCTAAATAATATATACAATAGTATGAACATCCATTTGGTGGGAGAGACCAGCAGGGCCCCCCTCCCTTGTTTTAATCATTGCTAGTGTTTCTAAGGTGCCTCTCTCCTTTATGGTTATTATGTCTCTTAATAAGTGCTACATAGTGTATACCACCAGGTGTGAGCCAGTCCTAAAGGTCCATTTACCCTCTGCCACCTACAACACACACAAATACAGGCACAACATTCTCTAGGTAAATAGCTAATTATGTTTAATCAAGATTTTCATAGCAAGTCAAGATCTGTAAGGCAAGAATATAAAAGTTACATTTTACAAGTAGGGCTGTCTTTCTTTTTTTTCTGATAGGACTCATTAAACTTGTTCTGAGTCAGTGTGATTGAAGAATGTTGCCTGGCACTTTCAGGGGATCAAGACCATGGAAAAAACCTTTTGCAGTGTTTTTTTTTTTGGTTTGTTATTGTCGCTGTGTTCTTTTGTGTAAATTAAATCCTTTTCTAGAGATCAATAATGGGCTCTTGGCACAATCATTATTTTCCCATATTTACTCAAATGGCAATCTTGCAATTCAGAGACATAGAAGCCACTCAGCTCATTTCCTGTTTAATGGCACTTTACATTTAGGCTTAGCCCTGGCTCATGCTGTTTCAGCCTAGTGTGCTGCAAGCTAATATCAAAGTGCATAAACATGCATCTGCTTTTTTCTACGGCCATGGAGAGCAGGTGCAGAGAAACAACATTTTGCTTAAGGGTAGCAATCTGACTAATAAGCTTGGATGTGTGTCCATGCTTAAGCTATGTATTTGCTGTGTGGCAGGAAGGGTGGACAAGACGGACCCTAAGGGCCAGATTTTTGACAGGAGCATGCTGACACGCAGCTGCATTTTCCACTTCACCGGCATCTTCCCACATGTGCAAAAAGTTTATTTCCTTATTTTCAAAGGCTCTCAAGTTTTTGTAACAGATGGTCTGCACTGCAATTTTTGCAACAGTTTATCCAGAGTTTAGACAAAGCTAGAACACATCTAAGGTCATCTAAGTTGTCCAGAACTCTGGAAATGGTTGCAGATTAATGCATAATTGAGGCATTTGAACATCCAGCTCAAAAACATGTTCATTACTACAACACAATGCTACTGCACTACTATGCTTCAAAAGTTTTCTTGGGGAGAGGGCATTATGTACCTGTGGTATCTCTCCAGGCTATTGAGATTGTGGCTTTCTCCCTATGCATTATACACCTTGATGACACACAAAACCATTCACATAAAAGCATTCATACAGTCAAGAATGCACCCACAGCTGCATGCATGTTACACACAAATATCTGTATACAAATACACTGATGCATGCATCCCATATGAATATATGAATGCACATACACAAATACCATACACATATGAATACACTGACAGATTCAAATATCCATGTGTGTACTTGGGCACATATACCATATGTGTTATCAACACATACTTATACACATGCATACTGATGCACACATCCACACATACATCTTTCACATGTAAGGGCACTTAGAGACACATACACTGAGACATACACCCTAAATATACTTCATAGTGTACTTCCACACATACATATATTATATGTGCACTCATATACAGTACATATACATATTATTTATTATCTATTAAAACATATTTGGCCAGGTGAGCAGTGCACACTGAACTGAGAATTGTTAATTTCTGGAAGAATTGTGCAGAAAAGGGGAACATAAAGCTGGTAATACATCATTACAGAGACAATGAGCAGATTTGTACAGTATACAAACAATAGATCATTGTTGCCAGACTAATCACTATAGAGCAGCATAAAATCACAAAACAAATGTAGAACCAAACCATCAACTAAGGGAAAAGAGGGTGAATTAACTTAGAATACATACAAATAACAGACAATAGAACAAATTCACTAATTAGAATTTTACAGCTTTATAATTATGTTATAATTGTTTTGTTAGATTAGCTAGAACAGGAGCACCTGAGTCTATTTAGCACACTGCCACATTTGCAGGTCAAGTTGGAAAGCAGCACATTTAATCTAAGTGGGAAAGTTCCAAAATCAAGGAATCCGCCATGAGAAAGCAGTTGACTAATACAGTAAAATTACAGCTGCAAGGGATAATGAGCATATCCTAACAGGTTCAATATATTCTGTGAGACCCATATGTTATTCCTACAGAAATGCACATGCTGGAACACACTCAGGCAGTGAGATTTGGAATGTGGGCAAATCACATGAAAAATTAATGAATCACTTCACTCATCCCTGATTACTATAAAAAATAAACATTCTTTCATCTCATGATCCCCTTCTTATACACATGAACACATTTAATAAATGTAGGTACTATTCACAGTTTTGATTCTTGGTGTTTCTTTGATGACAATTATCAAATCCTTCTATCCTTACCAGCCTGCCTCTGCTACTTACCTTGCTATAAACAAAACTGAGACACTGACTCCATATAGGGTCTTCTGTTGTGTGTAAGAGGTGGTGGGGGGCAGTACTCTGCCAAAGAAATTATACTGAAGTTTAAATTACTGTATTAATAATGAACAGACATGCCATCTATTGTCAACATCCCCAACAGTGACGAGAACAATGATAACCATCAGCATTGTTACCATTGAGACAAAGTGTTTTTTTGTGGGGGGGGGGCCGCTGCCCCTCCCTCACCACCACTGAGGGTCTATGCCCTCCATATCCCCCATCTCTAAATAATTAACTCCAAGTCAGAGTTGGTTCGGGGTGGGGGCAAAACACCAGGAATCTCAGCGACACCATACAGGAGAGATTTTGGCGCTGTGGTGGTGTTTGCTGTAAGATTGTCATTGTGATGGTGTGCTACAGTTGTTTGGGTATGGTCTGTAGCATAGCCTAGAGGTTAGAATAATGAGCTGTGAGTGAGATTGGTACACTCAGCAGACCTGGGTTTGATTCCCACAATTTCCTCTTCCATACTGTGTGACCCTGAGCAAGTCACTTAAATTCCCCAGTGCTCCTGATTTGCCCCTAAAAACAGGCATTCAAAATTCACAGTAGAAAACTTAGACTCTTTCTTGAGTGGGGTAAACAAACAACTTAATGATCTGGGGGAAGAAAATAGGGTTACAAAAATAATATTCAAATGAGACCAGGAAGATTACAAAAATAAAAAGGGTTATACCTGATTTAAAAATAAGAAAAACAGAAAACAGTTTGGCTATTCATGTAATACAGATTCAGACTCCTCACTGTATCCCTCTGGCAATGAAACAGAGGGGAACAAACAAACACAAATATCAGGTCCATCACCGCCTTGTTAAGGGAGAGAACAACACAGGGGTAGGAGACCTCAACAATAATGTTCAAGGAGGGGATACCAGTATATCAGTGAGTCCCAAGAAAAAAAACAGTTCAAGACCCAGGAGAAGGAGGATCAGGAGAAAGAGTAGAAACAGAAAAAAGTATAGACTTAACAGACAAAAGAAGAGAAAACAAACAGAAAGAGGTATCAGAACTAACAGCCCAGACAAGGTCACAGGTGAAACTGACTAAGTCTTCAATTTATCTAAAATGATTCTCTCCCCAGAGGAGAAAATACTTCTTACAAAAGGTTTATCTTTGTGTCCACATGAGCCAGTAAAATATTTTGTATTAAAGTTGGATTTGAGTTGCTTTTACAGGAAATGAAGCCTACATTTCTTTTTTGACAATTTGCCTCCTACACACAATACAAATATACTCGAGAAAGAGAAGAGGAGCAGTTTTTTTCCATATACACTTTTCTGCTTCTCCTTGGAGTAGGAAGGCAGCTCTGGCCCCTCCATCAGAGGAGATTTGGCTCTCCAGCCAGGCTTCCCACCACCCATCCCACACAGCCATCCACCATGGGGTACCCCCCCATGATAGGGCCAGTGGCAAGGGGTGCTGGCCTCCCCACACCCCTAGAAGCCAACATCCAGATTGCTGGGGGTCAGCATGGGCACAGCCAGTCATCATGGAGCCTGCCAACTCTGTATTTTCCTCCATTTTTATACCCAGGGCCCATGAACGTGCAATGGGCGGGGTTACTGTCTCCACCTCCACTGAGGCAGTCTAACACCCTAGACATGGGCCCTCCCCATTCTGGCAGCTCACTTGTGCCGACACCTAGCCACCACTGGGTGAGTGTCTACAGCTTGCTGCACTGTCCCCCTTCCCCTGAGGAAGGAGAGCTGTTGGTGGATGCTCAATCCTTCCTCACACCAGCTGACCCCCAAGTGGCCCGAGTCCATTCTCGAACCCGGGTTACTGACATGGCACAAGGTGTAGGATCCAATACCTCAACCCTCAGCACCACCATGCCAGCTAGAAGAGAAGAGTTTTAAGTCAGAAAATGAATTTAAAATCTACGTACATGCCACTAGGGACAATTCCACAATATATTGAAACATATATGTCCATTGTTAATAAGGATATTAAAAAAGAATGGTGAAAGAACAAAGAAATATAGACCATAGGACAAGATTTAATCTGAAAGCAGCAGAATATGCAGCATAAAGAAGATTATAGAAAGATGATACCATCATTATCAAAAATGCAGACAAGGGCAGGACCATAGATGTAATGGATTACCAGGTGTACAAGGAACAGTGTGAGGCACTTTTAAGTGACAGGCAGAACTACTTGAATATTCCTGGGGATCCCTTACCTGATATTACAAACTGAATTAAGGGAACTATGAGTAGGGCAGCAGACAGGGGATGCATCACAGATTGGGATCAATATGCACTTTTGAGAAAAAAAATTCATCAACTCCTACTTTTTTTACACTGTGCCAATGATTCATGAAAGTTCAACTAAATCGCCTGGAAGACCAATAGTGTCAAGGATAAATTCAGTACTGGAATCCTTCTCAATTTTCATAGATTATCATAATAGACTAATTGTTGAGACTACAAGTGCATACCTTATGGATAGTTTACATGTAATTCAGGTATTGTTAGCATCAAATGAGAGTATGGATAACACTGAACAGTATATTCTGGTTACATGGGACTTAAAACATTTATAGACCTCAATCCCATATCAAAAGGGATGTGAGGTATTATTAGAAGCCTTGGAGGTGCATAGGGCTGAAAATAACCCACTGAACAGCTTTTTGGTGCAACTGGCAGAAACAGAGCGTAGGCAAAATTACTTTAAATTTAAGAATGACGTCTACCAACAGACAAAAGATATGACTGTAGGGTCCGTCTGGCACCTTCATATGCCAACCATTAAATGGATTACTTTAAAATGAAATTTGTCTTTGGTAATAATAATCCATTCTGGGAAATGGTGCTTCTTTGGAAGCACTTTGTTAATGACATTTTGCTCATATGGAAGGATAATGAGAATGATCTTGAAAAATTTAATGAGTTTTTTAAATACCTGTACTGACCATTTGAGTTTTGTAAAAAATCATAGCCAGCTGGAAATTCCCTTCTTAGATCTAACAATCTTTACAGAATAAGGGAAATTGTACAAAACTGCATAGGAAGCCTACCTATAGAAATTCTCTATTGATGGCAGACAACTACCACCCAAAAAAAAACTAGCAGATTCAATTCCCTATAGCCAGTTTCTGCAGACAAAATGTAATTGTGTCCAAGAAAGAGATTTTGAAGTGGTTGCAACAGATATGGAAACCAGATTTGCAGAGAGGGGTTATGGTTGGGATGTTATTGCAAAAGCTAAAGAGAAAGTTGCAGCTCTGGGTAGAGACACACTACTACAAACAGGATCTGAACCTAAAGATAAATGTACAGACCAGATAATATTAACCAGAGCATACAATGACTGGTTCTCCAATATTCGGAGAATAGTGTTTAAACATTGGGATGTGCTTAAACTCACTCTATAGGAGAAAAGACTTTGCAAAACCTCCCATAGTGATAGCAAAAAAGAACAAACCTTTGGGAGCTAGAATAATGCATACTGAACATAGGCCTCCAAAGCATGGTTGCGTACCTTTCTGGAGCAGTGATAACTAAAAGGGAAATTATCCATGTGGCCACTGTATATATGTAACCCCCTCACAAATTTGAGGTTTACTTTGTTGTCTTCCTGGGCTCCTCAATGCCCACTGCCAGGCTGACATCCTGTCTAAGTTTAATCCTGTTTATTCATGTGAGAGTGCCATGTTGACCCTCCGCACCTGTCCCTTTAAGAACTTAGCTAATATGTGTATAGTGAATGGTCTGAGCTGAGTCAAAGTGATTTAGTGTTTGTAACTGGCCAGACACTGCTCTGTTTTGATTCATTCTGCAGTCAATACTTGTGCAGAGGTAGCCTGTGTGGAAACTGTGCTTATTTACTGTTTACATGTTGTTATATTTGAATTAGAGGAGTTTGTTTAACCTGCTTTCCTTGCAGTTTATGCCTTTGGAATGGAAGCCACCATATTACATCCAGGTCTTCCAGTAATTGGACCAATTAGACTCTGGGGGCCTAAAATGGATCCTGGCCCAAGTGTCTCGTGGGAAGGAAAACTGTAGTTTTTGTAGTTTTTAGGTTGGCACCAAAACTAACCTGGAGGGGGAGCCCTAACTGTTACTGACAGCTTCCCCAGTCAACCTGAATCCTGGATTACAAGGGAAATCCCCAGAACTGCATTAGTCAGAAGATTAGTTAGAGTTGGAGTCTGGAGTGTGAACAGCTCGAGCTTTCAAGCAGCTGCTCCTTGAACTAAGTGTAGGGGAATCAATGGGAAGAGGCTTAACTTGCTTCCCTGCCACATTTCTCCTGCCTGGTAGCAGAAGTTGAGCTTGTTCTGATGTAAGAATCCACTCCTCTACACTGTGTGCTCAAACAGACAGAGTTGCTGCAGTGCAGGGGTTGCTAGCCCAGCCACAGTTCATAAGATTCCAAGAAATGCACTGCACTCCCATGCATCAAAAACTGAGGCAAATTCAAAATCCAAATCCAAATAGCTTAATTTGGTACATTTCAACACCTCACAGTGGAGCTGGCTTCTCCTTGCAGACTATCCCTAGTCTGCAAGGAGTACCCAGCTCCACTGTGAGGTGAATCAGGATGCCATATAGTATTTGTACTGTAGTTATACACATACATGATTTGTTTTCACAGAGAACCCCACAAAGAACTGAATTTTATGAATTCATACAATACATGTTCCTGAAATAGCAGTGTGGCAGTCACATGTTTGTCAGTCTGACATAAAAACAAAATTGTTCTCACATGAACCTATTTATTGAGGCTACATCAAAGGCACACTGCTTCTATGAATTAATGGAATGCAGATTTATTTTATATCTGTTAAACAACCCTGTGTTATATAGTCAGAATAGAATGCAGTGTTTTGATGACAGAGAACTGACATCTGTGATATAGACAAGGCAATTTCTCACAGACATTCATTCATGCCACTAAAATTCAGCACTGCACCCCAAATGATCAACTTTTTATGAGAACAGAAAGACATGGTTTAAGCATATCTCTCTAAACACAAGCCAGATGGGTTAGTAACAAACTGAGTGAAAACAACTAGCTCTACAGACTGCTCTAACTAGAAACTGCAACAGCTTATTCAGTCAATCAGGGATTTAATTGGTGAAGCAGCATGCTGGACAGGTATGATGTCATTGCTCACTGACGGGGACAGAAACATCTTCACTGTTTCAGTTACTGCAGAGCACATTAACAGATGTGGATTTTAAGAAAACCACAAAGCCAAACAGCATGTTATTTTTAGGAAACACTAATCATGACACAGAGACATGTATTCAACTAAATCCAAGCTTTCTATGAAATAGGTGTGCATTTGATCTTTAAATGAGAGTACAAATCATTTGTCTAGATTCACGCTCCTTCCTTGTTCATGACCCCAAAATAAATCAGATTTGTTTTCATGTTTAACCTGGCTAGTGTGCATAGTATTAGTTAGGTTATAGTACTGACAGTGTGCATGTGTATTGCTAACCTTATTTTACAGGGGGTCTACAGGAATATTGCTGAGGGTCCAGACCTGGTGGTAAGTGTGAAGGGTGTGTGCATATCATTACTGCTATATACAAATTTTGTGTTAACTGCTGTTATAGATACAGAACCACAAGAAGGGTTAGTGGGTGGTTGTAGCTTCTCAGAGGGCTATAACAAGCTAGACAGACACACACAATACTTTTACTCTGAGTGGAGGCATCTAAATACCAAATCCAGGCATTAACCTGTGTTTAGACATACAGGCAGGGGTAGTAACACCTAGGAGTTACACATGCAGCAGCAATACAGTACTTATAAAATAAAGAAAATCAAGAATGTGGTCAGAAATGAGGAACTAACTATTCATGAGTTCGTAACCTGACAAACATCTGGAGTGATTTATTCAATACAATGCCCTTATGACCTAATTTATATAGAGAAAACATCAAGGCAATTAACAGTATGTATTAATGAGCACAAGGGATACATAAGATGTGGTGACCTCAGATCACCATTGGTGAGACATTTTAAGGAAGCTAATCATCAGTTACCCACACTGAAATTTTTTGGCTGGAAAAAGTTCAAAATAACAAAAGAGGGAGATTAAGTTACTGTTACTAGAGGCTTACTAAATAGATAGGTTTAACACAACAAAATCAAAATATGGTTTAAATGGTTTAAATGATTGTATTGATTGGCTGATAACATTATAAACGTATTGTTGTGGTGGCTAGAACATTTGGAAATGTATCAGATTTCACAGTTTACATAGTCAAAAATACAGATGTTTTAGTCTCCTTTTCCTCCCTTCCCCATCCCTTCCAAATATTTGAACATATACAGTACATAGAAACTATTTAGAGGTTTCTACACTCTTAACACCTCCCCCTCACATAACTTCTCTAATCCCCCCCAAAAATAAAAATATTCTATGTTTAGTTTATTTATATAGAAAAAGGCTTCCAGATGCCTCTGGAGCAATTTAGGATAAGTCACTCATGTATGTGTACCCCTTCCTATAAGTACCTGATGAAGAACAGGGTATGATAGCAATAATATATGGAGTCATGATTTACAGTGGACCCAAATATATAGTGTGCCTCTGCACAGCACTTTAATTCGCCCAGAAAGGTCCCCTTTAAACTACACTGTTTAAAACTACTTAAATGTTTTCCCCGCTAAAGCCAGATATGCAGGTATCTTCTGATGTAAATTGGTGCTGCTATGTTGATATCTAGCAGGTTAGGTGAACCCCAAATACTTTTGTGCTCATGCATGCTCCCATCCTGATGTCACTCACAGCATCGGAGGTGTGGTGCATCTCATTGACCAGTTTTGGCTGACCAACATTATTTATTTAGAGTGGATTTGTTATGGCTGTCCTACATGCTTCTGTTGAGAGGATTAAAAGCAGCCAACAATATTGAGCTTTACTCCATGGTAAGAAAAAAAAAATCACTTTTTATGTTGTTTTTTTAAATGGAATTTGCGGAGACAAATTTCTCATTTCAGCTGTCCTCATATAGGCTCCCTACAAACACAAAAACAGGATAGTTAAAAACAATGAAATTAAATGTATGTACAGTAAATAGATTTTGAGTGTGCACACGCACACATTTTTTACATGTATAAGATGGTGTTTACTTACTGTTACCTTGTCACTTCACCTTTAGAATGCTAAATTAATGCCACAAGGATTGGTGTGATTGTTGTTTATGGGTTATGGTGCAGCGTTTTGAGGTGAAGTTTTGTTCACTTAACTGGGATGTAAGGGTTTGTTAGTTGTAGTTGCCTGAGTGATAACAGTTTAAGGCTCTGCACCATGATATTGGTGTAACCTTATTTATATTAATTAGTTGAGAAGTGTCAGTAATGTTCAAACAATCTACCATTACTTTTTCAGTATTCAGTAGAGTTATGTGACTATGAGAAGGAGCAACATTTGCTATAAGATGAAGTTAATTAATTACTTGTGGTAAAAACAAAAATCTTCTGTAATTCGGTTAACTCTTTATTTGGATTTGAGTTAATCAGAATTACATTCAACTGATATCTGATATTTATTTGCATGACTAGACCATTGCAGGAGTGAGTTTTATGAGAAAACTACAGAAATCTATGATAGTTGAGAATTATGGAAATGTAAGTGCATCTTTGCTCTTAAATTAAGGCGTTATATTTTAAGTTTAAAGTCACAAAAAAAATAATGTTATAACATGTTGAATGTAGATTCCATATTTCCTGAAGACGGAACTTTTTGTTCCAAGATGTTGGAATTTAGCAGTTCTGGATAGTCAACACATTAAATATTTTTTTAACATAACTTTGTGGTAAGTAAGCCTTTTCTTCCAATCAGAATTTTGTGTCTGCTGGTGTGTCTTGATTGGATCTTGACTCCTTCCTTAATTAATTTTGTTGTTTGTTTTACAGAGATGAGATGTGCTGAATTATCTTGTACTAGGTTGTGTCTAGTGGGCCTTACCAATGAATAACAAAGAAAAAAAGGATGGAAAGTGGGAAGCACGGGGGTTAATTGTGCAGGAACTCAGTTCTACCTCTTCTAACACCTTTCTCTCTATTGAATACTACTGGAGAGTTCCACCTCTTAGGAATGACAGTTCCACCTTCTACAAATGTAGAAATTACAGTTCCACCTCCTAAACATTTCCAATTTAACCGCTGCAAGGGCACTGGATTTTATTTAATTATTGATACATGCTATGCAGTAGTAGCACCACAATAAATTATTAGAAATGTGGAAAGTATATACATAAATATATGCATAACAATGTATAAATGATTAATATATAAATAAATATATAATAATGTATAAATGATAAGAAATACAAAATAAATAGAAAAACATTACCAATGAGCAAGGACTGGGCTTGCTAAAAGTATATTTGTAAAGACAGATGATTGACAGGTAGGGAAGGACTACTTTTTACCAGTTATTTTTAACAAAAGAAAATACCTGTTTTTGAGGTTAATACACTTACAGGTGTTAAAGGCAACTGGTGCATTAACTCTAGACAACCAATGCCCTGTCAAATCCTATTGCTGATTTTCAAATTCGAAATCTTTAAATCCAGTGTAAAGCACCATGTCTAGCAAATCCTTGTACAACAAGTGGTTAATTTACTACCTGAGCCACTGCTGTGACTATGATAGCCATAACAGCGACAAAGTTACATACAGTAGCTGAGCCTCCCACTTGAGTACATTATAAAAGATTCATGAGCACAGAGTCCTAACAGAGAACTCTGTGGTTGTAACAGGGATGCACAGTTCAGCATCTACTCATGATGACTTCATTGTTATAATCTTGTCAAAGAAAGGCTGATGAGTTGTGTCTCTTGTGAAGTTTTGCCCTCTATTTTGGGTAAAATCCAGGACCTTTTAAGGACTGGATCCCATCTGGTTTCCTCTGCTGCATCTTGGGGATCTATGGGTAGCTCCTTGATGTGAGAAAATGGAAATATTGCTCCATAATCTTTATTCCCTGCCACATATGTGAATGGATATCATGACAGTGCATCCACATGTGTGTGGTCCTGAGAGTGATGGTATTCAATGTCATAGTCATAGGTAAACAGAATCAGGGCCCAGTGCTGAAACATCAGAGCTGCAAGCATTGACATTGCTATCTTCTGCCACAGAATGGCCAGTAGAAGTTTGTGATCTGTTAGCATGCTGTATTTCCATCCATACAGGTACTTATGGAACTATGTGACCCTCAAGATTATGCTCAAAGCTTCCTTCTCAATCTGAGCATAGTTCATTTTTTCTTGGAGACAGGTTCCTTGACATAAAAGCAATTAGGTGTTCCTCTCGGGAAGTTAACATGAGAAATTACTACACCCACCTCATATGGGACACATTATACTCTAATCTCAAAGGTTTTGTTGGGTCTTATTGCACTAGCCACTTGCCATTTAAAAGCCAATACTTGTAAGATTGGAGTGCTGCTCCACACTACAGTGACCAATTAAGCAATAATGCATGACAGGGTGTGTGTTGTGCTGGGATAATGTCATGCTTTGGGTGGTTGGGCATGAGGCCAGAGGGGTAAGTGCACCCAACATCCAAGTAGTCATGTTATCCCACCATGGCACACACCCTAGAGTGCACTATTGCTATTATACAATGGCTCTCTTCTATAACTGCTTTGTCTCACTTTGGTACCATGATGACAGAGGCAGTTCAGTTGCTCCTCTCTACTTGGTATGTCATATCTGTCAACATGATCCAGTTCTTTTTGCTATCATTTCTTTCAAGGCATAAAGCAGTGGTTGAGGCTTATAAAATATTTGAGTAGTCCCTGTTCACACTTGGATCTTTGTCTTGCAATTTTGAATCATTTTGTAATCATCATGGAAAACTGAACCATGTTTGCCTGACACTTTTCTCACTGCATCTTGAGGTGCTTTTTCCACAATTTGCAAGGTGAAGATCTTTTCCTTCTTCAGTTTGATATTCTCCGCCAGATTCTTCACAATAATGCCTGTCTTTCTCCTCACACTACCACTACTACAGATGTTATGAAGTTTAAATCCACCAGTGATATTAAAGTGAATTTGAAAAATCTGCTTCATGGATAAATTCATGAATGTTTCCTATTTAATGCAAATTTTCCTTTTTTGCAACTTTGCCAGTAACTTTACCCTTGGGTGCCTTTAAGAGTAGTTTGGTTAAAATGAGTCTGGCGGTAAACAAGGACACATGGATGAGCTTCTGTAGATCACTTGATATATATTTATCCATGGAGGGATGCACTTGGTACATATTTATCCATGAAGGGATGCACTTGGTACATATTTATCCATGAAGGGATGCATTATGGAAAAAGGCAAGGAAGACTAAACTACCTGCTGATTGGTTAGACTTCAGAGTAGCTAGAAATCGGTGCATCAAACATACAAGGGAAGCCAAGATTAATCACTACAACACCAAGCTGGACTCTTCCTTGGCTCATCCAGACAAATTTTGGAAAACTCTAAGAGAGATAGAGGGGCATAGACCTTCCAATGCTCTCCCCACAAAGCTTATAATCCGGTAATTCTACCATCACAGACAAACTCGAGATTCTCAACTTATTAAACAATCACTTTGCCACTGCAGGGCTGGCATTCGATACCCTCCCCAGCTAACAACCTACGTGATCAGCTGCTTGGCCAGGGCACACAAGCTGACCCCTCTACAGCTACCAGGACAGATTCATTATTTTCTTTCAGCCCAATAACCCTGAAACAAGTCGAGGATCTCCTCCTTAATGTTGACACCAGAAAAAGTGCCAGAGCAGATCTTATTGATCCATACTTCCTAAAAGTAAGCTACCACATCCTGGTGGTACCCATTACTCATCTAGTCATTCTGTCTCTTACCCACGGTGCTCTCCCAAACATGTGGAAAACTGCCCATGTCATTCCTCTCTTCAAATTGGGCGATCCTGGAGACCCCAACAACTATAGGCTGATCTCTCTGCTTCCCACACTCTTTAAACAGCTTGAAAAACTTGTAAACCTACAGATTAGGAACTACCTCAACTCCTTCAACATACTTACAGCTGTTCAATCAGGATTCAGACCACAACACAGCATGACCTTTGCTTTGGCCAAGGTTTCTAATGATTGGCTTCATGCCTTGGACAATAGACTCTATGTGGGTGCTGTGTTCCTAGATCTCAGTAAAGCCTTCAATACTGTGGAGCATGCCATCCTCCTAGACATTCTCCATTATGCTGGCTTTGATGATACAGCCATCAAATGGTTCAGTAGTTGTCTGATTGGCCTGACTCAACAGGTAAAAGCAGAAGGAGACCTTCCCCCTCTAAAATTACTACCAAGTGGAGTTCCGCAGGGCTCCATACTGGGTCCCCTCATATTTGCCATGTACATCAATAACATCCATTCAGGAATTAAATCAGCAATTATTCACTTATTCACCGATGACACCGTACTGTACATCTCCAGATCAACCCCTGATAGCACCTTCCTTGACCTACAGATGGAATTTGAGTGCCTCCAAAAAATCCTGCTACACTTAAAGTTGCTCCTCAATGCAAAAAAGACAAAAGCAATGCTCATCTCACCATCTTTGTAGAATTCCTCTGCCTCTGTCCTGACTCCTATTCCACAGATCTTCACCTTCCTGGGAGAACCTCTTGAAGTCATCTCAAAATTTAAGTATCTGGGTGTCTGGCTTGACAGCAAGCTAATTTTCTCCATTCATATAGATGAACTTACAAAGAAGCTCAAGCAGAGACTCTGCATTTTCTATCAGATCCACCACCTACTCTCTGCACAAGCAAAAATTAGTCTTGTCCAATTGACCTTTCTCTCCTTATTGGACTATGCTGACCTTCTCTATGGTCGAAGCAGTCACTCAGCATTGATTAAACTTGACATTCTGTACCATAGGACCCTAAGATTTATAACTGGTGCCCCGTACTCCACACACCATTGTGATTTATACAGACTAGTAGGCTGGATATCCCTAAGCCTTAGATGGGAAAACAACACAGCCCTCTGGACCTTCAGAGCCATTACTGGCTGCTCCCCTCCTACATCTCTGACTGCTTCTGCATTTGTGCCCCCAGAAGCTACAGGCTGAAAAGTCTCTCCTACATATGTGTTATTATTCCTAAAGTCAGAACCCACTGTGGATCATTTGCCTTCAGCCACTACTTACCGTCCCTATGCAATAAGTTGCAAAAATCTCTGAATCTCTGACAGAATTAAAGTATCCTCCTTCAGAACCCTGCTCTCCCAGACCTTTTCTGAATTCTGTACCTGCAAAGCTTAATGCACTACACTCAGTTCTCCTATCTGCATTGGCTACATATCTGTAACTCTCCACTCTTATACTCCTACCTCTTTTGCACAACTACTGCATGCCCTCACTCCTTACACTTTCACTCTTTACTTGTAAATTCCTCCAGCTAGCCTCCTACTAGGTTCCATAAGTGGTTTATTTTGTCAACTATATTGACTGCTATCACTGCTGTGTGTGCAATGTATTATGTGGTGTGCCTTGTCTATCTTGTACATATTGCACTTATATTGTACATGCACTTATATGTGTTACTGTTATCCATTTTAGTTGTAATATGCAGGTCCATCTTGTAAATGAGTTCTTCTCAATGATGTTCCACCTGGATAAAGACTTGATTGATTGATTGATTGATATCACTACAGAGTGACACAGCTTTACTTTCAGTTTTTCATTCTGAATTTGTCAGTGGAGTGAGGAGTCCGCCAGCTTTACTGAGAGATGTGATCGCAAATTCTCTCACTGTAAGTATTAACTGAGCAACTGCTCCCGTCGTCACGGGGCAAAAACCACACCACTGGGTTTTGTCTTAACGTCGCTTTATTTGATCAAACCTTACACATGCATGCGGGAGATTCTGCAAAGGAGAAAGCTCTCTGATTACAATTTACAGCAGCTTTTTATAAGCTAGATTCTGCACTTCTTATCTTGAAAAATACCAACATTTCAGTCCAAGCCAATCATAAAGCAGAATAACAAGTTGATACCAATGTAGGGTACTTTTCCTGCTTATTCCATTTCTTTCCCAATACTGCTTGATACATATGCCTGGGTCAATCTGACCTGAGTGAAACAATGAGTTTCACTCACACCATAGCAACGTACAGCTTGCCTTCAATGCCTCAACGTGCTGTTATCTTATATTTTGCCCAAGCATGTTGTTATTTTATACTTTGTCTGAGCCTGTTATTCAGGCTGGTACAAGACACAACCAGTTCTATCCAGTTTTATCTTGCTTTCTGCTTTTACAAATGTACCTCAAGTAACCTCAGTATCATTCTATAACCCTGTAAAAAACAGCATGAACTCAGAAATTTCTACTACATTCATTATGACTTTGTTACAGCATGGCTTTCAAAGCAAGCATAGCTTCAAGGCATATAATAGCAAATATAGCTTTAGGATATATAAAAATTCCCTCACAGAGAAAAGGAATACCAAACCCTATTTTGAAATGCTTCCTAAGCATTTAATTGATTGTTTTAAGAATCATATTCAATGTCCTATTTTTTGATCATTCATTTATATCTGGTTCATTTATTTTTATCTCAATTTTCTTCTGTTTTGCTCTCACTCTCTCTGACTCTCACTCCCTAATGGAGACTCATTGAGGATGAGGCACAGGGAATATGCCAGCACCATCCAGAGTTTGGGAGTTCTCCAGCAGCCCCTCTAGCACTGTAGCAGCAGCAAGTCACACTCCCTGCCCCAGCTCTCCAGCATCCCACAGCTCTCTCTGCTCTGTGGCAGGCAGAGCCACCAAAACCAACTACACAACAGCCCCTTATTTCCCCTCCTCAGCAACCACAGCCAGAACCACTTGCACCAGCCACACAGCATAACATATCTCCTCTCTCACCACCAGCTGCCCCTCCCCGTGGAGTCCCAACCATCATCATCAGGCTCCTCAGTGCCATGGGTACCACAAGGAAAGCAGCCACATTCATCCATTGTGTGGGAATTTTTCATTGTGGACCACTAGGATGACAGTGCTGAAAGTTGCAATATCTGTGATACACTGGTCAGTTGAGGGAAACATGGAGCCACCAAGGCACTGTCTGTCAGTGAATCCATCTTAAGAATGACTATCCTACTGAGCTGGTGGCCAAACAAAGAGAGATGGATAGTGATAGTGGATGTGAGCCCTCTGTCCCAGCAGCACAGGGGGGAAGACACAGTCACTCCACTCCATTCTCACAATGGAGCTGCACATCAAAGTGCACCCAGAGCTCCAGTAGCAACTACAACAGCATCTGCACTGGGAACCATGCCAACAGCAGTATTCACACCAGCAGCATCAGTGCCTGCACTGCCTCACAACTCCATGGAGCAGCTATCTGAACTATGGAAGGAGATGGAGGACCTCCACTGGCAAAGTCTTTTAAAAGTCCAGGAAATCCACAGCTTTTCCTCCAAAAAACATAGGTGCTCTGTCCAGGAGGTTCTGGTGCTGCTCCATTTGGCAGGAGCACACCATGAATCAGGTCATCAATTATAAGTTTACTACAGTATATCTTTACTGTTTTTCTCTTTTTTGTCTCCTTTTAGTCTTTCTCCCCTGTGTTTAACCCAATATAAAATATAAAACATTTTAAAATCCTGCCATCAAATTTAAAGTCTTTATTGCCTTTCACTTTTACTTTCATTCCATTCCATCTTCTCATTTCTGTCAGCTGCCTTGCTTTTGTTCTTAAAAAAAACTATCTATATTTCCTTTAATGATGCAGTTTATGCACCATATCATTCCCTTCTTTCCTCTGTCACTACTGTTTTTGTTGTAAAGTATTGTTGTTTACATATCGAGTGCATTTGAAAAGCACAACATCCAGCAGTTATATCACAAGCACAATTACATTGTCAGACTTATCCCATCACTTAAGACAGTCACTGTTTTCCCTGTTCTTACTTCCAGGAAATGTATCCCAAATAAGAAATTATTAAATTGTGGTAGCTAATGCTGCACTGTTCAATTCGCCCTCTCAGATTTGGTTTGTCAAGTATATTAAGCAAGTCCACACAAGTGCTCAAGCATAATATAGAAATTTCTTACTTCTTGAAATTGGCTCACGAACCTGAAATTATGAAATGGTGGCAATGTACTACTGCTGTTACTGCAACATGGTACTTTGCTATACATCAGTCTCTGCTGCCACGTTTCTTGGAACACACTTTAGTATAAAAATGTGAAATACACAATAAGCATGAATTTTTAGCTTCCAGAAGTTTTTGTGAACTAGCAAAATAAATAATT
The DNA here is from genome assembly GCA_016271365.2 of Neoceratodus forsteri. Lineage (NCBI taxonomy): Eukaryota > Metazoa > Chordata > Ceratodontiformes > Ceratodontidae > Neoceratodus > Neoceratodus forsteri. The sequence goes on from JADMNL010000033.1 coordinate 112,491,696, forward strand.
CAGACTGCTGCATTCTGCACTTACTAGAAGGTGCTATTACTGTGCTATGATTCAACCTGCCACAGTTCTTATAACACGCTTTAGGGGAAATTGTGAGAAAAGGAACAAAGTACATAAATTCTGTGCTACCAGAATTGTTCTCAACTACCAGAATAAATACTTCAGGCTGCTGTTGCTGCTATAAGGTGTTGCTACAAAGTGCTGCACTCTGATTTAGTCCCACCACCACTGTTTGTGGTATGAACTTCGGTGCCTCAAATTCCTTTTTTTTTTTCCAAAAGTATTTTTTATTGAGAGAGTGCAGCCACTGAATACATAAGATATGTTACAACTCATACAGTTTTGTAAATTATTGGAATTACAGGAATTGATTACATATTTAGAAAAACAAATTGTATAAAGTCCTTAGTCATAAGTTAACAGTATAAAGTAAGAAATTCCATAAAGGCTATGGTCCATAGTTTATACCATTGTCTTGACTGGATTGGAAGAGCTGAGTTGACCAATACAGATTTTTTTGTACATATTCCAATAATTTATATCAGAGCCAAAGAAATACATTTCATATAATGCTTTCATGAACAATTGTTTTTAATCCTTAATGAGATTAATTCAGAGCTGTCGTCTAGCTTCCAATTTTTTAATATAATTCTTTCAGCAGCTTTGATATTAGCTTTATTATTTTTGCTTCTTTTTTGGAGAGAATGTTATAATAACCTCCAGGAATTACTGCAATTATGTCATAGTTATATTTAATGGACATTATTTGTTCTAAAATTAAAAAAAAAAAGATTTCAAACACCATCCAGTGACCTGGTCACATGACCACAACTGATGCATTAAATCAGTATTTTCTTCTTAACAATGCCAATAATGAAAATATTCTTTTATTCTTGTGTTATATAATCTTAAGGGGGTGACATAAATTTTGTTTAAAATTTTAGGTTATATTGATCTATCTATGGACACTGGATATTCCGTCATTGATAATAAATCCTGACTCCACTGTTTTGTTCTGATTTTTATTTTGAGCTCTTTTTCCCATTTACATCTATTTATTTATTTATTTCTAGGAAGTATCTTTGAGACAAAGGCTCTTTACAGAGGTTCCACGTCATAGTAATAGATGGGCATAACATCATTTACAATGGTTACAAGTACATAAGCAGATACAAGGAGGTTCCATGCCTAGAAAGACATAAGTACATCAGGTTACAGAGGTTACATAATTACAATAACAGGGAGCAGATAAGTAAAAATATACAGATGCATAGTTTATAGCAGGCTAGGTTGACAGGTTGTTAAGTGAACAACTTGAGATTCTACAGGATATAGAGTGAATCAGGTAGAGAACAGAGGATGATATAGTCTGTAAAATAATTAACTAATACTATTCCTGATTTGTTGTAGACATCGGGTACCTTCCCTTGTGCTGAATTTTGTTGGTATCCAGCAAGGGATTGTGGGGTATTAGAGGCTTCAGATCTTAGCCACCAGTGCTCCCCCTGTTCTACTGCTTCAAAAAAAACAACTTTTGTGCCTTATCAGGTACTTTAATACATCTGCAGCCCTTCTGACAAGCAGGGTAAGCCTTTTTAAAGGCTTTAAAATGCTTTTTAGCACTAAAATTGCAGCACAAAACTGGAAGTAGCGCAATCAGCACTTCCGGTTTTGCCCTGCACTTAAGAGCTGCTCTAGCGAGCGAGCAGCAGATAGAAAAAGCTGTTGCATAGTAAAATCACGCCTCTAGTGAGAGGTTTCCCTCGATATATACTTTTTAAATATATGAAAACTGCTTGTGTATTACTGCTTTGTTGTAGACATAGGGTACCTTCCCTTGTGCTGAATTTTGTTGGTAGCCAGCAAGGGATTGTAGGGTATTGGAGGCTTCAGATCCTAGCCACCAGTGCTCCCCTTGTTCTACTGCTTCAAAAAAAATAACTTTTGTGCCTTATCAGGTACTTTAGTACATGTGCAGCCCTTCTGACAAGCAGGGTAAGCCTTTTTAAAGGCTTTAAAATGCTTTTTAGCGTTAAAATTGCAGCGCGAAACCAGAGAAACGTGATCAGTGCTTCCAGTTTTCCCTGCACTTAGAGCTGCTCTAGAGTGAAGCGAGCATGTGCGGGGCGTATCTTGGAGACACGTGCAGTGGCATTGCATCTTAAGCATGTCTATCATGTCCATCGGGACAAGAAGGTAAATGCTAGGTTTGTATTGACATAGTACAGAATAGGAAGTTAATTATCTTGTGTCTTTCAAGTGTCTTTCTGGTATCCTCTTTCAAAATGAAAAAAGACAATAAATATTGTACTCCATGTAAGATGTATGCCTCTGGCAAACAAACACCTAACTACATCTGTGAAAAGTGTATTCTGGTTGGTGATTTACAGGAGGAAATTACTCAATTACAGCCCAAAATGTCTTTAAAATCAGATATTAAAGCACTGGAAGACTACATTGATCAGATGTCTATTTTAGCAGAAACTAACACCTCTCCGACAAAAATTGTGGATGATGTTAAACACTGGGAGCCCCACTTAGATGTGCCACATGTTCCTGTATTAAACCACCCAATCATTACATCCATTCCTTTAATTGCGGCTGCTAGCTGGCAAGAGTTAAACACAAGTAAAGTCGATTTTTGGACTATAGTACCTCAAACAGGGCTAAAGAAAATTGTAAATATTACCTCCCCCTCCTTCTTTATATCAGATCCCTATACACAATTCTTTTGAACACCTTTCACAAATGATTGATGAAACTGTGTCAAGGAGCCCAGTACTTGGTATAAATGGTGAAAACAAATCAAAACTTAAACAAATACCTAGCGAGCAGCTACTTCCTGCTCAGATCCATCTTCAAAATCCCCCCCCTTAACTACCCATGAGAAAACACCCAAAAAGGAAGTATTTTTCCTGAGAGATTCCATCATAAAATATATAGATCATGTGGTTTGTAACCCCGACAAAGAACATTGCACTTGCTCCAGTTATCGGGGGGCAAGGATCTCAGATATCACCTCAATGGTTAATTCAATCCTACACCAGTTGGAGAAAATCCACTAGTGGTTGTACATGTAGGAACAAATGACATCTCTAAACTACCTTTGCAGCAACTAAAACAAGATTATGTTTCCTTGTGTAATTTACTAGTTGAACGGGGTTGTAACATATGTCTATCTGAAATTCTGCCAGTTCCATGAGCTACAGAATATATCACATCTAAAATAAAAGCCTTAAATGAATGGCTTTGAAAATGGTGTCTTAGGCAAAGTATTCCCTGTCTGACACACCGGGAAGAGTTTCATCAAAATCCATCCCTCTTTTGTTGGGACAGCTTACACCTTAGCAGACGGGGAAGTACATTACTGGGATGTAAAATTGCTACCTTCATACATACCCATTTAAACTGATGGTAAAGGGGAAGATTGGGCTATCGACCAATACTCTTATTACTAGGACTCACCTTTCAAATCAAAATCATCTAAACATATTATCTCTTAATGCTCGATCTTTAAACATTGCAAAGCTAGCAGAGTTGGAACTTAAGGCCCAAGCCCTTGACTTGTCTTTAATAGCTATAACAGATACTTGGGGCAATACTGAAAAAACCTGGACAACTTAAATTCCAGGATTCAAATACTATTTCAAAAACAGACCAGATAATAAAATAGGTGGTGGGGTCATCCTTTACGTCAGAGGCAACATCACTCTTACAAATCCTCAGTGAATGTTCAGTCTGAAAGTGTATGGGTATATATTCAACCCAAGGGTTTTCCCAGATACTGGTTGGGACTTGTTATTGTCCACCATCAGCAGACTTTAACCAAAGTTCACAGTTAGCCAAGGAAATGTCCCAGTTAGCAAAAAATGGTTCAGTTCTAATTTTGGGCGATTTCAATGTTCCAACCATAAATTGGGATACGTTAATGGGTTCAAACCATTATGACCAAAAATTTCTTGCAACCATTATTGATTTGGGACTCTATCAATTGGTTAAGGAACCAACCTGGGGAAGTAACATTTTGGATCTTGTCATAACCAACATAGACATCCCTGTGAATAATTTATTAATATCAGAACCACTTGGTAATCATGATCATATGTCCTTACTTTTTACTATTCCATTCTGTCAATGCCCTGTAAAAAACAAGCAGAAAATTAAGCAATATGACCGGGCAGATTTTCATAAAATAAATCATCATCTAGGGGCACTGAATTGGGACAATATTTTTTCCCCACTTAACACTGATGAAGCATGGGATTTTCTAAAAACACAAATTCAAGAACTTGAATATCAGAATATTCCGGAAAAACATAAGTACAATAACAAAGGCAAAATTCCCATTTGGTTTAACAGATCTATAAAAAAAAAATCTCTCAAAAACAAAAACGTTTCTCATTATTAAAAAAAGTTCCCTGACTCAAAAGAATAAAATATTAATTAAATACAGGGAATCAGTTAAAGCATTAAAAAATTCTATTCTGTTAGCGAAACGTAATTTAGAATTTCATATCGCACATACTAAAGACTCTCATAAAGCTTTGTATGCCTACCTAAATAGTAAAAAAGATAATAGCAGGATAATTGGTCCACTAAATATAAATAACACAATAATTACTTCTGACTCTGAGACTGCTTTGGCTTTAAATAACTATTTCTCATCAGTTTTTGTTCAGGACCCATCCCAAATTCTCTCCGATAGACACTCCCCAAGTCATACAAAATATAAGGTTTTACAGAATGATGTCTATGAACTATTATTAACATTAAATAAATCTACAAGTCCTGGCTCAGATGACATATGTCCCAAATTTCTTTTGGGTGTTAAAGATACTATTGCTCTACCACTCGCTATTATTTTTAACAAATCTCTTCACGAATCAAGGGTTCCCTCTGATTGGCTAACTGCAATAGTGACTCCCATTTTCAAACAGGGTTCCCACTCAAAAGTAGAAAACTATCTCCCAATTAGCTTAGCTTCAATCCCTTGTAAATTAATGGAAAAAATAATTAAAACTTTTCTTGAAACAGAAATGGAAACCTTTAACATAATTGATACAACCCAGCATGGATTTAAAACTGTTTTTTCTTGCATTACAAACCTGCTTTCATTCTATAATTATTTTAGTATGAATCTCGATTCAAATATTCCAACTGATGTCATCCTATTGGATTACAGTAAAGCATTTGATAAAGTGTCACATGACATTCTAATTAAAAATCTCATTCATTTAGGATTCTCATCAACATTAGTTTCATGGATAAACAGCTGGCTGAGTAATCGCACTCAGAGGGTTAGGGTAAATGGCACCTTGTCAGATTTGGGTAGGGTGACAAGCGGAGTTCCCCAGGGCTCTGTTTTGGGACCCACTCTTTTTAATGTTTTCATCAGTGATAAGAAAATTTGTTCTCCTTACATTCTTATGAAATTTGCTGATGACACCAAATTGGAAGGTACTGTGAACAATGTAGTCAACACAAAAACTTTATTAACTGACCTTGCTTCAATCGAACATTGGGCTACTATAAACAAAGTGTACTTTAATGTAACAAAATGTGCAGTCTTATGGGTAAAAACAACCCTAAACAAGTATACACTTTGAATAACATAATTATTAGGGCATCTTGTTTAGAAAAAGATCTTTGGATTCTAGTAAATAATAAACTTTCCTCATCTTCTCACTGTAATAAAATATGCAATCAAGCTAATGCTCTTCTTCGCAGGATAAATAGCACATTTGTTTCTAAGTCCGAACAGTGTATTAAGACCCTGTATAGACCTCATGTCAGACCTTACATGGACTATGGCTCCTCTTTTTGGAGTCCTTGCCTAGTATCAGACATAAATAGAATTGAACAAATTCAGCGCAGGACAACAAAAATTATTCCATATTATGCTCATTTGGATTATGACTCTAGATTACAGAAAACAGGCTTGTATTCATTCCAAAAGAGAAGAACTAGAGGTGATCTTTTACAGCTATTCAAAATCATGAAATCACCCATTCTGATGGAAAAATGTGGTATAACATTATCCAACAGAAAAATTGTAGCTAGGTTACGTAATAAACAACTGGATATTAAAAAGTCTAATACAAATAAAAGACAAAACTTCTTTACTATTAGAACTCCTATGTTATGGTACACACTACCACAAGATATTGTTGATTCACCTACTGTTATGATTTTCAAAAATAAACTAGATAAATGGTTATTAAAATAGTACCATATACAATGATCCACACATGTGGAGGACAATCTCGATGGGCTATGGCCTTCTTTTGTCCATCTAACCAAGTAACCAAGCAAGAAGGTGAGAACTTGATGGGCAGCAGTTCTATTATCTTAAGTGCTAAAGAGTATAGTCATAAAGGAGGGCTAGACTCACTGGGGGGGGGGAGTGCTGAGGCAGGGACCTGGAGCCTACTAGGGGAGTGTTAGTTAGCAAGAAAAGAGGAGAGGCAAGGGTGCAGATTAGAATGACAGTAGCAGGAAAACAGGAGGGAAGAGTGTGGGGGAGTTCAGGTCTCACAGTCACAGTTCCTGTTTGTGGCCAGGGCCACTCAGAGTTTATCTTTAAAGGGGCCTATTTTGTCCTCTTTTGTGATGCCTAGGCCAAGCACATTAAGCCATAGTGGTGCCCGGTATTCATAGGACCATTGGCCTTTTGTGGTTCTATGGAAAGGGATGGAGAGAGATGAATTGTTTGTACCCCTAGTGCATCTGATGGAATTAGGTCAGCTAAGGAGACTTTGCAGGCCTGGGGTGGTAAGTCCTAGCATAGACTTCTTGGCGAGCATGCATACTTGATACTGGAGGCAACTGTCAAGGTTGAGCCATTTTGTTTTTCTTTCTAGTAATACCATTTAGCCTCTAGATTCTTAAACAAGCCTTTCCATTCTCTAGATTTAACTCTTCTCAGCTCTTCCTCAACCCTATGATTGTGTTCAAAATGTGGTGCTCTTTCCCACCTGGTATCATCTTTTTAATGCATGATTATATCTGTACATTTCCACCACTTTTTTGTGAGTTTAATTCCTAAATAATCCATGTAATCTGATTTAACCATATCATCAAAAATAGCTGACATTTCTTGTTCTGAAACTGTTCTGAAAACAAGTAGCTCTGACTTGGATACATTGACAGTGTAACCACTTGTTGAGGAAAAATGGCAGGTGGTTGATTCAGTTCCAGTAAACTCTTTGTTTTGTTTCTTTTTTATATAATATTAAAACATCATCTGCATATGCTTGCAGTGTGGTAGTCTCTCCTCTTATTTCTATACCCTCAGTTTTTTCATTGCAGTGGATTTCTTTTTTTTTTTTTTTACTATTCAACTTTTATTGAAAGTTTTACAATAAAGAAATACATCCAGAAGGAACATAAGTAGCAATGAAAGTACCAAACTTAACAACCAGAACCCTCGGATGCAGTCCTTCCCACCCTCCCCAGGCCACCCTCACCCCAGTCACCCACCCTATGCACAGCACGTAAAGATCAAATAATTGAACTTACTAAAATTGTAGACCATACTACTCAGGTACAGAATAAAATGAGTATAACGAACCCCAGACTCGGTTAAACTTAACCAGATTATTCTGCAAACTGGCTATAGTTCTTTCCGTTCTAAGGTTAGCCAGGAGTTCTTGTAGCCATTCGCCATAAGAAATCTCTACAGTATCCTTCCAATGTTTCAAAACCACTTTTTTAACTGAGGCAGAAATCAGACCCATATGGTATTTCCTACTTCAGACATCAATCGAGTCCATGTCCCCTAAAATACATATCTCGGGAGTAAATAGATTTTCCAAACCCAGAAGAGGGTCAAGCTTCCTCCTAATAGTGTCCCATAATACAACTACTTTTGGGCAATACCAAAAAATATGAAGTAGGTCCCCAACCCCTTGTTGACATCTAAAACAGGAAGAGGAAGAAACCATACGCCGTTTAACTAACTTTAAAGGAGAATAATAAATATTATGTAACAATTTGAATTGCATTATTCTGAGTCTATCTTGTAAAAGAAATTTGTGACACGACCTCCAAATGCCTGCCCAATCAAAATTATATTCCGGTATAAGCTGAGACCAATACTGCTTTGGAGCCAGCATTGTGGAATGTATCCAGTTAGTCAATGTGTTATATATGGCAGATACTGCATGGGCTTTTCCAACCAGTGGTTCCAGCATGCCGCCAAATTCGAAAAGTCCCCCGTTAGGGGGAAAGGTGCTCAGTTTCTCCACCAACAGATGCCGAAGTTGAAAAGCTTTAAATATCATAACCTGAGGGATTTGAAATTTGTTCAATATGCCAATTGAAGTGAGTAGTTTTCCTCCATCCGAAAACAGATCCCTAATCAATACCTTCCCCAATAATGGTAACCAAGCATCTTTAATGGGTTTCCCATCTATTAAGAAATTAGGGTTACCAACTAATGGTTGAGCTGGGTCCATACTATGAGAATATTTTAAAAGGCATAACTGCACATGAACTTTGACCGATATCTCTATGGGGGAATTACGCAAAGACATGGAAAGGGCTTTAGACGAACAGTATAACAAGGCCCCGGGCCTAAATCCAGAATCAATTATCCAGGATATCTGTAGTCTTAACCACAAAGGAGTATAGCTATTAATTTGGGAATCATCAATTTCCTTAAGCCAGCGAAGATACTTAGAAGCATGACTGGCCCAATAATACAAAGCGAAATGGGGAAGTCTCAAACCACCAGAAAGTTTAGGGGCAGTCAGTTTATGATAAGCCAGTCTAGGTTTCTTATAATTCCAAATGAACGCGGAAATAATTCTATGGACTTTTTTAAACCATTTTAACGGAAGCCAAATATTTAACATATTGATAGGATAAAACAAACGAGGAAAAACGTTCATTTTTACTAAGTTAATTTTACCCCAAATAGAGAAAGGGATTATTGCCCATCTCTGAAGATCAGCCTCAATACCTTGCAATACCGGGTCTAAATTTTGTTGGACCAGACGAGAGACATCTCTGGTTAAAGTAAGGCCCAAATACTTGATAAACTCGGCATTCCAAGCCAGCCGAAAGGGGCAAAATAGTGTGCGTATGTCCTAAAATTTAAGGGGAAAACCACCGACTTACCAGTGTTAAGCCTATAATTAGCAATAATGCTAAAATTATCAATAGTTTCAAGTAAGATTGGAATGGAGGAAGACGGATATGAAATTTGCAACAGCAGATCGTCTGTGTACGCAAGTACCTTCAAAATGTGCCCCCACACCTGTATACCCTGAATCCGTTGCTCTTGTTTAATCCGTACAATGAGGGGTTCAATGTATAAATTAAAAAGAAGTGGGGAAAGTGGACAGCCTTGTCTGGTACCAAGGAAAAGTCTAAATGGAGATGACGTTACCCCATTGCAAGCAATTCTTGCCGATGGGAATTTATAAATAGCATTAACCCAACCACAAAACTGTTGAGGGAAACCAAAAAAATCCATAACCCTGACCAAGTACTTGCCATAGACCCTATCAAAAGCCTTCTCGGCATCCAGAGAAACCAATACCATCGGATGATCAGAATCCCTGGAAGTCGAGAAGACATGTGCCAAAGCCCTTAAATGATCAGTAAAGGACCTGCCTTCCATAAATCCAACCTGCTCAGGTCCTATTAAGCCAGGGAAGACCCTACTGATCCGATCAGCTAGTAATTTAGTAAGAATTTTGATGTCCTGGTTCAGAAGAGAAATGGGTCTGCAACTGGACACCAAATCTAGAGGCTTACCCGGTTTAGGCAAAAGTACAATTAGGGCCTCAAAAAGAGAAACATCGGTAGCAGCACCATCTAAAATACATTGAAACAATCTCAACAGTGAAGGAATTAACTCCTTCGAAAAAGTTTTATAAAAGTTGGCGGAAAAAAACGTCCGGGCCTGGTGTTTTATCCGAGGGAAGGGACTTAATAACCTGGTCTATTTCACCCTCCGTGATAGGAGCCGTGAGTTGGATTTGATCCAGTTCACTCAAGGAGGGAAGATTTAGCCCATTTAAGAAGGTGTCGATCCTTTTGTCTGACGGAGGATCCTTCATGGGTCCGTAAATCCCCTTAAAATATCTTACAAATTCCCCCAAAATATCCTCAGGGGAAGTCTTAAATGAACCCTCTTCCAACGAGCGAATGGCCAGCACCCACCTGGAAGACTCTAATTGTTTAACCCTCCTAGCTAACAATCGGCCGGCCTTCTCTCCCTGATCTGTAAATATTGCCCCAGTTCTGATAATTGCCCATTCAGCCTGTTCACTTAACATCCTATGGTACGAGTCCCTTAACCAAGTTAACTCCTGCCTGTAATCGTCAGACGAAGAGGCCGAAAGACCACGTTCTTTTTCACGAATCTGAATAAGTAACTCCGACATATGTTTCAGCCTCTCCTTCTTCCTGCGGGAGGCGAGACCTATCAAAATGCCACGAATAAAGGCTTTGAATGCCCCCCATTCAATATCTGGCCTACTGGTGGAGTTATGGTTAAAAGAAATAAACTCTGTTATCTGAGAGGAAATGTATTTAACCAGCTTAGGATCCTTTAATATCTGATTATTAATTTTCCATCTATTCCCTGGTTTAGGTAACGATGAAAAAGCAATTAGGCACGTTACTACAGAATGATCAGATAACGGCCCAGGGACTATATCAGTATTTAACACCCCTGACAAAAGAGTATTTGAGATTAACACATAATCAATTCTGGATAAGGTATTATGTACCAGAGAGGTAAAGATAAATTCGCAACCGTTCGGATGAAAAATCCTCCACACATCACATAGGCCCAGTTGATCCATCATTTCTCTGATTGCCCTCTGACCCGGAGTTAGACCCTTCTTAACAGAGCCGGATCTGTCCATAACAGGATCCATGACCAAATTTAAGTCTCCTCCAATTACAATAGGTAAATTGCCACAGGAGGAGAGTATATCCATAATCTGAACAAAAAATCCCGGGGTATCAATATTGGGGCCATAAATTGAGCCTAGGATGATCTCAAGAGTATGCAAAGTGCCCCTGACAAAAATGTACCTCCCCAGCCTATCCTGAAATGTTTGAATCAGATTAAATGGCACTGATCTACGTAACATGACCATCACCCCTTTACTTTGGGAACTGCCTTCGGAGGCAAAGATCTGTCCAATTTGAAGCCTCCGTAGCTAGTTACATTCAGAATTTAGTAAATGGGTCTCTTACAGAAACATAATATCTGCTTTCACATAATCCAGGTGTTTTAAAACCTTGTATTGTTTCGATTTATGACGAAGACCATGCACATTCCAACTCACAATATTTATTTCCCCAGCCATTAGATAAAGTAATAATATATTCCGAGAAAGGAAAGACTATAAAACAAATCCTACCTTCTATAAACAAGACTATACATGCTGTGCAAGGGCCCCTACATGCCTCCCATACCCCAAAACCCAAAAACACCCCAAAACAGTAATAAAATCCTATCCCCCAACAACCCTTCCACCCATACCCCACCCGAACTACCAATGAACATGGTTTCAGCTCAATGATACTCCCTACCTCCGCCCCATCCACCCAGCCTCTCCAAAACATTAATAATCAGGTCGCTATTAACTGTACGAAACAAAATATTATTCCTAACACCCTTTACCCCTTAAGGCAGCCTACTAATAGATATAACACTGCAAGGTAATACAATTGTTTCAGAAAGATAATTTAACCCACCTATCCCATCAAATATCCACGTATAGATCAACATTCAAACCCAGTTGGACCCCAAAAACAGAATTACAGAGACATCCCCCCTACCCATGAACTCGAGTACTAATTGCCTATTATGTGAATAACACATTAACAATCATTAGATAGCAAGCAATGCAAAATAACCTTAGCCCCTTTATAGCCTGCAATAGAGATGCCTATCTTAATGAAACCAAACAGCATTCCCCAAAACACAAAAGTTCAGCTCATGTCTGCCGAAGAGTCCCAAACAGTCTGACAGTCTCTGGCGCCATCTAGTGTAACCAAGACAGCGAAGAAAAGAAAAGAAAAAAAAGAAACGGCATCAACATGAGCCCAGCATAAGTCCAGACAGCTTTGCTTAAAACAGGGGAATGCATCTATCTAACCAAAAAAAAAATAATAAAGTAAGGCAGATAATCCCAGCCCCTAGGACATTGTCCAGTAATAATAAAAAGAAAAAAAAAGGACGAGCCACCCAGTTCCAAACTCGATCTACAGCCCATCAAAAAAGCCGATGCTAGGGGAAGTAGCTAGATGCACAAGGTTCCCAGAGAAATTATCTGCAGACATCTTAACGTGGAAGGCCACACGAATTCATGGCAGGAGCAAAGGATCCAAACCTGCATCCACAGCCGAGTAACACCAGACCAGAAATAGGATGCTGGACCATTACAGCAGCATGATCAGGATTCTTTAAACAAATCTGGGAAAGCTTGCTTAAGAGCCATTAACGCGGTCTCATAGCTCTCGAAACTGCGCCAGGTTCCAGCTGCCAAAACTTGAAACTGTGCAGGATACCTCACCCGGAACTTTATGTTGGCTGCAATTAATTTGGTAATGATAGGGTGATAGGTCGCTCTCTTCTGCTGGACCGAAAGTGGTAAATCCTGGACCACCCTCAGCACTGCACCTTCCCAGGTCAGCTCCTTAACTTCTTTAACCTTATTTAAGAAATGCTGATGCTCTAAATAATTAAGGAAGCGTAAAATAAAAGTACGTGGAGGGGCTCCAGCCGAGGGTATTGCCCTCAACGCACGATGGGCTCTTTCAATAGTGTAAGAATGCCCGAAGGGTGAGGGACCGGCTATCTTCTGCACCAGACGATGCGCAAATTTGACAGACTCGAGTCCCTCCTCTTTCTCCGGGAGACCAATGACCACAACACTGTTGCGGCGACTCCGACCTTCTAGGTCCTCGACCTTGCTTTCCAGCTTTAATATCCGCTGCTTCATTGCCACTAGATCGGGTGCCAGCTTCTCGCTCTTGCGCTCAACCGAACAGATGCAGCTTCATTATCTGCAGTCCGGCCGGCCAGATCCTCCAAGGCACGAGACATATTCTTGACTTCCCCTGCCAGCTCTTTCATCTCATCTTTGAAAGGCTGGAATTCCTTGAGAACACTTGTTAGCGTAAGCGGCTCCGTATCATAGGCGCCAAGAGCCGGCACTAGGGGTTGCTGTGAACTAGAGGCCCTGGCTTTTTTTGAGGCCTTCTCAGGGGTTGTCGGTGGCGTGTGTCTAGGCAGGGCTTCCTTCAGCTCCGAATCCATTTTGCGGTACCCGATGAAGAGCGTTACTGTTTAAAACACCCCAATGTATCCGGAGTAGTAATGAGAGCTGATAAGGACCAGCAAAAAGGTAAATTTACAGGTTGGGTGGACGGAGCTCCAAGATGCAGCAGCTAGCTCATGCTCTGCACCACGTGATCCGTCATTGCAGTGGATTTCAATTAATAGTGGTTCTAGGGCAAACAAAAAAAAGGGTAGGGGACAAAGGACAGACAGTCCCCCCCCCAGATAATTCAAAACCGTCTGTCAGATTGTTATTTGTTGTAAGTTCTATTTTAGGGGAGTCATTCAGTGCTTTAATCCAATTAGTTATGTTTTCTGAAAAAAAACCAGTGTTCTAGCATGAAGAAAATATAGCACCATTCTACAATATCAAAGACGTTGGTGGCATTAAGACTTAACATGATTGCATCTTCATTTATTTCTATAAATATTCTGTTAGAAGGCTATTCCAGTGGTTCATAGGATAAGCAGCCAGTCACTCCTCCTTCCTGTGCTGCATAAGCAGTTCCTCTGAGCCTCTCTCTCAAGCACTTTTTCCTTTGCAGCCAAAGACTCTATTGGTCTGTCCTTTGAGGCCTGCTGGGACCTCCTCCCTGCCTTGCTATGTTTTGGCTCTGCTTATTTCAGCTGGCCTTCTGTTGTCTGTTCTCCTGCACTTGGTTTTGTATTATTTGCCTCTGGCTGTGTGCTTCTTTGTGTCGCTTGTTCCCTGTTTATCTGTTTTTCTGTGTTTGTGTGTCTTTTGTTTTGCTTTCATTTGGAGGCTTCTTTTTTAAACTCCTTGTATTTTGCTAATCCAGAGCTCATGCTCCCTTCTCCCATTTACTCACACTACAACTGCAATCATTATCTGTGTGTTTCGGCTGAAGCTGCTTCCCTGCTGCTGCCCTCCATGCTATGCATCGAAATTGTTTTCACCCGGTTTAGGCTCACTCTGAACTCCATCCCATGCAGCTCAATCCTGCTTCCTGAACTTATACCATGTACCTCATTGCTGTTGTTTTCACTGCACTGCCTAGCCAATTTGTTGCTTTCAGAGCATTGCCTCCCTACAGTATATGTTCATTTGAATTGCTATCCATCTAACTCATAATTGAGCAATACTGAGGTTGCTCTATTACATTTGCACACTGCTATTAAACTCTGGAGGTCAGATAAGCTACTGCTGATGCTGTAAACTAGTTTTAATATCTGTATGTATGTAATGGTACCTTCCCATCATTTCTTGTTTTTCCTATGGCAGGGGACTGGAGGTGTTGTTGAGGAGCTGTGGCCCATGTGGCATACTAACTCATGTTCAAATCCTGCTTCACTACTAAAATCCTCTGAGTATTTTGTCACCTTCATTGACTTCCTGATGGCCTGGCTGGCTTGCCCTACTATTCATTTTTGCTGCTTCTTCGACCTCCGTGCAGGTCTGACCATTTACTTACTTTGTTTACTGACCTATGTGCAGGTCCATGCATTGCTTATGTAATATATTTGCTCAATGCTCGCTACTACCATGTCTGATATATGTCTAGGTCCCAGCACTCAATGCTTCATTCAGCTCCTCCTCAATCATTTTCTGGGGCATGCCAGCCATAACCATTCCATGGTGCAGGGCCCCTGCAGCTGACAGTCTCTCTCTCTTCATCTATGAAGTCTGCATCTTTAACATGCTTGACTTGAGGTGGAGTCCTTCTCACCTGGCCCATAGCTGGGAATGTCTTCGCTCTGGGCCTGGCTTTAGCTGTCTTGAGGGAAGCTCCTGGTGTAGAATTTAAGATTAGCCATGAAGGGTGGTTCTTGCAATCTCCTTTGGCTCTAGTATTCTACTAGAAAGGCACCTTCACTGCATTCTCCCTACCACTGCCTCTGGTTCACCTGGTTTGTTTTTAGGGTGGGTAGGCCAGGTGAGTGCCTCAGCAGTCATCACTCTCCTCCTCTGGTCTTGTTTGCCCCCAAAGTTGCAGAGCACTCTCACAACCTTCCATGGTGTTCAGTTAGAGGGATTGAGTGAGAGCTTTCCTCCAAACTGGAATATTTTCCACACCCCCAATTGGGTTTCTAAATTGCAGCAGCAGTGCCATCACTAAACAGAACACCCCAAGACTGGAGGGAAGGTGACCTAGGCCTTGGATCCCAATAGATTTCCTCCTCAAAGGTTTTTTATTTCTCTTGTCCATGCCTCAGGTCATAAACGTTAGTTAGCCATAGGTAGTGTTCCCTAGTTCCTTTAGGCAGGCTCCGCTATTGGATGGAGTTGGATGGTGTCCTTACTTGCCATTCCCTCTCTCTTAGGAGGCCCCCTCAATCTCCAACAACTCATAATACTGATGCCATTGCTAACCTGCACATCTCATTATGTCATTAAGCTGCCTGGTGCCTAATTTACTACTATGCCTTACAGCTACTGATTGTTAATGTGATTTTGTACTACTACTTTTCTTTTTGGGGATGCTTCCTAAGGTACCTTTAGCCAAGGGAATCATCCCACGGCACCTCTAGAGGTGGCACCCTCTTCGTGGGTTCCTTGCCTTTGGTACCCCTACAGGATGATAATTCCGCTGGAATAGAGAGCGTGAAAGGCCAAAACCAAGTAACACAGTTGCACAAGCATTACATCATACTGGCTATGTAGGCCATTGAATTGGAAGTCTATGCCTGTGGTTCAAAGGACATGCAGCCAGCCACTCCCCCTTCCAGTGCTACATAAGCAGTTTCTCTGAGCCTCTCTCTCTCTCTCTCTCTCTCTCAAGCACTTTTTCTTTGCCCTACCATCCTCCACTCCTCCTCCAGTGGCATTGCCTCTCTTTAGCCATGGGAATCATCCTGCAGCACCTTTTAGGGGTGGAATCCTCTTTGAGGGTTCCTTGTCTTTGGTACCCCTACAGGGTGGTAATTCCTCTGGAATAGAGAACGCGAATGGCCTAAACAAAGTAACACAGTTGAGCAAGCATTACATCACACTGGCTGCATAGGCCATTGAATAATATATTGTAATATGTGAATACTACTGAAAATTTGACTCTGGGAAATGACATAATTTGTATTATAGTGTACGGATTTATCTGAAAAAGGGAGCAGCTGATTGTTTATTATTTTAGTGAGAATTTTATATTCATTATTCAAGATGGCTATAGGCCTGCAATTCTGGACCTTTCTTAAACCTTATCCTGATTTTCAAAATCAATTTAATAAATACAGATTTAAAGGTATTTGGTACTATGTTTTATTCTTGTACAGTTTGAAATAATGAAACCAGTAAGGGGGTTAGCACATCTAAAAAAAGCTGCAAAATTGGATCGGAAGGCCATCACGCCCAAGGTATTTTCCTTTAGCCATAGATCTGATGGTCTCTTTTATTTCCTTTTTGTCACTGAAAGCTAGTAGATGGCTAGTATCTTCTAGAGTTAACTTTTTATCCAGCAATAGTTTGTTATCTTCAGATAGATTACATCATGTGTACCAAGGGGCAAGCAACCATAAGAAGTCAGAGTTCCTCTCCAGAGAAATTGCTGCAGGGAAGAACAGACCATCTCTGCTTTTTTTGGACTTTAGACAGACTTTTACACCCTGTCTTTCTACAGCTGAAAAAAAGCTTTTTCAGTCACATCATGAGATGAGTTTGTTCAGTTCTTCTCTGACAGGGTGTCCTCTATCTAGTCAGGAATCACATCAGTGAGGCATGTTTTGCCTCTTAGTGATCAGGCCTGGTGATGGCAGAGGCACTCCGACTGGTGTGAGTTTAGACCTTTGGAGGTGGCCGAGGTTATTGAGGTGCTCTCAAAGCTAAGGCACACTTACTGTGAACTGGACTCAGCCTGACCTGTTACTTAATGAGAATGTGCAGGGACCATTGGCCTGGTGTTTGCTAGGATTGTTGGGTGTTTGTTGTCAGAGGGAGTATTTCCAGATGCCTTAAAAGAGAATCTAGTGATGCCCCTCTTGAAGAAGCCATCTCTTGACCCTAACATCTTGGCGAATTACCGTCCAATCTCCAACATACCATTTTTAAGTAAGATTGTTGAGAAAATACTAGCAAAGCAGCTCGAGGAGCACCTAATGTCCTACAATATTTATTAGCCATTCCAGTCCAGTTTAAAAGCCAGGCATTGCACTGAAACAACATTAGTCAGGGTGAAAAATGATCCCTCAGGGTTAGACATGAAGGACACAGGTCAGTTCTTGTACTCTTTGATCTCTCATCAGCATTTGATACCATAGATCACATTGTGCTTCTATATCACCTTCAAGAATATTGTAAACTCACTGGTACAATCATCAACTAGTTTGAGTTCTCTCTCAGGAAGGAAGCAAAAGGTGGTGATGGGGAATTTCCCGTCCTCCCCAAAGATCCTACCATGTGGAGTGCCTCAGTGTTTGATCTTGTCACCAATGTTATTCATGGTGTACATGCTGTCCCTGGGGGACCTTATTAGGCATTACACTGTGGGGTTTCTCTGCTATGCAGATTATACCCAACTGTATATGTCCTTTGTCCCCGGAACACAGAACGCTGTGGATGTGTTTAACAACTGCCTGGCTGAGATCAATGACTGGATATCTTCCAATTGGCTGTGACTGAACCCATATAAGACAGAGGTATTGGTGATAGTTCCAGGTCACGAGTGTGATGAGAGTGCCTACAGAGCAGTTACAGGATTGTTCCTAGGATCCACTCTGTTGATGCCCTCTCCTAGGGTGCAGGATCTTCTGTTATAGTGGATAGCAGTTTGACTCTTGAAGCTCAGGTGTCATCTGTGGTCCAAAGTGTTTTTACCACTTAAGGAATATCACCTGGATTAAGCCCCTAGTTCCACCCAAAGACCTGCTGTCACTAGTGCATGTCTTTGTCATTTCGAGGCTTGACTACTGTAATGCTCTATACTTTGGGGTCTCTGAAGGGACTCTCTGCCAGCTGCAGCTAATGCAGAATGCAACAGCTAGGTTGCTGATGGACCTGTCTATGTCCAGTCATGTGACCCAGGTCCTGCAAGCTCTGCACTGGCTGCCTGTCAGGTGGAGGTTCATCTTCAAAGTGTGCTTGTTCACCTACAATGCCTTATACAGACTGGGCTGGGGCTATCTGGCTGATCTTCTGACACCAGCCACCTCTGCTCACTCCCTCTGTTCCTTGACCAGGGGTCTCCTCGCAGTTCCCAGGGCTAGATGAAAAAACATCAGATGACCAGGTATTTGAAGTCCCTGGTCCTGCCCTATGGAACTCTTTTCCAGCTGGCGTGAGGGAGGCCCCAAAGGTTGAAATATTTAAGAAGGTTCAGAAGGCTCTTTTGATTTCGCTAGACTCCCCTGATGACATCTGATAATGACTAGAGCTAATTTTACTTTGCGTTTTATCAGCTTTTATTGTATTATATTTATTCTAATATGTGTGTGTGTATTATACTGTTGTATATTACATGTTTTTACATGTAATATGTGTGTATGTATGTATACTGTTGTATATTACATGTTTTTACATGTTTCCCCTATCTGTTTTTACATGTTTCCCATATCTGTTTTTTATGTACGGCACCCAGAGGAAGAAAGTGAGTCACACAAGCAGACACTTTTGCTTTCTCCTGTGCAGACGGAGAGAGAATAGTGTGTTTTGTGACTGCTGATACTTTTAGATCAGAGCGAGGAGGAGATTTAAACTTTGATTTAGACCCAACAGCTTTTTTAAAAGCTACACTTTTTGTTTTTTTTGGTACTCTTTTTTACTTAATTTGTTCTTTCTGTGAATTTTATTTTTCTTACCTTTATAAGTAGTTAGTTGTTTGTCTGTGTGACTGTGTGTGTGTGTGTTGTGTGACAGTGTGAGTAGTGATTGCTCGGACTGAGGGAGCTCAGTAGGAGACATGGACTAGGGTGAGGGAATTCTGGGGTGGGGCAGCTCTGGGAGATCGTGGTAGTGGTAAGCATCATACCATGTGCATGTGTGGAGGGCATGGGCACTCATTCCTGTTGGACCACTCAAAACTTGTCAGTGCCCCCCCCAGAAGCAGGACCAGCACCGCCTCCTGTCCTGACTCTGAGGCAGTTGAACCACCACCACCAAGTCCAGCACCAGGTCCTCTGGAGCAGGATGTGCCTGTTCCCCCATGCCCAGGTGTGGATCCCATCCCTGTTTAGCACCGTGACCAGCTGGCTGCCAGTTCATCTGGCCATCCCTGCCTGTGCCTGGTTCTCACCACACCTCTATTGTTTGGCAGTTTTTTGACTGTGTCGGGGGGGGATAGCAATGTGGTCAAGTGCCACCTACATGAGGTGGAGGTGCACCATGACCCCCGGGGGACTCTCCTGGGGACTGGGAGCCAGCACACCCATATGCTCAATCACCAGCAGTTGGAGTGGCAGGCTGCCACAGAACAGACCATGCCTGCACCTGCTGGCCATTCTGTGGCAGAGGCTGCAGCTGTGCATTGCAGCATCCCTAAGAAGAGGAGGAGGGCCACAGCAGCACCTGTTGCTTCACCAGCACCCCCAACCCCACCACCACCACCACCAGCAGGTCAGCCTGTAGAATGTTTGGACCCCAGAGAACTGAGTGTAACACAGGCTGACTTGGCATTTCTCTGGAGTGCTGTCGAGGAGAACAACGAGAGGGTGAGTGCTGTGGAGCAGTGGCTAGATCACATAGAGGGACATCAGTTGCAAATTATGTCCATGCTGGAACTGCTGCTGGATCACCATGGGATCCCACATTAGTTTTTTTTCCCTCACACCATGTGCCCCCCCACAACTTCCTTGCTGTGTTGTAAAATGTATTCCTCCACCATCCCAGAACCTTGTATGTAATTATGCCCCTTTTTGTTGTCTTCCGTATGTGTGACACTTTGTATTCTGAGCAGTGCAAGTATACTGTGCTAAACTGCATGTGTGCAGTCAGTCTTCTTTCCAGTATGTGTATGTACTGCAGACACTGTCCAACTCCCTGACTTAAAAACAAACATTAATGAGTACAATGGTGGGGTGGTGAAGCATGGAGAGATACTACAAAATGGGCTTACAATACATCCAAGTAACTATTAAAAAAAATTAATGTTGTGATACGTGACGTGATCATAAATTGTGATTTGTGACTGCATTTGTGACCGTGATGATGAAGAAACGTGAATGCCTACGGCTGTACTTCCCCAGGCCCCGATGAGCTTTAGCTTAAAACTCCCAGACTTAAAAACACTTATCAATGAGTACAATGGTGAGGTGGTGAAGCCTGGAGAGATACTACAAAACAGGCTTACAATACATCTAAGTAACTAGAAAAAAAATTAATGTTGTGATTCGTAACGTGAATGATCGTGAATCGTGATTTGTGACTGCATTTGTGACTGTGATGATGAAGAACGTGATTTGTATCACGAGTGACTCATGATTATGGGCCTGACTTAAAAACGCATGTTAATGAGTACAATGTTCATGCAGAATTAAGCACCACACCTGTCCAGTACTCTGAAGGGAAGCCAAAGAAACAACTGTGACTTAAGTTACAGATGGAGATTGGGCCCTAAAGAGATGCACATGCACAGACAGATTAAGATTGTGCTGTGCACTGAAGAGATACAGACACAAAGGCACAACACCCAACCAGTGCTCACCATCAGAAATTCAAATCTGGAAAAGAATACCTTTGCTGGTTGGGGTGGGTCACAGGGGGGCAGTGTACTGTACTGCTGCAGTAACAGTCACTAGTTCTAGTACCAGTAAAGATACCACAAAGAAGTACAAAAATCACACAGCTGCAGTGGATTGCAGCTTCACATTGCTGAAATTATTATGTGGCACAATAAAAGGTGTCTGATTTGATGACATGTCACACACATACTCACACACACACTAAGTAATGCATAGCAAATTAAAAACTTCAGTAATATAACCACATATTGTAAACAAACTAAAATTATGCACTGCTGCACCACAACAATCAGCAAAAAAATGGCAAGAAATATTGAAAATATTACTGTGTGTACATTAACACAGTTATACAAGAAAAATATCACCAAAACAGAAAGCACTGTCTTTTTCTCCAAGTTAATCTACCTACAGTACACCACAGATACACCCCTCCCCCAAAGCACACTTCCACTGTCTCTCAGTACACAGACTGAATTTTGTACATTAACATTCAAAATCCATACACAAACAATAAATGCTTGATGATATGAGCACAGGAGGGTTTCCTATAATCGATGAACTAAAGTTTCAGCAAAAAAAGTGACTCAAAAGGCTTTTTTAACAGCTTTTTGAAGGTTTGAATCACAGAGAGCTCTCAGAGCAGATTGTCTCCTACAGCTTCCTACACACACTACCCCAAACTGAGGCTGTGCAGAACAATCTAGAGTCCATGTGACCTGAAATCCCATGAATAACTGCAAAATTCACCTTTGGAGCTTAAAAACAAGGTGAAGTGAGAAGCAGTTGAAGCGGAGTAGCATAAAGTCATTGTTTTCAATGGCTTGCATTACCCATTATTAGCAATACTCCCGCTCGCGCTGTGGGAGCTACCCAAGAATTCCACCTTTCACCTGCAATCACTTCAGGGACCAATTAGGGCCACTTCACCCATCACTACTCCTGGCGCTGCAGGCTGCCCTTTTATACTGGGCTCCTGCCTCCGTTGGTGCCTTTTTCTGCCCACAAAGAAATCTGCACCAATCCCAACAGAGCTCCGTTGAGCACGCTCACAACCACTCTCTCACTCGCTCATTCCATTTCTCCTGGTGCTGCAGACTGTCCTTTTGTACTGGGCTCCTGCCTGCATTGGTGTCTTTTTCTGCCCACGAAGAAATCTGCAGCAGTCCCGATAGAGCTCTATTGAGCTCACTCACTCCCCGTCTCTCACTCACTCATTCTGTTTCTCCCACTGCTGCAGGCTGCCCTTTTGTACTGAACCCCTGCCTGCATTGATGCCTTTTTCTGCCACAAAGAAATCCACAGCAATCTTGACAGAGCTCCGTTGAGCTTGCTCACTCCCCCTCCTTTACTTGCAAGTTCTGTTTCTCCCTGCACTGCAGACTGCCCTTTTGTACTGGGCTCCTGCCTGCATTGGTACCATTTTCTGCCCACAAAGAAATCTGCAGCAGTCCCAACAGAGTTCATTTGAGTTTGGTCATTCCCCCTCTCTCACTTGCCCGATCTTAATCTGTCCCAAACACTGATTTCCCAAATTGACTATGCTATTTTGCGCCGGAAGTGCAGAAACACATTTTGGCCAGGATGTGAAAAATGACAGCTGTACTGTTCATAAGGAGGTGTGAGAAAATGCCAGTGCTGAAAATCTGGCATGAAATATTTACAAATTTGTGAAGTTACAAGGGTGCATGGAAACTGCGCAATGCACAGTTGTAACACAGTCATTTTATGGACTTTTGTCACCACATTTTCAACACAGGCATTTTAGGACCTCTGCTCATGAACAGTGTCACTGTCATTTTCTCAGTCTATCCCAAAAACTGATTTCCCACAGCGACTGTGCTATTTGGTGCCGGAAGTGTTAAAACACATTTTGGCCAGGTTGTGTAAAATGACAGCTGTACTGTTCATAAGTAGGTATGGAAAAATGGCAATGTTGAAAATCTGGAGTGAAAATATTATAAATTCATGAAGTTACGAGCGTGCATGCAAACTGCACAATGCACGGCCATAACACAGTCATTTTATGGACTGTCATCACAAACTTTTCAACATAGGCATTTTAGGATGTCTGCCCATGAACTGTGTCACTATGATTTTCTTAATGTGTCCTGAATACTGATTTCCCACAGCGACCATGCTATTCTGTGCTGGAAGTGCAAAAACACATTTCGGCCAGGATGTGAAAAATGACAGCTGTACTGTTCATAAAGAGGTATGGAACAATGCCAATGCCGAAAATCTGGAGTGAAAATATTGCAAACACACTCATAAAACAGTCATTTTTTGGAATTGTTCCACCAAATTTGCAACATAGGCTTTTTGAGAGCCCACCTCATGAACACTGGCACTGTCATTTTGTTAATTGGTCCTGAAAGGTGATCATCTCAACTGGATGGAAGGGTGCCCTTTGGCTGTACACTAATAGTAGCCTTGGTGAATAGATTTTTATAAAGATATACAGTGTGTTTGTGTATTTTGTAGGTGAGATGGAGGGTTGACATGGACATGTACTCATGGTATTGTTCTGCATCATGGGTCACAGAAACTGTTGGTGTCCACATTCCAGTGCTCAATGAGAATTTTTTGCGTTGAAATTGGAAATGGATAACTCTCAAGCACATGAAGGTAAGTATTTCTTTTTTTGGGGGTGTGGGGGGAATCATATTTGCTGGTTTGTCTGTAATGGTTTCTTATTTTGTTACTTCTTCACAGACTTTATCTGCATCCTTCTGGAGTCCATTTGTTAATGATGGTCATGGTCATCTAATGAAATGACTTCTGCGTGTTGCATGTGTGCTCAAGCCCGGGGGAGGGGGGTGCCTGATGTTGAAGAACTTTTTTGGATAAGGCCACTTTGACAGAACAACAAAGCATCTGGAAGTTTCTTAAAAAAAGAAACAAATGACTTCTTACAACTTAATTGTTATTTGCCCCTCCCTGGTTCTGAATCTCAAGTCAAGTTACATTTCAAACTCGCATCTTGTCAACTAACACAACCTGTGTGCAATATTTGCTGCAGTCTTTCCAAAACAATGAAACAGATGAAATAAAATCTTCATACTTATCAGAATGGATTTCACATGGATATTCCATAGCTTTCTCTCTGTGCGGTGCAGCTGCAGTACCATTCTCACCGAGTTTTAGCAATGGAGACTTTTTTGTTAACCTGTAAAAGAAACAAAATAAGTGTACCATATGTGTTTTACCATTGCGGCTCTGAAAAGCTACAGAAAACATAACATACAACTAAAGGAAATGAAGCAGCATAACAAACATGAGTACACATACTCACTTTATGGTTTAAATATTAAAAAGCTTTGTGTCTGTGGCTGATGGATGTGGTGGTCCGCACAGACTCAGGCTCAGTGGTGGCAGTGGCTAACATCATTCCCGCTGGTGGTGGTCCGGGGTGGCACACTGCCTTTTAACAACTTCAGTTAAAACCTGCCAACATTAACCACATCATCATCCTCATAAAGAAAGCTGCCCTCACAGTCATCTGTGTCTGAAGTCTGACCACTGGGAATTCTTTCTCCATTGCGTCATCATCTTTATCAGTGGTGTGCCATTTCAGGCAGCCACTGCCAGTGCCACCAGGATGATCCATTTCCACATCACCAAAACCACCATGACTAGGCTGGGGCACGAATACCAAGGTTGCAGTCTGTGCTGGTATGTGCCACTCATTCATTTTAATGAATGTTAGCAAACCAACATTTGCAGGAGACAGGTTTGTCTGATGATCCCTGACTATTGCACCTGCTGAGCTGAATACCCTCTTAACACTTACACTGGAGGGTGGGCATGTGAGGTACTTCAGTGCTACTGCAGTCAGCTCTGACCATTCACTGACCTTTCCACTCCAGTATAAAAGAGGATCTTCATTTACTGTCAGATGCCTGTTTTCAGACAAATATGACTCAACCATTCTCTGTGCCACACTAAGTCCAGCTGTTGATGCATCAGCTGTTCTCCTGAATCATTTATTTCACAAATATCCACTTGAGACAAAGCCTCCCAAAGTGTGTTGATGCCAGCCACTTTGGATGACAGACCACCTGGAACTGCAGTCACCTTCCTCTTGCAGGATATTCTTGATTGCCCTCCAGGTACACCTTCAGCTGGATTATGCTGCTGAGGTTTGCTGACCTTGGCACGTGACTTCTGTGCCCCATGAACCAAACGCACCAGTTGACCACTGATGTTTTTTACCTGTTCAGGCCCTCCCTCCAGTACTGATGCAATTCCACGTTTGTATTGTGGGTCCAGCATTGTTGCTATGGCAAAGTTGTCACTACAATGAATGCTCACAATGTGACGATTCTGGTCGAATACTGTCAGCATGTGTTGCAACAACATACTGCTACCACCGTCTCCCTCAACATCAAGGCCATGCTGTACATTCACCAATGTCTGCCTCAGCACCTGCAGCAGTAGAATTGATTAGCTAATGGAAGCAGACTCACCACTCACTGCCTGTGTGGCATGTTCAAAAGGCCACAAAATTGTTATTACAGAGTCCATGAGGTGGCACTGTTCAGTCGTCATATACATGGAGGCCACGGAACTGTCACGGCTAGTGTGCATTACAAGATATTCTGAGATGGATTTGTATTGTTCATACAACCTCTCTGCCATGTATAAAGTGGAGTTCCATCGGGTGACAACTTTGAGCTTCAAGTGGTGCTGAGGCAGGCTGTTTTGTATCTGCAACTGCCGCAGTTGGTCACGGGCCTTTCCAGATCTTGAAAAGTGAGAGCAGATATGTTGTGCAACGGTCAGCATTTCCTTTACATCAGGGTGCTGCAGAAACTCCTGCATAAGATTTAAACAGTGGGCCATGCATGGAACATGAAAAAAAAACACCATTCGTGATGCATTTCACCACATTTGACCCATTGTCACTTGCTATGAACCCAGCTCTCAGGGACAGAGGGTTTAGCCATTTGTCAATTTCAGTCAGTACCACGTCCAACATGTTCTCACCAGTGTGTGAACAGGTCACATTGCACATTGCAGTCATTGCATGCTGTCAAATTCCTGGAAGATTGCTACCACGACATTCCAACTGACTGCACTGATTATTCACACTACCAGCATCACAAACAACCCCTGGCACCTGCGCACAGTGTGCAGTTATGCACAAATATGAACTCCCTGCTGTTTCGCCACTTGTCCACATATCCATACTTAAATGGATGAATGGAGAGGAGGAATGTTGAAGGGCATGTCTTACTGAGTTGGACACACTGCGGAACAACTCGGGGACAGCACGGGTAGAAAAGTACGTCCTGGATGGGACTTTCCATTTTGGACAGGCATGTTCAGCAAACCGCCGGAACCCAGAATTCTCCACAAAGGAGAAGGGCAAAAGATCAATTGCCAGAATTTCCACTACAGCAGCATTAAGTTCACGTGACACTGTATGATTCGGGGGATACTTCAGCTTATGCGCAAAAACACTCTGTAATGTGGGCTGACGTAAATGTTTTACACGAGGTGTGATCACAAATGGTTGTGCTCTGTGATGAATGGCATTGGCAGGGGGTGGAGTGTGGACGTTTGATGAAGATGGTTGCACAAGTGATGATGGCAAATCCAGAAATGCAGTTATTTTGCTGGATTTGCCAACCAGGGTTGATGGACCACTTGCACTAGGCATACTGCATTTACCACCACCACCACCACAAAAACTGCTGCTCTCACCAGCACTGGACAACATTTCAAAGTCATTATAGTCCTCCACCTCATCATGCCTGTAGTAATCCTCTGCTCTTATTACCTCTATATTGCACATGTTTAATTTACTACTGGACTAAACAGTCATGAAAGAGGATAACATGCTCGCTATGGTTGCCGGTGATGAGGAGTGAACGGCCCACTGTGGTATTAGCTGCCAGTTTGTGCTGGGTCCACAGTGCCAAGTGCCTATTCTTAAAATGTGTATGCTGTCCTCCTGTGCCAAGATGGCTCCCCTTTTTACCTCGACTCACACGCACATGGCAAACCTGGCAGATTGCAGCTGACTCATCATTTGTATCTTGAACAAAAAAATCCCAAACAAGGGATTGTGATGCTCTGCTTTTAACATGTCCATGATGTGGCTTATTTAAGTCTGTTATTTTAAGCACTGAAGTGGGGGGGGCACATGATATTTTGGGGACAGCACACCTGGACTGCAACTGACCACCATGACTACCTATCATATTGATTACTGGGTCATCATCATCAACTAAAACTGGTAAATCACAAGTTTTAATGGGGGGGGGGGATTCCTGCAAACAGACTCAGACACAGCCACTTTGAATTTCTTTTTCTCTGGTTCCCAACAGGGGTCAATTACATCATCATCATATTCATCAACATGACACACATCCGCATCTTCTGCTTGGATGCTAGAATGTGGACTGCATGTTGCAACAACAGCAACATCATCGTCATCATCACATTCATCGTCAGCATCTACACCACCATCACCTGATATTTTTTCACCACACTGTGAATCACTGCATGGAAAATGCATGACATTAACTGCCACGGTGGATGGAATATCACATTGTATGCTATCGTTGACATGATTATCAGAATCCTCAGGTTCAGTTACTGGGATGTTACTGGGAAGTATGACATCATCTACGCTGCCACTCACTTGCACTGCTTCACACTCAGTATTTTTGGATATGGTACACTGGTCGGAATTAGAACTTGACGCACCAATACAAATACTACCACCACCACTAACATCAGTAACACTAACACCACCGGCTGGGAAAACAATCATCTCCTGTAAATATGAGTGAAGCTACTGACTGGGCTGTAAAAAACATTGAAGGAGAAATACCTTTCCTCACATCAGCAATGCACTTCTGCGTCTGAGTACTACCACACCCACAGACTATCTTACTGCCAGCGTTGCCATGGCGAGAAATAGCTTTGCTTGCATGTCTCTTTGAGGGCATTTTGGGGGATCAACCACAATATCATAAACAAATTTAGATTTTGATACATTCACTCTCTGATTGGGGGGACACCAGATGTGAAGCCAAAAAAGCAACTGTAGCTTCAGCAAGAGATAAGAGACTAATCTGTCACACAGTGAAAACAACTTCAGTAACCAGTGGTGCTGATGAGGTCACAAAAACAATCCAATCTGGTAAAAAATTCCTTTTGCCCGTGGGAGTGGGGGGGAGCACTGACTGCATATTTTTACGGCAGTACAAACACAAAACAAAGAACAGATACCATGATCGCAGTACAAAATCAGGCAGCTGCAGTGGATAGCAGGTTCACACTGCTGCGCCTGCAATTACACTAGTCTGTGGCACAATAAAAGGTATATTATTTTATGTCACGCAACACTGCACACACACTCACTCACACACACACACAGAACAGTTTGTCCACAATGCTGAACGAGTAATGCGTAGCAAATTCAAAAGTTCAGTAAGATGCCATGTATTGTAATGTAAACAACCAGAAATTATGACCTGCTGCAGCAGATCCACACAACAAACAGCAAGAAAATTTCAACTATTACTGACAATATTACTGTATGTACATCAACACAGTCAGTTATATAACAAAAATATAACCAAAAAACAAAGAAATCACTATTTCTCTAACTTAAATCTACCTACACCACAGATACGGCCCTCCTCCAAAGCACACTTTCTCTGTTTTTCACTACACACACTCAGTGTTGTACATTAACATTCAAAATCCACACAAAATCAAAAATGCTCGATGATATGAGCACAGGAGGGTTTCCTACAATCGATGAACTAAAGTTTGTGCCCCCCAAAAAATGCAAAAATGCTTTTGTAACAGCTTTTAGAAGGTTTTAATCACAGACAGCTCTCAGAGCACACTGTCTCCTATTCCTTCCTACACATAATACCCTGAACTGAGGCTATGCAGATCAATATAGAGCCAATGTGACCTGAAATGCCGTGAATCACTGCAAAATTCACCTTCGGAGCTCAAAAACAAAGCAAAGTGAGGCGAAGTGCATTGCCCTCAATGCACTTTGCCTTAAATTTGGTGGAGTAGTGGTCTGGGGAGGCAGAGTAACGCGAAGTCATTGTTTTCAATGGACTTCGTGTTACTCAATATAACGCGAAGTACTCCGCTTCATGCTGTGGAGCACTCCACGAATCCACATTTGCTCTGCAAATCACTTCACAGAATGGATTTAGCCCACTTTGCCCACCACTATCAGTGCCACATGGGAGTCCGGGAAGTAAGTTAGAAGCCATGGGCGGGTACAAAGTTGGTGAGATGGGTAGGGAACTGGCTTCAGGGAAGGCAACAGAGGGTGGTGGTGGGTGGGGCACTTTCACACCCAAAGGTAATGATGAACGGTGTTCCACAGGGCTCTGTGTTGGGACCAGTGTTGCTTGGATATTCATTCCAGACATATCATTGGACATCAAGAGCAAGATTAGTCTGTTTGCTGATGATACCAAGATGGGAGCAATGGTGGATGACCTAGGGGGATGGCAGGGTTGCAGGATGATCTGGCAAAGCTTGAAACCTGGTGAGACACCTGGCAACTGGGGTTTAATGCCAAAAAGTGCAAGGTGCTGCATTTTGGGGTGAAGAACTCAAGGAGGAGTTACCAGCTGGGGGGAGTGCAGCTAGCCCAGACAGAGGAGGAGAAGGATCTGGGGGTGCTCATTACAGAGTCAATGAACAACTCGGCACAAGGTAGGAAGGCAGCTGCAAAAGCCAACAAAATTCTGGGTTGCATTGCAAGGGGTATATCCTTGAGGAGGGAGGAGGTGATTCTGCCACTGTATAGGTCATTAGTTAGACTGCACCTGGAGTACTGCATGCAGTATTGGTGCCTGTATCTGAAGAGGGACATTAAGGTACCGGAGGGGGTGCAGCGCAGGGTGACAAAGATGATCAAGGGGCTGGGGGACTTATCATATGAGAGGAGGCTGAGGGAGTTGGACATGTACTTGCTGGAGGAGAGGAGGGACAGGGAGGACAAGATTGAAACCTTTAAGTACAAGAAAGGAATAAACAAGACAGGTACAGAGGGGCTGTTCAAAGTAAGGGAAGGGAGAGCCACCAGGGGTCATGATATGAGACTGGAGGGAGGAAGGTTCAGGAGGGAGATGAAGAGACACTTTTTTACAGAGAGGGTGGTAGCTGGGTGGAATGAGTTACCTGCAAAAGTGGTATCCAGTAGAACAGTGGACTGCTTCAGAAGGGGATGGGACAGGACAAGGGGGAGGGTCAATGGAGGGGAAAGGTGGAAGGGAGGGGCAGCTGCAGAATAAGGGGTGCTAGCTGCACATTCGAGCAGACTTGATAGACCTCTAGGCCTTTATCTGTTGGCAAATTTCATATGTTCGTATTAGAAATAATGGGTAAAAGCACCCCAAAAGCTCTCAACAGCCATATCAGCTCTGACCAGAACTAGTTTGAATTTGGGAACAATTAGGCCCTCTTTCTAGGTCTCTGGGATAACCAAATTATTATTAATGTAAGTAAATGCTAGTGCCAGAATCTTGGCCCACCATTTAGGACTGGATTTATAGATCTCAGAAGGTATCCGTCAATCCCTGGGGATTTGTTGTTCTCTGTCTCTTTATAGCCCACACTACTTCAGATTTGGTTGTCCTTGGCCATAATTCAATGTTATTTAACATCACCTCAGGGTTTGGGGCAATACATTTCGCTAGCCTTCCCTGATGACATCTGATAATGACCAGAGCTAATTTTAATTTGAGTTTTATCAGCTTTTATAGTATTATATTTATTCTAATATGTGTGTATTTATGTATATTTTTGCATATTACATGTTTTTACCTGTTTTATGTAAGGCACCCATAGCCGCAGGGATTGGGTGCCATAGAAATAAAGTTGCCTTGCCTTGCCTAAAGGCTGGTTAAATTGGAAATAAAGCAGCAGTCATAGGAAGCTTCATAGTAAAAATATAGTGGTGCTATGCATCAGGACACTATCATGAGTATGAACCATGAAGAATAGTCATGGACATCACTGTACAATAGCCTGAACTCTTGCAATATGCCAGATAACCACTAGCGTTCACTGACTTAATGACTTGTGAAAACACTTGCACATCCCAAATTGTTTCTGTACAGTGCCAACTGTTGACTCTCTAACAACCCTGTAGATAGCAAAGTATTCACTATTTGAAAACAGTGGCACCAAGTGATGCCAATCCTTACAAATAGTTGTGACTTTGGCCACTGTGACAGAAATATCTGGATATCTTTAGTCATGATGGAGCATGATGCTGGGCATCACTATCGCATGAGTGTTGGAGGGTTATTGCAGGACCACGAGTTCTAGGATATCACTTGCACTCAAAATTGAAGAAGCCACAGACTCTGCAATATACATTTCAAAAGCCTTAATGTATTAAAACATTTGAACTATATATTGCAGTCAGTGGCTTCTTCAATTTTTAATGCAAGGGATATCCTGGAACTTGTGTGCTGTTTGTTTGGGTGACTCAGCCCATTTCCCAGCACCACACCACAGAGGCTGTTCACAGTCGATACTGTTTGGACTAAAAAGAACTGCAGGTCCATGATGGTAGTGCAGGTAAGGTGATTCAGTAATAAGTACTTTGTGAAAAGTAAATTCCACAGTTGGAATTCTAGTGGCATTACCAATTCTATGTCCATTCATGTTTGAGCAAATTTTACCAATTAATAATTTCTAAAGTATTCACAATAAAATGTAACCTACTAAACCACATTTATCCAGCTTAATTAGATTCCAGGACATATTTACTGTGGTATGCATGCCAAATCTTGAGTGTATATCTGCAATAACAGTGGACCTATAAACAGCCAAATATTTTGAAAATGTTCACACAATTTAACAAATAATTACATAGTGAAATTATAAACTCCTGTAACTCACAATTTACACAGCCAGTAACCTCTCTACTTAGCAGTTCCTATGACTCCTCCAAGAAATCATGCATATAAATTTTCAATTATCTAGCTCCACAGCTGGCTAAGTTGTAAGTATAGAAATATTTTCAGAATTGATCACCTGAATAATAAACTGCTTAATTGTGAGGCTCTATAACTTCCCTGCACCTCATCCAAATATCATGAAGTACACATTTAGATCCTTTTCCAAGCAATAGGCTTGCCAAATTGCAGATATCTAACTATACTGGGCAAGTCATGACCAATTATGACATTTTGGGAATTTTCCAAACATTTTGAGAAATTTCACAGAATTTTGCACAATTCCACAAAATCAGAATTTGTTAATTGCATTCCACCCTAGTGACCCCACAGATGGCACATCTACGGTCCTCTCCCAGTCCTCCAATACTTGTTACCTGTGATGGAAAAAAGAGAAACCATTTATCATGTCTTGGCCACTGTTGCAGCCGGTACAACATGGTATATTTGTTCTCCACTCCCAGTCTTCCTATACCTGTCATCTGTGAAGAAAAAAGAGAAATAATTTTTTCTTACCTGGCCACCACTGTGGATGACACCACACAGTATATCCATTGTCCATTCCCAATCTTCCTATACTTGTCACCTGTGAAGAAGAAAAGAGAAATCATTTAGTCTGACATGGCATTGCTACTGTGTCACTGTTCACCTAGGAAAAGAAAACTTAAAATGAAAACTTAGAAAAAACATGTAATTATATAATCAAATTAATGATGGCCATGCTGTGTACTGATACAATCGTGCCACAGAGAGGGGTGTTTGATAAAGAAGCAATGTTAGTCTGTGCCTTATAGTGAGCTGCCTGAAGTGACAGGGAGAAAGAAAGGAAAGAAAGAAAATCATTTTAATGGCTTGTTAGCAAGGTGGAAGCACATCCTGTGTGAAGATGGATTTGCTGCCACCACCGACAGTGAGGATAAGGAGTGTGAAAAACAATGAAAGTTCCTTACTATCACAGCAGAGAAAGTTGGATCTTATTGGACTTCAGGTATTGCTGCATTGATGGGCTGGTTGGTTGTAGGCTTGGCTTGAGGTCTTGCAGGCTGGCTATTTGACTGGCTGGAGGTCTGGCTGGCAGTAGCATTTACTCAGACTTAAGTGTTAGGGTTTCTCAGTAGGGATACATGAAGTGTATGTGGTGATGGCACATGTTGATGATTTATGTGGAGAACACAAGCAGGCTAGTGGGGTATCAGGGGTTGTCCTGCTTGTTGATGGATGCATGGTCTGCATGGCCAGTAACAGCACTATTTACTCTGGCTTAAGATACCTTGTTTCTCAGTCTAGAATGGGTGCATGCAGTGCAGGTAGTGCAGAGGTGGCCTGTGTTGTTAGTGGACATGCAGGACACAAACAGCCGGAGGATGAGGCTAAGGTGGTGTCTTGCTTGTTGATGAATGCATTGTTTGTTTGACTGGCAACAATGGTATTTACGCTGGATTAAGAGTCCTTGTTTCTCAGTCTGACATAGTTGCATTCAGTAGAGGCAGAGATTGCCCATGTTGGTGGATGTGGAGGACACAAACAGGCCAGTGGAGGAGGGTTATGTGGTATCTTGCTTACTGGTGTATGTGTGATCTGCACAGTGGCAATGGCATTTATGCTGTCTTAAGAGTACAGGTTTTACATTCTTGATGCATGCAGTTTAGGTGGTGGGCAGTTTTATTGGAGGCAAAATTGGTATCTAATGATGTCGCATTCAATGATTTTCTAATTTGTCTAAGGGCATGACACAGGATAGGGCAGATGGAAGTAATCAGTTGGATGCATAGAACAGCAGCGCAACATTGGGAAAATATAATCACAGAAAAAGAAATCAAATCATAAAGAAAATGATAAAACTGATAAGGATGACAGGATGGATCTAATACTTTTGTGTTTATGCTTTAATAATCCTCTTCAAAGAAGCAGCCCTCACAGTCTTTCAGACTAGAGTTGTCCCTACATGGGAATTCTTTCTTCATTAATGCTTCATCAACATCACTGGAAGGCATTTTGCCATTGTTGATAACACCAGGCTCCAGGCTATTCAGGTTTTTCTTCTCCACCACCACCACCACCACCCACCAGCATGTGGTATGAATCTAAACATGATTGTTTTTTGTGGAATGTGCCCCACATTCATTTTAATAAATGCTAACATACCAGCATTTCTAGGGGACAGATCTGTAAGCCTGTCCCACATAATGACCCCTGCTGAACTGAGTAACCTCTCTATGCTGACAATGGAGGGTGGACAGCTCAGGTATTTGACTACTATATGAACATGCACACATACAAAGAAGCCAGCAGAAGAAGGTCATTTGGTCTATCTAGTCACCTCATATTGCAGGGTCCACATTTTGAGCTTCTGTCCCTGCCCCCCCCCACTCCTCCCATCCTCCCTACCCATGATACTTACTTTCCCCTTATGCCTATCCCAGCCTCTCTTGAAGCTGCCCACTGTCTTCAATGAGACCACCACTTCTGGCAGTACATTCTAAGTGTTCACCACCCTCTCTATGAAGATGTGCTTCCTGACCTCTCTCCCTCCTAAACTTCCCCCATCCATCTTAAGATTGTGCCCCCTTGTGTTATCATTGCCACTCAGCTTAAAGAGACCCTCCTTATCCACCTTATTTATCCCTTTAAAGTACTTGAAGGTCCCAATCATGTCTCCTCTCTCTTTCTTTTCCTCCAGGGAATACATGTTCAGTGCCCTCAACCTCTCTTCATATGCCTTAACCTGCTGACCTTCTATCATCTTTGTAGCCCTCCTCTGGACCTTCTCCAGCAGGCTAATGTTCTTTTAGAGGTGTGGGCACCAGTACTGAACTCCATATTCTAGATGTGGCCTCACCAGTGACCTGTACAAGGGTAGTATAACCTTTTCCCTCCTACTGCTGATCGCCCTAGCTACTGTATGCATCCCATCATCTTGTTTGCCTTTGCTGCTGCTTTTTTTGCACTGTGTGGCATGCTTGCAGTCACTAGTGATTATCACTCCAAGGTCCTTCTCCTCCTCTCTGATGCAGATACCCTGACTCCTGAGCTATGGTGGTCAGTACTGGCCAATCAGTGACCTGGCTATTCCAGTACAGCAGTGGCTTTTCCAATATGTTAAGGTGCCTTGTGTATGTCAAATATGTGTCCATCATGCATTGTGCTGCATGCAATCCTGCTGACTCATCAACCTCCTCCTTCTCCTCCTTCTCCCTCCTTTTTCTCTGCATCTGTAATTCCCACCTTGCACAAGTATCCCAAAGAAGATTCATTGTCAAATGTTTAGTTCCCATGCCTGTTTTTTCAGCCTGTTTACCTGAAGTAGCACTATATGATCTCTGATCACTTCATGTTGTGCCTTACATAACTGTGACCTTAAGATAGGTTCATGGGGAACAGATGTTATTAATCGATCAGTTAGATTGTGGACACAATTATGCCCACCTTCAAGTATTGATGACAGGCCCCATTTACTGTATATTGTGGGTCCAGCATGGTGGCAATACCAAAATCTGCAGACTGCAGAATGCAGGAAATATGGCTATTGCAGTCTGACACATTAAGCATGTGTTCCATTAAGGAGCAGCTTCCCTTATCACCACCTGCCTCTAGCACGTGTTGTATATTCAACAGTGCCTGCCTCAATACACTTAGAAGTGGCACTGATGCAGGCAGTGTCCACACTCACTGCCTGTATTGCATGTTCAATTGGCCATAGAATCATGGTTAGGCAATTCAGTAGCCATCACTAAGCTGTTGTCAGAGATATGGATACTCTGGCACTGTCACAGCTTGTATGAAGCAGCAGATATTCTGAGATGGTTTTGTTCTGTTTGAAGAAGTGCTCAATTGTGTAGTGTTGAGTTCCCTCAGGTGACAACTTCTGGCATCAGATGGTGATGAGGCAGTTTGTTCTGTATCTGCAGGTGCCTTAGATAGTCACCAGCCTTTCTGGAGTGGGAACAATGGGCACAGATGCAGTATGCCACAGCAACATTGGCATGATTTTAGGATATGATAGAAACTCCTGCACTTTTAAGACTGTATGCCATGCCTGGCACCCTGAGAAACCCCCCATCACTAATAAATTTAAACACATTTATGCCATTATCATTTGCAGTGAAACCCAGTCTCAGGGAATGTAGGTGCAGTAACTTATCAATCTTAGTCAGGAGCAGTTCTAACATTTTCTGACCCATGTGTGATCCACGTACATTCTTCATTGCCAGTGTGGCATGGTGGTGAATACCTAGAGTGTTCCTACCACTGAAATTAGGCTTCAAATTTTTTTTTCCCATTACAGCATCAAATTCTATCACCGTAACCTGTGTCCAGTTGGTGGTAATACACAGTTAAGAGCTACCAGTTATTTGGCCAGTGGTCCACATAGCCATAATAACATGTATACATGGCAGTGCTGAATGCTGCACGGCATGTATTACTGTGAATGACACAGTCCTATAAAGTTCAGAAATGGCACAAGCAGAGAAATAGGATACAACAGAATCTGCCATTTTGGACAGGCATGCGCCATCAACCTTCAGAATCCCCCATTCTCCACAAAAGAGAATGGCAATAGATCAATTTTTAGCATTTCAGAAGTTGCTACATTCAGTTCCCATGCAATAGCATGATTGGTTGGGTATTTGGTATGACGATCGAACATGCTATGCAGTGTAGGTTTCACTTTTTGGGATGCTGGGATACCAAACAGCTGGACTCTGCACACTGGTGACATGCATAGTGGGATAGCATTTGTCTCAATGGGTCACAGATGCTGCATGAGTAATGAAGTGATTGTTGGTGTTTTATGGATTGGGGTTGATGAGATTTGGTGACTCTGGGTGCTAGTACTCAACCCACCACTGCTACTATGGCAATTACTAGGCAATTCCACTAACTCCTTATTATCATCTCTGCAGTATTCAATTGCAGTCAACTCTGACTCCACTGGGACTGTATCCATGCCACTTCAGGATGCCTTGCATAATGAAGATGATAAGAAAGAAGGTCTCCCAGTACCTGTTTCCTTTTGTTGATGAGTCCAGTGTAACAGGTACTTAAACTTGAGGTGTGCATTTTGCCCACCAGTGTCAACGAGGTTCACCTTTTTCCCACAGCTAAGATGCACTTGATGTAGCTGGCAGATAACCATTTTTTCCTTTTTTCTTTCCATATTCTATTTATATCTCCTGGTTCTTTTCCTGCTGGACCTCTTCTGACCAATCCCCTCTGCCCCATCACCTCGCTCCTCTGAAATTTACCTTAATCATCATCCTCTGCCACAGAAATTGTGGTCATGCCTGGCCATCGGTGCAGGGCCTGTGGGGGCTTGATTGTTCATCCTGCTGCCAGGGGTGGTTTTTGCTCCATTTTTTCCCATAGGTTCACATACATGCAATGGGTTTGATGCTTGAGCTCTGCTTCCATGGAGATGGCCCTGCTGACCTGCACATGGATTCCCTTCCCTGCATGGTGATGTGCATTTGCTGCCACCCAGCCATCACTGGGTGGCAGGCAAGCAGCATGACTTTATAATCTCCATCCCGGAGGAAGGAGAGCTCTATTGGGATGCTTGATCCCTCCTCACCCCGCCAGCCCCTCAGCAACCCGGTTCTGTTCCCAACCCTGGGTCACTGGTATGGCAGGAGGTAAGGAACCTAGCATTTCAGCTCTCCACACCACTGGGTGGGCTCAGATAGCCACTTTCTCATCAGCTGTTAACCAGTATGTGAAAATCCAAAATTAGGGATTTTGTAGCCCTTGTTTTTACATGGTGTTAGTCTAGAACTGGGAGATTGGAGGGGTGGCAATGGGTGTTTTTGAGCATGATTTCTGCACTGCAACAGTAGATGACATACTGTATCATTAGCTCAACTGTGCTAAAAGGAACAAAAGATGGAGGATTTGGGGGGGGCTTTGGTAATTCCCAGAAAAAATTGTGGTGACACAGCAACACAGGTTCAGAGGCATTACTCTTACTTTTTTAATTTTGGGTTCCCATATAGAGTCCACATCATCCTCACCAAGGCTGATAATCTCCTCCTGAGATCTGTCCTCCTTCTCTTCCTCATTTTTGACACCATCTCATTCCTTCTCATCATCCTTGTATAAAACATGATCTCCCTCATCAGACTGTGAGTCATGGGCAAGATCATCAACATCCATGTCATGAAATGAGAATCTATCATCCTGATCAGGTTCACCACCAACAGCAGTCACAGAGAATCAACCACCTCATCATTCGCAACTACATTTCCAGAGCAAGACATTTTTATGCTTCTTGGACAGATCCTCTAGTCACTATCTCAACCACCAGCAGTGCTAGCACCCACCAACATTGATGCTACAGATGTGACAGAGAAACATTTAGCCACACTAATGCCCCCACCTCTTATACCAGCTATCCCTTTTCTAGTAGTGCTACTACCGGCCACTGATGAACCTGTGGAAGGAGTACTGTTTTTTTAGGTACAACACCATCTTTGTCTTGCCTTGGCAAAATTGCCACTGCCAAGAACATGAACATTACTTGAGCATCTCTTTACTGTCATTTTGATA
Organism: Neoceratodus forsteri; assembly: GCA_016271365.2. Lineage (NCBI taxonomy): Eukaryota > Metazoa > Chordata > Ceratodontiformes > Ceratodontidae > Neoceratodus > Neoceratodus forsteri. The sequence goes on from JADMNL010000033.1 coordinate 112,530,132, forward strand.
TTTTGAATTTTGAACACTGCAGTTAAACTAAATACAGGCAGTAGCAGAGACACTACAACACCTCACCAGAGCAATGTAATTTAAATAACACATCACAACAGTTTACTGAGCAAACAGTAACTACAGTAAAAACAAACTCTGGTCAGAGCCTATACAGCTGCAGCTCTGCTTTAAGATGGCTGGCTGAGCTCACGGCAGAATAATCTTCAATTCCCAAGATGACTGGCAGCTGCAATTCTGGTTTTCATTCAGTTCCCATCTGTCACCTATTGTATTCAAGGTGTAGATACAGTACACCTCTCTTTTTTCTAACAGCATTTTTCCAGTCACCTCCTTTTATGGTGGGGCATACACCCTTTCAATTGCTCAAAAGTGTAAATTTGAAACAGAATGTTTGACATTAACAAAGTGTTGTGCAACCGGTGATGTCATTACTCCCATATGTTTGCTGCTTTTATACTTGCTGATTCTTTGTTTGAGTGGCCTAGTGGTTTGGCCTCCATAAAAGTTTGAATAAGAGCAAGTAGTATATACACTGCATGGTCAGAATCACAGGTCAGATATGTGTTAATCTTATATTTTCTGTCCCCAGTTGGATGCCCAATTTTTTTCTCTTGGATGTGTTTCCACAGTGGACACAATGTCCACAAGGATACACTCCAGGTTCAGTTGGTCCTAGTAATAACTGTCCTTTTGGTCATCCCTGATCAATGAATTCAAAATGTACTAGTCTGCATTTTAGTGTCTTCACTTTTGTTGATGCAATGATTAACTTGTTTTTAAAGGTGGTGACATTCACTGGTGACCTTTATTCTCCAGCCTGTGAAACATGCAGTCTGGATACTATAAAGAAGAAGTATGTTTTATTTTCTACTTTTAGCAAAAAGTGATAAAAAAAACTACAAAAACTGAATAAAAAATATCATAAGAAATACTATCAAAAACATATGACTAAAAAGAGATTTGCTGAATATAAAATGGCCAGCATAATACAGTAGAAACAATGTTAAACTTTGACAGATCTGGTGTGGGGACAAAGCTAACAATAAGAGTATACATAGCTGATGTAGTCAGGAGCACAGTGAGGGATTCTAACAAACAAACAAGATAAGAGTAAAAACACTGAGACCCCAGTATGAAACATAGAGGATAATGCCTGATGTACAGATGATAACCATGGTATAATCATCTTGAGTGGTTGCTAGGGCATCAACAAACCTCGAGACCTCAGCTCGAAAGGTTTACAATTGCCCTAACAACCACAAGAGGTGATTATACCATGGTTATCACCTGTACATCAGGCATTGTCATTTATAGTGTATGGGACTCGACATGAGAAGTTACCCCCCCCCCCGAAGACAAGTAATTTAGCCTTACCTTATTAATGAATCTGCACTGCAGCCACATGATTGTGTAGGAAAACAATTTATTAGGATGCATGGACTGAATGATAGCGGGCCAAAATAGCACCAGAGTTTAAATCTCTATCAGACATACAGATTGCTAGACTCAGTAACAGTAAACTGAGACAACTGGAATGTTATTTGAATACTGTACTGAGGCTAACAATCACATTCTGGGTGTGTAGAATACTGAATTACACTGGCATTCCGTTTTGTAAACCCACTGCTATGACATAGATGAGATAGGTTTATAAGGTTCTGACATCACAACAGTGGGATTACAAGGTTGTAATCAGTTTGATTTCAGTGGGTAATAAGGGTTACCCATACATTATAAATAGAATAATAGATAGGTTACAGTGAATTACAAGGCTGTAATTCCATCGAGAGGTTCTGGGGACATAGATAACCTTGAGAGCGAAGCTCAAGAGGTTTCTATGTCCCCAGAACCTCAAGATGGAATTTCAGCCAAGTAATTTACTGTAACCTATTTTTTAATTTTTGTAATATATGGATCCGATTCGAAAAATGTGCTGTTTTTTTAAATTCTGTGAACTGGGCTGGCCCCCTGTTGCACTGAAGATGTGCTTGCTCTCGGCCGACCACCCACAGTATTGAAGTTGTGCCCGATACACATTTGTGACGAAAGGTTTTAGTTAAATTTGGTAGTCCTACCATTTAGTTTCTTTCTTTGTTTGGCAGGTAATCCAGTTTTGTGAGGAAATAAAAATGAAAAAACAAACTAGCCATAACTCGAGTTGCTCTCGCTAAGCGAGAGTAAACATCCGCCATGTTTTTCCATTTGGTTTGCCCGCCTACTCAGAAAGTCTGCCAATGGCATTGCACATTGTTACATTGGGTGCACAAACTGGAACGTGGCACTATGGCAACCGTGTTGTGTGGCAGGGAGACTGGCGCATGCGCTGTGGAGTTTCAGTGATAATACTATCGTTTGAAGCTGAAACAATAGTATTATCAGCACAAACGATAGAATTATCAGCAGTGAACAATACTATTATCACTTGAGGAAGGGTAGTATTATGGGAAAGAGAGCAGTGTATTACAGGGATTTTTTTATATGCTTTTTGGGGGTATTATTTTAACAATCCATATATTACAAATGTATAACCTGCATGCACTGATTAAGGAACTAGGATAGATGGCTCATAGAGCTTACCAAAAATTCGGTTTAAAGAATATACAGCATAAAAAGATATAAACACAAACAAGAAGAATTTACATATATGGAATCAAACCAGGGGGTCACTGGGGTCAACAGGGCAGCACATGGTTTCTCTGCAACTGAGTGGATGCAGCTGACTAACATGTCTGGGACTAGTGAAGGTGTCACATGCTCTGTGGGTCTCTGCTGATTGGCGGCAGCCTTTTTGCCCTCCATGCCTGGAAGTTAAAATGGCAGCCAAGACGAGAGGACCACAGAGTTTGCCTTGACTGCCAAGTGAGAAGGAACACCAAAATGGGTGAGTCACCAATAACATAAACAATGCAAAGCAGCAATATAGTTATTTGTATATTTTGTAAGTATAGACGTTGTGTTATGACAAGTTGTTTGGCCGTAGGGTAATGACACATAAACAAAATAACAGGAACAGAGGAAATGAAAAAATAATGAATACTGAGGTACGCTCATGTTGTAAAATGATAGAAATAATATCAAGTGAATGGTCAAAGGAGGTCAAGCATGGAATTATAAGATGAAAAAAGTAAATATGACGTTTAGAACTTCTGGCATGAAAATGAGTTTGAAAGTAACTCATCAAGAAGTTGTGCAAACTTTATAATATTTAGCAAAGTTCTGCCTGCAACAGGAGTGCTTTACTAATGAAGCAATATACAGCAGAAAGCTGTTTAACTATTTGATATATGGCAAAGTTTTATAAACAGTAGTACACTACAAATGGAGTTAAACAAAAAAAAATGCTGAGATTCCGAATTCTTATATGATACAAGACAGCACAAGTTTTATTCATAGCACAGCAGTATTAGTATACCAGGATGCATAATGTTTAAGAATACCTTAAGAACTTAAGAAACAAAAAAGTAAAGTTCCACCTCTAAGATAGGCACTTTGCAAATGTAGCAAGAGGAATTAGAAATGATGAAACTCTGCAGACGTACTAACATACTAGGCACTTAAGACGCACTTGGAAACAGTAGCAACATGGTTAAAAAACAGTTTAGAAAATGCAAGAAGACGCTATGAGAGACAGCGGAGGTACTGTTTACATTGTAGTAACATAAGTGAATTAGGATAAAACAGGCACAGACTATCAAAAAGGAACTAGAAGCTTAGAATCATGGTTATAATTACACTAATGTGTACAAATACAATGAATAGCATGAACTGAGGCTTCTGGATATAGGGTAACATGGTGATATAATTGCTATCTTATTTAGAATATTGAGAGATTGGGCTTGGTGGAACAATATTCCAGGTATAGTCTAACCAGTGATGAATATAATGGAATGATCCCCTCTTTATTTCTACTTCTAATATTTCAAAAAATACAACCCAGAATTTTATGACATTTTTGAACCATATACTCTGAGTGTGTACTTAAAGAAAGCTTATTATTCATAAACACCCCCAGATATTTTTCATTGTTAGTTTGAAGTAGTATGGTGTTACCTAGCAGATAACTGATTTGAGGGTTCTTGTGTCCAAGGTGCATGACCTGGCACTTATCAACATTAAATCTCAGTTTATTCATTTCTGCCCATTTGTATATTTGATCCAAGTCTGTCTGTAAAGACTTCCCATCATTCTGATTATTAACAATGACCCCATTTTAGTGTTGTCTGCATACTTAGCCATCCATGATTTATTTGATGTCTGCACTCCTGAGATAAAAACGTTGAAGTGTTCAGCCAAGCACCGATCCCTGAGGAAACCCGCTCGTCACAGAGCCCCATTCTGAACAATAACTTCTTATTTTCACCATTTGTCTCATATCATTCAACCATGAATTTACCCATGATACAAGATATAATTCAGCTGGGAGTTCAATCAAGCAATCAATCTTTTGATTAATTCTTTATGTGGAACAGTGTCAAATGCTCTGGAGATATCCAGATAAACCACATCAACAGAGAGGCCTGAGTCTAGTGCAGCACTTACTGGTTCGAAAAATGACAGCATGTTTGAAAGACACGACTTCTCTGAACTAAACCCATGTTGTGTTATATCCATTTTTCCACATTCATTGATGTGCTCGTTAATTCTACCTTGTATGATATGTTCCATTAATTTTCCTATAATGGATGTCAGACTAATTGGTCTGTAATTTGCCACAATATGCTTCTCCCTTTTCTTGTATATCGGGACAACTACTGCTTCTCTTCACTATTTAATAGTTTTCCCCTCCTGGATAGATGTATTAAACAGTATAGTTAATGGTCCAATAAGATTGTTTGATAATATTTTAATAACCTTTGAGGATATCCCATCCTGACCTGAGGATTTATCAAGTTTACTTTTTTCAATTTTATTTTCCACTTCTTGTTCTGTAATATGTATTTCATTTTGTTGAAGAATTTGATTATTATTTGGTATTGAAACTCTTTCCTTCCCTTGAAATATCCTTAGAAATTAATTGTTAAATTCTCTTGCCATCTCAGTTTCTTCAGTGATTAACTTATCATCCTTTAATAGTGGTCCTATGCTAGTCTGGTTTCCCCGTAAAGCCCCTATATAACTGTAGAACTTTTTGGTATTATTCTTTACTGTTATTGCTAAATTAAGTTCTATATCTTTTTTCCCTTTTATAATGGCCTTCTACTGATCTTTATCCTATTTTTATAGTCAGTCCAGGTATCATTAGTTTGTCTTTTCTTGTATTTCTTAATTGCTTTCTTTTTTTGCTTCATAAGTTTTTTAATCTTTTTATTAAACCATGGGGCACCCTGCCCAAACTATTATATTTGTCCACCTCAGGCGCATAATTATTTATACAATAATTGGTTTTATCATTAATTTTCTTCCAGGTAGTTTCTAAATCTTGATTTTTTTAAGTTTGTTTCCCATTTCCAGGAGGGGAGATAGCTCTTCATTCTGTCAAAATCTACCCTGTTGTAACATTTTAATTTGGTTAAACCTTTTATACTATCCCAGGTAGTTTTAATTTGAAATCCAACAGTGTAATGATCACTACAACCTAGTGGTTCAAGTATCTTGATGTTATCGATACGGTCTGGAAAGTTGCAGAAAACCAGATCTAGAATATTATTACCTCTGGTATTGCTTGTAATTACTTGTTGTAAATTTTTATGTATTGTTATTTCTATCAATCTGGCCCCAGCAGCACTATTTCCTTCTAACTCTAACCAATTTATATGTGGTCAATTAAAATCAACCATTAAGATGCAATCTCCTTTGAGTTCTACCTTTTCAATTGAGTTCAAAAATATTGTATTTTGTTCCATATTATACCCTGGATGTCTATATGCAAGGCTGATTGTTAATTCCTTATTTAACATATGTACTTCTACTCAAAGAATTTCACAGTCTTGCTGTACTTCTGTATGTTTAATTTCTACCGCCTTGAGTCTATTTGACACATATAGTGCTATCCCCCCCTCCAGCTTTATTTGGTCTTTCCTTATGAATTACATTATAGTCTGGGATTTGCATTCCCCAATCACCTTCTTTACTCCAGGTCTCAATGACTCTGCAAATAGATATACTGTCCCTTTTAAGGATATATTGCAGTTCTTCCAGTTTATTTTTTAGACTTCAAGCATTAATAAGTACACAGTTAAGGTTTTTGTTGTTATTACACCCATTGTTCTTTTTAGATTGAGACAGATTATGTATGTAATGACAATCAAGATTTTGCCTCAATGAGTTCACCCCCTTCCCTGCCTATTTAGTTTAAACATGTCAATATGGTCTCTGCAAAGTATTGTCCCAATTTTTCACTCCCTGATCTACCTAGATGTAATCCATCTCTACTAAATAGCCTTTCATTGTTTACAAAATGTTCCAATGTATTTATACACTGTACTTCATTGGTCAAACAACAACAAAGCCAATTATTTAGCCTCATCGTCTTACAATTGACATAATAATTAGCTCTTGGCACAACAAGTAGCTCTGAAAAGGTCACTGCACCAGTGTATGTTGTATATCAATCAGTCCATTATAATTCTCCTCCAATTATGATATTTTAATATCATTTATACCCATGTGGATAATAACCAGAGACCTGTCTTCTGATTGTCTTATAACTCTGGGGATCTCTGTTAAAATATCCTTAAATCCTGCCCCTGAATAACAACTACTACTGATCTAATTCTTTATTTAAGATTGTGGCATAGTGATCAATATATTTAATAATTGAATCTCCTAATATATACACTGGTCTTTGTATATATTTTTCCCTCTGGCTATCTAACTCATTCCCAACTGTATTTGCCAACTGTTCAGAAACTTGTGTGTCCATGTCCACCACTTGTGTGTTTTCAGTGCTACTTGTCCTTTCCCCATCTCTTTTTTGCCCATTGTTCTGATCTGGAATTATATCTGTCACTACCTGAAGTATCTCATTTGCCTCATCATTAAGTTTGTCCATCAGATGATCCAGTGGTGTATACTTGCTGAGCAAAGGTATTATGAATTCCATAGGTCTCTGCCCTTTTTTGGCCTGACTGCCCATGGTTGTGTACAAGGTTTCCCTTTGCTTGTCCAGTACTCTTTATCATTTACCTCCCAGTTCTGTGTTGCTAAATATATCTCTGCTGCTTGCAGCACTTTCACTATTCTCTGTTGGTTCTAACGATGTTCCTCTTAAATATTTGATCTCTAATTCTAAACTTACAATCATTGTCTTCAGACTCTTTATTTCAACACACTGATTGCAGATATACTGATTGTACTCAGTTACCTCTTGCAGAGTAATCATATTACAACTTATACACCTTACCCCTACTTCCCCACTGACCAAGGTAGCCTTATTATGTTCCATGTTTGCTTTATTTACCACTTATATTGCCAAATACCATGCTATTATTCTTGTAAGGCTATAATGTCCTGCCCCATTGACCACCTATCCAACTGATGTCAACAGACGCTGCTGGCCTCTGCCCACGTTGCTTCTGCTCCATGCTCAACTCTGCTCACTCAAGCACTGCTCTTGTAGGGATCCAAGTGGAAATTGCACACAACATGGTCGGGGGTTTCCTAGCAACCCTCAAGAAGTTTCAGACCTGTATCTGGCTGTGGCCATAGATTGCCTTTTAAAAGGCAACCTATTCAACCACCAGGGAGCTCAGAAGGACTCCTCCAACTGTCCCCTACAAGACAGTAGGCTGCAGATCACTGCCCCTCTCAAACGGGAGGCAGAGGTCACATGACAGCTCCTAGGTCTGTCTACTACACAGTTATTCCTCTTTGTGCTGTTTAAGCACAGTAACTTTGTACACTCATGTCTTGAAATGTCTCATAAAACAAATATAACAGCTGAGCCACCCTTGTAGTGACCTCTTCCACTCTCAGGCTTTACTTGTGATGATATGGTATGCATTTCCCTCATCTTATTGACTTGTGACAGGAATGACTGTAGCAATTTTAAGTCACTCCTGTCTTCCAGCAGTTTTCTGAGTCTCTTGCTGGATAATGAACTATTGCTTTTCAAAAGTAGTTAGGATAGTAATTTGCTGCTCCATTTTGACCTTTTCTTCTGGCAGGTTTCTAGCACAGTGACTGACTGAGAGCTAGAGAGTCTGAGACTACTAGGTCAAGGGTTACAGTGTGAGTGAAAGTGTAAGGTAATGCTAAGGGTGAGTGAGAGTATTTTTACAGCATTTGGTGAGAGAGTGTTCTTTCCCACGTGTACATTTAAACAGAAGCTCTCTGGAAGTGAAGCTTGACTGCTAGAAAATGCCATAATAACCCCGTATGATATCATACCAGGTTATTACGGCATTTGACTGGAGCTATTATCCAATTATTTAAGGGGGTGAACAGTAATTATAAACTGTTTAGAGAATTCTTTCTCTAACCTCCCTTATGCTAGTTTAAGTGAATGCCTCCATGTCCTTGTATTTGAGCTCAAGAAAAATAAGTCCTTGAAGTAAATCCTATTTATCCTGTGCAGGTACTTCAACATTTTTAACATGTTGCCACTTCCAGTTCTTTTCTTGAGGATGTGCATGTTCAAGCTCTGGATATTCTCCTCCTGTGTCATTTCCCCAGACCCTAGACCATCTTGCTTGTGCTTCACTGTACTTCTTCCACCTTATTACAGTCTTTCCTCAGGTGTGAATTCCAGTACCTTGGACAGTATTCCTAATGGCATCTCATTAATGACCTGTACAGTGAGAGGATTAACTCCCAGCTTATGCTGTTGATTCCCTTCAGCATGCATCCCAACGTTATGTTCTCCTTACTAACAGCTCTTTTACAGTGTGCCGTGGGTTTTCGGTTTTTTGATATTATTATGACCCCCGGTCCTTTACTACATCTTGCATTCAAATATCACCCTGTCCCATTTTGTATTGCACCATTGACTTTCTTTTTCCCAATATGCACTACTTAGCATTTTTTAGCATTAAAGCATAGATGCTATATCTTTGACCACTTCTGCAGGTTACCCAGATCCTCCCTAAGTTCTCTTTTCCGCTTGTTTTAGTCACCCCCTGCACTAGTGTTCATATCAACTATTGATGGCAGAACTTGCCCTCTATCCCTTCCCCTATGTCACATATTAACACATGGAAAAGGACAGGGCTCAGCACTGATCCCTGCAGTACTCAATTTGTAACCTCTCTTACCTCTGAAAACTTCCCATTTACTATTACCCTTTGTGCCCTTCCCTTCAACCAACTTTTTTACCCAAGTTGCCAACTTCTCCTCAACCTTCAAGTCCCTCAGCTGCTTGACCAGTCTCATGTGGGTGACTAAGTTAATGTCCTTACTAAAATCTTTTACCATATTATATTGACTGCCTGCCCTTTGCCAGATTCCCTAGTCACCCAGTTTAAAAAGGCAATAAAGTTCTTCTGACAAGGCATCCTCCTCATGAACCCATGTTGCCTGGTGCTCTGTAGCCAATTCCCTTCCAGGAATTCCACCAGTTTCTCTCTTAGTATGGCACCATTACCTCCCCCATTACCTCCCCCACTATAGATGTAAAGCTGACTGGTCTACAGTTTCCTGAGTCATCTTTCCTTCTGCTTTTGTGAAGAGGTACCATGTCTGCTATTCTCAAGTTCCTAGGGACCAAGCCTGTGGCCAGCAAGTAGTTAAATATGTTTGTAAGTGGAGCCGCTATTACCTTTGTAGTCACTTTGAGCGACCTAAGATAAAATCCATCGGGTCCCATAGATTTGTCTACTTTTAATCCTTTTAGCTTTTCCATCAGCCTGTCCTCTGTTATATTGCCTATACTGTCTGTGCTCCTATCCCCACTTCCTACCCTCCTTACCCCACATTCTGGCAGTGGTACATCGTTTCCCCTTGTAAGCACTGAACAAAAGTATTGGTTCAATATCTCTGTCTCATCTTTGTCCCTCTCCTCCCAGTCTTCACCCTCTTAAGCCTCACTTGAACTTACACTTCTTCAGAATGTATATGAAGAACTTTTTGTCTCCCTGCTTCACCCCATTTGCTAGCCTGAATTCTGTCTCCATCTTGGCCCCCCAGACCTTTCTGCTAGTTTCCCTGGTTGCTTTTAGGTACTTCTTCCTGTATCCTCCTTGCACTGACTAGCCTTATACTTTACATATGTCCTCTTCCTTGCTCTTACCACATTCCTTTTGTTTTACATGAATCACCCACTTTGGGCCTCTTGATCTTTTGCCCTATGATAGCCTCCCAGTAAATCATGCTACTGCCTCTAGCATTCCTGTTTTGAATGCATTTTCCTCTATCCCTTCTATCTGCTCTATTCTCTTTGTGCTTTCCCTCAACAGCCCCTTCATCCTGTCAAAGTAAGCCTTCTTGAAATTCCATACATTTACTGATCTTGCCCTTTTAATGGCTTCTGTTTAGACCTCCAACCGCAACATCTTGTGGTCATGGATCCCAGTGGTTTCTTGACTACCACATTTTGAATCCTTGCACTGTTAGTAACAGGCCATCTGGGTCCTTTTCCATGTTGGGTCTTGCACCAGTTGTTCTACGAATTACTTCTGGCATACTTCCAGGATTAGCTTGTTCATTGTACTTGCTGAGACTGGGATGTTCCGGATCACATTCAGCATGTTAAAGTCCCCTACTATTGAAACTTTCACAAATTTGGTTATATTCTTCAGCATCTCCTCTAGTTTCTTATCCAACCCCTAGTTCCAGCCTGGTGGTCTGTAGACCACATCAGTCCTAATTTATTTCCCATTTCCTGTTACTAATACCAACAGGGTTTCCATGTTTCCCAAGTCTTACAGGTTATCTATTATGGGCACATGTACTCCCTTCTTTATAGAAACACAGAAACATAGACTTTGATGGCAGATAAGGACCACTTGGCCCATCTAGTCAGCCTATTTCCCTACCTACTGGATAAGCTGCAGATCCTAGTTACCCAACAGCCTATTTCTTCCCCCCCCAACCAGAATTACCTTATTTCTGTCCCATGCATTCTTGAATTTCCCCACTGTTTTTGACCACACAACCTCCTCAGGAAGGCTGTTTCATGCATCTTCCACCCTCTCTGTGAAAAAAATACTTCCTTACATTGTCCCTAAGCCATCCTCCCTCTATCTTCAAATTGTGTCTCCTTGTTCTTGTACATCTTTTTTTCTGAAAGATGCTACCCTCTTGGACTTTGTTGATTCCCTTGAGGTACTTAAAAGTTTCTATCATGTGCCCCCTTTCCCTCCATTCCTCCAGGTTATATATATTAAGGTCCTTTAGTCTATCTTCATATGGCTTCTGTTGCAGATCCTGCACCATTTTAGTTGCCCTCTTCTGGACTGCCTCCACTTTGTCTATGTCCTTGAGGAGATGGGGTCTCCAGGACTGCATGCAGTACTCCAGATGAAGTTTCACCAACTGTCTTTACAGAGGGATAACAACTTCCTGTTTTCTAATGGTGATGCATCTCCCTATATATCCCAGTATCCCCCCCCAGCCACCCCTACTGCTTTCTCACATTGCTTGCTAACCTTTAGGTCATCTGATATGACCACCCCCCAGTCCCTTTCCATTTTTGTTGTTGTTACTATCTCCCCACCCATTGTGTACTCTTCCCCTGGGTATTTGTTTCCCAGGTGCATTACTTTGCACTTCTTTGCATTGAATCTAAGCTGCCATATTTCTGACCATTCCTCCAACCTTGCCAAGTCAATTATCACCCTTACCACCCCACCTTGTGTATCAACCCTGTTGCAGAACTTTATGTTGTCTGCAAAGAGACATACTTTTCCTTCCAGTCCCTCTGCAATGTCACTTATAAAGACATTAAAAAGGACCAGACCCAGTACTGAAACCTGCAGTACCCCACTAGTAACCCCCCTTTTTTCAGAGTGGACTCTGTTTAATATTACCTTCTGTGTCCTGTTGTCCAGCCAGTGTTTTACCCAGGCTACCACCCTAGGACCCACTCCCAGGCTGGCTAATTTGTTTATTAATCTTTTGCTTGGGACTGTGTCAAATTCCTTGCTAAAGTCTAGGTAGGCCATGACCACAGCCCCTTCCTGGTCTACTACTTTGGTCACCCAGTCAAAGAAATCTATTAGATTCATCTGACATGACCTTCCTGCTCTGAATCCATGCTGCCTTGGGTCCTGTGCCCCACTGGTCTCAATGTACTCAACAGTTCTTTCCTTCAGAAGGGATTCCATCATTTTATCTACTACTGAGGTTAAACTGACAGGTCTGTAGTTTCCTGCCTCTGTCTTGCTCCCACTTTTGTGAAGGGGAATCACCTCCACTCTCCTCCAGTCCTCAGGTACCACACCATTCTCCCATGATTTGCTAAAAAGGGTAGTCAGTAGTGTCACTAGGTCTCCCCTTAGTTCTTTTAGAATTTTGGGGTGAATCCCATCAGGCCTGATTGCTTTGTTCACCTTCAGCTTTAGGAGTTCTTTCAGAAACCTTTCTTCTGAGAAAGGACTGGTATTGACACCCCTATCCAGAGTACTTCTACTGATTGGATTAGGTACCTCCTGCTCCCTTTCATTTGTGAATACTGTGCAGACTTATTTGTTTAGTATCCCTGCTTTTTCACTGTCCCTCTCTGCACAACCACCCTCCCCTTTATTCAGCCTCACTATCTCTCTCTCTCTTTGTCTTTCTTCACTCCCTAATGTACATATAGAATGTTTTATCCCCCATTCTTATCCGAGTTGGCAATCTTTTCCTTGGTTTGGGCCTTTGCTATTCTTACTGCCTTTCTCACTTCCTTCTGATTTAACTGGTACAGTCCTCTGTCCTGCTCTTCTGTATTTCCTTATACTTCTTGAATGCTATCATTTTCTCCCTAACCTTCCCTGCCACCTCTTTCGAGAACCATAGTGATTTTTTCTTTCATTTTGATTTATTTATTTGCTTCACACAAAGACTTGTTGCCTCTGAGATGGCAGTGTTGATTTTTCCCCATTGTTGCTCCACCCCTCCTTCTTGCCTGTTTGCTAGTGCTTTTCTGAGGCACTCTCCCATTTTGACAAAGTCAGCCCTCCTGAAGTCCAGAACCCTCACTTTTGTATGGCTTGACTCTGTAGATAAGTTTATCATGAACCACACTGTTTGGTGGTCACTTGTTCCCAGATAGCTACTCATTTCTAGATCTGAGATACTCTCTCTGTCCCCATTTGAGGGTACCAGGTCTAAGATTGCTCCTCCTTGAGTGGGTTCCAACACTAGCTGTCTGAGGCATGCCCCTGTAAGGCATTGAGAATGGCCCTGCTCTTGGATGTGGCTGCCACAAAGGTGCTCCAGTTAACATCTGGCATATTCAGGTTCCCCATCAACAATATCTCCCCTTTCTCTGCCATCCTAAGGATGCCTTCTATCATTTTCTTGTCTATTTCCTCCCCCTGAGACAGGGGTCTGTATACAAATCCTGTGCAGATTGTGATGCCATTTCCAGTCTCCAGGGTGACCCACAGTGCCTCCTCTCCTCTCCTCTATGTTTACCATTTTGTTCTGTTGCTTTGATCCCTTCCCTTACATAGAGATCTACTCCTCCTCCTCTTCTACCCTCCCTGTCCCTCCTCTAGATTGTGTACCCAGGTATGTTGACATCCCAGTCATGGTTCTCTATGTACCATGTTTCTGTGACTGCCACGATATCCAGGCATCCCTCTTCCATCAAGGCAACCACTTCAAGGAGCTTGTTACCTAGGCTATGGGCATTGGTACTCATTACCCTCCATTTTTTGATGGCCTTACCCCTTTTTGCTCTATTTCTATCCTTACTGGTCTTACTTTTTTCTCCATTTACTCCTTCTCTTCTCCCTATCAACTTCTCTATCTTGGTGTTTACCTCACTAAGTACCCTAATTTGGGTGGGGCTAGGACTTCCCTGCTCCTTTTCAGTGCCGCCCCCTTGGCTAGTTTAAATGTTTGCCAATGAAGCATTTAAACCTATCACCTAGGATCCTGGTTCCCCTCTTGGACAGATGCAGACTATCACATCAGTATAGGTCTGCATCTCTCCAGGTGGACCCCCAGTCCCCAATGAAGCCAAAACCCTGAGCTCTGCACCAGTTTTTCAACCATTGATTGAATTCCATGGTGTGGAGCACCCTAGCCTCACCCATGCCATTGACAAGCAGCACCTCTGAGAAGGTTACCATGTGTGCTACTTGTCTAAGACCCCTTCCCAAATCCATAAAATCTTCCTGCACTGCTCTGATCCCTTTCCCAGCCAGGTCATTTGTCCCTAGCTGGACAATGACATCCAGCTCCCTTCCCCTTATATACAGTGTATGTTTGGCATTACTAGCTTTTTAAATTTGTTTTGGAGTTTAATATACTGTTCCAGCAGGATGTCTTCCAGACAGAATGTTGGAACTTGAGAAAGAACTCAAAATTAATTCTGTCAGAGCATGAAGGACCTAGTATGCCAGATCTGAATTAAATAGACTGTTTACTCTGCTGTTATAATGTATGTGTGTGTGTGTCTGTGTGTGTGTGTGTGTGTTTTACTAATTACATATGACACTAGGCATTTTAATACCATGCAGAGGTATTGTTAGCAGAATTTGCCACCTGGGGTAATACGTTATGGGTTGAATTGAAGTTCAGAACTGATTTGGTGCTATAAATCTGCAAAGTTCAAAACTATTTTTAAAGTTTTGTTAAGCAGCTGGTCTTGTGGCACACAGGGTTGAGGTACTGTAAAGCACCTTCCCGCTCTCATGCCAGTTACCAAAGTTTGGGAACAATATCAGGTTGGGGTGGGGGCAGGGCTGGAGGAAGTTTCAGCAGCTACCTGGCTGCTCACCGCTCCTGAACTGGATTGTTGAGTCCTCCCTGCTCTTGGCTGCCACTGGGTGGAGGCCTAGTGCACATGCTGACACTCAGGCAGCTAACAAAAGTTAGGTGGGTGGAAGAGGCTGGCTATTCTGGAGCATATGTACATCATCCACATTTGCCATAGCCTCGGGGGCCAAAACCTAGGAGGAAAATGGAAGGGGACTGGGCTACATGAAACCCTTCTCAGGATGCCAGAGCCCACCCTGCTGCCCTGCTAGGGGACTTCTGGATGAGGGTCACCAGGAGGGAGAATGGCCCTCCTTCCCCTGACCCTGCTGTGGAGGTAATCTTTGGGAGATCTAACACACAGATGAAGAGAAGCAATAAAGCCAGTTGATAGTATATGGGGACAGAGCTGAAACTGCTCCCTAGTCATCCCAGGAGGATAAACACCTTTATTAAAAAAATATGTTCTGATAAGCCTTGTATAACTATTAGGACTTTTTTTTTCCAGATCAGTACCTGTCAGAAACTTAGAACCTTTTGTTGCTCTCCCATCCCTACAGACAACTTTTAAACATTTAATGTGCACCAACCCAGTGACATAGAAGAAGCATGTTGCATTAACAGCTGGGAGACAGTAGTCCATGTCTAAGCTAATGAATCCCAAACCAACATCAGTTGAGGTGGGGGACCATGATGGAGGTGAGTTGCTGTGTTTCCAAGGAAAGACTGAAATGACTGCCCCACATTCATGATGACAGCCACTCACCTATCATCAAGTTTGGTGAAAGGGATAAGCCATCATGACCTCTCTGTCACTGAGTGAAGAATGAGGGGACCTGGGGGACTAGATTTGGGGGAGACAAAAATCTTGTTTTTCTCACATTATTTAAAAAGGTGGGTACAGTAGCTACCAAAATATTGAGAATAATATATGGGAAACAGTACATAAATATTGCCAGGAGCTGAGGGATATAGTGGGAATATAGTGAGTCAGACACTCCAGAAACAAGTGTGCACAGTGGCGGTGGGAGTCCAGTGCTCAAAGGGGGTTGCTAACACCCAGGATATTTAAGCCAGTCCAGGGGAATGATACGCACTCATGGATGATAGACCTTTCAGGCAAAGAAATGCACTCACCAGGAATGTTCCACATAATGTGGCAACGGCATGACAAAAACAGAGAGACTGAATTCAGCCACACTAACACCCCTGGGGAGTTCAGTTTCACTCTTTTTGTAACACTATTTGGCTTGGCTAGAATAAATTCACATTTTTTGGAACCTTCCTGGTAAGTGCATTTCTTTGCCTGCCTGGGATATTATCCATGAGTGCTTAACTTTTTCTATGGACTGGGAAAATACTGACCCTGAGGGATGAACTATTGCCTGACAAGAATTATACTGCCTGTAGGCTGAGAGCAATACAGCTATTGGAAGGCAATTGTTTATCCAGAGGTGTCAATATTTTCACACTATATCCTGAAACAGCCAGTCAATGTCTGTTTTATTAAGCCTTGAAAAAAACAGCTGCCATCTTGAGGTGGAGGGGGTACGGGGAGATGATTGCCATACTAACATACTAATTGCCAGCAGATCAGGCCTTACAGTCTATCAAGTCTGCTCAAACCTCAGATTCCTAGTTAGGTACCGTGGCCCTCCCCCCCCCTTGTGTTTCAGAAACCCCTATCATCCATCCCTACCCCCCTGGGCCAGGCCATCATCTGATACATCTGCTTTCTCTGTCTGTCCCACCCACTCTTGAAGCCCTCCACTGTGGATCTCTGAACCAGCTCACCAGGCAGCACATTCCAAGGATCCACCACCCTTTCAGTGAAAAACCTCCTTCTCCTCTTTCCCCCCTTACCCTTCCATCTTCCAACTTCAAACCATGCCCTCTGGTGATACCTCCCTGCTTTAGTCTAAAGATACCCTCCGTGTTTACCCTATTTATTCCCTTGAGGTACTTGAAGACCTCAATCATGTCCCCCCGGCTCTCCTCTCCTCCAATGAAAACAGGCAGAGCTCCTCAAGTCTGTCCTCATACGACAAATCCCCTAGTCCTCATATCATCTTAGTTGCCCTCCTCTGTATCCTCTCCAGGAGCTATATGTCCCTCTTCAAGTGTGGTCTCCAGTACTGTACACAGTACTCAAGGCGTGGTCTAACCAGTTCATTGTACAGCGGCATGATCAAGAGGGGTTGGGGAGAGAATTGTTAGATACCATGGAAACAAACAAAAACTAGTAGCTAGTGTTTAGCACTGAAGCTTAACACCCTGGGTTGGATTTTTGAAAAAAAAAAAAAAGTGGCTATCAGTTGCAACAGTTCCCAGACAAAACTGCCAAGTTAGTGGGCCCAAGTGACTAAATTCTGTTTAATTAATTTACAGTATAGTACCTTTCAAGCCCCACCCTGAAGATTTTACTTTAATGATCTCATCCAAGTTTACATGTGAATTCTGAGAGACAATTTTTCCCAAACTGTCATCTTTTCACCTCAGCCATTTAGATATGAAAGACCCCCCATGTCCCTGAACAAATTTCAGTTATTTCTACAGTTGACCATTTCTCCCTTGATTCCTTTCTTATCTGTCTCTTTAGTCTTTCTTTCACATTTCATCTCTTGCTGCAGTTTGACTTTTCCATCTCTGGCCTCTTTCTTCTATTTGTGTGTATAGTAATCCCTAGTGATCCATCTTGTCTGTTTGTCCTTTCTTTTAATATTTCTGATCTGTTTTAACTCTCCTTCTCTCCCTCTGTTTTCTTCTTTACTTTCCTCTTGGGGCTGTTACAGCTGTGTCCTGGGTTGTTTAACTTGCCTTGCTCTGTCTTTTCTGTTCTTTTTTCTTCTTTCCTACAGTGTTTATAATCTTTCCTGTCTGACCATTTGTGCTCTATTTTTTACCTCACATGTCATATTCCCTCTTCTCTTTTCCCTTACATTTTCAGTTCTCTCTGTTGATTTTTTCCCCATTTTTACATCTTATCTGCTTTCACATTTTCTCTGTTTCTAGTAGCTAGTTCCATTTTTTCTTCATTTGTTTTTCTGTCCCCAACTTTGCAAACAGATACTCACCAGAGTAAATTGACCCCTGACCTCTAGTAGAATCCCAAAAGCAGCACCATAGAGATCATATATATTTAGAAATGAGAGGAGACATCATGTGTTTTTGTTTCCTGCCCCATGTTAACAACAGGGAATAACATGTCAGAGCACAGAAAACAACACAAGATGGCCCCTCTAGTTGTATATACAGTGCACTCCACTTATAATGGACACTGTTATAACAGACAACCAGTTATAGCGGACAAAAACTGAATTCCCAAACCAAATATATCAAATCCAATGCATTTTTATCTGGTTATAATGGAAAGAAACATTGTTTATAATGGACACTATGAAGCTTTTATGGACTTTTGTAGTGTTTTTTTGGGGGGGGATTGCAGTGCAGAGATGATGATGAGATTTGGCAAATGTAGAATTTAGATGTAGGAGCTACAGAGATTGCATTTCTACCAAAAATAGTTCTTCACAAGCTGCATAAACCTGTTTTATTTAATTACACTAAAAGAAAATTATTCTATATTTGAATAAAACCCTAACAGTATAATTGTCTTTGTTCTTACTGTCCTAGAACCCCAACATCCAGACAGTAGAGTTACTATCTTCTTACCTTCTGCAATAAAGTTTCTTAAAAAAAAAGTCATGTGCACTGACAGTTAAATAAATAAACACACATAATACAGAAACATGGGCCAGCCCGGTGGTGCTGAGGGTTGAGGTGCTGGTGCTGGATGCCTTACCTCATGCCATGCTGGTGACCTTGGTTTGGGAATGAGCCCGGGCTGTCGGGGTTCGGAAAGGGAGAGAGAGGTTTGAGCATCCAGAGGACTGCTATCCTCTCTCAAGGAGGGATCCAGGGTCAGCCTGGCATTGCAGCAGCCCCCCAGTGGAGACCAGAGGCACTGCAACACCTTGGGATTGCACGCAGGGGAAAGACGTCAGGCAGCTGCCTTCCAGACATGGGTGGGAGCATTCACACCACAGGCAGGCAGCATTGCATGTCCTACATCTGGGGACAAGCAGCAAAAAAAAAAACCTCCTCCCATTGATAGACAAAGGCGCCTCCCCTCCTCAGTCCACACTCTCAACGTCAGGATTGCATCTCTGTTGGCCCACCCCCCGGTCCGGGGCTCAACACTGTAGAAAGAGCACCCTGGGCAGATAGTGCGGCCCTTCCTCGGAGGGATCAGACCTGAGGGATGTTCCAGGCTGGGGGTGCAGAGTAGATATAAGTCACGATAGGAAGTAGAGACAGGGGAATCAGGAGGACACCAGAGAGAGAGTTTGATGGGGTAAGGAGGAGATAAAAAATAGTTAAAAAACAGAATACAGAAATATATATGCTAGGTAGGATTTTGAGTACTCTATGAAGTTTTATAATACAGTCTCATTCATTCTGAGCCCATGCTAACACAACTAACACATAAGTTCCACTTCCTCTGGATGTAATGGACACTGGATATAACTGACAAAAGTTGTATGCTCAGATGCATCCCTTATGATAGGCTTGCACTGTATATATGATCTCTACAGGAAGCACTCAACATCAAAAACAGATGCCGGACCGCCATAGCTGAACTTTAATGATCTGTGCAAGCAAAATAACATTACTATTTCTCCCAAGTAAATGCAGCAGTAAGCATTATCAATCAATCAATCAATCAAGCTTTATTTTACAAGGCACATCACTATTGAGAGAACTCATTTGCAAGGTGGACGTGGGCCAAAGAGAACATAAGTCAGCAATGTGTTACAGCACAGGATAGAATCATATAAAATTCACAGAGCACAATATAACAATGACATACAGTACACCTAAGCAAGAAATAAGATTACTATTAAGTTGAGAGGTGGAATCAGGTCAGCAAGAGCATAGGGGGGGTTAATGGAAGAGATAGATTGCAGGGAAGAGGAGGAGGTAACAGTAACAAGACATGTTAGATGACAGCTGGGGTAGACTGGAAGCATACAAAGCTCCAGACATGAAGGTGGTTAAGGAAAGCAGTTACAAGTATCTTTAGTAGAATGTGCAAGCAAAGTTTTAAAGGTGGCCATTTTAACAAAATTTGATAGTTTCCATTTTTTTGGAGATTATTCCATTATCATCGAAGCCTTAACTGACTAACTGTTGCTCTGGCTGTTAAAGATACCAAAATGCCATCTTCCAAAAGTGTAGCACCAGTTAAAACAAAAATTACCTGATTTGTGGCTGCAATTAAAGATACCAAAATGCCATCTTCCAAAAGTGTAGCACCAGTTAAAGCAAAAATGACCTGATTTGTGTCTTCAATTATTTAAGATAGACAATAATGTCATCAACTCTCTTGTCTGCACATATCTTAATAGCTCAGTGTACAGAGGTCACAGAATCTGTTTTTGATAAGAAATCATGCTGTTGGGACTCCAGTGGAGGTCATGGGTCAGGTCACCCTGTGGTTATGTTTACAAATTTAACTAGGCAGAAAGGTGCTTCTCATGTCAGCATCAGCACATCCTGCCATCTCCCATTTGGACTGCACAAAAAATACACTCTCTAACTGTAAAATGTATTTTGTAGGTGACAGCTGCCTGTGATGATTGACTGATGGCACCTGGTAGAATATATATTTTAGTTGGTAATTTGCCAATTGCCAGTGCTAAATTTGACAATGCCATGTTTTAAAAACTGATGAGCATGTGCTAGCTTGGTGGGCAACAGTTTTTGAACTATTGCCCGTTGCTAGGACCATTATACATTGCCACGGTAAAACAGGGCAATAGTGACAGCTATTTCTAGTCATATGACCAGTGTTTGGCTAAACAAAGGTCAGGATTTATATCCAAGGTTTAATAGTGTGTTTTCATAAACAGCCATGGTGAGTACTACCACATAAACTATGAGCCAAATGGTCAAGTCAATTAATCAATCAATCAATAACAATCGTTATTTTACCAGGTAGAACGCCATTGCGTAAACTTATTTACAAGATGGACCTGGACATCTACATGAGCAAGACACAGAATAGTGTTACAAAATTAAAATAAATAAAAAATGTGCAATGTGCAAGTGGTTTATAATGGTAGCACACACAGAGAGTGTAAGTGTTATCGTTTTTTTCCATCGTTTATTTTTTTATTTTTTGTATTTATGTTTTTTTTATATCCCTCCGGCATTATTTCACTTACGGCTCCCCCAGCTCCTCCCCACTGGACTTTCAACCCTGTGAAATATCTTTTGCGGAGTGGCCACCCTAGTGACAGACACCACCTGAGTACCTTCATGGAATCCTGTGGGACTTCCAACCCCACAAATAGTCCCTTGCAGCAGGGCCGCCCCCAGGGCAGAGACCACCTGGGCAAACCCGTGGGCCATGTCCCAACAGGGACCTGAACTGGAGGATCATGAGGCAGAGAGGGTTTTTTTCTTGCTTACCCCTATTCACTGAAGGACAGCAACATGCTGTAGGGCTGATGAGGTGGGGCACGTAAAGGTGTGCCTCGTCCTCAGAATCTTGCCACCACTCTTCCCACCTGTATAGTGCCCAACTGCCCTGCCACGCAGGGGCTCTAGAAGACAATGCCATGGATGTGAAACCCTCCTCGGGAGAGGAGAGCTTGCTATACGGTGACTCAATGCAGCTCCTGCCCTCCCCCTCCCACCGACCCCTGATGACCTGGGCTCGTTCCCAAACCCAAGTTGCCGGTGTATCGTGAGGTGTGGCATCCAGCACCATTCTTTATTTTTTATAATTACTGGTCACAGAACTACAGTCAGTGGGTAGTAGCAGAGCAGACTGAAAACAAAAGTAATTTTTTTCCTTCAACTGTTGTGTCTATCACTGTGTGTTTGTGCAATGTGTTTGTTATGAACATTCACATTTATACATTACTGTAGTGCAGTGTAGGGTAACCAGAATGATTCGAGGCCTGCACATTAGCTCCCTCAAGGATTGGCTTAGGGCACTGAACATGTATTCACTCAAGGCCTGAAGAGAGAGGGCTGATGTGATAGAGACATCCATGCTCCTGAAAGGAATGGCAAGGTTACCTGCGAGGAAGTATTCAACAAGAGCAGTATAGAACATGAGGTCACCAGTGGAAGCTGGTGGGAGGGGGTTCAGGAGGGATATGAGAAAGTTATATGTTACAGAGGTAGTAGCTGAGCAGTGAAACAGTCTGCCGTCAGAGGTGCTGGGCACAAAACACATTAATGGCTTCAAACACTGCTGGGGCAGTGTTAAGGACTTTGTACAGTAGCTATTCAGGGCAGCAGAAATAAAACAGAGAGGAAGGGGGTGGATAGTGTAGACAAAGACCTTATATTGACAAAAGGACTAGGGGTATGATAGGGTGTTATGGGCAGATTGGTCTTTTTCTGCCATCATTGTCTACATTTCTATTCTTCTATGTGTAATGCAGTGTGCATAACAAATAATTTTTGATACTGTACAGGTTTTGGTCATAATGATAAAACACAACTGTTATATTCATAGCAAATGTGTTTAAACTTGGTTTCCTGCAAAAAAATTGCTTCTGGCTTCAGTAGGATTTAAATCTCTTTAGATTCTCCCAAAACTAGATCTCAGGATGTTGAATATTGCTAAAGGCTTTTGCATGAAACTATGCTCTTTATCTCTTAGATTTCTCACATTCCTTTCCCGAAGTCTAAGGCCCCATATTCAGAGCTGGTCGATAGCACACGCAAGTTGGTAGCACTGTACAGCACATCATGCATGGCCAGCTCTGAGCTACTGTACATTCAGTTAACACACTCTAACAGAGATTTCTATCTGTCTGAATATGTGGCCCTGCTGGTGCAGTGCAAAGAGAATATGTGCTATGCTTACATGGCCCAAGGCCACATATGGCCCACAGGAGATGAGGCATCCAACACAGGATAGCGCCAGGGCTGCATTGAGCCATTTTCAGCCCTAGCATGCTGCACTGCACAAAGGGGAAATTTGCATGCCTGTTATGGACTTATTCGTATGCATGCAGCAACTTTGAATGAGTTCGAGCTGGTTGAGACTCAATCCAGACAAGACTGAGGTATTGGTGGTGGATCCAGGTCGTCCGGGGTTGGGTGTGGGAGCTGGAAAACCATCAGGTTTATTGCTTGGTGGTGTACCGCTCCCTACCTCTGAACGGGTGCGAAATCTGGGCGTTATTTTTGATGATGGTCTGACTCTGAAATCTCAGGTGTCAGCTGTTGTCAAATCCTCTTTTTACCATCTGAGGAATATCACCCGGGTGAAACATCTGATTCCCCAAGGTGACCTTCCAATATTGGTCCACGCCTTTGTCACTACTCGTCTGGACTACTGCAATTCCTTCTACCTAGGGCTACCTGGGGTTGATATCCGCCGCCTTCGGCTAGTGCAGAACGCGGCAGCCAGACTTTTGACTGGGACTTCTAGAACCAGTCATAGTATGCCTGTGCTCCATGAACTGCACTGGCTGCCTGTTTGGTGGTGGATCACCTTTAAGGTTGGTTTACTAACCTTTAAAGCTCTACATGCTCAGGGACCCAGTTACCTGAAAGATCTCCTGGTTCCTTACTGCCCCCTCCGTCCTCTCCGTTCCGCCAATGAGGGATTGCTGGAGATTCTCAGGGTTCATCTGAAGTCATCAGGATCTCGTGCCTTTGCTTTTGCGGCACCAACCCTGTGGTATTCTCTACCTCATTGGTTAAGAGAATGCCCAACCGTCGATAAGTTTAAGGTCGCCCTAAAAACATGTTTTTTTGAGTCAGCATTTATAAATTGAATTAACGTTTTATAAGTGATAGTAACATCTTGCTTAATGTAGATTTAATGGTTTTTCTTGTGTTTTTAGCTCTGGTTGATCTTAAATTTTGGATTTTATAAATTTTAATGTTATACAGTGCCTTGGTTTTGAAAGGCGCTTTATAAATAAAATTGAACTGAATTGAATTGAATTGAACCCAGTAGTGGCCATGCTGGGCTGTAGTAGAAGTGAATCCCTTGTAGTCTAGTGATCCTCCTTCCCCTGATCATCCATGTATGAATATATGCTCATATCCCTGGTAATCTAGTGGCCTCCCAACCCCCGATTGCCCATGTTTGAATATATGCTCATATCCCTGATAGCATACTGGTTCCCCCCTCCCTGACTGCCCCTGATTCACAAGTGAAAAGACATCCCTAGGTATAGCAGCCCTCCCAATGAGTGTCAATCCACCCTGATCAAGTGTCAACCCCCCCACCTGGACACCCACTAAACACCTATGCCCTGCTTCCCCTCACACCGTTTCCTGGATCTGCACTAAACAACTGTAACCAGCACAGTCCCCCCACTCCACTTACCTTCTTGCCTGGTCTTTAAAACAACATGATCTGCCTCCTCTCAGCTGGGGAGTTCTGGCCCCTAGCATTTCATGTTATAGCTTGTATTTCACCACGTTCAGAGGTTAACCTAAATGGCTTAGATATGTGCTGCAGAGATTGCCCCCATGCCCCAGGTATAAGTAAATATGGTGTGGTACCATTAGACATAGAGAAGCACACATTGATTTGCTTAGAAACTGTACAGAATAGTCTAGGAAATATTCATCACATTACAATCAGTATGAAAACACTGCCCATCTGGGGTGAACACAGTTCTATGTCATAACGGCCACCGTCAAAAGGCGATCACCATCAGGGCGACAGTACATCGCCGCAAATCTATTTCAGTGATGTACTCCCAAGTGCAGAGCAAAAGGGTGTCGGAGACTTGGATTTTCCATTTTATACGTGGGTCTGCACCCCCTCATGGGGGGCTTCACTGCAGCACCCACTATTAAAAGATTCTCAATTCCAGGGGGGTGCATATCCAGGGAGGGTGCAAAACCATACAAAATAAAGTCCGGCCCGGAGCAACAAAACATGCCTGCGCCCAGACCTGAACCCAACACCCTCAGAACCCCAGCCCTGAACCCACCCACCCACCACACCATGGGGCCAGCTTGGCAGCTCACTGTGGTACCACCACTCACAAACCCTCCTCCCCTCCTCCCCTTGCTGAGCATGCTTGCTTCCTTCCCCCATGCGTATACATGTAGTGACATCCTGTCACTATATGCATGAACCACCCCATCCAGTTGCCCTCCCTGGTAGGTAACCCCATTGACATGCACCACAATTGAATTGCCATTTTTGTAGGCACCCAATCGTGGTCGCCTATGTCATGGAATACCAGGGAACACACTATCAGCATATAACTCCCCTCTCCCCTTTGAACCGGTACCTCCTTCCCAACTACCTCTCTCAAATAACCCATTCCCAAATCAGAGAAGCCCCCAGCCATAAAAAGCACAAGCTAAAAATCAGTAGCCTAAGCACCTACCTAAAATGACTAAAGGGCTCAGATAGCTTTCTGCCAAAAGACCTGCCTAAGAAAAAAGGGGCAAGGAAGCTGAAAAGGGAATGGGTGGGTGTAGAAGTATATACTGTAGTATAGCTTTGGTTAAGAAAAGGGGAATCGCTATCATCTTTCATAACAACCTCCAGTGATCTACTGGGTGAATAACCTCAGACAAGAATTGATGCCGGTTATTGGTGGAGACAGTCACTCACCATGGGCCCATAATTTTGATTTATGTATATGGTTTTGGTGATGAGGATCCACAATTCTTCTACAACTATAATGCAATATGCTCCCCCACCATTCCATCATTGTTAGGCCGTGATATTAACATCACAATGAAGGTATGCGTATATCTCTGCACAGGTCATGTGGAACCACATACCAGAGCATATGGGGGTCTTGGGGGAATTACTGAAGGAGTACAATCTAGTATATTCCTGTGGGCCACAGAACCTACAGGAGCAGAAGTACACATGTTTTTCTGCCACACACTTTTCTTCTAGCCACACTGATATGTTGTTTACCTCCCCAGAGGTAACTCACAATACATTGCCCACAGGGATACTCCTAATAGTGATATCAGATCATACTCGAGTACCTCTTATTATGATATGGGGACTCATCCCTCCAAGACTGCAGAACTGGAGCCTGGACCCCTTACTGTTGCACAACCCCACATTCACACAATAGGCAAAAGATGAGACCCGAACTTATGTGCCAATCAAACATTATGGGGACACCGTTAAAGCAATAGTCTGGGAATCATATAAGGCAACTATGTAAAGAAAAATGATTAGTTATGCTTCTCAGAGATGCAAAGAGTGTGAGGGTGAACTTTGCATCTTGGAAGCAGAGTTAGCCTCTGTAGAAGCCAAATACAAGCAGCAAAACCCCACTACGAGAAACTCTGGCCTGTGTGACAAGTACCAGAATGCACTTAAGTGAGTTTCTCAACAGAATAGCTGAACTAAGCAGAAGGCCCTGGTGTGTGAGTGTGTGTGTGGGGAGGGGGATGGATTCCCTATTGACTATTACCAGATGATGAATGAAAAAATCAGTCACACCCTATTGGAAGTGAATTAGCTGGCCCTACAGATTCAGAGTTTGTCCACCACTATGGATGAGGAAGTTATTACAGTACTGATCAAGAAAGGGAAAGACAGTACTTCTCCAGGTTACTACAGACCCATTTTCCTCATAAATGCCAAAACACTGGCTAGGATCCTGGCTACTTGGCTAGAGCCAGTATTAAAAGACATAGTCCACCCAGCATATGTGGGGTTCATTAAATGTGGCCAGAGTTCAGACCACTTATGCACACCCCTCAGTCTCATCCACATTGCACAGAGGAATTCCACAACAGCAGTCACCCTTGCAGTGGGCTTCAGGAAAACCTTCGACTCTGCCAAATGGGAGTACCTAATGTGCACCTTGGAATACATGAATATAGGGCAAATTTGCCTCCAAAGGGTACAGCTTATGTACAGCTCCCCAGGGCAAGAGTTCTTACCAATGGCTTGAGACTGGCCCTCTTCCTGCTCCAAAAGGGGATCAGACCAGGATGCCCATTGTACCCTCTACTGTGTTTATTGGCAATAGAACCCCTGGCTATCACAGTACACCACCACCATACCCTAAAGGATATCATCTGTGGGGGAAAGTAGTAACAGGCACTACTATATGTGGATGACCTGCTGCTATTACAAGCAGATGTCCAGGCCACCCTGGTTGTCCAGAGACTGAAGGTAAACCAAACCAAAACCGAAGTCATTTTCTTACATCCATTGGCAACAGCAGACCTTATGCAGCAAACAGACTAAGGTGGGCTATGCAAGGAGTAACCTATCTGGAAATCACTGCACACACTTCCATTCCAAAAATCACCCATTTGAACCTGACTCCTCTTCTGAAGTCCACAAAGTTTGAATTGGCTTGATGTAAACTGCTGATCCTTTCCCTAGCAGGTAAACCTGAAGCATTTAAAATGATTATAGCACCCCAGGTTACTCATACCCTCTCTCGTTTACTCATTAACCTTTCCCTAAATGGTTTCAGAAGTTGGACAAACATAGGGAATTACCTATGGGAGGGCAGACTGCCTTGATACAGCCAAGCAAAAATACATACTCATTGGACTAGGGGTAGCTGAGGTTTACCATGGTTCCTAGGGTATCACCTTGCCTTCACAATGGCACAAACTCTGTACTGGTTCTCACCAGCTACGTGTAATTCTCCCTTATGACTGCACATACAGCAGGGCTCATTTCAGAACCCCTTACCAGTCACTTACTTAAACAATCAGGTTTCATAGTAAGTAAAAGGCCATCCAACCATCAACTTCATGAAAAGGTCCTGGGTCCATCTTCACAAATTCACAAAGTGTGCCCCACCCCTCCCGCATAGCAACCGTAGTGGGGATATGACACATTGCACAGAGGTAATCCCTCCCCCGATGGACCTCCTGGGCACAGAGAGGCATTTTAATGGTTTGGAATTTTCTCACTCCTGATGGACACCACATTGAGGCACCCTACAAGCCAACTTTAACCTCTTCAAACAGGATTTCTGGAGGTATCTCTAGTTCAGGAGCATAATTCACATCAGGGTAGCTACACCCAATAATGAGACTGTGGAATCCACTGGAACATGCTGAACAGAGGTAAGGCCAGTTTCATTTATGTTTGTTATCCAAATAAGTTTGAGAGCAGGAAATTGGCATCTCAGTCAGTGAGGAGGCCTGGAAGTCCTGTGTCCATAGACCCCAGTTGGCTTCTCAAGATGGATGAAGTTGTCTCATTCAATAAAAAAAGCTATGCTACAGTGGTATTGCAACCCTACCACCCTACGTAAGCTAGGTCTGCTGGAGGACAGATGCTAGAGATGCCAACTGGCAAGAGAACATCTTACATGTCTTATGGGCTTATTCCCAACATAGTTAGCTTTTGGAAGGCCATCAATCACACATGCAGAACAATCCTATGTAATGAGGTCTACCTTGTTGGCCCGCTGTTCCTTTTGGGACTCTACAATCCCACATTACCTAAGCATTCTCAGATATTACTATGGGTGGTTGCCATCAGCATGGCTGTGAAGTGTCTATTCCGATGTATCCTAAATACTACCAGGTTTTTCTGTGGTGCATTGCTCTAGGTGGGAATGAAGGGGGAGTAGGGTAGCCATCTGCTTTAGATCCACCTTACAACTGTCAGCATACACTTTGGGACAGAATAGTTCATTTGAATTCATGTCCATGTAAGGTGGTCTGGCACAGGCTTCACAATTGTGCTCATTTACTGTACTCCTGGTTGTGGGCACAAATTCCTGCAGGAACTGGAGAGTCTCATGGCTGGTCTGGTAACATAGAAACATAGAAGTTGACAACAGACAAGGACCGCAAGGCCCATCCAGTCTGCCCATTTCTTTTTCTACCTTATGAATGTGCCATAGGCCTTTGCTCTGTCAATGACCTATCTATTCATACTCATCTGTATTGCTCCCTTATGCCTATCCCACGCCTGTTTGAAGCCCTGCACTATTTTCATATCCACCACTTCTTGAGGTAGGCTGTTCCATGCATCCACCACCCTTTCTGTGAAAAAGAACTTCCTCACATTACCTCTTAATCGGCCTCCCTCTAATCTCATGCTGTGTCCTCTTGTCCTGCTATTTTTCTTATATTTGAAACATGTTAGACTCTTTCACCTTGTTAATGCCCTTAAGGCGTTTGAATGTTTCAATCATATCACCTCTCTCCCTCCTTTGCTCTAGGGTATACATATTGAGCTCCGTTAATCTGTCCTCAAATGTTTTCTGATTCATTCCCTGGTGTTGGAGTCACCCAGGCTGATGGTGCTCAGTGAGTTCAATGCCTTGATTGAAGATGGCACATCTCCTTTTGGTAGGCAGTTCATCAAGGTGATGTCATCCCTGGGCTTTGTGCAGGCGTTTGTTACCGGGACCCACCACCATGGCCATGACTTGGATCTTGTCTTCTCAATTGGTCTTGACATTAGTAATGTCAAGATTGAACCAGCCTTTTGGTTGGATCATCATGTCGTTCAGTTTCTTTGTGAGGCTCCCTGTTCAACCCTCCTCTGTGGAAATGGTCAGGTACTCCTCTTTTAAACATTTGGAGCCTCAGAGCATCCTGGCAGTCCTTGACATCTCAAGCATGCAAATGGCTTGTGCACTGGGCATTGAGGCAGCAGTGGAGGGTTATAATGTGGCCCTCTCCTCTGCTTTCAACTGTCTAGTGCTAGTTCATGTATGTCCCCTAATTTTATGCCTCAGATCGCCCTGGTTTGATGCTGAACTGAGGAAGCTGAAAACTGAGGAATGGAAATTGAAGTGCCACTTGTGGAGGTCCCATTTTGAAGTCGACAAATTGGTGCTGAGAAATCATTATTGTGAGTTTTTTTTTTTTTTTTTAACTTTGTGTTTATTATTTTATGTAAATCATATACACAATTCCTCATACAGGGTCATAATAACAGTAAGGATAACAGCCATACAGTAATTTGATAATCACAAAACAATTCCCTGTAATCTGTAACAGTAGGAGGTGGGGGGGGGACCTGATTCTATAAGAGTAAAATAAGGAGTCCACAAACTGCCAGCCATCTCAACAGCTGTGGAAAGTTCAATATAAGGTAGAATTTACTTAGGAAAGACTACCGCAGTCACTTCGGACTGCTGTTGATCCATCTTATGCATTCATATAATAAAATAGGAAAAATTGTGCTTTTCTAGAACGCAGCTACATCCAACATACTATAAGTTCAAGTTCAGCCTTACAAGACAGAAATTAACATCTTACAAGTTCTAAATCAACTTCTTTAAATAATTGGGCAACTTTTGACTCCCTTGAGTGGGATTACCTGCTAGAGGTACTCGAAGCCATGGGCTGTGGACCTCACTTTCAGGCCTGCATTGCTGCGCTGTATAATCAGCCCATAGCATGAGTTTCTACAAATACCTTTCTGTCAGCTCCCTTCTCTTTGGGACAGGGTACCAGGCAGGGATGCCCTCTTTCCCCTTACTTTTTATTCTAGCAGTAGAACCCTTAGCAATAGCCATTAGATCCTTTCCCACAATTGCAGGTATCTGCATTGGCGAAAAGCCATATACTTCTTTTCTATATGCGGATGACCTGTTGGTGCCTTTAGCTGATGCCCCAGCCTCCATTCCCCCTCTTCTTGATTTGCTGTCGGAATTTGCTACATTTTCTGGCCTTAAAATAAAACATACCAAAACAGTAGTACTCCCATTAAATACCCACTGCACGGAGTCTCTAGTTGATCAGTATGGGCTTCAGTGGGCTGCTCACTTGCTAGTATATTTGGGTATTAGACTACAGACAGACCTAGCAAAAATCTGGGATATAAACCTAAAACCCTTGATAGCAGAGATCAGCACTGAATTGGATCGGTGGCGTAAATGGCACCTTACATTGGCTGGGAAAGTGTCAGCCATTAAAATGATCATTGCCCCCAAGCTTCTTTATACTCTATCGCATATCCCCTTGGCGCTTCCGGCAATGTGGGCACCAGTTATAGACAAGCTCATTTCTAGCTTTTTGTGGGAAAAGGCCAAACCTAGATATAATAAAAATAAACTACATGCCCATTGGAAGAAAAGGTGTTGGAACCTCCCTTGGATAAAAGGATATAAATTAGCATATCTCACAGCGCAGACTATGGCCTAGTTCCTTCCCCCCAGGGGACAACAAGCCATAGTGGGCTGAGATGGAATCAGCCATGGCCGGACCGGGGAGCCTGGCGATGCTGATATACTCCCCTTTACCTCAGCCTCTGCAGGAACACCCTACAGTCTCAGCTTCTGTCTTGTCATGGCACTTAGCTCATAAGAAGCTTAAGGCTAACCCCTTCCCACTGGCAGAAATGCCAGTTTGGCATAATAAGACCCTCACGGTAGAGGGGGAAATTCCTTTTCCGGATGGAATGGGTAAATAAAGGGATCTTTACTTTAGCTCAGGTCCTGGACAATAGGGGACACAATCTGAAGTCCTTTAGAGAATTAAATAATGAATATTACTTGGGGAATAAGACCTTCTGGCAATATCTGCAATTACGTAGTGTGGTACAGACCTACATTAAAACTCTCCCAGAGGTACGACAGAGCAACTCCACCCCCCTCTTTAGCTGGATACTGGTGAAGAAAGGAATAGTTTGTCGCATTTACTCAACCCTTAGGCTATAGCTCCCCTCTGGGTCCAATACAGCTAAGGCTAAATGGGAAAAGGCCCTTAACCAGCATATTTCAGAGGAGCAATGGTCACTATGTTGGAGGGAAGCTCACAAAAATCTCCCGGATGTGTGCAGCCAGCTAATACAGCATAAAATTCTTTCTCATTGGTATCGTACCCACAGTATGCTTTGCAGTATGCATCTGGCTGACACTGATCACTGTTGGAGATGTGGAGACCCGGGTGGGGACCCGGCCCATATCTTGTAGAACTGCCCCAAATTATCTACCTTCTGGATAGAAGTATCTGGCCTTGCTGAACAAATTTTGGGGTTGCCAATAGGGTTACCCCCCCCCCCACACACACACACTTTGGATTCTGGATCTGATACCTCTGGGTATAAAGCTCTCTAAGATGCAGATCCGATGGCTATCCATGGTCAGCCTGCAGGCCAAGTGGCTCATTTTAAGCCACTGGAGGTCCATGGAGATTCCATCTATGTCTGAACTTTACAACTCTATGACCCTCCTTGCCAAGTTAGACCGTCTGTCTCATATAGCTGATAATACACTCTTTAAATATCATCTCTGCTGGGGCCTCTATATAACTTTTCTCTCCCCTAGAGCAGGGGTGGGTGACTGCCAAGGGTTACCCCTAGGTGATTTATCTCAAATGAAGGCACATGATTGACAATCCCGACCTCTGGTTATACCATGCAACACTGGATCTTATGACCCTAAATAATTAATGTCTGATACCTTTTAAAGTTTTTTTTTCTTGTCTTTTTTGTTTCTTTTTTTGTTTCTCCTTTTTTATGGGATTAGTTTCAAAAATAGGAACAGTATATCTTCCTGGTGAGATAGTGCCTCAGTATGTAAGCACTGGAATACTTTAGTTTTCCTGTTCATACTTGCTGGGAAAATGTCCACGATAGTTATAAAGGACTATAGAGGCACAACTCTTTAACATCACCCTAAGGCAGAACATTACATGTGGACATATGTGCCATTATCCATGCATAATGTAATATCGTAGATTTTATGTGCCATGTCTGCACTACTCTCACACAGAGTTAATGGATGTTGTATATTGTATTGTTTATAGTCCTGTTCCACTCGTTGTATGTAACGCTGTACAAATCATTGACTATGGCTCTGAAATATAAACTGTATGTTCTTCTTGCTGAAAACAATAAAAAAAAGTATTAACTAAAAAAAAATAATTGGGCAACATATCAATCAGCGCAACAAGCATTCTGATTAAAATACGAAGGCCTCAGGTTATTTATTTTTGATCCATTCCCTCAGATCAGCAAGTGGGAAAAATTAACCAGTGGGTGATACAAACCACCATATTGGGATTACGTGACCCACACTGAAACCCCTTCCCAAAACAATTACCATGTAATATCCACACTTAACTTGACCCAGAAATAGCCTGCTAAGCCCCAGAACAAGAGGTTTGTTACCAATCTCTACATACAAATATAGTAGGCTTAATGTCCCAAGAATCCCAGCCATCATTGCCAATCATAGAAAGAAAATACTGAAACCTGTACAAAAAAAGTTCAGTCTTTACCAGACTCTTCTTTCCTGGCCTCTTTCTCATCAGCAGTCTCTCTGGGCCTGAATTCTTTTTCTATCTTTTCCAGCCATCTCCCGACATCTTTTGGTTCAGTGAATTGGCAGGATTTTCCAGCATACGTGATCCGGGGTCAGACCGGTAAAAGGAAGGAGTGAATTATGCCGAGATTCCTGAGCTTCTGTCTAACTCCATCGCAATGCTTCCTGTGGGCCCTCGTTAAGAATGACAAATCTGGAATGCACTTCACATCGACGTTGTTAATTAAAAGTGGGTATGCCGCCTGTATGGCCGAGAGCACTAAGTCCCAAATCTCTATTCCCGATGTCTGCACCATCACAGTCCGAGGGGTATCAACATTGATAGGCCTCACTCTGGGATTCACCCTTCAGGCTCTCTTCAGCGAAGACCATTAAAAGTTCTCAGGTAATGCAATTGAAGCCCGCAACCATTCTTTTAGGAATGTGAGCAAATCAATCCCCTCTATGCCTTCTGGTATGCCCACGAATTACAGGTTTCCAGCTCGCACCTCATTTTCCAAGGCCTCAATTCTGCCTTGGAGTTGCGTTTTTTCCTGCTTTAGAGTTGCAGTAGCTGCCTGGGTAGTAATTGATCTCTTTTCACAGTCCTTTACAGTGTTGGTCAATTCAACTATAGCTGTATCATGTTTTTCCAATCTGGCCATTGTTTTCTCCATTTTAGCATCCATAGATTGAATTGTAATGAGTATTTGCTGCCATGGAGGGTTCGTCGAGGGCTCCGTCGCAGTTTCAGTTTCAGAACATGATGGCTCAATCACCTTTCCAGATTTTGCAGCACTAGATTTAATGGCCACAGGAGCTGGATGCTTTTGCTTCACCATGATGAATTTGAGACCAATCAAGAGCTGGTGAGCTTAGGAAACCATTCCCAGCAGTATTTTTTGACTTTTCTCAGCTGTATTTATTTTTTTTAATGAATTATTAGAGCTGAAATGCAGAGCGTTCGATAAATGCTTCCTGCCTGGAGATCGGCTCTCTGGACCCCCCATTATTGTGAGTTTTAATGGGCAATCACTCTGAAAAAGACAGCATTCCTGTTACGGGTGATTGCTGCTAGAAGGAACCGTCTGGCTCAGCTTTTCATCACAGTTGACAGATTATTATACCATGTCTGTCTATAGTCTTGTAAAACCTTTTCTTACAAAAAATTTGAGGAGTTCAACCGATTCATTTTAAACATAGTGTCCTCTATCCGAGCCGGGATCACCTTGAGTAGCTCTCCAATGTCTGACTGTGTCCATCCTATATGGGTCACAGTCACTCTGCCTTTGTGAGTTGAGTTTGGGCCGGTTTCTTTAGATGATATCTCATGGATGGTTTCTGGACTGTGACCCACCTACAGTGCATTGGACCCTGGACCGACCAGACTTGTTTTGCAGTGTTAGGGCTCGCTCTGTCCAATTCTGATAACATTAAATCTGTTTGTTCTAATATTAATTAAAAAATTGGAATTTTATATAAGCTGACTTTTTTTTTCTTTTGAATCCCACAAAGCCATAGCTATTGGTTCTTTTTGCCTCACTTTGATTATGTATCTAATCTTTTTTTTTTAATTGTGTTCTACTGAGGTACAAAATCTCTCTATTGTTTACAATAACATTTGCTGTTTTGTGTTGTTGGCTCCTGTACGTACTCACCACTGCCAGTTATACTCTCGGTTTGGCTGGCTATCTCCAGTGCAATGTATACAGAATTTGTTTTGTTGTTTTATTTTTTAAAAAGTTTTTTGTTCTGTTTCTTCTCCTCTTTCTGATCTTCTTTTAGTAAGGAACTTGTTACCTAGCTTGAGGTCGGCCAATGAGGTTGTTCTTAATGAAGGATCTTGTAAAATTAGAGCTGGATTATGTGCATTTACTGCAGCAGCTCCTAGTTTTTGGAACAGCTTACCTGATGTTTTATATATTGGCTGTTCTTTACAAGTTTTAAAAAAGTGACTAAAACTAGCCATCCCGACGGTGCAGCAGTTGGATTTCTGCTTGTGACGCAAGCGACCCAAGTTTGGGAATGGACTCCGGTCACTGGAGGGCCAGCCAGTGGAGAAGAATGATGCATCACACGGACTGCTCTCCTTCTCTGGGGGGAGGGTAGGGATACCGTCTGGCGCTTGACGGACCCCTGATGGAGGCCGGGGATTCCACAGCTACCGATGCTCAACAGATTTTAGGGGGTGGGGCAGACGCAGAACATCATTGCATGTCCCTGCCTCCTGGGGGGGGACAAAAGGGAGAAGAAAAGCTCCCTGCTTCTGCCACCTTAATGACACCCACTCCAGCTGCATTGGCTCTCAGACTGACTCCCACCTGTCCTACGTTCATGGTGCCCTTGGCCCGGAGCGCCATGACACCACCCTAGGTGGTAAGCCAGGGGGTCTAGGGAGGACTGCTGATGTGAGTAGTCACAGCCGGAGTCTGGGACTGGGCAGATGGTCCTTGCACTAATTGGAAGTGGGGGCCAAAAATAGAAAATAAAAAAAAAAGGCGACTAAAACTGTACGTGCTTGATTTATGTACTTGTAATTGTTATTGAATGTTGCAATTTTAAGTTTTGTAGTGTTTTATATTGTATAACTGTCCAGTTTGAGCCTGAAAGAGACCCTCGATCCAGTGTTGTTACCCTGTTAACAAATTAAATAAAATAAATAAATTGTGGCAGAGCCTGTCAGGCATTCTCTTCTTGAGGGTGTCTTTCCTTCTGCTCTAAAAAAGGTGGTGGTGAGGCCTCTTCTTTAGAAGGCTTCTTTGGACCCTGATGATCTTGCCAATTACAGACCTGCATCAGACCTTCCCTTTCTTGGGAAGTTGATTGAGAAAGTGGTGGTGCTGCAGCTAGAACAGCACATGGAGAGCTATGACATCTATGACCCCTTCCAGTCTGGCTTCCAGCCCTGCCACAGCACTGAGGCCACCCTAGTCAGAGTATTCTGTGATCTCCTCTCGGCAAGAGATAGTGGACAATGTTCTATCCTCATCCTTCTAGACCTTTTGTCAGCTTTTGACACAGTGCTGCACACTCAAGCAGACTAGATAAACCATACGGCCTGTATCTGCAGGTAATTTCATATGTTTGTATGATGTGCTTTTGGCTGACCTTAGGCACTACGTCGGAATCTCGGGCAACATTTTGTTGTGGTTTGGGCGCCACATAACTGGCACAACACAGCAAGTGGTACTTGTCTCCTCTACATTGAGCAGTGTTGCAGTTTGCTCCGAGGTGCCTCAAGGAATGAGCCTGGCTCCTATGTTATTCAATGTGTGCATGTTGCCCCTGGGGTAGATCATTAGATGTTATGGCTTGGCGTTTCACTGCTATGCTGATGACACCCAACTGTATGTGTCTTGTGCCCCGATGATGGGATGGCTATCTCTGTGCTGAGTGAGTGTCTTAACAATATTCAGGACTGGATGGCAGCTAACTGGCCAGGCTGAATCCATCTAAGATGGAGGTGCTATTGGTGGAGCCGGGTCAACATGGTGCTTTTGTGGTATTGGGCTCACTGCTCTTCCATCATTGAGAGAAGTGACCATCTGCACAAGAGATAGGGTTAAGAATCTGGGGGTTATTGTGGACTCCAAGTTGTCTCTGGAATCCCAGGTGTTGGCTGTTGTCCACAGTGCCTATTACCATCTCCGCAACATTGCCCAGATTACACCATATCTTGAGCCGACTGACCTTGCAACACTAGTGCACGCCGTTATCAGACCTAGACTGGACTATTGCAGTGCTCTCTAACTAGGGCTTTCTGTTAGACTGATGTGCCACTTGCAGCTGTTTCTGAAGGCATGGGGTCATTATGTTAAGGTTGAAACCGCACATACACAGTGTCACACGCAAAACAGCGTGCATCAAAATAAGGTTGAGACACAACGTCGACCTCACCACCATATCGCACACCACTGGCAGTAATGCCAAAATCTCTGTTTCTGTGGGGGGGGCTCTACCCCCCAACTAAGTTCACCAACTCCGAGGGGGGTGTGGACATGGGGTAAAAGGCAAATTTAGGAGCGGGGAACTTAGATTTTTTGGTTTTTTGAAACCCCAAAAAATAATTTCAGGAGATGGGGAATCAAACCTCAATCCCCAGGTCTCCACTACTCCAGGTGCTTGCACTT
Organism: Neoceratodus forsteri; assembly: GCA_016271365.2. NCBI lineage: Eukaryota > Metazoa > Chordata > Ceratodontiformes > Ceratodontidae > Neoceratodus > Neoceratodus forsteri. Next base: position 112,567,264 of record JADMNL010000033.1, read on the forward strand.
TAGCCACTTCACCAGGGGAGCAGCTCAACCAGGCACAGCACTTCTGGCATATTTACTCCTTCCTTCAGTTCCTATTCTGCAACAGGGGTAGTGGTAGTTTCCTACTGCTATTATATCCCTATCATTGTACTGCATTCCACGCTTTAGACTGCGCAGTTACCATATTGATGCACTATTTCGATAGTGCTATATTCACCTGGTACCGTTTTGGAATGTGGCAGCCCAGTTGGTTGTTGGGACATCTCATTCTGAGCATATTACACAAGTCCTCTGCATTCTCCTCTGGCTTCCAGTCAGGTGGTGCATCAGTTTCAAGGTTTGCTTGTTAACATGCAAGGCCCTGCACACTCTAGGTTTGAGCTATCTGATAGACCTTCTGATACCTTACACTCCTGCTGGTGCCTTTTGGTCAGCTCCTGCTGGTGCCTTTTGGTCAGCTTCCTCTCTGTTTCTAGATCAAGCCTGCAATCTTCAGGTGACTCAGGCATTCAGTGTGGCAGCACTGACTCTGTGGAATTCCATTCCCTGTGAAATGGGGGAAGGGCGCTTCCTCACTGGCTACTTTTTAAAACATTATTGAACACTCATTATTATAGTCTATGTTTTTGGCCTGGCTTCTTTACCTACTTGTGTTCAATTTTAATCAGTTGTCAAATTGTTTTGTTGCTTGGGGCTCAGTACCTTGGGAATTAAGCACCTTATAAATAAAATTGGCATTGACATAAATGCAGGCCCCCCAACATCACCTCGATAGCCGAGAGGCTCCTACCATTGGGGCAGCTTGCTGCTCTGGAAATGATATCCCACAGGAATGTAGGTGCTGTAGCAAAATACCACAAAATCTGTGGATGGAGGTGCATACCTATCCTCAAGATTCTGCAACAGTCAGTGAGTCCACCCCCTACTGCAATCTGGGATGTGTTGAGTATATATTCTATAGACTAAGCCCGAAAGTGATGCATTGAGTTAAGTCTTTACCATTTCATTGATTAAGGCTTCCTCACGTCTCCTTTCCACTGTTATGCATGGCATCATTCCACTCCTCAGTAGATGGAGGGGTGAGCATAACATTGCTGTACTTCATAACAAATGTCTACACCTACATATACTGTACTTTGCTTTTCCTAGTTGCTTAGTTCTGCAGTTTCATAATCACTGTTATTACTGCAATTAATGCATGTGTATTGTTAAAAATTGTTTAATAAAAAGATTAAAAAAAGCATCTGTCTCCTCCTAATGGAACCCAGAATTGCTGTGTTGTGACATCACTAGCTGTTGATATGGTGAGAGCACTATGATGTCAGAAGTAGAGCAACATGAGATCAGTTGAGGACAGCAAAATGCTTATTATACAAACTCCATTTACCTCCCCAAATGTGTTCCACACACTGAAGATGAAAACTGAAAACTATCCTCTAGTAAATTGCAATTCTAAAATGTTATGTTTATGAAACTACATCCTGAAGCTCAGAGCTGCTCTTAACTCTGAAACAGCTCATTTACTCTGGTTGAACAGAAGAGGATAAAAAAGTTGATCATCACGTTGGAAAATACTTAATGCACCAGCTGCATATTGTGTCATGTATGGAGAAAAGCAATGGTAGAAACTTATACAGCCATGCTAGGGCATGTTTATCTCCACTGGGAATATGCCTTAAGGAGAGGGGGGCTGGCCACAACCAGATAAATTATATCAGTAGAACTACAAAGCACTACATTCTAAAATGAAAGCATTAATTTCAAATCATTACATTCTTTGTTACTTTGGGCATTTACATAAAAAAAGATTTATCTCCTTACATTTTATTTGCAACTGATGCCCAGTCTGGATCTAATGACATAATGCCCAACCTGTGACATGCCAATCATTTCCTCAGCAACGGGCTGTGATGTCCAAGGTGGGAATTATGACATCAATGCCAGACATAGATATAGCTGTAAGTAATCTGCAATGGACAATGATCCCGTTTTCATATTGATGTTCATAACAACAATCAAAAAGGAAATCACTCTAATAAAAAACATTTTTGGGAATGTTGAAATCTGGTTATTTTGATACAGTGTGTTTCCTGTTCACCAGAGCCAGTCTTTAGAATGTTTCCATGTGAACAGAATTCTATGTATACTGCATAGACTTGCATGCAGATTAGAGCTATGAGGAATGAGAACATTCTGAATTTGTGGAATTTCAATGGAATTCTGTGAAATTCTGTGGAATTTCTTCAAAAATTTGCAGAATGTTTTGAAATGTTTTAATCTGGTCATAACTCAGTTACTCATTGAGCTAGAGATATAACATCTGGCGAGGTTACTTGCTGATCGGTACTCCAACAATGTGCCAAATATCATGACATTCGAACACATTGTCTCAGAATTATTTATACGTGCTCAAAGTCTGTCATTTTACTTTATTTGTGGGAATTTCATGGACATTTTTTGGCATAGAACTCATGCACCTTTGGAGCTAGAAATTTGAAACTAGGTACAGATATAAATGTAGTAATAACCCTTATAACTGAAAACATTTATTACATTTTGATCAAAGCTTTCAAAATTATACTAAAATAACTAAAATCAAAATGTTGGCAAAATGGCTACCAATAGCACAGCCCCTTTAAAGCTTGGTACGTAAAACTTGGTGCATGTACCTATGTTGCAATTTTATCTAAATTCAGACACTGTGGAGAAATTTGGGCAAGAATGTTTAAAACTAGATGGAAACAACTGAAAATCACATTTTGATTAATTGTTTGGCCACCCACAACTGATCCCTTTTTATTATAGGACTCTGAAATTTGGTACACATATGGCAACCATTAGTACCTGTCAACTTGCAAAATTTGGTATCATCTGGATATGTATTTTAAAATAACTGAAATTTAAAATTTGATGAAATTCAGTGGACTTTTTATACATTTATTAATTTGGTCATAACTCTGCCTTCCATTGAGCTAGAGATCTTACATTTAGCATGAGTACATGCCTATGGGAGTTATAATGGTTTCTCAAACATTAAGGCACTAGGACACACCACCTCAAAATTATAGGTGCTAAAAATCTGTCAATTTTTTTTTATCGGAAATGTCATGGAAATGTTTATCTGCATATAATTCAGACACATTTGGAGCTAGAAATATGAAGCTTGGTTCATATATAAATGTAGTAATTCCCCATATATCTGTAAAATGTTTTAACATTTTGATGAAAACTTTCAAAATATTAAACTAAAATCTAAATTTTGGCAAAATGTTTGGCTACTGATAGCATAGCCTCCTTTAACACTGAAGACTTAAACCTTGGTGTACATTCCCATGTTGCATGTTTCTCTAAATCCTGAAACTGTGGAGAAATGTGGATATGAAATTTTAAAATCAGATGGAAAAACACCTGAAAATCTAATTTTAATTATATCTTTGGCCACCCATAACTCAGCTCCTTTAAGACCTCGCACTCTGAAATTTAGTCATTTGTACCTGTGTTCCTGCTAAATTTGGATTTCATTTGGATATATATTTTCAAAACTAGACCAAAATAACTGAAATTTAAAATGTGGCTAAATTCTGCAGAAATTTCACACAAATCCCATGAAATTTTATTTAATCAGAATAGTAATTCTGTGCACATTCATCTGGCAGAATTTGATATTCTGCACAGCTCTAATGCAGGTGCCTGTGAGGAAGGTAAGAAGACAGGTAGCGAGAGAACACTGTTCTTACAGAATGTTGAACAAAATACCCCACTTACTGCAGGGAACTGAAATAGCTCAGTTGGGAGCATGTTAGTTTGAAGATCTAAAGTTCCCTGATTCAATCACAATTCCTTCAGCATTCTGGTGGGATTAGACAACAAGGAGGAGGCACCCTTAGCAATGGGAAGGGAGTAAGTAGAGGTCCTTAAAAGGGATCCCCAAGGATGGAGAAAGAAGCCCCCGGCTGAGCAGAAAGCAGCTGCTGGTGGTGGACTCTATCATTACAGGGTTAAACGTAGGAGTGCAGAAGGAAGGGAGGGGGTGAAATTCCACCTTGGTGCTTCAACTTGGATGGAGAATGAATCCAGAGGATTGCCAGGGTGGCAAAAGATGGGAGGGATAGAGAAGTCATTGTCCACCTTGGGTCAAATGGCCTGGCAAGAATTAAAGTAGCGGTAGTGCAGGGTCAGTTCAGAGAGCTGGAAAGAGGCATAAAGCCTGCACAGTGGTGTTCATTGAGGTGTTACCTGTGCATAGCCAGGGTGAGGAATGGGCACTCCACACCACAGCTTTTAACAATTGCTTGAAGCTACGGCATATGGACGAGGGCTTTGGCTGCACTTGGGACCAGCCTGGGAGAATATGGGCATCTATAGGGGAGACAGCCTGTGCCTTTCCAGGAGGACCACAGTCCTTAGTGGGAGGTTTAAATTCTACTTGGATGAGCATTTAAGCTAGTTAGAGGGCTGTAATACCAAAGGAGGCAAAAAGTGCTTTCCGCCAGATGGTGAAACAACATGGAGGGAAAGCCCGAAGGGAGGAAGCTCCTCCTGGTCAGGGGCACAGGAAAACAATGGAGGAGACAAGACAGAGGACAAGGGGGGTATAAATCAAGATACCAAGAAGACAGGAGTAAAGATGACAGGTTACAAGGGTAATAAAGGAAGATGGGTTTGGGGGAACTTTAGGAAACAGCACAGACAGAAGGGGGGAAGTAGGGTAGGAGGAAGGTCGAGGAGTAAGGTATGAAGAGCCATGTGCATCAGTAAAGGAGCCTTGAATAGAAAATTCTGGACCTGTAGGCAAGCATGGAAGAGTCTATCCAGAATTTGGTGACCATAACAGAGACATGGTGCACTGACAACCATGACTGGGATATGGCCATAGACGGCTACTTTCGGTTCAGGAGAAACAGGGATAGGAGGAGGGGAAAGGAGGGGGCCTACTATATGTGAAGGAGAGAATCAAGGCTATGGAAATGCAAGGGCATCTGGAGGAAAAGGAAACACTGCAGATGCTGTGGATCATCCTCGAGACAGGTGCTTGGGCACCATCCATACACGGGTGCTATACAGACTTCCAGCACAGGGAGAGGAGTTGGACAAGGCACTTGGTGAGGACATCATAGGGATGGCAAATAAGGGGGAGGTGTTGCTAGTTGGTGACTTCAATCTTCCAGATGTGGATTGGAGCCTTCCAGCTGCAGCTTTGACAATGGAGGACCAGCATTCACTCCCTACAAGGGGTCTTTCTCAGGCAGCTAGTCAACAAAGCCTAAGTGGTGGGGAAATTAATGGAAAAACTGTTAAAGGAAAGGTTGGTAGAGTATCTTGAATCCAATATGCTGCAAGACCAAAGGCAGCATGGATTCATGAGGGAGAGGTAATGTCAGATGAACCTGACAGAGTTCTTTGACTGGGTAATGAGGGGAATAGATCAGGGAAGGGCAGTAGACATGGCCTATCTGGACTTTAGCAAAGCCTTTGACAATGTGCCACACGGAAGACTGATTAAGAAATTGAACAGCTTAGCAGTGGGATCCAAAATGCTGAATCATATTAGAAACTGGTTATTGGATAGGCTATAGAGGGTGGTGGTTAATGGTACTCACTTTAATGATAGGAGAGTGATCACCAGGTTTCCACAGGGCTCGGTACTGGGACTCTTCTTCTTCAATGTCTTCATAAGTGACATTGCAAATGAACTGGAAGAGAACCCATGACTTTTGCAGATGCTACCAAAATTTGTAATAGGGTGGACAATAAGAAAGGGGTGGAAAGAGTGTGCAAGGATCTTAGGAAATTCCAGGAGTGGTGAGGAAGAGGGGGGACATGATAGAGAACCATAAATACCTCACAGGGTTTAACAAAGTACAGGACAGGAATATTTTTTAGAGGAAAAGATGCATGAAAATAAGGGGATATGCAATGATGCTGGATGGGGGAAATTTAGGAGAGATGTGAGGAAGTATTTCTTCATTGAAAGAGTGGTGGATACCTGGAACAGTCTTCCAGCAGAGGTGGGGGGACAAAAACATCAGTGGGTTTCAAGCATGTATGGGATAGGCAAAAGGGAATCTTAATTGGAAAATGGGGTGAGGAAGCTGAAGATCAAGTAGGGTATGTGGTGACAGTATAGGCAGGGACAAATAGGCAGACTTGGTCAACCAAGCTGTCCTTATCTGCTGCCAAATTCTATGTTTCTGTGTTCAAGAGCATGGCAGTTGGGGTTCAATGCCAAAAATGCAAAATGATGCATCTAGCACATAGTAACCCGAGAACTTGGTAAAGGATGATGGAGAAGGTACTGTCAGCCATTAAGTAGGAAAGGGACCGGAGGGGATAGCTGATTACCTCAAAATGGCAAGGAGGTGTGACAAAGCATTGGCTAGATCCATGGGAATGATGGGATGCATAGGGAGGCATCTCACTCAGGAAGAGGGAGGCAGGATTGCCACTATATTGCTTGTTGGTAAGACCCCATCTGGAGTATTGTGTCCAGTTCTGGAGCCCGCAACTCAGAAAGTACATAGACAGGGTGGAGGCAGTCCAGAGGAGGGCAACTAAATGGTGCAGTGGTTGCACGAAAACCTTATAAAGAGAGACTGAGGGATATCAATATGTACACCCTGGAAGACAGTAGAGTGAGAAGTGACATGATAGAGACCTACAAGTACCTCACGGGATGAACAGAGTGCAGGAGGGGAGTCTCTTTCAAATGAAGATGAGCACCAGAACCAGAGGCATGCAATGAAGCTGGAGGGGGAGAGTTTAGGAGGGTTGTGAGGAAGTACTACTTCACAGAAAGAGTGATGGAAGTCTGGACTAGACTGCAAGCAGAAGTGGTGGAGATAAAAACAGTAGGGGATTCCAAGCATGAGTCGGCTAGACATAGAGAAAAATTAACAAATGGGCAGCAGAGAGGAGGGAAGGTCACCAGAGATCAGTTAGGGTCTGCTGAGACAGACAAGGAAAGGACCATCTGGGCAGACTGGGTGGATCAAGCAATCCTTTCCAGCTGACCAGTTCTGTGTTTCTATGTTTATCTGTGATGTTCCAAGTCTAACTATCTGAGTAACAGTGATTGTGCTATGCACAACACTCAGCTTATTTTGTCTGCATTGCAGATCCTGAATTAGATGACACTGAATGTACAGTAGACCACTGAATCATTTCAAGAGGCTTTGTTCCCTTGGTTCAAAAATGAAATGGATGGTAAAGTTCAGCTACATACTGTGTCTATACATTTCATGTTTGTAAATCTAGGTTCAAAATGAATTAAATGGTTAAGCTTATTATTGGGACAAGCCACCTCCAATAACTGAGACCTATCTATCCAACCATCTCAAAAATATATTGTTAAAAATAAATGCTGAAAAACTCTTACAGGAAGATTCAAAGTTGTGTTGCTAGTATACCAGTGTGGGACTTCAGCTGTGGGCTGCTCTCAGCAATTCAACAGGCTATGTGGCCTCAGGGTAAATGGACAAAGATAGAATGAAGTCTTTAAGGAAATGTCTTCTATGGCACTGTAAAATTCTCTCAGAGAGCTGGAAAAGGGAACAATGATGAAATACACTACAGTAAAATGAGTGTATCCTTTTAAACAGCATGGCTAAAATTACCAGAATAGAAAATCCTGGTCCATGGTTATGAAGAAGCTTCAGGGCACTGTAAAGTATTTGACTTAAATACAGTATGTAAGTAACTTATTGCTCACCTCTAATTATAAAATCAGTGCTGCATTACTGAGTGTTTGCCCTGCATTTCAGAACTCCAAAATCTCTAGCTACTCTCATGTGGTAACAGAGGAATCTGCAATTTTAAAGCAGCAGATAATGTAAATAAAAGTGTATGCTTTGCTATTCATTCTTTTAAAAAATTGCTACTGTATGTATCCATGCTGTTTGTTTTGGTTCTGAATCCTTTTATATCATGCTAGATTTCATTTTATGTCTATCAAGTTAGATCTTAGGTTTTGTGATACGCAGGTAGTCATGGTGTCCTCAGTGTCCCATAAGAAAGGGGTGCAATAGCTGTTGATGTTTAAGCAATAAACTACGACAGGGTGTGGGTTATGCTGGGATTTACCCATGCCTGGTGTGTGTGTGTGTGTATATATATATATATATATCTGTGTACAGTACTGGAGAGACTTGCATCACCTCTATAATAATGGCCTGTAACTTCTTAAATAACTAATAAAATGCTTCCATTGTAATACTCCCTAGTATTGTACTCAGTAAGGACATACTGTAAATAACATCAGCCTCTATTGTGTTGCTGTTTTGCTGGAGTGCCACATTTCCCCCTTAAGAAAGATGCCATTTTGTGACATTGTTCCATGTCACTCATAGAGTGCCTCATTTCAGTCTCTACATTTACATTTTAAAGAAAAAAAGTTGTATGCAAGTATCTCATAGTTAGATCTTGTGCTTCTTAAAACTTTCTTATTTCTAAATTTATAATTTATGTAGTTTTATATGCCCTTTTTCCCCTGGTAACGTATGAACCAGCGGTGTCCCCATACAGTACTTTCAGAACTTGTACAGCCCTGGTTTTCAGATATCTTTTTTTCTAATAAAACCCCCCAATTGCAGTGCCTCTGACTCTCCTTAACATCATTTTTTCTTTACTTTGCGGTATTCATGATGTTTTAATTAAATATTTGGATCCTCCTCCCTTGGCGTCCCCCTGTTATGTACAAGACTATGGGTCCAAAAATTCTCTACAACACCAGCAGTCCATTTGCAGACCTAAAAGCACTTGTCTGTATTGTTGCTGAACCTTTGAAGGTCTTAGAAGCCCCACACCTGCCCAAGAAACGTCCTTTCTATTTCTCATCCCGGTGAGTGTTTTTCTTGGAGTCTCCATTCCTATTACTGTTACGTACATGACTTGTTGTTGTGTCTCTGTTATGTTCATGACTTTTTATGAAAAAAAAAAACAGCTTTTAAATAAATTACACCAAATAATTTGTACAATAAGTGATGTCTAACTTTTCAGCCAAGGTTTAAATTGCTGAGTAAGAAAAAAAGAGCTGTAAAACAAACACATATGGTCAGCAGGTAAACTTTGACACCTCTGGAGAAAATGCATTCAAAAGTAAATGTTTAAACATAACTATGGTTGCATTATGTATATTAACACAAGTGTTTCTTGTTGCAGGATTGTATCAGATAGTTGCACTTATATTGTTGCTTTTGTTGGGCCCCTGTTAACCACATGACTTGATGTGGTGTCACTGTTACGTACATGACTTTTTATGAAAAAACTGTTTTTGAATAAATTGCACTGAATAATTAGGAAACTCAGTGGTGTCTAACTTATACACAAAGGTTTATATAGCTGATTAAGAAAAAAGAACTGTAAAAACAAACCAATGCAATCAGCAGGTAAACTTTGACACACCCAGCAAAAATGCATTCAAAAGTAAATGTTGAAAGATAACTATGGTTGCTTTATGTATATTAACGTAAGTATTTTTTATAGTAGGACTTTGTTGGATAGTTACACTTACATTGTTGCTTTTGTTGGGTCCCTATTAAGCACATGACTTTATGTGGTGTCATTGTTATGTACATGACTTGTTGTGGTGTCACTGTTACATACATGACTTCTTATGAAAAAACTGTTTTTGAATAAATTGCACTGAATAATTAGGAAACTCAGTGGTGTCTAACTTATCCACCAAGGTTCACATATCAGATTAAAAAAAAGGGGATGGTAAAAACAAATGGATACAATCAGCAGCAAAACTTTGACATGTCCTGTTTTCACAGCAGTGGTGCCCAAAGATAAATTGTGGCTTAATTACCATCAGGTAATGCTTAGAATAAAATAGTGAAATGTTGCATACTATGGTACCTAAATAGCTTCAATAACCATACTAACTTGGAAAAAACTAAAAGAAATTTAAACTGAAAATTCAACAGAAAGGCCACCATGTTACGCACATTACCTGATCCGTGTGCTAACTTAAAGACTCATTTTCTTATACTTCCAGATGATGAACTATCTTTATATTTGGTATCACATTACCTCCATATTCACCAAATGTAACAATAATATAGTTATAGGATTTAAGTAAAAAAAAAATTGGGACATGAATATCACACTTTGTCTCTCCAGTATCAAATATACACTCTCTGTGTGTGTGTGTGTGTGTGTGTGTGTGTGTGTGTGTGTGTGTGTATATATATATGTATATATATATATAGATATTACACACACACACACTCACTGAAAAATATGGAGTAGAACAGTCAGCTGTGCTTGTGGGGAGAAACAAAGAAAAAAAGCTGGCAAAAAATGCTGCTCGCTCTTCCTGTGTGGTAACGTGCTGTTTACTTAGAGGAACATGTTGTTTTGTCTAGCAAAACTGTCAGGGTCGAAGGGTTGATTTTAGGGTCCGATTTCCAGCAGTTTTCTAGTCGAGAGGTAATTGTGCAAAGTGACCCACAGTGGAAGTTTATTTTTTCTTAATTTCCTTTTATTGAGGTTATTATTTGCAGCATGGATTAAGGCATGGGAGATTTGTACTGATGTACCACGGAGCAGAGCTACGGATATTGTAGGGAGGGAGCAGAAGGAGTGAAGAGTATTGGAGGCTGTGAGACTGAAAATAAAAAAAAAGGAAACAGGTAATGGTGATTTTAGGTTGGCATACTGTGTGAAAGTGTTGTACACTGGTCGCTTATGACTCTCTTCTGAAGCATAGATACATGCTGGACCAGTGTTCCCCCATAGATCGCTGCTGCTCAGTCAGGGTGCTACTTCCACTGCTTCCATCAGTCCTGTGAACCACTTGTAGAAGTTGTGTCTGTGAGGTGCTACCGTGTTGTGTGTACCAATTTACCTATGTAGTGGGTACAGGAGGATGTATTTGAAGACCAGTTTTTTATTACTTGTTGATGGGTTGCAGGTGCGACTGCAGAGCGCGACTGAGATTCGCGGCAGCTTAACAGATCAAAGATGGCAGTTTGTGGCTGTGGGCTTTGGAGGTTGGATGGATTTGAGAGCTGCGGCTGACTGGCACCTTTGCCGCGGGTATATCGTAGGATTTACCATGGCAGAAAGGGGCCAGCCAGACAATTAATACACAGGATTGTGTCTTTTGTTTTTAGTCCATGGTATAATAACTAATATTAGTCACAAGAAGCATGACTATAAATGATGGGTGTCAAAACAGCTGAGAATACAAATGAACACTTGGAAACAACTACAGAATATTTAAAGGAACTCTCCTTTATTTATTTCATGTTTAAAAAAAAAATGCTAAACCTAACTCAAAACAGGAAAAGAGGCATTTTACTAGACAGTAGAGAAAAATAATCTAATTAGAATTGTTAGTAATAAAATCATAGATTTGCTGACATAATCCATTGACATTTCTGGTTGTTGTCCACATGGAAGCTGAAGATCCCACGGCATTGTTGAAGAAGAATTGGGGTACTGTTTTGCTGAAAAGATATGAACAAAAACAATACAATATTCATGGCAAATTAATATCACATAATACATAATGAAAGGAAAGGGCAGATGAACACAATATAACAGCAACCTTACAATGTAACTTCTCCAAAGTCATCCAATTCAGTTCTATAACTGTTTTTCCCTTTACTGATTTGTCATTTAAGGGGTATCTTTTACAACATGAGAAATTCCTCCAGATTTCATCCTGTTGTGACCTAAATATTAGAACAATTTCTTTTGAATAAACCATATGAAGCGAATAGCTAATTGTAGCTTCTATTTCAGTACAACCAACCTTTTTCCATTATAATACAAAACTACATCTAACTTTACAGTAGAGATATAAGAAGTGCAGGCAATTCGCAAAGTTCTTTTGCTTTGCACAGTTGGCACTTTACAGGAAAAAAACTGTATTGTGTGAAATAATTTTTCCACAGAAAGGTATGCTGTGGGAAAGGTATTCTGTTGAATGTTCAGTTTTCTGTGAAGTGCAAAGAGCCCTCTTTGTGAAAACTTCATGAAGTGGGGCACTTTCACTGCATTTGTACTTTTCAGATTAAAAAAAATTATCACAGAAAACACTAGTTCACATGCTTGAGGTGTCAGCATGGCTCAGTTGGTAGCACATCCGCCTCTAGACCAGAAGGTCGTGGGTTCTCGTCCCACACCGGCATTGGACTTGCACCTAAAAATTGCTGGCATCCGTGTGCAGTATTGGGGGGTGCTGTACTGCTGGGGTGTGCCATCCTTTGGATGAGACGTTAAACCGAGGTCCCTTCTGCCTATCCTGGTGTTGTCCAGGTGGAAGTAAAAGAACCCAGGGCGCTCTTCACAAAGCACAGAGAACATTCCCAGTGTTCTGGCCAACATTCCCCTTCCCATAAACCGGTTCATGCAATTATCCAGGCTGTGTGTGGGTGATGATGTGCGATATGGCTGCCACCACACATTCAGTCACTTCACCACCAGTCTAGCATTGTTTGTAAAGCGCTTTGGGATACTGTGTATGAAAAGTGCTATATAAATGCTGATTCTTCTTCTTCTTAAGTTATAAAGAGACTATTCTCACCTGAAGACCACTAGAACTAGCTCCTCATACTGGAGGAAAAGGAACAGGGGCCCCTTCCATATTTCTGCAACATAGGCTAGGACATCGTTCGTAAAAGGACATTTTAAAAAGAGGTGATGGTGAGATTCAATTGTTCTCTCACAAAATTGTCTTTTTCAAAACCTGTCTTCCAGCCCTTTGGCTAATAGTTTACCTTCCCTGTTAGTTCCCCATAGTACCCCACAGTAGTGTAGCAAATTCCCAGAGGGCCTGGGTGCAAGGTGATGTTACAAGGCCCCTTCCCAGTTCTGAATAAACATAAAAATTATGATTTGGGCCCCTCAAACCTTGTGGGTCCAGGTGCCATTGCAACCCCTGCACCCTTGTAGCTGTGCCCCTGGTACCCCAACCATAAAGCATTCCACACTTTGGCAGAAATTCAGTTACAGTCTGAAGGAGTTCTGCTAACTGCCCAACAGGGCAGTCTTTAAACCCTGGAGTCATAGTAAATTTAAAGTCAACAATATACCCAAAAATATAATTCCTAAGAATAAAGGAATAATGCCTGACAGGGTGTGTGTCGTGCTGGGATAATGTCACTCCTCAGGTGGCTGGGCACAAGGCCGAAGGCCGAGTTCGCCCAATGGCTGAGGTGTGACATTATCCCAAATGACACACACCCTGGAGGGCATCATTGCTATTATACAATGGCTCGTTGTTATACAGAATAAAAAAATAATTTAAAAAATGTTTTTGTGTGGAAAACTATTTTTGTTTTTTAAAAGAAGATGAAACAATCAAGCAGAAACAAATCATCTACAGGTTCACAATGAGGCTGAAACTAGACCCGTGATGTTGTACTGGGATAACATCATGGGTCCAGCCCAAGACTGACCTATCAGAGTCCAGGATTTTTTCTTGCCATTGTATAATTTTATGTAAAATCTCTATTGATAACCCCATCTTTATCATGGTTTGATGCATATATGCAGAAATAATAAATCCCAAGGAATTATTTTTTTGGCGTCTTTATAAGTCAATACATCCACCAATTTAAAAGAAATCAAACCCAATGTGTAATCTCTTTTATTCAGACTGTGGATGAATTTTTTAATACCCGAGTTAGATTGCCATAGAGAAATATACCATAGATGAACTGAATCAGGTTGATCATGTTAAGCCCTCCTTGTTATATAGCTAAACAGACGACATCTGTCCATACAGGATCCAAACAACTTCCCGATAGAGGCTGGAAGTACAGGGTATATACCAACCTCCATGCTAAGTGGAGGGGTGTATATATATAGCTTTAGAATGAAACAATTGAGAATAAAATAATTACGGAAACACATTTCCTCTCTGACAGAAACATTTCATTCATAAATCAGCCTTGGTTTTATCAATTAGAGTTGTGCAAAATTAAAATATTTTACCCAGGGAACTAATTTGCGTAATCCCCACATTACATGAAATATTTCACAGGTGTGAGATGTGAAATCCTCCCCCTCGGAGAATTGCAGAATTTCACCTGTAAAACGATAATTTCACCACCAGCAGGAGAAATTCTACATTTGAGAGCCAGGAGGGAAACAGCTGGTTAAAAAATGTTTTTAAAAAAGTGTTTTCCCTCCTCTCGAAGACCCCACATCCCTGGTGTCTAGTGGTCCCACCCCCTGGCCCACAACTGGAAGAATCCCCCCCCACCGAGATTCAACCCCATCCCCCATCCATAAAATTTAAAATAAAAATACATTTCCCGGTGTCTAGTGGCCCTACCCCCCTGGCCGATTGCCTGCCAAATGAAGAATGAACTCCTATACCCAGAGATTCACACTCATTCCCCCTTCCCCCCCACTGTCCATAAGACACATAAGTGCCAACATCATGACTCTGAGTTGAGTTCATTAAATAAAAAAATAAAAACTTTCCCTGATGTCTAGTAGACCCCCAACTCCCCCAACCCTGTTCGATGGTAGGTAGTAGTAGTAGTAGTACTAGTAAGCCCAACCAACACCACACACCCCGTACCCCCACGGGACACCAGCACAGCCCTTCACTCACTATCCACAGCTGGCAGCCCAACTGAGCTCTTTTACAAATGAACCTGAGTGAGTGAGTCTTTTTTATGAATGACCGAGTTCACATTCTCATTCATAAAAAGGGTTTACTCACTCGGGTTCATTTGTAAAAGAGCTCAGTCAGGCTCTGGCCATGGAGGTGAGTAGAGGGCTGTGAAGTTGGCCAACGGAGATACAGAGGGTGGGGGTAGTTACTAGTACTACTACCTACTACCAGACAGGGTGAGGGGTGGTGGGTCCATTAGACACCAGGGACTTTTTATTTTATTTTTGTTTTATTTAATGAACTCAACTCAGAGTCATAAAGTCAGCACTTACAGACAACTGGGGAGGGAGAGGGGGAAATGGGTGTGAATCTCTGGGTGGGGGGTTTCACTCTTCATTTTGCAGGTGATTGGCTAGTGGGGTGGGACCACTAGACACCAGGGAAATATCTTTTTATTTTAAATTATGTGGATGGGGCATGGGGCTGAATCTCAGTGGGGAAGGGAATTCTTCCTATTGGGAGCTGGGGGGGTGAGACCGCTAGACACCAGGGATGTTGGATTTTCTAGATGAATGAAACACTTTCCAATTTCACCAGAATTTTGCTGGTGAAATAACATTTTGCTACATCTCTATTACCAATACACAACTTTTTGTCCCAGTTATACCCAGCCATATCACCCCTTCCAAATCGAACTCTCAATATCTTTAAATGACTAGCATCCCTGCAAAGTGTAAATGTTAAGATACCCCTGGTAGGTTCAATTCTGTACCTATAATTTTATTTTTATGAATCTTTGCTCCTGATTCTTTAGAGATGACCTTTAATTCCTGAAATGCTATCCTGCAGTAAGGCTCATCATTCACTATGTGCCGTATGTTATCCACATAAGCTGAATAGATGAAATATTTTCTAACCCTCCTTCATGAAGTCAATTAATATTTCTATTCCACTCTATTCTCTTCCAAAGAGGAACAGACATAATATATTAAAATAAAGGGCTGAGTGAACACCCTTGTTCGACATATCTCTGTACAGGTATGGGGTTTCCCATTTTTCCATTGACAACGGAGATTGTAACAGATTTATTGTGCAAGACTTTAACCCATTTAATAAATGTAACAGAGAAGCTGTACTATCCTAAAACCTTGATCATACTGTGATGAAAATATGATTGAAGGCCTTTTCCTGGCCTACAGATAGTACAAGCTCATTTATAGTGCATCGATTACTCCTCTCAAAAAGTTAATGTAACAGGATTAAAGGTTCAACAATGGATCTGCCTTAGTTGGCTAAGTATATGTTATCATTACAAGTTGCTCCATGGTGCTTCCGAATCTATAACTCACATTCTTAGAAACAATCTTAAATTCCATATTCAATACATTTAGTGGTTTCAATTGCCTGTTTCCCAAGTATCCCCCTTTGTATTTATAAACAGTAACATTCCTTGATACATGCTATGTGGCATTGTCCAGGAGGATAGAGGTTCATTGTATAACACTCTTAAAACTTCTTTAAATAAGTCTATAAATGTTTTGGAAAAGGTTTTGTTAGAACATCCATTCAGGGGATATGCCCGATTGAAGTGAGTTTATAGCCCATTCCACTTCTTTTGGTATTACATGTGCCATCAATAAATCCCCTACTACTTGTGATAATTTAAGTAAAGGTATGTTACTCCAAAAATCTTCTTCCTTGCAATCATCCTAGATGAACTGCAATTGTTTCCTAAAATATGGCTCTGTTGACTTTGATATCCCATCTTGGTTTGTAATTTTCTCAACTTCAACTTAACTCTCAACTTAACCCTACTTTTTTAACCGTCTCCTATGGTCATCAAAAATATTACCTGAAAGTAGCTTCCCCTGTGTGCCAAACCTTTGCTCTGCTAATAGTGATTTAGCTCTATTATACTAATACTGTTGCAGGTTTTTTTTTATGTTCTGTATTTGTTCCTTATAATCAAGGCCCAATTTGTCCACAGCACCTTGGGGCTAAGTTCTGTGGTAGGATTACCATTTGTTGCAGAACTTCTGTGGTGGTGGCTTGTAACTTCTGCAGAGGTTCTGTGGCACCAATGAACTCCAACGTCACAGCGTCAGCTTGTCATCCTGAGACCACATCCATGGCAATGGCTGCGGCAAATGGGTTGAGGGAATTCACAGTACCACTAGTTCAAAAAATAATCTTAGAATCATAGCGTCATAGAATCCTGCAAGCAGAAAAGGACCCTTCGGCCCATCCAGTCTACCTGAAAGAGATAGCCCACTCCCTCCCGCCTTTTTACCTCCCACCCCTCTTCCCTCTTTCTCCTCCCCCGCCTAGTCCCATGTAGTTTTCTCCTGCACTTTTGAATTCCTCCACCATATCCACCTCCACTACCCATTCTGGCAACCTGTTCCTTTCTGAGAAGTAACTCCCCCTTCCGTCCCCACAAAATCTGTCCACTTCCAGCTTGAATGCATAACCTCTGGTGGTTTTGTTTTTGCTCAGTCTTAAGATGCTATCCTCCTTTACTTTATTTATTCCCTTCATGTATTTGAAGGTTTCCACCATGTCTCCCCTTTCTCTTCTCATCTCCAGCATATACAGATCAAGTTCCTCAAATCACTCCCCATATGGCCTCCCTTGCATCCCCTGGATCATCCTTGTTGCCCTTCTCTGGACCCTTTCCAGCCTATCCTTGTCTTCCTGCAAATGTGGCCTCCAGAACTGAAATCTGTACTCCAGCTGCGGTCTGACCAGGGTCTTGTATAGTGGCATGATCACCTCCCTCCCTCCTCCTACTTGTGAAGCCCCTTCCAATGCATGCCAACATTCTTGTTGTTTTACCAGCTGCTCATTCACACCGGTTTCAACCTTTAGCGTGTCGGTGGTCTAAAGTTTTTTCTCCTCTGTACATGCTTTTGCCTTTCTAATTGTCTTTCCGGATTCCCTAAGCTTTTCCTTGTAGAGCACCCTTTCCTCTAACACTTGTGACAGTCTGTAGGTTTTGAATACCTATTTTCTCCTCCCTGATGGCCTCCCTAACCCCCTCTGTGAACCACAGGGATTTCCTCCCCTTTTTGCGTTTGCTAATTTTGTTGATGCATTGCTCCGTGGCCTTCAGGATTCCACTCTTTATTGCCCCCACAGCTGCTCTACCTCCACTAGGTTTTGAATCCCTTCAAGTTCCCTTTGTAAGATGTCCCTCATCCTCTCAAAAATTTCCTTCCTGAAGTCAAGCACCTTTGTGGTTGACCTGCTGATTCTGACCCTGCCTGGATGGAGAACTTGACCATTTGGTGATCACTGTCTCCCAAGTTTTCTTCTTGCCCAAACTTCTCTTCGCACACACATCACCCCATATTTTATATTATATTATATTATATTATATTATATTATAGTATATTATATTACATTATATTATATTATATTATAATATTATAATATCATAATCTCTATGGAAGACCTTTGTGCTGCTAAACCCATAGTGAACTGGGTGGTTAACTGGCTAGAAGGGAGGCAGCAGAGGATGGTGGTTAATGGGGTCAAGTCAGAGGAGAGGGCGATTATGAGCAGGGTTCCACAGGGATTTTTCCTGGGTCCAGTCCTCCTCATAATGTCACAGACTTTTAGAAATAATTATTTTAAAATCTTTATTTAGTAGTCAGAGCATGGTAAAAATAATATCATATAATAATATAATATAATAAGATATCATAATGAATTTGATAATATAATTTATCATAATATGCCATACTATCATATCATATTATATTATAATTAATGGGTTTACCTTTTTCCCATAGAGAAACCATGGCATAATTTGCCGTAATAAAGGAGTGTTTATTATGGCAAACATGTACATGGTTTCCCTCACAATGTGCATGTGAACACCACACTTTGTGTTTCCGATGCTCACCGCTTGCCTTCCACCACAAAACTGAACCACCAGAGGAACTCGATGATAAGTTATTTAAAACAAAAAAAAATACAGCTTCTAACACAAGGGGGTAAAAACAACACTTTAAAAATTTGGACATGACAAAGGTAAGCAGTGGCCAAAATTAAACCGGAATGTGGCCACATAGGAACCTGTAATATTTTATATAGTTGCTGTGGTGAAAAAGGTAAACCCAGTAATTACATAAAATAAAATATGGGGTGGGGTGTATAAACTCAAAGTTTACACATATCCTCAGTGTTAGATGCTTTATAAACCCTTTGAGCTTTGCTATTGGGGTTTATGTAGCATCTAACACCTCCAGGGGTGTAAACTTCTTATTACATACACCACCCCATTCTTTATTCCATTTATAGTATATTATAATATACTATCATAATCTCTGTGGAAGACCTGGGTGCTGCTAGACCCATTGTAAACTGGGTGGTTAACTGGCTAGAGGGGGAGGCAGCAGAGGGTGGTGGTCAATGGATTTAAGTCAGAGGAGAGGGAGGTTGTGAGTGGGGTTCCACAGTGATTGGTCCTGGGTCCAGTCCTCTTCAACATGTTCATTAGTGACACTGGAGAAGGAATTCAGGGCAGGTTGTGTCTCTTCGAATATGACATGAAACTATGTGGGAGGGTGGATAGTTACAAGGGAATAAGGGAAATGCAGAGAGATCTACAAAAACTAGAGGGGTGGTCAAAGGTCTGACAGTTAAAATGCAGTTCTGGAAAGTGAAAGGTAATGTACCTAGGGGAAAAAATCCCAAGACAGAGTACTGGATGGGAGGACAGAGACTTAGCACTATAGCTGAGGAACAGGATCTGGGAGTTATCATTAGCAATTCACTTAAGCAATCGAGTCAGTGCAACAAGACCCATAGCAAGGCTAACAGGATGCTGGGATGTATCGGGAGGGGTACTGATAGGAGAAGAAAGGAGGTAATACTTCCCCTCTACAGATCCCTGGTGAGGTCTCACCTAGAGTATTTTGACCAGTTCAGGAGTCCTCATCTCAGAAAGGATAAGGATAGGTTAGAGACAGTGCATCTCAGATTAACAAAAAATGATTCAGGTCCAGCAGGGCAGATCCTATGAAGAGCTCCTCAGGGCACTAGATATATAATCACTGGAGACCAGAAGGGAGAGGGGAGATATAATAGAGACCTTCAAGTTCCCTAACTCATTTGCTCCCAGTGGCCATTTTGGGTCAAATCTAGTAGTGGATGGTTCCGATGCCATATGGCATCTATGGGAACAAATGTGTTAAAGGAATTTTAAAAAGTGAACCGCAGGGATCTGTTTAGCCTGAATAACAATTTTGCAGTCATGGCGACACAAATGGAAATTAACAGGAGGTAGGTTTAGGAGAGATGTGAGGAAATATTACTTTACGGAAAGGGTGATGCAACCTTGGAACAGTCTGTTGGCTGAAGTGGTGGGTGTGAAAACAGTCAGGGGATTCAAGAAGGGCTGGGACATAATGAAAAAAATAGTGGTTACCGAGGGTGACCGGACCAAGGAGGACAACAGACAGAGGACGGGGAGGGTTAGTACCCTGGAGGAACAATAGGTTCCAGGGATTATAAGGAACTTGGGTAGACTGGATGGACTTCTGTTCTTTTTCTGCCATCATTGTCTATGTTTCTATAAATGTCTGGGACAGAAGAAATTCTGTAAAAAATAGAAATGATATTTAAAAAAAAAAGCCTCAAGTAAAACTATCACTTAAGGTCCTATCCTACTGCGTAAATGAAACATGCAGAGGGGACCTTGCTTGATAAATGATTTATATTTACTCATGCTGCTTCTGCCACTCATGAGGTCCCCATTGCATATCACTTATATATTTATATGCAATCTGTAACGCAGTTTTAAAAAAATAACTTTTCCTTTTTTTGTGATTGAGAAATTGTATCCTCATTCATACAGGTTCCTTTAGAAATGGAATAAACAGAGTACTGGAGATATTAGAAGACTCATTTTTAATGCCAACCAACATCTGTTGATGCACTACATTGCCCATTTAGGCTATGAAATGCATATAAACCCCTTGTGAGGGAAGGCTCCCCAGCCCATCACAAGGTGTCATGCATGTAACAGAACACTGTGCCATACCTTTCCAGGCATAGAACCGTGGTGGCCATGCCCAATGGCTGGCCCTGCACACAATGGTTCTTCACTTCTATGTAATCCTCTCAACCCATAATAACATGTAATCAATAACCCTGGCAAAATGTGTACAGCTCAATTATTCATTAACAGGTCTGTTCTTTCAACAGGTTTACACATCGTTATATTCCACCTTTCTGGGCATAATTCTTGTATTTTTTCTAAGACAGGTTAATTCATATTACCAGTTATTAATTTCAAAGGGCTTCCTTATACTTTAAAGGCACAAATAAATCTGTACAAAATAAGGCATTCAGTTAACAGGTCTATGCTATTGTCAAGTATTTGTTTAAGCTGGCCTCAGTGTAGTAACTTAAGACTGAAAATTTTAATATGCTGTAGTATAGGTTGAGCAAATATCACAGTAACTGATGTGCTGTGCTACTTTTTCAGGGAGTGGGAGCAGTGGTAGATAAATGACTATTCATTTATGTGGCAGAATGCAGTACTGTCATTAGCTAATGTATGATGTGATGTCATTGCTGACATCACATGCTGAGCCTAGAGGGATTTGGGATATAAAATGAGGTTATGGAAACTAGATGCTATGGAAAAATGAAACATATTAATAAAGAATCACCAAGAACAGTGAATTCTGTAGTACCACAGATATTCTGTGGTAGGTAGCAAGTTCTGTGCAAAATTCTTTGGCCACAGAATTCTAGAGGCCTTGCTTATAATTACCATATCCACTGTCATTACAGATATCAATTTACACAGAAAATTGTGTAAACTTAAATATCTATTATATCTTTCTTGGATCACTTCATTCAACATTTTGAAAGGTTTTGTACATTTTTTGTTTCATGCCACCACTTTTCCGTAGAGTAATATAAACATTTACCTGATATTCTTGACTTATAAAATTCACAAAATCTTTGTTTTACCTTGGGATTCTGGAGTAAAATGTTCTTCTATTTCCAGGTACCTTTACCTGCACTTGTGAATTTCTAGTATTGTACTGAAATCCCTAGTAACAGATGCCTTTGATTTGGTTGCCAATGAATTCCTCCTAGTCATACTGAGTTCTGCTGGTCTCTCAGTGCCTGCTGTTGAATGGTTCCATTCCCCTACCTCACAGGCCATCATCAGTTGGTAAAATTAGGAGGTATCCTGTCTCCTCCACTAACCATCCAGGTTGGTGTCCCACAGGACTGCATCCAGGGTCTCATTTTCTTCTCCATTTTTCTGAACTGCCTCCTCTCTAGCTGTGCCAACACCTATATTCAGATGACACAGCAGTCTCCAGTCCCTCTACCACAGCAGCGGAATGCTTGATCTAGCAAGACTTCCACAATGTCCTGTGATGGTTTCACTCCAACCAACTCCTCATCAACAATAAAAAAGCATGTCTATGACCTTTGGCATCAACCACCAAATGTTCAGGCTCCCGGCTCTACCTGTTTTATTCACCTTGGAGGGCACCCTCCTCAAAGTAGTTCAGTCCTTAAACTTCCTCAGTGTGTGGCTGGATAGTAACCTTGAGTTCTCTGCCCACATTAATGCCATCCATGCCAAGCTCCACCACAAACTTGGTGCCTTGTACCGCCACAAAGACTGCTTGTCTCCACATGGCTAGTAAAGTTTATTACCAAAATGGTGCTCCTGGTATTTGACAGTTTGTATGTGGTTTACAGTACCACCACATCCACTTCCCTTGCTGGACTTAACACCCTCTGTAATGCCTTTTGCTGTTTTGCTACCAACTCCCTCATTGAACTTACCATTGCTCCCTCTTCTCCTCACTACTTATCCTCTTCATACCATGTCACTAGTCCCACTGTGCCTCCTCCATCTCCAAATGCTGGTTATGGTCTTTTCCCTCTGACCTTTCTTCATTCCTCTCTTCTATACCCCCTGCCTCATACTCCTTCAACTCTCTAGTGAACATTGTACGTTCTTTGTTCCACATCTTCACTTTCTGCTGGGCAATTATCCCTCTCCTCTTGCTTTCCCTCAATCTGGAATCTGCTTCCCTCCTCCCTCCATCTCTCTCCCCCTCTCCTGGTTCCCTCAGGCACCAACTGAAACTCCTCCCTACTCTCACTTGCTTCTATCACTCTTTCCCTGACCCTTCCCTGTTTAAAGCCCCTACTGTCCATGCTGTTTGGCCTCCATCTGTGTTTTACTTCAGACTATGGCAAGACGACATCCAAAACTACAAACGTGCCCACAATGACTGCACCAAAACCATCTGGCAAATGAAGTCTGTCTACTATAAGCATGCCCTCCTGGGCAATGGTCAGGAATTCTGGAAGAACATAAAGGAACTCACCAGAAATCCACACAAAACCCTCCCATCAATACTCAAAATCAACGGAACCCACAACCCTCAACCCAAAAACCATTGCAGATACCTTTAACAAAGCCTTTACTGACCTCAGCGCTGTCCTACCCCAGGACAAAATCAAGCATGGTGAAGCACCTCTGTCTGCAATGAAAACTACTCCCACCAGCTCCCCTCTCTTCTACTTCAAAGCAGTCAAGGCTCACCAAGTACACAAATATGTAACCAAAGCCCTTGGTAAATCAAGATTCAGTAATGACTCCCTCGATCTCAAAATCCTGCCTCTCACACTTGATGAAGTGCTTAGTCCTCTGACCAGAATTTTCAACCTCTCCCTCAGCCTTAGCCAGTTCCCGGTCAGAGTGAAATCTGCCACTGTCACCCCAATCCATAAAAGTGGTGACAAAACTGCCCATGATAACTACAGACCTATCTCCCTACTACCCCCACTCTCCAAGGCACTAGAACACATCATCTCAGACCAGCTCACAGAATACCTGGATATATACAACATCCTGTGCAAGCAACAACACAGGTTCTGCAAAGGTCAAAGCACCTCCACAGCCCTACTTGAATTCACTGGCGCAATCCACAATGCACTTGACTCCGGTGAACTACTAGGCTCAATCTACATTGACTTAACTAAAGCCTTCGACACTGTCAATCACCGCCTCCTGCTTGTCCAGCTTCAGAACACTGGGCTGTCAACTGACTCCATTGGCTGGTTTAAGAGCTACCTTGAAGAATGGTCCCAAACAGTAAGAATTGCTGATACACTCTCGGACCCTAGACCGGTCCACTCGGGAGTCCCCCAGGGCTCCATTCTGGGACCCCTCCTCTTCAGCCTATTCTTAAACTCAATACCGGACATTTGCCCAGAACAAATAATTCTCCATGCCGACGATGCTGTGATCCTCACCTTGGACCCTGATCCAATCCAATTACAAAATAAACTTCAGCAGGCCATCTCCTCCATCGAATCCTGGTTTCTAAATCATAAACTGCTTCTCAATCAGAAAAAAAACAAGTCTATGGTCTTCTGCAGCCACGCAACAAAAACAAACAACTCCACCTCTCCATTGCAACCAAACAAGGAGCCATCCTAGAGCAAACACAATCATTCAGGTACCTCAGCATCACCCTTTATCCCCACCTCTCATACGCTGTCCATATCAGCAATGTTACAAAGTCTGCCAATGTGAGGTTAGGCATATTATTCTGGCACAGGAAACACTTAACCCCAGAAGCACTGGCAGTGGCCGTCCAAAGCTCCATCATCAGCATCATAGACTATGGTCTTATCATATATGGGTCTGCAACTACCTCTGCTCTCAAACGTATCTCAACCTCCCTGAATAAGGCCTGTCATCTCATCACTGGCTCACATCGCCGCACCTACACATGTGACCTTTATTCCCAATCTGGATGGCTTCAACTGGACAAATGCATAAAATACCAAACCTGCATCATGGCCAAGAAAATTATAATGGGCCTGGCCCCACCTGGTGTCTGTGCCCTCCTTAAGTCTAGACATAGGAACGTCACTACAAGGAGATCCAATTCCCATCTACTACATATCCCATGATGTCGCATGACCTAAGGACAAAGATCATTCACCGATTGGGCATCCACCTGGCTCAACTCTCTTGCCAGCAACATAGCGACCACTCCAACATTTGGCCTCTTCAAGTCCAAGCTGTGCCTCTCACTGCTTGTATCCTGCAATTGCCCATCTTAATATTTCCACCATTCCAGCTGCAAATGCCCCAGCACCCAGCACTTACAATCAGTCTTTGCACCCCTAGCACCTTACCTGTCATATTCACTTGACAAGGCTCCCTGGCTGCACTGTCTCCCACCCTCACCCACCTCCCCCCGTATTTCCACTCCTGCCCCTGCCCCAACCACCTCCTGCACTTCTTACCCCTGCACCTCCTTCCCCCTCGATCTCCTACCCTCTCTTCCCCACCACCCACCCCTTCCCTTGTCTTGCTCATAGCTCAAGTCTTTGTACTGGTTAATACATGTATAAGTCAATGACTATATGTTTGTAACTAAAAATGATGACTGTTGCACACGCTGATGTGGAACCTTTGTAAAAGAGCCTCGGCTCAAAGGTATTGTAATCCTAGATTGAAATAAATAAATAGATAAAATGATCTTGCCTATATCAGGCTGCCAACCTCTCCACTTTTGCACTGCCATCATTCCCCTGTTCTGGTCTCTGTATTGGTATATGATTGCTGCTCATTGTGCCTTGCTGCTCTTATTTTCACTTCTACTGTGTTATATTGTGCTTTGACTGCACTTTATTTGTACCAAGCATCAATTAATGTGTATGTTTTATTGTATCTCCTGTTCCCTTCCCCCCACCTTGCACCTGGAAATGAGGCTTGGCTCAGTGTGCCTTTCATGATTGCCAAATTTCAAATAAATAAATAAATAAAATGGTTCAAAGTTTCTGAAGGTATAGTTTCTTCTGATCCTATAAGTATCCCACAAGCTCTACTTACTCACTGTAACCCTGGTGATGATGATGGTGGAACTGTGAATTACTGCAGAGCTGAGGAGTAGCTTGCAGAACAAAATCATTTGGACCTAACAATATTTTATTTCAGGTATGCCCTCACTGCCTATGAGGAGCTGACCTGAATTTTCTTTGGGAGTTATTTGGAACTGCTGCTGCAATTTATTACATTAGAGAAGCATTATATATATATATATATATATATATATATATATAGATAGATATATATATATATAAAATAGGGGCACGGTCGCACCCCTATAGTTAGGGTTCAGTAGGGTTGAGTGAATTTTGCACTGTAATAACTTTGCAACTGTTCAATTGATTTGCATGCAAATTGGCATCCACCATCACTCTGCGTAGCTCACTATATGTGGCAAATTACATTGCAGTCAGATGTGTGATGAATGAGTTCCAGAGAGGTGAAAAAAGCATTTTTTTTGCTCATTGACTTGTCTAGAATTTTTCTTTGAACTTGTCTACAGCCGAGACAGTTTGGAATTTTGGTAGGAAATTTTCAGGGCTGAAAGGGACTACCCCACATATGTGTCTTTTGCTAGTCTGGTGAAATAATAATAAGCTTATTGCATTTTAAAAATTTGAAAAAAATGTTTCTTAGTATGCTCAGTAGGCACTAAAAGATAGCTGTATGAAATGAAAAAGGAATCCTGTTTTGTATGGGAAAATTCCCTTGTCATATGGCCACCATCTTGTTTTCAGTTTTGCCTGAGAAATTCAAATTTGGAAACACCCAAAAATGATATTCTGGAGAGGAACCAACACATGTAGCTTATTTGGACCCCATTAGGTGCATTCTGCACTTTACTGCTTGAGAAATTCCCTTAAAATATGTTTTATTTAACATTGAAATTCTTTTTATTTTAATCGGCATCATACAGAAAAAAGATCTTGTTTCATATAATGACTCATGAAAAAATATCTTTTTTTGCATGGGAAATCAATGGATTTCAATGGAATTTACAACTTTGGTGCATAACTTTGCCATTTTTGTAATTTTGACACCAAATTTTCAACATACCCTTTTAGAGACCCTTCCACAAGAACAATGGGGATGTCATTTTGCAAATCCTGCCCAAAAGGAGATTTCATAGTCGGTTGGCAAAATCACCTTTTGGGCACGATTTGCTTAAAGACAGTCATATTGTTAATGAGGTGGAGTCATAAGAGGGCTATGTTGAAAATTTAGGGTAAAAAAATTTACAAACAGGCAAAGTTAAGACCATTTGTTGCAATTTCGCTATTCAAGCTTGTAACTTTGGAAATGTTAAAGACCTCAGATTTTCAACATACACTTCTTATTACTATACTTCATGTATGTCACAGCTGTCATTTTTCAGATCCTGGCCAAAATGTGTTTTCATACCTGAGGCACGGAATGGCATTGTAGTTTTGCAAAATTATGTTTTGGTGGGGATTTAAACATTTTCAGTACCAGGTACATAAGGTGGGGGTAATAATATGGCTATGCTGGCAATTTGGTCACTGTTGTCTTATAAATTGGGGTGCAGGGCCCTTCTACAGTGACATACATATACACATCTATGAAGGGATGGTAGCAAAGGGCCGGAAGGGCATTGCACTCCCACAGGCAAATAAGGCAATGATTACACTATCTCAAAAATTAAGGAAATCCTTTGCAAAAAACTACATTGATGCATCAGTTAAGGTTGATATCAGATCCTACAAAGGAGGGAAATATGATGTTAGGCTTTCCAAACCTAACAAACCACCCCACCCTGCACACACCAACAGGCGTCGGGAGGTGCCTTGGGGTCATCAACCATAATGCTCACCCAATTCTCCATTACCCAACTCAGCTTATTTACTTATGGAATGGGGTGAGCATTATGTCTGACTACCCCAAGGTACACCCTCAATGCCTGTTAGCATGTGCAGGATGGGGGTAGGGTGTTAGGGTTGGAAACCCTAACATCATATTTTCCTTTTTACAGTTTGATATCAACCCTAACTGATGAACTAATGTTGTTTTCTGCAATATATATATATATATTGTAGATGTAGCAGCAGTAGGAGAAGGTAGCTGGTGAACAAAGTTGAGTACAGGGCCTGAGACCCTTGGCAGTGGAACCTGGACACAGGAGTGGGAGAGAAGATCAGAAGAGTGGCCTGTGGTTGGAGAGAATATAGGAGACCTAGCATAGGGTCACTGGAGAAAAAATGAGGGTCATTCGAGGCCTGCTAGAGGAAATCTGGGGAGCACAGCAAAGAGCCAGAACAACAAGAGAACCCAAGGATAGTCTTAACAAACACAAGCAGAAATAAAGTTGGAAAACATTTAAATAAATTAAATGCTAGAAAAGAGCTGCTAAGAGTGGCCAAAATGTATCATTAAGAAGTTGTAAATAGTGGCTAAAATTTACTGTTCTCTGTAATTGGTCATCTAAGGAGATTAGTAAATCCAGAAAACTGTCTGTAGAGACCAGTAAGGGGGCCTTCACAGTAATGTTTACTTGCTTTACTGTTTTTTTTTCAGATAATTCTTTTAAAATAGAGGGGAATTATTTTATCAGCTTTTTCTTTAAAAAATCAATAACAAGACTCAAATTTAATCTTGTTTTCTATTAGTTATTGGCATCAGATGCTAGCACAGTGATGTCACATTCAAGTATACATAAAAACACCCCCCCGCACTCAAATGCTAATCAATACCTAGCAGTGAAGAGGGCCACACATTCTGTTGTATGCTCTAGGGCACAGAATAGTGATTTCTACACTATAGTCAGCATTTGAGAACTTTTATTTCTAAAGGCTGCTTATTTTAAAAATATGTGTTAGCAGTCTGTCATTGAATGCTGACTTAAGATTTTCAAGGAAGCATCTTTTTGTGGCTAATTAAGAGTTACTAGCATTTCCTGCAATGAAGCCCAGTGTTTAATACTGTGAGCAAGAGCCTGAGATTCAAGTTGAGAAGGATAAGTGACTAATAATTTTGAAAAAGAAAAGAAACCTACAAGAACAATAAAAATATGACTGAGTGTGCAAAATAAAAGTTTACAATTTTATAGTAGAATATAGGATACCTCTTTTTAAGAACAATGAGAAACATTAAAAAAGCATTCTGTCTTAAAAAAAAGTTTACATTTTACTGGATGTGAAATTATCCCTGATTTGGTACAAAAGGTTTGATTAATTATCCATTACTATGAGTTCCTCACCCCCCCCCCGGCATGTGCTCTAATGTCTGTGACTAAAACTTGCTTATGTTTGTGGGAAAGGTGATTGCATCAGAGGTCATTTTACTAGCCACAAGGTGCTAAATGGTGCTCCAAAAAGGCGGATCCACAAAGAAAGAAAAAGACCACACAGACACTTTATATTGAAAACACAGAGTCCTGGATAAAAAAAAAACTTAAAAAAAAAAAAAAAAGAGAGGCCTCCTTGAAATAAAAGGTGCTGAAAGCTCAGTCTACAAAAGGAGCAAATCAATCTAAGGAAAGTAACATCGTATATTTTTTTCTCCTGAACTCAATGCTGATGACAATACACTGAGCCTGAAAAATAATTTTTACATAACACAAAGTGGATAATCAACATATATTGTTATATTACTTGCAAACAATTTATTGTGTGGAAATGTGAAATATTAAGAGAAGTAGAGTTTTGTAATTTGAAGTAGTGTTCATTGTGTTTTAACATATAATCTGTATTCATTTTTCTTAACCCTTAGGCTGTAGACTGAATTTGAATGTATATTTGGACAGATATATCCGTCCACAGCAGAGCAAGGGTTAATAAGCATTGCATGTTGGAATTGGCAGACAATTGATAAACACAGACCAGGCTAAAGGATGAAAAAGAGTGAAAGGGTAAAAATTGCTTGATAAGCAGTCTCCAATTAGTACTTTGAAGACCTCAACACCAATTAATAAGCAAGGTTCTTATCTGAATATATATCAGTATGTGGTAGAAAATTTTATCAACATCTCTGATGATTCTGATGATAATGGACATAGAAAGTTGACCCCTGAAGATCTGGTGTACTGTAAAAGAGAAATAAATTCAGAAAAGTCGGCACCTACACCAGTTGAATGATCCAAAAACGTTTTATTCAGGGACAAAAGCCCTTTATGGGTTAAAGTGAAGGGGTTTTCACTACTTGTTTGTATTGTGGCAAGCTGCGGGGGCTCTTTTCCTGGAATAAAAACTTTTTGGATCTTACAACTGGTGTCGGTGCTGACTCTTCTGAATTTCATTATTGCCTGTTTGAGCACGGCTGGAGTTCAGAGCTGCCTTTCTGTTTTCATACTTTAAAAGAGAGCAAGAAGTTCCTGTTGAACATGTTAAACAGAAAACAGGAATAACGAGCTCAGATACCAATACAAGGTTGAAATGCAACAGTGGCAAAAAGCAATCAGGTAAATTAAGTCAACTAAATGCAGAAAACCATTTTCCGGGAGTCATGTGATGCAAGGAACTGTCTACCAGCTTCCCTCTTGAGCCCCCGTTCTCCCATGCCTAAAACCCTGATTAAGTTTTGTTTTTCAGCTGGAAGACTATTTAATTTATTTCCGGACATTTTCTATACCCTGGGCAGTGCTTTTGTATTGAGTTTTAAGCTGCAATGGAAGTGAAAATGAAAGCCTCGCTGACCAGACATTCACCACCATCTACACCTGACAAGAATATCAAATGCTTCAAGGCCCAGGCATCTACCTCTGAATGTCCAGCAACTGCCACTCTGGTGCCGGCGCCATTATTGGAAGAGCACTTTTTGCTTGAATTTCTCCCCTTTAAGGATGAATTACAGAGGCTGACCAAGGAACTTAAGGCAATGAGGGTTTCGATGGATGATCTTACCCACCATACTGGAGATAATGAGGCACATACCTCCTCCATAGAAAAATAAAAAGAGAAGATGGATACCAATATTGTGGCGCTTCACCAGAAAACCACTAGATGGGAAGCTAAATTGCAGGATTCAGGGGGTCAGTGCCATCGGAACAATGTGGTGGTTATAGGACTCCCCAAAAAGGCAAAAGGCTCTGACCCTCTCCTCTTTGCTTGAAAAATGGTCACTAAACAAGTGTGTCCCTCATCTTATGGCACAATGTACCTGACTGAGCATGCACATTGCTCCTTGCGCACTATGCCTCCAGATGGCTTACATCCCAGACCCTTCATTTTTAAATTCTTTAACTTTTTAGACTAGCAAAATCTGCTCCAGAAAGTTAAAGAGCCCAAGGAGATGTCCTGGGATGGTACACACCTCTGGATCACCCAAGATCATTCTAGCACAGTTCAGCAGTGGTGTGCTACATTCCACCCACTGCTATTGGCATTGATTGTGGCTGGTATAACATTTCACATGGCATAGCCAGCCCATCTGCAGGTTAATGTGCAGGGCTCCTTGAAATCCTTTGGGGTGGTTGAGTCAGCAGCTATGGAATTAAGATTGATGCTTGCCGACCTGTTTAAGGACTGCTGACTGGGCCCTTGGTGTCCTTCTTTGAAGTTCATCTGTTTGGAATGTGTTGCTTCCATCTAGGATTTTAGATCAGACTGCATTATTCTACTTTGCTGTAATTGGACATTTGGTAGTCCCGGTCAGGTTCACAATTATGTAACTGGAGCCATTCTTTTAATTTTACCTGCCCCATGGACATTAATTTTTACTGCAGAACTCCCTGGATTGTATGGATGCTGGTGGCTTTACTCAGAGATGATGTGCCAGCGTTAACATCAAGCACTTGGCTTTCCTTTTGAGGCACATATGCCTGGCTTGTCCCATTTAGATTGACAATTATTGCCTCAAAATTATCCTCTTCCTTTTCACCATTCAGTTACACAGAGGCTCTTGGATAGTTGAACTTTGTTCCAGTTGGACCTTCTCTATTCTACTGTAGCTGACCTTGACCAGGATAAGCAGCTACTGGATTTTTTTACTGCTCTGGGACCTGAGGTCAATACTTGTGGGAAGAGACTGTTCTGTATCAATGAATATTTTACTTTTGATGTAGCTTCTTTTTACCTGGCTTTGGAAATTATGGTTGGTTTTCAATACTACGTGCCAGAATTTACTACAGAATTTTTCTGTTGAATTTTCTGGTTCATTTAATTAAGCTGGGTGGTAACTGGCATTATGCTGAATGTGGACTGTATATGGACCAGGTAATGCCGGTGAACTTATTGTATTCTTTTGGGCACCACCCCCCCAGCTCGCTATTTACTAGTGCCTGGTCTAATACCAGGGTTTTGATGCTGGAGTACTCACTGGAGTTCTGCATCTGTCCAACTGTTTGATTCAATGAGTTGCCCAGCATTCTGCCCCACCTTCTTTTTTTATGTTGGCTCACGCATGCGCAGCAAACATATTGCAGTAGCAGCACACTTGGAGGCGCTGTCATTGTTGGGCGAATGCAGGGCATGCATCAGAAGTTGCTGCCCTCATTCCTCAATCAGCCAGCAGCAGGTGGTGACCTCATGCATCCCTAATGTGGAAACCAGAACAAAGAAAAGGCCCACTGCAATGAGAGCAAAGCTCTCATGCAGCATGACCACAACATGCCTCCCAACATGCAGACAACATGGTGGCAGTGACTGCCACCACTGCCTGTCACAATGGTGACTGGGGAGCCCACTCCCCATTGGCATAATATGCTCTCTCCCATTTAGAATGTATGCTGAAGGGGTGCCCAATCCCCCTCAGCATTATGTGCCCCCCAACAGTTTTTCTTTGCTGACGGGGAGCCCAATCCCCATCAGCATTTATCCCCTGTCCCCTTGTATTTTGCTGACAGGCGAGCCCACTCCCCATCAGCATAATGCATCCCTGCCCCCCTGTTGTTGCTTGCCGAGAGGGTGCCCAGTCCCCCTCGGCTCATGTCCCTCCCAGTATGTGCCGACAGGGGTGCCCAGTCCCCCATTGGCTACAGAATTTCCCCCCTAAAATAGACTTAGGTGGCAAGCTGAGAGCCCACCCCAGTGTACCAAATGCCCTGCAAAGCAAAAACCATCCCGCAATGTTTTTTTTTTAAAGCTGTGAAAAAAGAAAACAATCCCTCGCCATCTCCCGGACCCCTTCCACAACCCGTGCCCACCCTCTGCACACCCTGCCTCCCCAAACCCCCTCACTCCATACTTACCTCCAGAGTCTGGCGCACCGATCTTTGGTAGACCGGGAACACGTCTGCACTCATCAAAGCTGACCACGAACTGAAGAAATGCCCATAAGCTATATAATGGCATAAATAGGTTTTTTTCAACTTTGGTGCATATCTTGGGCATTTTTTGGAATGTTTGCACCTAATTTTTAACATGGGGTTATTGGGACCCCTTCTCATGAATTCAGTCACTGTCATGGTATTATTCAGTCCCGAAAGGTGATTTCATGGTCACTGCATGGAATCACCTTTCGGGACCGATTAAAGAAGCGACAGTGCCATTGTTCATGAGGGGGGATCTCAAAAAGCCTATGTTGCAAATTTGGTAACAAAACTCCCCAAAATGGCTGTTTTATGAGCGTGCATTGCACTGTTTCCACACACGCTCGTAATGTAAATTTGTAATATTTTCACTCTGGATTTTCAACTTTGGCATTTTTCCACACCTCCCGATGAACCATACAGCTGCCATTTTATATATCCTGCCTGAAATGTGTTTTTGCACGTCTGGCGCAGAATAGCGTGGTCGCTGTGTGAAATCACTTTTCGGAACAGTTTGAGGAAATGTTGGTGACACTGTACATGAGCAGAGGTCCTAAAATACCTATGTTGAAAATTTGGTGCCGAAAGTCCATAAAATGACTGTGTTAAAAGCGTGCATTGCACAGTTTTCAAGCACCCTTGTAACTTCACAAATTTGCAATATTTCCATGCCAAATTTTCAACACTGGCATTTTTTCACACCTCCTTATGAACAGTACAGCTATAATTTTTCACATCCTGCCCAAAATGTCTTTCCGCACCTGTGGCACACAATGGCTTGGTCACTGTGGGAAATCAACTTTTGGGACAGATTAACAAAATCACAGCACCACTGTTCATGAGGGGAGGTCCCAAAATGCTTATGTTAAAAATGTGGGTAACAGACTCCCAAAAATAATTGGGTTACGGACATGTGTTGCGCAGTTTCTATGCATGCTCATGACTTCATCAATTTTTCATATTTTCACTCCAGATTTTCAAAGTTGTCATTTTTTTATGCCTCCTCATGAACAGTACAGTTGTCATTCTCCACACACTGCCCAAAATATGTTTATGTCCCTGTGTCACCAAATGGCATAGCTGCTGTGCAAAACCACCTTTCAGCTAACAAACAGATTGTGCCACTTTTCATGAGCTGGGCTCACAAACAGCCTATGTTGAAAATTTGGAGTGAAAATACCACCACACACCTACGGTGTTAGGGTTTCCAACTGCAGCACCCCACCCAGTACAGACTGACAGATGCCAAGGGTGTGACTTGGGATCATCGGATGTAATGCTCATGCCATTCCACCCCCCACCCCCACCCTGTAGCCACTGACAGGTATCGTGGTGTGCCTTGCACTGTTCAGCCACAAAATTCTCCCCATTCTCCTATACTGCACCCACATCAGTGTATTTCCTTATGGAATGGGGTAAGTATAATGCCCAAAGACCCTAAAGCACACCACAACTCTTGTCAGTGTCTACAGGGTAGGGTGAGGTACAATGGCATGAGCATTATAACTGACGACCCAAAGGCACCCCCAATGCCTGTCACTCTCTACAGGGTGGGGGTTGGGTTGGCATCACTTCAATACTTCACTGCCATTCCTATTATGCATCTCTAGCTCTAGCACTATTAACGTCAATGCCAGCGAGACAACATTTGGAATTGACAAATGCTACAAGCTACAGTTTATTTCCAGATCAAATAGACTACCTAAGCTACTGACTCATAGCTCTCAGGTTATAATGGACACACAACTGGCTTCCTTATACTGCCATCTGCAGCTCAACTGAATTTTCTATCTATATAAGTTGGATATTACCCTTTATTTAGTTTGTTGGCTTCCAATTACCATACTTAGAACAATGGCTTGTAAGAAAAAATTACTCACCTTAGTAATGTTGTTTCTTCTAATGGAGTCTTGCTATATTATAGACATTAGCAGTTTGTTCCAGCTCTAGAACTGCCCCGGAGTGAAATGGTTAAAACCATTCCAAAATAGAATTTTGGCACGAGAGCAGCTCTATCTGTGTCATTTCAAACTTGAACTGTCAGATCTTTAGACCCAAACTCACTGAGGTCTGTGTGGAAGCTGTAACCTACACTAGCCAAATGGCTACCTAAATAATAACAACCATTGATGGTCCCAACACCCAAGACTCAAGTCAGGGGACCAGAAACACTAACACCATTCTAATAATATGAAAATGGAACATAAGTATAATAAAACACACACACGCGTACACACACACCCCCAAAGTCCCAAAGGGGACAAAATGCTAACAGGACATAAGTAGTGCCCACACTAAGTTGCCCGCACCCCACCAAGTAGAGGTTCTGAGAGGGCAGGTTGGGGAGGTCTATAATATAGCAAGACTCCATTAGAAGAAACAACATTACTAAGGTGAGTAATTTTTCTTCAAACAACATGAAGTCTTGCTATATTATAGACATTAGCAAATACACAGCAGTACCTCCATGGAGGAGGGCAGAACCTACTTAGGGGAATAGGCTCTGAAGAACAGCTATGCCAAACCGAGCATCTCTCCTGGCCTGGACATCCAGGGAGTAATGCTTGGTAAAAGTGTGCAGTTTTCCAAGTAGCAGCCTGGCAAATCTCTAATAAAGGGATATCTCTGGCAGCAGCTAGAGGCAGCTGTACCCTGGTAGAATGAGCCCTCAAACCGGGGGCTCTGTCCACTTTCTGATAACAAAATTGGATACAGAGACAATCCACCTGGCTATTGATCTCTTAGTGGCAGGTTGCCTTTCCCAACTTCACCATAGGTAAAGAAAAATTGGAAGGATTCAGACCTGTGACCTTTAGTACGCTCTATATAATAACTAAGAGCTCTCTTAACATCCAGGCTGTGCAACCTCCTCTCACCCGAAGAGGGTGATCAGTGAAAAATACTGGAAGGAGATAGATTGATTAAGATGGAAATCTGAAACCACCTTAGGCAAACTCTCCCATTAGTCCTAAGGACTACCTTATCCCTGTGGAAAGAAAAAAGTCAGTCTCCACTGACAAGGCTTGCAATTCACTTATCGTCTGGCAGAAGTGATAGCCACTAGAAAAACAGTTTTCCAAGTTAGGTACTTAAGCTCTGCAGAAAACAGAGGTTCAAAAGGGGTTGCATTAACTGGGCAATGCAAACATTAAGGTCCCAAGCAGGGCGGTTCCGAAAGGAGGATTAGTGTGGAGTAATCCCTTAAAAACTTGGAAAACACAGGATGAGAGGAAAGAGGATGACTTTCCTGCTGACAGAAAAGCAGACACAGCTGCCAAATGAACTCTCAGGGTAGCTGGTCTGAGACCCAAGGAATTAAGATGTACCATGTAATCTAACAAAATGGGCAATTCAGCAGATTCTGGGAAATATTTTTCCCAGCACACCAATGGAAAACCTTTTCCATTTAGAACTATAAGTAGCCCTAGTGGAAGGCTTTCTGGAAGCCTTTAGGATCTCAAGAACACCCTGAGAGAGGTGTAAATCAGCAAGCTCTAACTCCTCAAGAGCCGGGCCTTGAGGTTGAGGGATTGAGGTCCGGATACCAAACCCTTCCCTGGGCACAAGTCAACAGATTGTGATTCCTGGGGAGGCACAGGGGAAGATGGACTGTCAGAGACAGAAGGAGTGGGTACCAGGGCTGCCTGGCCCAATCCGAGGCAATCAGAATCACCCTGCAAGGCTGAGATCTGATTTTGACTAGTACTTTGAATAGGAGAGAAGGGGAAGCATAGAGGAACTTCCTCCCAATCCAGAAGAAGGGCATCCAGGGAACTGAGCCCAGCACTGGAGGCCTGCAACAGAACAGAGGAAGTTTGTGATTGTCTGGGGCTGCAAAAGATCTATCTGAGGATGCCCCACCTGGCAGCAAAACTATCCCCAGCACTTGAGGATCCAGGGACCATTCGTGATGGCCCTGGGAAGTCCTACTGAGGGCATCCGCTAGGACATTGTCCTTCCCTGGAAGATGAACTGCTATGAGGGAAGTGTTCAGGAATAGGCCAGAGACCACAACTTCATTGCCTCGGTGCACAAGGCCGAAGACGAGTGCCCCCTGTTTGTTGATGTACCACATTGTTGTGGTGTTGTCTGTTCTGACTTGTATCATCTTGTCGTGGACAGATGCAGAGAAAGCTTGAAGAGCTAAAAGACAGCTCTGAGTTCCAGCAAATTGATGTGGAGCAGAGATTCCTGGGGGACCAAACTCCCTGAGTGGAAAGGTCGCCCATGTGGGCTCCCAACCCAGAAGGAAGCATCTGTAGTGAGAGTCAGAAGTCGTGAGAAGGGAAATGAAGGGACCCCGCTCTTAAATTGCTCTGATCCTGCCACCACTGGAGAGCTAGGACCAAGGTTAGAGTCACTGGGACCAACTTGGAAAGAGGTCTCTTCTCTGAGACCAAAGGTTCTCAAGTGAAACTGAATGTCTCTCATCTGAAATTTGGCTCCCTGCACAACAGCTGTGGATGCAGCCATGTGCCCCAGGAGCTGCAGAAAGTGTCTTGCTGGTCGGAGACCTGCAGAGTGAAGGAAGAGGCCAGAGCCACTAATTCCTTACCCTTTCTGGGGAAGAAAGGCTCTGGCTAGCTTTGTCCAATTCTGCCCCTATAAAGGTGAGTACCTGGACTGGTTCCAGAATCGACTTTAGTAGGTTTAGCAGAAAACTCAGGGAGGTGAGAAGCTGCTGGGTGACCTGCAGGTGAGATTTTACCTGTTCTGGGGACTGGCCTACAATGAGCCAGTCATCTAGATAGGGAAAACAGCAATCCTCTGCCTCCTTAAGTGGGCCACTGCCACTGCTAGACACTTTGTGAATACCCTTGGAGCAGAGGTAAGGCCGAAGGGCATTGCTCTGAACTGGTAATGACCTGAGGGCAGTTCGAATCTGAGGTACTTTCGATGGGATCTTCTGATTAGGACATGGAAATAGGCATCCTTGAGGTCCAGGGAGGCTAGCCAGTCCCTGGCCTTAGGGAAGGTAAAATCATTGCCAGAGTTACCATTTTGAACTTTGGTTTCAAAAGATGCTTGTTCAGATATCTGAGATCTAAAATGGGCCCATTCTCCTGTCTTTTTGGGGTAAGGAAGTATCTGAATACAGACCCCTGCCCTGATGCAGGGAGGAACCCTTTCTACTGCTCTGAGCTAACAGGGATGAGACCTCTGTTTCCAGAGCGAGGTCTCTGAAGCACTTGCAGGTAGAAAAGTCTGCTTCTCAACTTGGGAAACTTTTGAAGCTGAGAACCAGACCCTGGCTTACTTCCAGAACCCACTTGTCTGAGGTTAAAGAAGCTCAATTCTGACTGAAGTAAGCCAGCCTGCCCCCCACTGGTACAGGAGAGGTGGCCCTGGGCACCCCATCAGGGTGCCTGTTTCATGAGGAGGTTTAGGCTGGGGGTGGGAGCAGGTCTGCCCACCCCTCGTCTGCCCCTGCCTCTGAAGAAGCCCCTCTGAGCATAGGCAGAGGAGGCCTGAGTCTGGTAGAAAGGCCTGTGAAAAGGCCTACCCCTACCCCTGGGGGCATGCCTTTGAGGAGTGGCTTGCTGCTCCTTAGCCTGGGCACTCTTGTAAGTAGTCCTATATTCATCCATCTTCTTCATGTAATTCTCTGTCTGCTCTCCAAACAGAGAATTTCCCACCACAGGAAAATCCATAGCCTTAGTCTGGGTATCCTGTGACAAACTAGTACACCTGAGCCAGGCCAACCTACGACTATAGATGTGGCCATGACCCTAGAGAAACATCATTAACATCCACAGCAGCATGAAGCTGAACCTTAGAGCTTCAATGCCATCAGCAACCACCTGTTCTAGTTCACTAGCCAGCTGGCCATGGGCCTGCTTGGCCAATTGCATAACAGTATCCCATCTAGATTTCTGATACCTAGCTACATAAGCCATATAATTTGCTTGCCTGAGTCCCAGAGAGGCTGCCATATACTATTTTTGCCATGGCATCAATCTTCCTGGAATCCTTGTCAGGAGGATGTGAAGCCAAGGAATATTAGCTTTATCACAGGCAGCAGCCTGAACTACTAACATGACTGCATTGCTGAAAGGAATTCTGTATCAGGGCCTGACAATGTATACCTTCTGTCCATCTTTTTATCTACAGGAGGCACAGAATTAGGAGCTTTTAAAATTTTAATTGTTTGTTTCCTAAAAGACTTATGTAAAGGAATAGACAATCTTCTAGACTCTGGAATATCCATCATATCTACAAAATCAGGCTTCTCTTGCTCATCCACAGCCTTTTCTAAAGGAAGCTGGAGGGTTTCAACAACTTTTATAAAACATAAAATGAGATGGGGACTCAGACAGCATAGGGAGATTCTAAAAGGTCTGTCTGGGGAGATGTCGGTTCAATGGCACACCCAGACCTTCCAGCCACATTCATACTGTTCATAATCCTCCTCCCCTCCTCTGGTTCATAAAATTCCTCAATATCATAATCCTGAACCACTGGGACCGGACGAACCGACCTTTTACCAGATAGTGGAGGTTCGGATGGACCCTGAGACAGCGACTGGACAATTTTTATGGCTTTTGCTATCTCTGCAGCAGTTGGAGAAGGAATTTTGGACTCCAGACCTGCTGATTTTCTTGTTTTCTTTACTGGAATTGGTTCCTCAGAACCAGCTTTTCTTTTGCCCGAGGAAGTCTGGCCCTGGTCAGAGGGCACTCCCTCTGGTTCGGTTGGCACCGAACCGGGCTGGCCATCCAGGTCAGCGGACTTTTTGGCCTCTCGTTCCCTGAGCCTGCCCAATCTTTTTTCCAGGGTGGCTGCAGGGAAATTCTTACATACCTGGCAGTCTGACTGGAGGTGGTCAAACCCCAGACAATAAACACATGTGGTGTGTGGGTCAGCCTTGGCAAAGACTTCCCCACAAACATCACAGTGTTGAAACCCAGTGGGCCCGGTTTTTCTTTTGGGTTTCTCAGACATAATGCCAGCCTAACCAAAAACTTGCCCTTTTAACGGCAGTGCCAGGCAAGACACCCTTATCGGTTCCTAACCGTGTCACGGGTATTGGAAAAAAACGTAATAAATCCGTTTTTTTTAGAACCGATAAGAACCGGGAACCGCACTCTAAAATAGTAACTTTTAGTTTTAAATGAGTTTTAAACCCACTGATCGGTTCAAAACCAAACCGATAACTTACAAGTTCCACACAGACAAAACCTTCATTTACTTACGGTTACCACAGATAGAGCTTGAACCGAACGGTTTTGCGGTTAAAATAAAACTATTCTCGGTTAAATCCAACTGAGAAAACATTTTTTAAACCGAGAAATGAACCGAGCAGAAGGAGAAATCTCCGGAGCGACTGTTCACTGAGGCGGAGTAAAGAATCTGACAGTTCAAGTTTGAAATGACACAGATAGAGCTGCTCTCGTGCCAAAATTCTATTTTGGAATGGTTTTAACCATTTCACTCCGGGGCAGTTCTAGAGCTGGAACAAACTGCTAATGTCTATAATATAGCAAGACTTCATGTTGTTTGAATAATTGTTTGCATTGGGACTATCTTTCCTATTTTGATTGCCTAACTGCATATGGGAAATAAATGCTATTTGATTTTTGATTAGTTGAGGTGCTGGATAGTATAGCTTACATATTAGTTATTTTTACCAAGAAGGGTTGATTGGTATTTTACTTGCTGATATTTATTTAGTATATCTTACGGCCTTCCATATTATGGGACATTTTAATGGAAGGAGGTGGGAGGGGAGCTGAAGTTGTAAGTTGTCGGCTCTGGGTCACCATAGGACTCTAAGGGCATGTTGTTAGTCTTGCGGTGGGGGTTGTCTCAGAGTTGTTGTCTTTTTTGGGTTTGGAGGTTTGTTGTTTGGGGTCTGGTAGGGTTATATGTGGGGGCTGGGAAGAGTTGTTATTTCCTTGTTTTCTGTACAGCCTCTTAGAATTCAAATGGCCTATGTCCAGTATTATTTTTATGAGGCATGGTGTTTTCCATCTGGATGGATGGGTGGCAGAGTGGTCTTTTTTGTTTATTATCTCCTCTTTGGGGCTGAAGAAGGTCTTCCATCTGTCTGGGGTATACACAGATTGTGTATATGACCTCTGTAGCTGCATATGCTTCATGGAATGTAAAGGGAGCATGTTGTAAGGTTAAGTGGTGTCAGCTTCTTAGACACATGCAACATCTTCAATGTGATATAGTTTTCTTGCAGGAGATCAACCTCCTTGCAGATGAGGGTAATCTGTTCCATAGGCAGTTTGTTAGTCAAGTTTTTGCAGCTGGGGACATCACAAACAGAAGAGAAGTGGCTATCCTTATTGTTAGGAATGTTAACTTTTCTTGTACATAGTGTTTGGGGGTCACCTATGGTAGATATACATTTCTTAAGGGTTTACTAGAGCATACCGAGGCCATACTCGGCTGTATATATGGTCCTAATGCAGACATTCCCTCTTTTTTTATGGAATTGTCATCATTATTTGCCCCACTCCTCTCTCTTCCTATTACTACAGGTGGAGATCAGAATGTTTACTTTTCACAAGATTTGGATAGAATGCACAGGCCCTGGGCTGGTTTGTCTCTGGCCCAGCACTCCATTCGAGACATTTCTGACTCACTAGGCCTTTGTGATCTTTGGCGTGTTTTACATCCTCAAGTCAAGGAATTCACCTTTCATTCTTCGGTCCATGTGTCTTTTTCCCGTACTGATTATTTTTTTGTCAAGAGGACCTTGTTGACTGGAGTGCTGGGCTGTGGGATTGCCCCAAGGGTTTTGTCCGACCACTCATCAGTCTGGCTTAAGCTTTCTCTACTATCTTCTTTTCAGAAGGAATTTTCCTGGAAGCTAAACAACCAGATGTTAAAAGATGATTATGCATTTTCCTGTATCAAAGCACAGATAGAAGTGTTCACTTCGCATAATGCAGGTTCACTTGGGGGAGCAGATGTGGAGTCGAGTGCCTTAAAGTGCTTTCTTCAGGGGAATTTATTTATTTAGCCTCCAGAAATAAACAAAGGAGGGAGGATAAAGCAGCAACTTTGTTAACTCGTATAAGGGATCTAGAAAACTTTCTGAGTGCTACTATGCCAGAAGCTCTCCGCTTAGAACTCCAGTCGCTAAGGGCTCAATATGCTGAGCTCTTGAGGGAGTAGGCGGAGTATGCCATTTTTAAAGCTCACTCTAAATATATCAACCAAGGGGATAAGGCAGGCAATCTTTTGGCCCTATGTCTCAGGAAACAAGAGGTGTCCCTGCTTATATCTGCTATTCAGTTGACCAACGATGTTACTTTTAAAATGTCCCCAAAGGACATCACTTTAGAATTTGAGACATACTACAGGGAACTTTATGGGCCTATGCCTAGTTCCACTTCCCCTTCTGATATTGAAAATGATTTAGTCTCTGTCCCTTTTTCTACAGTAACAGAAGAAAAGCAATCCCTCCCATTGGTCCCCCATCAGAATCAGAAATGTTAAATGCCAGCCATGCTTTACCATTGGATAAAGCACCAGGGCCTGATAGATTCAACTCTAACTTTTATAAACTTTTTGCGGTAGAGCTTGCTCCATGCTGGCACTGACTTTTCAATATACATATATATATATATGTATATATACACACACACACACACAGTATGTATGTGTGTGTATATATATATATATATATATATATATATATACACACATACATACATACATCTGGTATTTCAGATAACTCCCTCCTGGAAGCCATGGTTGTTCTCCTCCACAAGCCTGATAAGGCCCTGGACAAAGTCGCAAGTTATTGTCCCATCTCCTTACTTAATTATGACATTAAGATACTAGTCTGGTCTCAAGGATTAATCAAATCTGGGCAGGTCTTATTTGTGCTGAACAGGATGGTTTCATGTCTTCCCATTCTTCAATGCACCATCTGTGCAAGATCACTCATATTGTTTCCACGTCCAGGGAGTCAGCTATCCCAGCAGCTTTGTGATCCCTGGATGTGGAAAAAGCTTTTTATAGGGTTAATTGGAATTTTCTGTTTGCTACCTTAGTAAAGTTTGATTTTCCCTTACCTTTTATTTGTTGGATTAAAGTCAGGGATCCTAGAATTCTGTGGCTGCAGAATTTTGTGCAGAACTTGCAACCTACCGCAGAACTTCTGCAGTACCACAGAATTCACTTTTCTTGGCAATTCTTTATTAATATTTCCATTTATCCATAGAACCTGGTTCCCTTCCCCTCTTTTTATATCCAGAACTCCTCTATGCTAAGAATGTGATGTTATCAGTGCTATAACATCATAATTTAGCTAAAGAAATGGCTGCATTCTGCCACATAAATGAATAGTCACTTTTCTACCACAGTTACCACTGCCAGAGGCAGTGGCACAGCAAATCAGGCACCTTGATATTTGCTCAACCTGCACTACAGCCTAATACAATTTTCTGTCTTATGTTATTACACTAGGGCCAACTTAAACAAAAAAATGACAATAGCATAGACCTGTTAACCCCATACTTTACTTTGTACAAACTTATTTTTGCCTATAAGGTAAAGAGATGCCATCTGAAATGAATAACTGGTAAAATGAATTAACCTGTCAATTTTTAAGTAAAAAAAAGTAATTATGCCCAGACAAGTGAAACATAATGTGTAGACCTGTTGAAAGAATAGACCTGTTAAATAAATAATTGCACTGAACACATTTTTGCCAAGGTTATTGATTACATATTGTCATTGGTTGATAGAATCACCTAAAAGTTATTGAGAAATGTTGTGTGCATGGCCAGCTGTTGGGCCAGAGGGTAGCATGTTGTGTTCCTGTGCTGGCAACTCAGGTTCAGAGATGAACTCCGGGATCTGACTGGGCAGCACAAAGATTGGGGGAACACATCACTGCTCTGAGCCTGGGAAGGTATGGTGCAGTGTCCTGTCACAAGGGTGACACATTGTGATGGACTGCAGGGCTTTATTTTACAATGGGTTCACATGCATGTTATGGATTGATGATGTTATGCAGTGTATCAGGGGAAGCAGGTTGGCATGAAAAATTAGTTTTGCCATATCTCCTCTATTCTGTGTATTCCATTTCCAAAGGGACCTGTATGAATGAGGATACAATTTTATGGAAATTAAAAATATAAAACTCTGAAATTTGGCAGCTTAATAACGTTGCCACTGTATGACAGATTTGCCTGAACTGTGTCATGCACAGAGCGGTACCATAGATCTCTGAATGTGCCAAGTTTTATAATGGTTGGATATACGGTTGTGGAGCTATGTAGCACCAGAGAATGTGGTAATTATGCATTTTTGTGCATTCTTTGCTCGCACCTACAGGTCGCATGGTCCATGTGACTGGTCTGAAACCTTCAGGGAACATGCAGCCGGGGGTCCCCAATGTGCCTTTCAAAGATTTCGTGAAAAAATATTAAACGGTTCAAAAGTTATTCAAAAAACAATTTTCCCATTATAGTCAATGGGAAAAGTTAACAAAAAGTTTGACAGTGTCGCAAATGCAGTTTTTAATGTCACAAATGACCCCTGTAGTGTTGCAAATCCGCCATCTTGTTTTCAGTTGGTGGTCACAGAAATGCTTGGCATTTAAATTTGGGATCCTCTACGGACACAATTCTTACTGTGTTCACCTAGTCGAGTCCTGAGGTTGCTAGCCATGTCTTTTTTGGGGGGTTAAACAGCCCAGTAATATGTTTTTCAAATTTTTGTAAACAGTAGTGTCACACATTCAACGCTTTTGTGATTTTTTTTGTGAAAGTGTCGCAAATCGCAATATATTTGCGCATACACACACACACACACACACACACACACATATTTGTATTTATGTTACAGATTGCATATTACTATATAAGTGTTGCACAGTGGGGACCTCATAGGTGGTGTAGAAAGCACATAGAAATATATAAATGATACACAGTGGGGTTCTCATGAGTGGTATAGACAGCATGAGCATAAAAATACTGTATATAACATATAAGGTTCCCTCTGCATATTTCATTTATGCAATAGGCTAGGACCTTAAGGGATAGATATTTATTTTGCTTTTTAGGCATACAATTATTCCTTTAAATCTGTTATTTTCTGAACTAGTGTTACTGTGCTTCCCTCATCCTGATTGCTATAACCATTGCCATGAACATGAAGTCAGAAGGACAAGCTGCCACTGTAATGTGGTAGTATAGTAGTGACACAGAACTTCCACAGAAATTACAAACCACTATCACAGATGTTGTGTGGCAAATGGTAATCTTTGCCACAGAACTTGGTCCCAATGTGCCGCAGAAAAGTAGGGGCCTTGATTAAAATTTTATATTCTTCCCCTAGGACCCTAATTTATTGTAACGGTGTA
Organism: Neoceratodus forsteri; assembly: GCA_016271365.2. Classification (NCBI taxonomy): domain Eukaryota; kingdom Metazoa; phylum Chordata; order Ceratodontiformes; family Ceratodontidae; genus Neoceratodus; species Neoceratodus forsteri. The sequence goes on from JADMNL010000033.1 coordinate 112,612,250, forward strand.
TTCCCCTCTACCTACCCTTTATTCTTGGGTACTAGACAAGGATGCCCTTTGTCTCCTTTATTATTTAACCTTTATTTAGAACCTCTCCTATTGAAAATCAAGGCCAATAAGAATTTAACTGGAGTGCAGGTTGGTCCCTGGGAGTTAAAGCTCTCCACTTACTCAGATGATTTTTTATTCCATATATCATATCTTAATCAGCTATTCCCGCCACTCTAGCCACTCTCCAAGAATTCAGTGCCCTTTCAAATTACAGGCTTAATTTAGATAAAACCATTGTTATGCCCATAAATCTTGCTGTTCTCAAATCGGATGTCATTGCCCTTGGCTTGTCTTGGTCCTCTAATCAGATTATCTCAGGAAGCTTAATTTAGACAATTTGGTAACTACTTTACAACAAGATTTGCAGTGGTGGCACTTTTTGCCTTTGACCCTTTGGGGTAGAATAAACATTGTTAAAATGAATATTCTGCCTAATATTTTCTACCCCATCAATATGCTTAATATCTGGCTTCTCCAATCTTGGTTTAAAAAATTGCATGGCTTAATTTCAGAGTTCATCTGGTCCAGCAAGTCCCCCAGGCATGCGTATAATAAATTGACATCTCCTAAGGAGTTTCAAGGCTTTAGGTTACTCACTTTGTCCTGTATTACTTGGCTAGCCACACCAGTAAATATCTAAAGTGGTGTTGCCAGCAACCAGAGGAAAGACACCCTGCCTACTCCCCTATTTGGCTGTTCATAGAGAAAGACCAGATAGCCAAAATGGGCTTGTCCTCCAGGGCCCTGCTATACACTTTGTCTAAAGATTTTCTTCTGGGCCTTCGTAACTCTATAATTGATCTGTCAGTTCATGTTCATTCACAATTGTGTGCACTTTTGAGGCATAATCAGGTGCAAGATAGCTCTCAGCCTGTTTTCCAGAATCCCAATTTTAAAATTCAAGGGAAGGTCCTTATAGAAGCATGGTTACCGCAATGTGGGAATGTTAGAGTATGCAATTTGCTCTATGAGGGTAGGTTGCTATCCTTGGGGGAAATCTGAGGTCTTTTCCAGTTGGATAAGAAGTTAGTCTTTAAGATCTATCAACCTTGTCATATCATCCTACAAAAAGTTGGGACTACGTTTGGTAACGTGAATTTATTAGAGTTACTGCAAACATTCCAGGTCAAGGTTTTTCAACCACATTCAGTTTCCAGATTGTATTCTGTCATATTTCTTTAAATTTTCCTGGAATTTGATGGTGTCTCCCATTATTGGAACTCTCAATTCCCCTAGAATACCTTTTAATGGTGCAAGTACACCTATACTTCTCAAGATAAGCAATGGCTTACCCAATTTCAAATTCTGCACAACCTGTATTCTGCCCCCACCACATTAGTGAGAATGGGTAGACTTCAGTCCTCCATATGTATGAGATGTGGGTAAGCTGAGGGGTCATGTTTCCATATTCTATGGGAATGTTCTAAAGTGGCACAACTGTGGAACTCAATTAGGGATAAGGCTGACTCCCTTCTTGGGATTGCTGATGATTTTACTCCTGACATCTGCATAGTATGTGACCATAGCAGAATTGAGGTGACAGAGCATTGGTATTTTATGGCTCTGATCTCTCTGTCAGTTAAACAGCTGGTGCTCCGTCATTTGCTTGATACCACTTCTCTGACATACCATGAATGGTTGCATGAACTTTTGTTTAATATTTGAGTAGAACGGATGATTGCCAGTTTAAGTAACTGGCTTTTGTCCTTTAATAAGAAATGGAGCATATTGCATACTCTGTACAATGTGTAAACTGTAAGGGTGTGACTCCTGACTGAGGCTGACCTCTGTTCCTTGTAGCAGTAGAAGTATGAGTCGAGGTGTAATCTTAACCTTTTTTTTGCTTCCTTTTGTAGTATCACTCTGCCAGGGAAGGAAGGGGGGATAGGGTGGAGGGGGTGGGTTGTAATGGTCATTTGTTTACTAATGTTGTATTGTTGTGGTGTTTTACTGTAATTATACTCTATATGCTTTCAGTAAAATATATTCAATTTCAAAAAAAAAAAAAAAGAAAACCAGTTACCAACCAAAAAAGTAGGGGCGGGTAAAACAGGGCCAACTGTCTTCGATCCTTTGCAGAAGCAAATAACACATTTTCTGGTCAGGAATATAAATAACCAAAGGTGTGGAAAGAAAGGCGTTATGGGCTGAGTTTTCACTGCTACACAGATGATACTCAGCTCTATATGTCCTTTGTACCCGAACAAAGCAATGCAGTGTCGGTTTTTAACAACTGCCTGGCTGAGATTCAGGACTGGATGAGTGCGAACTGGTTGAAGTTAAATCCGGATAAGACTGAGATGTTGGTAGTGGACCAAGGTCATTATGTAGAGAAGATGACTCCTGGGGTCTCCTCTGGTCTTTTATTAGGGGATACCCAGTTGAGACCTTCTGAACAGGTGCAAAATCTGGGCGTTATTTTTGACAGTGAGCTGACACTGAAGATGCAGGTGTCAGCCACTGTCAAGTCATTCCTTTACCATCTGAGGAATATCACCCGGATAAAACACCTTGTTCCGCATGGTGACCTTCCTGTGTTGGTCCATGTTTTTGTTTCTTCATGCCTTGATTACTGTAATGCTTTATATCTAGGGTTGCCGGGGGTAGATCTCCATTTCCTGCAGCTGGTGCAGAATGCAGCAGCCAGGTTGTTGACTGGGTTACCAAGAACTTGCCATATCACACCTGTGCTGCGTGAACTGCACTGGATGCCAGTGCGGTGGAGAATCACCTTCAAGGTCGCATTGCTGACCTATAAGACCCTACACGGTCAGGGACCGGGCTACCTGCAAGATCTCCTTTGTCCCTACCGCCCTCTCTGCCCACTCCGCTCCACTGGCGAAGGATTGTTAGAGATTCCCAGGGTTTGTCTTCAATCATCTGGGGCAAGGGCTTTTTCTTTTATGGCCCCAACCCTGTGGAATTCTCTACCTCATCAGATTAGAGAGTGCCTGTCCGTGGAATCATTTAAGAGGTCTTTGAAAAGTTATTTATTTACACTGGCATTTGAATAGACTATTTTATGTTCATTTTATGGATTATGTTATTATTTATTATTGTTGATGTTTTATTGTTTGTTATGTATTAGCACTTTGATTTATTGAAAAGTGCTTTATAAATAAATTTTGATTGATTGATTTGATTGATTGATTGAACCCTAAAATGATAAAGGTTGCTATTCAAGCTGAGAATATGAAAAAGTCAATAGATCTAATTGAATTGCTTTCCTCTTTATCTTGTTCAGCTGCAAACATAGATACTGTTGTGATTAATACAAAGAGAAAGTTGGAATTATTTAGTCTTCTCAGCATAAACTCAAACCTTGACACTATGGTAAAACAAGCAAAAGAAATATCAAAAAGAGAGGAATTAGTTAATTTGCAACAGCAATCTAAAAAAATCACTTGGTAATTCTGGACTGGATTTTTCATGACTGTTTAACCTGTTTCAGGAAGAGGAAGCAGATCCAAGTGTTAATATGCCACTATCCCCAAAATGTTTAAGCAACCATTATATCATACCAATGTATCCATTTCTCCTAAAATTATTAAAACAAAAAAACAGACTCATTTACTTCAACATTCTACTTTGCTGGAAAACAAGAGTGACCTATAAATGAAATAAATGAAGTTAAATCTTGTCTGGCACAACAAACTGCATTATTGAATAGGGTATTACAAAAACTGGAAGAAACATGAGGTCATTTTCTGAGATAATCCCAGATACCCCTGCAAAACAGAAAAACAAAAAGAACACAAACAAACCTAAAAATTGAAACAAAGAAAACAAATATAGAGGTCAATGTAATAAAAGAAACACATATAGTTATAGATGTAATGAAAAAAATCTTCATATAACCTAGAAATCAATCCTGTTAGAGTCATAGGAATTTACAGAACAGAGGCCTAAGAGCCCTCATTACCTCAAAGTGAAAATAAAGTCATAAACAATTACTCCGATTCAGTACAGTTACTAATGTAAATACACATGGAGAATGGCAACCATTTTAAGCACGGAGTTGAACCCCACCATGTGTGCCTTGGAAATGCCTGAGTAATAATGAAGGTATTCACATGAGTGGTAAAGAAATTATTCTTAGAATAGTTGGAGTACTGTATATGGAAAAGACTACGAAAATTCTGAATATCTTAAAGAATTAATTCATCCTCTTATTGTGACAGAACTAGGTATTCAAAGCAGCAAAAAGGGAATTGTTGTACATATTATAAAGATACAATTTGCTCAGATAATCCAGTTTATGTACTTACTAAGACCTAGAAATTGCTAAAGCTACTGTATGTGGTCATCAGAATTAACTCTAAATAGTGGGTCTTTAATTCTCTGGCAGTCTATTTAAAATTATTAAATGAAAGGGCACTGTAAAATGAGAAAAATGTATAATTCAAGCATCATTGCAGCTCATAACTTTTTCATTTCATTTTGAACCCTCGAGACCCTCTGGAGAACAATGATAAAATATGGCGAAAACCCAGACATGACATTGGGCTTGTTTTGTTTAAATCCTACTTTGGCAGAGAATGATACTTCTTTATGCCAAATGATAATGTTATTAATTACAAAGTACCTGGAGACTAATGTGGGTATTAATTATATTATTATTAAAACCCAAAGACCAAAAGAGGAGGATGGTAGGTCCCACATTAATATATGCATAAAAGACAGAGCACTTGCAAATAAGATCACTCTTAAAGTAATTGTCTTGATAAATCTGGCCTACATATACTTGAGCTGGAACAGATTTTTCAGAAGAGGGAACAAACCCATACTTATAGTAACTCAGGGGGACTCTTGGGTGCATAGATAACTCTAGAACATGAAGGTGCTTTAACCAGCTCTAGAGGAGTTGGTTCTTGCAAGAGCAACATGTTAAACAAGTGACTAAGTGTAATAGATATTGTACTTATTGGAGCTTCTCCATATAGTCCCACAGTACATAAAGATTTCCAAATACTATTGTGGAACATTGCAGGCTTATCTATGAAGCTCTTAGCTCCTGAGTAGCAGGAGTATATAAACAGATTTGAAGTTATAGCCTTACAAGAAACCTGGTTAACAGAAGATTGCAAGTTAAATGGTTATCAAGGTATCAAGGCATATTTTTGGCAACTAGGAAAATATTAAAGAATGATAAGCCAGTGGGAGGTTTAGCCACATTTGCAAAAATCTCTCCAAGGCTAAATTATGTTAAATTATTACAGCAAGACAAGACTTGAAGCTCCAATTAGTTCCTGTGATGTATTCTTTAACACTTGTGATACTCCATCTACAGTATATATTCCTCAAAACAAAACCTCTAAATATTATAGTGATGAAATTTGTTCTTCAGTTGGTGAATATATATATATATATATATATATATATTCTATATATATATCTATCTATATATATATATATATATATATATATATATATATATATATATATGTATATATATATATCAGAAGTTTTGGATAAAAATATAGACTCAGAACTGCTGATTATGGGGCTTTTAATTCCTGTCTGGCAACATACAGTAAAATGACTCAGAAAACCTGCCTGTTGGTCTTTCTTATGTAAATATTGACAGAAAAATTAAAGACACACTCATTAATGAAAATGGTGCTAAACTGATTGCAGCTTAGGGCCAGATATTCAAACCTTTGCACCTGGCACAAATCCATAGTGCTGGAATAGTGCTGGTTTTGCACGGGGCTGCAATATTGAAGAGCCCTATTAGCACCGGCGCTGTGTAATAGCACCGACGCTAATAGGTAATGGTATGCAGGGGCATGGACAGGAGAGCCCCCATGAATGCCAGCAGTGTGGCATATTCAAATGTATAGCGCTGCGCTACAGTCATTAGCGTGACCTGTAGCGCTGCGCTAGATACCGCTGGGAAAAAACTAGCAGTAATGCAGCAGTGCCCCCCCATGATTCCCAACCCCCCCTTACATGCAAAAGAGTAGGGTAGCCCTGGTAGTCTAGTGGTTCTCCCACCCCTGCATGAATGCTGACCCGTTTACTGTAATATTAATAGTAGTTTCCCTGGTAGTCTAGTGGTCCCCGCCCCTGCATGAATGCTGACATGTTTACTGCAATATTATGGATAATTTCCCTGGTAGTCTAGTGGTCCCACCACCCAGCTGTGCACCTCCCGGTACCCCTGAACAAAGCATCTCTCTGGAGCTGGTGACCAGCTCAGCCCTCCTCCCTCCACCATGGCCGGCCGCCGACTGCAGTATTCAGGACAGCTATTTCAGTTCTGCAAATTGGCACTTTGCAAGATGGATTAATGTTGCAAACTGCAGCAAATTTGAGAATTAATTCACAAAGTAAATTTATCCAACTTCGCACACCACTATTGAATATCTGGAGAACCTGGAAGGCTGACACAGAATGTTATTGTTTTGGTTATAATATTTCCTAACAAACTATTCCTGCAAACTAATTGCAGCAGGGGAACCTCATTCTCTTTCTTTTGCTGCTCTCAATTTCACGCCTTTACACACCTGTCTTTTGTCTTTGATAAACAGTTCATGCGATGCTGGCTGACTCACTGTGTAACAGAAACTTAAAAAGAGATGGCCTCAAACTGACTGTGACTCAATCTGATTAAGATGTAAGACTAAGTATTGAAATTTAGCCTGGAACTGGTGCTTCCTGTCTTTCACGAATCAGCTCTTAAGCCTGGGAAGAAAGACAATTGCTTTGAAGTCCTCCTTATTAATGACAGTTAACTTTAGTCTCACGTTCCGAATTGTCAAATGGGACTTTTACCTGAATACTGCACTAGGTGGCCGGCTGTGGTGGAGCGAGAAGGGCTGAGCTGGTCGCTGGCTCCAGAGAGATGCTTTGGTTGGGGGTACCAGAGGTGCACAGCTGGGAGGGGGACCACTAGACTACCAGGAAATTACCCGTAATATTGCAGTAAACGGGTCAGCATTCATGTAGGGGTGGGGGGACCACCAGACTACCAGGAAACTACTATTAATATTACAGTAAATGGGTCGGCATTTGTTTAGGGGGTGGGGGACCACTAGACTACCAGGAAACTACTATTAATATTACAGTAAACGGGTCAGCATTCATGCAGGGGGGTGGGGGGGACCACTAGACTACCAGGGACATTACTCTACTCATTCTATTGTGTATTGGTCAGGAGCATACCTCTCAACTGTCCCTGATGTTCAGGGAGGTCCATAAATCTGTCTCAATATAGTACTCTGTCCCTCCTCATGGTTGTGTTTCCATGACTAAACAGTGGCAATTGTAAGCACAGAATAATTTCGAGCATTACAGTTATAGACTTGCTTCTTTAGCAAATGCATTTTGCACTAAGCCCCATATTCTACCTGCTGTTTTGGTGGATATCTTTACTTTTGAAGATGTGTCCCTGATTTTGGTTCCTTGTCTCTGATTTGTTCATTAAGCCTTGTCCCTGATTCAGGAGGCAAGGGGTTGTGAGGTATGTATGCACTGCTTGTGCCTGCCAGCACACAGTTCCTGCTGCTTCTGGCCTGTACTTCTATTCCAACCAACAGGGGATGCTGTGGGTATGCCTTGGCCTGCAGCGTCCAGCCTGTACTTCCATTCTGACCAAAATGGGGAGCTTTGTGCTCCATGCAGTTTCACTGGGCAAATTGCATGGTAATGTATGCTAAGTGGCACTTAATGAGATGCAAATGTACCTATTTGGCCATGGATTACCTAAGTAGGCTCATTTGCAAGGAAGCTTTGAATATAGCTCCTGTTTGCCCCAGGCTAACCAGTTTGCACTGGGATAATGTGTTAGCACTGTGCAATTGGGTTAGCCCCGGGCAAACCTTACTTCAGCATAGCACAGTTCTGCAGTGTGTGGTTTACGTTGTTGTTTGTAGACTCATACCTCTCAACTGTCACTGATTTTACTTCAAAATGTTATTTTAATTATGTTTTATTTAGTTTTTGTTTACTGGGTAGGTGCACTAGACAGAAAGACTATTTTCAGGCACGACCCAGGAGAGTACAGAGACAAACTTTGAGAACAATGACACATAATGCAAAGTACAGGAACAATATGATACATAGTACAAATTACATATCAGCAGCAATGTGACAAAGTATTGAGGTAGTTAGGCCAGAAATAAGCATTTAAGCATTTAAGTTACTCTGTCCCTCCTACAAATTGTGTTTCCATGACCAAACAGTGGGGGTTGTAAGCATAACATAATGTCAGACAGTAATGTTACAGACGTGTTCTTCCTTAGAAAATGCATTTTACACTACACCACTTCTACCAGCTTCCTGAGTGGATATCACCAATTGTTAAGGTGTGTCCCTGATTTTAAACCTTTGTCCCTGATATTTTTAAGTCTTGCCCCTGATTTATGAGGCAGGAGGTTGAGAGGTGTGTTTGCAGTAGATGTGAGACATCTCTGTGCAATCACACACAATGTTCTCCACCTGCAACACTGGCTTGCTACAGAGTCTAATGAGCTGCAGTTGCAGTTTGCACTTCCCTGTTGTTATATTCAGTGCTGTCTTATTCCCGGGCTATTTTTGCCCTGCACTCCCAGACCAGTTTGCCCGGCTTCCTTAGACTGCTATATTCAGCAGGATTAGCACCTGGCTATTTCCCTTTGAATATAGCCTGCTTTGTGCTCCGGGCTAAGTTTGCCCACCAGGCAGTGCTAATTTAGCCCCGGGGCAAAGTTTTGGATATCTGGCCCTTAGAGTCTTACAGTTTGGTGGTTATTAATTGGTGCACAAAGTCAGACACCGAAGGGAGTACTCCTTCTTTTCTAGTATTAACAAGAGTACTGTTAACTTGATAATCTCTAATTTTTGGACATAGTCATAAATAAAAATTTTAAAATAGAATCACATATTGAAAGTGATTATGTGCCATTAGTTCTTACTTTAGATTTTCCTGATACACACACATCACCAAATAATAGACACACCCATGATCATCATTTAGCAGTTATAAAACAAAGACTTCATTTACAGCCTGTAGTTATGCACAATTTTGAAGAGCTTTTATTTTAGCTAGAGAACTCAGCACTGATTGAAAATATATAAAAGAATAAATCTCTACAGCATGTTGCAGAACTCTTATCTGCCTTGTTCTCAAGATTAAACTCAGTGTTACAGTGCATAAAGGAAAATAAAAGAACAACTTTAAAGATAAAACATGGTTTAGTCAAGCATGTAGAGAAGCAAAAAGAGACTTGTAGAAGCCAGTGAAATTAACAAAAAAGCCCACAAAACAGAATTTAACATCTCTGAATAAAGCTAGAAAAAAGCTTAATGAGAGGCTGGCAAATATTCTGCAGAATTATGTAATCAAATGCACAATGTAATAATAAACAAATACATTAGATATTTTTGGTAATGGTGGCTAAAGGCATCAATAATTATGATGCCAACCTTGCAGCCATAATTCCAGCTAACAAATGGATAAATTATTTTAGTAATATATATATATATATATATATATATATATATATATATATACACATATATTTGATCTGCCGAGCCCTAAAACCGCTACACAGATGGAAAAGAGGTTACAAAAAACATTGCATCTTTAATATTTACATTCTCTGATGTGTGGGCTGCTGTATTGTTGACTAACCCTAATAAAGCTCTGGGTATGGACCAAATGTACTCAGGCATTTATAAAGAACATTTCAACATCTAGGTTTCTGTTTTATGAACTTTTACAACAAGGGTTTAAAGAGTTTTTTGCTCCATCTAGCTGGAAGTTGAACATAATTGTTCCTCATTTTACAGAAGGAAATTTTAACCAGCCTAACAATTTCAGGCCAATAAACTTGATTGATGCTGTAGCAAAAATTGTTATTTGAATTCCACTGAATAGATTACAAAAAAACTGGACTGTTAACAATAAAATCATATCCTCCTTACATGTAAATTCCAAAAATGGCTTCTCTATTACAGATTACAGTATATCTGCACTTTCAAATTTAATTGAAAAATATGTTACCAGGAAAATCCAGAAATTGTATGCCACCTAGAAGGACTTTATATCACCATTTCACTCTTTAGGTAGAAGTATTCTATGTCAAAAACTTTTCTAAGCCTTGGCTTGCCCCTAATCTTCTTCTCCATAGTATACAGCTTTATTCAGATAGCAGATAATGCATAAGATTTGATACACAGGGCAATTTACAGATTCGTTGTCAAACAGGAGTGTCTCCTAGCTCCCATGCTATTCAATATATATGTAAATAAAATCTTGCAAAAAAACTGAATCACCAAACTTCCATTCACCAAATATTATGGGCTCAGTATGCTCTGCACATGCCTATGCAGATGACATGATTTTTGTCTCTTTATCTCAAAATGTCCTTCAGCACATACTGAATCAGTGTTACCAATTATGTCTCATTCATAAACTTAATATGAACTATGAAAAATCAAAATGATGATTTTGTTGGGGGGTTAGAATATCTCAACAAACAAAAATTAGAAGTGGCTAAGGATTGCTGTTACCTGGGGGTTACTTTCACATCTAGTGTGAAATAAGTTAAACATACACAGACAAAAATTTTAAGAAGTGAAACAAAACATACAGGCCATGAAATAAACTTCAGATGTTTTTTAATATGGAGGTTGGAGTGTTATTCTAGCCTCTAGAGAATGTGAAGGAAAGATTAACCCCTTAATCTTGTATGGGATAGAGGATTGGAGTTACTTTTCACCTAACTTAATGGAAAACCCAATTGGTCAAGTCTACCATAATTTATTGAGAGTGAGCAAGAAATGTCCTGAGCAGATGGTGAGAGCAGAACCTGGGAGGGTCATTAAGTTATCTTTCTAGGCTGAGAATAGTTTGTTATTGACTGCATATATTAAATATTTAAGTAAACCTTTAGCCAAAACTGTTCTTAAAAGAGAAAATAAAATGGGCACAGTTGCAGTAAGGTTTTCAATTTGAATGCTATTCTAAAACAAATTAATTTATGGCAAGACTCACTGAAAGAGATTATGATGTTCATAAATTTTAAGCATCTAATTAAAAACAAAGGGCCTGATTCCAGGAGGGGATACACTGGCATAAGATGAGATACGCCAAACCCCATAGTGTATCTCGCTACTTACACCATTGGCTATGCCAGCCCCTGTTCTAAGTTGCAAGATGCACCGTGGTGGCTGCAGGCTATGACATTCATGGGTTATACCACCCACTATGCCACAGCCCACAACACCTGGCACAAGGGCGGGTTACAATATCCAGATTGCCCAATTCCAGGAGTGCAGCTGTCATAACCCGCAGTTCCCATTCTGAGAGGTGCAGTGGCATCCTGAACTTATTGCAGCTCGAAGCTGTCCTAAGTGGCATCTGACAGCTGGCACAATTGGATGCCGCTATGCAGCGCTGTGGCAATAGCACCATACTGTACCCCTAGCCCCCCTCAAGCACACCCTTGCCCCAACCCCCGATCATCTTGGATCCCCAGGGTCCATGTCTGGTGTGCCCCCGATGCTTGTGCTATCTGTCCAGTTCCACATGCCCCCTGGTGTGTGCTGAGGTTTTCTGGGGTGGGGGGCTTCGGGGGGTGCCTGTCACCAGCTGCAAATTGTGGCATGTGGGTTGTATATGCCAGGTGTGTGGCAGTAGCCTACACCTGGCGTATCCCACATGTCACAAGTGCCAGGACCCTTCCACTCCTCTAATGTGGCATAAGGTCCCCAACATAGGGGTGAATGGTGTAACTCACACTGCGTGCAAGTTACGCCATTCATCTTGGAATTGGCCCCAAAACATTCAATTAGCCCAGCAAATTGACATGATTTATATTGCTAACTCAAAGTTATCTCAATGGCATTCCAAATATAAGTAGTGGCATGGGTTAGTGAAATATCTTGCTCTACCACATGAGGTGGAAGAGAATTATTACAATGTGCAGGTTTGATCTGTTACCTCTCAAGAAACTGAAAGTGAGATATGAGAAATGAAATAATAATGGCCTTAAATGTTTTTTGTCAAATGTCTCAGCAGGATTTTTTTTCATACCTTATTTAATTGCCCTTTGTATCAGAAATGGCACATAAAATATCTACTCAGCTTCATTATACTGTATAATTAATCATTATTAGATTACAAATGTGAAGGATGCTAGAATGCTAGTAAATTTATACATGCTTTCCTTAGACAGATGTAATGGAATTAAATTTTATATATCTGTCAACGTGTGCAATAACTTTTTATAATGTAACTAAATGTTTATATCAGATTTTTAAGGACCAGTGGTCAATCAAATAAAATAAGAATACTGAATACTGCTTCTATAGGAAGGCCTTGAGACTCAAAGAAAAAATGTATTTGTGTAACCAAGTTTCCTCTAAAATATGCATATACAGTGGTAGCCACAGACATTGCCAGCTATTTCCAGATATTTCACGAAATTTCTGAAGAGTTTCTCTCTGCTGCCCCTACTATTTAAATGCAAAAAGCATCAGATATTTCTGGAAATATCACAGAAATTTCAGGGAAATAGCTGGCAGTGTCTGTGGCTACTACTGTACATCAGTATAGTGAACCACCCTGTATGTATCTCATAACCCTGTCATGGATAGCATACTGTTTAGGAACTGTAAATTACAATAGAATTCACTGACAAAGTACCTCTGTCTAAAGTTGATAACCCATGGTTAAAATCCTCCTATGGATCACACGCCTCAATCAAACAACGGATTTTATTGTTTGACACCAAGTCATTACCAAAATAATATATTAAATATAAACAGAAGAATAAAAAAACTAAGCTATTATATGTTAATGTTTCAAGACCACTTCTTCTTGTTAAAAACATTCACATTTACATTTAAGCATCTGAAGAAAAATAAAATATTTAAGCAACATGAATAAATTGGAAGAGTTTAGGAGGTAGAGGTCCTTAGCAAATCTTACAAACTGACAGGATGAAACAGGACTTGTCTGGGTTCAGGTCAGGTTCCTACACCCACCATCTGAGTTGTTGTGACCTGTAGTCCCAAACCTTCCAAAAATAGAAAATAAGGATGAAAACATTTTTTAAGGCAAGAAGCCAATGAAGGCAAAAAGGACATTTCTCTCCTATATTCCTCCAAGCAGATCATAACTACATAATATAATCAAAGGACTTTGGGGTCTAATGCACATACAGTTGGATTATCCATACTGAAAATCTTATAAGTTGAGGATGTGCAAAAATTTATAGAGAGAGATGATATAACGTTGTCATATCAGTAGAATTAAACAACACATTAGCTATATGATCAGAGGGAAGACAAAGATTAGCCGATATTGGCCCAATCCAAAATGCTCTTCTATTGTGATATAATGGACATATGATATGAGCACAACATGCTTTAGATAATCATATACTCCCATCCCACATTTACAGAATTCCAAAATTAAACCTGGTCTTTTTGCATAAAATGTACATAATTTGCTTTATATAGTTCCATCCTAAATCTAGTTATTACATTTTGGTCATGTGGATTTAAAAGGTGGGATAACTAAAATTCCAGTCCATGTTGAACCTCAAGAATCTTATGATTACACACCTAGAAGAGTGTAAACAGGGTTGAATTAACCTTAATAAGTCAATTCTTTTCACCTTAGGTTTGACTAGCAGAGAAGTTTATGAGGTGCAGTTGCATCTCAAAAGCCTTGATGAATAGCAGGAGAGACCATCCAAGGAAAATGCCTACTGTACTAGCCTGAAAACCTTAAAATGTGTTCCTTTGAAACAGATCCATGCAAAATTCATCCCCTATAGACAAAAAATAACTCTTTTGACCCCATAAGGTTTTTGCCTAATAGAGCTCCCCTATGGTTTTTAACCTCAAGTCCAGCAATATTTTATATGTATATATATATATATATATACACACACATATATGGAATTCATGATAGGTGACTGTGGAATATCGAAAATATTAGCACAAGTGCAGAATGAACTGTGATAATATCATGAGTGGCGAAGCCACAAGTGATATTATCACAGTTCACTCTGCACGAGTGCTAATATTTTCTGTATTCCACAAGTCACCCATCATGTGTGCGATTTATACAATAGGGTCTGTTTTATGTTATTATTGAAGTTATATTTGTTCATTTATCTGCTGTGCACTTCCTGGTGTGCCTGAGTGGGACATTCGTGGGTTCTGATTGGTTGTGATTTGTGAATGGAGTGTGATTCAGTGTGTTATTGGTTGTTTTTTTTTTTGCTGTCATCATGCGTGTTGTCTGATTGGTTGAATGTTGTGTGGGGCAGAGTTTTTTACAGAGTTCCGAGATGGCGTTTTATGGATTTATCTGGCTATTATGGTGATACCTGTTGGTAAGGGTTGTTATTCACTTAGCTTATTGATTGGAGTGGCTCATTTGTGAATGTGGTGCATGGTTTTATTGTCAGCTTCTCGGCGTGCTCTGTGGAGTCTTTGGGACAGAACAAGAGCCGCTCAGCAGATGCGGTTCCGTGGAGTCTTTGCCTATTGCTTTAGTAGAAATGGCACAGAAACATGTTCTTTTGAGTGAGTATGGTGGCGTTTTGCAGAGGAGAGCGCACATGAGGCTTTGAGGAGGTGAAGTTGAAAGCTGATGAGAAGTTTCAAGTTTGTTTTGTGCTGCTTGGCTGATGTAATCACTGTTGAATATCAGCAGCTGACATAGACACTGGAATATCTGTTAAGATATTCCACAGTGTCTAGGTCAGCTCCCTGATATTCAGTAGTGGTGAAAATGACTACATTTATTTAGAGTGTTATTCCTTCACCCCTATTGTATACTGTATATATATCTATCTATATATACATATATATATATATATGTGTGTGTGTATATGTATATATATATATATATTTACCTTGGGACCATTTAAGCTGAAGCTGTGTCAATTCTTAGTTTCCAGAGCATCTTGTGACTCTTTGCAGACAGCTAAATGCACTTGGACCTCCCTCTTTTACCATTCACCCCTGTATAGCCCTACCCTGTTGCTGCACTATTCCACATATAGTGCTTCCTTCCTTCATCCATTTCCCATCTCCAGCCCTGCCCTCTTTTCATCCTACCTCATCCCCCTTCCTCTACCCCTCCACTCCCTCTACCCCTCCATCCCTCCCCTCTGTTTCCTCACCTTTTACTCTCCCTCTGTGGGTCTTTTCCTACATTAGCTACATTGTGGAAGCTCCCTCCTTGCTCTTATTTTGCTCCTTCCACTGCCCCTAATTTTTCCCCTATCCTTCTTGCCTTGCAATCCCTTCCACCCCTTATCAGACAAGGCCACTAGCTGCACTTGATACAATATTTACTGTATCTTACCATAGTATTCTTTTGTTTATGTAATTACTTTCCTCATGTTGTACTACTTACTGAAACCATTGTAATTTGTTATTTTTGTGACTTGACATGGAACCTCTGTAAAAGAGCCCTTGGCTCAAAGGTCTTTCCGAGTTGTTAAATAAATAAATAAATAAATTATATATATAGTTTGATCTGCATTTCACTCACAGAAAAAAAGGAGAGAAAGAAAGAAAAGAAAATACAACAAAACGAGGCTCATTATAGCATGTATCTCTCTAAATGGGTTTAACCCTGTGATGCAGTATGTTATTTCCTCTTCCTAGTAGTTTTCACAGCCATTTGGACTTCATTGTTATCCAAAGAGAGAATTTTCTGTGCTGAGGCAAGGAGGGATGTATCCAAATCTTTCTCTCCCTCTGTAACTCATTATTGTTTCTTTTATTTGTAAAGGTGTAACGTTACAATATTCTTTAAGAGTATGGGATTGGCTCTCAGGACTTTTAGATTATGCTACTAGCTTTTAGATTTCCTTCTTCTGGTAACCATTTTCATGGTGCCTTCTCTGTCTCATGGAGGGGGTGGCATGTATGGAGTGGTAGGTATGGACTAATCTTAATTTGCAAGTTTTTTTAATATTTTTTATATAATTCAATATAGTTACTGTATATAAAGTATACACTCTCCAACACACAAGTAATTTATAGAAAACACTATTTACATAGCAAATACAACAAAAATTATATTTTTTTTGCAAAGCTGGACTGGAGGCATAAAATTAGTGTAAGCCATGCCCCAGCCAGGAGCAGACCAGGATCCCCTAACTCATGTCACAGACAAGGCAACAGGCTACCAGTTGGCAAAACAAAAAGCATCAACCCCAGCTTTGAAGTAAATACCTGGCTCAGCAGTCTAAATGGGCCAGGGGTTTAGGGCACAAAATAACATTTATATGTATTCAAGGTCCTGGGGAGAGGTGCTAGGCATATGCTAGGTGTGAAACTATCAGTAGAAGCCCCCATAACATTTCACTCAAGAAGCAGAGATTTAATGTTCAGACAGAAAAATGGGATTGTGAAGCATGGCTTTATTATGACAAAAAGCTTACAAACAAATG
Organism: Neoceratodus forsteri; assembly: GCA_016271365.2. Classification (NCBI taxonomy): domain Eukaryota; kingdom Metazoa; phylum Chordata; order Ceratodontiformes; family Ceratodontidae; genus Neoceratodus; species Neoceratodus forsteri. The sequence continues at coordinate 112,628,704 of JADMNL010000033.1, forward strand.
CAGAACAGGGTGGTCGCCCAGGTTTGTCACTGTATAGGTGAGGAATGATGACACTCTTTTCTCAGAACACATAGGGAAAAATCGTACTTTCTTCTGTTAGCACAACAATTCAAACACTGTCCCACCCTTATGTTCAAGGATATCTAGACATTTTATTCTTTCCAACACTGGAACCATTCACCCATCTTTCCTAGAGGCATACTACTGGACATTTCTTCTCTACAAGTGTCTATTTGTGTGGTGGGTTGCAACACACTCAGAACACCTCCTGACTTTGATGGGCTTAGTTAACATCTGCAGGCTTAAACATTGCACCCTTCCAAGACCAGTTAGTCCTGACTGGAGTTTTGAATGGTGTTCCTTCCACCCTTGCCTCAGCCAGCCTCTGACATCCCTTTGGCATTATGCAAAAATGACCCTCCACCCTTACCTGGGTGCTAGAGGTGTCGACAGTAAATTAAAAACATTCAGCACATATTTGTGGTGAGCCTGGGGCTCTGCCTGGTGTACTCTAGCCTTAGTTGTGGTGCATACAACCAGCAGACAGCAACCCAGAAAAACACATTCCAATTAGTCTCTGTCTCTGTACTTACAGCTTTGTTGCACTTTTCTGTACAGACATCTGACTGAAATTCACACTTGCATCATAGCTCTCCATAACTTTCAGACCTGGAAACACTGTGTCTTCTCTATGCAGCTGACTTTAATTTTGGTAATCAGGGAGATTTCCCCTTGGACACAGTGAACTGTAGTCCCACTCTATCTCTCGCTCTCTCTCTTCTCACAGGAAAATGGCACACAGGTGTCCTGGAATTGATGGTTTCCACCACTTCAGATGGCACTGTGGTTGTCTCACTGACTAGGGTGAGAAATACTGGAACAAGGGTCCTTCACCTGGCTATTTGGCTAAGCCAGCAGGCACCTCTCACTCAGAGCTCCTCTCTGTACTGCTGCTGACTATACACTCTGCCTGCACTACCATCTGAACATTCTAAACCTCCCCAGAGCAGCGGATTCCAAAGTGGCTTATGCTGCTGTGAGAATTCTAAATGACATAGTCCATTCTCTGCTTAGCCTAGCTGAGTAAATAATGATGTCATTAACAGGGCTAATGAGCCCTCTAGGTTCCTAGGACTAACCTGATGGGATTCTAGTAACCACAAGGAACTGCATGGTTACATTAGTATACAGTTCTTATTACATAATAAAACACATAATGTTAAAAGTAGTGGTAATATTGCTTCTATATCCCTCCATGATAAATCTAATTCTTCATTTATATCATGAAGTTCAGACCATAATTCTTCACAAGATATCACTTCCCAAAATAGAAACCACCATCTATGACTCTCAGATTTTCCTAAAACTTAGGCATTCAGTTTTCTAAAATGAGTCTCTTGGTTATCATAGTTGCAATGCAAAATATGATCTGTTGCCATTTATTTAAATTGTAGTGGAATGTTAACCTTTAAAGTCATGCTCAATAATCTAATGGTTTGTTGCTACCATTCTTGAATATATTTACAGTCCCATAAACAATGAAATAAATTGGCTTTTAATTCACATTGATACCAACATTTCTGATACCCTTGATTGCCATTTTTTCCTAGTATTCGAGATGTAAAATAAGACCTATGCAAAATTTTCTTTTGAACTTTCTTACTTTTTGCATAACAAGTCATTGTTACAGTTGATTCTTAAGTTTCTCCACTGTTGGTTAGCATATGTTAAACATGTTTCTTCATTCCATTTACTATTTGTCTTAGACCATGGTTCCTTCTCTTTTTAAAAGACATCAAATTTATACATTGAAATAATTTATTTGTGCCTAAATTTTTTAGTTTAGTAGGATCATGAAGTGTTCTATCTAGGTTTTTTATTGTTTAGTAACATTCTTTTATGAAGGTATTACATTTAGTTTTGATAGTCAAATAATTAAAAAAACAAATATTTTATCTTTGGGGCAAATTTGTGTAAATTCACTAAATGTCCAAACTTTTCCTTCTACTATCAATTGGTACCAATTTTGAATCATTGAATTGCTAAGGGCTACTATATTTCCTTTATGTTTTTCAGCCCACAAAACTTTTCTAGTCCATATATTCAGGTATAGTCAAGGAACCATATTATTTATAAGTAATTTCTTGAAATCACATCTTATTTGTTGTCCCATTGGCAAAAATGGCACACACTTCTCTGGTAAAACTGTTGGTTTCCTTATCAAATCAAAAATTAAGTTACTACCCTTAGGTTCCTTATTTTGATTCATAAATTCTAATTTATCCAAAATTTGTTCTGTATTTTAGCATGTCCATTCCCATAGTATTCTTATCTGGTGAGAGACTGTATATTATAAAGGGTCCAGACAACTGTAATCTCCCATCTTCCATGGTATTGTCAACTTGTACCAGGCAATCCTATGTTTTCCTCCCCTCAACAGGAATCTGGAAAATATTTTTATCATTTTTCTAAACCATAAAATCGACAAAGTACCCCTTATTGCTTGGAAAACAAACTTTAGAAGGAGTAGCGCCATCATCTTGAGGGTTTCTATTCAGCTCCTTAGAGACAGGCATAACTTTATCCAATTATCCAAAAGTGTCTGTATTTTTGATGTAGCCTTTGCATTATTAATATGATTGTTTCCCTTTGATTATTTGACATAGTAATTTCCAAGTATTTTAAGGATGTTTTACATAAGAGATTTCCTTGGATCTCCTCACTCAGTAGATAGTTCCCATTTGAATTTTTTAAAATAACTGATTTTGCATATTCAATGCATATCTGGATATTTCTGCGTATACATTTACCTCTGACATGAATTTAGGAAGTGAGCCATTAACATATTTAAGAAACAATAATACGTCATCTGCAAATGCATCTATTGTTATCATTCCTCCATATGTATCAACACCTTGAATCTGGTTATTACTCCTTATATAATGAAGAAAAGGTTCCAAACATATACTGTAATATAGAAAACAGGGGATAATGGACATCCCTGTCTCACCCCGTTCAGCATTTGAAATGATGTAGACACATACGAATTTATTGTGAAAACAACCGCAGTGTCATTATATAGTGTTTTGCTGACAAGGTATATATTTTCTGGGATTTTGCAACATTCTAAGCATTTAAATTAAAAAGTTATATCTAAAAGATCAAATGCATTTGTGGCATCTATTGATAACGCATGGTAGTTCCCTTTACTTTGCTTAACTTGTTGGATGAATTGTTGAATTCTTGTTGCCTGAAAAATGGACTTCCTTTTAATAAACCCAAACTGATCTGGATGTACAGCTAATGGTAGACCTTGTTTTAATCTATTAATTAATTAAGCAAAAATCTTATAGTCATCATTCAATAATGCTATGGGTCTGTAACTTTCTACAACTTTGGGATTGTTTCCTTCTTTAGGCAGGAGTATAATTCTGGCTTCTTGAAATGATTTGGGGAAGTTTCCCCACCTGATATTACCTCATTCAATATTACATCAAACCAAAGAGTAAGGGTATCTGAAAAAGTTACATAAAGTTCCACTGTAAAGCCATATATAGGCCTGGTGTGTTATTCTTAGGGAAAGATTTTATTATTTCATAAATGTCCTCTTTGGTAAATGGGTCTGTCCTACATTGTAAATTTTTAAGTTTTACCTCCAGCAAGTATTCCTTAATCTCCTGGTAATTACATTGGTTTTATCTCTGATAAATCCCCTTATATGCTTGAATAATAATTTCTGCCATTTGTTCATCATTATAGACCCTCTTTCCTTGCCGATCCTCTAACATTTCAATACTTGACTGTTCTTTTTTTTTTTTTCAAAAGGCTAGCAAGGAGTTTACCTGATTTGTCCCCTTAGAGGTATTTTATTCTTTTTAGCTTCTTCATATTTAATATAGGAAAAATTGTTTAACCAGGAGTAGCACACTAAGCCAAAGCTTGTTTCCAGATGCGACCTGGAAGCACAAGGAAGCAAAGTGACTTGCTTAGGATCACACAGTATGCACCTAGGTGGCTGTGGGATTCAAACCCAGGTATCCAGATCTGCAGCTCGGAGCCTTAACCCACTGTGCTATACTGCTTCTAGATTGTTCATATTAACTTTCTGGATTTGTAATTGATACCACTAGTTATAATAGTTTTCATATTTTTGTATTACTAAAAGATCAAGCTCTTTTAATCTTTTATTTATTTCTGTTTCTTCCTTTTTTGGTTTTATAAGTATGTGATTGGCAGGATATACAAGTACACCATAATACTGCTTTTAATGCGTCCCGAAGTTTAACCACAGGAGTGCTTCCATCAAAATTATAAAACCAAAAGTCTGATGTAGTTTCTTTAATTTTATGAACAAATACTTTGTCCTTTAATAATTCATTACTAAATCTCCATATTTGGGTATGTTTCCTTTTTTGATTTTCATTCTTAAGTTCCAAAGTAATTAATGCAAGGTCTGATATTATGATGGTATTGATATTGGCACCCAAAAATAAAGTGAATAAAGTTTTTCATATGAAGAAATAATCTATCTTAGAAAGGCCCTGAAACTTTTTGCCATAATATGTAAACTCCTTACTTGTTTGAAATGTTAATCTCCATGGGTCTATGAAATCATGTAACAGGAAAAAATTATTTAATAGTTCAGCTTGAGATCTTTTTGTTGATGATACATTTAATGTTTTATCTAATTCTGGTTAAAGCATATTGATAAAGCCACCCTGCAGGATAATGTTAGATGCTTAAATTGTTACTAATGCTTGAGTAACTTCTGCCAGAACTTCAGAATAGTTTATGAATTGTGCATATATAGTTCCTGTATAGAGTGTGTTAATTATTTTTAGTTTAACTAACAGAATTCTCCCATTCTTATCTGAATAAGTGTCCAATATAGTGCACTTTGGATTTTTTTTTATTAGGATTGCAACCCCTTCTCTTTTCCTTGTTCCAGGGGATGAGAAAATATGTGCTATCCATTTCCTTTTTAATTTTTCAATTTCTGTCTAGTCAATGTGGGTCTCTTGTAAAGCTATACAGACTGGTTTAAATTAGTAAGCAATAAGACATGAGGATATGTGCATTAGACATTTCTAATGCATGGCCGGGGCATTGTGAGGCATGAGGCTGCAGGCAGAGTGCCTTCAGCACCTGGCCATGCATTAGAAATGTCTAATGCACAACCCCAGAGGGTCTTATTGTGCTTCTAAACTAGGACTGTGTATTTAATTAGTTCACTTTTAAAAATTAGGAGGCTTGAATACAAAACAAAAGTCACATTCTTTAAATATTTTATATAAAATAGTTCCTCTGCCTTTAAGGGCCTAATGCATTTTCTTTTTACCTGAAGACTTTTGTCCTAGTAAGCTTCTATAGCTGAAGCTTTGACATTGCATCCTGTAGTCAACAACACTCTTTTGTTCCATGCCATCCTCAGTAAAAACTAATGTACACATACCCACATGGTGCCTTTTCATTTAATTAGTTTATGTTTATTTAAATAAAAATACATTAGCAGAGTGAGCGAGTGGATGGGTGGTCCTGCACAAGTACATTGATAGTTTTGATCCATGAGAGAGTGAGCAGGTGGGAAAGTTGGCTGAGTATGTGGAAAGTGCAGCATTACAGCTGATGTTTTAAGTAGTAGCAATTTATAATTGAAGTTTTACTGCTGTGTGCCTTAAGCAGGTGGGTGGCAAGCTGGCCAGCCATGCACAACTACGTGGACAGTTCAAACCACAAGCAGGCAGGCAATCAACTGCTGGGCATGTCAAAAGAGCAGCACTACAGCTGAGCAGAACAGTCACTATGTGGTAAGTGCATTTAAAAAATAACAAAGCTGCATATCATTTTGTTATTTACATGATTATGGGTCTGAGAGTGCAGTAATTTTTACTTGTCAAGTGCAATTGTTAGGATTGCTGGTGGTGACAGGGTTGTCGATTCAAAAAAAAATGGAGCAAGCAACCAATTGGGGCCCTTGAGCAGAGCTCATCACAGTAGAGTGATAAAAATATTTATTCAGATACCATATGTTGCTTTTTTTAACTTTTTGCTGATCTGTATCACATTTTTTTTTAGTCAGAGATTTATAAGAGCTGTTGTGTGTCAGTGTGTTAATGAGATAAAAAAAATGGTGGCAATTTAGAAATGAAGCTTCCATTTGGCCTCTTAATATCTAATTTTTAAATTGTGGCTGTGGCTACCTGAACTTGTTGCTAGCTGTGCATCAGACACTTTTAATGCACATCTAGCAACCAATCAAAATATAGGATTTTCCCTATCCATTTTATAAATACAGATAATTTAGAAGCCTAGATCTTTTTATCAGAGAGTAAATGCCATTAACACTTAAGGAAACGCACCTTAATATATTCAGTGTATTATCCATACTATCTTTCTCATAAACATATCACTCCACCAAGAAAATGTATTTAACCCATGGACAATTATTTTAGAATTAAAAACAATATCAGAATATTTACTACTATTCTTTCCCTCCAGCCTATAAACTTCTAAACAAGTTCAAGATCCTTGATGCATCTCCCTCCTCTATTTTGGTTCAAAGCCCAGTGCCCCTCCCCTTTCCAGTAGTACATTTTTTGTTTCTCTTCTTTCTCTTCTTTTTCTCTTTTTTTTTCCCCTTTTTCTTCTCTTTGAAAACCAGTATTCCTTTTTTTCTTTCATTTCTTTCACTTCCCTCTTCCTACTAAGGATCATACTAATGAAAGATATAGAGCAAGAAGGCAGGTTATGCCCATAACCACTCCTGTGAATCAAGAGGTATAATACTGCAAATTTCCACCTGATAATAAGAAGTTATCCAGTCATTTTTTTGAATTCATTCTTAGTTTGACTAATAATTATATCCACTGGCAGTTTATTCCAAGGGTTTACCACTCTTAAGGTAAAGCAGTATTTCCTCTTAATGGAATTAAATTGTTTCCTATTATTTATAATGGGTGACCTCTGGTCTTAAATATAATTCTTGAACCTAAGACCAAGTTCATTCATCAAATATGGTTCATGAATGATGTCATAGAGTAATACAAAGTTCCCTCTTAATCAACGTGTTTCTAGAGACAACAAAATAAGGTTCTGTAATCTGTTTTCATAGGGCTCATCATATAAACCATAGATATGTTTGGTAACTTTCTGTTGTACTCTTTCTAATTGTGAGCAGTTAGATTTTTTATAAGGGCACCACAACTGTGAAGTGTACTCTAAGTGTAGCCCAACATAAGCTCTAAACAAAGAAAAAAGGATCTTTGCATCCCTAGATTGTATATTATGTCAAATAGACCAGATTACTTTATTAGTTTCATTGATGGCCTCATTCATTTGTTTAGAGTTGTCAAAATCATTGGAAATAATGACACCCAAGTCTTTATCATCATGAGTACAGATTGGGGTGAACCACCAAGCACATATGAGTAATGGGAGTTATGTTTTCCCAAGTGCATTACTTTGCATTTACTAGCATTAAGCTTCATCCCCCATTTATTAACTCATTCAGATATTTTATCCAAGTCTCTTTGAAGAACTTCTGCTTGCTCTATGCTTGGACATGGGCTACCTATTTTTACATCATCAGCATATGTCACTGTGATAGACTCAGTATTTTTAGTCAAATCTGCTATGAAGGCCTGAAAAAGAATTGGGCCTTGAACTGAGCCCTGAGGCACCCAGCTAGTAACATCACCAGATCTTGATAACTGACCATTTTTCATAAATCTCTGTGTTCTGCATGATAACCAGTTACTAATCCAATTTATGATATCCTTATGGATGGATAATTTAGATAATTTATCTATCAAAGCCCAGCGTGGCATTATATTGAATGTCTTACTGAAATTGATAAACACGACATCACAAGGAGTTCTTTTATCTAACTGGGCACCTATATATCCATAGAAGCACATTAAGTTAAAGAGACAACTTCTGTCTTGCTTAAAACCATGTTGCTCAGTATCATTGTTATTCAGCACAAGCATGATGATATCTTTAAATAGGCTTTCTAATATTTTACAGACTGGTCAGGTGAGACTAATGGGTCTGCAGTCCTCCCAATTTGTTCTGGGGCCTTTTTATGTATAGGGATTACATGTGCAGTTTTCCATTCTGGTGGTGCAAAATTATTAGACAACACTGAAAGATAAGTTTTAATGGATGCGCTGAACAATCAGCTAATAAGTATAACACGTGCCCCGTGATGTTGTCAGGACCTGGAGATGTTTTACCCTTTTTGACCAATAGCTTATTAAGTATCTCTTTCACCTCAAAGGTTAGGTGATTAGCATCCTCCTGTATATTAATAGAAGTGATATGTTGTTGTTGGCTGAAAATGCCACAAAATGTTTCATTAAGTATATTAGCCATATGCTTAGGATCATGAACTAGATCTCCATCATGTAGTAGCGCTCCAACCTGACTGACTGGTTTCTTTAGAGAATTGGCATCAGAGTAAAAGTATTTGCTATTGTTTTTATTAGCATTATCAGCTAGTTGAAGCTCCCACCTCTTTTTAGCTTTACACTTTTTTTTGTATAATCAAAAACTTATTCCAGTTGTCAGTAGTCCTATTTTTTAGGAAGTTGTGGTATTTTTTATTCTTATTATTAACTATTTTTCTGATTGATTTATTGTACCATTTAGGGCAGTGTTTCATGTTATTATATTTTAATTTGGTAGGTATGTGTTTTTCTCATAATTCTGTGAGAACTTGTGTAAAAAAGCTCCAACATTGAGCAGTCAAGGGTTGTCCAAATTCCAGATTCCAATCAATTTTTGACAATTGATTTTTCATTTCTTTTATATTGATTCTAAATATAAATTTTAGTTTTCCCATAACTATATAATTTATTTCTTGAAAGAACAAGCTGAATAGCATTATGATCACTGATCCATATTGGAGAGGTGCTGACAAAGTCATTAATATCTAAATGTTCTGTACATAATACCTTCACTTTCTTTCCTCCCATTCTTCCCTTACCTTTTATTACCCCTTTTAAAGGAAAAGGAACAACACCAAAAAAATAAAAAATAAAACAGGGCTGTATCTATAAAACTTTTCCTTTTTTTTTGGGGGGGGGGCTTCTAATAAACTGGTACATATCACTGTCAATTTTTTTTCCTTTTTTTCTTTCTTCCACCTTCTCTCCTTTCATCCTTCCTTCCTTTCTTTAGACCACTTGGGTTAAATTAAACTTAGAAAACATTTGGGAATTTAATTCTCAAGTCCTTCTCTGGTTCTTCAACTGAATTGTAGATGTACCACATTCCATCAATTACCACTTTTAGTTTTCCTTGAAAAATCTTAGTACCTTAATTTTATTCATCCATAGCTTACAAACATACAAATGTGCCATCAGAAACAGAACAAGCAGTCTGTCTGCATCTGCTTGAGTGTGCAGCTAGCACCCCTAGTTTGCAGCTGCCCCACTACCCTCTTCTTTGTCATCCCACTACCGTCCCCACCTCCCCCACCCAATGTATTGCACAAATGGTCAAATTTGTTACCTTCCAGTAACATATCCTCTGAAAGATCATGTTAGATAGCAATCTAAGCCCCCATAATCTTGATTCTTCATTTTTTATGTACTGCAGCCATTAGTTTCTCGTTGTCATTCGACTTCATAAATTTAATTACAATTGGTCTTGGTGGGCCTTGACGTGTTATTATGGAACAAAATGTTCTATGTATTCTATAAATTTCTAAATCAGCTTTTGTAGGATGTGTGCCTAAATAAGCTGCAATTATTTGCTTTAGGGACTCTTTCAAAGGTTTCTCTGTATCCCAAATTTCTAGATCTCCCAATATTTTCACATTTTTTTCTCCTCTCTCTTGTTTCAAAATCTGTCAGTTTTTCCTTAAATCCTTTATTTAGTTGTTCTATATTTGCTAGCTGCTTTTGGACCAGTAACCATTCATCTTCCTACATAGAAATTATTTGCTGAGCCAATGTTAGTTCATTCCTAATCTCTTTATTTTCTGTTATTAAGCAATTAATTGTAGTTTGTAAATTATCCACTTTTCTTTCCAGTTGTTCCACTTTTGATAACTTAGAGTTCATTTTTGATATTTGATTAAAAATTACTCTTGCCTAGGTAGGCAGTTTTCCTCATCCTGTTCTTCTGAATAATCTGAAGTATCATCACTGTGATTCTGTTAGGAAAAAGATGTGTCTTGCTCCTCATTTTCATTTAATGTTACAATAACTTTTCTCTGGTTTTGTAAAGTAGGTGAACACTAACTTACTGGTGCAACTGGTAAAGACTGTGTTGCTTGCGGGGGACTTCCTTGTAGATGGGCCCTGCCACTCCCCTTTACCATTAATTGTGTTGCTGCTGTGGCTTTTGTAGCAACTTGTCCCAAAAGGCCATCACCCAACCTGACCACCCATTTGGACCCTTCAGGTAAATCCCCTGTAATGGAGGATATAGGCCTCTGTGTTACTTGGTTAGATATAGCCTCCAGTATTTTAAGTCTTCAAGTCTCCTTTAATAAAGCCTTATCTTGTTCAAGTTTATGTTTCAAGCTTATGTTAACTCCCTGTATTTCTTTACATGATTCTTGATTTAAAGTAAGATCTTGATTCTGGGCATCTGTATTATGCTCCTGTGCTGTTTGGTTACCGGTAATTCAACAGTGATCCCTCTTTTCTAGAATAACTACATTTAAAAAAAATCATGCACAGTACCTTGTTTCCTGAGCATTGCAGCTTCTCCAGTTACTGTTTGTTGATTTTCTAAAAAGTGAGTCTGGTAATTTGTGTATGAGGTGGTCTCTTCGAAAAGTACTACTAGGCTCTGGTACTGGTGATGCCATTTTGTTAGTTACATCCACCTGGAATATCTGAATCTCTTGTTCTTTGTCAGCATTTTGCATATCCATTCCTGAAGTTTGAATGTTTCCTGTTGAATTCCATTTATTTAATGGCTGGTTGTTCTTTTTATTTTGTGTGTTCCTTTTGGTAAATATAGGAGCCGGTACAATTTTTTAAGTATTGTTTTTATCACAGCTGCTGTTTCTATGCCTTCCCCCCACCCAACAGCCCCCTTCTGCCTGATCTCCCCAGCTCCATCCCCCTGAATTACTGGGGCCTACCTTATGCCCAGCCCAGGAGTGGTGCCTGTGGGGAGTCGGGCATCATCCTGCCCCTGGGGATTTTTCCTCCTTTTTTTCCCCCTTTTGCACCTTCGCACTGTGCAATGGCTGCATCAGCTATCTCTACCTCCATGGAGGCAACCAAGCACTCTGGATGTGGGTTAGCCATTCTAGCTGTGCCATTCACAGCACAGACCCCCCCAAGGAAGGAGAGCTGTGATGCTCAATCCTTGCCTCCCCTGCCAGACCCTGAATGACCCGATTCCATTCCTGAACCTGGGTTGCTGGTGTGGCATCTAGCACCTCAACCCTCAACACCACCGGGCTGGTCTAAATTTTTTAAGTATTTGCATATCTATTTGACCATTCTTGTAGAGGATTCAGCTCTCCTTTTCAGAACACATTTGGCTCATCTGCTGAGGGTGTCTCTTTCATTGGAAAAGGTAGCTTATAGTTGTTTTTGAGTGAACTTTAAATGTCATCTGCATTTTCAAGGATTTAGCCGATTTGATAAATGTTTTCCCATTACTTGGTTGGTTTGCAGATTTCTTTTGCTTCCTTGGCATCATAATTAATCCAAATACCAGAAAGGATTTAAAGTCTTTAAAGTCTCCAGTTAGAATTCTTCTGTTCTGGACACAATTGCATTTAAAATAATAAATTTGCCCAAAGAGCTTGATTTTTACTGGCGCATGTAGGTTACATGCTGGAGGGGTTCAGCAGAATCACTTTGATCAATTCCTTACTGTCACCATCTTGGATCTTCCTAACTCTGCAAACCTCTGTTTCTTAACTTGCAAGTTCTGAGGTATTTCATATTGCTTCTGTTGCCTGTTCTCAAAGAATTTCTGTGTCCATCAGGTTATGCTTCATCTTTGTGGAAATATCTTGAGGGTCCTGTTGATTTTCCAAGGTAGATGATTCAGGGCTAGAATTCTGTTGTTCAGGCATAAGTTCCTGCCCTTCTATACCAGAGGTAGCTATGGACTGAAGTGATAGTCCGAAAAAATAATTCTGTTTAGCAGAGGTAGTATGTTGCTCTGCCCTTGACTTTTGTGCTTAGGTGAGAAATAGGTCCTAGTTCCAGCATCTACACTACTGTGGGCAGCCCAAGGACAATTCCTATAGGAGAGGCATCTCTCATCACATACAGAAGGTTGCACTTGAAAACATTTGTGCACTGAGAGCTAATATGATCCAAACTGGAGTAGAGTCCACAGTTTAATTGATTGCAAGCACTACTTAGATGACCACAGGAGCCACACTTGTAGCATACTTTCTGCTGCCTGGGACAGAAGCAGATACTCCTATCCCTGCCTACATAGAAACTGTTTGGGATATGTTGGACATTGGTTTCAGTATTATTGAAGTTAGGCATAATCCTCCACCCCCTGGTACATATCTGTTCAGAGTCCAAAGTGGGATCTGGCCATCCTTCAATGTTGCATCTCTGTTGGAGCCAATATTGTATGTCAGGTATACTGATCTATTATTTTGGAATAAGACAATTATTGTCTTCAAGCTGAGTGTGTCAAAGGTATGGCAGCAGAAGGGGCCCATAGCTGACTGTTCTTAAGGTCTTTTTACTTATTCCAGAAATGATTCGAAGCAGCCAGATTTTGAAGCTAGTATCATAAACAGTAATAATAATAATAATAATAATAAATGGGTTTCCTCAATATATGGATGAGCTTGTACATTTCTGAGAAGTAAAATTTCAAGGAACCCTTTAGCAAGGTTCTACCTACAAAAGTCCTGTGCAGGACATTGTCCAAACCACCCCTATACAGTGACCTAATGGCATTTCTTCTATTTGCTGGCTCCATTGAATTGTGGAATAGGTCTGATGGCTTGGAACTTGAGGTGTGATGAACAGTCCTATTGTTTTCAGTGACTTTGGCAGACTCAATGTTCATGTTCTTTTCATTCCACCACTTCTCTCTATGGGGGAAAGTCTGAGAGTCTTGTGCTGTTCTTGCCCTTGGGCCATAAGTATATCCCCTTGTTTTAGCCTGTTGAGTTCATTGTGTGGTATCTTCTGTTAATGAGTTTTGTCCTTTGTTTCCAGTGGTTGGAGATAGCCTGAGACATTATATCTTAATGGCTGGCATAAGGTTGTGAGTGCTTTGTAAATTCAAAGGATGCTGGAAGTTCTAAAAAAGGGACTGGCCTCTGTTTGGGAAATTATCTCTTTGTGGCTCACTTCTTGCCTTAGTATTCCCATTATAACTAGTGCCTGCTGCTTAACTTTCATGTTGTCTGGATCCTCAGGGTAAGGGAGCCTTTTGCTGGTGTCTTCAGAGCATGTCCACCCTACTTTTAATTAGGCTGTTCTAACCACTAATTATAGTCAGACCTTGTTAAGCCATGCCGTTAGTCCATTTTTCTTACATTTCATTTGCTGCTACCGTGTGACCAAAAGACAGCAGTGTTAATTGCCTCAATTAACCATCATTGTTATCTGTAATCTGTTAAAGACTGTTGTAACAAAGCTTGCATAGGAGTAATGCTAGCCTGCCTTGTTATTCCATTCATTTTTGCACTCTGGCAGACAGGAGTTAATGATGTGCAGGGAAAGCTAAGCGAGGAAGGCGAGTTACACAAAGTGTTAATGAGCGGAGATTAACAGCTGCTGCTTCTGACAGCACCCTCTACCACACTGCCCAGCCAGACAAAAGAGGAGTGCTAATAACAGGCAATTAAGCTGTACCTGTGATAAAACCTCTCTAATTCTCATTCCTTTATCGTGCATTCATCACACAATGGCAGCCAGAGAGCAGCGGAGGAGGAATAAGATTACCATTTCACAGAAACAGGACCTCTTTCTGTGTAAACTGGCTAACTCAGCTGCCACAAACAGAGACATGATGGCATATTCTGTTCAGGCTTATGGCCTGAAAATAGGCACTAGCACATGCAGTGACATTTGGAGAGCCAAGGAGAAGTGGCTCACTGCCATGAGTAACTTCAAGTCACTAACTCATATACGGCTGGGACAGCACCAAGATGTTGAAACCAGACTCAGCCACTGGGTCACAGAGATGTACAGCTGAGGTGCTGTCATGTCTGACAACATGGTGGTGGAGAAGGTGAGGTTTTTTGGTTAGCAGATGGGAGTTACAGATTTTGGCTACTCTAGAGGGTGGATCCATGGTTTCAAAAAAAGGCATGGCTTGAGCAGTAAAGTGTACCACGGGGCGTCTGCTAGTGCTGACCAGACAGCTGTAATTTAAGCCAGAATTCAGTTAAGAGAAGTCCTTGCTGGGTTATCATTAAAGGACATTTATAATCTTGATGAAACTGGACGTTTCTTTTACTTGGGACCCACTGCTACTTTGTCCTCAGCTGATGTGTCTGGTACAAAAAAAATCAAAGGACAGACTTACTGTTGCACTCTGCTGCAACGCTGATGGAAGTCACAATTTAAAACCTTTTGTCATAGGTAAAGTAAAGAAAGCAAGATGTTTTTCAGGTGATTTTGATGCAGAGATTTATGCCATGTACCATGCTAACACAAAGGCATGGATGACTTCTGGAGAGTTTAAAGAATGGGTTGTGGATTTCAATCAAAGTATGCATCTTCAGATAAGACATTGTCACTCTTTTGGTTGACAATGCAACTAGCCATGCTTTGTCTTCTAACATATCCAATGTTAAAGTTCACTTCCTCCCACCAAACACAACCTCTCATATACAGCTGATGGACGCTGGCATATTTAAAAATTTCAAATGTTTCTACAAAAAGGAACTCTGCCGTTAGTTCATAGCATGTGCTGAGGTAGGTGCAGAACTGAAAGTGACTGTCAGACAGGTTCTACTGTTTATCCACTCTTCTTGGTGTTGCGTTCAGTGACCGAGACAACAATCAGAAACTGTTGGCAGCATGTGAAACTCTTGCCTGATAATGATGTTGTAGAAACAGTTGATCCTGATGTGCCAGCAATTCAGCTAATGGAACTGCAGGTCTTCATACAGAGGCTTCCAGCTTCTTTTTTTACTACCCTAACTGCTCAACAGTATGTTGTAGTCAAAGATGATGTTGAGACTCCTCCTCCTCTAACTGATGCAGATACCATGGATATTATGGGTCTGAAAGAAAGAAAGAAATGAAAATGATGAAGATGAGGACTTACAGCACTCTGAAGATGCCCAGTCTGATGATTCCCCCTCCACCAGTTTCAGCTTCAGCTGCATTCATCCACATTGAAATCCTGTTGAACTATCTTGAGCAAAATCCTAATGATGACACTGGGAAGCATATTGATGCATTGCTGGATGTAAAAAAATTAATTACAGCGCAGGCAATTGGCCACTTAAACAGAAACACATCACAGAATATTTTTTAAATGAGAATGATAATGTTAATGTTTGAATGCTTCACCCATGCCCACCCTCTCTGTAGTAAGCAAGCGGTTTGTATGCATGCCTGCCCTCCCCGAAGTAGGCAAGCTGTCAGCTTTTGGGCTCTGTGTGCCTGCCCGCCCTCCATGAAGTAAGCAAGCAGTGTGGTTGCCTGCCTGCCCTCCCTGAAGTAAGCAAGCTGTCTCTCAGAAATATGTAAGCTCTCCCCTGTCAGCCCTCGTAGTGCTTATCTCCTCGAAATTCCCCACTGTTAATTTTGCTTTTCCTACACATCCCTCTAGGTGACAGCCATGAACTGTCAGCACTCGAACTGCACACACTCAGGCTGTCTCTGGGTGAGTCACCAATCACTGATCCTTAAAGCTACAGTGCAATAGTACTCAGTCAGATACAGTACAATAAAATACAGTAATAAACTGCTTAAAGTGTTAAATTTAAATGATAGAGTAAACAAATGTGTGCAATAAAATTTTTATTTTTTTAAATATAGTGGTGCCTTTGTTGTTAATGTCTTGTGCTGTGCCATAATCAACACACCATATGTTGCATCTTACTTGCCCATTGTTTTGCAATCCAGCCAGCATTTTAGCAATACAAATGTGGCCGGATTAATCAAGTTTGACTGTACATGCAAAAGGGTAATTAGCGTATTCTGTAGTTAAATGTTTGTTGCATGCAACTACATTGCAGTTGCAATGCAGTTACAGTGTAGTTACACTGTAACTACAGTGTAGATAACTGACACTTAAAGTGTAGCTGGTTGTTTCAGGGAGTCACTCTAAATCTTCCTTCTGTTTTCCGTTTTGTTTAGAATGCTGACTTAAGTCACATCTGTAGTTCTTTAACATCAACTGCTTTCTCACCTCAGAGCTAGTTTTATTTGTGCTGCTCCCTTCAGGCTTAGAAAGAATGAACAGAAGTTCTTATTGAATGGTAAAGGTCAGTATTTTGGGGCTGGGGCTGCATACGACTGAAACAATTTATAGCTTTTCCATCTCATTTGCCACAGGTCCATTGTAGTAATGTCTGTCAATTCGAGGAGTCTCTGAAAGGAAAGTCTCCTTTGGTATCCCTTTACACTGAATATAGCTCCATACATGAACTATCTCAGGGCAAGCTATGGACTAGGTAAACCACCCCCTGCTTGACCTAGTCCTCACCTCCCATCCCTACCGTGTAGTGGCCTCAGGGCTATTACCCGACTCTATCAGCAACCAACACATGACCTTTGTACTACGTAAAATACATAGGTCCAAGCTTCCTGCAAAAATGATTCTCAATCTACCATTCGCAACCCTTGACCTACAACGTTTGCTTCAGGATCTCGCTCACACCAACTGGTTCCCCCGTCCTCAGCTTCCACAGTGGATGAGACCCTTGCCCATTTCAGATCCAAGTTCCTACAAATTTGGAACTCCCATGCTCCGCTCCGCAAAACTAGGGTACGTGGCGCACACCTACCTTGGGTCTCACCTGTGCTACTGACCTGCCAATGAGCTCGCGACCTTGCATGGCATCAGGCTAAAGCCACGAACTGTACTAGCGACCTCAGACATTATTGTGAACTCAGAAATGGCTGCACCAAAGTCATCTGCCTAGCCAGGGCTGAGCATTTCAAGTCCAGCTTCCAGACTAACACAAACAACCCATCCAAATTTTGGAAGGTCATCCAATCCCTCTTCTTGCCTGCTACAAACACTACACCACCTATCCTCAGGCACAACCACGCTGTCCTTACTGAACCTATGGCCATTGCCAATTGCTTCAACTCCCACTTTGCCACCTGTGCCTCTGCACTGCTTAGCACCCTCCCTAACCCCCATCTTGCCCTGGTGTCCCTGTCTACCTCCCCTCCCACTGCTCCCCTACCTACCCTGATCCCATCCCCAATACTTGCCCCCTCCCTCCTGCTGTGCTGCCCCCCTACACCATCCCTCACCCTACCTCCCCCCCTCACTTCTCCTTCTCTCCTGTCTCTCCTGAAACTACTCTATCAGCTCTTCTGGCACTTGATTCTACCAAAGGCTCCTCACCGGATGGCCTTGACCCTAGGCTCCTCTCCCTATCAGCTCCTGCCATTGCCTATCCTCTATCCTTGATACTAAATCTGCCCTTTAAATCTGCCACTGTTCCCTCAGCCTGGAAGCATGCCATAGTCCTCCCTCTCCCTAAGGGGGGAGACTCCACCTTTCCTGGGAACTATCCACCTATCTCTCTCCTTCCTACCTTAGCCAAACTCCAAGAACACATAGCGCTCAACCAACTTTCCTTGTTCCTCTCTGATTACGCTTTCTTCACACCCTTCCAGTCTGGCTTCAGGAAAGCCCTCTCCACCACCACCTCCCTGTTGAGGCTAACTGAGACCATCTCCTCAGGCTTTGACAAAGGGAACATTACCTCAGCTATCTTTGTCGACTTGGCCAAAGCCTTTGACACTGTCTCTCACCCCCTCCTCCTACACAGTCTATCAGCAGCTGGACTCTCCCCTAATGCCACAGGCTGGTTCAGCTCCTACCTGTCAGGCAGGTCGCAATCGGTTAGAATAGCTGATGTTAATTCACTCCCCTGCCTATTACCACTGGAGTCCCCCAGCTTTCAGTGCTAAGCCCCATCCTATTCTCCATCTTTTTAAATGAGCTCTCCCAGGTTTGCTCATCATCCAGCATCCACATGTACGCTGATGATACAGTGCTGTTTAACTCTGGAAAATCAGTCCCTGATGTCATGGCCAGGTTTCAGTCTGACTTCACCAAGGTCCAACTTTGGTTCAACTTACACCAACTATTTCTAAATGCCAAAAAGACAGTCTCCATGTCCTTCAGCTCAAGGCAGAGACTTGCTCGGCTAAGCAACCTCCCATACTTTCACACCCTTGACGGGACTGCTCTTGAGGACGTCTCCTCATTCAAGTACCTTAGCGTTTGGCTGGATAGGTACCTCGACTTCACTGTACACATAGATGCTGTTCTGAAAAAATTAATACCTAAGCTCGGTACCCTCTACAGAAACTGCAGTTGTATCCCTCTTGCCACCAGGCATGAGCTGGTACAGAAGATGATCTTGCCCATCTTTGACTACTGCGACATAGTCTCTGGTGCTGCCCCACAGTTCCACCTATCCAGACTGGGCTCTCTCTCTACAACTCCTTCTGTCATTTTGCTCTTGACGCCCCCCTCCTAACCCATCATTGTGATCTGTACCGCTCCCTCAACTTCCTTCCTCTCCACAATCGGCAAGTTTTACGTGGTGTCAAGTTCATCTCTAAATTCTGGCTTGGTTCACTCCCCTCATACATCTCCTCCTCTCTTTGTACCCCTTCCCCCTCTCTCTATTCCCTGAGATCCCTTACTGACACTCGCATCCTTTCTGTCCCTGGCAGAACCACATCCTCTAGACAGAAAGCCTTCTCATATCACCTGCCTAAACTGTGGAATTCTCTGCCTCCTCAAATCCGCTTCTCCTCCTCCTCCCTGTTTTCTTTTACCTCTGCTCTACACAACTATCTCACACCTTCCTGCAGCTGCTTCTAAACCCCTCCTTACCTAACTCCTGTCTCACCTTCTCTCCTGCCCCCTTACCTCATGCACTTGCCCTACCCCCCATGGTCTAGCACTTAACCTTGAGACATGCTCACCTATGTGGAAGGCTACTGTGACTGCTGCAGTGTACCACCCACATAATACTGTTGCACTCCACCTAGGCCCATGGCTCAGCACTGCTCTTAACTATTCATATGTATTATGTATTGTATACCTGTCATCTATGCTCCTCATGTATTGTAAATGATGCCTCTCACATGGATGCACTTTTTACTATGTTACATACTCCTTGACCATGCTTGAATGTATGCATTGTATTGTATCTATTGTACCACTGTATTACTGCATTTAATCACACCTCTGTATTGCTGTACAATTTGTCATTGTTACTACTGTCATCCCACTACCCCTATCCACAGGACGTACCATGAGATGAGCATTAAGTTGCTTTGTGTATCTTTCCTGGTAAAACAATTCAGTAAATAAATAAGAGCTGTAGTGTATAACTCTGTTTTTTTTTTCTGGCATGGAGTTTTCAGTTTGGGAAACTGACAGGCATAAATCTTCTTTCTGCAACCTTGGGATTGAACATTTAATAAATATCTGTTCTGAACTCATGACTACACTTGATGTCAGTCCTCAACAGCTGATATCCACATCTGGCATTTGTGACACTGTCTGTGGGCTTGTTAGTTACCACTGTTTTGAACTCCAGCTCATCAACTTATGTTTTTACAGCTGCAGGGGAGGAGCTCTGCAGACATTTTGCCATCATATGGAAGGGGCACTGTGGACGCACATCACTGGATAGCACTCTGGAGTGCTTCCACAGTACTCAGGCACAATTCCAGATGGTTGTGTTTACATGGCCTTCCCCTTCATGGGCTGCATAAACACACACCCTTCATGGGGTACTACTTTGTTTCTGCAACTGCAAAAGTTACAGCCAACATGCCTAGATGGCCACAGATGCTAACTGTAAATGCACGAGTATCACGCATGCACAGTCTTCTCATGGCAGCCATCTTGAATATAGCAGGCTAGGTTGCCACACTGTGGCAGCCTAGCCTGCCATAGGAAAAGGAGACTAGGGACACTGGTAGCAACTTACTCAAGAAACACCCAAGGCAACACATAGATCAAATGTTTATACATAGAGAGTTGTTAAAATTTGGAACAGACTTCAAATCTCTGTTTAGACTCTTCTAACAAGGATGTATTCAACAAAAGGCTTGAAGTCTTAATTTTAAGTGGATACTTTGCTCAAATTGACCACTGAGTTGAGTAGTGTGAAGGCAGGCTCAATAGATCACATATTCTTATCCTGCCTAACACAACCCACTTTAAATCATAGTAAGTGATAGTGCATCTTTAAGAGATTTGCATGTGGTGATATAAGAGCTGCTGTTTATGCCTGAGCTTTTTGATCCAGTGATATCATTAATTACATCACTAGCCTCCATTTCAAAAAAACTTTCTAACTAACACATTGGTCGTTATGCTGTTCATTTATATAGCTTCAAAAACTTTTGGATTTTGAGGTCCTGTATGCATTACTTTAAAGCATACTGTTCCTCTCAGCTGTTTCTGACTTTCAGAGACAGTCCTAATTTTGCCTCAAGCATTTCCTTTGTTCCTCCTAAAAATGAAGTTTCTGTCACTGAAGAGTAAGGATCTGAAGAGTAAAACAATGCCAGATTATGCTGATGCAGTGCAGTTCTCCTTTAAAAATTGTTTTTCATAATAAGCTACAAATTGTAGAAGGCTTCTTGAGATAATATTATTTTAAAAGAGGAACAGTCAGCACTAAAAGCCTCAAACCCAAGTGTGAGGAAGTCCTAATGTGCATTTTGGGTGCAAACACTTTTTTCTTATTGTTTATTGCAGTATAGTAGTTGTATCAGTTTAATTTTGCCAACTTCTAGGCTGACATTTCATGTAATCAGAAATCCCAGAATCCCTACAGACATCAGAGGAAGGCTGCAGTACTTGGATATTCAATTGCCTGTAGTACATGTTAAAGATTTTGCAAGCTCAGATCAGATGTTTGCACACCCAGCTGTTCTCATGGGGCTAAGTGCAGTTCTCTGTGACTGTACATAGCCTTGAGGATATAGCAGGACCAACAAACAAAAGACCACAGATTATAAAAACTCTGATATGCGTGGCAGGCTATTGACTCTCCGACTGCTGCAGCCATCCTCTGATGTCAGCTGGAGAGGATTCTGGAATTCTTGGTTACAAGAAATGTCAGCTTAGAAGTAAAATTAACTGGATACAATCTAATGTACTATAGTAAGCAGTAAGTAAAAAAAAGTTTTTGCACATAAAGTGTTAATTGGTACTAGCCCCTCACTTTGACGGGAAAATCTTAGTACAGACTGTTCCCATTTAATATTTGTCCCCACCTGGGGGTGGTGGTGGATGTCAAGATGAACAACTCTGAGACTTGTAGGAGGGCAGCAGCCAAGGCCAACAGGATGCTGGGATGCATCGCTAGGGGGATCACCTCCAGAAGGAGGGAAGTGATACTCCCTCTGTATAACTGCTTGGTGAGGCCACACCTGGAGTACTGCGTGCAGTTTTGGAGGCCACACTTAAAGAGGGACATTAACCTCCTGGAGAGGGTCAGAGGAGGGCAACCAAAATGATTTGGGGCTTGGGGACAGGACCTATGAAGAGAGGCTCAAGAGCTAAATATGTACATTGGAAGAGAGAGGGACCGGGGGACATGATAGAGGTCTTCAGGTACATCAAGAGGGTAAATAGGGGAGGAACAGTCAGGGTGCTTCGAAGGAAGGAGGAAGGGGCCACTAGAGGGCATGGGTGAAAGCTGGAGGGGGGAAGATTCAGGGGAGAAAGGAGGAGGTGCTACTTCACTGAGAGGGTGGTGGAGCCATGGAATGCACTACCTAGGGGGCTGGTGGAGGCAGAGACAGTGGAGGGGTTCAAGAGGGGGTGGGACAGGTACAGGGGAAGGATTCTGGAAGCAAAATCCAATGCAGCAAGAATATCCGGAACTGGGAAGGAAGAAGCCAGAGAAGGCGAGGGGGACAGCAAGGTCAGCACCCAGGGTGGGGGCTGACCAAACGAGCAGACACGAAAGACCGTAAGGCCTATTCTGCTGACATTTTAGTATGTTAGTATGTTATTTTTGGTTGTTAGTCTGTGATTTTTAAAATTTAGAATTATACATTGTTAGAGACACTAGAGACATCAGACAAGAATATGCAGAGACAATGAAAACTTTCATTTTTCACTACATTTTTTAATCAGTTTTATAAGACCAAAAATATCATCCTAAGATATTGGAACACTTTTAGGGCAACAGAGTGGGGGAGCAGAGTGTTTGCAGAGACAAAAAGTGGGTAACTTCTAAAAAGATGATAAATTTAAATTCAAAACTGGTGAGAACGTAACATTGGACAAAAGACCCAGAACTAACAGCATTTAAACCTGTTGGATTTTTTTAATTGTGCTATTTGTGCACAATGTTCAAGTGCTATTAAACTGAAATAATTTAACAGCCTTTCTAGTAGTGAAAAGTTTAAAATCAGAGAATTCACTAATTGCTTAGAAGATCACATTGTGTATAAAATAAAATGCCTATGTGGGCTGCTGTATGTGGGAACTACCATAAGACAGGTTAGACAAAGAAGTTCTGAACATAAAAGCACAATTTGAAATAAAGATTTAAATTCTCCACTGGTGAGACACTTTGTGGAACATTAATTGAAAAGGTATTGAAACTGATTTGGGGTGGAAACTGTGATAAATTGTTACTAAAGCAGGAATTCTGGTGGATAGTTAAGCTAGATACAATGAACCCACAGAATGGACTTACTGATAGCATAGACTGTGTAAAATTTTCTAATGGTAGGATAGTAACAAGATAAGGGCAGTTTTAAATAATTCTGGCCTCATATACATGTAAGTCTGATAGCGACTGATCCTCTGTATATTGTAAAATATGTATTTAATTATATATATAGATTTATATAATTTGTTCCCTGTTTTCTCCCCATCCCTGTACCCCAGATGTGTGTGAGCATGTGGAGGCATGCGGGCAGACTCACCCCAGATCCCAGGGCACCCTCCCAATACACTGCTGCCCACTCCTGCCTTCGCTACCCACCAGACCTCCACCCAGTTGGAGCAGAACTATGGGGATGAGTGACGACCACCCCAGGAGAGGAGAGTTGCCTTTCAGCTGCTCAATCCTGCTCCCTCCCTCCCTCTCCCCATGCCAGCTATCCAAGCACCCAAGGTCATTCCCAAACTCAGGTCACTGGCATGGCATGAGGTAAGGCATCCAGTGCCTCAACCCTCAACGCCACCTGGCCAGCTGTTATAAAATATTTATCTGTAGCCAAAAACATTTTTTCTAATATTTTTACTATCACCTTTGGCCATCTGGTTTTGTCACATGATTTAGTCTTTGCAGACTTGCAGAAGCAGGGAAACATAGGATCCCATAATATATTTTTCAAAATGTAAACACACACAGGTCACACTTCATTCAGTAGTGACATAATTGCACAGTGGTTCTCATCATTTAGGTGCATTTGACTTACTTAGGTCAGTTAGAGAGGGCTTTGTCTGTCACCCAGATGACCAGGCAGCCCAGTATGTTATGATGCTGGCTCTGATGTCATCACATGATGGTGGAGCTGCGCATTGGATGCAATGAAGCTATCCACCTCATAAGGCCAGGGGAGGGTTTATATACTACATAAAGGAAATGAAGACTGGGGGCTAGGAAACTCTGCAGCACGAAACAGTGATAATGATGGCCCAGTGTTTTGCATATAGTAAAGTTATGTTGTCAGTGACTTTATCTTAAGGGAGAAAACCAAAATTCAAATTTTTCAAAGATGTTTCTTTAAAAGAAACCTAAATATAGTACATTTGCAAAGTCGTATTCTCCTTCTAGATCTTTTTGGTAACCTGAAAGTAAAATGTGGGCAAAAGCAGACATTTCAAGATTTTTAAAGTAAGTGTATTAAAATGAAATATACAGGAAACAGAAAATTGATTTAAATTTATTAGGGAAGTTACTCAGTTAGTCCAAAAAATCCCCCACCCCATCCCAGTTTGACTACCTTCACAAGCATTTTGGAAGGCTTTAGAATAAGTACATCACTATTAATTCATTCTGTCCTGGTCGGCAATTTTGTGTCAGGTTAAGCAATGGATGGTTCAGACTTCATACAAAGGTAATTAAAACACTTTAAATTCGGAAGGACTGAGTCACCAAAAGGGTGGGTGTTGTATATCATAAGAAAGCAGTGAAAGAATGTTGAAATACAGGATGAAATAAAAATTGGGCAGATAAAGATATATTATACAGTTAAAGGAATGTTGTTTCTGCATGTTTATGTAAATGTGTCAACAGCACATCTATATATAGCTGGGAAATCAGTATTGCAAGCAATGATTCAATAGGTGTGCATTATAGGTGAATGTAAATTGAATTAGAGGTCATCACCAGCACAGGCACTTATGAGCCTAATTCACGTGTAAGTGCAAAGGATCATTTATATTGCATAATAATAAGGATCATAATAAGAAACATCCAGGACAAAACACAGATATGCCCATAAATAGCTCCCATCTCATGACTCATAGCACCAGTTCACCTCATTTTTCATAATCCATGCATCTAATTTGCACTTGAATATTTATTTATTTTTATTCATTTAAAATTTGGTGACTGGGAAAGGCACACTGAGCTGAGACTCGTTTCCAGGTATGACCCGGTTACAGAGGTATACGTAGATGTTATCCAGAGGAAATAAGTACAACAAAATTAATTCATTCTAGACAGAATTGCACAAAGAGTTCTGGGTTACAGGCAGTAGATGCAAACATACAGAGCTTACAATAGAAGCATTTGTCTTACAATAAGGTATAAACAGATGCAGGAGTAGTGCAGTAGGGATGTAGGAAATAATAATAACTTGAGATATAATGTAGGCAGAGTACTGTTTTTACTAAGTATTATATCTAATGGGATTGCTTTCCAGGAGTTCACCACCCTTTGGAAAAAATAAAAGTTTCTCCTAAAACTTTTATATTTAAAACACAGTAACTGTAACGGATGACCTCTATTCTCTATTTTTACCTGCTTAAATTGAAAACTAATTTCATTGAATAAATATAGGTTATTAATGATGTCCCATATTAAAAGCAAGTCACCATGTAATCTTTTTTCAAAAGGCATGAGGTTCAGTATATTTAGTCTGTCATTATAACTAAGTTCCGTCAACCCATTTACAAGTTGTGTAAATTTTCTTTGAATTCTTATTATTTCAATTCTGTCTTGTTTCTTGTATGGACACCAAAACTGGGAGCAATGGTCTAAATGTGGGAGGACATAAGATCTGTACAGAGGTAATAAGACCTCCAGTGCTGTAGAAGTAATGTTATTTCTAATGGACCACATGATTTTATTTGTCTTACTAGTTGATTCATTTATCTGTCTCAAATGGGCTCAATCATTTGTAACATAGATCCCAAGATTGTTTTCTACTGTAGTTATCATTAGCTGTTTCCCACATAAAACATAGCTATGGAAGCGATTATTAAAATCCAAATGCGTAACCCTGCTTTTTTTCCAGATTAAAATCCATATCCCACTCAGTAACCCAAGCAGTTACGGTATCTAGATCATGTTAGATAGGCATACAGTCTTCTGTTGTTGCACTAGTGCCACCGATTTTAGTGTCTTCTGCATATTTTACAGACCAGCTATTATGCCCATGAGTCAAATCTGCAATGAATATATAAAAAATAAAAGAGCCCAAGAGTGACCCCGGTGGGGCGCTACTAGTCACAGCACCTTCTGATGAGGAAAACATAGAAAAATACAAAAATAGAAATTGCAAGCAGATAAGGACCACTAGGCCCATCTAGTCTGCCCATAAACCCTGTACTTGATTACAGCTTTTGACCCTCCCTCTGCCATACCTCTATGGTTTCCCTATGCTTGTCCCATGCATGTTTAAATCCAACCACAGTGCCTGCTCCCACCCACCCCATGGCAGTCCATTCCATGCATCCATCACACTCTATGTGAAGAATAACTTCCTCACATTCCCTTTTAAACTGACACCTGCCAATTTCATGTCATGCCCCCTCATTCTTGTACTCCTCCTGTACTGGAAGATGTCTCCCCCTGTACCTTGTTTATGCTCTTGAGGTACTTGAATATTTCTATCACATCCCCTCTCTCCATCCTCTCCTCCAGCGAATACATATTGAGGTCCCTTTATCTCTCTTTGTACATTTTATGGTACAAGCCCCGTACCTTCTAAGTGACCCTTCTGTGGACTGTCTCCAGCCTGTTAATGTCCTTTTGAAGGTGCAGCCTCTAGAACTGCACACAATACTTCATGTGAGGCCTGAGCAGGGTTTTATATAATGGCATCACTACTCTTCTGCTGGTGATACCCCTGCCTATGCACCTCAACATGCCACTGGCCTTCCTGGCTGCTCTTGTACTCTGCTTTGACATTTTCAGATCATCTGAAACAATAATGTCCAGGTTCTTTTTCCTTGGTGACTGTCAGCAACCCCCCCCCCCATGTCCTGTAGCTCTCTCCAGGGTTTCTATGCCCCAAGTGAATAATTTTGTGCTGCTTTGAATTTAACCTCAGTTGCCACTCTTTAGGCCATTTCTCAAACTTCCCCAAGTCCTTCCTCATTTTCTCCACCCCACCTGGTGTATCCACCCTGTTACAGATCTTGGTGTCATCTGCAAACAGGCAGACCTTTCCTTCTAGCCCCTCTGCAATGTCACTAATGAAGACATTGAACAGGACTGGCCCAAGGACCAATCCCTGAGGTACCCTGCTTGTCAGACCCCCCCCCCAGATTGTACCCCATTTACCACTACCCTCTGCCTCCTGTCAATTATCCAATTCCTAACCAAGTTTACCACTTTTTCTCCCATGCCCAGACTACCCATCTTGTTAACCAGCCTCTTATGTGAGACAGTGTCGAAGGCTTTGCTGAAATCGAGGAAGGAGTTGTCCACTGCCCCCCCAATTTACTTCCTTCATCACCCAGTCAAAGAACTCTATCAGATTTGTCTGACATGACCTAACCACTCTGAAACCATGCTGGCTAGGGTCCTGGGCACAGATGGCTTCCAGATTTCCCACTATCATTTCTTTAAGTAGTGCCTCCATGATCTTCCCCACTATTGAGGTGCGGCTGACTGGCCTTTAGTTTCCAGCTTCCATGGGAACACCATTAACCACTACCCCTCTGTGTTCTATCACGCAACCAATCAGGTACCCATTTTATTATTTTGTGGTTAACCCCTCTATATATATATATTTTTTTTTTTCTTATGGCTCTATAGGGAACTAGGTCAAAGGTCTTGCTAAAATCTACAAAGCGTACACCACAGGGTGTCTTCATATGTAGTTTTCTGCTGACCTTTTCATAGAAACGTGGGAGATTTGTAAGACAGGATTGGCCCTTGGTGAAACCATGCTGCTCATGGTCAATATTTCCTAATGATGACATCACTTTGTCTTTTATAATACTCTAGATGTTTATACACAATAGATGTAAGAATAATTGGTTTATACTTTTCAACAAACTGTCTATTGCCTTTTTTAAAGAAAGGTGTTATTTTGGCCATCTTTCATTCCTTAGATACCTCACCATTATTAAGGCTTCTTTCAAACAATAATTTCAAGGGATATAAAAGGTTCTTTGTATTAGTTTAATCATGGCACAGTACCAATTATATCTATTCCAAGGGAGCAGTCTGCTTTGTTATTGCAAACTGTATTATTAATCTCTTCCTCTGAGATAGTTATATATCCATTTATGCTATCCGCAGTAAGAATGGGAAAATTTTCTTTTTTGCTGTAAACGGTACAAAAATATTTATTGAATAGCTCTACCATTTCTTCTACTGTATTTACAACAGCAGTATTATAAGTTAATGGTCAAAGGCTACACTTAGTTTGCTTTAAATGGTTAATGTAGCAGTAAACAGTTTTTTCCATTGTTTTTTTTTTTTGCATGTATTGCTAAGAATAGTTCCATATTGCTCTTTGCTGTTCTGATCTGCTGCTTGCAGTTTTTTCGTAGTTGTTTAAATTTATTCCAAAGAATGGATGTATGATTTTTCTTATAATCATTGAAAACCTTATATTTTTTATTACTTAGTTTTTTTTAATCTTTTTTAAGCTACTTAGGTTTTCATCTGTTGTCATTTCTTATTTTCATGTATTTAGCAAAGAAATATTACTAATTTCAAATATACTCATTTTTATTTGTTTCCACATTTCCTCAGCATTGTGATTTGCTAATAGGAGATGCTGTTTTGTCTCTGATACAGCTGAATTTATTTTATATATAATTTGTAATCTAAATATTAGAAACTAATTTGCCATGCACATACTGTATATGGAATACTAAATGTATTTATTTATTGTTGTTCTCATTAGAAAACAAGTGCAAATACTGTATGTACAAAGTCTTTCCTGGTGAAGTGACTTTCTGTCATGAAACATTAAAATATTACAATCATTAACTTGTTTTTAAAAAATAAAACAGCTTGTTGAGTGAGGCTGTTTTATGTGTACAGATGTTGCAAAATAAAATTTCTCAGGTAATATTGCAGCGGAATCAGCAATTTTGCCATGCAAAATATTTTGCAAAATTCTGCAGTTCCATGAAACATTTTGCACTGCATGAACTTACGAAATTTCACCGCAAAATGCAAAATTTCACCCGAAATAGTGAAATTTCACCCGCACATGGCAATTTTTGGCAATTCATGGGCAAAATTTCACAATTTTCAGGTGTAATTTTGCATTTTTAGGTGAAATTTTGCAATTGTCTGGTGAAATTTCACATTTCTGGGCAAACTTTTGCATTTCACACCCACAAACTATTTTGTGAAATGCATGAATTTCATAAAATATTTTGCGTAGCGAAATTTCTCAATTTTGCACAACATTACTTATGTTGGTGCTATAGTCTGAGATGTGTGCTTTGAAGTGGTTATTGTGTGTGTATTTGAGGACTTTGTAGAAGAAAAAAGAACAACAAATGTGTTAAAAGTAATACCTTTTTTGGGCTAACAAAATTATTTCTGAGACTAGCTTTCGAGAGATAATGCTCTCTTCTTCAGGTCATGTCAGTATGACAGATTATTATCTCTTGAAAGCTAGTCTCAGAAAAAATTTTGTTAGTGCAATAAAAGCTATCACCTGCAACATATATATTTTTTTTCTTCATCTAGATTGTCAAATGGACTAACATGTTACTGCATTTCTTTTTTTTTTGTTTAGTGTGCTGTTTACCTGCTGCCAGCGTTGGGACCATCTGCCAAGTCACGGACCTCATTGCCCCCCACTACCACATGAGCCACAACTCCCCCATGCATCCTGGCTTGCCCCCCAGGGTAGGGCTGTGGCACCGGCCAAGGTGTTTAGAACATCGGATTGGGGGAGTTGGTCTGGGGGCTGAGTAGAAGCACTGAGGTGGGCATCATATAAGCACTGGCTGCATCATTTTTTGTCCCCTAGAGGATTTTTCATGGGGGTGGGAACAGGCAATGACATCCCACATCTGCCCACCACCTGGCTATCCAGACACCAGCTGCTGTAGTACCCCAGGCCTGCACCAGGGTTCCATCATGCACTAGACATTCTCCACACCCTCCCCCCCAGTGAAGGAGAGCAGTCCATGGGATGTTCCATCCTTCTACCCCTGGCTGGCCCTCTGACAACCCAGGTCCATTGCCGAACCCGGGTAGCTGGCTTTGCAAATGGAAATCCAACTGCTGCACCGACGGGCCAGCCCTATGCTACTGCATTTCTTTTTTCAAACATACATGGATACTGGAAGCAATGGACAGTTTAGCTTCTTCAAACAGTGTTGGGTGGTAAGAGCTGTGGGTTTTGCATTAATAATGTTGTTTTTTATGAATCTGGCTATTGCATGCAATGGGAAGATTGAGCAAGCTTTCTTCTTTCAATTTGGAGAGAAAGGTTCTCATGCAGTTGATTTAAGTTGCATGATGATCTTTCAGGGGTGATTACTTTTATGGAGATGGCATGTGGTTACATTTGATTTGCATAGTGTAGAATGCAGAGGGCTGAGACATCATCTATGTCTGGTTTTCAGTTGAACCAAAAATAGCTACACATGGGAAACTATTGGAATGACCAAGCAGTGTACTACTAAAATAGATGTTCTTATGAGTTTAAAATAAAAGGAAACATAACAAAACAACAAAAGGAAATAAGTGGTTCAGCCAAAGGGTAATTACCACATGGAACTCATTCCCGGAAAGTGTAGTCATGAGTAAAACATTGGATGCTTTTAAAACTCACTTGATCAATACATGGATAGCAAGAAATATGAGTTTTCCCACTGAAAAGTGGTGAGTTAACAAAAGATCATAGACCTTCTAACTCATACAACACCTATGATCCTAGGATCCTAACCTTTGGGATGGGGGTTATTCTTTGTGTAAAGTTTTCATAAGAAGTGGTAGTATTGACTTTTTTCAAAGAAGAAAAAAGAGAGAATGAAAATCTTAGAAGACAAGGAAAAAGAACATAAAGATCTAGAACTGAAACACAAATCATGCAGATCCAGGAATTATTCCTTGCTACTGGGTGTAGCATAGCAACTTTATGTTATGAGATCAACTCTTCAAATAATGGAAAGGTGAAAAATACTTTAACCTGTCTGAAGCAATAACATTGGAAATCTGGTGAAAATGCAGGAAAACTCTGAACATGAAGACTTAAACAGATTTAATTTTAAGCATGAGAGACAATAAGGGGGAAAATTGAACAACATTCTCCTTCCTGCAGCCCCCATCTGGATGGCCCTCCCTTGTGCAGTCACCCAACATCTCCGGGACTTACCTGTGCTCTCTCATGACTTGCCTCTAAGGGTATAGTCAGGAGGACTTGCCATTGTATCCCCACAGAAGCAGGATCCAGTGTGGTGCCCAGTTGGTGGTGTCAGACGTGTGGGAGGCCATATATTGTACTGCTCTGATAGGATATTTTTACTCCTGTCCAGTTTTGTTTTGCCTCCGGGATATTGATGTACAGTGATGTAAAGCATCTGCAAATGTTCCTCACTCTTCTAGGCCTCCCATTTGCCATGACTCCTAGCCTCCACTAGGAATAAGGCACACTGCCGAAGGCGTAATCCCCCCACCCCAAGGAGAGGAGATCAGTCCTCCAGACACTTGATTTTCTCCCCCTGGTCAACCCCCATCAACTCAGGTTCACTCCTGAACCCTGTTCATTGATGTGGCAGGCAGTAGCACTGCCACTGTACCACCGGATTTGCCAATAGTCTAATTGTAAAATGTTTCAAAAACCTCTACCAAAGCAAGACCTCATCTACTTGAGATTTCATTAAAGAGCACCTGAGTGAGTAACTGTAGGTCTGACAAAAATGAGTGGCTCCAAATATAACATGATGAAAGAACAAATTAACAAGCAAGAAGCTCCTATAGCAATTAAAAGCCTCCCAAATGGCAACACCAGCATTAGATGGAATTACAGGTGATTTGTGTTTAAAGCAGGAGAACCCTACTCTATTTTTATGAATAATTCCTCAGTACTGCTAATAAGGAATAAGTGGTGATACTGTAAATGTGCTAGTGTGGGCTAGTGGTTTGAGCACTGGCTTGAGAGCCAGAAGATCTCAGGTTCAGACCCCACTAAATACTAACTGTGCATCATTGGGAAAGTCACTAAAGCTCATAGTGCTCCAGTACATGTAGCTGAGTATTGACCTCCACCCAGTTTGAGATCTTACCTTTCAGTCCTCTGGGGCCTCCAGCAGTTCCAAACCTCCTACCAGATATAGTTCTTCATTCAGTTCCCAGCCTGAGACTTGTATACAGCAGTGGCCAGGCAGGAAGGAGGAGAGTTTTCAGAGCAGTAGGGTATATTTGGATTTTGGATCTCACTGCTACACTTGAGGGACAGGATTTGGCAAGCTCTCGTGCAGCAGGGAAGTTTTCTAGTGCCAGACAGGTAGAGAGGGGAAAGGAGGTCAAATTAAGAAGTGCTTCTAGGTACATTAATAAAACAGCAACAGTTGCCATTCATAACACACACACAAAAAATATAACCAAACATTGCAAAAGCCATGCTTCTTTACCCGTGACCCCATGGGAATTATGGAATACATCTGGCAGCCTATAGCAAGCTTAGGATCATTTACTGGAAAGCATACATGTTCATTGATCAGATAGCTAAGCCTGTGAATTTCAGCCAATTAGGAGCCAGCAGTGTGAGCTTATAAAACTCTGTGGAGTCAAGGAACCTCTGCTGGTCCTGCTTTTGTCTAATGGGAAGCAGAGGGACTGCCAGTGTCCTGTGAGGGGCTGCTAGGCCAGACAGAATGTGAACATTTAGCTGTATTGGAGGAAGCAGCTCCTCAGGAGCTGGTAAGGAGAAAGGCTAACTTGTTGGCAACTAAGCAGGTTTGCTTAAGACACTCTTCCCCATAAAAAGTAATTTTTCCCCATCCACCAGATACTGAGAATGGTTTTGGGCCAATCCCTGCAGGAAGTAATTGGAAACCAGTAGAGAGGTTTGAGAGTGATTAAGTGGAAGCAATTAATGCAGCCATCAGCTTTAGAAACATAGAAACAGCCACCACAAGGAGTAGAAGTCCCCCTCAAGGGGCAGAAGAGAGAGAGAGAGAGGAAACATCCCCACCAAGGGGTGAAGGGTGATGTCATTTGGCAAAGGGTAGTTGCTCAACAATAGCTCACACCTGCAAGACCCTTGTGATACAGTAATAGCTGAGAAACTGTGAAGAGGGATTGCATCAGGACTGTAGCTTCTGCTAAACCAGGAGAACAGCATTCTACAGCCAAGCTTTTGGGGGTCTGAGTTGCTCTTCAAACCATGAATGCCTGGGCAGCTTCAACCTATTAATTAAATAGTTCACCAAGACCTGGGTCCAACAGAAGCCCTGGGCATGACAGTGTCAGTTTTGAGAGTGCCCAGACAGATGACCTCTGTTTAGGCCCTTAAGCTTTGTTTCAGATTACAAAGAGATATCACTTCTATTTTGAACTCTGTAATATTGCATTCAATATACATTGTCAATTACAAGCACCAGGCCTGCAATAATTCTTCAACTACAGTATCCACTAGCATTAGAAGAGCTCCCTAGAGATGATGGGAAAAGTATTACTTATGTACCAGGTAGTTAAAGACAATGTGGGACTGACTGGGGGAAGATGGTATATTGTGTGCATGGAGCTGCATATTATCAGTTGTTGTTTGAATTAACCCTACCGTTTTCTATCCCAGACCCTTGCTCCAGCCCTTCCTAATAAACACTGTCATTAGTTTTGCTTTTTGCTCCTGTAAACTACTGTTTATTGCCTGGTCATTGTTTTATTGCACTGTGATCTGGGACTGTATAGTACTATAAAATATATTGTTTCCTGCGGGGGTGGGGGGTAACACCCTGAGTGCTAGCCGGTACAGTATTTCAAGGGGATTTCCTAGGTGGCAGTAACTTAGCACTTATTAATTGCCCAGCTAAGAACACCCAAATCCAGGCCCCTCACTTCAAAGGTTAAAAAGCTAAAGCCCCATCCAAGTCATTGGTAGACAGGGCAAAACACCCTGTGAACCTGAGAGGAC
The DNA here is from genome assembly GCA_016271365.2 of Neoceratodus forsteri. Lineage (NCBI taxonomy): Eukaryota > Metazoa > Chordata > Ceratodontiformes > Ceratodontidae > Neoceratodus > Neoceratodus forsteri. Next base: position 112,662,378 of record JADMNL010000033.1, read on the forward strand.
GACTAATATGCAGAAATGGGTAGAAGAAGGATCCCACTGAAAATTAGACTGCATCACTGGTGGGCTATCCTGGATATATAATCACAAATAAATATAATAAATACCAAAACATAATGAAATATAAGTTGAATTGTATCTGAATATCATATTTTAAAACATTTCTGCTTACAAGCAAATCACTTTAATATCAGATCAGTGGAACAAAAAAAAGGTCAGAATTAATAACTTCTCTCCTGTTCAAAGGATTCAGCCAGAGTCTTGAAAGGGACTAATCACACTCTATATATAGTACAGCTGTTCAGATTCAGACATATGACCACTGTATAGAGAGCAGGTGTTGCACAGATTCAAAGCGACCTGTCTAATCCAACCTCCAGCCAGATTTGAAACCCTTGGAAAAGAGTGCAAAACTCTGGGAAAAACATATGCAGTGTTAGTTATATAATAAACCACATTTTGACAGAATGAAACACACACTAATACCAATAATCTCCTCACTCGGATTCCTACATCCACTTGCCAAAAATGGCTTTTTATTTCCAAGATGCAGAGTGCCTCTTATGAGCTGGAGTGTAGCATACAGCTTTTTTTTTGCAGTTAATATTTTGCAGCAATGCTGGGAGGAGGGGTGAGAGGGAAGCGAAAAGCAGAGTTTATCCTCTGTAATCCATGCCCTCAGGGGGCCGGCTAGCACAAGCCACACTATGTTTAAAAATAATCCCTCAGATATTGTGCAGAAAGGAAAATCTGATGAAGCCCGCTGTAGCCTGTGTATTTGCTAGGGATGTGCTGCTAGTAACTGATTCAAGCCACAGTTAATATAGCTAAAGACAGTTCTGGAATTAAACAAGGATTTGACCTCTGAACTCATGCTCACTGTGGACTGCTTTGGCCCTGTAATGTGATTCAGTGCTTTGGATGCTAGGCAGCTGCACTGAGAATCCCTGTTGTCTGCTTGAGCTGTTACATGCTGATACCATCTGATCTGCTTCCCCTGTTCTCAGATTGCATGGACTGCTTGGTCTTCTGTCCTGAGATTCAGTGTGAACTCTTTTGGCACCTCTACTCAGTTTGTCTGAGGACTGCTTGGGCTGATGTACTCAATTTCACTGAGGACTGCATTGACCCCAGTACTGATATTCTGTATGGACTGCCTTTACTTCTGTACACAGATGTGATGCAGACTACTCTGGCCACTGCACAGATTCATTGGATACTAGTTGGGTTCTGTACATTGATGACCTTCAGAATGCTTAGGCTTCTGTAAACAAAAATTTCCGTAGCATGCTTGGGGTCCCTGCACACTAATTTCTTGTAGACTGCTTGTGTCTCTGTATATAGATTCTTTGTTGACTGGTTGTGGCCCATATGCAAGTTTCTTTTGGACAGCTTAGGTCTCTGCATGCAGAAACACTGTGGACTGCTGAGGCTCCTGTAGATTGCCTGTGGTCTGCTTGGCCACTGCTACAGAGATAGCCTGCGGAGCGTGAGGCCCTGTACTCAGATTCCCCATGGTCTCCAATTCCACGTAAATTGCTGGAGGTGCCTATTGATTCCTTATGTACTGATTGAGCAGCTGTGTACAGATTACTCATGACCTTTTTGGAACCCTGTCCAAACATTTAAATTACTTTCTTATTTCAAATGTTTTACCAGGAAAAGCATACTGAGCTGGAAACAGCTCATTTCCAAATTCATTCTGGCAGAGCAGAACAAAGGAGTAGTTCATGTTGGTCGATACAATCAATAGAATAGGGTAACAAAAGAGTGTAGCATTACAAGTCAAGCAACATAATAGAGTAATGAATTAATAAGTGAATTCAAAGAGTAATACAGAAATGGGATAAATATAACTTTGTAGGTGCATCATAAATTAATACAATTGTGATAGAAAATATAACAAATGAAAGGCAGGGCGAAGCAACTTTGATTTCTACTGCACCCATTCCAGATGGGTTAGAGTGCCTTACATGGAGACTAAACAATAACATTTACTGAATAATAAATAAATAATAAATACAACCATAACTACAAACAATAAGAACAGCAGGCAAGCTGAAAGTAATGTGTTGTCAGAGCTCCCTTGAAGGCATCCACTGTGCAAGTCGACTGAACACTAGGTTGAAGCAAGTTCCACAGAACAAGAGTGGCTATTCCAAAAGCTCTATTACCTGAGAGTTTGAATCAGGAGTGAGAGACAGTCCATTTGTGGTGGGATGGGGGCATAGAGTGCCCCTCCAGCACCACAGAGGACAACAGACACCAGGGGAGGGGCAGAGGATCCGAGCTAGACTGGCTCACACAGACAGCCAATCCCAGCTTGGACACACCTCTCTCTCCACATTTTCAGCCAATCAGGGAGCTGTCTACAGCAACCAGGGAGAAGGAGGGATCAGGTCCGGGCTTTTAAATAGTCCAATACAGATCTGCAGCAGGCTGTTTTTGGCTGTAAGGGGGCATGGAATGGCCACCCCGGCACCATAGTGGACAACAGGCACTGGGGGAGTGGTGGATGAGGGGCGCTAGACCGGCTCACACAGAAAGCCAATCCCAGCTCAGTCACACCTCTCTCCACATTTGCAGTCAATTGGAGAGCTGCCTATAACGACCAGGAAGAAGGAGGAATCAGACAGGGGCTTTTAAATAGCCTGATATAGATCAGAGTGGCAGCAGCCTATTCTTGGCAGAAAGGGGGCATGGAGCAGCCCCCCCACCACCACCACCACAGAGGAAAACAGACATCGCTGGAGCGGCAGAGGAGCGAAGTTAGACTGGCTCACACAGGGAGCCAATACCAGCTGGGCCACACCTCTCTTCACATTGCAGCCAATCAGAAGGATGCCTACAGCAACCAGGAAGCAGCAAAGACCTATATAAGGAGCAGGCCATCGAGCCCCCCCCCCCGCATGAAGGACCCAAGTGAAAAGGACAGAGGCGTCTGCACTGCAGCAATGGGGGAGAGGAGCAGTGTAGGAATGGAGTAGGTGTCTGGCATCAGCAGGCATCCACAGGAGGAAGCAGGAAGCAGGAAAGGAAGCGGTCTGTCTGATAACTGAGGTAAGATTCCTGTTCACTTCTGTGTAGCTCACACACCACAAGGGTGAGTTGATAGTCAAGGGTAGACTAAATTTGGGATTAGGTTAAACACCCTTGCTAGGGTAGGGGTAAAAAGGGTAAAATGAATTACGCATTTACACATTGTCTGTATTGATGGTTGTTGTTAAAATTTTAAACTAATAAAGCTTACTAAATAAAAAAAGGGTAAAATGAAAGGGATTGTGGCTAGTGAGGTGTAGACTAAAATTGGGAATAGGTAAAACACCCTATCTTCGGTAGGGTACAAAAGGGTAAAAAAAAAAAGGAGGGTAAGGGGAAACACTAGCTAAGAACTATCCAGGTTAGGCAACAAGGTTATAGGAGGTATAAGTGCTGGTGCCTCAGTAGGTAAAGCAGGGGTGGATTAAGAAAGAAATACTAATACTACAGGGTACTACTAGCTGAGCAGGGTAACAGGGTAAACCCTAGCAGGGGAAAATGGACCACGTTTTCAGGGGAGACAGAGTAGAGGGACTGCTAGGAGTGTTGCAGTGTAGTGGCTATAGGGCAGTAGTTTTCAGAGAGACCTTCTGGAGGCTACAGTGCTGCCCAATCTGCATACACTTCTCTGGGTTTAGGGAGGGGTTTGCCAGACTCCAGGCTGAGTTGGCTAGGATTCAGGGGACATCCTCCCCCACCCAAGGACCACCAAGTCTGTAACTGTTACCTAAGAGAGTGCCAAGGAGGAGGAGCAGCTGGACTACAGTGGGCTCTGGGAGGGTGAGGATGGTGGGTCGGGGTACATTACCCACCCAGTTCCACTACACAATTCCTATGCCACTCTGGTGAGGTGGGACTCTCCCATGGAGGCACCGGTAGTACACACCAGGGAGGATGTAGGGGTCCTCTGTAGTGGAGACCCGAGGAGGGTGGAAGAGGACCCCAGAGAAAGAGGAAGCAACTCTCAGTGGGAACTCAATTGTCAGAGGCACGGATTTTGGAACAGGAAAGGAGAGGGAGGTTAGATACCTAAGCAGTGCCACGGCTCAGAGGGATTGAAAGCACATCCTGAGGATTGCTAGGGCAGCAGGAGGAGAGGGAAATCTTGATGCAATTGTCCACCAGGGGACAAATGACTTGACTGGGGAGGAGGCTATTATAGTGCAGGAGGAGCTCAGGGAGTTGGGGAAGGGTCTTAGGCATGTACAGTAGCAACTTCAGTGACTTTATCTAAGTTGCTGCCTCTCTACAACAGGGGGAGGAAGAGGTACTCAATAGCAGGATCTTCAACTTATAGTTGAAAGAGTTGTGCAGAAAGGAGAGGTTTGGCCACATTGGGGACTGGGGTCCCACCTGGAGGAATAAGGGCCTATACAGAGGAGATGACCTGCATCCATCCAGAAGGGGAACCACAGTCCTCAGTGAATGGGTTAAATTTCACTTTGGTAAACATTTACACTAGCTGGGGTGTGAGAGGAAGCGAAGCATTAACTGCCCCACAGGTTGAAGCAGTCCATAGGGAAAACCCCAAGGGAGAGAAATCCCTAAGGTCACCTATTAATGAGAAAAACAAAATGGTAGTAATGAAGGGAGATGGGAATGAGAGCAAAGGGAGTAAGGAAAGAGGGGAAAAAGGGAAAAAGGGGGGTTGACAAGGGCACTGGGTCCAAACAGTGCCGACAACAATAGCATCAGCATGGTGCACATGGTCAAAATGGTGCCATTCTTTTTTTGTGGGGGGTTTTGCACCCCCTGATGCAGGGGGCCCTGACCCCGCAGCCCCCAGACTTAAATATTATCACTCCTGGGGGGAGCGGGGGAGCAGATCACGGGGCAAGTTAAATTTCTGGGGCCATGGAATACTGGCCCCTTGAAAAAAAAAGTCTCAATGTGAGTAAAATGAATGGAGACCAGGATTAGAACCCTGGTCTCCAGCCAGCACTATTCCGATTGCTCTATGCACAGCCACACCATGGGAGCAGCTCAGCTAGCTTCCTGGATTCTGGTGCCCTTGTTTCCTCCTTGACCATAGACGATGATGAGGGGAGTGCCTGCAAGCGCTGTAAATCCTCTCGCTCTCCTGAGAAGTAGTGCTATACAGGCTAGTGCTCAGTTAACTGGCGCTATTCTGGTAGCACTAATCTAACCAGATACCACTGAGGAGCAGGGAAGTAGCAAAATCTGCAAATGCTTGTAGTCTGGGAAATAAAATTCCAGACCTAGAGGATGTTACAGCAGAGGCTGACATTGATGTTATTGCCATTACCAAGTAATGGTGCACTGAGAACTATGACTGGGATAAACTGCACCAAGCTATATTCTGTTCAGGAAAGACAGAGTTGGAAGGAGAGGAGGTGGAGGAGTTATGTTTTATGTGCAAGAAAGCATAGTAGTGACACAAATACAGGGAATACAGGGAGAGGCAGAGGTACTGTGGGTCACCCTAGAGGCAGGGAATGGTGGAGCCGCTGTTCAGACTGGTGTGATCTACAGACTTCTAGTGAGTGGTGGTGGTGGAGGGGGGGTTGGATAAGGTTCTGGTGGAAACCATCCAAAAGATTGCAAATAGGGCTGGCCCGGTGTTGTGGAGTGCTGAGGCATCGATTTCTTACCTCCTGCCATGCTGGCAACCTATGTTCATAGTGCAAGTGGGTCACCATGGGTCAGCCGGGTGGGAGAGGATTGAGCATGTGGAGGACAGCTCTCCTCTCCCAGTGAGGGAGGGGAAAAGGAGGCCATCATTTGTCTGACACCTAGCGGTGTTGGAGTGCCTGGGTCCCGCAAGCAATGGGGTGGGAGGGAGGCAGAGTAGTCAGCCAGCATGCTGTGGGCAGAAATGCACACAACTCGGACATTGCCGACACCATATGCTCCTCCTTCCATGGGGGGGTGAAAATAGGAGGAGAAACACAGGTCCTTGGTGTGTCGGATAACTGCCGATCCCTGCAGGCCCTGACCCCGATAAAGCAGGCACCTCCAGAACTGGATCCTTTTCTGTGGGAGTTAGGGTTCCACACCACCCCACTGTGGAGGGTAAGCCATGGAGGAAGAAGAAGGAGGTGGCACTGTACAGTTGGGTGGATGGAGCTGGGGTGTCAGCAAGAACATGGGCAGCCCAGAATGGGAAAAAGAAAGCATATAAAAAAACAAGATGGCAAATAAGGGGGCGGTGCTGCTGGTGGGGGACTTCAGTCTGTCGGATGTAGATGGAAGCCTCCCAGCTGCAACATCAGCATCAACTAGGAGCAGGGACATCCTGGACTCCCTGCAGGGGCATTCCTCAGGCAACTAGTAAGTGAGCCCATTCATAATGTGGCAATACTGGACCTTGTACTCACTAACAGGGACAGTGTTGCAGACATCATGGTAGGAGGCCACCTAGAGACCAGTGATCACCATACAGTGTGGTTCAATATAAAAACTGTGGTAGAATCAAACCACACAAGGCCGAGGGTCCTGGACTTCAGAAGGGCCAATTTTAAAAAGATGGGTGAATGCCTCAGGAATACCCTGGTTGGGGGGGGAACTTGGGTGGAGTGGAGGAACAGTGGGCAAAGACAAAAGGGGCACAGTGAAGGCAACACACCTCTGTGTCAGGCAAGTGAGCAAAAGCTACAGGAATAAATAAACTACTATGGTTCTCTAAAGAGGCAGTTGGGAAGCTAAGGTCAAAAACATCAGCATTCAGGAGGTATAAGAAGACACAGAGGGAGGAGGATAGGAATGTGTATCATGTGGAGGCAGGGAAAGCAGTAAGGAGTGCAAAGGTGCAAATGAAGGATTGAATAGCCAAGGCAGTAATGAAAGGGGACAAGACATTTTTCAGGTATGTAAGTGAAAACAGGAAGACCAGGGGAAGGACTGTAAAGCTAAGAAAGTAAGGGGGGATTGGGTGGAGGGGTACCAGGAAAAAGCAGACATTCTGAACAAATACTTTTGTTCAGTATTCACAGGGGAAAGGGGAGGTGAGGGCTCACAGAAAAGTAACAGGAACATTGAAGGAAGGTAGTTGGACACTAGTCAATTTTCAGAGGAGAGAGTCCTGAAGGAGCCTGTAAATCTGAAAGTGGACAAGGCAATGGAGTCAGATGGGGCACGTCGAAGGATATTGAGGGAGCTCAGGAAGGTACCGGATGCACCTCTGACAGTCCTGTTCAACCACTTACTGGAGATGGGAGTGGTCACTGAGGAAGGTTAGATGTAGTCTCACTTCACAAAAGTAGTAGCAGGGAAGAGGCTGGCAAATACAGGTCAGTCAGCCTGACTTTGGTGGTGGGGAAATTAATGGAATCACTACTGAAGGAAATGATTGTGGAAAAGCTATTATCCAGCAGCTTGAAAGAACAGAGGCAGCATGGATCCACAGAGGGGAGGCCATGTCAAATGAATCTGATAGATTTCTTTGTCTGGGTGACCACAGAACTGGATCAGGATGGAGCGGTGGATGTGGCTTACCTAGATTTCAGTAAGGCCTTCAACACCATTCCACATAGGAGATTTGTAAGCAAGCTGAGCAGCCTAGAAGTGGGTCCAAGGGTGATAAATGGGGTAAAAAATTGGTTAGGGGATAGGAGACAGAGGCTGGCAGTAAATGGAGTTCACTCCAAGGAAGGGAAGGTGACCAGAGGGATGCCTCAGGGATCAATACTGGGAAGGATCCTCTGTAATGTCTTTATTAGTGACATTGCAGAGTGGCTGGATGGGAAGATTTGCCTTTCTGTGGATGACATTAAAATCTGCAATAGCGTAGACATGCCAGAAGGGGTGGAAACATGTTTAGTGATCAGAGAAAGTTAGAGGAGTGGTGAGGACTGGCGTTAGAGTTTTGGGGTTCCCCAACGAGACAAGTCATGATGCCTTTCCCCAACCCAAACATACTTCATCTTTTACTATGTCCAAAATGCAGATTTTATTTTCAATACAACCAGTTACATATTTGTGTTTTTAGGGGGTGGTGGCATTGTTAGTCTTTGGGGCCCCACTGTCCGTCCAATAAATGTCTGTTCATCAACCTCTGAGTGGATGGGGCATACCTTATTGAGTAATGTCATGATGTTATAACACCACAAGAAAAGGCTTCAAAGAGCCTAGTGATGCCTTTTGGTGCTGTTTTACATTCAACATGAATAATAATTAAAAATAAATTAAAATGGTACTCTGGATCTGGCTGGGGGGCCTTCATTAGTAGGGGACCCACAGCAACTGCAGGGTTCGCTGGTGCCTAAAACCAGCTAAGTTTCAATGTGAAAAAGTGCAAAATCATGCACTTGGGGCACAGAAACCCAGGAGCAGAGTACAAAATGGGGGGACTGGTACTGATGACCACTAAACAGAAAAGAGACCTGGGGTAATCATATCTGATGACCTAAAGGTGGTCGGGCAGTGAGACAAGGCAATTAGGAGAGCTAGTGGGATGCTGGTGTGCATAGGGAGGGGTACCACAAGCAGAAAGAGAGAGGTAGTGATACCTCTGTATAAATCACTGATGAGATCTCACCTAGAGTACTGTGTCCAGTTCTGGAGACCTCATCATCAGCAGGACACATACAGAGTGGAGGTGGTCCAGAGGAGGGCAACAAAAATGGTGCAGGGTTTGCATAAAAAGCCATGCGAGGAGAGACTGAGCCCAGTTGTTACTGCATCCCAACAGTTATTTGCAGCTCACAATAAAGATGACCCTACCACTCACACACACTGAGAACAAGGTCAAAGCTGTTTTCAGATCTAGTCTTTTGTACACCATTCTGCTCTAGAAAGCAATCTTTAAAGGTTGACATGAAGTCTGTTTCAGCTCTGCCATTAGCCCGCTTGAGCCACCCATCTACATGTGGGGAGACTGCTATCCCCATTATCACCACTGCATCTGATTTAACTTTTCACATTATTTCCATGGCTAACTGGGCATCATGCTCTGCTAAGCTGTTTTGAAGCCTATATCATACCCATGTGACTCTTTAAGCTTTCTTTTCCCAAATTTAACTCAGATGGCATTCCCGACATTGATTCCCTCCCTTATAAAAAAAATCTCCCCAACCCCTTTCCTATCAGGTCTATCCCTTTTGAAAAGTCAGTAGGTTTTGATTAGTTTGGTTAATTAGGCAGTAAGGAAGGCTGGGGGATACTTACAAAACAGGAAGCTGTTATCCCTCTGTACAGACAGTTTGTGAGACCCCATCTGGAGTACTGCGCCCAGTTCTGGAGACCCCATCTCCACAAGGACACAGACAGGATGGAGGCAGTCCAGAGGAGAGCAACAAAAGTGGTGCAGGATCTACACCAGCAGCCATACGAAGAGAGACTAAAGGAGCTTAATATGTATACCCTTGAGGAAAGAAGGGAGAGGGGGGACATGATAGAAACTTTCAAGTACCTCAAGGAAATCAACAAAGTCCAAGATGGTAGCATCTTTCAGAAAAAGAGCTGTGCAAGAACAAGGGTGCACAATTTGAAAATAGAGGGGGGGGGACAGCTCAGGGGTAATGTGAGGAAGTATTTTTTCACAGAGAGGGTGGTGGACACAAGGAACAGCCTTTCTGAGGAGGGTCAAATACAGTGGGGGAATTCAAGAATGCATGGGACAGATATAAGGCAATTCTAGTAGGGGGTAGGAGGAAGTAGTCTGTTGGTTAGCTAGAATCTGCAGCTTATCCAATAGGTAGGGAAATGGGCAGACTGGGTCGGCCAAGTGGTCCTTATCTGCCATCAAAGTCTATGTAATTAGATAATCCTGACCACTAAATAGGTGTCTGCAGTATTCACTGTCTAGCAGCTGCTTTTACCTGTGCAAAATGTGCTTCTTTGTCACTAGTGGTGGTTTCCCGTCTGCCATGATATCATCCAACCTAAGACCTGTGCTGTCAGTCATTTACATTTCACCAGCCCTAATAAAACTGTTTCAAGTCCACTGAGTCCAGTAACACATTTTCTGGCAGAACACAGGACTCAGCTGTGTGGGACATCTCTCTTAAGTATTCAATGCACCTGCTGAGCTAATAAAACCTGTTGAGGAAACAGTATCCTATTCTTTTGGACGTCTGCCTGGTGGAATATTTTATGTTCCACCCAACTCTTTTGAAAGCTGCTGTGGTCAGCAATTCCTTTTTACCCATGTTGCTTGCTTTGGATGCAGGTTTTTGTAAGTTGGGGCTGTCTATAGGTAGGTCATTCATTTGTGCGCATGTACACTGAAATTCAGGGATGCCAGCGCTGCATCTACTGTACTATAATGCACCATTAATACTCTTCAATATTTTTTTATAAGCACAAGTTACTGTACTCCAGAGGATGCAGTGCAACATTAATGTTATAAATACTGCATTCTTGTGAAGAATGAAGGCACTCAACTATACCTCATGCCTCACAAGACGTTTTGGGTTTGAGGTAATTATTGTATAACTACATGAGAACTGTCATTGCATAATAAGAGAACTAGGGATGGTATTTCCAAAAGTGCTCAATTATGATGCAGTTGCATCAAAGCATGCACATTTGCATCATAAGATGTGATGAATAGTTGCGCTGTATTTTGATAGCTGTGTCAAAACCAACATGTGCAAGATAAACTTGCATCATCCTGTAATTGCAGCTTATTTATGGGCTGCATCATAGCTGATTTCACTTTTGCACCATTAACCTGGATGCAAGCACCAGTGCAGCAGATTGTGGTGCAATCATCTTCTACTAGTACACTAGCATTCCCATCTGATGGAAAGGCAGTGGTGACTTGCAACGTAAAAGTGAGGCAACATGCTGTTGCATTGGTGGCAACTCTTTGAAACTAGAGGTTAGTATTTTTTTAACTCTAGCTGTCTTTGCCTATCTCTCTTTACCCATAGCTATACATTTTTATGTTAGAGGTCTTCAACAGCACACATTCTGGCTGCCACCACCCATATTCAGTTATTTACTGTGAAAGCTCTTAAGGTATTATTTAAAAATGTAATGGATGCACCATGTGCATCAATACATCTTAATGTGACACTGATAATGTGAAATGCTTTGAATTATGAAATGCCGGTGTGAATACGTCAATATTTTATCTGTCTTAGTTTCAGAAGCCTCCCCGAGTTGAGCCTCAGCTAGCAGCATCATGGTTTGCTTTTGCAATTGACCAAGAATACTCTGATTAGTATTCAGAGTTCTATAGGGCATAATTAGACACTTCCTCCCTAAGTTCAAGCAGGGTTCATTGTCGTGGCTTTTGTACTTTATCTGCATGGTGATTGGCTGTGTTAATTAAGAATGGATATTCAAGGCACGGCTTTAAGTAAAATGCTTCAACAAGCTCAGAGAGTGATGATGATTTTGCTGCAGTGATGACTGTACAACAGGTTTGATTTAGCTACAGGCTTGTTTTTCTGCCTCCTTGAGGGAACACATGCTGTGACTATCAACGGAGATCTCAAAGCAGTCTGATAAATCACTGCTATAATCCTCATTTGTTCATTTAATTATTATAAATCATTATCATTCATAGCCCATCAGGAGTGTTAATTTCCAAACTTTTCAGGTACTCTTACAGCCATTAGAAGGTGTTTCATGCAAACAGTTCTAAAATTCTGAAGTTCAGTTTATTTATCATAGTCCATTTCCCAGTGGTTTCTTTAAGTGTCTGCAAAGTAAAGCCTTTTGATTTTTATTTCAAATTCCTGTTTATGAAAACAGAAATCTTCAACATGATTTAAATATGTTTATACACTATGTAGAGTTCATGTGCCTCTTATGGTTTAAATGTGTTAATTATTTGTAATGTTGGAGCAGAAAAGGCACACTAAGTTGTAATAGTTTCTTTCCAGATGCGTCCTCGGGCAGGGATACATGAACCTGTTTTATTGACATTTCTTTTTGAGTTTTTTCTCAAGTTCATTGTGTGTCAGAACTGTGCAGCTTCACTATGTAGTTCTCTTACTCAAAGAACTTGAGAATGCAGTGTTTTAAAATATGCAGAATTATATATATCAACATATATGTATAAAGGTTAGATTTCATAAAACTTCTAAAGCTCTAAGGTGACATTGTGAGGGTAGGGTTCCACCTGAGTTGGTTCCTATGCTGTGAATGCCTGCTTGCATTCTGTTTGTTTGTTTCCTGGACTTTTGCTACATGTGAGTTTTTGGCTAATGGTTGAACACTGCGTCGGCACTTTGTTTGAACAGGCTCATTCACTGTTTTGGAAGATTGCAACAGCGATCCAGCCTCTTCTTTGGAGCTTTAGAAGTCTTATGAACTGTAACCTTTATACGGGTGCCAGTCCTCCATCCTGTTCACGTTTCATATTTTTGACCTTGACACTGTTCTTCCCAGTTGCGGTCATACCCTGCATTGCTTTCTTCTTGATATATAAACATATATGCAGACCCTTTTGCTCAGCTCCACCCCAACAGTGTCCCCAGTGTAATAACCCTCAGAGAGACAATGCCACACAGTGGCAACCTCTGATGAAGGAAAAGCTGGACTCAGTACAGTTGGGCAGAGGTGGTGTTAGGCACAAGTGAATTAAGTGGCTGTTTGGAGCACCAGCACAAAAGGGGTGCACTAAAGTAGAAGGTATCAGCACACATCAGCTTAAAATGCAAAACAATATTAATATAAAAAAAACAATTACTGTCATCAACCTTGCATTCATAGAAGTTTTATCACTTTTTGGACATATGCAGGGCAGATGGTGGAGAGGGGCAAAGGGAGTGGTGAAGGGTACCCCAGAAATATTTCTGCTTGGGGTTAGTAGCCCTCTCTGGAGGACAGAAGGGATGGGGTTTATGATAGAAACCTTCAAATACCTGAAGGGGTTCAATACAGGAAACATGGAGGGTCTGCTCAAGTTGAGGGAGAAGGAGACTATGAGAGGCCATAGTCTAAATTAAGCAGGGGGCTGTACAGAGGGGATGCGAGGGGGCATTATTTCATGGAGAGGGTGGTGGCACCCTTGAATGCACTGCTGGGTGATCTGGCAAAATTGGGAAATGTGGGAGGTTTCAAGAAGGGTTGGGACAGGCATAAGGCAATTTTTGTGGGGGGTAGGAAGAAATAGGCTGTTGGTTAAATAGGATCTGCAGCTTATCCTCTAGGTAGGGAAATGGGCAGACTAGGTGGGCCAATCTGTCCTTATCTGCCATCAAAGTCTATGTTTCTATGGTATGAGGAGGGGTTTTGTTGATCACCAGAGGAGCACAGGGTGGGGAAGTGGTTGAGAGGGGTGAACTAATCGGAGGAGGTAGATCAGCTACTGTGCATTTACTGTGAGTTGCATTGGGCAGACAAGATAGACCGTTAGGTCTAATCTGCTGGCAACTGTCTATGTATGTATGTAAAACCAATCCTCCAGGTGGGTAACAAGGCCCCTGCTTGTCAATGATGAACTTAGTCTAGAGCATTTATTTGACTTACTCTCAGATGGAATGATGTTAGGATCCAGCTCCTCCAGCAACTGTCTTACTAATTGCTTAAAACAGAGGATTCTAAACCTTTGGAGGTTTGAGACCCACATCTATGCCTAACACTTCATATAGGCCCACAATTTTAAAGATGGCAAGTAAAATATATGCAAAGATTACAACCTTTTTTTTAAACATCTAGAGCCCATAATATAAAGTGGCAGACTGCATCGTGCAAGTGCGTCTGGCCATGCAACGCAACTGCCCCGGCCAAAAACAATGGTATGTTCAGAAGATGCACTGTAACAGTGATCGGGCATGTATGGCTGAATATCCTGAACATGCACGATCGTGCAGTGGGGAGATGTGTGGCAGGTGCCCAGAGCCCAGTGTGGAGCATATGGAAGTGTGCAATGTAAAGCCACTTGTGCAATGCGTAGATTTACAATATTCAGTCATGATATGCAAATGGACTCATTGCACAGTCAATGCCCAAACAGCAAATTTGCATCTCATTACTGGAACGTACACAGGCTATTTGCATACCATTGGCATGCGCAGTTCCAGCATTTCAGGGCAGCACCACCACTCCACAAAAGTGATCAGGACATACTGCAGTATAGCAGGCAAGTTGGAATGCATGGCTATGTGAAGCTGGACTTCAGTGGCCTGAGTACAGTGCTACATACCCCCAACCCCTTTTCACCCAAATGTGTGTCAAGGGTGTGTGACGACTGGTCAGAATGTGTGACACAGCAACAACCATGACAATGCAAGCTTTGAAGACTGTGGAAGGAAATGCATGACCATTGCTACTGTGTGCTGATACCTAGCATCTCATGTTATCATACAATTCTGCATAACAGTCTCAGTGGTCAGTGTGTCACGTCATGCACTCTATATGTGTCAGAGGATGTCTGGGTAATAACATGAGTGACAAACTCTGTACTGAGTGACAGTTGAGAGGCTTGAAGTGCTACTACCCATGGCCATGTCCGTGCCCTAGGTGGCAACATGTGCAGCATTGGAAGGGTCCAGTGTCCATGGGGCATGCCCCTGCCACCTCCAGGCCACAGGTGGTGCCACGACTTCCCTACTCTGCTCCCAGTTGTGCACTGTCTAACACCAGTACACCAGAGCAACCTGAACACAGGGCCCCTGTGGCATTGTCACACTACAGGAATGATAATGATGACATGTATGTGGTTGCTGGTGTCGATGGTCTGGCACAGGTGTGCTGTGTACACCTATTGTTTTCACTTCTGGGTGTGTGCCACTGGGTCATCCATCTCCCATGCCATTCCTCCACCATTACCACCATGCATCTTGCTCACTGTTGTCCAAGATGCTACCATGGGCATATGCCTCCACTGGGTGGCACTCTAACAGCCACATGGGTGCAGGTCATGGCACCTGGCACATGTTATTTATTTATTTATCTATTTATTTATTTCTTGAAACATTTCACCAGGAAAGGCACACTGAACAAAAAGTTGATCGTCTCCCTGTGTATCTTTGGGGGAAGGGGAAGGGGTAAGAACAATACATACACGAGACCTTACATAACATTGTTCAAACACTGATAAGGATACAAGTTAAGGTTACAATTAGTAGTTACAGTAGTATGAACGAGTTGATAAGTGCAACATAAGTACAATTCTGACAGTGAGTAATCCAGCAAGCAGGGGTCCATGGCAACATCTAGGAGGACAGTTAGTTGCAGATACAGTTTACAGAGAAGTTATAACAAATAGCTAAGGAGATGGAAGAAGGGGAGGACATATGGCAAATCTGGGGAGGAAGAACATTCCACAGTTGTAGAAACTGATGAGAAAAGACAGCCCGGCCAACAGAGGTAGAGCAACGGGGAACTGCAAGACAGCGAGTGTCACAAGATCTGAGGGAGCGGACAGGTGGAAAGGAGAGAGAGAAAAAGAGGTAGTAAGATGGGAGGGGAAAGAATCAAGCCAGAATTTAGAGACAGATTTTGTACAATGGAGGAGGCGTCTGTTTTCAAGAGAGGGAAAGTTGAGAGAGTAGTAGAGATTACAGTGATGAGTTGGGAGGGCCGTCAAGAGTAAAGTGGCAGAAAGAGTTAAACAGGGTGTCCAATCTGGCTAGGGAAGCCTTGGGAGTGACACTATAGACTACATCACAATAGTCAAAAATAGGGAGGATCATCTTCTGAACAAGTTCACGCCTTATCGGTAGTGGGAGGCAGCTACAGTTCCTAAATAGTGCACCAAGCTTGGGGCTCAGTTTTTTCAGAATGACGTCCACATAAATATAGATGTTTAGGTGATGGTCAAGCCAGACACCTAGGTATTTGAAAGAGAAGGTGTACTCCAGGACTGTCCCATCAAGGGTATGGAAGGAGGGCAGGGAAGGTAGACTAGAGAGTCTCTGCCTAGTGCCGAAGGTCATGGAGACTGTCTTCTTGGCTTTGAGGAAAAGTTGGTGGGAGCAAAAGTAGTGCTGTACTTTATTGAAATCATGTATTTATTTATTTAGATTTTGGTAACTGGGTAAGCCCACTGGACCAGAGGTCCCTTTTTCAGGGGCAACCTGGTATTAGTTACATACAGCAGAGATTTCATACAGTGGATGATAATACAGTGGTTAAAATAATAACATACATTGGAGAGACAGTAATTGCTGTTGACAATCCAGAATTTACATATGGTACAACGCTTAGGATTAACAGTAGTTACAGTTTACATATTTGCTGGTATGGACATTGAAATACAGTGGTCACAGTTGACACATTCATTAGAAAGACAAGGGAAATAGGGGGCTAGCGATTGAAGCCGCAGAGACTAAGTTCCAGAAGGTACACTTTGAGGCCCAACTTGAGTCCCTGAAGAGAAGTCCTGTCAACCAAATTTGTTGGGAGTGAGTTCCATAAGTGCGGGGCAGCGTATTTAAAGGAACACTTGCCCAAGTTGGTGCATTGCCGTGGGATGTCAAGGGGACGGCCAGCTGAGGATCTCATATCACGGCATTGTACTCTGCGGTTGATGAGTCAGTGCAGATGAGGAGGAGGGCCAGCAGTGGTGAATTTGTAGGTCAGGCAAATGTAGGAGTAGGCCAATTTGTGATGTAAGGTGGGCCAGTTGAGGTCTGCGAGGACCTCACAGTGGTGCCTCCTGGGGGGGGGGAGTTAGTGGCAAAATGTGCCACCCTATGGTAGAGCACTGTGAAGTTTGGTTGCAACATCCACAGGAGAGTGGCCAGAAGTGAAAAGGACTGTCATCAGCCTACATAGGAACAGAGACAGATGTACAGATTGAAGGCAGATCATTTAGAAATACAGAAAATAATAAAGGGCTCAACACTGATCCCTTGGGGATGACAGTGTTAACTGGGATGGGGGAGACGTGGTTCAGCTATTCTGACTAAGTTGGTCCTACCTACTAGGTAGGCTCTAAACCAGTTTGTTGCAGAGTCAGTTAGGCAACAGTAGAGAGAGTATTTAGCAGCAGGGAGTGAGAGACCGTGTCAAAAGCCTTTGCAAAGGTAGACAGAAATTGCATATGTGATTTGACCATGATCCATCCCTGAGAGGACAGAGTCAGTGAATCTAATCAGGGAAGCAGTAGTGAAATTGCTTTTCTGAAACCCAGATTGGAAGGATGTGAAAAAATTAGTATCAGTGAGGTAGGAAGACAGTTGAAAGAGGACAATCTGTTCTTGAAGCATAGCAAGTGTGGGTAGGAGAGATATGGGGCACTAGTTCCCAGGGGCAGAAGGATCCCTACCCTTAGGAAGAGGAAGTACAGCCGCATGCTTCCAGACTGCAGGGATGGCAGCCAAATCAAAAGAGCGATTAAGTAAGATAGAAAGTGGGACAGAGACAGCTGATGCTGATAAGCATAGAAGCTTAAGGTCTAAGCCATCTGGGGAGCTGCCTTTGGAAGGGTTGAGAGGGGTCAAGGCAGACTGGGTATCCTCAGGAGTAATATAAGGGAATGAGAAACACTTTGGCATAGAAAGATGGCAGGGAGAGGAGGAGGGGACTAAAGGCTGAGGAGGTGGTAAGGAGGATAGTAGAGCAGAGGCACAGGAGGTGAAGTAGGTGTTAAATTCGGTAGCTACATCAAGTTGGCCAGTGATTAATGAATTATTAATATTAAGGAGGGGAGGGAAGGGATGAGGGTGGATGAAAAACAATTAACCACCTTCCAGAATTTATAGGGGTTATTAATATTGTCTAGAAAGATAGAGCTGAAGTATTCCACTTGGTCAGTGGAGTGATTTTTGTGCACTTATTTGTAAAATGATAGGCATCATAATCTTTGAAGCTTAGAGGCTTTATGAACTTTCCAAGTGTGATCACAGGCCCTTTGACATGCCAGGAGTTCTGGGGAGATCCAGGAAAGATGATTTTCCTCATTCTGATGCACCAACGAGAGTCATGGTGGTTCCAAATGGTAAGAAATTTGTCTTTGAATAATCAAAAGCAATGTCTTTAGTGTTTGCTGCAGTGATAGGGCCCAATCTGTGTGGACTACGTCTAGGAGGAGAGGGGCTAGTTTCAGCGATTAATAAGATCGAGTAAGAAGGATTTTGTGTGGGGACTTGCTCCTGTGGATCTTATGAACCATATACTGTAGGTCATATGGTGATCACTCAGAGTGTCTGACAGGATGCCAGATTTGATGACCCTATGGGGATGGGAGGTAAGGTCCCAGTCTATTAAGGAATGGTTATTTGATTTAGAGTTAAAGCGGGTAGGTTAGAGGATAACTTGGGAAAGGTTGTGGGCACTGTTATCATTCTGGGTTTTATTGAGGGAAGGGGATAACCAATTTATTTAAAGTCACCCATAATATAAACTTCACTTTCTTTATTGAGGAAGGCAATGGTGGCAATGAGATTGGTGGCAACAGTGTGGGGGGGTGGGGTCCAGGGTGACAGTAGACACCTGCAACAATAACTGGAATTGAAAAAGGAAGGGATAGCTGGATGGTGAGGACCTCATAAGATTTGTGGGCCAAGGTGGATAGGATGGGGGTGAACTAGATGGAGGAAAAGATGTACAGCCACACCTCCACCTCTGCCTGAGCAGTCCTGCCGAGTAATAGTGTAACCTGGTATTGAGAGTGCAGGGTCACTTATTTTATTGTTAAGTCAGGTTTTGGAGATGATGAGAATGTCTGGAGCAAGTGAAGAACCAGAGGTTGGAGAAGATCAGTTTTAAGGAGCAGGCTATGTTTGTTTAGATGGAGGATTTTTAGGCCACGAGGGAGGGCAGAGTAATTAGTAAGTGAAGGTCCTGGGGACACAGATAAAGATGCCATAGAACTTGGGGAGCAGGATCATGGGTTAGCGTTTATGTCTCCAGAAGATAGTAGAAGGAGGGCAATAATGGCAAAGTGGAACTTTGCCCTTTTTTTGCCAGGGTAGAGAGTGATGTGTGCAAACAGTAGAGGTGGAAGAATTTGAGGGAGGAGTTTGAATTTTAATTAGGAGTAAAAGAATGAAGTAGGCAGGAAGTTGAAAGAGAGATGCAGTTGGACGGGAGGAGTAGTGCCTCCATGTGGAAAAGGGAGGAGTGTAGGTCAAGGGAAGGGTTGAACCCAGGAAGGTTGTGTAGGGATGGGTCAGGTGTTGAGGAAAAGCATACAGAGGGTTCAGGGGTAAGGGTGAGATAAGGACAGCAGAGGGCAATGAGGCAAGTGAGGGGTAGCCAAGGTGAGGATAGAGACATAATGAGTGAGAGAGAATGGTGGAGCAAGAGAGGGGGGGAAGGTAAGCATCGTAAACAGGACAGTAATTAGAGTTCAATCAACACCATAGAAACTCAGCCAGCAGGAAGAATATGCCTGTATCTCCAGCTAGAAAAGCAAGTAGAACTAGGACAGAAATAAACAGGGGATGCTTGAATAGTAGGCACAGAGTTAGGAGAAGATCTTTTAGAGAGTAGGGGCAAAAAAAATTACCAATGAGATGGTTGGAAAAGAGGACAGGGAGGGGTCAGTGAGGGACCAAGGCAATTTAAAGAGTGAAGGGGCGGGGGTGGGCAGGTGGGAGAAAAATCAATTCAAAAAGGAGCATAGTAGAAGTGAAGCTGGGGAGCAGAAATCACCAAAAAGACAGTCTTTCCAGGGATTGGTTGTTTCAGAGGTGAGCAACCAATATTAGAGAAGCACCTTAGTGCAGTATCCAATCAGAGCTGGGGGCTACAAGTCCTAGGAGAAGGAGCGTTACCTTGTTCGTGAGGCAGGCAGGTGGCCAGTAGAGTGTGGCTGACAAGGAGATCCACCGGAGCCACCACAAGGCAAGAAGCTTGGTCAGGGACTGGATGTGTCAGGTGCTGGATGCTAAAGGGAACAGAAGAGAGAGAGCAGCAGTTAGTTAAGGCAGCCAAGAAAGGCCATTAACTAAAACAGTGAGAGGGTCAGACAAGAACAAGAGGGGAGAGAAGTGTGAGTTGAGAAGGAGGGGGAAGGCAGGGAAGAAGTCTGGTGTGGGGTGGGTGGGGGTTGGAGCTTTGGCTCCAGAGGGCAAACACAGTGATTAGCTGCAGGAAAGAGTGGAAAAAATTAAAAATAGAGAAGAAAAGTGAGAGACCAGGAAAAGTGCAGGCAGGTTGTGAATTATCCAGGTATCAGGAGGGGGGAGGGTCAAAACTTGGTGCAGAGGTAAGCTGTAAAAATAACAACAGGGCAGAAAGGAGAAAGACACAATCAGAGATGTGGAAGAGAACCCAGAAGCTGAGGCTGGTAGTCTGAGAAAAGGGGCAAGCACAAAGATAATATTACAAGCAGCAGTATACAATTTTGCACAGCAGTAAGGCTAGGACTAGCAGGCAGACTGAACTATGGGCAATTTAACAGCTAAAACTACAGATCAGTGAACTGATCAGCAGTAGTACATAAAATGTGGCAAAACATCAGCTCAAAAGGACAGCTAAAAATACAGATCAGTGAGCAAATCAACAGTTGTAAATAAAATGTGGCAAAAATCAATTCAAAAAGGAGCACGTAGAAGTGAAGCTGGGGAGCAGAAATCACAGAAGAGACAGTCTTTCCATGGATTGTTTTTTTCAGAGGTGAGCAACCAATATTACATAAGCACCTCAGCGCAGTATCCAATTGGAGCTGGGGGATACAAGTCCCAGGAGAGGAGCGTTACCTTGTTCTGGAGGTGGGCAGACAGCCAGTAGAGTGAAGACAGCAAGGAGATCTGCTGGAGCTGCTGCAGGATGAGAAGCCCAGTCAGGGCTGGATGCATCAGGGGCTGGATGCTTGTTTGGGAGGTGGGCAGGCAGCCAGTAAAGCATGGCTGGCAAGGAGATCTGCCGGAGCTGCTGCATGGTGAGAAGCCCGGTCAGGGGCTGGATGCTTGTTTGAGAGGTGGGCAGGGATCCAGTGGAGCATGGCTGGCAAGGAGATCCACCAGAGCCACCACAGGGCAAGAATCCCAGTCAGGGGCTGGATGCTTGTTCAGGAGGCGGGTGGGCAACTAGTAGAGCGTGGCCAGCAAGGAGATCCACCAGTGCCACTGCAGGGTGAGAAGCCCGGTCATGGGCTGGATGTATCAGGGTTTGGATGATTTTTCAGGAGACTGGTGGGTAGCCAGTGGAGAGCGGCCAGCAAGGAGATTCACCAGAGCCACCGAAGGGCAAGAAGCCCACTCAGGGGCCAGATGCTGTCAGGGGCTGGATGCTTGTTCAGGAGGTGAGCTGATGGCCAGTAGACCGCGGCTGGCAAGGAGATCCACCAGAGCCACCGCAGAGCGCGAAACCCAGTCAGGGGCTGCATGCATCATGGGCTGGATGCTTTTTCAGGAGGTGGGCGGGTGACCAGTAGAGTGCAGCCAACAAGTAGATCTGCCAGAGCCAATACAGGGCAAGAAGCCCACTCAGGGGCTGGATGCATGAGGGATTGGATGCTAAAGGGGCATGTGCCACACTGCAGCTGTCTTCTCTGCTGGTGTGCTGGGGGGCACCTGACTAGCATGTGCTAGCTGGGAATCCTAGACCTGAGTGTGGTGCAGGAGGTGGCTGACTGGGTGGTACCAGTGGTGTCACACAGTGGCTCCCAGCAGGTGCCTGACATGCAGGCACAGTGCAGCTGTGGCTTTCGGTACTACCATCCTGGCATGACTGTTGTGTTTGGGTACCTGGAGCACATCCTGGTGCACCTCCTAGGGCTGTCTCAGGGTTACCTGTCTGCAGTTCTGCATCCTTCTTGTGGCTGGCTGGCAGATTAAGGCCATCCCCTTACATCCCTAACATTGTGTGGCACAGTTTTGTGATACACGGCACATTTGGCGCACAGTTTGGCTGAATATACACTTGTGTGGCATATTAAGGTGCCCGCCCCCTTTTTTTGCACCACAGACATTATTTCTGCCTGGTCACGCAGTCAGAAATGCATGACACATCTCTCCCTTTCGAATATCGCGCTTCCGCACATTTTCTGGAATGCGCAGTGCATCTCCATTTTGGGCCACACATCTCCTTTGAATACATGGAAGCTGATAGCTAAACATTGAGCAATGAAATGGAAATGTATAAATGTATGTTTAGAAACATGCACATGATAAGAAATAAAGTCTATTTTTGGATGTATGCACATGGTTAGGGAACACAATCGATATGCATACATCCGAAAATGCTTACATCTGAAATAGCATGTCTAACAGAATACAGCTGTTCAGTACAATGTCTCTATTACCAGTGGCACCCCTGTTAACATATTTTTGCCTTTATTTGCAATAAATAATGAAGCTACTCACCCAAATAAGAAGAATCCAATTCATAGCACTCTGCTGGATCTCGTTGTAGTAAGTAAACCTCAATTATCTTCCCACATTGGTGCATTTTTCTCTGATATCAGTGACCACTGTTTTTTATCACATGCATAAGAGCCACCCCAAAATCGACATTGGCCTACAAATTCACTACTAAGAGGTTTCAAAGTAACTTTGATCCTCATGCTTTCATTACAGAACCAAGAGTCTCCTTACTTTGGCAGGACTTCTACCTAACAAAAGTGGTGAAAACGGCATATGATATCTTTCATGATACTGTGTTAGGGTCATTGGATAAGCATGCACATTTGGCTAAAGTTTGTGCCAAAACTAAATAATGCCGATGGTTTACGAAGGAGCTGAAGACCGCATTGTGGAATAGAGACATGCTTTGAAAAGCAGCCCGGAAAACCAAGCATGAAGCTGATTGGATGTCATTTAGAAGAGCGAGGAACCTCTGCACCAACATGGCCAGAGAGGCAAAAGCTAACTTTTATTGCATGGAATTTGACTCCTCCTTGAAATGTCCATCCAAATTTTGGAAAACTTTAAAGGACATAGGAGGTCACACTTCTGGTAATTACCTACCTACAAAAATTACCGTTGGTAACACCACAGTCTCTGATAGGCATACTATCCTTGAGTATCTCAACAATCACTTTGCTGCCACAGGTCTCGCATTCAGTGCATCACCTGCTAATAATCTCTGCTCGCAACTTGGTGCACATGATCAAGTGATCCCTCTCACTAGCTTCATGTTCACATGGCAGCCAGTATCCTTGAAGAAGGTCAAAGACCTCCTCTTACAGCTGGATACCAGGAAAAGTGCTGAAGCTGACCTCATTGACCCTTTTTTCCTGAAAATTAGCTGTCAAGTCCTGGCTGTGTCACTTACACATCTCTTTTATCTATCTTTCATGCAGGGTGACCTCCCTCCTATATGGAAAACTGCCCATATGATTCCCCTTTCAAATCTTGAAACCCCACTGATCTTAATAACTATAGGCCAATCTCCTTATTCCCCTATTCTGTCCAAACTACTGGAAAAAATTGTGAGTGGCAAGCTCAGAAATTACTTAGATTCCACAAAACTCCTTAATCCACTCCAATGAGCTCTTAGACTATAACACAGTACCATTTCGGCACTTGCCAAAGTGTCTAACGACTGGCAGTACGAGTTGGATGCCAAGAATTTTGTTTGTGCAGTACTTTTAGACCTGAGTAAGGCATTTGACACTGTTGATCACAACCTGCTCCTTTCATCCCTCCACAACATTGGCCTAGATCAACCATCACTGAGATGGTTTTCTAACTATCTCGTAGGTCGGTTTTAGCAGGCAAAAGCAGAAGAGGGGAACTCTCTCCTCTAAAACCTGTATTGAGAGGTGTTCCACAGGGCTCTACTTTGGGTCCACTGCTTTTCACAATTTACATTAACAGAATTGATGTCAGTATCAAAGCGGCCAACATACACCTCTTCACAGATGACACAGTGTTGTATATCAGCAGACTGACCCCCAGAGCAACATATAGTGACATACAAGACTTCAACCAGCTGCAACTAAAGCTTCTAAACCAGAAACTACTCCTAAACACCACAAAAACTAAGGTGATGATCTTTTCACCCCGTTTCTATGAAGCCTCCACTGTAACAACACCACCGATCCTTACACTCCTAGGTGAACCCTTGGAATTTGTAACAAAGTTCAAATATCTGGGGGTTTGGATCAACCATAGACTCTGCTTCATGGACCACATAGAAGAACTGGTAAAAAAGCTCAGACAGAGACTTGGTCTCTTTTATAGAATTAACTATCTCCTTTCGACGGATGCCAAGATGAGACTGGTCCAAACCACCTTCCATTCCCTTCTGGACTACGTGGATTTTCTCTACAGTCAGGGTCCTGCCGCAGCACTTGCAAAGCTTGACATGCTCTACCACAGAGCTCTAAGGTTTATTACTGGCCTTCCATATTCAATACACCACTGTACCTTATACTCGGCTGTGGGATGGTCTTCCCTTACGTACAGGTGACAGAGAAATGCTGCCTTCTGGACCTTCAGAGCAATTACCAAGAAACTGCCCCACTCTATTTCGGATTGCCTTCCACTAAGTACAATAGGCAAGTATGTGTTGAGAAGTTCCTCCTTCATTTCTCTGAGAGTACCCAGGGTCAAATCGCTATTTTGCAGGTCTTCTATAAGTTACATGCTACCACTATTATGGAATAAGCTGCAAAAAACATTGAAATAGGTTTACCCCATTACTTTAACAGCTTTCAAAACACTATATGCTCGTTCCTTTAAAGTATCCTTCAATTGCTACCCATAATCATTGTCTCATCCTTAGGAGTGAATCTAGCGGCAGCTACTTACTGTCCCATAAACATCCTCTTCCCCCTTCCGTATCCTCCCCCCCATCTCCTCCTACATTTCACATTCCCTCTCATTCTTTCCCTTCAGTTACCACTGTTATATGTTATTGTAAACTTATCCACCGGTAGTACCCTTAAGCTACCAGTGATCCCCAGTCCCAACATAGATCTGTCTGAAATCCCACTTGGCTATGACAACAGTCCCTGGCCTGCCAAGTAGTTACCCTTGGGCCCCCTGCTTCATACTCCTCCTACTCCTTCCCCTGCTACTCCTCGCCCCCACCCCTGTCAAAATCTTCTTAATAACCTTATAGAAACATAGAAACATAGAATTTGATGGCAGATAAGGACCGCTTGGCCCACCTAGTCTGCTCATTTTCCTACCCAACAGATAAGCTGCAGATCCTTGTTAACCAACAGCTTACTTCCTCCTACCCCCCACTAGGACTGCCTTATGTCTGTCCCATGCATTCTTGAATTCCCCCACTGTTCTTGACTCCACGACCTCCTCAGAGAGGCTGTTCCTTGCATACACTACCCTTTCCATGAAAAAATACTTCCTCACATTACCTCTGAGCAGTCCCCCCTCTATCTTCAAACTGTGCCCCCTTGTTCTTGCACGTCTCTTTTTCTGAAAGATGCTATCCTCTTGGACTTTGTTGATTCCCTTGAGGTACTTGAAAGTTTCTATCATGTCCCCTCTCTCCCTTCTTTCCTCAAGTGTATACATATTAAGCTCCTTTAGCCTTTCTTCATATATCTTCTGGTACAGACCCTGCACCATTTTGGTTGCCTTCCTCTGGACAGCCTCCACTCTATGTCTTTGCGGAGATGGGGTCTCCAGAACTGCACACAGTACTCCATGTGGGATCTCACCAACTGTCTGTACAGAGGGATAACAACTTCCTGTTTTCTACTATTGATGCCTCTCCCTATGCATCCCAGTATCCCCCAGCCTTCCTTACTGCCTTCTCACATTGCTTGCCCACCTTTAGGTCATCTGATATAATTACCCCCAGGTCCCTTTCCATTTTTACTGTTGTCAGTATCTCACCCCCCCCATTGTGTACTCTTCCCCTGGGTTTTTGTCTCCCAGGTGCATTACCTTGCACTTCTTTGCATTGAATCTGAGCTGCCATACATTTGACCATTCCTCCAACCTTGCCAAGTCCCTTCTCATCCTTTCCACTCCATCTTGTGTATCAACCCTGTTGCAGATCTTTGTGTCGTCTGCAAAGAGACATACTTTTCCTTCCAGTTCCTCTGCAATGTCACTTATAAAGACATTAAAAAGGACCGGTCCCAGTACTGAACCCCGTGGTACCCCGCTAGTAACCCTCTTTTCTTCACCGTGGACTCCATTTACTACTACCCTTTGCGTCCTGTTGTCTAGCCAATTTTTTATCCAGGCTACCACCTTGGGACTCACTCCAAGGATGGCTAACTTGTGTATTAATCTTTTTGTGTGGGACTGTATCAGATGCCTTGCTAAAATCTAGGTAGGCCATGTCCACAGTCCCTCCCTGGTATACTACTTTGGTCACCCAGTCAAAGAAATCTATTAGATTCATCTGACACAACCTTCCCATTGTGAATCCATGCTGCCTTGGGTCCTGTGCCCCACTGGCCTCTAGGTGCTCAACAATTCTTTCCTTCAGAAGTGATTCCATAATTTTCCCTACCACTGAGGTAAAATTAACTGGTCGTAGTTTCCTGCCTCTGTCCTGCTCCCACTTTTGTGAAGAGGAATCACATCCACCCTCCTCCAGTCCTCAGGTACCACTCCATCCTCTCATGATTTGTTAAAGACAGTAGTCAGCTGTGTCACTAGTTCTACCCTTAGTTCTTTTAGAATTCTTGGGTGAATCCCATCAGGCCCCATTGCTTTGTCCACCTTCAATTTTATTAGTTCTTTCAGAACCCTTTCTTCTGTAAATGGACTGGTATCAACCCCTGTCTTCAGAGTGTTTCTCTTGTTTGGTTTAGGTACCTCCCCCACGTCTTCCTTTGTGAATACTGAGCAGAAATATTCATACAGTATCCCTGCTTTTTCACTGTCACCCTCTACCCATATTCCCTCCTCTTTATTATGCCTCAGTATCCCTCCTTTGGTCTTTCTTCACTCCCTAATGTACATATAAAAGGTCTTATCCCCCTTCTTAACAGAGTTGGCTATCCTTGTGTCGGTTTGAGCCTTTGCTATTCTGACTGCCTTCCCAGCCTCTTTCTGCTTTAACTGTTAAAGTTCTCTGTCCTGCTCCTTCTGTGTTTCCTCATATTTTCTGAATGCTATCCTTTTCTTATTAACCTTCCCTGCCACCTCTTTTGAGACCCATAGCGTATTTTTCCTTCGTTGTGTTTTGTTGATTTGCTTTACACAAAGGCGTGTTGCCTCTGTGATGGCTATTTTGATTACTCCCCATTGTTCCTCCACCCCTCCTTCTAGCCTGTTTTCTAGTGCTTTTCTGAGGCACTCTCACATTTTTCCAAAGTCAGCCCTCCTAAAGTCCGGTACTCTTGTTTTGTATGGCTTGATTGTATGGCTGTGTTTATCGTGAACCACACTGTTTGGTGGTCACTTGTTCCCAGATGGCTACCCACTTCTAAATCTGAGATTCTTTCTCCATCCCCATTTGAGAGTACCAGGTCTAAGATTGCTCCCTCCTGAGTGGGTTCTAATGCTAACTGTTTGAGGCATGCCCCTTGCAGGACATCAAGAATGACCCTGCTTTTAGATGTGGCTGCAGCAAATGTGCTCCAGTTAACATCTGGGATATTTAAGTCCTCCATCAATAATATCTTCCCTTTTTCTGCCATTCTAAGGATGCCTTCTATCATTTTCTTGTCCATTCCCTTCCCCTGAGATGGGGGTCTGTATACAACCCCCATGCAGACTGTGGTGCCATTTCCTGTCTCCAGGGTGACCCAGAGTGCCTCATCTGCTTCCTGTTTACTCTTTAGTTCTGTTGCTTTGATCCCTTCCTTTACATAGAGAGCTACTCCTCCTCCTCCTCCTCTTTTACCCTCCTTCCTGTAGATTGTGTATCCTGGTATGTTGACATCCCAGTCATGGTTTTCTGTGTACCATGTTCTGTGACTGCCACAATATCCAGGCAACCCTCTTCCATCAAGGCCACTAGTTCAGGGAGCTTGTTACGCAGACTATGGGCATTGGTACTCATCACCCTCCACTTTTTGATGGCCTTATCCCTTTTAGCCCCATTCCTGTCCTTACTGCCTTTGCCTTTTGTTACATTTACCTCTGTCCTGTTCCCGAATGACTTTTCTACCTTGGTGTTTACCTCACTAATTACCATGTTTTGTGGGGAGAGGCTGGGATTTCCTTGCTCCTTTTTAGTGCCCCCCCCTTGGCTAGCTTAAATGCTTACCAATGAAGCATTTAAACCTTTCACCTAGGATACTGGTTCCCCCCTGGACAGATGCAGACCATCACGCCAGTATAGGTCTGCATCCCTCCAGGTGTCTCCCCAGTCCCCAATGAAGCCAAAACCCTTATACAACATCCTTGACCCCTTCCTCCTTCCTCTGGTTTCTTTCAGGCCATTGTGTTCATATTATTTAATCACTGTGACTTCTTATAAGTTTGTAATTACTATTGTATATGCCATGTTACTGTCATCAGACTTATGGCATCTGTTTCTGCACAATTACATCTTATTTTGTTGGTTGTGTAATCATTGTATACATTATGATTATGTGTTATCCAGGTCCATCTCAAAAATGCATTGCTCTATGGTGTTTGCCTGGTTAAATAAAGATTTTGATTGATTGGTTGATTGAAAAACAACAGTAGTACTATAAATTTGTTTATTTAATAGAGTTACCATTAACATTAAAAACAGTAACCCTGTCAGGTGCAATACTGTACAGTACAATTGAGCTACTCATGTGTAAGGAAAGCAGTAATCATAGTTTGCTGTGTTTGCACATCTGCTAAAGACTCTAAGTGATTCTCGAAACAGTAAAACATGTGTAGTCTCTGGTTTCTTTGGTCTCTGCATAGCATCTGATTTTTTTTAAATAAGTCCACATCTCACCAGTTGATCACAGAGGTTCTAACTCATCCTTATCATCTTCATCTTCAGCATTGTCAGCAACTGCAGATCTCAGCTTCTGTGAGTTTACCTAAGGCCAGCTCCTTCTGAGTGATAGCCAGATATGCTGCAAAGTCATCAGCATGCACACTAGGAGGTGGGGCCACAGAATCTGCGACACTGTCCTCTTTGTCTTATCCATGATGGCCAGGTAAGATGTGAATTAAGTAACATGCTGAGGCTAGTGTTTAAATAAACCACTTGCAAGCACCAGCAACAAATAATCGCATCAATCAACATCAATTAACACCGCCCTAGGACACAATGGGATACAATTGGAGGCACGCATTAGCACAGAGGAGCAGTTGATCCAGTAAAAATAAAAGGCATTAAACTGGAAAAGTATGAGCATAGCTTGCCCTGGTGGTGCTGAGGGATGAGATGCTGGATGCCACACCTCATGCCACACCAGCGACCCATGTTCGGGAGTGAATGCGGGCCACCGGAGGTCAGCAGTGGAGGAGAAGGACTGAGAGTCCCAGGGACAGCTCTCCTTCTCTGGGGAAGGAGTGACAAGATGTTGGTGCATGCCTGGCCCCTGGCAGTGGCTGGGGGTTAGCACTCTGACACTGTAACTAACAGTGACAAGAGGTAGGACAGAAGCCTGGTGGGGTGTGCATACAGGAGCATGCAAAGTGCCATCACTGGTGTCCTTGCATGCTCTGCCTCTGGGGATCATGCACCAAGAACACGGAAAAAGGGGCTCCTGGTTGGGCAGCATTATGGTTCTGTCCTCTGTGGCATTGACCCTGAATGGTGCTTCCCCCAGTCTGGATCCTTTCAGGTGAGTTGAATTCAGGGGGCTCCTAGCCACCCTGCTATGGAGGGTAAGCCATGGGGGATAAGGGGATATCACCCTGATATCGGGGGGGGGGGGCAGGAGGATGATCAGGATATACAGCTGACCAGGAACCAGAGGAAGAAAAGTAGAAGTAAAAAAAAAAAATAAAAGAAAAAGCATGGGCATATAAATGGAATAATTATAATGTAGGAGACAGAAAAAAATCAGGACTATCACTCATGTGCACACAATCAGAATATGCACACATCCAAAAGGCATACAAGTGGAACAGTTTGTAGTTGTTAATTTATTCTGCTGAAATAATGGAAAATGAATGCTATAGTAGCCTTTTCATGATTCTAGTTAGCTGATGGTCACACTCTTTCACCTCATACCCTCAGGGGCAGGAGACTTCTAATTAGTCATTGGCTCAGTTAACTAGGGAAACCAGCAGCAGGGTAAAATTATTATAAAATAGGCCAACAGAACCACTAGGACATAATAGGTTTACTGAATCAAGAAGGATGACTACTGGAATGCGAAATTAGAAAAAATTATTTTGCACCATTTTCACAAATGCACCCATTTTAAATAATTTTGTTCATTTCAAAAATTAGAACTGTGAGTTTGAAATTCACTTATTTTGTTGAAATTAAGGATTTCTTAAAGAAAAAACAATTTTTCAAATTGCTCAGTTTGGTAACAAAATGGCACTATCCCTTATAAAAATATAGGTGTGTTGTGTATATGCAGAATGCATGCCACATGCTCAATTGTGCAATGTCTGCATGCATTTCACATACACACAGTGAACCTGAGCAAATCAGGCCTAGAAAGCAAATCAGGTTTGCATGCTGCACGCTTGACATGTGTGCAGCAGGTAAGCTGGTGTGAAGATCTTCTAAAAATGACATCAGGTTTGCGTGTTGCATGCTTGACATGAGTGCTGCAGTTAAGCTGGTGAGAACATCATTTAAACATCACATCAGGGTCACATGCTGCATGCTTGCTATGTGTGCAGCAGCTAATCTGGTGCAAATCTCATCTGAAGAATACATCAGTTTCTATTTCTTATACTACTGCTAATAATTAAAGACATTAAAATACATTGTTATTTGAATTCCCATAAAAAGTAAGGTAAACTCATTAATTCTGATCATTTTGCAAGTTGTTTAATGGCTTTTGATTGTTGTTATTAAATAGCCTTTAATTTGTAAGGTATTGTTTGGTTACTGCATTAAATGCCTAGGATATAGCCAGTCAACATCCCCCATTCCAGATGTATGAAGAGGGGCCTCTATGTTGTGAAGCCTATCCTTTTTGTTGGGTGGGTTCAGTTGGTGAGGTGACTTGGTCATAGACCGAGCTGGGGAAATGTGATGATAAGTTCATGCTTCCAGCTTCTGGTGGAAGGAGAGAGGGGGAGCAGACTGAAAACTGGGCTGGTAGCACAATATGCTAGGCTGCAGGTTCTGGCCATATGGCCCGGTAAGTAAAAGTAAATAATTTTTTTTACAGGGGGATTGGAGAAGGAGGAAGCACTGAAATATCAATGTGTTTTTCATGTTTCTTCACCTTTGGGTGGCTTCATGACCCATAGGGGACGGGTATTGAAAGGAATGGAGTCAGGGAGGAAAATTGGAACAAAGCTCTTTTTGGGTGGGGGGGAGCAGAACTTCAGCCAAGAAAAAAATTGGTTCATAACTGGGTGGGTTTAAGCCCAAATCTGATGCACTGCTCTGAGGTATATACAGATGAATCTTATACATTTGAATTTTTCCTGATGTGAATAACACTTTTCAGCCAAAACAAATAAGTTCTACCTTTTAGAGATGTTACAGACATTCTAGAGCTGTCCTTTGTATTCACGGACAGTTGAGCAGTATGGTATGTACAAACTATTGGAGCCCCACTATAGTCAGTTATGCTCCCCCCCCGTGAAGCTGACCTCCACATCACCACACTCAGTACATTATGACAAAGGGCAAAGGAGACTGAAGGGGTTTACACCATTGAAATGAATGGGGGGTCTTTGTATTACTATTTTATACATTATTGATGGAGAGTAGGAGATCAATGAAGGCCACCGCTCGAATAACAAGGGCCTTGTTAGTAGAAGAGCGGCCTTCATTATTCTTCAACTCACCATCATAATGTATAAAATTGTAATCAAAAATAACTCCATTCATTTCAAGGGGATATGCCCCACCACTCTGACCAATGGACATCATGTCTTAAAGACTCCTGCCTTTGGCTCCCTAGTACTCAAATAAGAGACGTTTTACTTATATCTATACTTTGTGGATTGTCTGTAGCAGCATGGCCATGCCCACTACAGTGTGTGTGCATGGGGGGGGTGACTGGCCGTGTGTGTGTGTGTTTGTGTGTGTGTGTTGAGTTATTGCTACTTTTGTGTTTGCGCCTTAAAGTCTGTTTGTGTGGAAGCATTCAAAACTATGAAGAGAAAATAGTAGGAGTACAGGCCAGACAGAAGCAATTAAGTGGGTTTGTGAATAAGTTTGTGTATTGGGGGTGGGAAAAACCACATGAGTTTCCATTGGTATGTGTGCTACAGTTCAACTGT
This sequence comes from Neoceratodus forsteri, assembly GCA_016271365.2. Lineage (NCBI taxonomy): Eukaryota > Metazoa > Chordata > Ceratodontiformes > Ceratodontidae > Neoceratodus > Neoceratodus forsteri. The sequence continues at coordinate 112,694,402 of JADMNL010000033.1, forward strand.
GAAACTGAGATGAGAGAGAGAGGAAAACTGAAAAGCATAACAGTGGCTACAAGCATGCCGCATGCATGCAGATGTATTTAGATAGAGTATGTTTTGACTTACAAGTGAGCCATATGTGTGCAGACAGTATGGCTTAGTGGCTAAAGGCACTGAACTACAAGCCAGGAGACTTGGAAGTATGAAGACCTGGGTTTGAATCTCATCAATCCCAACTTGTATATGGTGCAATTCTGAGCAAGTTGCTTACCTTTTACATGTGCAGTTATCAGTGACCATTTGCTTTTTGCATGCATGCCACATGCATGCAGTCTTTCCCAATTTAACATAACAATCATGGTTTCCACACTTGCTTGCTGCACGCATACCATATGCATGCAATTGGTTCCAATTTCACACTTGCTTGCTGCACACATACCATATGCATGCAATCGGTTCCAATTTAACATTTAAATCATACTTGCAGCACACATATCACTTGGGTAGTTTTATCTGTGCAGCATGAAAACATTTCATATAATTATTTCTGTAAAGGATTTGTTGAAACTGCATATTTTTGAAAAATCATATTTTTAAAATGCAAAATTTAGGGAAAATTACACTTTTGAAATAAAAAAGGATTGGAAACTATTTCAGATATAGAGGCTACTGCACAAACATTGAAAACATTGGAAAATGCAATTTTGAGTTGTTCCAACAGCACAATAAAACTTTTTCCCAGCACTAGATTTTACCAGTAAGCTCAGATGCCATACACTCTAACCAGAAACAATTAAGCAATAATCATGGCAGGGTGTGGTATGTCATGGGATATCATCATGCTAAAAATCTGGGAAAAGTGGTGATTCCTAAATTGCTAGGTTAAAGTATGCAGATGATTCTTGTGGTATTTTGTCGTGGCGAACCACACTTTTTTTCCAATTATTATTATTTCCCATGTAGAGCCCCAGTAGCCTTTCTGCAACACACAGGACCACCATGACTACAGCTTCCAGTAGGGTGGCATGCCTCCCACACATACTACATTATGAGGAACATACCTCATTTTGCCTCTCAGAATAGTTCCAGTGCACATCCATCCCATATGCAAAGGATGCTGCCCATACAGATAATGTTCTATATCTCAGTTTCTACTCACACTTTAAAAAATAAACTTGCAATACTCTAAGATATCAAACCAAAATTAAACTGTGCAAGAATGGAAATAGTTTTCAGACTATTCTGAGCTTCTGTCAACATACTGTGATGATGTGCCTCATGTTGTGGGGGCCAGCATCCCTCCTTTTTCAACATCATGAGTGCCAGCATCTGACATTTCAGGGACCAAAGATCGAGAGATATGATGGGGGTTAATGGCTGCCTTCACAGCTGATGCCACTGCTACCTCTGATTGGCTGAACCATTATAAGTGCTACTCTGATTGGCTGGCAGGATGTCAGCAAATTTTCTGCTGCATGTACCCTCCCCCTGGGATCTAACCCCCCCCCAGCAACACATTTTACATCCAGCCATCTGCAATGTGGTTGCAAACCCCTGTCTCCCAGTTGGAAGGGTTATAAGTCTCCCATGGGCCAGACCAATTTTACAACTATGGTATAGATTTTTATACAGTTTTCAAAATGTGTACATACAAATGGATTCTTGTGCCAAATGTGATCATTGCTTTCCCAAAGGTAGCTAAGATAGTAATGTTTCTAAATTAACAGCTTAATGCCTGTGAATCATTATAAATGTAGAATATTATGAGCCATGAAATTTGGGAAAAAACTATGATGCAAAACCATGGACTTTATGGGCAGGATTTTCATAAGGATCCACCCAGGTTGTACCTGCTGCTATTTTCAAAGTAAACATGTGTCCAAACCTGCTAGAGCATCTATTACATGGCTTGACAGCATCCAATGTTTTCATCAAAAAATAGATACAAGTGCATTTGAACTGGATGCAGCTTGCAACTGCATCTGCGTTCTGCTGCAGACTGTGACTTTTTTGTTGTAAATGAACCCAACTTCTGAAAACAGAAGCAGGGCTACCTGGACACAAGTGGATGGATGCAAACATGGGCACATCATTCATTTGCCTTTGCATTTGACTCTTTTAAAAACACCCCCTATACCCCTAGATTTTAGTATCTGTTTCTATAATGCCAAAAGCAACATACTGTAGACCAGGGGTGGCCAATCTGTACCTCGTGAGCCACATGTTGCTTTTAAAGCAGTTTGATGTGGCTTTTGAGGGGTTTGTCAATTATGTGTCAAGTATAGATCACAGTCTTTTAAATTTGAGAAAAGTTAAAGTACAGGAGCTGAAAAGTGCAGAGTGCTCAGCAAACTTCTTTTACTAAGCCTGCAAGCAAATCTAATGCTCCAGAGCTGTTCTGAATAATTATTTTAAAATTACAACTATTTTTTTTAAATACTGTAATGTAATAAAATATGATTATTGACTATTTACTATGACTATGTTATTATTTTAACTCCTAAATATGGGTAAATATGGTTACAGTAAGGGCAGCAAGCTGGGTATGGTGTGGGCCACACGTTTTTGTGTCTCACATCTTACTCAGAAATTTAAATGTGGCTCATGACCCCAAAAAGGTTGGGCACCCCTGCTGTAGACAAAAATCTAACACCATGCAAATATCTTGTGTTTTTAAATCTTGAAATTTATTATGCAGAAAATCTATTTTTGGATTTCATAGTATCATAGTAAAAGCCAGCAGAATAGGCCCCATGGTCTATCATGTCTGCTCGGAATCTAGCTCCCTACTGGAAGCTCATTCTTCCACCCCCCCAGCCCCTTAGGTGGCCCTCCCTGGCTTAGCTTCCCCCCTGTACTTGTCCCAACCCTTCTTGAATCCTTCCACTGTAGTCTTTTCCACCAGACTCCTGGGCAGTGCTTTCCAAGGTTCCACCACCCTCTCTGTGAAGAAGTGTCTCCTGCGCTTCCCCCTATACTTCCCTCCTTCCAGCTTCCACTCGTGACCCGTGGTAGTTCCCCCATTCTTAAGCCTGAACACTTCCCTGGCTCCTCCCTTATTAATCCCTTTTACATACTTGAAAGTCTCTATCATGTCCCATCTGTCCCTTCTCTCCTCCAGTGCATACAGATTGAGTTCATCCAGTCTCTCCTCATAGGTCCTACCCTCCATACCTTGAATCATCCTGGTCACCATCCTCTGGACCCTCTCCAGCAGTGCTATGTCCCTCTTAAGATGGGGTCTCCAGAACTGCACACAGTACTCAAGATGCTGCCTAACCAGGGCATTATACAGAGGGAGGATTACCTCCCTCCTCCTGGAGGTAATCCCCCTGGTTATGCAGCCCAGTATCCTGTTTGCTTTTGCTGCAGCTCTTTGACAGTTCTCTGTGTTATTCACTTTGCTGTCCACCACCATCCCTAAGTCCCTCTCGCCTGATGTAACTTGCAGTGTGGTCCCCCCGAGGGTGCATGCATGTCCCGGGTTTCTGACCCCAGGATGCAGCACCCTACATTTCCCTGCATTGAACTTCAACCCCCACTTCCTTGCCCACCCCCCCAGGGTATCCAGATCCCCCTGCAGGGCCTCTCTCCCCTCCTGTCCATCTGCCAGTGCTCCCAGTTTTGAGTCATCCACAAAGAGACTCAACCTACTCCTAACACCCCACCCTGTGTCTGAGACAAAGGAATTGAACAGGAGTGGCCCCAGGACTGAACTCTGGGGGACCCCACTGATGACCTACCTGGGAGGAGACTAACCCTTCAACCACCACTCACTGTATTCACCCATAAGCCAGTTTTCCACCCACCTGAGCAACTGCCCCCCACCCCTTCCCCCAACTTTATTAGTAGGCCATTGAGTACCGAATCAACGCCTTACTGAAATCCAGATAGAAGACGTCCACCAGCCTATGTTGGTCCAGGGCACCCGTCACCCAGTCACAAAACTCCACCAGGTTAGTGGCATGACCTCTCCAGAATAAAACTATACTGCCTGTTATCCAGGTGCCCCAACCTTTCCAGCTGCCGCCCCAGCCTCTCCTTGATAATGCCCTCCATAAACTTGCCTACCATAGATGTTAGGCTAATGGGCCCATAATTCCCCATCTCCTCTCTGGACTCCCCCTTGTGGATAGGCACCACATGAGCTAACTTCCAATCTTGAGGCACCCACCCTGTCTTCAGGGAGATGTTGAAGAGTGAAGCCAGTGGAGCTGCCAGCACATCCGCCAGTTCCTTCAGCACCCTTGGATGCAGCCCATCTGGCCCTGGTGCCTTCTCAGTCTTTAGCGACCAGAGGGCCTCCCTCACCCTATCCACTGTGATTTTGCCCTCCCATCCCCCCTCCTCATGCATTATCCCCTTCCCTTCTAGATACGACCCATCCTCTGCCCTAGTCTTATCCAGTCCTTCAGTCTCCAACTGACCTCCTGGTTCAGTGGGCTCCTCTACCCTCCCATTGGGTTGTAAAGATCCCCACCTCCCCTGGTAAAGACCGAGGCAAAGTACTCATTAAGCACCTCTGCTTGTTTCCCAGCTTACAGTGCCCATCCCCCCAGTTCTAATCCTGCTGATCTGTGCCCTCACTTTTCTTTTCTCCCCTATGTAGCTATAGAACCCCCCCCCCGTGGATATCCCTGGCCAGGTTAAGCTCCTTCTTCACCTTGGCCCGCCTTACCACCCTGGTGACATTCTTAGCCAGGAAATCATACTCTCCCCTGTCCCTAGCCCCCCTTGAGTGCTTTAAGCATGCATAGGCAGCCTTTTTCTCCCTCACCACCTCCTGCACCTCCCGAGTCCACCAACACAGCTTACTGGCCCTACATTGCTTATGTCTTACCTTTGTGAAGGCCCTTGAAGCCTCCTGCACTGCCTTCTTAATGGTCTCCCACAAGCTACCAGCATCCACATCTGGCCTTATCTCATCCAAGCACCCTTTAAGAATCCTTCCCACGCCCTCAAAGTCCACCCCCTGAAATCTATTACTTCTGTGTTAGTGCAAATTTCCTTTCCACCTAGGAACATAAGAAACCAGACCATGGCATGGTCACTGCCTGCCAACGGGCTGCTCACCTCCAGGCCTCTTATTTGGTCACTATCTGCTAGGACAATGTCCAGGATCTGATTCTGCCTAGTAGGCTCCCCCACATGCTGGACTAGGAAGGCATCCTGGAAGACATCCATCAACCTCTGCTCCCTAGCCACCAAGGATGTCATAGTGCCCCAGTCTGTCCCCGGGATGTTCAGGTCACTCATGATCACCACCCTGCCCTTTCTGAGGCCACAGTGACCCTTGATGTTCTCAGCCAGATCATCCTCCAGTTCTGCTTCCATTGTGGGGGGGTCTGTACACCACCGCTATTTTTAATCTTTTGCTCCCCCGTTTGTAGCGTTACCCAAACTGCCTCCACATCTCCTTCTGCTTCCTTGATTCCACCAACTACTATGTCATTTTTGACTATCAATGCCACACACACCCTCTTCCCACCCCCCTCTCCTTCCTAAACATTGTGTATCTCTCTAAATTTAGGTCACAATCATGCCTCTGGGTGGCCCATGTCTCAGTAATTGCCACCAAGTCTGCTGCACCCTCAACTAGCATTGCCTAGAGCTCTGGCATTTTATTGCCCTTCCTCCTGGCATTGATCAGGATTGTCCTCCACCCTCCCCCTCCCCCTCTCCAGTCTTCTCAGCCCAGCGCAATCCCCCATATCTCTTCCCCTTCAGTTCCCCCAGGTCTTTTAATGCTACCCACAGCCCACTTTGCATGATCTAGTCCTGAATCCTCAAGCTTCCTTGCTGGAGCTTTCAGTCTTTCTATTCTTCCCCCCTTTACAAGTTTAAACCCCACCTATCACCAATAAATCCAGAAAGTTTTAGTTTAAGGATCTCCCTTCCTTCCAGGTTAAGGTGTAGCCTATCCCTGGCATATAGCCCCTTGTTTTCCCATGTATCACCCCAGTCCCCCATCAATCCATACCCATCTGACTTGCATCACTCCCTGAGCCACTGGTTAACACCCCTAAGTTTTTGCTTATTTCCCCCGCTTGCCCTTGGTACTGGCAGTATCTCAGAAAAGGAGATTGAGCATCCTGTAGAGTGGCAAACCCTGGCCAATTCCCTGAATCTTGCCTGTATCTTCAGTTCACTGTTCCCTTCTAAATCATTTGTTCCCAGTTGAACTAGAAAGTCTGGGGATCCTCCGCATTCCCTTGCCATTGAGTATAGCTGGAATTTGGCCTTAGGTACTGATAGGCCTGGGATACATTTAACCTTGACTGGGCTGCCTTTTCCCCCTCCCCAACCCCCTCCCACTGGATACCTCTAATTATGGAGTCACCCAGCAGGAGCACCTTCACCTCTCCCTCCAAGTTACTAGCCTGTTTGTGCCCTTCCATACTCCTTCTTCTGTCTATGTCCCCCAGCTTGCTCCTTGCACCCCCCACAGCCTAGGTGCCTCTATTTTGTGCGTGCCCTTCCCGATTATTATTTATCGTCCCACAAATCATGAAGAATAAATTCTCAACTTCTACTATGAAGAATTTATTTGGCATTGCCTAAGGAAATGATTGATGTAGTAATACCCATCAATGGCATGACTAGCATTTATATTGTGTTGCTTTTGACCTGTAAGCTAAGTACAGTAATAGTTTTATCATCAGTGCATGTGGGGGCTGCAGAGTCAAAGCAGAGTCACTCCAAATGCCACTTTTCAAAGCAGCCTTACACTTGGGTGGCTCCCATAGCAGTGGCAGGAGGTATAAGAGGGAAAGTGAGGTAGGAGGCTGAAGGGAAGGGTTATTTTTTAAAAAGTTACAGACTTTATTCTTATTCTATACACAGGAGAAATTCCTTTGCAAGGACAAAGAATCATGTTTTAAGATTAAATTTAAACTGCCACAGCTACCAAAGCATTAGTTTATCTAGACCTAAGGGGTCAACTTTGATTTTAGCATTAGCTCTGTGTGATGGCTTAGAAACAAACACAGAGACGCTGAAGAAAAAAGATATTGGGCTAACTTCACAAAATGGCCGAAATTCCTGCAGCTGTTGGAAAACCTCAGTGTAGGTGGATTGCCACTTGTGGATCTGCAGTTTTCCTACAGCTGCAGGTATTCACAAAGGTGGCACTGGAATATGACCTGCTCCATGATTTATGGGTGCTTGCAGGTGGTGCTGCCTGGGAACTTCCTCGCAGCTGTGGAAAACATTTATGGCAGGTGGGACCAGTCATAATATCTTCTGCAACTGCTGTGGCAGTGAATTTCAATCACCACGGCTACAGAGATTTTGGACCTCAAATGGAGTTGCGGTGTGGGACTTAGTTCCAAAATGTTTTGTAAATCTAGCTCAATGTCTTGGTGGCTGATCATGACAATGGAGTTTGCCCTTTAAGGGGCATACCAGGTTGTCCTGGTGCACCCCTTCCCTCTGTCATGGAATGGTAGTGCTCAGGAGGGGAGGGGAAAAGGAAGGGGAAGGGCTAAGGAACAGAACAATGGACAGGTAACAGGAAAGGGAGGGGCGAAGGGAGATACATAAGGGATGGCACAAGGGGTCTCAGCCACTTTTTGCTGGAGATTTTTTGATTTACGGAAGCTGCAGCAAGTCAGATTGGCAGAACTATTGGTGGAGGTTTGTGAACCAGGAAAACAGGTACAATTTAAAGGAGAGAATAATGAGTTTTGGATGTGTTTAAAAAAAAAAAGATTTCATACAATGCTGGAAAGAGAAGAAGATGTTTTACAATGGTTGCTAGTTGTTTAAAAAAAAGAAATAATTTATCTGTATAGGTGGTTTCTATGTTTTCTATATTTAAGTTGCATGGGTTGGCAAGATATCATGTAGATTGCAGGGCCAGGAGCAGAGCGAGTGGAGCAAACAATGCCTGAGCTTGTCGGGGCAGGCTAGGTGAGGGCTGGTTGAAAAAAGGACCTGGAAGTAGCGTTACTGGGGAGAGCAAGTTTGGGTTGGAGAAAAATAAGCGTTTTTGTTGGGGCACATGGCTGAGAGTAGGGGCAGGTAGCAATCCTGTGATAGCAGATGTTTCCAGAGGGAATCGAGCGCTAAAATGAAAAAAAAAAAAAAAAGCGTTTGCAGCACATGGTTGGGAATATTGTCGGTAAGCCTGTGGAGCGCAGTTTAAGAGAAATCGAGCATTTTTGTAGGGAGCAGTGTCAAGAAGCAATCTGGGGAGAGCAGTTTTGTCAAGAGAGAAATGAGTGTTTGGTTCCAGCACATGGCTGGTGGTATCGGCAAGGGGTCTTCAGCAGTAACAAGTGGTGGCGTTAGCAAGCACTGAGCGAAAAAGAAAGGATCACAGGGAAAGGGCTAGTTCGCCGAGAATGAGTGTGGTGGTGCAGTACAAGGCTGATTCGAGGGGACAACGCTTGTAGGGTGGCTGGTGTGAGCCTAGAGAGGATGATGCCGGAGGACAGGGCTGTCTAAGCTGGAATGGTGTGGAGACAGCACACCGAACTCGTGGGGCAGCATGGTGTGGGGTCTGGGGTTGGCGTGGGCCCTGCATGGGACCAGGATGGGAGACTAAGAAGCCATTGGGGAGAAGGGAGCAGGAAACACAGGGCTGGAAGGCCTGGGAGGCAGCAAGCTGCGGGGTTTGATGGCAAAAGGCCTTGCGAGAGAGGCGGGAAAACACGCAAAAGGGAGGAGGCCTGCAATGGGCCAGGCAAGCGGAACAGGGAGCAGCACCTGGCTGGAGAGAGCTGGGGCCAGTGCTGGGATAATGGGATATTGGGGACTAACAAACACAGTTACAAACCATGGGGGGAAGGGGGAGACCAGGATAGGAAGAGGCCAAAATACAGGGGTTTCTTGTGTGGGGGACTGGCGCACATGGCCACGTGGTGCGAAGGAGCATGCCACGGGTAGGCCATGAGGAAAATGCTTGTGAGGGGGTGTAGGCTACAAGGCAAGTGTTTGGGGGGCATAGAGGCAAGGTTTTTTGCAGACACAAGGGCATAGTTTGAAGGTTTATACAAAAAAAAAAGAAAAGGTGGGCCAACAGAAGGTGGCCCAATACAGGGAGGAGTTAAGCAGGATAGTGACCCGGTGTGAGGTGCATGCAGTGACAACCCCCAAAAAGGGAGGAGATGTCGGGGCAAAAGGAATACAAAAGAAAGAAGACAGGCTGAAAAGAAAGAACAGCCGAATGGGCACGAAAAAGCCGAATGGGCACGAGGGTACAAAAAAAAAAATAATAATAATAATATATATATGGTAATGCAGGCATAGAATGACTCTTGTTGTCTTCCTATAGTTGTCTTCACAGGGAAAAAGCGAAGGAAATGGCACGAAAGAAAAGCAAGCTGTCAAAGGAGGACACCTACAGGGCCATAATCGAGTTGGCGGAGAAGGCCAACTGAATGTGGGAGCTGGTGGAAGGGGAGGAACCAGGGATATCCAGAGAGAAAAGGAAAGCACGCCCGGAGAAATGGGGTAGAGGGAAATGACCAGCTGAAGGGTTGTGTAGCCCCACCAGGGTACCACCGCTTGCGGTGGAACCCCCAAGGGTGGCTGATCCAGTACCTCTGCAGCCCATAGATTCAGGAACACCAGTACCTTCCCCTGATCAAGGTGGGATCTTCCCTGGGGAACTTGGGCCAGACCCTAGAACGTGGTTTTCCCTCCGCAAACCATAGGAGTTCACCCTCCTCCTCAGCCACAAGGAGAGAAAAGGGGGCAAGTGGAAGAGGCCAGGCTGCACGGCCCAGACAAAGTTACAGGTAATGCACCCAGTGCAGTGGGGGATAGTATAAAAGAATACATAGGTCAAATTGTAGCGGTGCTGGGGACAGGAGGTTTAGGGCAGATGGAATCGGCTCTGGTGGAAATTAGGGGGGAGAAAGAGGGGCCAAAAAGTAATGAAGAGAGTGCAGAAAAAGAAGGAAAAGGTACAAGGGAGATAGGGGCACCCAGGATGAGGATAGGAGAGCATGTCCCACTGGCCACGAAAGAGAAAATATGGAAAGGGGAGTATGTGGATATATTCACTTTGGTGAGCCAGGAAGTGGCAGCAGAGTACGAAGAAACCGAGCACATAGGTAAGAGCGAAATGGCAGCGGCAATAGTGCTTTGGGAAAAAAGGAGGAGGACAAGTTTATGAAGGGAAAGACCTGGGACGGATGGTTTGTAGGTTTTGCCACTTTCTCAGCCATTGTCTTGGAGAGAAAGCTGGAGCTGGGTATCCCGCTCATCAAGTATTCCTTGATAATAAAGAGGGTAAAGGCAAAAGGGGGGGGTGGGGTGGCTATGTTATGACGAATTCTTTCGACAGAGAATGGCAACATTCAGGGATGTGAGATGGGACACGAAGCAGTTAGATTTGTGGACAGACTACATTACTGATCAGTCACGTCCGAAGGGAAATGGAGGAAGAAAGGGTTGACAACCCAGAGATGTTGTTGGGCCTACAACAGGGCTTTTTGCTCATGGCCCCAATGTTGCTTTCACCACGCTTGCTCAAAATGCGGTGGAGGACACCCGGCAAGCAGATGCAGGATGGCATGGACCCAAGGGGCACAGGGACATGGGGGACAAGGGTCAGGTCAAAAGTACTTTTGGGAAAGGCAGGGGGTTAAAAGGCAGACATGGAATAAGGGCGGGAGGGGTAGCGGGAACATGAGCGGGTGGGGTCAGAACCACTGATCAAAAGAACCCTGCACAAGATGGGAGGGGGGACTAGAGAGCAGAAAAGGGGGGAAAGGGGGGATAGACAAGGAGCATCTCAAGGTAGTTAGAACCCCCATAAATGTAGAGGCATGGGCAACCGGTTTGGACAGATATCCAGACAGAGCAGTACAGGGGGATGATTATACAAGGTTTTAAGATGGGGTTTTCACTACAGTGTGATGGGCCCAGGCAAGCAAGAGAGGCAGGCAACTTGGGATCCATTAAAGGAAAGGAAGAAATGTTGACACAGAAGATAGAGAAGAGGGCAGCAGGAGAGGTAGAGGGACATCTGACACCCCCATGTAGAGATATAAGGATCTCGCCATTGGGCTTGGTACCCAAGAAACAAGAAGGAGAGAAGAAGCAGATTCACCACCTGTCTTATCCAGAAGGGATTCAGTGAATGACTTAATTGGGGAGGAACACAGTAGGGAGACATGTCGACACTGGAGGATGCAGTTCGGATAATCCGCTACTGAGGATGAATGGATGGCAAAGACGGATATTGAGTCCGCCTCTAGACTACTACCGGTTAGGAGAGAAGACTGGGATCTATTGGGTTTTAAAATTGGGGAGCAGTATTATTTTGACAAAGCCATGCCAATGGGATGTTCCATAGCATGCGCGACATTAGAAGCTTTCAGCACGTGTTTGCAATGGATAGTCCAAGAAAGGACGGGTTATTGAATGGTCATTCATTATCTAGATGATTTCCTTTTCATTGGGAGGGGGAAAGGGAGACGCAGAATATGCTGGGTAAGTTTCAGGAATTATGTAGGGAACTAGGGGTGCCACTGGCACCGGAAAAAACAGAAGGGCCCAGCAGGATGATGGAATTTCTGGGGATTGAGATAAATGTACCGAAAGAGATATTCAGGCTGCCAGACAATAAAGTAAAGAAACTGAAGGAATTGATTCAATTACACACCAGCAGGAGAAGGGTACCACTGCAACAAGTCCAGCAAGTATTGGGGCACCTGAACTTTGCCTGCAGGGCCTTTGGACCAGGGAGGGCATTCACACAGAGGTTAGCTAGGGCTACATCAGGGGTCACAGACCACATCACTGGGTGGACCTGACAAAAGGTGTCAGAGAAGATTTTGGGATATGGGAGGAATTCCTAAAGGGATATAATGGCTGTTCGTTCTGGCAAGAAGAGTGGGTGTACAACACAGACCTTGATCTCTACACAGACACAGCCAGTGGGGTCTAGCATGGGGGGTTATCTGAGGGGCAGGTGGTTCGCAGAACCATGGCCAGGTAGTTGGGTAAAGGATGGGACAATAAGAGATATAACCTTGCTGGAAATCATGCCCATATGGGCATGCGCCCTGGTATGGGGGGAGGAACTACGGGATCAGAAAGTGACCTTCTGGTGTGATAACAGATCAGTGGTAGAGGTCCTAAACAACAGGGGAGCCAGGTCAGAGACGGTCATGAAAGTATTACAATGTTTAGTTTTAAGGGCTTTGCAGCTGAACATGTCATTCAGAGCAAAACATATAGAAGGAGTACACAATACCCTAGCAGACAGCCTTTCCCATCTGCAGCTGGACCATTTCCAGAGGCTGGCACCAACAGTGGAGGAACAAAAAACACCTATACCAAAGAACATCTGGGACGTTGGCAAGAAGGAGCAGAACTGCTGTTTCACAGATCATGGGCACCTCAGACTCTGAGGGCTTACAATGGGGCCTGATGGGTGTTTCAGACATTCAGGGCTGAACACCAGATGGAGGTAAGTGGGCCACTCACAAAGGAACAGTTGGGAATATTCACCATGGAGCAGTGGCAGAAAGGGACTGCCCATACCACAATGGGGTTTATCTGGCAGGGATTAGTGTTATCTGCAGCCTAAAGGGGTGGAAGGATCTGACAAAATCACTGCTCCTCAGGAGAATGATGCAGGGATAGGGCAGGTTGAAACGTGGGCCAGGAGATAATAGGAGGCCAATAGGGGAGCGGTGGGTAATAAGGCTAAAGGAGGTGCTCCCAGTAATATGCACATCAAAGGCTGAGGCCCAGCTATTCACACGATTTATGTGTTAATGTTTGCAGGGGCTATGAGAGTGAGTGAGGTGGTAGGACATGGGAAAGAGGACAAGGAAGGAGGCTTGGAATGGGACGATGTAAGCTCGGGGGTGAAAGAGATACGGATCAAGCTCAGGAGGTCAAAAATGGACCAAAGAGGGCAAGGTTTCATGGTGACACTGAAAGGGCAAGTAGAGGTTGCAGTATGCCCAGTGCAGGCTCTGTGGGCTTTCGCCGCAGAGCAGGAGACCAGGACGGGAAAGCTATTTGTACATGGTGACGGGAAAAGGGTCACTGGCTATCAAGTCACAGCAGTGCTTAAAAGGGCATGCAATTTATGGGGGAGGACCCAGCTAATTACTCATCCCATTCCCTACGGATTGGGGCTGCCTCACAGTGGGCAGCAATGGGGGAACCCATGAAGGACATTTTGGAAAAAGGGCGCTGGCGGTCAGCCAGTTATAAGAGATACATTGGAGCACTGAAGTAAAAAAAAAAAAAAAAGGTATTGAAGGTAGTGCTCCTAGGGGGAATTGCAGGTTGGGGGAGGGGAAAAGTTGGAGGAGGGAAGGGAAAAGAAATGGGGGTGATAATACGGTGATGACACTAAGAGTATGTGTAAAATAATTAATTTTCCTTGAACCCCCATAGGTAGAGGGAGGAGCACGGAAGTCTGGATCTGTGGCCATTCCTATATTTACTGGGCTGGAAAGAGAGCAGAGAATAAAGCTGGGGGAAAGCAGCTGTACCAGGATGTGAGACAGTGTAGGTTGGTATGGCACAGCATACGTGGGATGAGATGGGCACAGCTGCTTCCCGCGTTGAAGGAACTCAAGGGACATCGGCCCAGTCCAGACCTCATTATTATACATCTAGGGGGCAATGACCTGGCGGGCAGACCATGGGTACACACATACTTACAGATAAAAAGGGACCTAGTGGCAATACGACAGTGGTGGCCTCAGGTGTGCCTCGCCTGGTCAGATATGATACCGAGAAGGGTATGGAGACAGGAGCACAGCCACAGGGCAGTGGAGAGGGCCAGGAGAAAGATGAATAGAAGGGTGGGGACATTGATAAGGCAGATGGGGGGGACAGGTGATACTGCGGGGGGTAGAAGAATGGGTGGAGGACATCTACAGGTCAGACGGCATGCACCTGTCAGATCTAGCCATAGACATGTTCAATACAGAAACAATGGGTTTCATAGAGGCATGGAGAAAGCAGACAAAAACTGGTATAAAAAAGAAAAAGGAAGAAAGGATCGTCCCTGAGGTAAGGGAGAGTGATACCCTAAGTATGGGGAAGCTAGCCATCCAACGCAAGCTGGAGACTGGCTAGTGGGGAAAAAGGGGGAGGGAGGGAGGGGAAGAAAAAGGAATAACACAAGAAGAGGAAGAAGAAAGTGGTCTCGGTTTTCACCGTTACCTTAGCGGAAAAGGAGAAGCAGAAGGCACCCAGGTTTTCACCTGGGGGAAGGATAATCAGAGATTGATATGTGGATGGAAATAAATGAAATTTCTGGAAATATGATAATAAAGAAATGGAAAATGGAATATTGGATTATGAATATAAATAAATTAATTGCCAATCTGAGCACAACAACAAACAATGGTCTCTGTCTTTTTGTGAGGGAAAAGTGGGGAATCCGGGACAATGCTGATAGCCTGCTCAAAAAAATCAGACCTGCTGAAACTGAAGCAATGTGGGGAAATCTAGATATAAAGTGCTGAATTTTCAAAGAACTGTGGCATGGGTTTACTGCAGCTGTGCTACTTGAGACATAACTGTTAGACCACAGAATGTGTGATCTAACTTCATGCCACAAGAAATGCAACATGTGCATCAGAAATTATGCATGTGTAAAAAAAAAAAAGTCTGTATTATTTTTCTGCCATAAAGTAAGCAAAGTGTCACAGCTATATCAAAATATTTGAAAACTGTATGCAGACATTTGCAGTGATGCTGCTGTGGCATAACAACTCCCATAAATTCGATGTCCAGTGCTCTGGAAGTTCAGACCAACTGGATTAAAGGAAACATATATTTTAATGGAATGAGATAATTGTTGTCATCTTGATAGAAAAACAGTAGGTGGGGTTCTTTTGATAGAGGCTACTCAATTAAAAGAACCCCCCCTTTAATCAAGACTACTTGTGAATCCACCCGAGGTCGGTTCTTGGACCCCACTTGTATATTTACCTACCCCGAAAAGCACTGCACACTTTTATCATATTCTCTCATGATTGTCTAGATATTGTTGTATTATACAATGGCAAGAAAGAATCCTGGTTTCTGATTGGTCAGTTGGCTATCACAGCAGGGATGTTATCCTGGCATAACATCCCTGCTGATTGTTTGGATGATTTCGATCCCCATCCCCTCCATGATCATCTCCTCTTTCTCTTAAGAAACAAAAATATGTTTACACACTAACAAAAACATTCTTTAAAATTATTTTTTATTATAAAACAACAAGCCATTGTATAATAGGAATAATGCCCACTCCAATTAGGAGTTATGCTGGGATAACATCCTTCTCGGGTGTTGGGCGCCCTCGGCCGGTGGCCTCGGGCCCAACCACCCGAGGTGGGATGTTATCCCAGCATAACTCCCACCCTGTCAGGCATTATTCCTTTATTAACTCACGCTGTTAGAATACTGGGTCACCATGTTGCTCCTCAGTCTGTAATATTGCCTATGTATCCGCATGCTGCTGTGCTGTGATGTTACTCTTTCTGTTCTTCTTTCCCCTCTCCCTGAGTCACACCAGGAAATGGGCCTCAGCTCAGTATGCCATTCCCAGTTACCAGTTTTTAAACAAAGCAATATTTACTTAAGTAAGAGTGAGACAATCAAATATGTTATTTGCTGATAGTGTTGCAAGAATCAAATGCTTAATTATAAATATCCAAAACCAGAACTTAAATACTGGAGTAGTATATTCCCCTCTCACAATGAAGGGACCCATTTTCAGTGCCTTGGCTGATATTTTCCTTCACAATCCTAGTGCGTGAGAGGTCTTCCTCATGGGTGATGCTAATGCTGCCTAGGGATTCCCGATAGGTATTAAACTGCCAATACTTTTCAGTCTTTGCCCACTGACAATTGAAACAAGAAAACATAGATTCTAGCTGCAAAAAAGATGCCCAAGAGGTCCATCCAGTCTGCATATTTCCCTACCTAGTTCCATGCTTGGCCGCGCACCAGACTGGATTTGCAGATCTGATAGCCACAGTAGCTAATCCTCACCCCCCCCCTTCCCCAGGTACAGTATCCCTTTCCCTCTTCTGCATGTGGGCTCCACTGTCCCCATATACTGTTATCTATCCCACTTAATTTTAAACCCTGACACAGTCTTGAGTTGACTTCAACCACCTCTCTGGGAAGTCTGTTTCATTTGTCCATCACCCGCTCTGTAAAAAAGAACTTCCTCACATCCCTCCTGAATCTTTGCCAACTGGTGTCCACTAATGTCCTCTAGTTACTGTGCCCTTGTTCCTCATGGACTGGTCTTAACAAACCACCCTGTTGCTTCTTAACAAGAACCTGTATATCTCCATCATATCCCACCTTAGTTGTTACCGTACACACGTGCTCACTCCCTGTTATGTAGAGGAAGGCTGCCCAAGGTGGTAAGCAGAAGAGCTGTGCCAGTTGCCATTGCTGATATCATTTGGAAGGAGAATTGGGTGTGAATGGGGGAGTGTGAGTTGTGGATACTAAGTTAGTGTGATAGCAAGGGGGATACAGGGAGTGTATCAGTGCCCAGGTGGGGAGGGGGGCAGCTAGACCACCAGGAAGAATACATTCCATTTTATTATTCATTGGATAGATACTGGGTGGGTAGGAGGACCTCTAGACTGCCAGGACCAATACTATATATGCTGTTACTCGTTAGAGAACATCAGAGATGGGGTGACCACTGCACCACCAGGGAGGATTTACTCTATTGTATTACTCATTGGGAGGCTTTGGGAGGTGAACAGCCATTAGACTGCCAGGACTGACAGCACATGCTGTCATGCAGCTATTCTGGGATTGGGCATGTAGGGGTTGGGTGACCGAGGCTCTGCACAATGACTCCACACATTCCTGGCCAGTGGCATTGTGCAGAGACAATAAGTAACCAATAATACTTGACAGAGTGAGAGACATTGAGCAATACTGCACTGCCCAGGGGCATAATAAGGCCCAATACCACAGGTAGAGAGAGCCTAATTTCCCCTAGAAGTTCTGGAATTGCCCAATACTGACCACCCTGTAGGGTATTACTGCATGTAGAAAATAGGCTATATATCTAATTTTTTTTAGTACTAGAAAAAATAAAATAGTGCATAAAAATGAGTAAAAATTAATTTGTTGTCCTTTTTGGGGGAAATTAATCCCTTTACTAGTATATCTGTCAGCTGAGGGCACTGTAATGCTTGACAGAAATTTTATTCAAAGGTTTTGTTTGAGTTCTTAACCCCCTGATCTTACCCCCTGCACTGTTTAAAGTCCTGACCCCCACTGCTTACTAACCTCCATGCTCTGTTTGTGCACTGCTGGCTTGAGGATGAGACCAGCAGTACTTTCTTGGATTCCACGCCCACAGATGGAGGCACACTGCTGGCTTGCAGCAGAAGGGACAGTGGGTGGGTGGCCATAGGATAGGGAAGCATTTTGTTAAATAAGATGTTAAACAAAGTATTTCATTTAAGAAATTATGAACAGGCTGGATAACTTGGTTGTGCATGGATGGATGTAAGGTAAGATGGCTGTATTACAGTAACGTTGAGCACACAACATGCAGGCACTAAAACTTTCCAGTATTTTTTTATTTCTAAAGGGAAAAAAATATTACAGTTTGCTACTGTGTGGCAAGTTGATGTTAGGGTTTCTGTTTACTATTACACTTAGCGGTTGGTTCATAGCTGTAGTTGGTGGTGAGGCACTTGCTAAGTGAGGAAAATTGTCAGACATTTATTTTTTAAACTGAGTTGGGCACAGTGATATTTGTTGTGACATGGCACCTTGGACTGGCACTTTTTATTTACTAGTCTCCATTGGTAGTTAATGTAGCCCCCTGGCATGGGTATCAGCCAATCAGAGACCAGGACATCTTAAACCTATTTTCTAATAGCCACATAATGATATGCAAATTGTCCCTTAGCAACTTGCATTCCACATGTGGTCATTAATATCACACACACACACACACACAGAATCACAGATGCTTGATGGCAGAAAAGGACCATACTGGCCCATCTAGTCTGCTCTCCCCCCCTACACCTCTCCCTCCCTGCCAGCCCCACCCTTCCCCTGATACTCAGCCCCATATGCTTGTCCCATGCCCTCTTGAATTCTTCCACCGATTTAGCCCCCACCACTCCATCTGGTAGTCTGAACATACCAGACACTGAACATGGCTCCTGTGAGCAAAGGCACTATCCCATTTGTAATGCTATCTCTCCCTTTACTTCCAGGAGTTTGATTCCTGCAGATAGCTGTGTTACCACTGTGCATAGTATTGGTCACTGTGTGTGGTGATAACATGGTCCATATTCAGACAGGCAGTGCACACCACAGTGTGCTTTCTATCTGAAGTTGGCACCTGGGCTGGCCATGGGTTACCTCATACACATCACAAGGACTGAGCAGCACACTCGGTGTGCTCCAAATATTGGGGACATTATATTCTCAGCGGAATTTACCATTATCATTCTATGCTCTTCAAAGTGAGGATATGCATGGAATGCATCAAAAACAAAATATGTTACAGACAAAATGTGAGCTCCAAAACATCATTACATCCAACTGGGTAGAGGTTCTTGAATTTGTACATACACTGAGCTTCCTTTTGATGAAAGCATCTCATTCTATCTCCCACCCCCATCTCTTGATGTTTTAAAATCTAAAACATCACAATTGTGAGTTTCCAAACAATGGACCCCCAAAGCACAGTCAAGTTTTCCATTTGCAGTAGCTCTTTCATGTTATTGGATCGCCACCCACAGCTGTCTAATTTTGCAGTCAATGGATAACAAACTACTGTACAGCTGAAAAACGCAGCATATATCACAACATTGGTGCAGCAATTGGTAAAATTCCTGACATCCATATGTTTTGTAGCATCACCTGGATGTAAACATATTTTCTCCTGAAGTAAGTATTGACCTATAATTATTGGTGATCCCCTTTAATACACAGACTAGAGTCATGTTTCAAATGCTGTAATAACCCATAGAATGGGTTATTATGGTGGTTTATGTCACTCTTCTTTAGTCCGCCACCTCATTGGTTCTTACACAATGTGTGGATGGGCTAAACAGGTCAACAAATGTGGTGGCAGTTTCTTATTACCAGGGAGTCAGACCTGCATTCATTGTTTGCCCCAGAGTCCTGGTAATATTGAAATTCTTACCAGTATGTATCTGGTTGATCCTGCCTTTACATTTAAAAAAAATCTGTCTGGCTGATCCTCATGTTGCCTCATTTCAGGCAGGACACTAGAAGATAGCTACTGTAATTAGGAATGGGTTGTGGTTGTTTAGCACAGTTCTACAGTACAAAAAAAAAGATGCTAAAAAAAATCATCTTAGAGAAGGAGAGATAGAAAAGAGAGAGAGAGTGTGTGTGTGTGTGTCTCAGTGTTGAGTTGGGAGACTGGGCAATGACAGCAGGAATAACAGGATAGCTGCTTCAATAACTTCTTTTGGCATTGACTTCCTTGCACCAGCAATTATAAACAAGCATTTGTCAATGCTGAATGTTGATTGCTTTGCTCCGTTGAGTTTGCTCAGTTCCCCTCCCTCACCCGCTCATTCTGTTTCTCCCGGCGCTGCAGGCTGCCCTTTTGTACTGGGCTCCTGCCTGCACTGACACCAGTGTCTGCTCAGAAAGAAATCTGCAGCAGTCTTGAAAGAGCTCAGTTGAGCTCGGTCACTCCCCCTCTCTCACTCGCTTGATCCTAATCTGTTCAAACACTGATTTCCGAAAACGACTGCGGTATTCTGCGCTGGAAACGTGAAAACACATTTCAGGCAAGATGTGAAAAATGACAGCTGTACTGTTCGTAAGGAAGTGTGAAAAAATGCCAGTGTTGAAAATCTGGCGTGAAAATATTACTAATTTGTGAAGTTGCAAGGGTGTGTTGAAACCGCACAACGCACGCTCATAACAGTCATTTTATGGAGTTTCATCGCAAAATGTTCAACTTAGGCATTTTAGCACCTATGCTCCTGAACAGTGTCACTGTGATTTTCATAATGCATCCCAAACACTGATTTCCAACAGCACCCATGCTATTCTGCACCGGAAGTGCGAAAATATATTTTGGCCAGGATGTGAAAAATGACAGCTGCATGTTCATAAGGAGGTGTGGAACAATGGCAATGTTGAAAATCTGGAGTGAAAATATTTCATATTGGCGTAGTTATGAGCGTGCATGGAAACTGCACAATGCACACTCATAACACAGTCATTTTATGGACTTTCGTCACCAAATTTTCAACGTAGGCATTTTAGGACCTCTGCTAATGAACAGTGTCACTGTGATTTTCCTAATGTGTCCTAAACACTGATTTCCCACAGCGACCGTGATATTCTGCGCTGCAAGTGCGAGAACACATTTTGGCGAGGATGTGGAAAATGACAGCTGTACTGTTTATAAGAAGGTGTGGGAAAATATCAGTGTTGAAAATCTGGAGTGAAAATATTGCAAATTTGCAAAGTTACGAACGTGCATAGCAACTGCACAACGGACACTCGTAAAACAGTCATTTCTTGGATTTTTTACACCAAATTTGGAACACAGCCTTTTTGAGAGCCCACCTCATGAACACTGGCACTGTCATGTTGTTAATCAGTCCTGAAAAGTGATTCCACACAGTGGCCGTGAAATTACCTTTTGGAGCCGAATAACACCATGACAGTGACTGAATTCACGAGGAGGGGTCCCAAAAACCCCATGTTGAACATTTGGTACCAAAATTCCAAAAAATGCCTGAGATATGCATCAAAGCTGAAAAAACCTTATTTATGCCATTATACAGCTTACCAGGATTTACTCAGTTTACGGTCAGCTTTGAAGAGTGCAGCCGTGTTACTGATCCACCGAAGATTGTCATGCCAGACTCCACAGGTAAGTATGGGGTGGGGGGTGGGGAGGCAGGGTGCACAGAGGGTGGGTGGGTTGTGGGAGGGGCAAGGAGGCAGGACCGTCTTTTTCACAGGCACTACAAACAAAAAAAAACATTGTGGGATTTTGTTTTTTACAGGACCATTTGGCACACTGGGGTGGGCTCCCAGCATGCCAACACAATGTTTTGTTGGGGGGCAGCTCTAGTCAATGGGGTATTGGGCACCCCCATTGGCACAAAAAGGGGGGTGCAAGAGCCGAGGGGGAACGGGAACCCCTTGGCACAACTGCAGTGTGTGTTTTGGGGGGATTATGCTGATCGGGAGTGGGATCCCCCATCGGCAAATAATATTTTGCAGGGAGACATGTTGCCAACTGGGAGTGGACTCCACCATCAGCAACATGAACATTACCGTTAAGGCCACTGAAACTGATGGGGATTGTGGCCCCGTTGGCAAATGATACTTTGCAGGGGGACATAATGCCAATGGGGATTGGGTTCCCCCATCAGCAACATGAACAATTAGCTACATGAACATTATGGTTACAGCCACTGAAGCCAACAGGGATTGGGACCCCCGTTGGCACACAAATACTGGAGGGGGACACATGCTGCTGGGGATTGGGCACCCCCTGGCATTGAAGCTTCATCATACAGCCAGAAATTATGGCTGCAAGCTGCTGCCATGTTCACAAACAATATCACAGTACCAAGGTTCCACCCAGCAATGATG
Organism: Neoceratodus forsteri; assembly: GCA_016271365.2. Classification (NCBI taxonomy): domain Eukaryota; kingdom Metazoa; phylum Chordata; order Ceratodontiformes; family Ceratodontidae; genus Neoceratodus; species Neoceratodus forsteri. The sequence goes on from JADMNL010000033.1 coordinate 112,715,954, forward strand.
GGTCACTCCCTCATTGCAGCGGAATGGCTTATGATACAATGACGAGGCGGCCCCTGATTGCAGTGACTGAAACCTTACAAGGTTGTGGCACGCTGGCTGAACCAATGTCAGCAGCAGTGTGCCACCCCATTGGTGAAAGCGGGCCAAGCCTCCAAAGGCTGTGGGGACACTGGCCACAACAGAGTCATGCCTCCACAACCTGCTTCTGCAGCAAGCTGCCTCAATATGTTTCTTGCACATGCATGCAATCAACATTAAAATAATGCCTGTGCAGGTGTATGTTATAAGGATTTGTTCACACACCCTCAGTGTGTGGTAATCTCACAAACCCTTTGAGCTTTGCTCTTAGGGTTTATGGATTATCACACACCTCAGGTGTTTGAAAATCTTCATGACACACACCTGCAGAGGCATTATTCTCTGTATATTACAACGGCATCTAAAACACCCCTGGAACAGGGAGATAACCATTTGAGAAAGCTTGGTTTATTCTTCTTGAGATGACTGTGGCTGAGGAAGGAAATCTTTCAGGTTCTTGCCTCATAAAACAAAACAACCACAAAAAAAACCCTCTAGTCTCCTGTTTGAAAGTTGAGGTAGGTTATTGTCACTTTTTAAAATTACTCAGTGTTTGATTAACATCTGCCCAATCTTAAAGGCCAAATTACTGTGTTTGGTAATACAAGTAATACCACTCAAGATTAGTGATGTGCAGAAAGTGTGATTCTAAATTCATAAATGATTTTGTGAAATTTTGTAAATTTTGCCAAAATTTCTGAAATTCTGACTTTGGTGAAATCAGAATGCTCTAAATGTGTCTGGGGAATTTTCATTCCATTCCACAAACTGTTCCAGCTGAATTGCAGAATGATACACATGGACTGCAGAATGACAGTTCTGACAAATTCCATTCCATAGTTTAATACATTAATCTGCAATACATGAAATCATTATGCAGTTCAGTGATCAATTCTGTGAAATTCCATTCTACCATTTAATACATTAGACCACAATTCATACATTTATTCTGCTGTTTTATGTCCAAATGTCATGAAAGTTGTCAAAGTTCATTCCAAAATTTCATGGAAGCAAATTTTCGACTTTTGTGGTAATTCCGCCAGTGGATTTTTAGTTTTACACAGCACTGTTTCCTTTCTTTCCCTCTGTCAGTCATTTGTCAAAGGGTCAGCTCTTTTTAAATTTCAGACATTTATTTATTTATTTATTTATTTAAGGGAATCAGATACACCTTTGAGCCAGGGGTTCTTTTAAAAAGGTTCCACATCAGGCATGCAAAGTTGACAGCCCCTGTGTCCTTCCACTACCAGGCACAGGGAATGTCTCAGTAAGGTGCATCCACTGATCAGTATGCCTTCTATGGGTCTGAACTGCATAATGATTTCATGTATTGCAGATTGATGGTTAAAGGCTTCAGCCACACTCTCACTTGTATAGCCCCTGCTCAGAAGCCAGTCTTTTAACTTCTGTGCCTGCACTTCATAATCACTTACTGTAGATCAGAAGTGATGTGCCTTCACCTCAAAAATTGCCTATATGTTATGGGATTCTTCAAGTGCCATGGACGGACACTACAGTCATGAAGCAGAGCGATGCCAGCAGATTCTATCCTAAATCTCACTGTTCTTATCTACTAATCCAGTTTTTATTTCTAAAAGAGAGACATCAGCAAAAAATAATTCTTGTGTTTCTCAGATTTGTATGTAAAACTGAAACTAACCCCATTATAATTTATCTGGTTCACAAAGTTGACAGCCCCTGTGTCCTTCCACTACCAGGCCCAGGGAAGGTCTCAATAAGGAGCATCAACTGAACAATATGCCTTCTATGGGTCTTTGCATTCAGCATTTTACATAAATTGTCCTCCTGCCAACTGCTGGCCCATCAGCCTGACATCCCAATTGGGCAAGAGCCTGAAGACCATTATCAATGGCAGAATAATAAAGCACAAGGTTAAGGCCAAGGTTCTTGCCCCCACTCAGCATGTCTTTGAGGGGCATGTCATGATAAACCAACCTGATCACTTTCTTTGGTGGGGGGCAACCAGGGAGGTAGACAGGGGCAAGGCCATTGATGCAGACTCTTCTGACTTCAGCAAAGCCTTTGATACTGTGGTGCATACCAAGCTTCAGGGCAGATTAACCAGTGGGGTATCAGGAATACAGATACAAGGTTCATTACTAACTGCCTCAGGGCTGGAAGCTGAGGACACTGGTAGAAAGGCGCTCCTCGAGGTGGAGAGGAATAGTCAGCAGTGTCTCTCAGGGATTAGTGCTGTGGCCACAGCTGTTCAACAGCTTTATCACTGATCCATAAACAGTGAACTCCAGCAGCCTGCTTAAGTATGCAGATGACAGTAAACTGATTAGGTACTTAGTGTGCTCCCTTGAGGATGAGACAATTTTCAGGAAGACTCAGACAAGACTGGTGCTTGGTCTGACTTCTGTAGCCACAGATTCATATCAAAGTAAAATAGAGGTAGAATTTAAAGTACAGGCTACATTTAAGTTCTCTTAACTACAGGTGTTGTGAAGTTTTGATGCATTGGTGAAATTGGTGCAAATTCACAAAATTCACAATTTGTGAAGCTGCACGAATATCCTGATGGGTACACCACCTTTGTTGGAGGTATTTTTTTATTTAAAAAATCTTTCAAATTACATAAAATACCTCCCCCAGCATCATCCACTGTTTTGTAATTCTAGCCCCTCCTACCACCCAGACACTTTTGGGATCATAATCCCCCCCCCCCGCTAGCACTCTCCTGCCTCATCCTCCCTCACCCAGCAAATGTCACCATCAGTCATCAGTATTTTAAACAGTATCAATGGTAGCCAGGCAAGTGTAGTGTGTAGCAGTGTACTCAAAGTTCAGTCCTGTACACTTTCCCTCGTCTGTGTGCCAAACACATTCCCCACCTGACCAGACCTAATTGATATGAAGACCCTCCACCCAGCCCACCTCTGGCCACCTTCCTGCCACTACTAACACCAAGACAAAAATAAAATAAAGAAGAAAGCAGACCCTGCCCCCCGTGCAGAGCAGTTGCTCTGTTCAGTGTCTGTCTCTGTAATGGCACTTTGCTAGTGCATTTGGATGGTGATGTCTTTGCACCTAGTAAAACCTGATTGGTTGAAAAATGGGGAGGAGGGAAGAGCTTGCTGACAGGGGAAAGGGAGGCAGTTTATGATACATAAAAGTATTTGGGAGGTGGGCGAGGGTTGCATTACAGCACAGTATGTGAGAGGTATTTTATGCACTACAAGGACTGCAGTTCACATATGTTTTGCCAGCGAATTGCACAATTTGCATGGCAGAAGTACACAAATTGCCTAATTCACCTGCAGAATGACAGTTCACACAGTTTCACTGTGCAGAGTTTAGGCAATTCATCGGTGAACACATGAATTGCAGTCATCAGCAAAACTAAGTTGCCAAAATGTACACATTTTTCGCGAAGCGAATTTCGTGAACGTCACCCATCTCTACTCTTGACTGTATTCCCAACTCATTCCTAGCCAGCTGACACAATACATTAAAAACTGGCTTCATAAAATGTTTTGTATCCAATATGACTGCATTAGTAATGCCGTTGCTGTTAGATAATGTCTAGCAAAATGGAATGTGCAGTTTACTGGAACCCTATTGGAAGCCCAGTGCTGGTCCTGAGATCAGTGTATTTGCAGCTCAAATCACAACTCATTGCCAGTCAAATGCAAACTACTTAAATACCATCTGCAATATGTACTATATACTGTGTGTGGTGTCCTCTTGTTGCAGTAAAAGGTAAAAGGATTTGGAGGACATAATAGACTAGGAGCAGAAGCAAGACATGTCATGCACAGACACTGTGTAGAAGGTGAACACGATGTTGAGGTGTGTTAAATAGTGACTGAGCAGCACAGCAGGGGAAGTACAGAAATCCCACCATTTTACAAGACCCTGTTAATGGCTCACCAGAAGGACTACTGGGTGTACAGTTTTGGGATCAGATTTTCAAAGGGTGGCGCAGGGCTTGCAACAAGTCCTGCATCGATCCCTTTCCATGCTCCATACCTGTTTGCCACTACTGCACCTGATTTTCTAATCTTGGGCACAAGTGTGGCAGTGTACCCACTTTTTGGCAACTTGCACCATATCTCCCGTGCAAGCTCTGTAAAAATGGTCTGCAGTATTGTCGCAAGCTAGATCACAAAAAGATGGTCTAGTGTGCGTGTCAATTGCCACAAGGAATAGAAAATCTCTTTGAATTACTGCAAGCTCAGTGCACCATATCTTTGGAGCACCCGGATCTTGCTGCAATCATGGCCATTTGAAATCTGGCCCTTGCTCTCTTCAAAAGAGAATGGACATTGAGGAAGTGGAGAAGTTGCAATGCAGGTCCACCAGAATTATTAATGCAATTAAGATAAAAGCTATGAGGAGAGGCTGGAAGTTCTTAACATGTTCCTCCTAGAGAAAAGGAGGCAGGTAGTGGACATGGTCTCAGTCTTTCACACACTCAGAGGCATTTACCCAATTAAACAGTCAGAGATGTTTGACCTGGTGTCATGCAGCATGATACAGTAACATGTCCTGTAGCTCAGAGGTGCTAAATACAGGAGTAACATTAGGAAGCATTTTCTCCTGGATGGTGGTGAACCTGTGGATCAGCCAACCAGTGAAGGCACTGGGCTTGCTGTGGGCGAAGTTGAAAAAATTCACCTACAGAAAGTGTAGTCATGAAGTGTGCAAAATTCATGAAGCTATGGAAATTTTGCAGCTCCACTACACTTCGCCTGGCAACTTCATGAAGTGTGCTATTCAGAATTTCATTGATGAAGTTCTGCACCACATATATGTGATGTTTGGCATTCTGCATAGCAACAAGGAGTGATGAGCCATTGAAAAACAGTGCCTAAAACAAGGCTGCAGACTGTGATCAGCTAACCTACTGTGCTCTGTGCAGTTCTGGAGCTTGTTGTTGAAGGATTTTATCTAGTGCTCAGAGTTTTCTCTATCTGTCTACTAAGACCCAAATATTCAGAACTGTGCCAAAGGCCAGCGCAAGTCCAGAGCAGTGCAAGTCAGATGCACGGCGGCCCAGCGTGAGCCATATTCAGCAGGTGTGTATGCCAAACTGCACCAGCGCAATGTGGCAGAATATGGCACAGGTGCATCAATGCACAACCAGAGATGCGCTGGTGCAATCACGGAAGCGCTGAGCAAAGCCAAGCAACAACAGTGGGGGGGGGCAGGACAGAGACATGTGACCCAGGGACACAGCCGGGGGAAGTACAATGACCGTGGCCACAGGACCATGCCAGCAGGGCACACCAGTGCACACACAAGTACAGTGCAGAGTGTAAAAATGGACCACAAGTGATGGAGCACAGCCACCCGCAGTGGGGCCATGCACCACAGCACCCATGGGCGGTCCACTGGTGGTGGACAGGAGCATGCCCAGGAACCAGTACCCAGAACACAGACGTGGCATGGCCAGCAGGTGACAGGAGGGGAGGATGGTCACCACAGGGCTGCCAATGGCACCCCCCCACCAACCGCCAGCCCGCCATACCCACCACCATACTGCAAAGGAATTCTACCCCAGGCCCATGAAGCCAAACACATCCAGGCCCCACATGCGCACAGGCAGCCCACATGCTGGGCAGTGAAGGAAGCTGAACCCAGGCAGAGTGGCAGCCAGCACGGGACTGGGTGCCCAACAGGGGATGCAGACACCCCCACCCCAGTGGGAGGACAGGACCAAAAGGAGGACCATGGCAGTGTGGCAACACCATGCACACACCCACTGCCCACCTCTAACCACAGCCCCACGGTGAGCCGGAAGCCACATGGCATACCCACCAAACCGGGTGATGAACCTAACACAGTGTGACATACCACTGCATGCAGCAGGGATCCACAGTAGCACCACACAGCCCCACCCCCAAACACCATGGACAGAGGCCAGAGCATTGCGGCATGGCCCAAACACGCCACCTGCAAAACAGATATGGACACAAGCATAGAGGTGGAAAAGCTTTATAATACTGAAATAGTGACACAAAACCAGGAACGGGGGTCAGGGACAGGGAAGCTACATAGAGGGACAGGGACAGGAAACAGGGGTTATACAACAGGAAAGGGGATTGTAGGGGAACAGGGCCAACAAGGGAATAGGGGTTATAGTTAATCCAGCTAGCGGCGTCCACAGTTGGATGCTCCACCAAGATGCCATCTCCTCCTGCTGGCCATCAACACACGGTGGATCACCACCACAACATTCAGTACCCTCGTCACCATGGTCAGGATCTGGTGCAGCAGACGTGTCTGGACCATCTGCAGCCTCCGAACTGCTGTCTGCCCGACACCTATGGCATGGGACAAGACAGGTAATCAGTGGAATGGTCAAGGGAACCATGCCCACCCACAGAGCACAATGGGCAGGATGCAGACACACCCCTGGAGAGCCTGGTATGGTCCCCTGCAGAGGCGAACAATGGCCGCCCATGTTACAGAACACCACGCCAGTGCAGAGAGACAGATATCACTGCACAGCGGCCACAGGTCCGCACAGTGTCAGCCACATGGCACACAGCAGCAGCAGCACTGCAGCACTACTGGTGGCATCCAGGTGTATGCCCACCCCACCAACAGCCGGTACACATGGCTAATGTACAGGCCACTGTGGCGTGCACAACAGACTGTGCACCACACACAGCTGTCAAGGCACATGGCAGAGGTGGCCATGGCCATATCCCTGCCCCACTGCTACCCCCAAGGTACAGTGACAAACAACAAGACAGTGCTTACCCACACTGGACTGCACTGCTGGTGCTGGTTGCCCGGCATCAGTTGGGTGCATTGCCCTGGCCTGCTCCACTGCCACCCTGGCCCTCCTGTGGTCCTCCAGCCCTGGGAAGGGAAGGATGAGAGATGATCATCAGTACACAAGCATGCCAGCAGTACCCTACTCCCCCAGTGCACTGCATGCAGGGTGCACCCCTGACCACCCTGTGGCCCGCACACCAGCACAGCTGCAACACAAGCAGCAGCTGGGGCATGACGTGCGGTGTATGGTAGGACAGCTATGTAACCTGCTTCAGCCAAGGCCAAAGCAGCAATGCTAACATTACAGTACTGTGCCTGGCCATACAGGCAACATGCAAACACCTACCCAGCTGTGGCACCGCACCATGCTGCACATGTGCCTGCATCCTCCGGAGGCAATCGGGTGCCCTCTGCCACGGGTCCCCATAGCAGTGCCTGCACTGCTCGGGTGTGCATGGCACATGTCCTCCTCTCCAGGGCAACAGCAACCAAGTTCCAAACCTCTCCACTGGCCTGCTGCAGGGGCACCATGCCAAATAGCTGCCCCTCAAAGGGCTGGACGACTGCCACCAGGTTGATCAGCTCAATCTCACTCCATTTCACTGCCTGTCTACCAGTGCCCTGTGCCATGGCTGCCATCCGAAGTGGCAATGCGAATGGTGCTGCACGGCATGTGCGCCTGCTACATGTGCAGGAAGTGCGATATGCACCAAACTGCTGCAATTGCGTAGCATGTGAATGTGAGCCAGGGTGCACAATGCAGAACTAATGTGCAATGATTGGCATGAGCACAATGTTGTGGCCTAGTGTGGTCACAGGGTCACATAGGCAACCCATGGATCAGAGTTCACCAACTTTTGTGCAGTGCGCACATGCACAATAGGGTGCATGGCATGATGAGTGGGCACGTGTGGCGCCACCCCTGCACCACATGTAGAGTGCCAGTGCATTGCACAGCCCACATGTTGTGCACGATTGAACCATGGGACACGTAGCACACATGTGCATTGCTGGCACGTGCACTGCGCATGCGCGGGTATTGCACGACGGGCTTACTCCAGCGCAACACAAATGCACATGGTGGATTTTTGTGATATTCAGATGCCCTGTGCAAATGAGCTCATCAGCCAATGTGCAGCGCAGTAGGGTGCATTAGCATATCATTACCATTGCGCACAACCTCATTTGCATGCGATGCACCTGATAAGCACCACTGAACAGCACAGGCCATGGACTGGTATTTCAGCCATGACAGGTAAGTGAAGGATGCCACAGCAACAAAGAGAGACAGCAGCACTGCAAGGTGGGACTGCCCAGGGCTCTGCTGCCGCTGACACACTGTGCTGTCTATGTTCACAGGAGGCAACATGTTGGGACAGGAAGCGGGCGAGGAGTGTGGGCCTGCACACAAGTGCAGGCCCCAACTTCACAATGGGAGAGACTGATGCCCTGTTGGAGGCCTACTTCAACAGGGAGGCCCTGTTGCATGGTGCAATGGGCACACCACACAACAGGACTGTCGGATGGGACGAGGTGGCAGCCTATGTCAAACAGCATGGCAATCACCAGCGGTCAGCACAGGAGTACCACAAAAAGGCTGGGATGGACAAGCTGTGCATAAAGGAGAAGGTGGTGGCCATCAGAGTGTCCCAGAATGCCACCGGCGGAGGGCCAGCGATCCACCAACACTGACACTTACAGAGGAGTTGGTGGCAGCCACCATCTACCGCACCTCAGTGGAGGGTGTGCCTGGAGGGGGCTTCCAGATGGGTGGCAGCCCATCACTGCATGGTATGTATGTCAATCACACACAGGTACTGACCCTGAGGGTGCGTACACGGGCATGCCAGTGTGCATGCTGCTGGCCTGCATGCCATATGCACATGTGCACACTGCTGACCAAATATGGTGGCAGTGTACCCAGGGGGGTACATGGAGGTGATGCATCACTGACACTGCCTCCTTCTCTTGCAGCACCAGCATGGCTTCACACAGAGGATGGGGTGCTGGCAGCAGCCACAGACCCTGTGGACAGTGGCACAGACCCTGAGGATGGACTTTCCATCTCCACCGGCATCCGTGGCCCTGAAAGGCTGCGGCTGGGCACCATGGTGCCCATGGACATCCATGGCCTAGGGTCAGATGAGGCCCTGGATGTGTTTCTGCAAGAAGCCAGCCTTGGTGTGCTGTGCGCAGAGACAAAGATCAGGGTGGGGCCCGACTCTGATGATGAAATGGCACTGATCCTGGACAGCATGGGCAACATTGTGGTGGAGTCACCCCTGCCAGCATCACAAGCAGCGTCATGGCCCAGAGCTGTGCCCACAACTGCACAGCCACCCACCAGCACTGCTAGTGCAGTGGTGAGTGGTGCCACTGCTGTGCCCTGCATTTGTGGTGGCATGGCCGCACAGGTGCAGGGTGGCAGGAAGCAGCAGGATGGGCAGCAGCAACATGCTGTGGGTGCCACTGGGCAGCTGGATACAGGGTCCACTGCCAGTGCACCTACTCTACCCCCTTCCCCTGTAGATCCTGCCATGCAGCACCCACCAGAGAGGGGGACTGGACACTGTGGCAGATCACCATACTGATGATCGGCATCCCAGGCAGGTGCCACAGGATGCAGACCATCTGGCTGAGCACACCCGGCTGCTGTGGACATCCATTGAGCAACAGGTGCTGCTCACCACTGAGGTGCGAGCACTGTGGGTGGAGGTGCACCAGCTGGCCGAACAGCAGCACAGGGGCACTGCACAGATCCTGGAGGGGCTACAATGCATGCAGGAGGCCACGACTGCAGCCATGGATCACATTGCTGGTGCCATTGTGGATAGCTTTGCACTGCTGGCTGCCACTGGGCATGGCCATGCACAGGGGACCCCCGCAGTGTGCCATCCACTCCACGGACCCAGCATCAGGTGACTCCATCATAGTGGATGCCAGGTTCAGCTGTAGGCATCTCTGGCATGCCTGGAGCTGGCCTGTTTGGCCGCCTACACACCCCACGAGGACACGGTAGCAGTCCCGCACATCTACCCCTGAGGGAGCATCTGGCACATCTCCCATGGTCGATGCACAGCCTGTGGCTGCTGATTGGCCCTGGTGCAGCTGGTCCCAAGGCCGTGATGGCTGTGGAGCAGTGCGGCTACCCTGAGGTGTGTGCTGCTCTGCCCACAGTCAGCTGCTGCTGCCCTGTGCACATATGGGTGGTGTGTGTATGCATCACACCTGTGGTGGCGTGTATGCATGTCATGCCACATGCCACTTGTGTGTGCTTACCGGCTGCTGGAACATGCGGCGTGGGTGTGATAAGGGTGGACTAGCACTGGCTGCGCTGGTGCACTGGTGCAATGCGTCTGATCCACGCCATGTTCCACTGCCTGTGTGTGTGTGTGTGTGTGTGTGTGTGCACATGCCTGTGCAGCATGTGTTTGTGTGTTGTTGTGTGTAGGTGTGTGCCACTGCCACCCCTACCCCTGCTTAGCACCACTGTCTGTGCATGCCTCCCACCATGCATGCCCCTGCATGTGTGTGGTGTGCTGGTCTGCATGGCCCATGCATGTGTGCCACATCACCTACCTGCATTCTCCAAAGAGTTCTGTGCAACCATGTCTCCGTGGCATCATGCCTGCTGCCCAAGTCAGGGATTCCTCCACCCCGGGGGTGGCTTCATACCCCCCTCTGGCCCACTGTCACCATCATCCCCACTACTGTCGCCCTCCTCAGCCTCGGCAGCTATCCCACGATCAATGGCCACGTTGCGCAGTATGCAGCAGGCCAGGAATAGGCTGCAGGCTTTTGAGGGGTCGTATTGTAGGGCACCACCTGACCTGTCTAGGCAACAGAATCATGCCTTCAGCATGCCAAAGACACGCTCGATGATGTTGGACATGCTGGCGTGTGCCTCATTGTACTTTCTTCTGCGGGGGACGATGGTTGCCTGTAGGGTGTGTGCAGCCGGGGCCTTAGTGGGTGCGGACTGTCACATGTGTGGAGATCGACATGGTTAGCCCACCGCTATGCTGTTCTGCACCCCTTGCCCTGTCTCTGGCACACTCACCACCATGGGCCCCCCTACCATCCCCCACCCCAGCTCTGCAATGCCCCTCGTACCATACTCACCCACTAGGTGGCCAGTGGGGATGTCTCCACATTGAAACCTGTGGCACAGCACAGGGCTGTACCAGATGAATGCATCATGTGCACTCCCAAGGTGTATGGTACAGACATTGATGATGTGCCCTGTGACATCGCACACCACCTAGCAGTTGATGGTCGGGATCCCCTTTCTATTGATGTACACAATGCCCTTGGGGTCAGGTGGCATGAAAATGCCCATGTGGGTGCAGTCAATGGCCCCTAGCACACCAGGCATGTGTGCTACCCTGTGGAAGGCCTGCATGTTTGCTGTACACTCTGCATGAGTGCTGGGGAAACATGTACTTCAAAGCACGTGGCAGCAGGGCATTGAGGAACTGTGTGAGGAGGCAGGACATGGCCGACTGGGTGATACCCATGGTGTCCCCTATTGGTCGTTGGAAGGTGCCTGTGGCAAGCAGGCACAAGATAGCGGTCACTTTGGTCTCCACGGACGTGGCATGGCTACATCTGGTGGGTGCCTGCATCTTCTCACTGCACAGCTCACAGAGCTGCCTCAGAATGGCCCTGTTCAGGTGGTACTGGCACATGATCTCTGTGTCGCTATAGTTCTCTAATGTGATGCGGGTACAGTACCACCTGTGTGAGGCATACCGCCACCGGGCCCTTTGTCTGTCACATGCTTGTTCCTCCTGCTTCCTCACAACCCTCATTAGCACCTCCATCAAGAACGACACACTCTCCATCCCTTCTTCTTGTTTGTCCCACTGGGTGGTTCTCTGCCTGTCTATGGCCCTGGTGCCCTGTTTCTGTGTGTGTCTCTCTGCCCCTCTCTCCCTCTCCCACTCCACCTCTCTCTCTTCTCTCTCTCTCTCTCTCCCTCCCTCTGTGTTTGTTGCCCTGTCTGCCTGTCTGTCTCTCTCTTGGAGCAACTGCTGACTGTATGTTTGAGCCCTGTTTTTATAGGAGCAAGTCTTGTCGGCACATCATGGGTTTGCTCTGAACTTGTGCCATGACTTCCCGGTGGAATATCCCATTGTGCTGCATATTCATGGGAATGCCCCCTGCACTTGCACCGCATACATTATCATTACACACTGGCGCAATGGGATTTGCACTGTGCCACGGCTCCCTCTGAAGATTGCTTGTGGGTGCATCTTTGCACTTGTGCCAGTGTATCTCAGTTGCGTTATGCGCAAATGCTCTGAATATCCAGGCCTAGGTCTAACATTGCTATTTCAGTGTGTAGTTATTACAGATTTGTTCCTCTGATGTGTGATACACTGTGCTGCTTAAAATCTATATAATAATTTACCTAATTTGAAGTTTTCATCTCTTGTTTGAGTGCTCTTCTTGCAGCTTTGACCAACAGTTCCAAGATGCGCGTACGCACGCATGTGTGTGTGTGGGGATAGGGCTACTGTCTCTTTGTACATTTTCAATTTCAAACTGTAGCAGAGCTCTGCTCAGCATACTGCTTTAGTTGTAGTGCACAGTGACTGGTTCTGACTTGGTCTCTTTTCTCACTGTGCAGTGTGATTTTATGTTGGTTTCTGTTTAAGAAACAACATCTTGCAGCAGTGGAGATTTGAGGGCACGGTCGGCTGTTGGGCAGATGCAGGGCATGCACCAGTAGGTGCATCCCTCATTCCCCAATCAGCCAGCATGCCGGCGCCACACCATGCATAGCTAATGTGGTGAACACATCTAAGGAAAGGTCTGCTGCAACGTGAGCAAAGCTCATCACACGCAGTGGACCTTCCTACAGGCTTCGCCACTACAAACATGGTGGCACAGTGGCCACTAAACTGCCGACTTTGGGGACATGCGCCACCCCACTTTTGTTGTTTGCCGATGGGGGTGCCCAATCCCTGTCGGCATCCGTTACCCCCTTTCCTATTTTAATGTGCTGCTGGGAGAGCCCACTCACCATTGGCATGACGTCCCCCCCTTCTTCTGTGCTGAGAGGGTGCCCAATCCCCCTCAGCTAGTGTCCCCCATGCCCTATTTGCTAACGGGGGTCCCCAATCCACCTTTGGCTACTGTACCCCCCCAAAAAAAACACCTGTAACAAAAGAAAACCGTCTGCAATGTTTTTGTTTTTTTACACCTGTAAACAGAAAACGGTCCCTCGTAGTCTCCCTACCCACCACCCACACCCACCCACTGCGCACCCTGCCTCCCCACACCTCCTCCTCACCCCATACTTACCTCCGGAGCTTGGCGCAATGATCTTCGGTGGACCGGGAACATGTCTGCACTCTTCAAAGCCGACCATGAACTGAGAAATTGCCGGTAAGCTGTATAATGGAATAAATAGGGTTTTTTCAACTTTGATGCATACCTCGCGTATTTTTTGGAATTTTTGCACCAAATTTTCAACATGGGGTTTTTGGACCCCTCCTCACGAACTCTGTCACTGTTATGATGTTCGTCGGTCCCGAAAGGTAATTTCGCAGTCACTTCATGGAATCATCTTTTGGGGCCAAGTAATGCAAAGACAGTGGCATTGTTCATGAGGTGGGCTCTCAAAAGCCTATGCTGCAAATTTGGTGGAAAAATCAAAAAAAATGGCTGTTTTATGAGTGTGCATTGTGCAATTGCTACGCACGATCTTAACTTCGCGAATTTGCAGTATTTTCACACCAGATTTTCCACATTGTAATATTTCTACACCTCCTTGTGAACAGTACAGCTTTTATTTTTTCACATCCTCGCTGAAATGTGTTTTCGCACTTCTGGCTCACAATAGCATGATTGCTGTGGGAAATCAATGTTTGAGGCAGATTACAAAAATGACAGTGACACTGTTCATGAGCCAAGGTCCTAAAATACCTATGTTAAAAATTTGGTAATGATACTCCATAAAATGACTGTGTTGTGCAGCTTGCACGCACACTTATATCGTGCATTTGTAATATTTTCACTCTGGATTTTCACCATTGGCATTTTTCCACACCTCTTGATGAACAGTACAGCTGTCATTTTACATATCCTGCCCGAAATGTGTTTTCGCACATCCGGCGCAGAATAGCGCAGTCGCTGTGTGAAATCACTTTTTGTGACAGTGTGAGGAAATGACAGTGACACTGTACATGAACAGAGGTGCTAAAATGCCTATATTGAAAGTTTGGTGCCGAAAGTCTATAAAATGACTATGTTACAAACATGCGTTGCGCATTTCCTACGCACCCTTGTAACTTCGCAAATTTGCAATATTTACTTGCCACATTTTCAACACTGCCATTTTTTACACCTCCTTATGAACACTACAGCTGTCATTTTTCGCATCCTGCCCAAGCTGTGTTTCCGCACTGCACTACCAAAGCCAATGCCAGCGTGACAACATTCGGCATCGACAAATGCTTGTTTAAAGTGTCTCTGTTTAGACTGTTAGGAGTGACAGGCTGCAGTTACCTTTTTTTAAAGAGGGCTTCAGGTCAAAAGTACTAAATTGCAGAACTGGGATCACCATAACCTCAAACAGCCTCATACCAAAAATGAGATCACTATGTTACTTTGTGAAAATATTACAAGCTGTTTTGTAACCCCAATTTCACTGACTGTTCCAAAATGTTTGTTTCTGTGAAGAGCTACTGATAATGTCAGCTCCACAACTTTCAGTCCTCCCTGCCAGCACTTAGAGTACAGTCTGATTTGGTTTCTCTAAAGTTTAAGAAACTGCAGTTGAAGTAATCATTAAACAAAAAAAATAAAATCAGTTATAGAGTTTGGTACAATGTATGCATTTCCAGACTGTTCAGATGCATGCCATTGTATTTTAGAGGATTTCGGTTGATATACTAACATACTAAAATGCCAGCAGAATAGGCCTAATGGTCTTTCATGTCTGCTCATTTGGTCAGCCCCCACCCTGGGAGCTGATCTTGCTGCTCCCCTTGCCCTCTCTGGTTTCTCCCTTCCCAGTCCCAGATATTCTCGCTGCACAGGACTTTGCTTCCAGAATCCTTCCCCTGTACCTGTCCCACCCCCTCTTGAACCCCTCCACCATCTCTGCTTCCACCAGCCCTCTGGGCAGCACATTCCATTGCTCTACCACCCTCTCAGTGAAGTAGCACCTCCTCCTTTCCCCCTGAATCTTCCCCCTCCAGCTTCCACACATGACCTCTAGTTGCCCCCCTTCCTTGAACACCCTGACTGCTCCTCCCGATTACCTTTCATGTACTTGAAGACCTCTATCATGTCCCCCCAGTCCCTTCTCTCTTCCAATGTGTACATGTTTAGCTCTTCGAGCCTCTCCCAATAAGTCCTGTCCTCCAAGCCCCAGATCATTTTGGTTGCCCTCCTCTGGACCTTCTCCAGGGGTTCGATGTCCCTCTTTAAGTGTGGCCTCCAAAACTGCATGCAGTACTTGAGGTGCAGCCTCACCAAGCAGTTATACAGAAGGAGTATCACTTCCCTTCTTCTGGAGGTGATCCCCTAGCGATGCATCCCAGCATCCTGTTGGCCTTGGCCACTGCCCTCCTACAAGTCTCAGAGTTGTTCATCTTGACATCCACCACCACCCCCAGGTCCCTCTCAGCCATTGAGACTTGTAGCATCCCCCAGGGTGCACACTTGGCCCGGGTTTCTGGCTCCCAGGTGCAGTACCTTGCATTTCCCTGCATTGAACCTCAGCTTCCACTTTCTAGACCACCTTTCCAGATCCTCCAGGTCCCCCCTGTAGGGCCACCCTCCCCCCCAATCCATCACTGCTCCCAGTTTTGAGTTATCCACAAAGAGACTCATCTCACTCCTGATACCATTCCTTATGTCAGAGATGTAGGCGTTGAACAGGAGGGGCCCAAGGACTGATCCTTGAGGGACCCCACTAATGACCCTACTTGGGGATGAAACTATCCCACCAACCACGACCCTCTGGGTCTGGTCCTGGAGCCAATTTCCTATCCATCTAATCATCTGGTTCCCCACCCCCCATTTCTACCAGCTTATCCAACAGGCCCCCATGAGGAACACAGTCAAATGCCTTGTTGAAGTCAAGAAAGAGGACGTCCATTGGTCTACCCAGGTCCAAAGCACTTGTCACCCAGTCATAGAATGATATGTTGTGTGGATTATAGAGACATATAATCCGCATGGCAAAAATAGCAACCAACAATACAGTTTCAGGGATAGCATAGCACAGATAATGTTAGTGCTATCCCTGTAGCTGTTGGCCATTGGAAGGAAGGGGATAAAGGCTCTACTAGGTGGTGTGCTAATGAGCAGCTGCCATGGCACAGAGGGTAGGGCCACAGGCAACAGAGAATGGCAGAATGTCGGTGGACTGGGGTATGATTCCTGGTCCCACTACTTTTGCTTTTCTTTTTCTCCCTTTCGGACTTTTCTTTTTAATTTCTCTGTCCCCCAGCCTGCTCTTTAGGCACCCTACCCCTAGTTGTCCCACTAGGTTCCCCTTCCCCACTGACTTGCCCCTCCCTTGAACCCCCATGTTTCTCCATGCTTCCATTGCCTCCCCCACTGGGGTAATTATATACAGTTGGGGGTTTGGAGACCAAAGCCCCCATAAAGGGTGGTGTGTGGGGATCCCCCCACAAACAGTCATAGTAGCTTCTCTTGTTTAGTTATAGTAGCACTTGTTGTTTTTACCGAGTGCTACCTTTGGTTTCATTGCTTTTACTGTGTGGTTGTTGACAGCACTGTTGTGCTGTAGACATTGCTACCTAGTGCCATTTTAGAGTGTGGTGGGGAGGTGGTTTTGGAATGCCGTAGTGTATATGACTTTGGAATGTCAAAGTTGTAAGCAATTTCAGAATATTGTAATGTTAAAATGTCATCATGTCTCATGGTCAACAATTTTAGTCCAACAGGGTCACAGTTTCAGAACAGAGTGCAGATATACAATTTTGTAATGTGGGTAAACACAGTTTTGGAAAAACAAACATGCAGTTTTGGATTGTGGAGGGGTGTACAACTTTGGAATATGGCATGGAAATGTAATCTAAAAATTTGGGGACTTGCACTCTCATAATGTCACAAGGATATGCAGTCTTGGAATGTGGTGGGAGTGCATCATTTTAGAACCAAGGACATGCAGTCTTGAAATGTGGTGGGAACTCACAATCTGGGAAGGTGGCAGTAATACACAATTTGTAAATGTGGTAGGGATGCACGTCTAGGATTCTGGTTGAGATGGGCAATCTCAGAATGTGGTGTGAATATGCATCTCAAGATGTGGTCAAGATGGGAAGTCTCGGAATGTGGCAGGCATGGAACATCTCGGAATGTGGAGGAGATTTGCAGTTTAGGATTAATGGGCCCTATTCATAAATGAACCGGGGTGGCTACATGCCATGTAACTCTGGTGCATATCCACCCTGCACCCGTTCGTGCCCACTGCACCCCCTTGGTGACATTCATAGACTACATACACCCCCCCTCAACACCAGATCCCTGGCAGAGTGAAGAGTTACATACATGGGTGGACCAGGGTCTCCATGGGGGACATGCTGGCATTCTGTACCATTCACAAAAGTGTGGAGTGCTGTATGAGGGGGTTGGTGGCTATACATCTGGAGGGCAGCCATAACAGATATGTGTCTCCTCCAGATACCCCCGCCGGACCCACTGATGCAGGCGGGGAGTCATCAGACCCCCTCCAGATGGAGCCACAGGTGTTGGAGGACAGTGGTTATGCTGTGGGTGGGTTGCCATCAAATGCCCCCCCAGGCAGCATGACCAGTGCTCTGCACACCCCTTGCAAGATGTTGCCATATCAGTGCAAGTGAGCTACTGATTGGCTGCTGGCCAGGGTCCACATCCCCGGCCCCGTGAACCTCCACGTTGGGGAGGGTGGGAATGCAGAAGGGAGCTGGACGGGGACTGCTGCTTCATGAATGCGGTCCCCAAGCAGATCTCCTGGGGGATGTGGAGCTGTGCATGCCTTTACACACCAGCTCCACACATCTTTGTGAATAGAGCCCATAGTGAGGATGCGCACTGTCAGAATGCCGCAGGACACTTAATTTTATTTTGAAATCACTTTTCCATCCCAGATTTCAAAAATGTATGCACACACCAGATTCCAAAGTTGTGTATCACTGCCACAATCCAACATTGCATGTCCCCTCCAAATTCCAACATTGTGTGGGTGAAGCTTTACTTTGTTGCCAGTGCCTTTTTGGGTAACCCTTACCTGAGTGCTTTTGCACCAAGGTTCTATGTCTTTTGACTTGCTCTCTTATTTTAGGCCCAACATGACCCAAACTAGTGAGACCAACTTAGGGCTAGTTCATTTCCCCTGGGGTGTGATACAGACAAGGCACACGGATGAGTCCTATGTAAGATGAAACATGTTACTATGTTTTCTGTTTGCACCCTTTTCAGATTGTGTGAGAGGCCTTTTGGCACCATGCATTCCTGCTTAAAGTAGAACCAGCTTAAATTGTCATGGTGATTTGCATATACTTCTCATGATGCTTTGCATCATGGGAATATGTGTGATTTTGCATTTCTTTGAAACTTGACTTTGTTGCCAATGCCAGTTTGGGTACCCCTTGCCTCAGTGCACAGCACTGAGGTTCTGTGTGTTTTAGATTATGTGTCCCCGACACATTCTGACCTTGTGTGTCCTGTTATCTTCTAACATTGTGTGCAACCCAGTCACACACTAAAATTGTTACTACCATGTTCAAAAATTGTGTGTTCCAGTCACATTCTAAAAATGTGGGTCACTTCCACATTACAAAGTTGTGTACCCTAGCACATTCAGAGACTGTGTGTTACTGCTACGTTCTGTATTTGTGTATTACAGCTACATTCCAAAATGTTGTATCCCTGCCACATTCTGAAACTGTGCATTACAGCCACAGTCCAACATTGCACGTCCCTGCCAGTTCAAAGTTGTGCATCCACACCACATTCCAAAATTGCATATCTCAACCACATTCTGAAATTGTGTCCTTGCCATATTCTAAAACTGTACGACCCTGCCACATTCCAAAATTGCTTGCCCCTGTCATATCCTGAAAATATGCATGCCTGCAATGTTTCAAAGTTGCACGTTACTGCCTCATTAGAAAACTGTGCATCTGTGCCAGACTCTGAAATCGTGAAATTATGCACCCACACCATATTGTGAAATTGTGCATATCTACCACATTTGGAAATTGTGTGTCCCAGTCATATTCCAAAACTGTGCATTCCCATCACATTCCAAAAATGAACATCCCTGCCACATTCCAAAATTATGAATCCCCATCACCAGGGGCAGTGGAAAATTGCATCCACAATTTTTCCATAATATCTGCAATTTTCACAATTCACTGCACAAAATCAGAAATTTCTTGCTTTTTGGACTGACATTGTATAAAAATATTTAAATTTATAAAAATATCTACATTCTTAAGGAAATCTACCCAAATGTTCTAACAATTTGGTACACCTACTTAGGATTTGGACAAAACAATGCAGTGTGAGGAGAGGAGGGGTCCAATGTGACTCTTCTTTCATGTGATTTTGGTTTTATGTGATAAATGCAAGTTTTTTACAGCGCCGACCACACACTCAAGAAAACATCACCCAGCATCAAAAGGGTGACCAGAATAACAGCGACCACCGCAATAGTGACAGTCACTGTAATTCTCAACTGCAGCAATAAAAAAACACACATATTTATGTGTGGGGCATGCCCCCTATACCCCCAATTTAAAAATAACCAACTCTAATTGGGGAGTGGACCTAGGGGGAAAGAAGAAAATCACAAAAACAAAATAAAAATTTCTCCCACAGCCAGACTCGAACCCAGGTCCACCAGCTCCAGTGGTGGTGACTCAAGCCACTACACCAAACAGTCAGCTTAGCACTGCTGGGACTAATACAGCCCCACAGCCTTGCTATAGTGTGTGTAGCTCACTGCTACACTTGCTATGCTTGACTCCTTGCTACATTTTCTACCTCACTATTTGTATGGGTGGTGAAATTGAGTTGCTAAAATTGAGTAGCTCAATTTAAGTCCCTCTTATCACATGCTACCTGTGACTCACTTCCTTGGTTTGGTTTCAAAATAGTTAGGCCATGCATATGTTGCATGGCTTTGTCACTGGCAGATCCTGTCAGACCAACCTGGTAGAATATTATGACTGGATAACTAGGCAGTGGATGTCCTGTACCTAGACTTCAGCAAGGCATTCGATTCTGTGCCATGTGGGAGGCTAGGAAGTAATCTAGAAGGCACAGGGGCAAGCCGACCTGGTGGCACTGAGGGTTGTGGCTCTGGATGCCACACCTCATGCCACTCCAGCGACCCGGGTTCAGAAGTGAGCTCAGGCCATGGGGTGTAGGCAGCGGAGGGAGAAGATTGACCATCCGATGACATATCTCCTCTCCTGGGGTGGGTGGGCATGTTATTCTGCTCCTTGGCTGCCCCTGGTGGAGGATGGGGAGCAGTGCCAGACCACGGGAGACTAGTAGTGCAGTGATGTGATGTGCATGTGCCTCCATGCATGCGCATTCATGGCTGTGAGGGGGCAGGGACAAAGCTAAGTGAGAAAATTGGCTGCTGATTCTGTGAAGTCCCTGCCAGCATGGCGTGTCCACCCCCCAGATTGCCTATAATTGCCAGCTAATCAGGGCTCAGGGCCCAGAGGGGGTCGGGGCAACTGCCAAGGCCGGAGGGGGGGCAGATATCAGCAGACCAGGCAGATAAATACAATAATAAAAAAAAGGCACAGGGGCGGGTGCTAACATGGTGGGTTGGGTAGGGAACTGGCTAAGGGGCAGGGAACAGAAGGTGGTGGTGGATGGAGAGCTCTCTTCACCTAGGGTAGTGACAAGTGGTGTTCCACAGGGCTTAGAGTTCGGACCAGTGTTATTTGGTATATTCATAACAGACATTTTGGTGGGTATCAGGAGCAAGATCAGTTTGTTTGCGGATTATACCAAGATGGGGGTGGTGGTGGTGGATGACCTAGGGGGTGGGCGGGCATTGCAGGAGGATCTGACAAAGGTGGAAACCTGGTCATACACCTGGCAGTTGGGGTTCAACACCAAAAAGTGCAAGATACTGCACTTTGGAGCAAAGAATCCAAAAAGAAGTTACCAGTTGGATGGGGTACAGCTTGCCGAGATGAAGGATGAAAAGGATCTGGGGGTACTTGTAACTGGGGTCGATGAACAGCTCAGTTCAATGTAGGAAGACGACTGCAAAGGCCAACATCATGCTGGGTTGTATTGCGAGGGGCATATTATCAAGGAAGGGGAGGTCATTCTGCCTTTTTACAGATCATTGATTAGGCCACATCTGGAGTACTGCATGCAATTCTGGCACCTGTACCTGAAGAAAGACATTAAGTTACTGGAGGGGGTGCAACAAAGGGCAACAAAGATGATACATGGATTGGGGGATTTACCATATGAAAACAGACTGAGGAAGTTGAACATGTACTCACTGGAGGAAAGGAGGGATGGGGGGACATGATCAAGACCTTCAAGTACATGAAAGGCATAAACAGGTCGGGGACACATGGGATATTCAAAGTAATGAAAGGGAGGGATACCAGAGGTCATGCTATGATACTGGAGTGGGGTAGGTTCAGGAGGGAGATGAGAAGACATTTTTTTATGGAGAGGGTGGTGGCAGAGTGGAACATGCTACCAGCAGAGGTGGTATCCTGCAGAACAGTGAGCGGCTTCAAAAGGGGCTAGGACAGGGTAAGAGGAAGGAGATGGGAGGGGGAAGGAGGAGGGGAACTGCTATGTAGGGTGGCTAGCTGCAAAATCGAGCAGACTTGATAGACCGACTGGCCTTTATCTGCTGGCAAATTTCATATGTTCATATGTACACCTGAGTACTTAAAATCCATGTGCTGAAGTAGACTATCAGAACATGTTTTACTGCCACAGAGACTGAAACAGTAGGTGTGAGGAAAGGCACAAATTTCCGCAGTCACCTAAATTGAACATCACTTCCTCAAACAGGCAAAGGATATGCACCTGTCATAGCAGAAGCAGACATCCAGGAAAGGAACAGCAGCAAGTGAAGAGGTGACAGCTCTCTCAGTGGAAGGGAAGTAAATGCAAATCTAGGAGCTTTCATTATTACTTCTTCGCACTGATATTGCATTGGGAAAAGGAAGAGTAGGAGTTTGAAGAAGGTTGTGCAATGGCTACTTAAAATCTCTTTTTGAGTGTGGATAGGAATATAAAAAGCAGTGCTCAATATATCTAAACGTGTGCAACAAAGGAGGTAAGGGAACTCAACAAAAATGTTTTGCACTGATAGAGGAGGGAGAGGGGAGACTTGGGGAAGTGTTTGGTATCCTGCATCTGGAAGGGTGGGGGGTCGCTGGTGGGCAACTCCAGCAATGGGTAGAGTGGTGGCTGCAACAACTGCAGCACCAATCTTTCTAAACATTGCCTGGAGTGTGGGAGGATATTTTAGTGCAACCACATAGAAAACTTACAAAGGAGATTGAGGGTCTGCAGGAGGAACTAAGACAGGCAAGGCAGATTGGGGGTGGGTTTAGCCCAATACTGGAGGGAGGAAAAGGGAGATGAGGGAGGCGATTTAAGCCAACAGTGGTGAGGAGGGTCAGAAGAAGAGAAGAGAGACAAAGGGGCCCAGGCCAGGAAGAACGATTGCCGGGAAACCAGGTCAGGAGACAAAGACAAATGGAAGGAGGAGATAGGGACTTGTGAGGGGAGGCGAAGAAGTGGCAAAAGCCATGGAGTGGAAAGGAGAGAACAGGTTACTATGAAGAGAGAGGGAGCGGACATTTGTCAAGGGTCTTCAGAAAACAGCTGTGCACTGCTAGAGAGGAAGAAAGTGGAGGAGGGAAATGATGAAATTAGAGGAGTAGTTGATAAATGCCTGGACCAAACTGGAGTGGGGGGAAGTTCTGCTTGGAGAATTGCAACAGGGGTAAAAGAGGGAAATAATGTGCAGGAGGAAGAAGAGGAGCTGGAAATGAGAGAGGGAGATGAATGGAAGCAAGCAGGGAGTAAGAGGGTGGAATCTTAGTGCTGGGGACTCAATACTAAAAAGGAGTTAGATGGGGTAGCAAGGGGAGAGGCATAGTCGCATTTGGGTGGAGGCCATGCCAGAATGACAGCAGAAAGGTGAGACAGTCTGTTCTGAAATATGCTAGAAGGGTAGGGACAAGCCTCTATTTAATTATACATCTTGGGACAAACGACCTGGCTGACAAGACAGTAGATATAGTCCAGAGGAGGTTTGAGGAACTAGCACAATTATGTGAGGGGCAGGAAGATCAGTAATTTTTCCGAGATACTTCCGGTGCCAAAGGCAAGCACAACAAGAAAGCTGAGAATAGAGGAATTTAACGGATGGCTAAGAACCTGGTGTTGTGCTAAAGGGTATGGTCTTTTGGGGGTGGGAGGACCTGGGATGACAGTAGTCTCTATGCCAAGGACAGACTACACTTGAGTGAGGAGGGAAAGAAAGTGTTGAAACAGAGGATGGAAGAGTATATAGAAGAAGTTGGGAATTTAAACTAGGAGTGGGGGGTGGCAGTTGGGGAAGAGATATGCAGAGACCACAGGTTGGGAAATCATATGAGCTTACCCCACATAACAGTGACAAAGGACAAATGGCAAGTACTATTGGTGATGCTAGGAAAGGAGGGCAGGATGGGAAGGGGGGAAAAGGCTGGAAGGTGGTTATCCTTAATGCTAGGAGCCTTGGGAGGAAAACTGCAGAGTTACAGGTTCTCATGGCAGAGGGAGAGGTGGACATTGCAGCCATCATGGAAATATGGGCCACCCAATATAATGACTGGGACCTGTCTGTACCAGGGTACAGGTTATTTCGTAGGGACAGGGTGATTGGGAAAGGAGGGGGTGGCACTATATGTGAAGGAAGGACTGAAGTGTGTAAGGGAGGAAGGGGAGGAGGGTAGTATGGAGTCACTTTGGGTGCAAATCCAGGATTCCAAGAATAGGATTCTTAGAATGGGAGTAGTGTACAGGCCACCATCTCAGACGGAGGAGTTAGACAGGGAACTAGCAGGACAGATCAGGAGGACCAGCAAGAAGGGTAGTGTGGTGATTGTGGGGGACTTCAACATGCCAGAAGTGGACTGGAGCACCCCAACAACCAGGAATAGAAGGGAGCAGGTACTGCTGGATGCCTTCCAGGACAGCTTCCTGCTGCAAATGGTCAGTGAACCAACCAGGTTAGGGAATACCCTTGACCTTTTGCTGGCAAATGGGGACTTTGTGAGAGAACTTACAGTGGAGGAACCGCTGTCAAGGAGTGACCACCACTCAGTATGGCTCACATTGGATATGGACAAGGAAGGAGTGGAATCAGGCACAAGAGTGCTGGGCTTCAGGAGGGCTGACTTTGGGAGGATGGGGGAAGTGGTAAAAGGGTACCTGGCCAGAATTCAATCTAGTATGGATACTAACCAGAGGTGGGAGCTCATAAAGCTGGGGATAGTGGAGCAACCAAAACCTGCTGCAAAGCCCAGAGCAAGAAGGCTAGGGCTAAGAAACTGAGCTGGTTGAGTAAGGAGGTCATGGAAAGGTAAGGAGGAAAAGAGCTGCCTTTAGGAGTACAAGAAAACAGGGAGGGGAGGACAGAGAGGTACTTGACAGAGATAGAGCGGGTGACAAAGAGGCAGTAGGGGCCAAAGCATCTAAGGACTCAGGCTGGCACAAGGCATTAAGAAGGGAAAGGACTCTTTAAGTACATCAGGGAGAAAAGGAGCTAAGGACCACATAGTAAGGATTAGGAAGGTGGGGGGTTGGGTGGAAGCAGGATCACGATAAAGCGGAAGCACTAAGAGTACTTCAGCTTGGTATTTACTAAAGAGAAGGGGGTGACACCCAAGGTGGGAGAAATGGCAGAAGCAGGGGGGGAGTGGTGACAGATGGGGAATCATGGAGGGCAGAGTTTGAGAGGGTTTGAAGGCACTGAGGTGGACAGGCACCAGGCCCTGATGGCATCCACCCCAGGGTACTGAAGGAGCTGGCAGAGGTCCTTGCAGGACCTTTGGCAGACCTATTTAACGCCTACTACATCTAGGTGTGTCCTGGGACTGGAGGATGACTCTTGTGGTGCCCCTCCACAAGAGTGGCCCCAAGGATGAACCGGGAAACTACAGACCAGTGAGCCTCACATCCATTGTGGGTAAGCTAATGGAGACTATCCTGAAGGACAGGCTGGTGGCCCTCCTAGAGGCCAAAGGACTACAGGACAGCAGACAGCATGGTTTCATATGTGGCAGATCCTGCCAAACCAACCTGGTCGAGTTCTATGACTGGGTAACTAGGCAACTGGACAGGGGCCATGCAGTGGATGTCCTGTATCTGGACTTCAGTAAGGCATTCGACTCGGTGCCACATGGAAGGCTGGGAATGAAGTTAGTAGGCACAGGGGCGGGTGCAAAGCTGGTGAGATGGGTAGGAAACTAGCTGCAGGGAAGGCAACAGAGGGTGGTGGTGGGTGGGAGCTCACACCCAAGGTCAGTGATGAGCGGTGTTCCACAGGGCTCTGTGTTGGGACCAGTGTTGTTTGGGATATTCATTGCAGACATATCATGGGACATCAAGAGCAAAGATCAGTCTGTTTGCTGATGATACTAAGGTTGGCGCGGTGGTGGATGACCTAGGGGATGGCAGGGGTTGCAGGATGATCTGGCAAAGCTTGAAACCTGATCAGACACCTGGCAACTGGGGTTTAATGCCAAAAGTGCAGGTGCTGCATTTTGGGATGAAGAACCCAAGGAGGAGTTACAGCTAGGGGAGTGCAGCTAGCCCAGACAGAGGAGGAGAAGGATCTGGGTGTGCTCATTACAGGGTCAATGAACAACTCAGCACAATGTAGGAAGGCAGCTGCAAAGGCCAACAAAATGCTGGGTTGTATTGCAAGGGGTATATCCTCGAGGAGGGAGGAGGAGGAGGTGATTCTGCCACTGTATAGGTCATTAGTTAGACCACACCTGGAGTACTGCGTGCAGTACTGGCATCCGTATCTGAAGAGGGACATTAAGTTACTGGAGGGTGCAGCGCAGGGCGACAAAAGATGATCAGGGGCTGAGGACTTATCATACAGAGGAGGTTGAAGGAGTTGAACATGTACTCACTGGAGGAGGAGAGACAGGGGTGACATGATTAGAAACCTTTAAATACATGAAAGGAATAAACAAGATGGGTACAGAGGGCTGTTCAAAGTAAGGGAAGGGAGGGAGGCCACAGGGCCATGATATGAGACTGGAGGAGGAAGGTTCAGGAGGGAGATGAGGAGACACTTTTTACAGAGAGGGTGGTGGCTGGGTGGAATCGTTACCTGCAGAAGTGGTATGCAGTAGAACAGTGGACTGCTTCAAACGAGGATGGGACAGGACAAGGGGGAGGGTTAATGAAGGGGAAGGGTGGAAGGGAGGGGCAGCTGCAGAATAAGGGGTGCTAGCTGCACATTCGAGCAGACTTGATAGACCTCTAGGCCTTTATCTGCTGGCAAATTTCATATGTTCGTATGTTCGTAACATTAACTACAATGCTTGTTTTAGGTTGGCAGATTAGGACTTCCTTATATACATACTTTCATTCTGAATGGATTTTGATTCAAATGTCTGAGGAGTATGGATGACCTTGCCGATTATAAACTTAAAGGTGCTTCTGAGGGGGTTGGTGACAGTGATCGCTTACTTGATAATCAGACACAACTACATGCTTACACACAAAGCCTACAAGAAAAAAACAATTCTGAAAACATGCTGATAAAATAGGTTAAGTATATTTAAACAGTTACCTTCAAACAGACAAAAATCAATGCAACCCAAGTAAAACAATACTGCCATGTTTTAAAAACTATTGTGTGATGAAGTGAAAAGCTATTGGTATGATTTAAAACTTTTATTATGTGATTTTTAAATGTGTGTACTTTCAGTGCTGATTAAGACCAGCAATTATTTTAACAAAAGAAACGTTTTTTTTTTGGTTTTGCTAGAACTTTATTAGGCACCTTGGTTATCTGTTTATCTTTTTATTGCACCAAAGCACGTAGTTGTTAAACAGGCTTCATTATTTAACATCTAGAAAATGGTAAAATATGATGTTTCAGGATGTATTTGATACTGATCAACTGTGAATTATTAAATAAAATCTAGTTAGCACTATATGAGAAGACATGCTACATAATGATTAATTTGCAATTCATTTCAAAAACACAAACTTTTCTAATTTGAAAGCATATACAAGTGGTAATACATTTATCTGACAATTTATGTGACCATTACATGCTGCAGCAAACAATAAAAGATTTGGGTTCTATGTCATAGCAGCGAACACCGAACCATGACTCGCAGAACAGAGAGTGCACATTGTCGAATGTAATATTGGTTCATCACACACAACAATGAACAGCGACACAGTGCCATAGGGAGACATCATAACCTAATCTTTAATGAAGGGAGCTATGCCCCCACACTTCCTATATTATTATAACCAACTCTAGGGGGAGGTATCTGGGAATAAGAAACTCTTGTGGGGTTACATTGCGTGGGGCCACCTGTCAGGAGGGGGAGAACAGTGTAGGGGGTAAAAAAACTGGGGGAGGTAGAACTAAAAAAAAAACTTCTCCCTGAATCAACACTCACTCCACACACTAAAAATAGTAGCACACCACCAGTTCCGAACTCAGGTCACCGGCATCAGTGGTTGTAACCCTAGTCACTGCTCCACATGAGTGGCTTGGAACTGGCTTACTCAGCAACACCTCAAATCCTATCCACAGTCATCCTCCCATGCTATACCCTCCAGCAAGTTGCCATCCTTCGTGACTCCCTGTACCCTTGTTCTTCCTTCATGGTTACTTCTGTCACAGTTGCTCAAAATGAGTTGCTCAATATTGAGTCACTCCTTTTAAGTCACTGTTAAGACAGGATACCAAAGATTTATTGGGGAGCACTGGGGATGTATAGTGAACTCCTACAATTTCTGCAAAAAGTTTCCAGAGTTTGGGGTAAAATTGTTCCCAATTTTCCAGTGACCCTGCCCATCACATTCTAAACATTTGTGTCCCTGCTTCCTTCCAAAATTGTACGCTCCTGCCAAATTCCAAAATTGTGTGTCACTACCACATTCCAAAATTGTATGTTCCCACCACATTCCAAAGTTGTGTGTCACCAACACATTCTGAAATTATGCATCCCTGCCACATTCCACAGTTGCTGTCCCAGCCACAATCTAAAATTGACTGAGGCATGAATTTATTTATTTATTTATTTAAGTCTTTGGTAACTGGGTAAGTGCACTGATCCAGGGGACCATTTTCAGGCATAACCCAGGCCACAGCAGGTGGCAGTACAGAAGGAGAAATGTATTATACAATGAACATGAGCTAGTGCATAAACAGACATCTCTGGTGGACAAAGCAAGGTACATAGGAGAAAAGCAAGGAGAGGCTGTACAACTTATAACTAAACAAATCAGTTGATCAGGATAATCAAAAAAGCTAACTGAACATTATTTATAGCAGGATAAGTGATGAAGTATAAATAAGTGCAAGACATAAGAACTCACTAGACACTGTTGAGAGTGAGTATACGAAATGTATTGAGGGAGATTAGACAGGACACATTGATAGAAGGAGGGAGCACTTGGGGAGGCTAAGCAGCCTAGGAGGGAAGGCTGCTGTGGTCAGTTGGGGGGGGAGTATTAGCCAGGTGAGCAATGGCACTTGGCCTCGTCATGCAGCCAGAAATTGAGACATATCTTGAAGATGGTGTGGGTGTCCATGGAGCAGATGGGTGCAAGGAGATTATTCCACAGAGTGGGAACAGCAACAGATAACACTTTTCCACCCATAGCTGAGGAGATTTTGGGGATTTCTGGAGTGGGGAGTGAGGACACACACAAACATCTCAAGGGAGCTCTGGTGCTAAGGAGGGATGCATAAGGGGGAAGCATCACCATGCCTGATGGTGCTGTCCAGAATTCAGCCAAGCACATAGTCAAATCTGTGGTGGAGTAGGAGTCAAAATAGAGTCTGGTAGAGGTGGCAGTGGTTCATGGAGTAAGGAGCCAGGAGAGTGAAACAACAAATGGTGTTATATGTTGAGCAAAGGCACGTACGCATGGCCGAGGATGTACACGAGTAAATGGGGGAGCAGTAGTCAATAATGGGCAATAAGTTGCCTTGTGCAATGGCTATAAGGGCTTCCCTGGTCAGGAACTGCTTAATCCGGGAAGCCACGCTAAGTTTCTGGTTTACACAACAGATGACAGAGGTGACATGATTGGTGTAGAAGAGGGGAGGGGTCCAGGATTACACCCAGATATTTGAAAGTTGATACATTTTCAAGTACAGTATCATCCAGTGTAATAACTGAGAGGGAGGACCCTGCCTTGCCAACCTTAGGTAGGAAGGGTTTGGATCCAAACAGCATGGATTTTGTGTTTTTGATGTTTACAAATAGGTTGTGTGACTGGGACCAGGTGTGAGCAGAAGTGTAGTTCCACGATAAAACTGGATATATTCTCAAGAGCCTTGTCACTGGAGAAGAGGACAAGGTCATCAGCATATAGCAGGGCATCACAAGTAAGACAGTCAGTGGGAAGGGAGTTTATAAAC
The DNA here is from genome assembly GCA_016271365.2 of Neoceratodus forsteri. Classification (NCBI taxonomy): domain Eukaryota; kingdom Metazoa; phylum Chordata; order Ceratodontiformes; family Ceratodontidae; genus Neoceratodus; species Neoceratodus forsteri. Next base: position 112,745,442 of record JADMNL010000033.1, read on the forward strand.
AGGATGAATAATAATGGGCCATGGATGGAGCCCTGCGGTACACTGGTGGTGACCGGGAGGGCAGGGGAGGTGGCAGAACTAACAAATACTGACAGATCTATTTGAGAGGTAGCTTTGGAACCACTGAGTGGTCTCAGGGGAGCAGCCAAGATCGCGGAGGGAAGAGAGTAACAGGGTGTTATAGACCAGGTCAAAAGCTTTGACAGGTCGACAAAGCTAACACCCATGGCTCTCCCAAGGTCCATGTTCCTGTGAATGTGAATAGTAAACATGACCAGCACAGGTGTGGTGGATTGATGCTTACAGAAGCCATGTTGCTGTCTGGACATTAGATTGTGAGTGTCATTGTGGTCAGACAGTTGTCAGTGTATGATTGTTTCAAGGAGCTTACTAAGGTGGGGGAGCAAGGATATGGGCCAATAGTTATCTGTGGATAGTGGGTCACCTGTTTTAAAAATATGGACCACGTTGGCATGCTTCCAAGTGCTAGGCACTGATGAGGTGGTCAGTGCCAGGTTAAAGAGCTAAGTTAGTGGTTTTAAGATGGCAGGGGATATGAGTTTGAGCATCGCAGGAGAAAAACCTTAGCTGCTTAACACAATTTCTCAATGTGGTAGAGATGCACATGTTGTGAAACTGTGTCCCCATCATATTCCAAAACTGGTACACTGTGAAAATGCTAAGGGTGGGTGAAATTAGCAAATTGTGAATGTGCAGAGTTTTTGCTAAATTCCACACATTTTCATGAAATTTTGTAAATGTTTCTGGAATTTTCTGAAATTCTTTATTTGGCCATAACTGGGTCTGTGTTAATGCTAGTCATCTGATATTTGGCAAGCACATTGTATGGGACAAGTCTTAAAAGCTTTTCATGATATTTGGATGAAGGGCGGGGAAGTTATAAAGGCTCAAATTCTAGCAATTTAATATTCATGTGAACATTTCTGAAAATATTTCTATTCCTAGAACTTAGCCACCTTTGGAGCTAGATAATTAGATGCATATTTTCATGGAAGAGTCATATAAACTGCAAAACAGAGATTGTAAGGTTTAGCTTTCACCTGCCTCCCGACATGACTTCCAGGGGCTAGCTTCCAAACCCGGGTCATCAGCATGGCAGCATGACGTTCTGATGCTTGACCATGGTGGTTACCATAAAGCCTAATATTTAGGGTCAATGAACCTAAAAACCTTGATGATATTCCGTTCTCAAGCTTTAAACTTATAGGGGCTTAAAATTCAGCAGTTTACATCATTTCAAAATGTAAATTTTACATTTCTTAATGTTTAGAGGCTTATAAGTCAATCGCCGTTAAAGCTAGAGATCTGAAACATGGTAGGTGTCACACATACTGTATGCATAGGCATTGGCAAAATCACCATACTGAATTTGGTGCTGTTTGGACAAACACTTTTAATTTACATAGTTGCTAACTGTAATTTTAAAATTTACCGAAGTCTGGAGGCTTATAACTCAGTCATCTTTAAAGATAGAGATATGAACCTTGGTACAATTATGTATGGGTATTGGCACATTTACTATGCCACATTTGGTGCAATTTAGATAAATTGTACAATAGATAGAAATAACTGAATTATCAATTTTGGCAAAATTTCACTAAATTGTTGTGGAAATTTCACAACATTTGGCAGAAGCAAAATCAATATTTCCCCAAAACTCCTCTGGCAGAAGATACATTTTACCCAGACCTATCCCTGAGGCATCCTACTGGTCACCCTCCCTTCCTTGGAGTGAACTCTGTTTACCACCACCCTTTGTCCTCTATCCATTAACCAACTTCTTATCCAGTTTAGAATGCTCAAACTAGCTCCTAAGCTACCCAGTTTTTACGACCGTAGGCGGAGCCTACAGGAGTATTGCATGTACAAAAGGAGTGATATCATGTTTTCTGTCCATGGAACTGATTGAAGGTGTAAATAGTCTCCTCTGCCTTACTGTACTCCAAGAAATGTTTTCTGCCCTCAAATAAATACACTTTCATGTTAGTCAATAGTTGCAGGGTACTATTTTCTTTCTTAAATGGGTGGTACAAGAACTTGAACCTGAGTAGTGGGAGGCAGCATTGTTTTTTGGGGGAAGTAAGGTCCACCCCACCTCCACCCAAGAAGCTCCAAAAGGTCCATCTCACCTTTTTTTTATTCATGTGGGAGGGGCATAAGGTGGCTCTGTCATACTGAAAGAAGACTCACTAGAGTTTGGGGTGTGGACCAAGGAACAACAAATCTGTGGAGTCCCTGCATTTTGTTAAGGACTAAGAGAACAGAACATACTTAAATTGCCTTCAAACTGACTTAAAAACCTTTGGAACAAATGATTATCAGAGTCACCTGGTATCTCAAAAGGAAACACTAAGAAATGTCTGAAACTACAGCTTAAGGATTCAACTTCAAGGAAACCCTTGGAACAATTGATTATCAGAGTCACCTGGTGTCTCAAAAGGAAACACTAAGAACTGTCTGAAACTACAGCATAAGGATTCAACTTCAAGGAAAATAGATAACTTTCAGGTATTTCTTAAACATTTATATACTAAAATGGGCACAGTACTTTGTAAACACAGTCTGTAATGAAGTGTATTTTTCCTTTTAAGTTTGAGAAGTGAAGTTGACTTGCACATGTTAAAAATACCAGCTGCAATTAGCAACTAGTTGTAGAAACATAATGCTTTTTTTGGTTTTCCTGTTTACTTTTTTTCCTGGCTCAGTTTATATCAGTGAAAAGAAAGACTGGAACAACTGTCAGAGCTGCCATCCAACTGGACAAGCTATTTATCACTCATTTTTAATTTAAAATAACATAAATGTAGTTTTACATTGTTACCATGAGGGAAGCAGAAGATAAACCAGCATGGTTAACAAATACATTCATTGACACCTCTGAATGAATGGGATAGTTTTTTCTAACATTCTTTTTGAGTAAACTACTCCTTGGAAACCTGTTATTCCAGTTTTTATGACTGTGCTTCTGGAACTTTCTGCATAACAAGTTCCCTTAGGCACCTCAAAGCACCTCATTAAGCCATGTGACACCACCATATTTGCAGGACATTGCATACTGTAGCAAGAGACCCCATTTGTTTGCCTTTTTCCAAATAATATACCAACTTCATTCTCAGGCAGACAGTTATGGGCTAGTGTTAATATTCTACTGAATGTTCTTAACTTGCAATTTGTGACTACAGGTATTTATAACCGAATGATAATAACAACATTTGCTTCTCTTGCAAATAACCAGCCATTTGTGTGTCTAATTTCTGTCTGACTTACTGTAGGTCACACACAGAATCTGAAAAATTCGTAACATGCTGTATTGTGATTCAATGAACTGATAAATGGGGATTTTGGTTTCTTTTACAAATTCATTTTTCCTGACCATGGATATACTAAAACAAAACTTTCTCAATAAAATGTTTTTAAATAAATTATCTGGTTTGGGGGGGGGGGCTACCACAAGCAGAATGGAACTTCACAGATGAGGGAACACACAGCAGCAGAAAAAAGAAGCATGTTGCAGGGTTTTAAATAACTGATTAGCAGTTTTTTTCTTAGGACTACACTAACTGTACAGAAAGTATTTATATAGATTTTCTAGAAGTGCTGTGTTTGGTAAACACAGTGAGGCAAGAGCTATTAATTTTCACAAAGTTTTAGCACTTTTATGAGCAAAACGCTAATCAATTTTTAGATTTAAATAAAACCCTGATGTTAGCATTAAAAGCTTAGTAGTGTGAATGTGGAGGCACCAGTATTTAAGCATGACTTTGGTAGAGGATTAATTGTGACTGGGGGGTGTGAGGGAGGGAGTAAGTCTTGATATTTTTAGCATAATGGTTTTCTGAAACTTCAACCTTTAATAGGTTAGACTTTGTAGACATCTGTACAGTATATCACTAAGCCACATGCAGTGGGGTATGGGTAAAACCCACATTACCAGACCCAGGCCAGAGCTGTAAAATCTGGACTGGGCACAGCTTGAGTAAATATTGCTGATCCGGTGGAGCAGCAATAAAAGATAAACTATGCAATACCCTTAATAACACACCTACCCCAGTTTACATTTACCTGATGCCCATTTTTAGGCCTTACATATTAATATCTTCCTTCAAGAGAACAGCTTGTAATGAAATGTGTCGAATTTACATTGGCATTTGGGCATATGCACTTTTATATTATATGAATTTTGTGTGTGAACTGTATATCAGTCTCTAAAGAAAAACAATTAAACACATCAAATGTCTTCAAAAACTTGTCTCAACATTGTGTTTATCTTCCACCTTGTCAGAACATACAGTTGTCTCTCAGCAGTATTTTCAGTTAGGGTACAGTACCTTCATGTATATGATGGCCTGGTTCTGTTGAGTTGGTTGCTATAACAGTGCATAGAATAAAATGCAAAACATATAGGTAACTGTACTACAGAAGGTGGCATTATTTTTAATTATACAATGGCAAGGAAAAATGTAAGAAGCTGATTGGCTGCTGACCCATTGAAACAGTGATGTTATTACACAATAACATCACTGTAGCTTTGGATTTGGATCATTCCTTGCATTTTCTCTTAGAAATATTTTTTCACACTAACAAAAACATCCTTTAAAATGTATTTTTTATTCTGTGTATAACAACAAGCCATTGTATAATTGCAATAAGGCACTCCAGGGTGTGTGTTATCTTGTAATAATGTCACTCCTGGGGTAGTGGAAGCTCTTGGCTTCGCCTCATGCTTCAACCCACCCCAGGAGTGACATTATTACATGATAACACAAACCCTGTCATGCCTTATTGCTTAAATATGCCCTTTCTCAATGTACTGTACTTTGATTCAGTTAGTGTATATGCAACAGCCTTCACGTGAACACTCTGGGCTTCTCTTTGACTCCTGGTGTCTATTTGTTTTAGCTATTGTATATTATTTGAACTGCTTTGGTCTTCTTGATGTGGTGCCTGTGTGCCTAAACTATGTAATCTATTTATCTACTGCTACCCATGTATCTCCAGTGAATGATTGCTTTAACTGTCTGCTCTCCGAGTCATTGTTTTTTGACTTGTTAACTCTGCTGTCTTTGTATTAGTTTCGATGAGGTGCCTTTGTAAATGAGTCTCTGACTCAAAGGTTTGTAAATATGATATTTTTTAAATAAATAAATAACTGTTTATGTTTAAGTCCATGAAACACCCTTATCTAGTTAATGCATTCACAGTCATAGTGGCTATGCCAGAGCTTGTTTTACTAGTCTCCTGTATGGAATGGTGTTGAAAGTCTTACTGAAATCTAAGTAGGCCACGCCCACCACTCCCCATCAATCTAATTCCTCTGTCACCCAGTCAAAGACATCTATCAGATTTGTTTGACATGACCTCCCCGTATGAACCCATGCTGGCTCGAGTGTTATAACCTGCTGGATTCTAGATATTCCACAATCCTTTCCTTCAGCAGTGATTCCATTAACTTTCCCACCATCGATGTTGTAATGACTAGCCTATAATTGCCAGCCACCTCCTTTCTATCACTTCCCTGTAGTGGGACTACATGTGCTCTTCTCCAGTCCTTCAGAACCACTCTTGGTTCCCGTGATCTGTTATATAGGATTGGCAGAGGTACAGCCAGTACCTCCCTGGGATCCCTCAATATCCTTGGATGCAAAACAAAAAGAAAGAAAGAAAAGAAAGAAAAGAAAGAAAGAAAGAAAGAAAGAAAGAAAGAAAGAAGAAAGAAAGAAAGAAAGAAAGAAAGAAAGAAAGAAAGAAAGAAAGAAAGAAAGAAATCAGGTATAAAAGAAAATGAAGCTGAATTTGTTAAGCCTCTTTGAAAAGCTCTTACTATAGTAGTCCAGTTGACAAGCTATGGAAAAATCAATATATGTTAAACACAGTGCCACCTATACCCACACACATGCCCCCAACCCCTGCAGAACATGTTTTTTTCCCTGACCTTCTGCATTACACATTGGGATTTATTTGTGATTGATGTAATGGATGAAAATGGGGGTAGTCTGCCAGCTATGCCAAGCATGGTTGTGCTGTGAAAAACTGGGTACGCATCTTGGATAGCCAAGTTAAAAGAGTTGCCCACAAGGAAAACAGAAACAATGTGGCATAAAATATTTTTTTATTTCCACCTGTTGTTCCATCAGTAGCAGGAGGAGAAGGCAGTGTGACATAAATCATTGCGAATAAGCAAACTCAGCACGTGCACAGTAAATCAGTTCAACCAACAATAGAGGCAACACTTAGTTCATAAAATACTCTTACAATCATGCTGTTGCAAACTGAATGTTGAAACAGCAGAGATGCTGGAAGTTTCTGTTGCATTCCTTTATGGAAAGACAGGTTTTCAAAAGTGAATGTCAAAGGCCTGCCCCAAATGTCAGGAGCAGCCGCATAACTTTTTTTTCCCTCCAAAGCTGTTTCTGAGTAACATGGCATGGCTGAACATATGTTATTACCTGCTTTGTAACATTCAGCCATTGACAGCGTACACTTGACTAGAGATATGTGAACTAGCAGACCAGCAGCGAACAGATCACAAGTGTATTACATCATATTGGGCAGCCCTGCCTGGGTTGCCTTCCACAAAACCAAAACCCTGTATTGACACTCATTACCAGCATAGCACATACCCTCGTGGTTTTCAGCAGCATGCCACCACTTTCATGACCAGTATATTGCAGCAGACACACAGTGGTAGCAATATATTGGCTGAGCAGCTGACCAAAGCTGATGAGTGGTTGTATTCCTTAGAACTTAAGGCTGGATTTATAGCAAGCAATAATGGGTTAAATGTTGCTAAAGCCAAAAGTGATGGAGGCTTTACAGAGTCTCATGTATGGCCAACTGTATTAATCTTGGGGTTCAGAAATGTATAAACCAGGCAAATGTTAGTGCACTGATCTGTATTTGTCACCAAATTTGTACACAATTTCCCAACTCTACCAAGGCAAGAAACCATCTGCAGGAGCTGCCGTTGAACAATTATCTGCCTCAGCATCACCTAAAGAATGAGGTGTGCATCCGGTGACCAGCCTATATATGTTACACTGCCTCTACGAGCAATACAGTGCACTTTCCAAATACATGCTGCTGCATAGCAGCTGGGATACATCTGGTGAATCCCTGGCTTTGAGTACTGAGCAGTGGCATATGATGGATGGAATAATAATGATTTCAAGATGATTTGAACATGCCACTCAGGCAGTAAGTGGTGAGATTGCCTGTATTAGTGAATCGCTCCTATTGCTTTGTGTGCTGAGGCAGGCATTGTCGAATGTCAGAGAGCAATTACGTTAGTGATGACTCATCTGCCTGTTGACTTACGAACCACATGATTACAATACTTGAAAACAACAAACACATAAAATCCATCAATAAATCAGCTGAGTATGCAATTGCCACCATTCTTGATCCAAGGTATAAACGTAGCTTATCATCACTGCTGCCTGGGGGTGCTGAAGCAGTAACATATATTAAGCATGCTTTAGTGGATCAAGCTCATACCCAGCTCTTGAAGCACTAAATGAATAACAACAGGTCCTCTATATTCACCTCTGCATCAACCAGCAAAAGCAAGTAGTACCAAAACTAGCACTACCACCAACCCACTTTGGGACACATTATCTGAAGTTGGTGTATCAGAATACCAGCAGGAGGAGAATGTTTGTGAAGGTGAGCCAGCAGAGAAAATGGTGGATGGGGGAGTGACTCTGTATGTGAAGGGGGAGATAACCTGTACCATACAGGAAGGGGCAGATGGAATGACAGAAGCATTATGGGTGCAGGTTCAAACCAATTAGGGGAGGAGAGTAAGGATAGGGTAGTTTATAGACCACCTTCAAAGGGTGAGGACTTACACAAGGTGCTGCAGTCCCAAATCATGGACATGGCAGGCAAGGGGGAGGTAGTAATAGCGGGACAGTTCAATTTACCTGGAGTGGACTGTAAAATCCCCGTTACCTCCATCTCCAGGGAACAGGTACTGTTGGAAGCATTCAAGAGCGGATTCCTGATACAGGGTATCAGGGAGCCCACTAGGGAAAGAGCCACACTGGACTTGGTCATGTCCAACTGTGGACATGTCCAGGATGTAAATGTGGCAGCACCACTTGCATGGAGCAACCACCACACGGTATGATTCTACCTGGACATCGGCAGAGGGTTGGTCAGGACCAAGATGAGGGTTTTGGATTTCAGGAAGGCTGACTTTAATAAGATGGGGGAAAATTCTGGTAGGCCACTTTGTTGAGATCAGTAAGGAGATGGATATGGAGCAAAGATGGGCTATAATAAAGGAGGAACTGACGGAGGCCACTAGTGTGGTGCCAAAATCAAAAGCAAGAAATCGAAGGCCAGAAATCCAGCTGATTCAGAAAGGAAGTGACAAATGTGATAAGGGAAAATAAGGCAGCCTTCTGGAAGTATGGATGTACTCAGAATGAGGAGCATAGAGAGGTCTATAATGATTAATCAAGGGTGGTGAGCAAAGCAGTTAGACAGGCAAAGGCTGCTAGTGAAATATGGCAGGCACAGGAAGTAAAATTGGGGGAGAAGGCCTTCTTCAAATATATATGGGAGAAGAGAGTTATTAAAGATGAAATTATCAGGTTAAAAAGGAGGTGCATTGGCAGAAAGAACTGAAGAGAAAGTAGAGGTGCTAATCAAGTACTTCTGCTCCATTTTCAATAGGAAGGACAGACTAGTGACACAAGGAAGCAGGTGGCTCGGGGCAATGAAGGGGCAGTCACTGATGGCATAATAGAGGAAGACAGGGTGCAAAAGGGACTAAAGGCCCTGAAGGCAGACAACTGCTCTGGGCCAGACAAATATCCTGAAGGAGAAACTGGTCAGCTTTCTTAAGGGAAAAGGGGCTGCAAGATGAGATGCAGCATGGGATTTTCTTGGGGAGGTCCTGCCAGACTAATCCGATTGACTTATTTGACTGGGTGACTGAGAGAGTGGACATGGGCCAGGAGTTAGATGTCCTATATCTGGACTTCACTAAGACCTTTGACTTTGTACCTCATAGGAGACTGACCATGAAGCTGGAGGATCTGGGGGTGGAGATCAAGCTTGCTAGGTGGGTCAAAAACTAGGTGAAGGACAGTCAAAAGGTGGTGGTTGGTGAGGAAAATTCTCACAAGCTACATCGGTGACCAGTGGGGTCTCACAGGGCTCAGTGCTCGGTCCAGTGTTGTTTAACATCTTCATCAGTGACATACTGTAGCAATGGAATCGAGGGTCAAATCTGCCTGTTTGTTGGCAACACAAAGATCTGTGGGAGGGTGGACATGGAAGAGGGGAGACAGGAACTAAGGAAAGACCTGAATAGGTTAAAGAAGTGGTATGGCATTTTGCAACTGGAGTTCAACACTATAAAGTACAAAGTTATGCATTTAGTGGCAAGGAACCCAGAGACCAAATACTGGTTAGGTGGTGTGCAGGTCACCTAGTCTGAGGAAGAAAAGGACCTGGGGGTTATCATCAATAGTGACCTGATGCACTTAGCAAACTGCAGGAGAGCAGCAGTAAAAACAAATCAGATGCTACGTTGCATATCCAGGGTGATTATCAGCAGGAAGGCAGATATCATACTGCTGTGTAATGGTCTCTGGTAAGATCACACCTAGAGTACAGTGTGCAGTATTGCTGCCCTTATCATAAGAAGGATGTCAACTTGCTGGATACAGTCCAGAGAAGTGTGAACAAGATGATTCAGAGTCTGCAGGGCAGAACCTATAAAGAGAGGCTCAAGGAGCTCAAAATGTACTCCCTTAGGGACAGAAGGGGGGGCGGATATGATCAAGACTTTCAAAGGCCTTAAATGTATTAATAGGGTGAATACAGATGGCCTCTGGAAGAGAATGAAGGGGAAAGTTGATGGGGGTGAGGGGGTCCTGATGGGGATTGGAGGATTAGGAGAGGGGGTCAAGTCCCACTATAAATGCAGTGGGGACCTGCACAAGCAAACAGACAAGATGGACCATAAATGCTGCCATGTTCATTTGCTTGTATGTAGGCATATTTTGCAAATTCCAGACAACTTTTCATGAATGATAAGCCACTACTACTCTGAGCTATATAATTTGAGCAATAGCCAGCACTGAGCTATGTTGCTGTGAAGTATCTGAGTTGCTGATCAATCAGTGTGAGTTCTGTACGAGTGTTCAGTTCAGCTGGGGCCATTGTAAGTGACAGCTGTTCATTGTTTTCACATAAAATTGCTGAGATGCTCACATTTAAAAAACTGATTGCTTACTTTATATCACCAAACAATTGGGTCCCCTCCATATCCACATCCACACCAAAAGGAGGGAAAGATAAACAGGAAGAGCAGGAGGACAGTGACTATTCACTTTGACTCTGGATCAAACTCTGACGCTGAAAGTGCAGAGGGTTCATTTGAACACTAGAACACCCTAGTTTATATGTTTGAATATATCTTGAGTAATTTGTATAAAACTGTGTATATAATTGTTACATTGCTTTGCATCTCTGGGTATTATTTTCTTTATTCAGTTTATTGCATACTGCAGAAACATATACTTGAACCTTTTAAACACTATGCAGTGATCATGCCTCAAGACCAACATGGTGAGCAGGCCATTTTTATTATACATGGTGTTTGTTTTATTAATCTATGGTGTGGACTTTATAGCTGGGCCATATTAGCAAATTACGCTTTCATGGAGTATTTGTGAAATTTCATGAATGTCATGAAATTGCACAACATTTTCCGCCTTTCTTTAATTGGTAATAACTCAGTCATTCATACAGCTAGAGACCTGCAATTTGGCATGTATATGTTTTGGAAGAGGCCCTAAATGAATTCCAAGTTTTAAGATATTTGGTTGAGGGGTGTGAAACTTTTAGGGGCTCCAAATTTAGCAATTTATTATTTTTGTGAACATTTCTGAAAATATTTCTATACTTACAACATAACCAGCTGTGGAGGTAGATAATTTAAAATGTATATGCATACTTCCTTGGAAGAGTCCTAGAAACTGCTACATAGGGAGGCCATTGGTTACATACATTGTAAGTTATGGGAGTTCATAATTTCACAGTGTAATTACTTATTAAATTCTGTGAAAGGTTTCAAAATATTTGGATGTTTGTAGCACCACTGCTATTGCAGGTATACAGCCAAAATTTGGCATGCACACCCAACATAAATAGGTCCTGGAATCTAATAAAGCAAGATAAATGTGGTTTAGTAGGTTTCAATTTATAGTGGAAATTTTAGAAATTACTAATTTGCAAAATTTGCTTGAAAAATCATGAATGCATAATAGGTAATACCACTAGAATTCCATTGTGAAATTTAACTTTCACTAAACACTTATTACTACTGAAGTCATTCAGCTGTGCTGAGCTGTTTGCAGTCATGCAGTTCGTTTTTGCCGCACCCCCCCACACTTTTTTCTCTGAGCCTGACTAGATGAACTCAGTGGTCTACTGGGTCAGTTCGCCATATGTAGAATGACACACGTCAAAACCGCGTAACAGAGACGGCATGGGTGGGAATAGCAACAAGGTGAAAAAGTGCTAAATGGTCTATGTGTGGTTGTGCTCCCTGTCTCTGATTTCTCACAGAGGATAAGTCCTCTGCTGGGAGAAAGGTCCACTGAGCAGCTGCCGTGACTTGATAGGATGAACCACAGGCAGCAATGGAGGCGGTGGGTCTGCGGACTGGGTATTGAATCCCGGTCCCAGATGCATTGAAGTTTTCTTTATTTTGCACTTTGTGTGATCTAAGTATACAACCCCCCCCCAAAGTTGATTATTTTAGTTGGGGGGTTCAGAGGGCACAGCCAACCCCCCCCAATGGGGTGTGTAGTGGGTGGAGCCCCCCCAGTAAAACATAGAGAAATGCCGCTGGCAATATATCTCGCTGTATTGACAGCACGGTATATTGCTGTGGCATTGTGTCGTGTGACATTATGACCCTGTGCCACTTGGTGGACCTGCTTCTCACACTGATTTTCTCCTTCTTTTTCAGAGCAAAGCTAATTTCAAAAGAGAGCCACCTACTCCTTTTTCTTTAAGACCAATCACTCATGAACAGCCAGAATTTCATCTTCTTAGTTCCCCAGTTATTTTCTTCCCTCACCAGTTCTCTGTGAGTTTCTCTCAAGTTCTGGACTTCAGTGTGTATTTGGTGCTCAGGATCAGTCAATATTGCTCAGTATGATTCTCATATGTCCTGCTATCAAGTGAGAATTGTTCTAGTATGCTTTCTTGCTCCAACTGGTGGTCTGCTCTTCTTTGCTACTCAGCCCAGTTGTCATTCTCTTGTTGAACCCATGCATCTAACTCCAGGCACTCATGATCCCTGCACTAGCTTCCTCCCCTATCCTATAATTCAGAATTCTTGACTTCCCCTTTCATTGGCATGACCACATCCCTTCTCACTTTGCAGAAGTTCAGGCTATCTTGGGTCGGCTATTGATCACATTCATTTCACTTGTAGTACGGGCAGGCTTATTATTTTACCTGTGCTATCATCATGGCCCTGCAATGCCCCTTTAATGCTCTTGCTACATTGATTCCCAGCATGGTGCTCAGTCATAACTAAAATATTGAGATACGTCTGTAACAATGGCATACATCACAACTAGTAATGCTTGGCATCACTTGCTGCCACTGTTTTCAAATGCTAAAAATATACATTGTTACCTATAGGGTTGTTAAGAGTTTGCAGGTGGAACTGTACAGAAACAATGCTGCACATTCATGTACTTCCACAAGTCATTTAGTTAGTGAGCTCTAGTGGTTAGCTGGCAATTTGCAAGATGACAGACTAGTGCACAGTGATGTCCATGATTATTCTTCAGGGTTTGTCACCTAAGATTGTGACCTGATGCTTGGCACAACTATACTTTTACTATGGAACCATAAAAACATAGAAACATGGAATTTGATGGCAGACAAGTTTTGTTTGGCTCACTCAGACTGACCATTTTTCCTACCTACAGTATCACTGCAGACCCTACTTGATCTCTGGCTCCTTCTCCCTCCCTCATTCATTCCACTAAGATTCCCATATGCCTATTCCATACATTCTTGAACCCAACAGTTGTCTTCATTCCCACCACCTCCACTGGAATGCTGTTTCAGGAATACACCACTCTTGCTGTGAAGACGTACTGTACTTCCTCACCTCTCTCCGGATCTCCCTCCCCTCCAGTTTCATAGCATGTCCCCTTATTCTTGAACATCTTTTTTTTTTATGGAAAATACTTCCCTCCCAAACCTTATTTACCCCCTGTGGTATTTAATGGTCTCTACCATATTCACATTTTGGTCTTCCAGGGTGTACATACTGATGTCCTTTAGTCACTCATAGGCTTTTGATGTAGACTCTGCAACATTTTAGCTGCTCTCCTCTGGACCATCTACATTCTGTTTACAGTATGTCATTCAGGAGATGTGGTCTCTAGAACTGGAATATTTTTCCAGGAGGAGTCTTACCAGTGATCTATACAGAGGCAACACAACCTCTGTCTATCTTCTGGTGATACCCCTCCCTATGCACCCCATCATCCCACTAGTCCTCCCAATTTGCCTTGTTGCACTATCTGGTCATTGTTATCATCAGATGTAATTACCTCCAGGTCTCTTTCCTGGTTGGTGGCCATCAATACCACTCCACCTATTTTGTACTCCACTCTTGGATTTCTGTGTCCTAAGTGTATTATTTTGCACTTTGTTCATGTTGAAACCCAATTCTCCTATACTTGACCAGTCCTCAAGTTTTCTGTGGTCTCTGCTCATCCTTTCCAACCTCTTCCCCCGGAGTGCCTAGCCTATTGCAGATTTTTGTGATATCAACAAAAAGGCAGACTTTCTATTCAAGCTCTTCAGCAATGTCACTTATAAAGACATTAAAGGGGACTAGTCCCACCACTGATCTCTAAGACACCCTACTGGTCGCCTTTCCTTCCTTGGAGTGAACTTCATTTATCGCCACCCTCTGTTGCCTATCCCCTAACCAATTTCTTATTCAGTTTACCACCTTCAGATGTTAAACTTCCCAGTTTCTATGTGGAACATTGTCGAAAGCCATGCTGAACTGTAGGTAGGCAATGTCCGCCACTCCACCCTGACCTAATTTCTTGGTTATCCAGTCAAGGAAATCTACCAGATTCATTTGACATGACCTCCCCCAAGGTTCATGCTGCCTGGGTTTTGTATTTCATTGGAGTCAAGATGTTTCACAATCCTTCCCTTCAGCAGTGACTCCATTAACTTTTCTATTACAGACGTCAGGCTCATTGGCCTATAATTGTGAGCCTCCTCACTGCTATCACTTTTGTGAAGTGGAACTACATCTGGCTTCCTCCAGTCCTTTGGAACCACTCTTGTTTCCAGGGAGCTGTCAAAAAGGACTGTCAGAGGTGTAGTCAGTACCTCCATGGCTCCCTCAGTACCCTTGGGTGCACCTGCTCTGGCTTCATTGCTTTGTCCACTTTCAGATTAGTGAGCCCCTTCAGGACTCTCCTCCAAAAAAGGACTAGTGTCCAACTCCTCCCTCCCTTCAGTGCTCCTGTTACTTTTTTTGCAACCCCTTCCCCTTCCTATGTCAACACAGAATGAAAGTATTTGTTCAGGATGTCTGCCTTTTCATGGTCCCCCTCTGTGCAGTGCCCCCTTTCCTTTTTAACCTTACAATCCCTTCTCTGGTCTCCCTCTTTTCACTTATATCCCTAAAAAATGTTGTGTCTCCTTTTATCACCTCCTGGGCTATTCTCTTTTCAGTTTGTACCTTCAAGCTCCTTACCTCTTTCACTGTTTCCCTCTGTTTTCCTGATACATCTCCCTAACACCCTCCATCTGTGTCTCCTCATACCTTCTGAATGCTACCCTTTTAGCCTTTATTTTTTCAGCCACCTCTGTTGAGAACCACAGCAGTATCTTTTTGTAGCCAGCACACACTACTAAAATCAACATAGGTTTAGTATACAGACCACCTGCAATTGCCCCACTGGAGGATTCCATGCTAATAGATTTTATTAAACAGTTGGCACAAAGGAAAAAATGTTATACTCCTAGGTGACTTAAATCTCCCTGGAATAAATTGGGAAAAACTACAAGCCAACACTGCCACTTAGTTAGAATACTTAGAAGTGTTCAACCCAGCTGGCTTGGATCAGTTTGTGTTAGAAAACACAAGGAACACCAATATCCTGGACTTGGTCCTAAGTAACATGGGACACTTGATCCAGAATTTTACAGTTTTGCCTCCTCTGGGAGCAAATGACCACCAAATGGTTAGTTTTAATTATATGGGATTAATCGATAAAACCACTGGTAAAACATTTATATACAAGTTCAAAATGGCAGCTTTTGAGAGTATGAGAAGAGACTTATCCAACTGGAAGTGGGAAATGGAATCTAGTAGTGCATTGTTACTAAGTATGTGGGAAAAATTAATCACCAAATTAAATAGCTTGGTTCAGATGTATATGCCCATGATAAGTAAATATAATATGGCAAAAAAAATCTCTGCCCCCATGGATGACTTCGTCGGTCAAGAAGGCCATTAAAAATAACAACAGAGCTTTTAGAATGGCCAAACTAAGTGATGATGAACAAAGCTGTTACATTTATAAAAACTGTCTAAGGGCCACCAAAAAGAGAATTGTGCAAGTCAAAAGAAATTATGAGCTCAAATTAGCAACAAAGATTAAGGACAACTATAAGTCCTTCTACTCATATATTAATAACAAGAAGGGGAAATAATAGAAAACCTGGAAATGGCTGAACAATGTAACAACTACTTCACTACAGTTTTTGACCAGGGCACAGTTAACACCACTTCTCAACATAGAGACTTCAAATATGATTCTAGCATCATTCTAGATTAATTTGAAGTGGAAAAGACATTTAATTAATTAGACCAAAACAAGGCACAGGGCCCCAATAATCTGCACCCAAGGGTGATCAAGGATCTGGCAAAACAATTGGCAGGTCCCGTAACATGCCTTTTCCAAAAATCAATAAATGAAGGAGAAGTTCCAGACATATGGAAACAGGCTGTGGTCATCCCCATATATAAAAAGGGTTCAAAGCAGGAAGTTGGAAATTATAGACCGATTTGTCTGACATCGATCCTGGGGAAAATCTTGGAAGGTATTTTCAAAGATTATATTATTAGGTTCCAACACGTTAGGTAATATTGACACAACACAACACGGGTTCATAAAGCAGAGGTTATGCCAAACAAACCTTTTGGAATTTTATGGGAATGTTAACAAAGCTTTGGACAAGGGTAGATCTATGGATGTTATCTTTTTGGACTTCGCCAAAGTTTTTGACAAAGTCCCACATGACAAATTGTTTGACGCCCTGATCAAGTTGGGTATACCCGGAAATATTACCCATTGGATTGAGTCATGGCTGACTAGTAGAAAGCAGATAGTCTGCATCAAGGGGGATTATTCAAACTGGCTGAATGTGATGAGTGGGGTCCCACAAGGCTCAGTTTTGGGTCCATGTCTTTTTAATTTGTATATTAGGTCCATGAGCCAACCCCCAGATATATGGCTCTCAAAATTTGCTGATGATACCCGTATTGGACATATAGTAGAAAATAGCGATGATGCTGATACTCTGCAAGTTGCCCTAGAAAACTTGGAAGCCTGGGCCCAGGAACATGGATCAGTATTCAACATCGATAAATGCATGGGATGCATATAGGAAAAAAAATGAGCATTATCAATATAGTTTGGGGAGTAAGCTATTAAAGGTAGTAAATGAAGAAAGTGACCTAGGTATAAAAATCAGCAATGATCTTAGTTTTAGGCCACATTACAACTTGGTCATCAAAAAAGCCAGCAGTATCCAATTATATGTGATACAAGTATTCATTTGTATCCATAAACATATTAAAAGTAGGAATAAACAGGTACTCCTTCCATTGTATACATCATTGGTGCAACCACATATGGAATACTGTGCACAGTTCTGGGCACCTGGGGGAAAGGGCAACATTAGATCCTTGGAAAGAGTACAAAAGAGAGCAACTCGCAGGATAAAGGAGGTACAGGGTCAGGACTATGAACAACGGCTTCAGAACCTGGATTTATAGTCCCTAGAATTTAGAAGACTGTGTGGCGATATGTGTTTGATTTACAGGGCACTAAATGATGCACAACTGTGGGAACAGTTAAATCTGGTTTGGAGAGAGCAGACATGTAACACAAGAGCCCACCCACTACAGATAAGTAGGGAGAGGTTTAATACAGTTAGGAGAAAGTATTGGTTGATGGTAAGGGTAACTAAAATTTGGAACAAGCTCCCAATTGAAATTGTGGCCAGTAAAACAATGAATTAATTTAAGGCTAAGCTTAATAAGCATTTCATTATTACTAACATTTTTGGATATGTCTAAATTGTGGTGAGTATATGGACTTTGGTCTAATAAATGCTCCAAAACACCTATGAATCCTATGAACCTATGAATGTTTTTTCTCTTGCTTTTGCTCACTTGTTTGATGCAGAGGTTTGATGTCTTCACTATACCCCTTTTTATCATATCCCACTGCCCCACCATCATCCTCCCCTGCTATGTCATCCCTAGGGCATTTACCCATCTTTATGAAATTTGCCCTCCTGCAGTGTAGCACCCTCACCCTTGTGTGGTTTGACTCCATAGCCACCCCTTACATGGGACCACACTGTACTATGATCACTGATCCCCAGGTGACATCCCACCTTGACATCTGCAACACTGTCCCTGTTAGTGATAGTGAGTACAAGGTCCAGTATTGTCCCATCATGAGTGGGTTCACTGACTAGTTGCCTGAGGAACATCCTCTGCAGGGCGTCCAGTATGTCTCTGCTTCTAGCTGAAGCCACATCTGGGAGGCTCCAATCTACATTTGGCAGATTAATATCCACCCCAGCAGCACCTACCCCTTTTCTGCCTCTTGCCAATAGCTTCCACCAGTACCTTATCTAATGTATCTCATCCCCCTATATGGAGGACTGTAGATTATGGCTCCATTCTCTGTCTCCTGGGTGACCCACAGTACCTCTACCTGCCATATTCCTTGTATCTTCATCACTTTTATGATTTCCATTACATAAAGCACAACACCCCTCCTTTCCTTCCTACCCTGTACTTGAACAGAGCATAACCTGGCATGGCCGTGTCCAGTCATGGTTTTCAAGGCAGCATGGTAAAGGCCACAATATCCAAGCTGACCTCTGCTGCAGTGGCCTCTAAGTCTGGTATTTTATTTCCTAGACTTCTAGCATTCGCACATATGGCCTTCCAGATTTTGTTACCACTCTGCTTATTACCCTTCTTTTTTCCTCTGTCCTTCCTTCCTCTCTTGTTAATGCTCCTGTGTCTTTCTCTTTCATTCCTACCATCCTGCTTCCTTTACTGAAGACTGGGGTTTACATCCCAAAAGGATGCAGGTCATATGGACTGTTATCCCTCCATGTGGGTCACCTGTGCCAAATGTAGCCAAACCTCTCCTCCCTGCACCATTCCCTCAAACAGGAGTTTAAGCTCCTGGTGCAGAGATCCTTCCTCCTCCCCCCGGCCCCCATTGTAGAAGGGCAGCACCTCAACAAAAGTCACTAAGCATGCTACCTCTCTAAGACCCCTCTCCAGCTCCATAAACTCACTGTGCACTGTCCCAGCTCTGTCATAGCCAGGTCATTTGTCCCCAGGTGGACAGCGACATCCAGGTCCCCCTACTGCCCTGCTACCATAGCAATCCTCAGGATCTGTTTCCCATCCCTCCAGACCATGGCACCACATAGGCACCTAATAGTGCTGTGTGGAATGCGGAATTCCACCAGCAGAATTAGTGCAGAATGACCATTACGTGGGTGGAATTTGTGCCAGAATTTCACTGGTTCTTCTTCAGCATTCCTCCTACCATGAGCCACAGAATAATATTCCACAGAACAGCGTTTTTCAGTGGAAAATTATTCTGCAACAATTTCTGTGTAAGAAATTGAGATCCATGGAATAATATTCTGCAGAACAGCATTTTTCCCACAGAAAATCATTCCACAGCTGTTTTCTGTTGCAGAATTCCACCATTCCATTTCTGGTAAATTTGGCAGAATTTTGGTGGAATTTTGAAAATTCCATGGAATTTTGTTCTGCTGGAATTTGAAAATTCGGCACAGCACTAGCACCTAACCCTCATCTCCACCTTCCTATTCCCAAATCTATTCCCCTCCCAAGTAAGTCACACAGAAACATAGAAGTTGATGGCAGATAAGGACCACAAGGCCCATCCTGTCTGACCATTTTTTCTACCTTGTGAATGAGTCATCACCAGAAGTTGCTTCCTTCTCCTATGGAGTCCTCTACCACCCTTCTTTGAGTCTCCACCATGGGGAAAACCCACATCCTCCCTGGTCACTACCATGGGTGTGTCTCCTGGCAGTCCCTCCCTACCAGAGTGACATAAGAATTATGTAGTGGTACCAGTTGAGAAATGTGCCTCTGACCCACCACCCCCACCATTCCAGAGCCAAACATAGTCCGGTTGTTCCTCATCCCTGGCATCCTCTGAGGTAACAGTGGCAGACTTACTTGCCCCTGGGTGGGGAAAAAGGTCCCACGAATCCTAATCAACTCATCCCTGTGTCTAGTGACCTTCTACCTCAACCCAGACAGGTCCACAAGATGGGATAGCACTGTAGGCTCAAGGTCTCTTTGAGGACTGCCACCCCATAGCCACTGCACCACTCCCAGCATTCCCAATTCTTATTCTCCTTGTGTTACCCAGAAATACCTTTGTGCCTTTACACATGATAAGGTGTTTCTAGTTTCCCTTTTTTTTTTGTTTGCTATGCCCTTTTATACCTACTGTATACCCTAGATAGGGGTTTTCCCTTCTACTCCTTTCAACAAGTAGGTCCCTCTTGTCTTAAAAGCTTTCCTCCTTCCTTTATACCCATACCCTTTTCTACTTTTTCTTATTGTGGTAGCAGCACTTTCCCCTCACTCTTTTCTACCTGACCCAAGATCGATTGCTTTTAGTGTTGCCCCATACACCATGTAAGTCCCTTTATACTCCCACCATATATAGGGTGTTGCTCCTATTCCCAGTTTTGGCCTACCTTTGACTTTTTGTTCTTCCCAGCAGTGAATGTTACACAGTAATGAACAGGTACCTTACCTTAGTTGGCTGGCAGAACCCCATCCTTTCTCCTGCAGATGTCTGCCAGTGCTTAAGATGCCAGTCTTACACTTGTTCTACTCACATGCTGGTGCACAAATGTTTGTGAGGACATGTTAGGAGTGCTTCATTTTACCTTTCCTTGGGGACCTCCCCCAGGTGGGACTTCCTGTTACACTATGGAGCTGCTGACTGATGCTCACTCTGCCATGTCAGCCCTCCTTCTCTCAGTGTCTGATCCATGACAGAGAAAGAGCGAAAGAATGAGAACAAGTTGCAGTCGCTGACCTAAAATGCAAAAAGCCTTGAAAGCATGTTATTGGTGTTCTTAGAAACATAGAAACATATAATTTCATGGCAGATAATGACTGCTTGGCCCACCTAGTCTGCCCATTTCTCTACCTAATGGATAAGCTGCAGATCCTAGTTAACCAACAACCTACTTCCTCCTACCCCCTCTAGAATTGCCTTATGTCTGTTCCATGCATTCTTGAATTCCCCCACTGTTTTTGACTCTACGAACTCCTCAGGAAGGCTGTTACATGCATCTACAATTCTCTCTGTGAAGAAATACTTCCTCACATTACCTCTGAGCTGTACCCTTCTATCTTCAAATTGTGCCCCCTTGTTCTTGCACATCTCTTTTTCTGAAAGATGCTACCCTCTTGGACTTTGTTGATTCCCTTCAGGTATTTGAAAATTTCTATCATGTCCCCCCTCTCCCTCCATTCCTCAAGGCTATACATCTTAAGCTCCTTTAGTCTTTCTTCATATGTCTTCAGGTGCTGACCCTGCACCATTTTGGCTGCCCTCCTCTGGACAGCCTCCACCCTGTCTATGTCTTTGCAGAGATGGGGTCTCCAGAACTGCACACAGTACTCCAGGTGTGGTCTTACCAACTGTCTGTATAGAGGGCCAACAACTTCCTGTTTTCTACTGGTGATGCCTCTCCCTATGCATCCCAGTATCCCCCAGCCCTCCTTACTGCCTTCTCACATTGCTGGCCCACCTTTAGGTCATCTGATATGACTACCCTCAGGTCCCTTTCCATTTTTGTTGTCAGTATCTCACCCCATTTTGTACTTTTTCCCTGTTTTTTGTTTCCCAGGTGCATTACTTTGCACTTCTTTGCATTGAATCTAAGCTGCCATACATTTGACCATTCCTCCAACCTTGCCAAGTCCCTTTTCATCCTTTCCACCCCACCCTGCATATCAACCCTGTTGCAGATCTTTGTGTCATCTGCAAAGAGACATACATTTCCTTCCAGTCCCTCTGCAATGTCACTTATAAAGACATTAAAAAGGACCAGCCCCAGTAGTGAACCCTGCAGTACCCCACTAGTAACCCCCCTTTATTCACTGTGGACTATTACCCTCTGTGTCCTGTTGTCCAGCCAGTGTTTTACCCAGGCTACTACCCTGGGACCCACTCCCAGGCTGGCTAATTTGTTTATTAATCTTTTGTACGAGACTGTGCCAAATGCCTTGCTAAAGTCTAGATAGGCCATGTCCACAGCCCCCTCCCTGGTCTACTACTTTGGTCACCCAGTCAAAGAAATCAATTAGATTTGTCTGACATGACCTTCCTGCTGTGAATCCATGCTGCCTTGGGTCCTGTGCCCCACTGGTCTCTAGGTAGTCAACAATTCTTTCCTTCAGAAGTGATTCCATCATTTTCCCTACGACTGAGGTCAAACTGACAGGTCTGTAGTTTTCTGCCTCTGTCTTATTCCCACTTTTGTGAAGGGGAATCACATCTGCCCTCCTCCAGTCCTCAGGTACCACACCATCCTCCCATGATTTATTAAAAAGGGTAGTCAGTGGTGTTACTAGTTCTTCCCTTAGTTCTTTTAGAATTCTGGGGTGAATCCCATCAGGCCCCATTGCTTTATCCACCTTCAGTTTTAAGAGTTCTTTCAGAACCCTTTCTTCTGTGAAAGGACTAATATCAGAAAAAAAACTGCTTGTTCATGTTTCCACCACTAAGAGAAACTGAGAAAAAAAGATCTCTGATTTAGTCCTTTCTGTTGTTTATACCCCTCTGCCTGTTTACACCTGAGAACTGTCTCTCCTTTCAATCACTACTTTCAATTTTAATTTCTTGTGCTGTTTCCCAAAAAAGCTATGGGAGTTCTCGTGTTCAGCCCTTTGCTAGTCACAGTTTATTGTTATGTCCTTTGTTTTAGATGTCCTCCCAGATCCCTGCCTCCCCTCCAGATATTAGCTCAAGGTTGTGGCTTTCCCAAAAGCACCCCAACCACAAGGAGTTACTTGTGGTGTTTACTCCCTGTCATCCATTGCAGAATATGCCGGTCATGAGCTTAGAAGTGCAAGACTGCTTGCATGTACTGTGCCTCCTACAAATGCTACCTTACTGCCACTCTAGCCAGCCTTTACCTTCCTCCACAATGGCCTTTCGAGTGTATGGCTGGGCAACATGCATGGATCAGGCTTTAAGAAAAGAATTACAAAATTCTATTGGACAGTTTGAGTGACCATTCCCCAGTCTATTGCACTTGGTCGAATAAGCTACCCAAATCACAAGCAAAATTATATTTTGTCAGAAACTTAGAGAGTTTAAATATCACAGCAATCAGAGCAAAGTTGAAGAATACAGACTGGTCATTTTTAGATGCCATACTGGATATTGATAGTGCTCTTGATTACTTTATGAACTGAATAAACTGAATAATTGAAGGAGGCAGTATAGTGCAGTGGTTTAAGGCTCTGAGCTGCAAATCTGGTGACATCCAGCAGACCAGACCTGGGTTTGAATCCCACAGCTTCCACTTACATACTGTGTGACCCTGAGCAAGTCACTTAATTTCCCTGTGGTCCCAGGATGCACCTGTGAAAAAGCTTTCAGCTTAGTGTGCTACTCCTGGTTAAACAACTAAAAAAAAAAAAATACTGTATAAGCAATAATGAGGTAGTTCATGTTCATAAATTAAGTGTGAGTACCAAACAGAATGGTTGGATAACTTAGAAGCTTCTTGATTTAGTGAAAGATAGAATCTGGGACTGGAAGGCCACTGGGGATGACAGTGTCAGAAATTAGCCCTGGGACAAAGTTAGCACTGCACAGTGTGCTAAACTAGACCAGAACCATGTGTACACCATATTCAAAGGAGTAGCCCCAGGGCTAAAGCAGTTGAATATGGTGTACAAATGAAACTATGCAAACAGAGCTGGGAGTGCAGTGGAAAAATGGCCCAGCAAATGACTGCTCTGAATATAGCAACTGGCCAGTGCTAACAGCAACAGCATACCAGTGCACACAGAGGTGGAGTAAGGCAGTTTTGCAGCATGTGGCCAATGTAAGCGATATCACACTGAAGTGGTGCACAACTGCAAACAAAGTTGCATGCCACACACTGTATAACTGTGCCGTGGTTTTGAGAGGTTTGCCTGGGGTTAACTCGATTGCATGGTGCTAACACTTTAGTCCATTGCAGACACATTAGCCTGGGGCAAAAGTTTGCTGTATTCAAAGTCACTGTGCAGATGAGCCCTACTCAGGCAGTCCATGGGTAAACAGCCATATTAGCATCTCATTATGGCCTGCTTTGCATGCACTCCCATGTATTTTGCCCAGTGCTATTGCATGGAGCACACAGCTCCACCTGTTGGTCAGACAGGAACTGCAGATCAGTAACCACAGGCCGGGAGGTGCACACAACTCCACCTGTATGTCAGACATGGGAAGCAGTTCTGAAGCCGCGGGCTACCAGTGTACACAACAGCAGAAACTATGGATCCCCAGTAGAAACAAGCATATTCCCTGGTATCATACATCTCAAGTGTTCTGATATCCATGGACATCCCTAATGTTGCCTCACAATGTCCCACTGTCCCTTGTGATAGCCATGGACTTGTGAAAGAACAGTGGGGATGGCAAGCACAAAATAGGGGCAAACAGGAATGTGACAGACATGTACATCCTCAGGCAATGCAATGTAGCACAAATCCCTGTAGTTTATTGGGTATACAACAGAATAGTAGCAATAGTGCTGATGTGTCCCTTATATGGTGTGTCAGATACTGTTGTTGGTAGCATTGTCTGTGATGCATGAGGTAAGAGGATGTGAGGTATGCCTGGTAGACTAGTGGCTCCCCAACCCGATCCTCCATGTGTATATATATTCCACCTGTGTCATAATCCCCCATTGTCCCTGGTAGTCTAGTGCCCCCCACTCCCCGACACACACACACAGACACAGACAAGACCTGTGCCCAACAGCACTACCTCATGTGCTATGTTACAAAATGTTCTATTTAATGCCTCTTCTGAATCACTGTACAGTACTCCCACAGTTAATGCCTCCCTTTGAGCAGCTGTGGATGTGGAGCTGGGGGTGGCCCACTGGAGGACAGGCAACACCATGGATCTGGGCAGCTTACAGTGATTCTGATAGCAAAAGCAGACAGAGACAGTCTGAAGACAGCAGATAGAACCCCTGCACAAGAACTGTGCATTACTCACCACGATCAATGATGACAGCAGGAGTCTGACAGTCAGTGATAGGCAGCACAGCAAATGTACAGTGCTTCATTGGTATCTGCAGGGGTACTCATGTGCACTGGCACTGGCTCTCTGACCTGATATTGTGGTCTCTGATCACAGTAACCTGTAGTTCACAGGAATCTGCAGTGAAAGGTACAGCTGTCTCCGCTAGTGCTGCCAACTCTCGTTTGCCGTCTCGCTGTGTCAGTGCCACATGAATTCAGGATAGTGTTTCACCCGGTCTCTGTCTCTTTCTCTCTCCACAAATATCATTCACAAGGACAGTTTAGAGACAGAGACCAGTGGCGTGAATCTGCAACATTGCACATTTTGGGCTGACAGCAACCGCAGAGCTCTCACCACAGGACAGCCACGGGTCCCGAGCATGGTGGGTGGGGACCACACGTTGCATGGTGCCGGTGCTGCTCTCTATGTCTCAGTACATCTCTTGTGGGGTTGCTGGGAGTGTACCCTGTAACACAAGGTGTGGTGGCTGCTCCCTGGCTGGGTGAGTGGCTGGTGTTGGGGGGCACCACCGACCAGTAACCTCTGCTACTATGCAATGCAAGACAGCTATCCATGGGGTGAGGAGGATGTGGAATGTGCTGGCACTGTGTGACCTCTAGCAAGACAGACACAGAGCTCTGGACAGTGGTACTGTCTCCAGGATCCTTATCTGCTGCCTGTGTTCACCCACTGTTCCACTCTTTCACACTATGACTTCAGCAATGTTCTTTGATTCTCTCTGTCTGTCCCAGCTTCAGCCATGTTGCTCTCTGTCCCACTATCTCTCACCTGCAGTGTCCTGTAACTGACACACCAACCGAAGCGCAGACAGAGGAACATGTATGAGAGCCCCGAGACAGTCAGTACCACCACCGCAGGGATTTCTTTGTCAAGCTCTGTTTGGGGGGGTGCACTAGACCACCAGGATAGGTGTCTGGTATGTTTCACTGACTCCAGGATGGAGGGGGGGGTTACTGGCCCATGACTGTCTGGTGTTACCGCATGCTTTTCAGCAGTGGTATTGGGCACCGTGCTACAGGTCATCCTAATGACTGTAGTATGGTGCTATTCCTTTGAATATCTGGGTGCACCAGAATTCATGTCCCCTTCCCTCTCTTGCTCCCTTGCATACATGATTTTATAGCTCTGGTGTGATCCCATTGTGCTGGCACTATTTGGGCTTTTGAATATTGCAGCCAGGTGCAAATGCAGTGCAATTTGGGCACAAACAGTTTGCACCCAGTGCAATGCTTTGAATATTTGGCCTTAAAATATTTAGATGTAAGTCCATGGTTAAAATGGCTAAAATTAAGTATTTTAAAGATAAACAGAGTTCAATAAAGAAGGGGTCTGCATATTTTTGGAAACTAACACATTTATTCCTAAAACCGTAGTACAGAATTCAGAAACTCTGACCAAGAACATTTACATTCCTAATTGCTTTAATAGCTATTTTGGTGAGTGTGAGCATCTAGTAGAAGATTTACCAGACTTTGAGCCTCATCATTTGAGAAACTTGGAAATTCCAATTAAAACTGTCCCTAGTTTTTATTTTAAAAAAATGTTCATAAATTCCACATTGAAATTGTTACAAAAATTGAACCAGGTTGGGCCAGATGGAACTGACATTGATAGTGTAAATTTAGCTAAAGAAGGAATTGTCATCCCTCTGACAAAAATATTAATTTGTGCCTTTGCACTGGTACTATGCCAGCCTTATGGAAAAGGACAGACATTGTCCCAGTACATAAACAATGACCTAGGACATCTGTAGAAAACTTTAAGCCTATTGCAGTGCTTCGTCCTTTTTCAAGTTGCTCGAAAGAATAATACATGATCAACTGCAGGATTATTTCAATTAATACAATAATTTGACTCCTCAATAGCATGGGTTCAGATAGTACCAATGCAGCTTAATTGGTTTTTACTGATTATTTATTTGAACACTTCTGTTGATTCTACTTTTTTCCATTGCTTCAATTTTTGGTGATCTTTCTAAAGCATTTGACTTAGTTTAGTGAGCAATAACTTATGATTAACTGAGAGCTGTGGGGCTTTCTGAACCTGTCTTGAACTGGTTTGTGAGCTGCCTGGACAGTTGAGAGTACAGAACAAAGGTAGGAGGGGTGCACTTGCCATATAGAATGAATTGGGGTACTGCAGGGCTCAGTCTTGGACCCAATGCTGTTCTCTCTTTTTATTAATGATATACCAGATACGTGCACTGAGTCATCTGTGTTATTATTTACAGATGATGCTGAAATATACATTGCAGCTAAAGATGTTCGTAATGTGGTACGAAGTTTACAGGAAGATTTTGGTTCTTTCCAAACCTGGATTTAAGATTGTCTCATTCTGAATGCTACAAAAAAAAAACAACAAAGGCAATGCTTTATGCAAGCCCTCATATAATCAAAAAAGTCTCACAAATGGCTATTTATACTCTGGATACTATCTGTCACAAAAATGTTAATTCTTTTAAATACTTGGGGTTTACATTAGATGGCACATTTACTTATGTGATAAA
Organism: Neoceratodus forsteri; assembly: GCA_016271365.2. Lineage (NCBI taxonomy): Eukaryota > Metazoa > Chordata > Ceratodontiformes > Ceratodontidae > Neoceratodus > Neoceratodus forsteri. Next base: position 112,772,649 of record JADMNL010000033.1, read on the forward strand.
TATTGCTTGTCTAATTAAGACAGTAAGTAAGAGACTTGGGACACAATTCTCAAAACCTGGTGCAAGCCACACCAAAGACAGCTTGCACCGAATGCCAGTGCACCAGGGAGCCTGCACCCAATTCTTTGTTAGGTAAGGTCCCAGCAGCAAAGTCCTGCAGCTTGTAGCAACTCTAGCAGTGTGCCAAACAGAGGGCACATCTGGACAGATTGCCGCAACCAGTGGGTGACCATGTGGAATTGTGTGTAAGCATTCCCTGGTGGTCTAATGGCCCCCCCTTGCCTGATCCACGTATCAATAAAATATACTGTATAGCAGGTACATTTCATGTTCCAATTAATTTTGCTATTTTCATTATTGGAAATTCTAAGCAAAAATAATGGGAATGCAATAATTATTGGATGCTACTTAGGCACTGGAGTAATGGAGTGTTCTAGGGTAGAAGACTAAGCTGTGTGGGGGGGGTCAGAGCCAAAAGGCTGGCCTTCAGAAAATATAAGGGAACACAGCGGGATGAAGATAGGGAGGCATACCAAACTGCCCTAAGGGAAGCAGGTAAGGCAGTAAGGCAGGCAAAGTCCCAAACTGAGGAAACACTAGCACGAACAGTAAAAGAGGGTGACAAGACTTTCTATAGATACATTAGTGAAAAGAGAAAGTCCAGAGGGGTATTATGTTTAATGGAGAAAGGAGCATGTGAGGAGGAGGACCCTGTAAAGGCATCTATCCTAAATAGATACTTTTGCTCAGTATTTACTGAAGAGAAGGTAGGCAGGGCCCACAGCTCAGCATCATGGACACAGGGGAGGGAGGTGAGCACTACTCCCTTCACAAAAGAAAGGGTCCACAAGAGCTGCTAAGCTCAGGGTGGATAAGGCAATGGGACCTGATGGCATACATCCCAGGGTACTTAAGGAGCTAAAGGAGGAACTAGCAGAGCCATTAGCAGAATTGTTTAGTGAGGCTCTGAGCACAGGAGAGGTCCCAGAAGACTGGAGAAGGGCTTATGTGATCCCGCTCCACAAGAGTGGTAGCAGGGAGGAGGCGGGAACTACAGACCAGTCAGTCTTACCTCAGTAGTGGGTAAGATTATAGGAGGCACTCCTTAAGGAAAGGATAGTGCAACACCTGGAATCCATAGGCACAGGATCCAAGACAGCATGGGTTTACAAAGGAAGGTCCTGCAAACTAATCTCATAGATTTCTTTGACTGGGTAACCAGAGTGGTGGACCAAGGGGAGCAGTTGATGTCGCCTACCTTGACTTCAGCAAAGCTTTTGACACTGTTCCACATAGAAGATTGATAAATAAGCTAGGTAGGCTGGGTGGGTCAGAAGTTGGTCAACTGGGTGGCAAACTGGTTGACTGGCAGAAAACAGAGAGTGGTGGTAAATGGTATACAGTCAGAAGAGATGCAAGTCACAAGTGGGTACTCAGGATCAGTCCTGGGGCCAGTCCTATTCAACATCTTCATTAGTGACCTCCAGATGGACTAGAGGGTAAGGCTTGTCTGTTTGCAGATGACACCAAGATCTGCAACAGAGTAGATGATCCAGATGGGGTGGGCAGAATGAGAAGAGATCTGGATAAACTAGCAAAATGGTCAGAAGAGTGGCAACTGGGATTTAATGCAAAGAAGTGCAAAATCATGCACATAGGGAAGAGAAACCCTGAAGCCACTTATAGGCTGGGAGGGGAGTTGCTAGCAGTCACAAAGGAAGAAAGAGACTTGGGCATCATCATCACTGATGACCTAAAATCATCCAAGCAGACCTCTAAAGCAGTAGGTAAGGCTAGGGGGGTGTTAGGGTGATTAGTAGGGGTATCACAAGTCGTAAGAGGGAGGTAATAATCCTCTGTACAAGACATTGGTTAGGCCCCATCTGAGTACTGGCAAAAGCTGGAGGCCACACCCTTCACAAGGACATTAAACCAAAATTGAGGCAGTCCAGAGAAGGGCAACCAAAATGGTGCAGGGACTGCATCAGAAGACATATGAGGACAGATTAACGGAGCTCAATATGTATACCCCTGAGCAAAGGAGGGAGAGAGGTGATATGATCGAGACATTTAAACACCTTAAGGGCATAAACAAGGTGAAAGAGTCTAACATGTTTAAATATAAGAAAATTGCAGGACAAGAGGACACAGCATGAGATTAGAGGAGGCCGATTAAGGGGAATGTGAGGAAATTCTTTTTCACAGAAAGGGTGGTAGATGCATGGAATAGCTTACCACAAGAAGTGGTGGCTATGAATACAGTGCAGGGCTTCAAACAGGCATGGGATAGGCATAAGGGAGCAATACAAATGACTATGAATAGATAGGTCACTGACAGAGCAAAGGCCGATGGCACATTTATAAGGTAGAAAAAGAAATGGGCAGACTGGATGGGCCTTGAGGTCCTTATCTGCCGTCAACTTCTAGGCTGCAGTCATTCATGCACACTTTCAGTCACTCACTCATTCACATATTCATTTGCCATTAGCTGCAAATACACCTTGGATGATTACACTCATTCACAGGTACTATAACACAATACAGTACAATCATCAGTAGTTTTGCAGACTAAGCTGTTGGTGGAGGACGAGTCTCACATTAATATTAACTACACAATGGTGGTTTTATAATAGTAAGTTTATTACTGTGCAAGGAAATAAAAAGTTTAGCATACTTATCGAGCTGAAATCTTTTGTCTGGGGTGTAGGTGTATGTTACTGGTCAGCTTTTCTTGGCTGGGGGAGGGATTGAGTCTGCTAATTGCCTTGTTACTGAAGCACCAACATGTAATTCAACCCTAGAGCTGTCAGCTAGTGTCTCACTGTCAAAGGAGCTCAGTTCCAGTGCATATTTCCTCTTTGTCTGGGAAGATTTGATCCATTTCAGCAGTGACATGATGTGCAAATACAAATGCCACAAGATATGGAAAGTGTGTACTGAAGACTGCAAAAAGGTATGGGGAGGTATGTGCACTGAAATAGTTTTGAACGTCGGGTGTGTTAGTAGCGCAGCTGATTGCAATTGGAACTGACTGTAACCGCATTTGCCGGTACCCGCTGCAGCACTCATTTAACCTGACATGACTATATACAGCAGGTTGAATTCCATGGAATCTGCAGGATGTGAGTTCAATGTGCCATACAATACCTTTCCTGTGGTGTAGTGGACTGCCCCAGTCCCGATTCCCCATCATTAAAAGTAAATATGTCCCTGGGGATCTAGCGGACCCCCCCAAGCCCCAATCCCTCATTATGGAATAGCAAAACATCCTTGATGGTCTAGCAGACCCCACCAGCCCTGATCCCCATTATGAAATATTAAAATATCCCTGGTGGTCTAGCGGACCACCCCAAGCCCTGATACCCTGTTATGAAAAATAAAACATCCCTGGTGGTCTAGCGGACTGCCCCAGCCCTGAACACCCATTATCAAAATTACAGATATCCCTTGTGATCTAGCAGACCCCTCAAGCCCCGATCCCCCATTATAAAAAATTAAAACATCTCTGGTAGTCTAGCAGATCCCCCCATGCCCTGTTCCCCTGTTATGTAATATTGTACTTTTTCAGGCCTAGTGGACTATCTCCTCACCATGGTGTTCTTAATTACCTTGTGTTCCCCATCCCAAAATTGAGCCAGTGACTGACACAGCTCACTGCTCACCACCATGGCCAGCCAGCGACTGAGCTCTCAATGAGCTTGTACTGTAAACAGTACACACACCCAGTGGTTGACAGCCCACTGAACTGTCAATCAATGAGAATGTACTGAATGCAGTATGCACTCATTGAGAACTCAGTTAGCAGCTGGCTGTGGTGGTGAGAGGTGGGCTGTGCCAGTCAGTGGCTCAGTTTTGGGATGGGGGAAAGGGGTGGTGGGGCACTGCCTGCCAGGGTGCAGGGTCTGATGTCCACTAGACCACCTGGGAAGTTTTTATTTTTCATAATGGGGGATCAGGACTTGGGGGGTCCACTAGACCACCAGGGGTGTTTTAATATTCCATAATGGTAGCCTGTGAGTTTGGCAACTGCGATTGGGTGCCTACCAAATGCGACTCAATCGCAGCTTTTACACCACAGCAATGAGGGAAGGAGCGGGACCAGATGGGGGTACACGGATATAACAACATTCTGTCACTACATGTATATGCACGTGGGGAGAGCGAGCATGCTGCGCGGGGTGGGGGTGGGAGGGAGGAGGGACTGTGAGAGGTGGCGCTGCTGTGCTGTTCCCGTAGTGTGGTGGGTGGGTTCAGGGTGCCAGTCACTGTCTCAGGGCTCAGGTTGGGGGAATTCAGTGTGGTGGGCAGTACCTGCCATGGTGGGGGGGTGGGGGGCTGTGATAGGATCTGAATGCCTGACCTCTGGAGACTTTCCTCTTTTGTCCCCAGTCTGTTGCAACAGCACCCTTTTCTTCCTTGTGTCTCTACTTCTGTAATGTCCCTTTCTGGATCCCCATTAGGTAGGAAGGCCACCTACCTAATGTTCTTACTTCCTTTTTCTTAATTTTGCCAATTTCAGTCTCCAAAGGCAGCTCCGATGCTATTTACTCCTCATGATAATGTGCACACTTGCCTACCACGACAATGTGACAACGCCTTTCACAAATGTGCGCATATCATGTAGTGAGTCAGCTAATGTTCGTTTTTCCCCTTTTTTGTAGATTGTACAGTGTGGGGAACCTGTTTCAATAGTATAAATGGCGTTTGTAGAGTTTTAGTATTCAGCAAGCCCCACATAGTAAACCAAGCAGTCCCATTTCTAAATAGGAGTTTTCGGGCATTCTGAGATGCTCAGCATTTCAGGGAAAGCCTATTTCAGTGGAGGCATTAGAGAACTGAAATAAAATGAATGAAAATGCTAGCCTAGAGACCCAGACTGCACACTAAGTTAATCTATGACCCTTCTAGGCTTCTAAACATCACAATTAGTCAGGGTTACACCCAGGAAGTACTCAGCTCTCACCTGCAGACCAGCTCTTCTAGGTTTAACAAAGGTTGCTGTAAAAGAGTCACTCTTAAATTAATGCTGAGCTTATAATATTGTCTGGTTTGAGCTGTATGATGAAATAAAGTGGGAATGAGTTTGTTACCTGAAGCATATATATTTTATATGTTCCTCATACTCAGTTCCGTATCCTGTGTGCTAGGGTCTCCATTCCAGCTTAGTCTCTGTTTATTTAAGAGCCGGCCGGCCCAACCTCCCTAACATTTATACAGAGTCTAAGTGGGAGGAGTCCACAGAGCATAGGAACAGCCCGTGTATGGGGTACAAATGAGTTTAAACTTATTATTTTTACACTCCAGCCCTTCTACACATCTAAGATTTCATTGTTTAACTTCTGGAAATGTCTAACAATAATATTTATTTGCATTATAAGCTTGTTGGTACCTGTTATATAAGAAGGGGAGTGGTTTTCAGAATCACATGTTCACTTAGTACTATAAACGTAAGCAAAGAGGTATCCAAAAGTTAGTCTAGCCCAGGGGCTCAGCAAGGCGCTATCCCCAGTACCTTAGTTTGTTCTAAGGAAGGTTGATTGCTTGTTTTTTTATTTGGAAATTCTAAGTTTGTTCCTTGGGAGAAGTATTCCTCCTTGTTTTGTTTTGTTTTATTTTATTTGTAATCAAACAGTTCGCTTTCATTTATTTGATTTTTCGAATAAAAATGCTGCAGTGCAATTCCATCTACACTGGTGTCAGAGTCTTGTATCCCACTATAGTTCCACAGGGGCCATTAGACCACCACCAAACAATTTTATTAACATTGTCATATAAGGGCATATCTGGATGGGGGGACCACTAGACCACCAGGAATGAATTCATGAGCAGTTTAATTTATAGGCATATGTGTGTGGGGGCTAGATCAGCAGGGAATGAATTTATGAACATTTAAACTTACCGGCATATGGGGGTGGGGGGTCACAGCACATGGTGAGGGACAGCTCCAAGAGTCATACAAGGAGTCAAACCTTCCTGGAGGGTGAAATTCTAAGTATCTTTAGACCAGCCCTGGCTGATGTAAGAGTACTTAGAATTTCACCCTCTGGGAGGGTTTTGAGAATACCCATTTAGAAGATGTGGAAGCTTGTATCTGCCATATGGCCCCTAGTGCCATGCAGCAGCCCATTTTGTGGTGCATGGATGGTGCAATTCACCTTTGGTGCATGCAGCCTGTGGTTGAATCAGGCTGCCTTTGTGAATCCTTCCTGGTGCTTCTTTCAGCACAAGTGGCACTTTGTGCCAGTTGTTGTGGTACAAGCCCTTTGCACCAGTCTGACAGCTTTGAAAATCAGGCCCATTTTCCTATACTGTTGTTAAGGCATGGAATGTCTTACATCTACAGATCAGAACAGCCAAGACAATAGCTTGTTTTAACAGTGCTATGAAAATGTATTTGCTGGATACCTGTAAATGCACATGTTTAGGGGATGATTGGTGCTTATCATTTTAACATGACTTTTGACAATGCACTATTTGTACTACTTATTGTTTTGCAAACTGTGTTTGTATATGTATTGTGCTTTGCAGCTAGGTTGTACCAGGCAATGGATTTGTACTCAGTGAACATATCTGGTTAACAAAAATAAACAAACAAAATTCTACAATTTCGCAAAAACTCAAGATGTTAATTTGGAATCTTTGGCTGCTTATAACTTGACCAGCCTTTGAGCAGAAGACTAGAAAGTTGACACGCACAACCTCTATTTTTCCATATTGTTTTTTCTTCCAGCCGGCAGCTCATCTCCAAGAGCTATACCCTGGTCACGGGGATATACTCTGATCAGGCCAAACCTGGGTTTTTCTCCCATGCGATTTTTTTTTTCTCCTCCCACCTCCCCTGGAGGGGGCAGTACGTCTGTCAGCCTTGCACAGTCCCAGCTTCACCTGCAGCAGCAACAGTAAACTTCTTGGCCCAGTAGCAGGATTGGGTTTGTCGGTGGAACCCACCACCAACCCTTCCTGACAGAGATGTAGCTGTCTCGGCCATGGTCTGCCTCCTGACATGACTTCCAGAGCTAGCTTCCAAACCCAGGTAATTGGCATGGCAGCATGACACGCTGCCCCTGGGCCATCAGGATATCTTCACAGCCTCCTTTTTTTTGGGTCAGTGATCCTAAAAAACTGGTGATATTCCATTATCTGTTTTTAAAGTTATAAGGACTTAACATTCTGTAGTTTACATACTACTCTTGCGAAATGTAATTGTTTTTTTTTAATTCTCAGTGTGTGGCGGCTTATAACTTAGTCACTTTTAAAGGCAGAGATGGGACGTTTGGCAAAATTTTTTATAGTTATTGGTGCATGTACCATACCAAATGTGATGTGATTTGGACAAACACTTTTAAATTAGATGGCAATAACTGAAATTACAATTTTGGAGAAATCTCACAAAGTGTGGACATTTTGTTAACTTTTACAGAAGCAAAATCATAATTCTGCTAGAATTCTATTTGCAGAAGATATTTGCCCAGCTCTAGTAGCCTTAAATTTGTCAGGACAGGTACTTCAAAGCCACCTTTTAAACTTCCACTTTGTGCACCCTGACAAGGCCTGACATTGCCATATGAAGAAGTTACCATTACAAGTTTAAATTTTATTTAGTTATAATTTTTGACCAGAAAAGGCACACTAAGCTATTATAGTTTATTTCTAGGTGCATCATGTGGAGTGGGGTTATATGAGTCTGTTTTACTGACAGGGGGAATGTTGGCCATGACAAAGGAAAATTCCCTTGCTCTTCATCAATAAGTGCCATGGGAACTTTTACTTCCACCTGGAAAGTGACCAGAGATGTCCAAATGGGACCTTGGTTTAATGACTTTCTGAAGGATGGCATCTCATCAGTGCAGCATCCCCTTACCCCATACAGCATTACAGTGTCAGTTATGGGTTTTACCTGAAAAACCTGGTATGGGGCTAGAACCCACAACCTTCTTTTTTTGTTGAAATTAGGTATATTTTATTAATTAATAAAAGGTATTACAAACAACATGACCAGGGTCAACAACAGTACACTGCCACAACTTGAAAATCATAATAAATATAAATACAATGTAATAACAAAAAAAAACTACACAACAACCCAACCCACCCTCCAGCCCTCCCTATCCCATGGTGGAAGAGTAAAATAACATAGTTTAACTGGCAAGAAATACAAGATGAGAAGATATGTAGAGAATAGTACCAAGTTTATATATAAACAAAACTGTGGGATACATAAAAAGGGGGAGCGAGGGGCCTGCTCAAAAACTCTAGACTTTATAAAGTGTATGCAACTTGCTTCATTTCCTATTATAACTATGTAAATTATTATGGATACTAGCTATCAATTTCTCTATCTGGAGATTGTTGAGGAGTTCCTGCAACCATTCTGTGTACCAAAGTGGAGACTGGTCTAGCCAGTGGCAGAGTATTACTTTTTTTAACTGAAATCAAGATGACAGCCATCATATGTATTTCAATTCCTTAATATCCACTTGGCTATGGACCCCTTTCAAACAAATTTCAGTTATAAAGTAAGGGTCAGTCCCCAATAATGGATTATCCCAGTGTTTAATTAAATTCCATAGAGGAGCTATCTTCACACAGTCCCAAAAGATATGGTACAAAGTACCCTCCACCTGTCCACATCTCATACAGGTTGAAGATTGCACACAACCCATTCTAAACAATTTGGCCAGAGAATAATATAAATTATTCAAAATATAGTATTGGGTGAGGCACAGCTGATCTTGGGAAATATACAAATTGGACCAGATTTTATTCCAATTTAATGTAGAAGGCAAAAGATCCGAATTCCAATAAGAGAATATCCCTGAGAAGGCAAGTTAAATTCTAGAGAACAAGAGTAAATACAATTTGGACACTGCATGAGGTAATAGAACCCCCAATCTTCTGATCTTCCAGCCTCAGAGGTGAGTACAATACCTACTGAGCCACGGACACTGATACATGTTGTTATCCTAATCATATCATAGTAGTTTACAAGCTCAGGAGGACTATGCCTTTAAATGAGCTTTCCACCCAAAGATGGAATAAATGTTATAGATATCACATTTTTTATTACCCATATGCTGATCAAGCTGATGTTTAAATGTCTCCAAGGTATTACTCTCAATAATAGGACAAGGAAGTGTATTCCATATATTAACCACACATTGTGTATACCATTGGCTTCTCCTTTTGGTTTTACAGTGGGCACCTCTTAATTTACAATTATGGGATCTGGTCTGAGTTTTAATAAAATTTGTTTCCAAACCAATAGTCTCTGTAAGAACAGGATCTTTTATAACTCTGTATGTTAAATAGAGATCTCCTCGAATTTGACAGTGAGTCATAGAATATAGATTTAATTCTTGGAATTTTTGCCCACAGGTCTTATTTTCCATTCCAATTATTACTATTTTTTTTTTGTAATTTTTCTCTGGACTCTCTCAACTAGTTTTTTACCTCTAACTGAGTGTGGAACAGAAAAAGGTGCACGGTAGTCCAGATGTGATCTACCTAGACTCTTGCATAATGGTATAATAACTCTTGGTTGCCTGCTCTTTATGTGTTTAAAAATACATCCTAGAATTCTTTGACATTTCTTGACTTTGGTAATAGTGTTATTATCAAAATTCATTTTATTAATAACTACTCCCAAATCTGTTTCCTTGTTAGTTTGTTGCAAAAGTACTTGGTTTAGAAAATAATTATATTTCTGATTATTATGAACCAAATGCATTACTTTGCACTTTAGTGCATTAAATTTCATTTTATTCTTCTCAGCCCATAGTTCCAAGGATAATATCTCCCTCTGGAAATTTACAGTTGCCTCTGGGGAGTTTACAATATAGCCAATTTTTGCAGTCATCTGCATACTTAGACATGCAGGTGTTATTTGATGACTGCATGGATGAAATCAAGATGTTAAACAAAGCAGGGCCTAATACTGAGCCCTGGAGTACCCTACTTGTAACCTCTACCCATGGGGATGAAAATCCCTTGATTGAGGTACACTGTCTGCGATCATTTAACCATGATTCAACCCAGGTTATTAAGTATTTGGGAAATTCAAGCTTATTCATATGCTGTAAAAGAATATCATGGGAAACTCTGTCAAATGCCTTAGCAAAATTAAGGAAAACTATGTCCAGTGATATTCCCACATACAAAGATGAACTAATATTTTCAAAAAACTGTAAATGATTTGTTAAACATGATTTCCCTCTTGTGAAACGATGCTGTGTGATATCTTGAAGTTTGTTATATTTTATATGTTCTTCTATTCTGTGCAGAATGAGCCATTCTAAGGTTTTCCCTACAACTGAAGTCAGACTTATAGGTCTGTAGTTTAAAGAAGACATCCAGCACCTCCTCCTTCTCCTCTCATCATCACCTCATGATGTGTGGGTGATGTGATGCATAACTGACACTGCACCTCTTGATTTGAACATTTAAGCCAGCCTTTGGTCTTTATTTTCTGGACCAGACTGCAGGTAAATTCAATCCAGTGATTTGGAGATGAATGTACTCAACAAATCATGTCTCATGATTCTTCAGAACAGAATATGAAAGCATCCCTGAATATAAGTATTAATTTATTGGAGTTGTACTGTGCTTTTTTGTGGCTAGGTTACTGCAACAATCTGACTACACAATCTATCTGACCCATCTACACACCCATGGCCACTGGTCAAGCCCAAATGACTCCTTCTCTAATGATTATTAATAACCTGCTTGCTTGTGGGGTCTCCTCTGCAGCTGCACACAGAGCATTCTGCCCCTGTGGATTCTACTGGGTAACCACAAAGGGGAGTGGGACCCCAGGCTGTGTGATCCTACAACTCATCATCACCCCTGTAGCCATCTTACACCCAACCAGCCATCACTGCTACAACAATGCCCATCACAAGAACTGTGTACATTCATGTTTTTGCTTCATCTCTTATCAGCCAACTCATCTCATGGACATCCTATGGCTCTGATCTCATTGTTTCTGTTGTATGCTGTGGTGCAGTGATCATTTGTGAACATTTCCCTTCACTGACAAGCATTTTCTTCATAATCAATCAACTTTCTGTTGCATGAGGAGTACTTTATTGTTGATGATTGGACTGGTACTGAATAGTGACTAATGAGAGACACAGACTGATGGGATTGGACTGAAACAGTGCAGTCATACTACTAGAATACTGGTAAGTATAGTGTAATTTCTTTGTTGTTTGACAGTATCCACCCAAACTGGTATATAGTGACTTTTCTTTGCTGCTACGCTGTAACCACCCAGTCAGGACTCAGGCAACTGTTCTCTTCAGCACAGAAAACAAGTTTCATATTGGAGCAGTAGGGGGAACATTATTTGGACTGACAGAGTTAGAGCTGTTATGAAATAATTTTTTTATTTGCAGCTAGAATTTAGATTAAATGGACTGCTGGTGTGAATCAATGGAGGATGCTGACAACTGTCAAAAATGCACACAAATGACTTTCTTGCTTGTGTTTCCTCTTTCTTTCTGCTTCTTCATGGTGCAACTCACAAAACCACAGCCAAATGATCTCAGAGTTGTCAACTTCCCTAATGCCATATGATAACAATGACTTGTTATCCAGCAAATCTCAGTAAGTGGTAGGACAGTACTCTTTTGATTTTATGTTTTATGCTGGTAAGCTACGCTGAACAAAGGATGATAACTTTTTTATTGTGCTTACTTTCTCTGTAGATATTTCTTGTGCAGAACGAAAAGTAATGGGCAACATCAAGAAAGATGCTGCCTCCAGTCTCTGCTCCATCCATCTGACCTCATCCTCACGCCACACTGTCTCCATCCAGGGTCAGCCAGGCATCCTCCTCACTTCTCTCCTCAATGCCTCCAGGTTTCTATTGTGGTTATTGTCTGCCATTCACTGGGCTCTCTTCTTGGTTGCTTGAGAGGCTGACACTTTTTCATCAGCTATTTCCATGATATTTTGCCTTCCATTCACAAAGTATGGAGATGATTTCTATATCTTTCAGCCATCCCACATTATGAAGGATGTTGCTCATTTCACCCCTTAGAACTGCACTCCCCCACTTGTTGCCCATAGAGAAGATACTGTCAAGGAAGACTTCAAAACACTTGGAGTTTTTTTTTTTTTACCCAGTCAAAACAGTTTATAAAACCATGATTTCTGCCATCCTGTAGCACATTAGCTACCAGGAACTCCACATGTCTCTCTTTGATTATGGTTTCCAGAACTTTGCTGATGATTGATATCAAACTAAATGACCTGCATTTTCCTGGCTCATCCTTCCAGCCATTCTTGTGTAGGGGTACTACTTACACTGTTCTCAAATCTCCAGCCCATCCACACCTCCCCAGTCTTGAAGCAGCAGTTTAAGTGGGCCACCAGTGGATCAGCCAATACTTGTGCCATTTCTACAGCACCATAAAGTTGTTACAAGTAATAGCCCTAGCACCACCCTTTGTGGAACACCAGTGGTAACTTTCATCTTTCACAAGAAATCCATTCTATCACTGCCTTCAGTGTCCTCCGCCAGGACAGATCTCCATTCTCCATCCACCCTGTTAGTATGTCCCCAATGCCCAGTTCCACTAGGATTTGTTTGATTAGTCCCCTGTATGGAAGGGAGTCAAACAGGCATTCTTGATACTGCTGCTGCTGCAGCCAGACACTTCTTTGGACACCTTGGGTGAACTAATGCACAAGTTTGCCTGATGGGCCACTCTGCAGAATTAAAGAAATGTAATGGGTGAATACACTGGAGTTTTGCTGGAAAATTTAAAATTCAGAACACTCCTACAGTGGACATAAAGACAGTACTGGCCTTCAAGGTAAGCCAGGAGAAATGTTTGCATATCAAGGCAAACACCGGGTAACCTGTATAGTAAAGTGGGTACAGGATCCCTATAAACTGGTATGTGTTTGAAGAACATACTTATTAAATCCTTGATTATAAAGCAGGGATGGCAGACAGGATGTACCTAGAGTCCACTATACCTGAAGAAAAGATGGCCAATGCTTTCTAATCATGAGAGTTTGTAAGCTTAGCCATGTGAGCATGCAGAAGCTGTGATCCTTCTCCAGGACCAGAAGTACTGTTATGTGTTGATATTTTTACTTGTGCCTGATATCCTATTGTTGCTCTTTTGTGGAAGGGTAAACTTAATGAGATTTCAAATAAATTTTTAAGATAAAAGTTGTCTGAGCTGCTCCAGTGCTCATTCTGCTTAATGACTGACTTGATGTTTCAGCACCCCTCTCTCCACCACACCCCATTTTTACTTAGAAGACTCATTCAGATATAAATTAAGATATATGCAGTATACTGCTGAACAGTCAGGTTGTTAGGCTTATATCTGTTGTGAAATTTCTGATAGTGGCTGCAGTAAAATAGAAATAGAGCAGAGTGTAGTAGTGCTGTATGGAATTTTCAAATTCCAGTGGAACAAAGTTTCGCAGAATTTTTGAAATTCTGCTGAAATTCCACCGAATGTCACCAGAAATGGAATGGAGGAATTCTGTGGCAGAAAAATGTGGAGTTATTTTTTCTGCAACATTTCCACTGAATTGTATCCCACTGAACTCAATATTTTCTGTGGAAATAGTTGCAGAATGATTTTTCACAGAAAAAATGCTGTTGTGCTGAATATTATTATGTGGATCACAGCAGGCAGAATTCTCCAGAAGAGCCAGCAAAATTTTGGTGGAAATTTCACACTAATTTTTCCAGCAGAATTCCATATTCTACACAGCATTAGTGTGCAGGAATAAAAAAAAAACTGTTACACAAGTAGCTAGATAGTAGCACTAATTGCATTAAGAGTGCCCATAAATCCAGCAAAGAGTAAGGAGCACTGCAAACCAGAAAACTGTTATACATATAGGCCTGTTTGCTGAAGTGTTTTTCAGAAGCAGACGTGCCTAGGAGTACTTAGCAGTACCTACCAACTATTAGGCATATGAGATCATTAGTTGACCCATGTTAACTCTGCACATACCTTTAAACTTTTTAAAATCTTTAAACATTTTAATTTAAGACCTGTGCCTTTTTATGCTTGCATTTTGCTTGACTCTTGTTTTGATAACAGGTTGAGTGCCTGCTGTCAGTCTAGAAAAAAGCAGTCTTCTCTTTAAGAAAAATTTAGCTGCTTTGCCATTCTGAAGTCTGACAAGTGTGTTATTTCAAGTGCACTCAGGATGCTAAGAATTACATATAGTCAGGTACAGTAGTGATTGCAACATTTTATTTCATTGTTTTTACTTAATACTGAAGAGATACTGAGAGGAGTTAAAAGGCTTTTTTATTTATTTTACTAAAAAATCATTATGGGCCTGATTCTCCAAGGGGTGCAATGTACACACAATCTGCATGTACATTGACTGCCCCCTTACTCGGCTGTGGACAGGTGCAGGGTGCATGGATTCATGACTGCGAAGCATCCATAGGGCACCTGTCTGTGGCCCCACCTCTCCAGTGCGCAAGGGTGTGGGGCAGATCAGCAGACAGTGGTGGGCATCCAATGGGATGCCTGGTCCCGATCCACCACTAGATCTCCAGCACCATGTGGTGCAAGGGATGCTGGGATGTGTGGTGTGGCTGCACACACTGACACCAGGTGAGCACCTGGGTGGCTTCTCCCAGCCCTTGATGTGGTCCAGAAGGGATGGAGTGACTTAGCGGTGTTTCCCTATGGTGTGTGCCACTGCAGGTGGCATACAGTTGGGGGGGCATGCAGCAGCTACGGGTGCCTTCAGATCATGTAGCATGTGCCCCCACACCCAGTGCTCCATGCTTATGTGTCTAGAGCTGAGCATGGGCATGCTCCCTACACTACCCCCCAGACCTGTCCCATGCAGAGCTCACTGGCCAGCAGGGGGATCCAGTATATGTCAGCCCTGTGCCCCTTTGGTGATTTGGGCTCAGGGGGCACAGCAGCTGTGGATTATCTACGCAGCGTGTAGGTATTACACCCATAGAAGAATCAGTCCCAAAGTTCATACTTATACAGTGATGTTACCTTAAGCATTGAATCCTCTATTTAGCTGCCAAAGGTAGAAGAAAAGGGGAGAGGCAAAAGGGCAAGAAGAGGGGAGATGGCAATATAAAATGGAGAGCCTTGTGTGCAAATGCTCTAAGTCTGGGCAAGAAGATGATGGATCTTGAGGCCACCATGGCAGCAGGAGACCTGGACATAGTAGCAATTACAGAGACCTAGTGCAATGATAACCTGGACTGGGAGGTAGCCATACCAGGGTATGTGCTGTTCAGGAGGGACAGGGTAGGATAAAAGAGAGGAGGGGGTGGCTTTTCACATGTGTAAGAGAAAATAAATGTCACAGAAATACAAGGGGGGCAGAGTAAAGTGGAGGTACTGTGGTCACCCTGGAGACAGGAAGGGGAGCCGCTATTAGGATGGGGTGATCTACAGACCTCCAGCACAGAGAGAGAAAGGAGATAAGGATGTGATAGATGCAATACAAGGGATGGCTAACAAGGGTGAGGTACTGTTAGTGTGGGACTTCAGTCTACCAGATCTAGAATGGAGCCTATCTGCTTCAGCACCAGTTAGAAGTAGGGAAATCCAAGACTCTCTGTAGGGGGAAATTCTCAGGCAACTAAATAAAGAACCCACTCACAAGGGGACATTACTGGACCTGGTACTGTGAAACAGGAACAGTGTTGGTGATATCACAGTGGGAAGCCATCTCGGAACCACTGATAATTGTATGGTGTCGTTCAGCTTAAGGAGTGGGCCAGAACTGAGCCACAATAAAATGAGGGTCCTGGACTTCAGGAGGGATGATTACAAGAACATGGGACAGTGCTTCAGGGAAGCCATAGCAGGAATTGGGAATAAGGGTGGAGTAGAGGAAAAGTGGGCAAGAATAAAGCAGGCCATTGCAAAGGCAACCAACCTATGTCTCAAGCAAGTTACTAAGAGCAAGAGAAGGAAGAGATGGCAATGATTCTCCAAGGAAGTAGCAGAGAAGGTAAAGGAAAAGAAGTAGGCATGTAGAAGGTACAAGATGACACAGAAGGAAGAGGATAGGGAGAGTTATCAAGAGAAACAAATAGAGAGGCAGGGAAGGCAGTTAGGAGAGCTGAAGCACAAACAGAGGAAAACATTGACAAATCAGCAAAAAATTGGGGATAAAACTTTCTTCAGGTACATAGGTAAGAAAAAGAAGAGCAAGGCAGGGGAGGCAAATCTAATAGGGGAGGGGGGGATTGTGGAAGAGGACCAGAAGAAAGCTGACATACTAAATAAGTACTTTTGTTCAGTATTCACAAAAGACGGGTAGGTGAAGGGCGTTAAGGGAAGGGAGGTGGACACTAACCCTTTTACGGAGGAGAGAGTCTTCAGGGAAATAGCAACACTAAAAGTAGACAAAAGGCTATGGGGCAGACAGGGTTCACCCTAGGATACTGAAGGAACTAAAGGAGGAACTGTCTGCACCTCTGATGGCTCTTTTCAATCTGCCACAGAAAATGGGGGGAGTTCTGAGGGACTGGAGGAGGGCAGATGTGGTCCCAATACACAAAAGTGTGAATAGGTACGAGGCAGGAAACTACTGACCTGTAAGCCTGACTTCAGTGGATGACAAGGTAATGGAAACTCTACTTAAAGAAAGAATTGGAGAATAACTTAATACCAGTGGATTGCAGGATCAGAAGCAGCATGGGTTCACAGGGGGTAGATCTTGCCAAACAAACCTGACAGAGTTCTTTGACTGGATTACCAGGGAGGTGGATCTAGGATGAGCATTGGATGTGGCCTACCTGGATTTCAATAAGGCCTTCAACACCGTTCCACAAAGAAGACTGGTAAAGAAACCTGGCAGCATGGGAGTGAGTCCAGAGATAGTAAAATGTGTACAAAGTTGGCTAAGTAACAGAACTCAGAGGGTGGTGGTGTTAAACAGAGTTCACTCAGAGGAAGGTAAGGTAACCAGTGGGGTGCCACAGGGGTCAGCACTGGGACTGGTCTTCTTCAATGTCTTTATTAGTGACATTGCAGAGGGGATGGAAGGAAAAGTACTCCTGTTCACAGATGACACAAAAATCTGCACAGAGTGGACACACGGCGGGGGGGGGGGTGAAGGAAGATCTAAAAGAACTGGAAGACTGGTCAAGGGTTTGGCAACTGGGCTTCAACACCAGAAAATTTAAAATTACACACATGGGGTATAGAAACCCAAGAGAAATGTATCATTTTGGGGGGAGGTATTAATAAAAACAAAATAGAAATGGGATCGGGGGGTCATCATAGATACATAGATACATAGACAGTGTCAGCAGATAAGGGCCTATTGCCCACCTAGTCTGCCCATTTGAGCATGTAAGTTCAGTTTATGTTTTCCAAGCAGTCTGTTGCCCCTTACACCTGACCTCCAGAATTCCTTTATGTCTATCCCATGAATTCTTAAATCCCGTGATTGATTCAGCCCCCACCACTTCCTCTGGCAGGGTGTTCCACTTGTCCACCACCCATTCTCTGAAGAAATTCTTCCTCACGTTTCCTCTGAATTGTCCTCCCTCCAACTTCATCCCATGCCCTCTAGTCCTGGAACATCTTTCTCACTTAAAAATAGTGTATTCCTGCACCCTGTTCCTCCCTGTAAGATACTTGTATATCTCTATTATATTCCCTCTCTCCCTCCTCTCCTCCAGGGAGTACACGTTCAGTTCCTTCAACCTGTCCTCATAGGACTTGTGATACAATCCATTCACCATCTTTGTTGTCCTCCTCTGAACCTTCTCTACCCTGTCTATGTCCTTACGTTGGTAAGGTCTCTAGAACTGTACAGTGTACTCCAGGTGGGGCCTCACTAGTGTCTTGTATAGTGGAATTATGACCTCCCTTTTCCTGCTGGCGATGCCCCTGCCTATGCATCGCAGCATCCTATTTGCTTTACCTGCTGCCTTGTCACACTGTTTCCCTGCCTTGAGGTCATCAGCGATGATAACCCCAAGATCCCTTTCCTGCTTGGTGCATGCTATATCTTCACCCCCCAACTGATATATTGTGCCAGGGTTTTTGTGCCCCATATGCATTATCTTGCACTTCCTTGCATTGAATTTCAACTGCCAAACGTATGTGACGATATGAAAATATCAAAAATGGTGACAGGTTTAAAACACGCATGGGGTAGAAACAGGGGGACCTTAGTAACAGTACTTGGGTGGTAAGGACGGGGATCAATTAAGGTCTATGGTAGCACAGTAGGTAGGGACTTTAGGGCAGACTAGGTGGGCCAAGAAATCCCTTTTTTCTGACAGCTTCTATGCTTCTGTGTTTCTGTGTTAAGTGGCTACACTATGCACTGGCACAAAAACCAAGCACTCTAATTCCAGGTTGAGTCTCTGTGTAGCAGAAGCCAGTATAATTGCTGACCCATAATGCTTGTTGTCTGATGTCTCAGCTCGGCAGTGAAGATGTATACTGTAGTTGCAACCATGCTACAAAGCTTTTAGCATTTACAGTAACTAGCAGCAGTGTTTGAAGATTCTATATATGATGTTCCTTTTCTTTTACTGTTACCCAGAATGCAGTACATTTTATTATAGGGACACAGTAGCATCCCTATAGTTAGAGTTGAGTAGGCTGTTTAATGTCAAACCCCAATTTTTGCACCTTAAAAACTTTGGAGTCATTTGATCCAATAGCCCAAATTTGGCATGTGCAGTCAAACTACCAATGTCTCAAGACATGAAAAGTTTTGTGACAGCATCTTGTTCAGTTTTCAAGACACAGAGTGCCAGAAAAATAAAAAAAGAGCACTTTTGGTTTCCCTGTATTTAACACTGGGTATTTTGTGCTCTCACCTACAGCCTAGATGTAGGTATTGTTTAATTACATTTGCAGAGTTAAATGGGCCCATGCCAAGGGTGTGCCTTTGGAAGGTTTCCTGAAAAAATATATGATTACAGAGGTATAATGACTTTAGTGCTAATGACCTGACACAAACAATAAACAACAACAAAAAAAAAAAGATTGTGACTGCTTATTTTCATAATTTACCTCTTGTGCTAAAAAAAAACACTACTCATGTTGGATGCCATTTTATTTCTAATTTTAAACTCACAAACACTGAAAATGTATAAAATATCTTCTTAAAAAAACAAACACCTGATCCTAGCTAAATGGATTCTGCTGTTTGGTTCTTCCAGAAATACATTTTCTGGGCACCCCAAAACCCTGGGTTCCCAACTTAGTGAGTTTAGTCATTAACCCTTATTCTCTGTATGACAACATTTGGACTTTCTTAAGTTCTGCAGCCACAGTGGGAGCTTGTGCTGCATGCTTCATGGAGAGCAGTGAGCCAGTGATTCCCTGGTGTCTAGTGGCACCCCAGCCATTTCATTGCCATGCCAGTATTTATATACTGGTTCCCTGGTGTCTAGTGGCACCTCCACCCTCTGATTGCTGTCCCCATATTTGCATAGTATTTCCCTGGTGTCTAGTGGCACCCCCACCCTCCAATTGCCATCCCTGTATTTGTATAATGTTTCCCTGGTGTTAAGTGGCACCCCACACCATCTGATCACTGGCACCATATTTATATAATGTTTCCCTGGTGTCTAGTGGTACCACCCCACCCTCTGATCATTGGCCTCATATTTCTGTAATGTTTTCTTGGTATCTAGTGGCATCCCCTGGCCTCCAATTGTCAACCCTCTATTAGTTTTACTAATCTAATCTGTAATAAAGAAAACTTCCCTTCTTGTTATTTTTCTTTAACTCTGTAAAAAAGAATATGGTGCCACACTGATCTGACCCCTGCCACCCCAACCTCCCACTCAGCAGTTACCACCCCACACCCCCAGTACACCCCCTCACACCCTCACACTCCTGAACAGGTCCCATGGTGTATATCCACTCTCTGATGGAAAACATGTCTTGCTGCTGGAACCAGCGACTGAAAAATGAGAAACTAAGGTAAGTGTGGTTCAATGTATTTCAATAGGGTCTTGAATGTTAATGCAAAACAGTGTCATTTTTACATATTTTGGCCCAAACATTTAAACATGGTGCATTTTCCTTGCTAGTAGTTACTTTTCTTTTCAGCACAAGTTGTAATTGTGGATAAAGCAATATCTGTCAGTCTGAATGGCTCATAACACCCTAATTATTCAGTGTGGATAAATTATTAGAATTAGTGTTTTCTCTGTCCATTAGTCACTGATCCATTTGGCTTTTTTAAATAATTTGACTGCAAAACTTTTTTAATTAGCCTAGGCTGGCTATATGTTTTTATGCTATGAAAGCAGGTGTACATTTGAACAACAGACTAATATTGTAAATAGGAAAGGCCATAACAAAAGAGGCTGTGCCTAAAAAAAAAAATGGGGTTTAGCCCAATGGCTAACTAGGTTTGCTGAAAAAGGCACCTAGCTTCACCTGAGCTCTTTTCTTCTAGGTTGCTTCAAAGGACAGAGCAAAGAACCTTACCAGAGCAAGGAAAATGATTAAGGGCACTGTAGCAGGAGGCATTGTTGTCAGCATGATGATAGAGCATTTGGAGGAGATAGTGGGTAGGATGTTTATGTAGCTAGAGAAGATGAGTGGTTCTACTTTTGATCCCAGAGGGACACCATGAGTGATGGGCATGAGGTTTGGGGAGGTGTCTCCAAATTTGACAAATTGCTACCTGTCTCTCAAATAGTTAGTGAACCTGGCAGTGGCACATTGGGGGGGGGGGTGACAATATCTTAGCTTTTGTATCAAGAGGGTGTGATCCATGAAATAGAATGCTTCGAATAGGTCTATGAAGACTGCATCCATACCATTTTCTTCTACCTTCTCCTCCAGGATGCACCAAGAGATGAGCAACTCAAATATTTAGTGCACTTTTCCTGATGAAACTATTCAATAAATAAATAAATAAAAATTAGGAAAACATTAGGAACCCTCTGTTCATGGCAGTTTAATGTCATTAGTGACCTGGACAAGGGCAGTGAAGGTACTGTGTTCCTTATGGAAGCCATGTTGGTGAGGTGTAAGAAGGTTTTGTGACTGTAGGTAGTCAGTTTGTTGGGAGGTAACCACCTGTTCAAGTAATTTGCCTACGGGAGGCATTAGGCTAATTTGCTGATATTGTGTGAGTAGTGTATGGTGACTCTTTTGGGGGGAAGGGACAATACCTAAGGACAGGAGGAAGGCAGATGTGATTCCCCTTCACAAAAGTGGGAGCAAGACAGAGGCAGGAAACTACAGACCTGTCAGTTTGACCTCTGTGATAGGGAAAGTGATCGAATCACTTCTGAAGGAAAGAATTGTTGAGTACCTAGAGGCCAGTGGGGCACAGGACCCAAGGCAGCATGGGTTCACAGTAGGAAGGTCATGTCAGATGAATCTGATTTCTTTGACTGGGTGACCAAAGTAATAGACCAGGGAGGGGCTGTGTACATGGCCTACCTCTACTTTAGCAAGGCATTTAACACAGTCCCACACAAAAGATTAATAATCAACTTAACTAGCCTGGGAGTGGATTTCAGGGTGGTAGCCTGGGTAAAACATTGGCTGGACAACATGACACAGAAGGTAATTGTAAATGAAGTCCTCTCTGAAGAAAGAGGGGTTACTAGTGGGGTACTGCAGGGTTCAGTACTGGATCCAGTCTTTTTAATGTTTTTATAAGTGACATTGCAGAGGGACTGGAAGGAAAAGTATGCCTCTTTGCAAATCACACAGAGATCTGCAACAGGTTTGATACACAAGGAGGCATGGAAAGGATGAGAAGGGACTTGGCAAGGTTGGAGGAATGGTCAGAAGTATGGCAGCTTGGATTCAATGCAAAGAAGTGCAAACTAATGCATCTGGGAAACAAAAACCCAAGGGAAGATTACACAATGGAGAGGAGGTAATAACAACAACAAAAATGGAAAGGGACCTAAGGGAAATCATATCAGATGACCTTAAGTTTAGCAAGCAGTGTGAGAAGGCAGTAGGGATGGCTGGGGGGATATTGGGATGTATAGACAGAGGCATCACCAGCAGAAAACAAAAAGTTGTTATCCTTCTGTACAGACAGTTGATGAGACCCCATCTTGAGTACTGCATCCAGTTCTGGAGACCCCATCTCTACAAGGACATAGACAGGATGGAGGCAGTCCAGAGGAGGGCAACTAAAATGGTGCAGGGTCTGCAAGAGAAGCCATACGAGAAGATACTAAAGGAGCTTAATATGTATACCCTTGTGGAAGGGAGGGAGAGAGGGGACATGATAGAAACTTTTAAGTTCCTCAGTGGAATCAACAAAGTCCAAGAGGGTAGCATCTTTCAGAAAAAGAGATGTGCAAGCACAAGGGGACACAAATTGAAGATAGCTGGGGGACGGCTCAGGGACAATGTGAAAAAGTATTTTTTCACAGAGAGGGTGGTGGACACATAGAACAGTCTTCTTGAGGAGGTTGTGGGGTCTAAAACTATGGGAGAATTCAAGAATGCATGGGACAGACATAAGACCATTCTTGTGGGGGGTAGAAAGAAATAAGCTATTGGTTAACTAGGATCTGCAGCTTATCCTGTAGGTAGGGAAATGGGCAGATTAGGTGGGCCAAGCAGTTCTTTTCTGCAGTCAAAGTCTATGTTTCTATTTTTCTATGTTTCTATTTTGACTATTTTCCATTGGTAGGGGGCAACCCCAGAGGCAAGTAAGAGATTGAAAATATGAGTTATGGGCAGGGCAAGAGTTTAGATGCCTAGTTGAAGAACTTGATACTCAGTTCCATCTGGTCCAGGACTGCTGAAAAGAGGTGGGGAGTTTAGTAGTTTGATGATATCCCTTCTGTAGACCATTCTCAATAGGAAATGGGGTAGGTAGGGGTGAAGGGTATCAATGAGAGTTGAAGACAGTAGCCTGTCCAGAAGGGGGCTAGGGGAATGAAGAGAGATCAGTGAATTGTGCATTGAAATCATTGACTATGGTGATTTGGATATTGCAATGCACTCCATCAATGACCATGTCATTGGTGATAGACTTGGAGGGGTCACCCAGGAGCCCTTTGATGTGGCCCCAAAAGTTGTGTGAATTTATCAGCAGAAGGGATGGAAGATATTAGAAATAATCCTGAAAATACACAAAACATTAAAATTGATCCTACTGAAAGAAACACAGAACAAATATATCAAGGGTTATATCTCTGTAATATTACATGGCCTCCCATATCATCAGTGGAGCCTGCATTTAAAATATCAGTAAAAAAATTATCTGGTAATAGCTAATGAAAATACATTATCAGCAAGCCTTCTTAAATATCCAAAACAAATAATTTAAGAGATTGAAGACATGCAGGACAAGATTATTGCTAAGAAAACCTTATCTGCTATCCATATTAATGAGCATAACTCAGTATTGCTTTTGACTGACCAGAAACAAGTTGGAATATATTCAGGAAAAGCTAAGTTTGTCTCAACACAGAAATCACCTTTAATAGATGGTAATTTCAAATTCTGTAGGCTATGCTACAACTTGGATCAAGTTAACTAGGTCTTCCCCACATTTTCCCTATTTTCTAAAAGACCTCACAGCAAATAGTAGGCATGTGGATATACAGTAGTGAGAAATAGCAAAGGTGATGAATATCAAGATGTGTCATTTATTTACGATATCCCTCAGACTAGAAAGAACTGTATAAGTGTGACCTTTCATTCAAATAATAACTATAAACAGGCTTACTGTACAAAGGAGAGACAACATAATGTCTAATATCTGTAATAATGACCTTTTGCAGAACCTTAGAAAATTAACATGTGGCCAATACAGTGGTCATGAAACAAATGATCATGATTGGGGAAGAAATGCCTCTTCTACAAAAAAGATCATACCAGTAAATGAAAACATAGAGGGCCAGATATTCAAAAGGGTTGCGCCATGCGCAATAGGGTTGCGCCTGCATAAGTCCGAACTTGCTCCATTCTGCGATATTCTGCAGGAGACAGTTGTGCCACTGAAAACAGGCTGAGCAACAGCGCAATGCAAATGAATGCATGCTGAACTGGTGGGGAGGCACCATGCATAAACTGCACAGCCCGATATTCAGCCGGGCTGTGCAGAGTTGTGCAGGCGCAACCCCCAACCTGCGCCTGCACAACTTTGAGCCAAAAAAAAAGGCTTACGTCGAGGGCCACCCACAGGTGAGCTGCTGCATTGCAGGGCACAACACAGCAGCTGCCACCTGTGGCTGGCCCCCAATCCACTCCCTGTGCCCCCGCAGCCTGGATTGCAGGCAGCCGACTGTAATCCTCACCACCACTCCCAGTGGCCCGATCGTGGGCATAGTGTACTCCCCCACCAGCTCGTACCGCGGCAGCAATGTGGCCCCTGAACGTGATCCCCTGGTGGTCCAGTGGACCAAAATGCCCAATCGCTGGCAGTGTAAAATAAACCCCCTCCTCCCGAGTCATCCCTGGTGGTCCAGTGGACCAAAATGCCCGATCGTGGGCAGTAAGTTTAATAAACCCCCTCCGAACATAGCCCTGGTGGCTAGCATCCCCACCCTCCCACCCACGAAGCCCACCACCCCGCCTCCCCGCAGCTGGTGGGTGGCAGCATCCCACCACCTGCTGCCCGCCGCTCGCTGACTGACTGCCTGGTAGGCTGCATGCCCATTGGTGCAGAGCAAGAGCCAATGGTGTAGCTCATACAACAGATGACAGTCCAGATTTGAGAATGATCATTCACAAATCTGGACTGTCATGTATGGTATGGCTGCACGCCCATTGGCTCTGCTTGCACCACTGGGCATGCAGCCCTACTGGGCAGTCAGTCGGCTGGTGGTGGGGTGGCAGGGGGTGCTGCCACCCGCTGGCTGCCGGGGAGCGGTGGTGGGGCTTGTGGGTGGGAGGGTGTGGGGGATGCTAGCCACCAGGGCTATGTTCGAGGGGGTTTATTAAATTTACTCGCCCACGATCGGGCATTTCGTCCACTGACCACCAGGATGACTGCAGGAGGAGGGGGTTTATTATACACCGCCTGGCGATCGGGCATTTCGTCCACTGACCACCAGGGATACGCTTGGGGCTTGCTGCCCGCGATCGGGCTGGTGGGGGAGTACACTGACCGCTATCAGGCCACTGGGGGTGGTGGGGATTCTACACTGTTTTGCCCATGATCGGCTGCAGGGGCGCCGGTCCCCGATGGCTGCTGCCTGGCAGGGCGCCAGGCGCAAGTCCTCGGGGATCGGAGCACCTACATGCTAATGGTATGCAAATGAGGCCATAATCAGATGCAAATGGCCCCCCCTGTGCCTTGCATGAATTATGGCCCCATTTGCATGTCACCTTTGAATATGGGGATTTTAAGATGGCGAATGGTACTTTGGCGCCCACCGCAAGTTGAATGCTCCACCTGACACCTCTGCGCGGTGCAAGTTCCACCGCGCTTATGCACAGTGGTTGTGGTTAGGGAGTGATTCAAAGGAGCTGCTCAACAGCAACCCTTGAATATCACCCCAGCTGACACCCCCTCAACTATTTTGGCGCAGCGCAAGGGCTTGCACCTAAGACTAGCGCAGTTTGAATATCCAGCCCAGAGACTTTATGGTCTTCAATTAAACAATCTCTTAGCCATACTTCAAAAGCACTTCCCTTGGAAGAAATACTACTGTACAAGACAGACTAAACACAACAGGAAAGTTAAATGATGGAGCATTATGCTTCAAAATCTCTTCTATTTTAATCCTAGATACTCACAGATTTTTAAAAGAGAACAAAGGAACAAGAATTAAAGAATTAAACAGTAATAAGAAAATAACTCAAGGTGATGATGAAATACTTGGCTGAATTTTCAAAGGGTGGTGCAGGGCTTCCATCAATCCCTGCACCACTACACTTTGTTTATGTCACTACACCAATACCTTTTGCTGCAAACACTCCTGATTTTCAATGGTCAGACACAGTTGCAACAGTTTTCCTGATTTATGGCAGCTTGTGTCAAATCTGTAGCTCAAGCACCGTAAAAACCGTCCCCAAGATTGATGCAAGCTAGACCACAAAAAGGTGATCTAATGAGAGTCAATTTCCACAGAGAAGGGAAGGATCTATTATGCCGGTTTGACAATAAAGTTGTTGACTGATGTTAGAGCAACAGCTTTATGTCGACTGCAATTGCGGTCAACATAAAGCCATCCAATAAAGAGTTTTTTTTTCAGGGTGCATCACCCTCCACACCCCCTGCATTTAGGATTCTCAACTCCTAGTCGGAGTTAATTCAGGGAGGGATGCAAACCCTGGAGAAAGCAATGTTGGGATCTCACAGCGACAACAGTGGATTGTTGCTATAATGTCATTCACTGTCAAAATTTAGAACTAACATCGGCATACGAGATGGAAAATCCTGTTAGAGTGCTTCAAGCCTGGTGCATCATATTTTTGGCGCACCCAGGGTTTGTAGCAATTATGGGACTATGAAAATCCATCCCACAGTCTCAGACTACAATCATAAATATGCCTCTATCAGAGAATCATATTTCCAAAATCCCCTCTCCTTTGAAATGTCTCAAATAAAAATCTTTAGAAAGTACTAATGGGGATTTGTGTATAAGTGCACAATAAAGATGTTAAACATAGTTGTCTTAAAAATAATCAGCAAGCTGTACAACAAAGCAAATGATTCAAAAATGAACATGCTGTGGAATGAAGATAACACTAAAGAATGTCTTCAGAAAAGATTATGAAACTATTAAATCTCTCTATGAATAAATTGTGTATCTCATCACTAAGGAGCACAATCTGAAAATCCAAGGCAAAACAAGCTTATTCACATGCACTGATAAAGGATCAGCATATGTTATTTCAGAATCTATGAATTTAATAAAAAAATATAGGAAAACATTTGGACTTGAAGAATTGGGAATAACATTAGAATTAATTATATCTCTATTGACAGTGTATCCATAATGAGTTAAGACAAGACTGGGTGATAATTTAGGGCAGTATAA
The DNA here is from genome assembly GCA_016271365.2 of Neoceratodus forsteri. Taxonomy (NCBI): domain Eukaryota; kingdom Metazoa; phylum Chordata; order Ceratodontiformes; family Ceratodontidae; genus Neoceratodus; species Neoceratodus forsteri. The sequence goes on from JADMNL010000033.1 coordinate 112,799,581, forward strand.
AGAACCCATTGGATATAGACTGAGGTAAACAGTGGGACACAATCCCACCCTGGTGAATAAGAATGAACATGGACAACCATGGCATAATAATGTCTTTATTTATTGATTAATTAAAAGGTGGTGACTGGGATAGGCACACTGAGCTGGGACTCATTTCCAGGTGAGACCCAGGGGAAGGGATACAACAGGAAGTGAATAGCAGTGGGAGATCTCAATTTGTGGTGAATGTTACTATGCACATTGCTGCAATTTTCCAATTTATGACAAATTGTTAACACAATTTGCATCAAAAATTAACCGTAACATGTAAATTGCCATGAATTTCTAGAGTAAAATTTGCTGCAAAGTGCAAACTGCAGCACATTTGCATAGTCCATACATAGGAGTGAAACAGCAATAACAAAGTGACAACAATAAGTACATGAACATGTACAATATAGAGGGTAATGGATGGACAACAGTGAACAAGAATGTTGGGTTTACTTCAAGAGGTTGTTATGACAACCAAATAAACCTTGTGAGTGAAGTTTGAGAGGTTTAAGGTTGTCATAACAACCTCAAGAAGTGGTGTTGTTCACTGCTGTCCATCCATTGCCTTTCATAGTGTATGGGTGACAAAGACCAACAACAGAGCTTTTCTCAATCAGTTCATAGCAAGCAGTATCTTTTCTGAACTAATTTTGCATAAGTTATTAGACTGGAGCTCAGACAATAAGTGTGATCATCTCTCACACACCTTACATGTCTCTGCCACAGAGACTTACATTTCTTACAAGTGACAAGCAACAATGTTGCCAACTGAAGTGGAAGAGACCAGGATCATGTGGTGGTCTCTAAGGTACTCTGCTACCATCTGTGTAGCAAGGTCTGTGAAAGTACCACTGCTTTGTGTAAGCAGACAGTGCAGCCAACAGAGTCAACTTTTCGTACTGTGCCAAACAGAATCAGGTCAGTGACTGTATTTAAAATAAAATATAGAGCCAGTTCTTAAATTGTAGCTGAATTTATGTTATGGGCAAGACTACAGAAAACAGAGTGAGGAGTATATTTTTATAGTGTACGGGAGAATTTGATTGTGATCGCTCACTTTTTTTCTTCAATGTTGTTTGACAGTTTAAAAAAAATGTGTGATCGGCAGAGTTGTTAGAGTAATGGGAGTGCACGGGCATTCCAAGTTGTTGTAACATCGTAGTGACATGCCCAAGATGGTACAAAAACCTCTTGACATCTCTATGACGGTACAACAAGCCTAGGAATTCATTGAATTCCATTCATAATACCACTCTCCCATACACTATTAAATCACAGTACAAGTAGGGAATTTCAGAGAAAGACAAAAACAAAATAAATGTGTATTATAAATCATGACATAATTCTTTACAATTTAGGATTGTTTATTTCTAAACATTCTAGGTACTCTTATAACCATAAGAAATCGTCTCATGCACATCCTTATAACATTCTGAAGTTCTAAGTTCAATTGGCATAGTCCCTTTCTACTTACAGTGAAGTCCACCAGGATGAAATGCAGTGTCACAGATTTACTGTATGACAAAATGGACAAACTCCCATTGAAATTGCATTGTTTGCTGCAGTAACTCTACTGCAGAATTCTACAGCACTGCGCTTGATCCTGGTGGGCTTCACTGTACAGGGGTTTCTATAATTTTTAATTAAGTCAAACATTTTGATTTTGAACTCATGTTCTCTTTTCTAAAAGCAGCAATCTTCAACATGATTTATGTTTATATATACCATTGTCTCTTACGCTTATAAGAGTGCAAACTGTGAAGTGAGGCTGAGTAGTTGTGGCACACAAAACACTAGAGAAGAAACATTGATTATGAGTTAATTAATGGGGTATGGGGTAGCCAGCTTGAGAACTAAGGAAGCATGCTGTCAATGTAGGGCAAGACATTTGTACAGAACCAATGAGGCATAAAACTCAGGTTATAGAATACATTGAGGTGTAGTCTATACAACTGAGTAGACAAAAATTGGTAAAGCAGGTAAAATAGCAGTGGATGAATAGAACATGAGTGGTTGTAGTGGGAGGAGCAGAGGAAGACATCTAGCTGCAATTGTAGTCTTTTGTCAGGCGTATCAGTAACAATGGTTTGAGAAAGTGCAGGGAGGAAGAGAAACAAATTGGGAGAGGGAGGCTGTTCCGAAGCATAGGAAGTCAAATAGATTAAACCGACTGGCCTGCTACAGAGTTACTGTGAGAGATATGAAAGGAATGAGCAGCAGATGAACAGAAGGAGTAGGAGGATGTGATGGCAGAGTTACGGAGAGAGGAGAAATAAGTTGGATCAGAGACAAACTAGTATTTGGCTACAAAGAAGGAATAGTATAAGAGACATTTGGCATCAAGGGAAGGGGGGAATGGGAGATCAGCACAGAGAGAGCAATGATTGGGTGAGAGATGGAGCACAAAGGGCAAAGCAGCAGATGGAATAAAAAAGGGGGTCCAGCTTGGCAAGTGTAGACTTTGGGACAGTGCTGTAGACTACATCTGCATAGTCAAATGCCATCTAGATCATCTTAAAGATGACCTTGCAGCAGACCAAAAAAGGAAGGTATGATTTTTTTTTTTTAGTACAGCACACCAAGCTTAGGACAAAATTTCTTGTGCATAGCATTAATGTGAGTGGAAAAGCTAAAATTCTGATCCAACCACATCCCTAAATACTTGAAATGAGGTACCTGTTCAGGCAGGTTGCCATCCAGAGATAAGATGAGAGGTGTATATTGGAGCCTTGTTAATCTCTGTGTAGTGCCAGCTGTAAGAATGATTTTTTTGGCATTCAGTGAGAGATGGTTTAAATGGAACCAATAATGGACACTGTCAAAATCATGCTGCTGTGAGGACTCCAGCTCAGGGATCAAGACCTGAAGCAAATAGAAATGTGTCATCTGCATGCATGTGTATGTTAGAAGAGGCACAGTTAGAGGGTAGATCACTTAAGAAGATGAAGTAAAGGACTGGGCCATGGACAGAGCACTGGGGATTGCTGGACTTAGTCAGCAGGAGGATTGATAGGGCATCACCATCTTGGACAACTGGAGCCAATCTGAGAGGTAGGAGAGGAATCATCCAACTGCCAGGTTGGATAGACCCACAGCACATAACTTATTTAAGAGAGGGGTGGTAGGCCACCGTATCATAGGCATTTGTGAGGTCTGTAAAGATTGTTGCAATGAACAAGACCTGGTAAATAAACATCAGGACAAAGTTTGTATACTGGATGAGGGAGGAGATAGTGGAATGGTTCTTATGGAAGCCAGACTGAAAAGGGGAGAGGAAAGAATAGGAATTTTGAGGAGTATGTGGTTAGCTGGGAGAAAATAAATGTTGCCTGCACCTTAGCCAGGGCAGGGAGGAGGAAGATGAGACATTAGTTACTTGGTGAAAAAGGGACACCTCCTTTGAGGATAGAGAGTACTTTAATCCACTTCAAGGACTGGGGGATAAATCCAAGCTGGAATCAAGGATTAAAGAAGGAGGTAAGAGGTACAGTGATGGCTGGCACAGAGAGAGATGTAGATTAGTATACAGACCATTGGGGCTGTGTTCCTTAACAAAATTAAGAGAGTAAAGCAGCCAGAGTAGTCTCTGTGGAGACTGGGAAGAAGGAAAATGATACAGAGGTTGAGGGTAAGGTGATGAAGGGCATTTGTGGAGACACAAGGCAGGCAAGAGGGGCAGAAGAAAGGGAGGAGGAAGAAGAGACATGGTACAGGAACTGAAGAAATTTTTAAAGGTGTTAGTAACCTCAGTTGGGTAAGAGATAGGTAAGTTTTCTAGTTTGAGGATAGGAGAGGTAGACTGCCTAGGGTAGTCAAGCAGGGAGTAAATAACCTTCCAAAAGCTATTAGGATATTTAAGGTTGTTCTGCAGGTTTTAAGTGAAGTAAATTGATTTGGCTTCCTTGGTGGCTGTAGCACAGGTGTTACATAATTATTTTTATCTCAACAAATCCTCCGGTGAGCTTGAGACTTTGTGGAGATGCTAGGCAGAATTATAGCCATTGAGCATGTTAATGGCCTCTGCAGAGATTCCTGGAAAGTGGACCTAGAGACAAGATACCACCTGAAAGGGAAATGTTTGTCCCATGTTGCACTGAATCTGGACAAGAAAGGTAATATTGTCCTGTCAATGCTAGGTTTCATTCCAACAACATCAAAAAAATGATATATCATTACTGAGGCAGATTTGCAATCTATTTAAAAATGTAATAGGCAATAGGTTAGGAATAAAAGAAGTACTAGTGATGTCCGGGGACCAAAACAGCTTGAAATCCTTCAGACATTTAGATATATAGGTGAGAGATGCAATCTTAGTTAATAAGATTTTGATTGAAGCTGAAAAATGTGACCCTCTGGGAATTAGTATTGTGAACTTAAATTATATTAGGCCCTTCCACACTCATTGCAATGAGGAAACAATATTCATAGCATCAGAGGAACAAATGGAGCTTCTTAGGCAGATTAATTTCCCATGGCCACTGAACTGATTAACAGACATATGAGCATATCAGTCCAAAATATATATGATATTCTACACAGACACATAACTGGCTGGCTGAGCAAACTCAGCTAGTTCCTTGTCCAGATGACTGAAAGGCTGGATGGTGAAAATATAAGTATTACATGTTGCAATGTGGTAGGATAGTTGAGTAAATTAGCTAGTGTCAAGTTAAGAGATATAATTGAAGATTTTGACATACAGTACATTACATTCAAGAAACATGGAATCAAGATAATTTTTCTTAGTTTAATGGATACTTGTGTCAGGTAAGAAAGCTAAGGTCCCAAGGTTGAACATCTGGAGGACTTTTAACTTGTACCAAAAAAAATCAGCAAAGCTATTTGGGTCAAGTATGACCTCTATTCAGTGAGCAAAATTATTTTATTATTACTAAAACTAGGAGGAGGTAGATTTATATTACTTAATACCTCCCTATACCACTAAATAAAATAAAAAAAAACATGAAGAGATTCCCTTAAGTTAATAATCTTTCTTGAAAACATTAATGCAAAATTTGGCATTTTTTACAATCCTAGATACCTGGAGATAAATCTACCTAGGTCAGGGTGAAATTTAACTTTCATCAGTGGGGTCAGGTGGAATTAGAATTCCACTTCTGAGAAATTCTGCAAAATGACCATAGCAGTTTCATAACATTTTGCCAACATTTTAATTTCAGTTATTTCTATTTTTTTTTGTAAAGTATTTGTCCAGGCTCTATCATTAGGTAGGGAAGGGCACTGACCAGGTCAATGGATAGTATCAGTATGTCATCTGCATAGGCTAGCATTTTGTACTCTTTTGTGAACCCTCTTTCCTGGGATGGATGGGTTCCCTCTGAGTTTTTGTAAGGTGGGCTCTACAGCAAGCACAAAAAGGTGTTTGGGGCGGGGCAACCCTACTCTGTGCCCCTTTCAAAAGGAAAGGAGTATGAGATCAGGTTATTAGTCAGGACTGCCACTGTTGGAGAAAAATATAAAGTATTCATTCAGCTAAGGAAGTTGTCTCCAAATTCAAACATCTTTAACACCACATTCAGACACTTCCACTCCAAGGAGTTCAAGGTGAATTCAGCACTGAGAGATGATGCTCCTGTTAGAGTATCCATTCAACATGAAATTGATTAAATGGGACAAGTCAGCACTAAGAACCCCACACTCAAATGTGGGACTGGTCCCAATTTGTACTTTGTGTGCAAAAGCATTGTATTTTGCTTACTGTTTACTGCAGTATAGCAGATTGTATCAGACTGATTCTGCTGACTTCCAAACTGACATTTTCTGTAACTACAAATCCCAGAATCCCCTGCAGCTCACATCAGAACAGGGCTACAGCAGAGGAAGATTCAATTGCTTGCAGTGCATGTTAACATTTTCATAAGCTCCCACTGTCCTCGCTGGGCTGAGATGCAAGAACAAGGGGACACAATTTGAAGACAGAGAGGGGATGACTCAGGGGCAATGTGAGGAAGGTTTTTTTCATAGAAAGGGTGGTGAATGCATGGAACAGCCTTCCTGAGGAAGTCATGGGGTCAAAAACACTGGGAGAATTTAAGAATGCATGGGACAGACATAAAGCAATTCTAATGGGAGGTAGGAGGAAGTAGGCTGCTGGTAAAACTAGGCTCTGCAGCTTATCCGATAGGTAGGGAAATGGACAGACTGGGTGGGCCAAGTGGTCCTTATCTGCCATCACAGTCTATGTTTCTATGTTTCTATGTTACAGGGAAATTTTTTAGCCCCAGAAGAACAGTGGGACCAGCATACATCTGGTCAGAGTTTATAACAGCTGTATGTTAAGGCAATTTTATTTATACAGTTCCCAATCCCAAGAGCTCTGGGCACCTCACAATACACAGAAAAAAACACTTCATAAAAATCATTCTAACATGCACTACAGGCAATTGAATTGCCCACTGTTGCCACTGTTCTCTGATGTCAGTTCTAAGGGATTCTGGGATTTGATATTACAGAAAATGTCAGCTTGGGAGGGAATGGACAAGGATATGATAGAAGGCATTCTTAGAATGGCAGAGAAAGGGGAGATACTATTGATGGGAGACCTGAATATGCTAGATGTTAACTGGAGCACATTTGCTGCATCCACATCCAAGAGCAGGGCCATTTTTGATGCCCTACAGGTGGCAAGCCTCAGACAGCTAGTTTCAGAACCCACTGTGAGGGAGCAGTCTTAGACCTCATAGTCTCAAACAGGGGCAGTGAGAGGATCTCAGATTTAGAAGTGGGTTGCCATCTGGAAACAAGTGACCATCAAACAGTGTGGCTCACGTTAAACTCAGCTACAGAGTCAAGCCATACAAAAGTGAAGGTACTGGACTCCAGGAGGGCTGACTTTGGCAAGATGGGAGAGTGCCTCAGAAAAGCACTAGCAAACAGGCTAGAAGGAGGTGTGGAGCAACAATGGGAATCATCAAACTGCCATCACAGAGGCAACAATCCTTGTGTGAAGCAAATAAACAAATCAAAACAAAAGAAAAAGCCACCACGGTTCTCAAAGAGGTGGCTGTGAAAGTCAGGAAGAAAAAGATAGCATTCCAGAAGTATAAGGAAACACAGAAGGAGCAGGACAGAGAGCTGTACCAGTTAAGGCAGAAGAAAGCAGGGAGGAAGTCAGAATAGCAAAGGCCCAAACTGGGAAAAGATAGCCAACTTGGTTAAAAGGGGATAAAACCTTTTATAGGTACATCAGCGAGCGTAGAAAGACAAAGGAGGGATAGTGAGGCTGAATAAATGAACAGTGGGTGGGCAGAGGGGACAGTGAAAAGCAGGGATACTGAATGAATATTTCTGCTCAGTATTCACAAAAGAGGAGGGGAACTGCCTAATCCAATTAACAGAAGCACTCTTGATAGGGGGGATCAGTCCCAGTCCTTTCACAGAAGAAAGGGTTCTGCAAGAACTCTTAAAACTGAAGGTGGACAAAGCAATGGGGCCTGATGAAATTCACCCCAGAGTTCTAAAAGAATTAAGGGGGAACTGGTGAAACCACTGGCTACTCTTTTTAATAAATCATGGGAGGATGGTGTGGTACCCGAGGACTGGAGGAAGGCGGATGTGATTCCCCTTCACAAAAGTGGGACCAAGACAGAGGCAGGAAACTATAGACCTGTCAGTTTGACCTCTGTGGTAGGGAAAGTGATGGAGTCACTTCTGAAGGAAAGAATAGTTGAGTACCTAGAGGCCAGTGGGGCACAGGACCCAAGGCAGCATGGCTTCACAGCGGGAAGGTCATGTCAGACGAATCTAATAGATTTCTTTGATTGGGTGACCAAAGTAGTAGACCAGAGAGGGGCTGTGGACATGGCCTACCTCGACTTTAGCAAGGCATTTGACACAGTCCCACACAAAAGATTAACAGTCAAATTAACCAGCCTGGGAGTGGGTTCCAGGGTGTTAGCCTGGGTAAAACATTGGCTGGACAACAAGACACAGAAGGTAATTGTAAATGGAGTCCACTCTGAAGAAAGAGGGGCTACTAGTGGGGTACTGCAGGGTTCAGTATTGGGTCCAATCCTTTTTAATGTCTTCATAAGTGACATTGCAGAGGGACTGGAAGGAAAAGCATGCCTCTTTGCAGATGACACAAGGATCTGCAACAGGGTTGATACACAAGGAGGCGTGGAAAGGATGAGAAGGGACTTGGCAAGGTTGGAGGTATGGTCAGAAGTATGGCAGCTAGGATTCAATGCAAAGAAGTGCAAAATAATGCACCTGGGAAACAAGAATCCAGGGAAGAATACACAATGGAGGGAGGTAGTAATAACAACAAAAAAGGAAAGGGACCTGGGGTAGTCATATCAGATGACCTTAAGGTTAGCAAGCAATGTGAGAAGGCAGTAGGGAGGGCTGGGGGTATACTGGAATGCATAGGGAGAGGCATCAGCAGCAGAAAACAGGAAGTTGTTATCCCTCTGTGCAGACAGTTGGTGAGACCCCATCTGGAGTACTGCATCCAGTTCTGGAGACCCCATCTCCGCAAGGACATAGACAGGATAGAGGCAGTCCAGAGGAGGGCAACTAAAATGGTGCATGGTCTGCAAGAGAAGCCGTATGAGGAGAGACTAAAGGAGCTTAATATGTATACCCTTGAGGAAAGGAGGGGGGGGACATGATAGAAACTTTTAAGTACCTCAGTAGAATCAACAAAGTCCAAGAGGGTAGCATCTTTCAGAAAAAGAGACTTGCAAGAACAAGGGGACACAATTTAAAGATGGGGGCAGTTCAGGGGCAATGTGAGGAAGTATTATTTCACAGAGAGGATAGTGGATGCATGGAACAGCCTTCCTGAGGAGGTTGTGGGTCTAAAACTGTGGGAGAATTCAAGAATGCATTGGACAGACATAAGGCAATTCTTGTGGGGGTTAGGAAGAAATAGGCTGTTGGTTAACTAGGATCTGTGGCCTATCCAGTAGGTAGGGAAATGGGCAGACTAGATGGGCGAAGCGGTCCTTATCTGCCGACAAAGTCTATGTTTCTATGTTTCTATGTTTGGAAGTCAGCAGAATCAGTTGAATGCAATTTATTACACTGCAGTAAAAAGTATGAAAATAAAAATGTTTTTGCACACACATCGCAAAATTGGAACCAGCCCCCCACTTGGGTGTTGGAATCTTAGTTCTGACAGTTCCCATTTAAGTTATAGAGGTTATCAGCACCATATCTCTGTGGGGACAAACCCCATTTGGCTTCTGTACACCGACAGGGGCAGCACTGTATTTATTTAGACTTCTAGTACTTTTGCTAATATTTTTACATCACTATTCAGGAGGGAGACGGAGCAATAGCCTCCACAGATTTGAAGGTCCTTATCCTTCTTGAGTATGAGAACTATGACTGCCTCCCTCAGAGAGCAGGGAAGCATTTGGTTTTCCAAAAATTCCAAATACATTGCTAGGAGATGTTGGTGGAAAATATCAGCCTATACTTTATAGAATTTATCAGTTAAGATGTTTTTCCCAGTTATCTCAGCCCATAAGAGTGATGTTATCTACCTGGATTTCCTCAAGGAAATAATTCTTCATTGAAAGGGTGGTAGATGCCTGGAACAGACTATTGGCAGAAGTGGAAGGGTTGAAAACAGTTTGGGAGGTTTAAGCATAAATGTGATAGATATAGAGGTATATTAGAAAATGGACAGGGAGGATGGATGGTCACCAGAGACCGGTTAGGGTCTGAGGAGACAGAGTGGGCAGGGAACATCTAGGCAGACTTGATGAGCCAAGTTATCCTTTTCTGAAGACATATTCTTTGATTCTATGATTGTAGAGAGGGAAGTAACAATTCTTGCTTTTTGGTCCAGTTTCAGGGCAGGGAGGGTTACTTTGGTCAGGAAGTCTGCTATTTTCTGCTCTGTAGGATTTTCTTTGGAGTTATAGTGGTTAGCAAATGGGCAGAAAATAGATGATTCATTCGCAGTGAGTCACTGTTGGTTGCCTCATGTCCCTTATACAGCAGTACTGTTCCCCTGTGTGCTTGCTGTTATCTTAATCTTCAAACCAGTAGTCTGCTGGCCTTCTCCAAGGCCTTCCAGTATTCCTCTCCTGTTCAGAACAGAGTGTATTCTGTGCTAAAACTACATAGAACATTAATACCATATTTGAGACTAGTGAGTCAGCTCAATAGCACTGGATCTGGGGCTGTGAGTTTCTTGCACTTAGATTCTGCCATCCAGATTTCCTTCATTTTCGTTTTGCACTCTTCTGCTCACAGCCTTTTGCAGTCTTGAGCAGGCCATTATGTGTTCCCTTACTGATTTATTTGTAAGCATCTCACGCTGTCCCGTAAAACACACCTTGAGTGGTGTTATCCACAAAATATGGTATGGTCTAGTTGGAGTTTGCAACCAGGTTTTAAACTCATGTTCCTGTAGCAGATTTGGATTCAGTCTCCACTTGAGCACCCCCCCAGTTTCTGTGATACTGATGGACACTGGGTTTGGGGTATGGTTGCAGATTAATTTGTCTTATCCTGCAGTACCCAGTTATTGAAACCCTGCTGAGATCCAGAACACATCTATCTGTGAATACATGGAGCAGACAGTGGAGAAGCATGAACAGTCCCACCCTTTCAGGTAGATTAAGCACCATGTGTCGGTTCTATGCCATAACGACAATCATGGAATAGTGATCACCATTTAGGTGAGTGTACTTTGCTGAAAATGAATTAAGGCGCTGTACACTAATGACGAACTGCAAGGCAGCAAAGGAAATTACATGCATATGGGGCTGCTGCACCTTTCGCACCCTCTTAGGTTACGAACTCAGAGGGGTGCATGTTGAGGGTGATTTCTTGATAAAATAAGCCACCTGCTGGCACAAAAAATGATGCTCTGGAGCCGAATCCTGCACCCTGCTCACCCCAACTAACCACCTTCCCTCTTCAACACCCTAGCTCACCAGCTCGGCAGTGGCCCAGCACTCTCTCTCCCACATACCTCCCCTTCCCTTCCTCTCCCCTCCACGCATGTGCACACACATACATGTGCATACACTTCTCATCGCCCTACCTTGCCCACCCAGGTATCCAGTTGCTACCCTGCCAGGTAGCCTTGAACACAGGCACTGTGATGGAGTTGCCCTTTTTGAAAGCACTCAATTGCAGTGTGTTCACTGGATACCTCATGGGTCTACCCAGCCAAGATCTGCCACAAGATTTTCATAACCCTTCTACTTGGAGGATCAGGGTTTTCTGGCTTCTCTGGACTTTTATCAATCAGAGGATCCAGTACCTGGTTCATATCACCATCCAGACTGACACTGGAAATGTATAAAAAATGACTGCCTTAAAAGTAGAAACAAAACTTAAATTCATACATGTTATCCTTAAAGTAGGTTAAATTATCTGCCAATTGGTTAAGATAATTATCTTATTAAGACTTTAAAAAAATGAAATATTACTTGATTTCTAGATCTCACACAAAAATCTTAGTTTGCTTAAAGCAAGATCATAAATCTTAATATGTTTTGTGAACTAAAAGCAAACATTCTTAGACATATGGAAATAATTAAAAAAATCTTATAGAAAATTTTAGTTTGCTTAAAACAAGGTTATAAATCTTAAAATATGCCTGGGGAAATAGAAACTGAGTTCTTAGAAATATGCAAATAAGTAAAAGAACTTAAAGAAAATCTTACTTTACTTAAAGCAAGATTATAAATCTTAAAATATGACTGGGGAACTGAAAACAACAGTTTGTAGACATACTAAAATAAATGCAAAAGTACATCTCAAATTAAGACTGTTTAGCCAAAATCAAGATAATGCTTGACTTAACTTAATTTAAGTATGAAAATCTAAAAAAATGTCATAAAATAAGATTTTATAATAATGAAACAAGATTTTCCATGTAGACAATTAAGGCTATAAATTAGAGTATTCCCAGCAAAATTGTACTCAAGGGTCCTGTTGTGGCCACACCCTGGCCACCTGTCGGCAAGGTGCCAGATCCCCCCATCCCCACGGGAACACTGTCATTTCTCCAAGCACTGAGGTCTGCAAGGGCCACCCTGCCTCTGTCTCTGTCCTGAGGCTGCCAACCCCAGCCATCTGGGGCCTGAGTATCTCTCTCAATTCACACCCAGGGAGTCCTCCCTTGAAAGCCCCCCATCCAGCATGGAGGTCTGGGCCCCAGACCCTCATCCGGCTGCACCTATGGTGCAACTATCTGGTTGATCTTGCCAATAGCATATGCTTGTCTCAAACATTAAGCCATGCAAGTCTAAGTACAAACAGATGGTATAAAGAAACTGCCAATTGCTCATTAAATCAATTATGGTTCCTTTGATTGCTCCAATGTTACTTGGAAAACTGTGGTAATTCTAGAGCTAATGCATACTGACAAGCACTGACCTCCAGGGATGCATGCATTTATCACACCAAAACCAATCCGGGTCTTGGCCTGGCAGCTTTGCTGACTCCAGATAAACTTGGGCCAATCGCATGTCCTCATGGCAGCAACATGACATTCGAATGTCTGTCCTATCAGCTTTCAATGGTACTATCTGTGCCTACCATAGTGACCATGGGTAACGGGGAATCAGGGTTTGATTCTGAAGAGGGAGCCTGTGAAATGGCTATCACATCCAAGGCCAAAAGACTGAGGTAGAAAGGTCAGTGGGGGATGCTGCAAAAGAGGGTAAAGCCATAAAAAAATGGAGAGCAATGAGTACCAATGCCTATAGTCTGAGTAACAAGCTTCCTGAATTAGTGGCCTTGATGGAGGAGGAACATCTGGATATCATGGCAGTCACAGAAACATGGTACACACAAAACCATGACTGGGACGTAAACATACCAGGATACACTATCTACAGGAGGGACAGGGAGGGTGAAAGAGGAGGAGGACTAGCTCTTTACATAAGGGAAGGAATCAAAGCAACAGAACAAAAGGGAAAACAGGGAGGAGAAGAAGCACTGTGGGTAAATTTTGAGACCGGCAATGGCACCACAATCCGCACAGAGGTTGTATACAGACCCCCTTCTCAGGGGGAGGAAATGGACAAGGAAATGATAGAAAGTATATTTAGAATGGCAGAAAAAGGGGAGATATTGCTGATGGGTGATCTGAATATGCCAGATGTTAACTGGAGTGCAGTTGCAGCAGCCACTTCAAGAGTGGGGTTATTCTAGATGCCCTACAGGGGGCATGCCTTAGACAACTAGTATTGGAACCCACTTGAGAGGGAGCAATCTTAGACCTGGTTCTCTCAAATGGAGATGAAGAGAGGATCACAGATGTTGAAGTGGGTAGCCATCTTGGAACTAGCGACCATCGAACAGTATGGTTCACAATAAACACAGCAATAGAGTCAAGCTTACAAAGGCAAAAGTACTGGACTTTAGGAGGGCTGACTTTGCCAAATGGTGAATGCCTAAGGAATGCACTAGCAAATGGGCAAGAAGGAGGGGTGGAAGAACAATGGGGAATAATAAAAACTGCCATCACAGAGGTAACAAGCCTTTGTGTGAAGCAAATAAACAAAATGAAACGATGTAAGAAGCCACTATGGTTCTCAAAGGAAGTGGCAGTGAAGGTTCAAGAGAAAAAGAAAGCATTCAGGAAGTACAAGGAATCACAAAAGGAGCAGGACAGAGAACTGTATCTGTTAAAGCAAAAGGAAGCTGGGAAGGCAGTCAGAACAGCAAAGGCCCAAATCGAGGAAAAGATAGCCAACTCAGTTAAGAAGGGGGATAAAACCTTTTATAGGTACATCAGGGAGCGAAAGAAGACCAAGGGAGGGATAGTGAGGCTTAATAAAGGGAGGAGGGAGGGTGGGCAAGGGTGACTGTGAAAAGGCAGAGATACTAAACAAATATTTTGCTCAGTATTTACAAAGGAAGGGGAGGTACCTAAAACAAACAGTAGAAACACTCTGGATACAGAAGTTGATACCAGCCCATTTATAGAAGAAAGGGTTCTGAAAGAACTCTAAAACTGAAGGTGGACAAAGCAATGGGGCCTGATGGGATTCATCCCAGAATTCTAAAAGAACTAAGGGTAGAACTAGTGACACCACTGACTACCCTCTTTAACAAATCATGGGAGGATGGGGTGGTACCCGAGGACTGGAGGAGGGCAGATGTGATTCCCCTTCACAAAAGTGGGAGAAAGACAAAAGCAGGAAACTATAGACCTGTTAGTTTAACCTCAGTGGTAGGGAAAATGATGGAATCACTTCTGAAGGAAAGAATTGTCGAGTATCTAGAGGCCAGAGGGGCATAGGACCCAAGGCAGCATGGATTCACAGTGGAAGGTCATGCCAGACAAATCTGATAGATTTCTTTGACTGGGTGACCAAAGTAGTAGATCAGGGAGGGGCTGTGGACATGGCCTACCTAGACTTTTAGCAAGGCATTTGACACAGTCTCACACAAAAGATTAATATACAAGTTAGCCAGCCTGGGAGTGGGTCCCAAGATGACAGCCTGGGTAAAGAATTGGCTGGAGAATAGGACACAGAGGTAATAGTAAATGGAGTCCACTCTGAAGAAAGGGGGTTACTAGTGAGGGTACCATGAGGGTTCAGTATTAGGACCGGTCCTCTTCAATGTCTTTATAAGTGACATTGCAGAGAGACTGAAGGAAAAGTATGTCTCTTTGCAGATGACACAAAGATCTGCAACAGAGTTGATGCACAAGGTGGGTGGAAAGGATGAGAAGGGACTTGGCAAGGTTAGAGGAATGGTCAAATGTATGGCAGCTTAGATTCAGTGCTAAGAAGTGCAAGATAATGCACCTGGGAAACAAAAACCCAGGGGAAGAGTACACAATGGGGGTAAGATACTAACAACAACAAAAATGGAAAGGGACCTGGGGGTAGTCATATCAGATGACCTAAAGGTGGGCAAGCAATGTGAGAGGGCAGCAAGGAGGGTTGGGGGATACTGGGATGCATAGGGAGAGGCATCACCAGTAGAAAACAGGAAGTTATTATCCCTCTGTATAGACAGCTGGTGAGACCCCATCTGGAGTACTGCGTGCAGTTCTGGAGACCCAATCTCCACAAAGACATAGACAGGATGGAAGCTGTCCAGAGGAGGGCAACTAAAATGGTGCAGGGTCTGCACCGGAAGACATATGAAGAGAGACTTAAGGAGCTTAATATGTATAGCCTTGAGGAAAGGAGGGAGAGGGGGGACATGATAGAAACTTTCAAGTACCTCAAGGGAATCAACAAAGTCCAAGAGGGTAGCATCTTTCAGAAAAAGAGGTGTGCAAGAACAAGGGGTGACAATTTGAAGATAGAGGGGGCAGCTCAGAGGTAATTTAAGGAAGCATTTTTCACAGAGAGGGTTGTGGATGCATGGAATGGCCTTCCAGAGGAGGTTGTAGAGTCAAAAACAGTGGTGGAATTCAAGCATGCATGGGACAGTCATAAGGCAATTCTAGGGGTGGGGGTAGGAAGAAGTAGGCTGTTGGTTAACTAGGATCTGCAGCTTATCCCAAGGTAGGGAAATGGGCAGCCTGGGTGGGCCAAGTGGTCCTTATCTGCCGTCAAATTCTATGTTTCTACGTAAGGAAAGCAGCAGGCATGCAAATTACCCACTCCTGACTCAGGGAGGTAGTGACCAAAAAAAAAAAAAATACATGGCTCTTTTGAGGTCCTATTATTGGAATGAGTACTCTTTAAATGCTTTAACGAGGTTCTAATGGAGGGGAAGTTTGGTGCCAGCAGCCATGGTAATTTCAGCTCCAGTAGTGTATATTAAAGTTGCTGCAGTTAAAAATCTCATAGTTGGATCTTGGGATCGGGCTCATGGTCTGCCACGAGGTGAGTTACCACCTGTTCTAGCCCCTGCCTCTTGGTGCTCCCTTGACACTCTTCACTGAGTATCCTGGGGGTTTGAAGTGTTTGCTCTGAAAACAAATTAGAGTGTTTACTTTGAATTGTGCTCAGGATCTCCAGAAATAAGGTAATTGTCAAAAAAGTACATTTATGTAAAAATAAGATTAACATATAATGTGAACCCTACCACTTCTGTCTTAAGTAGCACTGTTGAAAACACCTTGCAGCTGGAACAAGCTGGTGATGCTTCAATACAAGCGGCTGTCAGGGGGCACCATGTGATGGTTCAATAGGCCTGAGCTCAGGTTGCTTGAGAACAAGACCATACAAAAGCAATGATATGTTGAAGGCAGCCCCAGTTTTGATTGTCTGTTACTGTGTCTGTTTGTGTTTTAAGCCTCATTTTCAAACCACCATTAAGTAACAACTTGTATAGCTTTAACATCAGTGGGCCAGTATACCGTAAAAAGTTAAGGGGCAACAGATGAGGTAATTACAACAGATACTATTGCGCCATTATGATCTGGCCATAGTCATCCACAAGTCATCCACATATTTAAAGCATGACTAACCATTGTTGCCACTATTTTTAAACTCAGGCAGACTGGGTTAGGGCTATGTGAAATTAAACTTCCACCTGCGGAATTTTGACAAAAGTTGGAATTTCGCTTTCATGAGATTTTGAAATCCACTTTGGCAACTTTCATAAACATTCTGATTTAGAACGGTGGAATAAATGTATGAATTTTGGATTATTGTATTAAGCTACGGGAAAACATTCCACAGAACTGATCAATGTCAGTGGTCAGTGCTGCAGATTTTTTTTTTCCGCAGTTTAATGCATTAATCCACAATCCATACATTCATTCTGCAGCTCAGTGAATCACTGAACTCTAGAATGGATGTATGAATTGTGGATTAATGAATTATACTGCAGAAAGAAATTCTGCAAAACTGACCACTAAACTGTTGAATAATTACATGTGCAGTAAAACTCCAGTTATCCCAACCTCAATTATCCAAAACTTTCAGTTATCCAAAATGGTGGTGTTTCCCAGCTTAATAGACTTAAATGTGAAGTTCCCTCACTTATCCAAAACCCCATTGATCCAAACAATTTTATTGTCCCCAGCACATTCGGATAACTGAGGTTACACTGTATTGTGGAATAATCCGTTAAACTGTGGAATAAAATTCCTCACTCCACAGTTCATGTGTATAATTCCACAGTTCAGCCAGAAGATTCAGCAGAACATGATGAAAATCTGCCAAACACATTCAGAAGATTCCAATCCTGCTAGTGGTGGAAGTTTGGCAAATTCCACAAAATTTATGACATTTTGCAAAACTTTCACCCAGCTCTTGACTGAGTAGACCACTGGTCTTTTTCTGCTGTCATTGTCAATTATTCTATGTTAAATTCACCCTAATAATATGGAACTAATTGTACTTACCTGTTCTAAAGAAGAATGCATGCTGGGCATCCTATACCTCCTGGGTATCACCTAGAGAAGAAAATAAAATATTTTCAGAAAAACACAAAGGACAGGGAGTAAAGAGTGAATACTTTTTAAAATGGTTGAAATAAACAATTCAATATTTATCTAAGAGGTACTGTAAGTGTGGCTGTCTAACCAGCCCTCTCCCAACTACTGGCTCAAGTTCCTGCCTCCAGAGTCATTTACCAAAGTTAGGTCACCAGGGCGACAGTGCAGCATGCTGCTGCTGGGTCACCTAGTAACCTTTGTTATTTGAGCTTTTGAGGCACCCTGAAAGTTATTAAGATAATAAAGGCATTGTCAGTGCCAAACATTATCAAACACTCAGAAAGTGATGTCCGCTAATGGCCAAGCAACAACAATGGCAATGTGAGATTGGGGGAGACTCGGGCATTGGACATCAAAAAAGGGTTGGCTGGCCATTTTGCAGGCAAAACAACACCCGATGGTGGATGGGGAGCTTACGCCTCCATCAGAGGGAAGGTTGCTGCCTGGGCATTTGCTAGCAATGAGTCTGTGTACCACCATGGCGTGGATGGTGGGTTAAAGGTCATGGCTGGAAAACCTGGATAAACATGTCATGCAGCTAGATAATGGCTGCCAACACTCAGACCCCGATGCTGTCTGGACTCCACCTCACTTCTAAAATGGGCCTGGCAGCAATACCTAGAAGTTAGAGTAATGAGCTGTGGATGAGCTTGGTACATCCATTAAACCTGGGTTTGATACTCATAACATCTATGTGCACACTGTGTGATTATAAGCAAGTCACTTAACCTCCACAATGCTTCCGGGTCACCCCTATTGACAGATCTTAAGCCCAGTGACATTATCTGATTACCAAAGAATAAAACAAACATAAGAGTGGTCTGGATGTGTGGGCTTTTGATTTCAGTGTAGATGTGTAGATGTTTTTTTAGGGCAGAGACTCATTATGTAATAAAGAGGGATCAGCAGGAAGCCCACAAGATATAAAGCACCCTCACATACAAACATCCTATTTTGTTACTGTCACAGAGCAGGAGTGTAATGCCTGCAGGCACATCCACAGTAAGACTGCAGTAGACTCAGACCATTGGCGAGAGGGGGAGAGTACAAGAAGCATTTGAGATTATGGGATGCAGAATGAAACTAATCAGTAAGCAAGGACAAACTACATAGGGCAAGAAGCAGAGCGAAGAAGGGACAACACTGACAGAGGAAAATACAGCAGACCCATGGTATGTGCAAATGTGCTTTGGACTAGGAGCGTAATATGCATAAACCAGGATGGGTAATATTTGCTGAAATTGTGGAGTCCTGATAAAATACTGTCTAGGGTGCTGCCACAAAGGCATTAAAAAAGGTGACTGTATCTGTCTAAATGGCATAGATTAAAGCCAGGAAAACAAAATGGGTTGGTGCTCACAGCAGAGATACGAGTGTGCAGCAAGTCCACAAGAAGTAAATCCAAACAGAGAAAGAATACTGTGCACACCTTGAACAATCGAAGTACACAACACAGTGTTGTAATGCAGAAAAAGTGCCGAGTGCTGCTTTATTAGTGCAAAGTTAGAGAGCCAAGGATGAATACTCAAACAACATTACTCCCCAGCGCTTCGAATCTTAATGATTCTTCCGGGGGGTAATGTTGTTTGGGTATTCACCCTTGGATCTATAACTTTGCATAAATAAAACACCGTTCTGCACTTTTTCTGCATTGCTTGCAGCACTGTGTTGTGTACTTCGATTGTTCGAGGTGTGCACAGTGTTCTTCCTCTGTTTGGCACAGATTAAACTCTGTTCCGTGTTACTAGTAACCAAATCAACATCAGTGGTGGATCCAGCATTGCTAAAGATCCTGCAGCAGCAGGACCCTTCTTTGACACTTGACATATAAGCAATCCAACATACTATAGTTTATTTCTTATACAATAAAAATTAACTTTATTATGGTCTACTTCCCAGAGTTATGTTCAATACAAGATAATAGATTCAGATACACTATGCCTCCTTGCTGAACAGACCAATGCCTTTAACTCTGACCCTTATCATTATGGCCACAAGACTTTTTTTTTAATCCTGGATCCAACATTGATCAACATACAGGGATATGGGGGGGCACTGTGGTGGGATATAGGAAGAGTGCAGGGGGTGTGGGACAGTGGTGACCCAGAGTGTGCTCTGGGACTTCAGCCACTGCTTGAACTATATGAGCTGGAAAAAGAATGGGCTGAAATATGCCACTTAATGACTGCAGCCACTGAGCCTTGTGGGATGCTGCTGCCAAAGGCACTATAAAGGCCCATTCAGGCCATAGCTAGTTGTTGGTCAGTGGCAGGGGTTGGAGGGGGATGGGTGACGCCTACAGAATTTGGGCTGTGCACTAGCAACAGGTAACTATCTCTCAGCTGATCCCTCCAGTTGGTCAGTTGTGGAGACGAAGGAACACCTGACCAGGCTGGGAAACAAACTGTCATCCATTTCATCTGGCATCTCCTTCTCTGAGGTCCTACCAGTCTGAGAGAGGGGGGCAGATGGACAGAAGGTCAGAGAAGGGGAGCTAGGGGAGCTAAACATGTGGCTCAAGTGCTGGTGCCAGGAAAAAGGAAACACATTTATAGGTAATTGGCAACAGTTAGGGGAGGGTAAGTTCTTTAAATTTGATGGACTGCATCTGACTAAGAAGGGAGTCAGTGCATTGGGGCAGAGGTTTGACGCCTTTGCAGAACATTTAAACTAGCCAATGGGGAGAGGGGTGCAGCATCTGATACACTGAATGGGAAGAACATGCCTCCCCCCTCAGCTAGTGATCAAACAGGAGTTTCAACATGTTTGTAGTTCATTTGCATCACCAGGTGAGGGAAAAAGGTCCATACGACACACAGGGGAAACACCGGACCTCACCCAACAAGTAACGCATCAAAATCTGGCCAATGAAAAATAAAGTACACAGATGCCCACAGTCTGGGAAACAAGTTCCCAGACTTGCAGGCAACAATGACAGAGGCTAAACTGGACACAGTAGCCATTAGTGAAACATGGTTCACCAGTAACCACACTTGGGAGACTTCAGTACCCAGCTATGTACTGTTCAGAAGAGGCTGAGGAACAAAAAGGGGGGGGAGTAGCCCTTTATGGCAAAGAAAATATCAAAGCTACGGAAATTCAGAATACACATAAGGAGCCAGAAGAACTGTGGGTCAACCTGGAAACAGGAAATGGGGCAGCCATATGAACTGGGGTTGTCTACAGACTTCCAGACCAGGGGGAGGACATAGACACATTACTGTTAGAAGATATACAAAACATGACAGCTAAAGGGGAAGTTCTGATAATGGGAGACCTCAACATGCCAGATACAGACTGGTCAATACCAGCAAGAGCATCTACCAGAACTAGACACATAGTGGATTCCCAGTTGGGGGAGGGCCTCAAAACAACTGACACAACAACCCACAAAAGACAGGGCTATCCTAGATCTAGTAATGACTAATGGGGAAAGGATCACAGAACTCCAGGTAGAAGGTCACCCGGGGGCCAGTGACCATCACGTAGTATGGTTCAATTTGGCCACTAGAACTAAATCATACCATTCCAATGCAAATATATGGGACTTCAGAGTAGCTGACTTTGATAAGACGGCCAACAGAGTTAAGCTAGCCCTGGCAAGAAGAAATACAGATGAGGAGGTACAGGTAAAGTGGGCAAGCATTAAGGATGCAATACTTGAAGCAACATCCCATTGTGTTAGGGAGAAAAGCAAGAGCAAAAGAAGAAGGAAACCACTTTGGTTCACAAAAACAGTAGCAGAAAAGGTCAGAACCAAAAGGTGCATTTTCAGAAAATATAAGGGATCGCAGCGGGATGAAGATAGGGAGGCATACAAAACTTCTCTAAGGGAAGCAGGGATGGCAGTAAGGCAGGTAAAGACCCAAACCGAGGAAACACTAGCACAAGCAGTAAAAGAAGGGACAAGACGTTCTATAGATACATTAGTGAAAGGAGAAAGTCCAGAGGGGGTATTACTATCATCTAAGGGGATAAGGGGGAGTGTGTGGAGGAGGACCACTGAAAAGTATCTATCTTAAATAGATACCTCTGCTCAGTAGTTACTGAGGAGAAGGTAGGGCAGGGCCCACAGCACAGCACCATGGACACAGGGGGGAGGGAGGTGTGCACAAGTCCCTTCACAAAAGAAAGGGTTCTACAAAAGCTCACTAAGCTCAGGGTGAACAAGGCAATCGGACCGGAAGGCATACATCCCAGGGTATTAAAGGAGCTAAGGGTGGAACTAGCAGAGCCATTATCAGAACTGCTTAGTGAGTCTCTAAGCACAGGAGAGGTCCCAGAAGACTGGAGAAAGGCTTATGTAATCCCACTACACAAGAGTGGAAGCAGGGAGGAGGCAGGGAACTACAGACCAGTCAGTCTTACCTCAGTATGGGGCAAGATTATGGAGGCACTCCTTAAGGAAAGGATAGTGCAACACCTGGAATCCATAGGAGCACAGGATCCAAGATAGCATGGGTTTACAACAGGAAGGCCCTATCAAACTAATTTCATAGATTTCTTTGACTGGGTAACCAGAGTAGTGGACCAAAGGGGTGCAGTTGATGTCTCCTACTTTGACTTCAGAAAAGCTTTTAATACTGTTCCACATAGAAGATTGATTAATAAGCTGGGTAGGCTCAGGGTGGGTCAGATGTTGGTCAACTGGATGGCAAACTGATTGGCAGGCAGAAAACAGAGAGTGGTGGTAAACGGTATACAGTCAGAAGAGATGCAAGTCATAAGTGGGGTACCTCAGAGATCAGCCCTGGGGTCAGTCCTCTTCTATATCTTCATCAGTGACATTGCAGATGGACTGGAGGGTAAGGTTTGTCTGTTTGCAGATGACACCAAAATCTGCAACAGAGTACATGATCCAGATGGGGTGGGCAGAATGAGAAGAGATCTGGATAAACTAGCAAAATGGTTGGAAGACTGGGAACTGGGGTTTAATGCAAAGAAGTGCAAGATCATGCACATAGGGAAGAGAAACCCTGAAGCCACCTATACGTTGGGAGGTGAGTTGCTGGCAATAGCAAGGGAAGAAAGTGACTTGGGCATCGTCATCACAGATGACCTGAAATCATCCAAGCAGACCACTAGAGCAGTAGGCAAGACTGGAGGGATGTTGGGGTGTATTAGGGGTTTCAAAAGTCATAAGAAAGGAGGTAATAATCCCTCTTTACAAGACACTGGTTAGGCCCCATCTGGAGTACTGCATGCAGTACTAGAGGCTGCACCTTCACAAGAACATTAACAAAATGGAGGCAGTCCAGAGAAGGGCAACCACAATGGTGTAGGGACTGCATTAGAAAACATATGAGGACAGATTAATGGAGCTCAATATGTATACCCTAGAGCAAAGGAGGGAGAGAGGTGATATGATCAAAACATTCAAATATCTTAAGGGCATTAACAAGATGAAAGAGTCTAACATGTTTCAATATAAGAAAAATAGCAGGACAGGAGGACACAGCATGAGATTAGAGGGAGGCCGATTAAGAGAGAATGTGAGGAAGTTCTTTTTTCACAGAAAGGGTGGTAGATGCGTGGAACAGCCTACCTTAGAAAGTTATGGATATGAATACAGTGCAGGGCTTCAAACAGGCATGGGATAGGCATAAGGGAGCAATACAGATGAGTATGAATAGATAGGCCATTGACTGAGTAAAGGCCTATGGCACATTCATAATGTAGAAAAAAATGGGCAGACTGGATGGGCCTTGTGGTCCTTATGTGCCATCAACTTCTATGTTTCTATGTAGGTATGCAACACTGCAGCCAAAGGAGACCCAGTTAATTCTCTCAAGGGAGGATGGGTGCTTCATGCCCAATAATCAGGCAATGCCTATGGAAGACAGGGCAAGGAAGGAGGAAGACCCCAAAGCAGTCAAGAGGAAGGTACTTATAATAGGAGATTCTATAGTAACAGGCACAAGGAAGGAAGTGGGTCTAACATCAGATGGAAAGAGATGGTGCACTGCTTCCCAGGAGGCAATAGATGGCAGACTCAGGTCCAAGATGGTGAAACTCATGAGAGAGGAAACTGAGAAGTCAGATCTGATTGTACACATACGTACAAACAATCTGAGTGAGAAGTGCATTGAGGAGTTTAAGGCAGGCTTTCAACCACTAGGACAAGGAGCAAAGGTGAGAGCAGGGGTAGTAACCTTCTCAGATAATGATAATATGCAGAAATGGATGCTGCATAGTAGCACAGTGAAACACAGGTCAGTGGCAGCATACTGAGCATTTGCAGGACCCCCCCCCCCAAATTTATGGTGTAGCACTGTGGTCAAAAAGATGGAGTCAGAGGATACAGAGCAGGTAGTCACTAACAATGTTGGTTTTAAAATTAAGTTTTGTTCCTTTGTAATAAAGCTTCTTACTGAACCTCTTATGTGTTGGCATTTATTTTCAATGCTGTAGCTTTTCAATGTCTCATCATGAACTCTATGGAAGTGTGGTTTCTCTGGAATGTAACTCATATCAGAGATTGTTTATGTATTGAAACAATTAAATAAAAAAGGAATAACTGAAAAAAAAATGTCGTCATGCTGTCAAGTATGTGGACGTCTGACCACCAGAATTAAATTCTTCCTGCCTTGATGTGAGGTGAAGCTCAAGTGTGCATGACATCAATTACAGAAAACAGACTCCAGCTTCATGTACTGATCTTCTAAATGGCTGCATGACTTATGTGACTGCATGCACTTGTGGTGACTGTGCTTGAATGCACACATTCAAAATAGGCTGCAATTCAAGTGATCAGCTTTTTGATAGTGCCAGGGCACTCTCTATTTTAAGTGTGAAAGAAAGTGTTATGGGTGCAGCAGCTGATTGCTGACTAGAACTGTGGTTTCAGAAGTTTTTGCAGTTGGAGTGGACACAGCAGAGTGATCACTCTCAGTTAGCAGAGTGATTTTACAGGTTTAGCGGCTTTTAACTTGTTACTTGGAGGTACTATTAGTCACCATTTCTATGACTGTCTCAAGTCTCGTATGTGAATGTAGTGTGAACCTTCCTCCCTGTCAGGGTTTCAAACAGCAGTTCTGTTCTGGCAATGATGGGTCATCCCAGAAACATCATTTAATAAACTATGGCCGAGGGGCAGGGCATTCCTAGGGGACTCACTGTTCTCATGTAGTCAGATATACTGTATCAATGAGATATCTCACCTCAGAGCCACAAAGACATAGACTATAGTACTCCATCAGAGACTAGTGGAGAAGGGGGCTGCTCTATTTAACATGCCATTCTTCAAATAAGATGTTAAACCAAGGGGCTTTCTGCCCATCCCAACAGATATCGTTCCAGAAAAAAGCCAAAGCATCGCACTTTTTCTTGTGCAGTTGTCAATGGCTCTGTATGCCTAATAGCTGCCACAATGCTTGTACACATGCAGCCTCTGCACTGTTTACTGATTGATTGATTGCTTGGTTAACCAAGTTGGTGCAATGATCCTAAGGACTGTTTTCTGGCATGACCCAGGCCATGAAGATAGCATAAAACATGATATAAAGAAAGCAGGTACAAAAGGTAAAGTAGCAGAAGGTAGTTACAATACAGTGACACATGAATTAATAGGATACAGATGGTACAGATGTGTGCAACATTGGGTATGAAGGGACTACAGTACAATCAATTACAATGCATGGAGACTCAATGGCAGTGCAATTCCCTACATATTTCATTACAGTAACAACAATTTCCAGAGACAAGATGTAAAAAGCAACAATTTCCAGAGTCGATTGTAGCACGCCAGCTTCCCTTGGATGGATTATGTCAATCAACTGGGGAAGGGGCATTTACAGGAGACAGTAGCAGTAAAGGAAGTCTTGTAGTGGGATTTTAATAGGGGTCCTGAGCCCGGAGTCTACAGGGTAGCAGATAGGCTGTTCCAAAGATTTGGAGCAACTGAAGATAAGGCCTTCTGGCCCATACATATGGTGACTTGTAGGCACTCTAATATTAGTTAGAGGAAATCCAAAGGCCTCAAAACCTACAAATGTTGTTGTATGTTTTGTTTAGTCTGGACAGTACAGAGGATGAGGACTGCATGTAAATGAGAGATCAGTAGTCCAGCAGGAGGAGTAAAGTACTCTGGCCAATAGTGAGTCTGACTTCTAGGGTCATATAATCCTTGATCCTGTTTGTGAATCCAAGTTTCTGATTCACAAACCATATGGTGAGTCCGATGTGATCAGAGAAAGTCAGTGCAAGGTCCAGGGTGATTCCCAGGCACTTGAAAGGAGTCACTAACTCAAGGAGTGAGCCATCACATCTCTTCGTAACTCACTGTACGTTTCTTTGATTTCTGCATGAAAAGTAAGTATCTCTTGGTAAATTAGGTCAAGTTTTGCCTTCTTCACTTTGTTTTTTGGTTGTTTCCGCTGAGATTTAAACAAGCCCCATTTAAGATCTGCAGAGTCATGGTTATCTGATGCGACTGAGGCCTCCGATTCGGTTCCATCAGCTATCTCCTCCATCGTGATGTGTTTCATTACTAAATTCAGTCTCTCCAATTCTCTACACTTTCCTCTGGTTTTGTAATGCAAAATCTATTTAAGAAATATGCAGGATTACAGCCAAAGCATAGTTTTTTTTAGCTCTGGGTAGACGCAGTTATCTTTCTAGGCTGCCACTACTCGGGGGGCAGAATCGGAAGTCCGAGGTTGATGGCTTTAATGATGTGTGCCAAAGGAGTATCGTGGTTATCACTGGCAAGCACTGTCTGGAGCAGTTTTTTTATGATAGGCCCTCTTAAAAATTTTGAGGACACCCTGATCACATGGTTGTAACTTAGATGTTGTGTTGGGGGTTAAGAAAATTGAAAATGCAGCAAATTGTGCCATCTCATGTGTAAACATCAGCGATGTTGGGGTGGGCTGGTGAATTGTCCACAAGAAGCAAGGCTTTCTGTGGCAACCATTTCCCTCACAGGCAGTGCTTTATCCTCAGGGATGAACTGATTTGCAAACCAGACCGAAAAAATGTCAGCAGTCATCCAAGCGCTCCTCTGAGCCTAATACTGCAAAGGGAGTGATGCCATGTTTAATTGTTTAAAACATCTAGGCCATCTTGACTTTCCAATCACTACCAGCTTCAGTTTGTGGCCAGCAGCGTTAACACAGCCAAGCACTGTCATCCTGTCTTTCTGCTTTTTTATCCCCGGCGCATCTTTTTCTGAGCCATGAGCAAGTGTTCTCCCAGGCAAACCTGGCCAAAACAGCCCGGTTTCATTGGCATTGAACACTTGCTCTGGCAGTAAACTACCAGCCACTATCATATCCAGCAGCTGTTGAATAAAAGGCTTAATGCCCTCATCTGCCGTGCTTAGCCTTTCACCACAAAGACGAAGCTGGTGAATCCCATGCCACTTCGGAAATCTGTCTAGCCACCCCTCACTTGCTGAGAATGGTCCCGAAATGGCAAGCCTTTTGTGAAACTGTAATGCATTTTCTTTAAGGAGCAGGCCAGATATCGGGGTGCCCTTCTCTCTCTCCCCTGCCTGAACCATGTGTAAATTGTAGCATCGTGCTGCTCCTCTTTACACATCCTCATGTTTTTTTCTTTCTTCGGATCCAGCAGCTGTCTCCATAATGACAGCAAAGTCCCTTCATTTTTCTTTAGCTGACTTTATGTCACTAATTGTGGACTTCCCAACTCCATACTCCTGTGCTAAAGCAACAGTACGCTCACCGTCTTCCATCCTGCCAATGATTCGAAGTTTCTGTGCCACGGTAAGGATAACTCGCTTTCTTTTGCCTGAGGGAGAATCCATCGCTACACAGTACTGTACACTACTATTACACTGCATGAATCTTGTTATAATGATACAGCTCATTAAGTGTTCATTAAGGTCATCAGGTCACCAGGTCACAGCTGCAAAAAACTCAAGTTAATTGTAGCGCATACTAATGACAGCTTTTGACAGGTTTGACAGCATAGCTCTGACGGCTCAAGTGAACATGTGATGAACATAAGAAAACAGTGGGGACACATATCGGGTTCATTAAATAGGGAGGTTCAGTAGTTCAGGGGTCGGATAAATGGGGTTTGACTGTATTTCATTTTGGCCTATGTGTTGAATATGACCGACTTTGGCCAGGGCAACAGGAGGCACAAAGAACAGAGAGGCACTACTTCACAAAAAAAGATCACCTACAAAAGGAATCCATCACACAAGTTCCATGCCTATTGCATAAATGAAATACATAGAGGAAACTTTGTGTGATAAGTGATTTATCTATACGGGTGCTGTGTGACCACAGACACCTTACTTGCATCTTATGCTATTTGTGAAATTACTTTAGGTCAAAAGCACTTGTATAGATAAATCATTTATCAAAGAAATCCCCTCTGCATACAGTACATCAGTATATTATATACATATATATAGATATATTTATAAAATGGGTAGTGAAATTGTTGTAGTTTTACTGGATGATGAGCATCATATGACCATGCGTATATCAGAGCGCGACCACACACATGCACTTTTACCCCCTTCAAAACAATTTTGACATTTTATAAGATAGATAAAGCACTCTGAGGTGTGCGGTCGCACTCTGATATACGCACGCCTTGGGAGGTTGATGAACACGGCCTGCAGCCTCGTGTGTACAATGCACAGCAAGGCGTGCGTATATCAGAGCACGACCGCACACCTCAGAGTGGTATACCTATTACATATATACATATATAGGGGTTACATGATGGGCATGAGTGTGATATGGCTAATATTGTCACTCCTGCAGAGTGAGATATCCAAGCTCACGGTGCAGGAGTGACAATATTTGCCATAGCACACGATCTGCCCATCATGTATTCGATATATACAATAGGGCCAAGAGTCTCAGAAGTTTTGTTATGCTGTTTTGTGTTCTGTTCTTGTTTATGTGTTTGCTTATTCTGTGTGTGAGCTTTTCTGAATGGGCTGGCAGTGTAATAAACTCTGAGAGACACATGAGTGTGTTTTGCAATGCTAAATGAGTTAGTTTTAGGTAGGAGTGAGAAACATACTTTTGTGAAGCTGTATTGTTTAGCAGTCTGGCTGCAGTGAAGCTAAGAGCATCATAGTAATTGTAATGAGCTGAGAGGCAGAGTGTGAGATCAGCTGATACTGTTTTCAGTGGTAATTAAGTTAGCTGCAGGCAGAGTGCAGAGTGTTCTGTGAAATTGTGCTCTTTAGGATTCTGGCTGCAGTGAAGTTGAGATTGCCACAGTAATTGTAATGGGTGAGAATCAGAGTTTGAGGAACAAGTGAGAGTGTGTTTCAGTGGTAGTTGAGTTAGCTGCAGGCAGTAGTTTAGACTGTTCTGTGAAGCTGTGCTGTTTGGAATTCTGGCTGCAAGTTGACAGCATCACAGTAATGAGCTGGAAGTTGGGGGGGATAGGTGTGTTTTGTAATGCTCACTGAGTTAGCTGTAGGCAGCAGTGAGACCTCTCAGGTAGTTCTGCATTTGTGTCTATGGTAACAGCATAGGTGTTTCTTGCATGCTGAGGAGAAAGCTGCCTAGGGTGATGATATCAGTGACATTTTGTGACCTGTGTGTGTAAATGTCTGATATCACCACAGTAGAGCAGAGGGTGAAAATATCACTCTGCAGTGGATGATACGCTGTTTTATCTCATTCATTTACCACTCACCCCTATTGTGTGTGTGTGTGTGTTATATATATATATATATATATATATATATATATATATATATTATATGTATATAGCTATATATATAGATCGATTGATAAATATTTATGCAACAGGCGTCAGGATAAAAACAGGTGCATAAAGACATTTATTTAAGACACCACCCACCACCAGACAGCACTACCTGCTCCCACTGTACCACAAAACAGAACTGCACGGCTTCAGTTACCCTCACACCACTCCCATAATGCAAGGAGCCAACACATTTCTGTACGCCTTTTCATTTTTCCTCTACATAGGGAATTTTATTCTCCACAATACACCTTATAAAACCACCTCTGACATGAACAACTACCCCTGTACCCTACTCCCTCTCCTGGGTTCTCCATTTCCCTCATCACACATGTTATATCCTTCCAGCTGACCCTGCCAGCCACACACCAACAGCACTTCCTTCAAACTTTACAAACATTTCTCTCTCCATTTCTTTCCATTTTTACACAAAAGTATACCCTCTGTACTCTGCACCAGGGTGTGAGAACCAGCTCCTCCTGCTCGAATGGCATACCTTCTGTAATCCGCACCACAGCGTATGTAGTAGCTCCTCCTGCTTGAACAGCATACATTCTGTCCTCTGTACCAGAGTGTAACAAACAGCTATTCCTGCTCTAATGGCAGCACTTCCTCCGCATTATGTCACAAAATCAGAAACTTTTTTTTAAACAAAAAAAATAAAGGAAACAAACTACTTGCACAACTCCTACATGGCCACTCTCACTAGCTATAGCTTAGCGCATCTGCCATTTTTCCAAATTTTTTTCAAAACCTCCATCCTCCACCAATCAGCACAGACATTGCCACATCATTAACATAGTATGAACCAAGCATACAGAACACAAAAAGGGGGGTTAGAAAAAGCAAAACCAACACAAAAATCACTAAACTTCCAACACGATGTAAAAAAAATACCTGCAGCCATACAAAAAAAAAAAAAAAACATAGACGCCTGTTGCATACATCCAATATGCAGGGGGTGCCTGTTGGATAACCAAGTTATCTGTACAGTAGCCTGTAAAGTTGAGTAACCTCACGAGTGTCAAAGCCATGAGGTTCATAATGTGATTTGCGAAAGTACTTTGCGACACTATGGCCAAAACAATAGGGAATCTTTGCCACCCTGCTGCAAAAGAATGGTTTTGTCTTTTGGGCTGAAATTTGGATGTAAGAAAGCCAAGATCCCACAGATTTGCATTTTGGTGGCTTGGTGGCAAAATATTAGAGGGCTGCAAAATTACAGCACTCTGAAGTTGACAGTTTTTCCCTTAGGCTAACATTACGGCATTCGCCGTGCCTTTTGGGGCCAATATCTCAAAAACAGTTCAAGATACGGACTTTTCATCAGAAGAAAACATAGCCCCCAGCTAGGGGACTAAGTACAAAACAAGCCTGCAAAGTCATAAATAATTAAGCAATAAGGCACGACAGGGTGTGTGTTATTGTGTAATAATGTCACTCCTGGGGTGGGTTGAAGCACGAGGCGAAGCTGAGTGCTTCTGCCACCCCAGGAGTGACGTTATTACACAATAACACACACCCTGGAGTGCCTTATTGCTATTATACAATGGCTCATCTGTAAAAATAAATAAATAAGTAAAAAGAAAGAAAAAAATGTTTTAAAATGCATTTTCAGCTTTATTTTGCATGTGTTGGTTTACATTTACATAAAAAAGTCTGTTATTACTATAGCTGGCCAGTAGATGGCATTGTATGTTTCGCAGTTTATGTTTCCTCTCTGTTGTCACTCACTCCCATCTCTGTCCCTTTCATTTTGTTGTCCGTGTCTGATACTTTTTTACATGGGAAAGAAAACAGAAAATGGAGTATTGTCCTACTCAGATAACTGTTACAAGTGCATTTAAAAATGAGAAGCTAAGCAGTATGGCAGTTCGTTTTGGGTGCTGAGCTAGCTGATCAGTGACTAGAGTGTGGCACAGATGTGCGAGCTTCATCATGGTACGAAGGCCGAGAAAGCAGTTTTCAGTAATGGCTTTTTAAACATTATAAACACTTTGCTTGTGAATCCTTTTGGTTTTTATGTGTCCCGGAACTGAGTGGCTTCTCTGAAGCTCATGACCAGCGGTTGCGGTCGGCACAGTTCTCTGAAACCACTTGGCTCGGGGGAAAAACTGGTATGAGAATTTCATTTCTTTTTTTTGGTAGGCTGTAATGTTTTGTTTGATGCAAGTCCTGTGAACAGTAAAGTGAGGTACGTAGCTGCTGTTTGGGGGACAGGGTAAAGCTGTAGCGGGTTCAGAGCACTGTGCTTCGCGATGGCTTGCGTGGGGAGGGAGGGTTTCTGTTGCTGTTCTGCGGTCACCTGTGTGCCTGGCTTTTTTCCAGTGATGTTATTGTTCAATAACATCAATGTCCCAGGCACAGAGTGACCAATCAGGAAACGAGCAATTCTTCTGCCATTGTATAATATAAGATTTTAAATGTTTCCCTATGTCGTACAGTTCCTGAGATATAAAGAATTTAGTATTCCAGGTACTCATTTTCTGCTCCAAGGGCCATTATTATGCATACATTCTTTGTATTCACTGTGTTTCTGAATGCGCCTTTTTGGGAAAAAAAGGGTGTGTGTTTGCGTTAATGTTATCGTTAGCGTTTCTGCTTGTGTTTCCATTACCATTTGTGTTAGCATTTCTGTTTATGTCATTGTGTGCGTTACCCTTTGTGTTTGCATTTGCGCTTGTGTTTGCATTACTGTTACCATTTGCATTTCCATTACTGTTTTTGTTTGTGTTTACTTTTGCGTCACCGTGTGCGTTATCATTTGTGTTTTTGCGTATACACTTGCGTTTGCATTTCCATTTGCTTTACTGTTTCCTTTGGCGTCCTCATTAGTGTTATCTTAACCATTTGCATTTCCAATTGCATTACCGTTACCGTTTGCATGTTTATTACCATTTGTGTTTGCGTTTCCATTGGCCTTAGCGTTTGCATTTTCGGTAGCATTTCTGTTGTCGAGTACGTTACTGCTTCCTTCTGCGTTGCCACTGCCATTACCATTTGTGTTTCTGTTTGCATTCGTGTTACTATTTGCATTTTTGTTACCACTTTTGTTACCATTTGCATTTCCATTGCCGTTAGCATTTGCATTACAGTTTGCATTACCATTTCTGTTTTCATTTACATTTGCGGTTGCATTTCTCTTACCGATTGCATTATCGTTTCTGTTTGCATCACCGTGTGTGTTACCATTTGCACTTGCATTTGCGTTACCGTTAGCATTACTATTTTCTTTTACCTCACTGTTGCTATCACTGTTTGCTTTAACATTACCATTTGTGTTTTTGCGTTTGCGTACTGAAGTGCAAAACACTATGTTTTTGCTATTTTTCTGTACTGTCTTCTGTGACTCATAGCGCAGCCAGTGTGTGGTTGATAGAGGTAAAACTTGCCACAATGAAAGACCTTTGTTCATGGAACATGCTAGTTTTTGTTTGATGAAACATTTTTGTTCCGTCTCAGAGTTATTGCCATTTGAAATTGGCCCTCTTCATGTTTACAGAGTTTTTGACTGCCAGGTCTGCCATTTTAGCGCATTTTCGGCAGCAATTTCCACCATTTTGTGGTGGAAGACCTCTTAAAAGTGCAGTAATGGAAAAAATAAACATCTCTGTAATGGTTTGGTCTGTTAACATGAAATTTGGAGAGTGATGAGTAGATTTCCTGGAGATGTGAATAATGCGGTTTATATGTTGGAAAAATAATTTGCTGCAGAGCTACTGTATGATGCAGTTATTGTTTTGCACATAGTGTTCTGCATGGTGCTACTGGCTTGAAATTTATAGCATAGGTAGCTCTAGTGGTACAGAGGTGCCTTACAGTGGTTTGGTGTATAAAATATTAACAAGTGCGTAATTATGCCAATCCAGTGAATGAACATTTGGTTCATTACGCTTCAATAACTTCTAAACTGTGTGTTCAATTTGCTTGGCATTTTTAATGTGCAAAGATTTATAATAGATCTTTGACTGTGACAATTTGTGGATTGCTGGCATGTACAGTATGGTTGTTGAATTATGCATGTTACGTTGTTTGCTCTTGGTGCTGTGTGACGATTGAACATATGTGCATACAATTCTGGACACACAGTGTGCTATGGTACATGTTTTCTTTTAACAATTTTTGGTTGCATCGGATATATGGTTCTTGTGTAGTGAAGTGGCAAAAATTTTATTTTTGGCACTCCTGTGCAGTTTTCCCGGCATGATGCTATGCAACTGCTGAACAGATTCAGATAACATTTGTTAGACATGTTGTGGTATGGTACATGTCTTCATTTACCAATTTTCATTTCAGTCGGTCATACAGTTTTTGTGTAGTAAAGTGACACAAATTCACATGGTGGGGCCCCACGCTCCCACCACCACATTCCTTTCACTATTTATAGTGCACATTCTCAAAAAGAAGGAAAATTCATGGCAAAAAAACTCTGTTTAATGCATCAGTTAGGGTTGTTCCACAGTGTCAAAATCAAGGAAGTTCAGTGTTAGGGTTTCCATCCCTTGCACACCACACCCACCCTGCCCCCACCATCAGGCATTGGGGTATGCATTGGGGTCATCGATCCTAACTCTCACCCCATTCTCCTATACTGCACCACCCCAGCTTATTTACACATGGAATGGGGTGAGAGTTAGGGATGATGATCTGAATGCACACCCCGATCCCTGTAGGTGGGGGCGGGGTGGGCGTGTGGTACAAGGTGTGGCAACCCTAACACCGAATTTCCTCATTTTTGTTGCTGTGAAACAACCCAAACTGATGCACTAAACAGAGATTTTTGACATATGTGTGTGTGTATATATATATATATATATATATATATATACACACTACTGTATACTATTTGTAAGTCTAAACAATAAAAATAACATATTGGCCATAGAAAAAGGATTTTTTCCTTTTGAGAAAGGATAACCCCCATACGAGAAAGGATCCTTTTTTAAATGGACCAAATCCTTTTACATTCCAAGCAACTATCCAAAAGACTGTGCTGAGCATGCTCAGAACAGCATTTTAAAAAGTAATAACTTTAGAATAGATTAATATTTTCTCACAAAACCAGCAAAAGTCATGTTTGTGGGCCAATACCTTCATACACTGAAAAGTTCAGGCCAAAATTCCAAACTGTCTGGGTGCAAGGTGATTACAAAAAAACAGCAGAAACTGCAAGTTTTAATGTGTGTTTTTTTTTTTTTTTGCTATCTGCATCTTGAAATCTGCACATTTCACCAGAACAAATCTTGGCATATCAATAGATCTGCCCCCTGAGACCACGCATGCTGCATCTTGTGCAGATCTGTTGAACGTACAAAACATTCTTATCACACCACATTGGACACAAATAAAACTCTCCACCTTTGATAAAGGTCATGTTTTGGGTGAAACGTGAGGAGTTTTATCTGTGTCTGCACTATGCACTTTGTATTGTGTACTTGTTTTTTATCACTGTTTTTGGAAGCTCAAAAGTAAATTTGTGATATTAGTAACATCATCTGTTTGGAGAGTTTTATTTGTGTCCAGTGTGGTGTGCCGAGACTGTTTTCTATGTTCATTGAATTGTCTCTGAGCTGCCCTAGTGAGATTCGGCAGAATGGTATGGACAGTGCTCCATTCTTCCTCCGTCTGGTGATGTGTGTTGAGAGAGAAGCCTTGAGCAGGTTTCCTATACAGGGTGTTTTTTTTCTGAGGAGTGTCTTCTTTCCCAGGAGGCAAGTTTGGTATTTGATCCTGTCTTTTAGGTTAAGCCAGTTTGTACGCTTATACAGGGTGCAAGTATGAGTGTAGTTATCTGCACACAGAGTGAGGTGCCATGCCTTATTGAGTGCAATTTGGACCCTTTTGAGCACAGTATCAGTAGCAACTCCATAGATCACCAGCCTGTAGTCTATTGTGGAGAATTTGGAGCTGTAGACTGAGATTCGAAGTGCTTCCGGGGTGAGGGATTTCTTATGCCTATACAGAACCCCAATCTTTGTGTTTACCACTCTGGCAAGGGAGTCTATGTGGTGTGCATAAGTAAGAGAGTCATTAATGGTGACTCCAAGGTACTTGAACAAGTGCACCTGCTCAATCTGCTCACCAGCCTTATTGGTGATTATGAGGGGAGCATGCTTGTGTTTGTTGTAGGGGCTGGATTGTAGCATGGTCTTGGTTTTCTTGTAATTTAGTAGCAGCTTTTGTCTACTAAAGCAGTCGTCGAGTTTATTGAAAGAGTTCTGTAGTTCTGTTTGTAGGGCAACCTGAGAGGTGCTACTGCTCAGCAGCACGGCATCATCCGCATACAGAATAAGTTTGGTATCACAGGCTGTAGGTAGGTCATTTACAAAGAGGCTGAAAAGCAGGGGCCCTAGAATTGATCCTTGAGGGACTCCTAGGAGTACATCTCTGGAGCTGGATAACATCTGTCCGATTTTGACTCGCTGGTTCCTGTGTGTTAGGTAGTCATTGAACCAATTCACAGAGTTAGGTGCCACGCCCAATCTTTGGAGCTGGAGTACTAGTAGAAGGTGGTTGATGGTGTCAAAAGCTTTGGTGAGGTCTATGAAGATGGACCCCACCAATTTGCCTTCATCCAGGGCCTTGTGTGCATAGTCAGTGTATTCCAGCAGTGCCGTGGTGGTACTGTGTTTTTTGACTGAAACTATGTTGGTTTGGGCAGAGCAGATTGTACTTATTGAGGTATTCTGTGAGTTGACTTACCATGATTTTTTCCAAAGCTTTGGATAGTGGGAAGAGGATAGATATTGGCCTGTAGTTTGACACCAGCGCCTTGTCAACATTCTTATGCACTGGAGTTACCAGGGCTTGCTTCCATACCTCCAGAAATTGAGATAGGGCCAAGGATTTATTAAATAGCATTGTTATGGGCATGATAAGAACATCAAGGGTGAGAGATAGTAACTTCATGTCTAGTCCATCACTCCCCAATCTGGTTTTGCCTAGGACTTTCCTGACCATCGTTAGGGCCTCCTTCACCATCACTTTCTTAAAGTAGAAGGCTGGGTGGTTAGTTAGGAGCAGGTTGGCACAACCTTGGTCCTCCACAGGCAGTAGGTAGTCAGGAGGCAGCACTGAGGACAGGTCTGTAAAGGCCTGGTTAAAGGCATCAGCAATGGCTAGCAGATCTGAGGAGGATGAGTTATTAATGTTGAGCATCTTAGGGTGCTGCTTTTGATTTTTATCAAGGATGTTCTTGATGTTGTTCCAAAACCTCTTTCCATCTCCCCATGCGTTGTTAAGCTGGGTCTTATGGAAATTGGCTTTGGCGAGCCTGATAAGTTTGGTGCACCAATTTCTAGCCATTTTGTAGCACTGTAGGTCATGCTTGCTGCCTGAGTTTAAGGCTTTTTCCCAGAGGCAGTCCCTCTCCTTTAGGAGGGAGAGGAGCTTGCTATTAATCCAGCCATTAACCTCACCCTGAATTTTCCATTTTGTGTATGATGCATAGATATCACAGATGGAATTGAAGCCCTCAGTGAAAAAACTAAGGGCCTGGTCCAGTGTAGGTGTCTTGCAGATGGGGGACCAGTTGTAGGCAGACAGGGCCAATTTGAGGGATCCAAGTTTGCCTTTATGCAGAACCCTGCTCTCGATGAGGCAGGGTGGGCTTTTCACAAGTTTAGTGGTCCATATAAAGGAGATTGGGGAGTGGTCACTCAGCAAGTCCGGGAGAACACTGAGTTCAGAGAATTGAGTCGGTGAGCTAGCAAAGACCCAGTCAACGAGGGTGCTGGTACTGGCCTTCTAGTTCTGCCTGGTGGGATGAGTTATGAGTTGCATGAGATTGTGCTAAGTCTTAAAGATATATAAATATTTATAACTTATGAGTAGGTCTATAGTTCTTATGAGTAGGATTGTGGTTTCCAGTTAGTACTGTAGTTGGCTGTCTTATGTTGCATGCAAGGACATTTGGGATAAAAATTTCTGTTAGAGGCTGGGCTAGGATTAGTTCATTCTACTTGCTGTAGGGAGAGTTAGTGTGGCGAGGCTGTATAGGTAGTGAGGACCATGGGTAGGATTATAGGGTAAAATGGTTGTGGGGCAGCAATGCGGATGAACATACTGTAAAGGCTGGGAGGGTCCCCAATATGCCACAGGCTAAGGAGGCTCAAGGAAGAGGTTCAGTGGCTTGGCAGGGAGCTGAGGAGGTTGAGGGATATGGGGAGGATAGCATCAGTAGGAAGGCTGACATCTGAGAGTATTGTGGGGGCACCACAGAGAAGGAACAGTGGATCAAGGGAGAGATCAGGGAGGGGGAAAACTAGACAGGAAGCCAGCTGATGAAGGGCAGACTCTAGTAGGACCCAGAAAAAGAGGAGCAGCAGTAGGCAGGAGGGAGGAGAAAACACATAGTAAGGCAAAGGGGGTAGGGAACATATTTGCTTTACTAGTAACACATGGGAAAGAGGACGCTTGAGGAGATTGCACAAGGGATAGCACTCAGAAAGAGGAGGGAGTAAGAGGCATTACTAGGGGAGAGATTGAGAAAGGTGTGGCAGGGGAGAGGATAATACTTGGAGAGGTGAGGGGAGAGGGAGAGGGAGATTGGCAGTCAAACAGGGGGTGGGGGAGGGGTCTCAAATGAGAGAGGCAGGGGAAAGACACTGGGGCACATAGTAAAAGCACCATCTTGAGTGGCCCAAGAAATGTGAACCTGGGTGGGGGTGGCTACGGGCACAAGGAAAGAGGTGGGGGATGTACTGGTGTTGTGGGACTCCATACTCAAAGGGATCAGATAGGGCAGCAAGGGGGAGAGGCACAGTTGGATATGGGTGGAGTCCATACCGGGATTAAAGGCAGAGAAGGCAGGACAGACCATCCTAAGGTGCTTAAGGTGGTAGGAGGAAACCACACATTGTGGTACATGTGGGGACAAATGACCTAGTGGGGGAAATGGTGAAGGTAACAAGGGAGAGGATTGAGGAAGTGGGAAGTTTGTGCGAGGAGACAGGGGAGTCTGTGGCCTTCTCTGAGGTGCTTCCAGTACCCTGTACAAGCACAGTGAGAAAGGAGAGGATTAGGGAGTTGAACACATGGTTGGTAGAATGGTGTCAAACTAAGGGGTATGGGGTTGTGGGTGGCTGGGGCAGTACCTGGGATAATAACAATCTGTTTGCAAAGGATAGGCGGCATCGCTGAGTGGTGAGGGGAAGGAGATATTAAAGCAAAGACTAGGGAGGTATATTGCGACAAAGGTGGATTTAAACTAGATGCAGGGGGTGACAAGTGGACAGCAGGTAGGCAGGGATCTGATAGAGTGGAGTCATGGCCTACCCCCCCAGGCTAGCAGAGAAGGACTCGGGGTGGCCAAAAAAGAGGGAGTAGAAAAGAGGAGATGGAGGCCAGTGAAGGGAAGGGGGCAGGATGGAGGGTGATCTTGTTGAATGCAAGAAGCTTAGGAAACAAATCAGCTGAGCAATAGGCACTCTTTGCAGTGTGGAGTGTGGATATTGCAGCTGTTACAGAAACATGGGCAACTGAGCATTGGGGCTGGGATCTGGCAATCCCAGGATACAAATTATACAGGAAGGACCATAAGGAGGGGAAGGGGTGGGGTGGCAGTCTATGTGAAGGACAAGATCAAATGCACAAGGGACGAGGGGGAAGAAAGGAGAACAGAGGCAATCTGGCTGTAGCTCACAGACTCAAGGGGTAGGAAACTGAGGTTTGAGGTGGTATATAGACCACCGTCCCCAGTCTGAGGAACTTGACAGGGAATAGGTGGGACAAATCAGAAAGGTATGTAGAAAAGGGAAGGTGGTCATCGTGGGAGATTTCAACTTGCCAGAGGTTGACTGGAGCATTACGGTCACCTCCAGTGCTAGGGAGCATGTGCTCCTGGACACGATCCAGGAGGGTCTCCTGACACAGTTGATTAGTGTACCTACTAGGCTAAAGAATGCTTTAGATCTGATATTGTCGAATGGGGAGGCAGTAAGTGAAATAAAGGTGGAGGACCCACTATCTAACATTGATCACCAAACAGTGTGGTTTAATATCATGATGCGTGGGGAGCCAGAGAAATCAATTACTCGGGTGGTAAACTTCAGGGGATCCACAACAGAGTATGACAGTATTTCTGTTGAACACCCTGTCAGCGACACCAGCAGGTCGACCGTATTCTGCAGTCAGCTGCCAGTTCGCTATCATTTCCTTTGTTTGCTAAGGGGGGCTTCGCCCCCAAACCCCCCAAGCAGGGGGCTGTGCCCCACGCACCTCCACACTTAAAGATTCTCAACTCCAGTTGGAGCTGATTGTAGGGGGGGTGCAGGACCCCCGATAGACAGCGCCGGGTTCCAGCGGGTCTCCCACCATGGCTAGGTGCTGTAGTCGCTGTGGGGGACCTCACTGGTGAAATGTCACTGCAAGGGGGGTGAAGGAACTTCAGGAGGGCAGACTGTGGGAGGATTCAGGAAGTACTGAAAGGGAAACTGAAGGGCATAATCCAGGAGATGGACATGGAGCAGAAATGAGATATTATTAAACGGGGGATTACAGAGGCAACAGAAGCCTGCACCAAGACACAGAGTAAGAGGAGCAGAGCAAGAAAACCATTCTGGTTGAACAGTGAGGTTGTGGAGATGGTGAGGTCAAAACGAGTGGTACACCAGAGGTATAGGAGGAGGGGGAAGGAATATGCAAGATGGTTCAAGGGAGGTGACCAGAAAAGTGAGAGAAGCCAAGGCCCAGAGGGAGCTGAGAGTAGCACAGGGAATTAATGGGGGGGGACTTTTTCAGATACATCAGGGAGAAAACAAAGTGCAAGGAGACAATAGTGAGGATAAAAAGGGGTGGGGAGTGGACAGAAAAGGGGTAAGAGCAGGCAGAAGCACCAAATGAATAATTTTGCTCAGTGTTCATGGAAGAAAGGGGGGACTGCTACCACCATGGGCTGGAAGGGTAGGACAGAGGAAGAGGAGGTGACAGATGAAAGAATTGAGGCAAGTAGAGTCCTAGAGGGACTGAGGGCACTGAAGATAGACAAGGCACCAGGGCTGGATGGTATCCACCCAGGGTGTTGAGGGAGATTTCGGAGGTGTTGGCGAGGCTGCTGGTGGATCTGTACAGCACCTCACTGGAGTCAGGATGTGTGCCACTGGACTGGAGGATGGCACATATAGTACCATTACACAAGAGTGGGCCAAGGGATGAAATGGGGTAATTATCATCCGGTAAGTCTCACCTCCATAGTGTGCTAACTCATGGAGACGATACTAAAGGAAAGTCTGGTGTCGTTCCTGGAGGACAATGGCCTCCAGGATGTGAGGCAGCATGGGTTCATTTCAGGGAGGTCTTGTCAAGCCAACTTGATACAATATTATGACTGGGTGGCAGATGAGCTGGATAAGGGTCATTCGGTGGAATTTCTTTACTTGGACTTCAGCAAGGCCTTCAATTCAGTGCCTCATGGGTGGCTTGGGGGAAGCTAACTGGTGTAGGGGTAGGTGCAAAAAGTACAAACCGTATTACAAGCTGGCTGAGTGGGGGGCTGCAATGGGTGGTGGTCAGAGGGGAGCTCTCAACTCCAAGGCCGGTGATGAATGGGGTGCCACAGGGCTCTGTGCTGGGGCCAGTATTATTTGGGCTCTTCATATCAGACATTGCACATGGAGGGTGAGCAAGGTAAGTCTGTTCACTGATGACACCAAAATCGGAGAAGTGGTGGATGGAAGGGAAGGATGGAAGCAGCTGCAGGGGGACCTAAGCAAGCTAGAGGAGTGGTCAGAGAGGTGGCAGCTGGGGTTCAATACAAAGAAGTGTAAGGTTATGCACTTTGGAGTGAAGAACCCAGGAAGAAAATATTGGCTGGGGGGGGGTTAAGCTGGGGATCATTGAGAAGGAGAATGACCTAGGGGTAATGATAACAGGGACCATGAACAACACTGCCCAGTGCGGGAGAGCGGCTGCAAAAGCGAACATAATGCTGGGGTGCATAGCAAGGGTGTTTTCATCTAGGTGAAAAGAGGTAATCTTTCCCCTCTACAGGTCGCTGGTAAGGCCACACTTTAAGTATTGTATGCAGTTTTGGAGGCCATACCTAAAGCGTGATATCAGACTACTGGAGGGGGTGCAGAGGAGGGCAACAAAGATGATATGTGGAATGGAGGGGAAAGACTATGAAAGCAGACAGGAAGACCTGAATATGTACACTCCAGAGGATAGAAGGGATGGGGGACATGACAGAGACATTCAAGTATCTGAGGGGCGTCAATAAGGATGAGGCAGATGGGGTCCTTAAGCTAAGGAGGGGGAGGGACACCAGGGGGCATGGGCTAACAATAGACGGGAAATATTTAGGAGGGAAATGAGAAGACGCTATTTCACAGAGAGGGTGGTAGCAAAATGGAATGCACTACCAGAATGAGTGGTATCGTGTAAATCTGTGAACAGCTTCAAAATGGCATGGGACAGGGAACAGGGGAGAGTGAGAGTGAGAAAGGTGGGGTGGCAGTGGAATGACAAAGTAGGGATGGGGCAGCTGCAAACTAGGGGTGCTAGCTGCACACTCAAGCAGACTTAGATAGACTGGATGGTCTGTTTCTGCATTCATATGTTCGTATGTTCATATATATATGTGTGTGTGTGTGTGTGTGTGTGTGTGTGTGTGTGTGTGTGTGTGTTTGTGTATGTGTGTAAGTAATAAGCCATGACAAGGTGTGTATTAAAGGATTTGAATGCACACCCCAAGGGCATGCTAAGGCACGAGGCCAAAGGCTGAGTGTCCTTACACTCCTATGAAGTGCATTAAAATCCTGTAATGCACACCCTGGAGTGGCTTATCACACTTATAAAATAGGCCACCATCATAAAAATTGTGTTTGATTTACTCTGATAGGGATTGAAACTTATTTACTATTTTCAAAAGATTGTACAATACATTACCTCTAAAACATCTAAAAACTGAAAAAATAGTCCCTGTTAATGCATAAAATAGCATATCTAAGCAATACGTTAACTAGTATAGTACTTTGCAGTAAAAGTATTTATTAGTAGAGTTGGCTGAAAATAAATATATTCTCTGTAGCATAAATTTTATCATGTAAATGCACTGTAACATCTGTACATTTGTAAAACATAAGCAGTGTTGAAAACGTAATTTTCATCACACTTTAGTTATATAGTTTCATTGAAGGCAACCTCTTTATTTTTGTATTTCACTTATGTGTTGTGGTCTAGTACATAAGAGAAAAACTGC
Source organism: Neoceratodus forsteri (assembly GCA_016271365.2). Taxonomy (NCBI): domain Eukaryota; kingdom Metazoa; phylum Chordata; order Ceratodontiformes; family Ceratodontidae; genus Neoceratodus; species Neoceratodus forsteri. Next base: position 112,841,868 of record JADMNL010000033.1, read on the forward strand.
TATAAGATTGAGGTGAAAGGATAGTAAGAAAAAAAAACTGACAAGTTGCCTTTTTTTGGTGGGGAAGGGGGATAGATTTCACCTGAAAACACCTATATATGATTTAAATGTATATGCTTTTATAAACAACAGCAATGTATTTGAGCAGTTTGGGTCTGCCTCTGCCTATGTAACTGCATTTTCCCACCCTTTCTCTTTGTTTGTAAAATATTTATGTATTGCCTACTTTCTTCGTCCCGTTTTTTTTCTTCTGTTTTTCCCACATTCAAGACATAGAGGCCCAGATATTCAAAAGGGTTGCGCCATGCGCAACAGGGTTGCGCGTGAGCAACTCCAAAAATGCGCCATTCTGCAATATTCAGAAGGGGCCAGTTGCGCCACCGAAAACATGCTGAGCAACAGCGCGTGGAAGTAGAAGGCATGCGCAACTGGAGAGGCGGGTCCCATGCAAAGTGCGCAATGCGATATCCGAACACACTTGTGCAATGCGTAAGAGTGGCTTAGCTGGAAGTTGCAGTAGTACCGATTTGAGCCAAAATAAAAGGCTATGGAAGGCGCAAGAACTCTAGCAGGCCGCAAACTGGGGGAGAGAGACAGAGAGAGAGAGAGAGAGAGAGAGACAGAGCTGGAAGGGCAGAGAGGGACAGTGGGTCCAGGAGGACAGAGAGGCCAGTGGGGGGTGCCCGGTGCAGTGGAAGCAGCAGTGGGGGCAGCGAGGGTAACACAGGAACAGCAGCCGGGGCAGAAGCCAGGGAGATGGACAGTGTCAGCTTCCACATGGAAGCTGTAATGAGGTGAGACACCATGGTGCAGAGGACGTGGCCGCGGAGGGGCCGTCGGTAGTAGCTGCCCGACAGGCGGTATCGCGCCCGCATCAGCTTCGAGCTGTACACAGACGTCGAGATTGTGGCCCGGTAACGCCTGAACAGGGCAATACTGAGACGGCTCTGCGAGCTGTGCAGTGATGTGATGCAGGCACCCTCACGACGGAGTCATGCTCTGTCCGTGGAGACCAAGGTGACAGCCTGCATGTGCCTGCTCACCACGGGCACCTTCCAGAGGCCGACAGGGGACACCACAGGCATTACACAGTCGGTCATGTCACGCATCCTCACCCAATTCCTCAGCGCACTGCTGCCTCATGCTGCGGAGCACATCCATTTCCCCAGCACCGCGGCAGAGCGTACAACAAACATGCAGGAGTTCCACAGGGTAGCACATATGCCTGGCATGCTAGGGGCCATAGACTGCACCCATGTGGCCATTCGCACACCACCTGACCCCGACGGCCAGGCTTATTGGAACCGAAAGGGCTTTTCCAGTGTCAACTGCCAGGTGGTGTGTGATGCCACTGGGCGCATTATCAATGTCTGTGCCACACACCCTGGCGGAGCACATGATGCCTTCATATAGCACCAGTCTGCACTGTGCCATCGATTCGAGAGTGGGAACATCCCCACGGGTCATCTAGTGGGTGAGTACACATGTATGGAATGCAAACTCTGTGGGTGGAATGACACAGGTGCCATGGTAGTGGCACACAAGGATATGGGCAATATGGACCTGACATGACACTGATCTCCACTATCTCCACACAGGTGACTGTGGATACCCTCCGTCCCTGGCTGCTCACACCATACCGCGCCACGACCCCAGCGCAGCTAGGTTTCAATGAGGCACATGCCGCTAACACGTAACATCATAGAGCGGGTGTTTGGGATGCTCAAGGCACGCTTCCGATGCCTGGACACCTCCAGTGAGCCCTACAGTACAGCCCCAAAGGCCTGTGGGATATTCCTGGCCTGTTGCATCCCTGCACAACATGGCCAAAGACCATGGGATAGCCGTACAGGTCCAAGAGGGGACAGCGATGGGAGCGCCAGTGGCGCCGGTGATGTGGTGATGAGCAGCCCCTAGGATGGAGGGCCCCAGATGACCGGCAGGCCCAGCTGCACCGGGACACCATTGCAGAAGAACACTCGCCCAACACAGGTAAGTCAAGGGGACATGTGCAGGCAACACTGTCCATGCGCAAACCACAGGCACACAGGGGAACACACTGCTGCATGAAGGTCAGGAGTTGAAGGTTCCAGGCATACCACCACCATCAGAGAGGGGTGAGCACTCTATGGAACACACACACACCAGGCAGCATACATGGGCAGCAGCACAGCATCTGCGGAAATGACATTGCCAACACAACACCACCAACCACCCCCACCACCTGGACTGTCCATGTACGTGTATCAGGACCTGGGCACCCTTGCACCTTAGTGTACAGTGCAATGCAGGCATCATCATGCACACGCACCTGTGGACAGCAGTTGGGAGAGTGTGCAGGTGGTCCGTGTGTCAGCTTGGTGAGCAGAGCACCCAGCAGTGCACTGCCCACCATGACACACATTGCACACAGGGCAGCATCAGACAGGGCCTGCACTGGGGACAGTTCAGTCAGGTAGCACTGTCCCACGGCCACCACGGATGCGCGGGCAGCCCCGCCATGGCCCAGCAGCACTGGCAGGCTGAGCAGGGTTACATCGGGTGGCGCGCTTGGTGCACCACCAGGGTCCCACTGCGCGAACGCCGACCTGGCCCCGCACAGGGTCTGCATCCCGCCAAACAACTTGCACCAGGGTGCTCGGATGCCCACAGCAGAACCCGGCGCGACAGGCCTGGTGTCGCATGATGCTGGGAATGGGGAGTGGAGAACGCACTGTGTGGGTGTGTGGTACAGGGCACCTGACAGTGTGTGGCCACGCGCCCGCGACAGAGACCACTGCCTGGGTCAGCCTGTCAATGGCAGCGGTCACATCCGTCCGCATAAGGACCAGCTCGGCTCGGTCCCGAGCACACTCCCTGTATGCCACTCCACGGACACAGACAGTGCCTCCACGGACCTTGCAACCCGCCCTGCAGCTGTACCAAGTCCTGCAGCAGGTGGGTGTCGCGTCTCAATGGGTACTGTGCCCCAATGGCATCGTGACTCCCAGGGTGTGGATTTGTCCTGGTGCACAGCACCCTTGAGGGTGGGTGCTGTTCACCAGGACCAGGTATAGGTGGATCAAGGGCAGTGGACATGTGCCACTGCTTGACACTGTACCCCCAGACCTGGTGTGAACTGCTGCTGCCGCCCTCCAACTGCTGAGCCCCCAGGTCCACCTGTTCCACCTCCATGCTGACAACAGTGCCAGACACCTGCACAGCCACCAGTGCTGCCCACCGGTGCTGACAGGCGCAGCCTGGGACTGTGCCAGCATGCTGCAGGCCACAGGTGTGAACCAGGAAGGCCCAGGGGCAAGTGCTGGCCTGCCATGTGTCCGTCATGGGACACACACCTATCACTGCCCATTGCAGGCCTGCTATCATCAATGGTGCAGGTGCGTCCACTGCCATAGGCACAGCATGCTGGCATACCTGCATGCCAAACTGCTGGTGACACAGGCTGTGCACCCCTGCACCCGTATCACTGACACCGGAGTTGTTGGCCCAGCGCATGTTGCGTGCAGTGCCTGCAGGCTGGTGGCGGAGGTGGATGGTCCCTCCTCCACGTCCAGCAGGTCTTCCTCACTGTCTGGACCCACCACCACCACGTCTCCTGCAGACGAACAGGATCTGTAACAGAAAGAGAGTACATGTGAGTGCATGTGAACAACAGCCCCCCACAAACATCACCATGTCATACTGCAGTGATGGGCTTCCACCTGTCTGGAATCCTCCTCCTGGTACGCAAGAATGGCACTCGGCTGCATGGCCGCACCAGTGTCTCCTCTGTAGGGGTCAGCTGCAACACCACTGGTGGTCCCCCACCAGTGCCAGCACGTGCCACCCTGAAGGCTGCCACCTTCTCCTTCAGCCTCCTGTGGTCAGTCCCCATCTTCTTCCTGCATTCCTGCACGGAGCGCTGGTGGCTTCCGTGCAGGTTGACGGCCCGAGCTACCCCCTCCCATGCAGCTGCACACTCCTGAGGAGTGCCCCTCCATCCACTCAATAGTGGCTCATCCTCCAGGTAGGCCTGGAAGAGGGCCTCTGTCTCTGCCGTGGTGAAGTTCAGCCTCCTCCTATGCCCGCCGTCCACACCCTCAGCTTGGCTCTGGTCAGTCATGGTGATCTGTATGGGTGGAAGTGGACACCTGTCACTGTGCAGTCGACAGCATTTCCCCATGAGCATAGCTGCCAGCCCGGGGGGGGTGCAGAAGCCCCCCCCATTTCCTCTCTGCATGGCAGATACTGATAGAAAGGGTGGCCTTTGTCCCTTTCTAAGTGCCCTTTTCATGCTCAGCCCCCTCAGCCTTTATCATCCTCCAGCACCCCTGCCCATGAGCATTGTCCTGAACATCACACAGCATGCAACTCACCTCTCACCTGCAGTAACCAAATCTGGCCAGCACAACCCACTGTCGCATTTTTATAGCGCAACACATGCAAATGAGGTGTGGCGCTACTTTAATGACATGCTAATCGCGCCACTGCGCCTTTGAATGGCTGATCGAATGATTTGCATATGATGGCTGAATATCGCGTATTTGCGCTTTGCGCAATACGGAAGGTCCGGCTGAGCCAATGGTGCATGTTTGTGGCTGCGTGCTACACTGCATTGCGCATGCCCAGACAGCTTATGCATGCGTCTATCGTGCTGCAGACCTGCTGAGCGCGATAGGTGATTCAGGCCATGGCCACCATTGTGCCAGTGGCGCTACAGCACTGGGCACTATATGGCGCTGTGGCACTACTGCGCGATAGTCCACTGTGGCACTGGTGCTCAGCTTGGCAGTTGTGCAGGATGCCTATATGTCCTATGGCGCTGTGTGTAGCCTTGCGTCATTGCCGTTACCTTGTGTATGCCCTCTGACCCCTGGCGCTGTTGGCATGCCATGTGTACGTCCCTATTGCGTGTCTGGTGACAGCACCATGTAAAGTGACGGCGCTGTTCGAACAGCACGATTGGAGCCTGTGGTGGTCTATTGCGCAACAACTCCATCGTGGCGGGTTACGCGAAGGGCGCCATATTGCCTGCTGTAAAGTTGGTGCCATGGCTAGGGAGGAGGCGGTGTCCTGGAGCCAGCTTGAAGTGGCCAACCTGGTGGCCCTGGTGGAGACCCCACTGGGAGGCACTGTATGGTGAGGCCCCCTCACCATGCCTAGGACGCCCGTGTGGCAGCAAGTGGCCACTGACCTGGTGGAGGTCACTGGCGGGGCAGTCTGCTGAGCAGTGCGGCACTGGTACAGTACCTGCCCGGAGGCAGCGGAACTCTTGGACGCCGCTGCATTCATGTGCCAGGCGGGCGTGGTGCCCAGGCCAGGTGAGTGTACCATCTATGCACCTATAATCTCTGTAGGGGTGTGTGTGCTTGGGTGGCTGTGCATAGGTGTGTCAGTGTGCAGCTGTGCAATGGATGGTTATGGCTGTGTGGGCAGGCACTCTCACTGGGGCAGGGGGCACTCTGCTTTTGAGTCACACTGATGTTTGTCTCAACATATGTCTCCCACAGGCCGGATTGTGAGGACACAGGGCCAGGGTGACGTGGCCATGCCAGGGCCCCGGTGCCGGGGGGGGTGTTGTGCCCCAACAGCAGCAGCAGCAGCAGCAGCGTCAGACCCAGCTGCTGGAGGAGTGTGAGTATCATTACTTCATGGATGCTATTGCATGCTGGGGGGGAAAGACCACCAGCCATGCGGGACACAACCAATGGGGAGGTCATAATTCCACTATACAAAACACTAGTGAGTCCCCACACTGGAGTACAGTGTACAGTTCCGGAAACCATACCTACGTATGGACATGGACTGGGTGGAGAGGGTTCAGAGGAGGCGACATGGATGGTGCATGGATTGCATCACAAGTCCTATGCAGACAGGTTGACGGAACTGAACATGTACTCCCTGGAGGGAGGAGGGTGTGGGATATGATGGGGACATACAAGTATCTTACAGGGGAACAGAGTGCAGGAAAACAATATTTTTAAGCATAAAGGATGTTCCAGGACTAGAGGGCATGGGATGAAGTTGGAGGGGGCGATTCAGAGGAAACATGAGAAAGTATTTCTCACAGAATGGGTGGTGGACAAGTGGAACACCCTGCCAGAGGAAGTGGTGGGGCTGACTTGGTCAGGATTTAAGAACATGGGTTAGCCATAAAGGAATTCTGGAGGTCAGGGTAAGGGGAACGGACTTATAGGACAACAGAGTGAACTTACAAGGTCAAATGGACAGACTGGGTGTCCCATAGGCCCTTATCTGCCGACACTGTCTATGTATCCATGTATGTAGGCATGACACAGGTGATCTGCATCACAGTGCAGTATCACGGCACGTCTGTGTATGCATCACTGGTGGTCCAGGCATGCACTGGGCACATAGCTGTGTAACTGGCATCGACTACGTTGCCACATCACTTGCCAGCCTAGTTTGTACTGTGATTGACGTGGGCAGTGTGTGTGGCGGTGGTGCGCGTACTGGTGCCGCCTGTTTGTGATGGCCATGTGCATGTTCACTGTGGGTGGGTGCATGCCATCACAGGTGTGGGACATTGGGCTATATGGCTTGCAGGTTGGGTGGTGTTCAGGGTTGTGGTCAGTCACAGCCATTGACTGTGTTCCCATTTTCCTAGGCCTCGAGGTTCTCCGGGGGATTCGGCATGACATTCGGGGCCTGACACAGGTGGCCATTGAGAACCAGGCCATCCTTCAGTCAATCAGGCGCCATGGCCTGCGGAGGGAGCGTCACTGGACAGTGCAGCACCAGGCAGAGGATGACCAGCCAGCTGGGCCTTAGGGGCACATCCCCTTTCACTTCTCCCATCCCTACCATCCTGCCTTCCTCTCCCAGTTGTTCATCCCTACCCTTGAACACCTACCTTGTACCCATCCCCCTTGTAAATAGTTGTTGTTTATGGTTTTGGTTATTTAGTATTTGAAACTTTAAATATACCTTTATATTTTGATATGAATACTGTGTTGGTCTCTGATTTGCAGCTGGCTATGGGTGCTCAGTTGCAGTGGTGTGCATGCCATCTGGGGTGGTATGGTCCTGTGTGTGTGTGTGTGTGTGTGTGTGTGTGTGTGTGTGGGGAGGTATCTCCAGCATGGAATTGACTTTCTGTTGGTCTTGCCATCTGCTGCCACCCACTGCTGGGTGCACAGGGTGGGTCTGGCCTGTATGCTTCTCTGCAGCACGGGTTGACGTGTGCCAGGGGGATGCAGGTGTTTCCTGCAGTGCCAGTCACTGCACATGGGTGGTGTCTTGGTCATGGTGCAGGTGTGCTGTGCATAAGGGGATGATGTGCACTGTGGTTGTCAACCCCTGTGTGTGGCACTCTCTGCCTGCCAGTGGTTGTGCTGGGTGTCAGGGCTCTGCTATGCTTTGTTGGCTTGTCCCCATGGGCAGGATCATCCGTCCCACCCCAGTGATGCTGTGCTTGGGGTGTGCCGGTGGTGTGGGTTCTGCAGTGTGTTCCTGTGCCCATGTGTGGCATGGCTGGCAGTGGGCCCCAGCCTGCCTCCCTGGATGTGCAGTTCCATTGCTCTGGGGGGGGCTGTGCTTGCGCCATGGCAGCTCTGGAATGCTCAGCTGAGCTTCCATGGTTGCGCCATAGCGCAACATTTTGGCTCAGCTTCTCCTTCCTGGTTGCGCGATGGTGCAGTATGTGCGATATTCAGACGTTGGTTGCTTGCGCTATTTGCTCTGCTCCATGTTTGAATATCGCACCTGTTGCGCATTTGCGCAACTGGTTTGCGCTTGCTCCTACTGTTGCGCCAGTTTTGAGCGCAGTTTGAATATCCAGGCCAGAATGTTTATCATGGAATGTTTGCCATGCAATACAGGGATTCAAAATGCTGCTCCATTCCACTAGTAGAATGTTACTTTTCTAACATACTGTACACACAGACAACAAATGCCTGTTTTAGAGCCAAGAACTGGATTATCTCACTATCAGGGCAAGATGCAAAGATTTCCCAGTTGAGCAGATAAAGACAGAAGGGGAATTTTCACTGTTAGTAAAGAAACAGTTGTAATGAAAACTATAAAGAATATTTAATGTTTTTAATTTGTTTATGTGTGTAAGGACAGTGTGATGATCAAAGAAAAAACATTTAGTTAATTTTTTTTTTTTTTTATTTAAGGTAGTTTTATTTTTAGAGTACAGCTGAAGGTTTTTGCAGAATAAAGGTAGCAGCCATGTTTGTGATGGAAGATCTTTTCAGGTTGCAGAGGGACTGATGGACAATAGCTTTGGTTGTAGGAGGACTGATTTGCTCATTGTGTGTTGTGATTTAGGACCAGGGTGACTGTGTGTATATAGAGAGATTTAATATACAGTCAGCTGATGTCTCTTGGCCAATGAGATTTCTAGTTTTTTTCTTGCCATTTTATAAGTATAACTGCATCAGTTAGGGTTGAAGTGACAAAAGTAGGGAAATGAGGTGTTAGGGTTGAGACCCTAAACCCCCCACCCTACCACCCCACCCCCACCCTTCACAGACCAACAGGACATGTGTGTGCCTTGGGGCCATTGAGCCTAGCTATCACCCCATTCCATGTGCAAGAATATTGATATGGTAGAGTATAGGAGAATGGGGTGAGAGTTAGACCTGATGACCCCAATTCACACACCATGGCCTTTTGGTCTGTGGAGGCTGGTGATGGTGTTGGGTGGTAGGGTGGGGGGTTTAGGGTATTAACCCTAATGCCTCATTTCTCTACTTTTGTTGCTTCAGCCCTAACTGATGCACTAACAAAGATTTTTTGCAATGAATATCCTAATATTTGGAGAATGTGTAATCTTACTCTTATATAGTTTTGGGAGGGCCCTGTGTGCCCGTTATTGTATAAGGGATGGCCCAGCAGTCCCATTACTGCATAATGTTATCCATATGTGGGATCTCATACCTACCTATAATTATAGAGATGTAATGCAGGCCTAGACATAGTCCAAGTAACCCCTGTGCTGCAAATGGTGCAATATCTCAGTAACCGTAACAGCCTTGGAAATAATTCCACTGCAGTTGTAATCCTGAACTAGTAACCAGCACACTTGCTTAGAAAAGGTGTAGTAAGCTGTGTTTAGTGGGACACCCTCTTTTTTACGCTGTAAATTTCAAGTAAAAAGTCTTTACCGTTTCTTAGTAGTAAACTGGCAATGTTTTTAAAATCCTTGTTCATGGGGAGGATCAAGATGGCGGACTAAGAGGATGCAAATTCATTCTCTCTTTATTACATTGGCAAGAAAGCATGGCGTTTTAAATAACCTAAGTAGTTCTTATCTGTATCAACCTTGATTGGTACCTTTACTGACTTTGGTTTACTTCAGATGGATTTGAAAGTGAAGGGTTAAGGTAGAGTTCATGGCTTTATATCACCGAAGTTGGTTCCGCTGGATCAACAGTGTCTTTCTGAGTGGCATAGCCTGGAGAATGGTGGCAATGCTAGTAGTACACCGACTACCCCGCAGGCAGTGACTAAGCTTCCTCTCTCCCCTTCAACCTCAGAGTTTGTCCCGGCAGAGATTCAGAAGCAGGCTTGCCCCATAGATGGTCAAAACCAAGAAAGTCTACAGCAAAACCTGGACTATAATCAGCTCTTTACCTATACTACTTCCTCTTCTGAAAATGCTGGAATCATGCTGGAAACTCTCAGTAGGTCACTGGACAGGTTCCTTACCTGGATGGAGCAAAGTGCTCGGAGGTCCGCTGCTTTTCTGAAAAAGATGGAGTTTATCCAATTAGAGGTAAATACTATTAAAAAAGAAGCTGATTTGGTAAAAGAAATGATTATACAACACACAAACTCCATTACAAAGCAAGAGTCTAAAATCATAACACTGGAGGCAAACTGTGGTAGTTTAATAAAAGAGAACCACTATATAAGTCGGAAACTGGAATCAAATGAAAATATTGTGCGCTATAAAAATATTCGCATATTGGGTATTCCAGATAAATTTAATGAGACTTTTCAAGATGTTAGGGAACTTGTTAAAGACATTCTAGTTACTACTTTTGACCTGCCTCCAGAGCACCCATCCCTTACAGCTAAAGCTTACAGGGTACCCAGGAAAAATGAAAAAGTTTCAGATATAACCAAATCTACTATATTGGCGACTTTCAGATTTGAGTCTGATAGAGATTTTATATTCAAGCTGGCCAACTTAAGGCATTCACTTGCATATCATGAGAACAAATATTTCATCTACCCTGACTATTGTTTTGCTACGCAACATGATGCAGAAAGTTCTTGAGTTACCTATAGGAGGTGTTGAAAATGGGAGTGCAGTTTTTTCTATTACCACCTGCAATAGTTAAAGTCAACAAGGATCAGAATACCCATATATTTTTTGATATGGACCAGTTAGTGGCCTTCTTGAGGGCTAATTACTTGACACAGGACATGGGGGAGTCTCCGACATCCTCTGAGAGAGATTTCCTGGAGAACATGAATAATATTGAAGTATAAGATGATTTAAAGATGACAGCTGGTCTATTATTTTCTTGATTTTTCTTACATGTTAGTATTTCCTGGGCAGGTGACTGTAACCATAGTGAAATGATGGGGGAAGTACTGTATTATGACAAATTTAGATGAAATATATATAATAGTATCCATTAGTTTGCTAGTTAATTTAGAGATTTGGATTATTAGTCCTCCCCCACACGTGAATTGGCCTAGTGGTTATCTGTATATGTATAGAAAAGCTGAAATTTCTTTTTTCATAATGTGTATTTGTCATAAAAAGAATTTTTCTTTCTATGTATATTAAATGTAGAAAAAAATGAATAAATCTATGTTAAAAAAAATCCTTATTCATGAACTGTCAAAATCCCTGTTTGCGAGCTGAATCCCCATTCATGAGGTGTCAAAATCCCAGTTCACGAGCTGATCCCTGTTCATGAAATAGGGCCATCTTGTTATTATCTCATGAATGTGGATTTTGACAGCTCATGAATGGAGACTGGCTCATGAACAGGGATTTTGACAATTCATGAACATGGATTTTGACAGCTCACGAACAAGGATTTTTTTTTTTATAATCCTTGTTCGTGAGCTGTCAAAATCCATGTTCACAAGCTGAAACACTGTTCGTGAGGTGTCAAAATCCCTGTTTGTGAGAAATCCTTCTTTGTGAGATTTGGCCATCTGGTCATCATCTCATGAACAAGAATTTTGACAGCTCACAAACAAGGATTTCTCACGAACAAGGATTTTGACACCTCACAAACATGGATTTTAACAGTTCACGAACAAGGATTATTTTTTATAATCCTTGTTCATGAGCTGTCAAAATCCTTGCTCATGAGCTGACTCCCCATTCGTGAGGCGTCAAAATCCCCACTCATGAGCCAATCCCTGTTCGTGAGATAGGGACATCTGGTTGTCATCTCACGAACAGGAATTTTGAAAGCTCATGAACAGGGATCAGAAGCGAGTCATGAACCAGGACTTTCAAACATACAAAAATGGCAATTTTTTTGACTAAACTAAATGGAATCAAAGCCATGGCTTTGCGGAGGGCATCACCCTGAATAAAACCCATACTTCAGTCTCTACAGAAAACATCCCTGAGGCAAGTTACAACATTTTGTTTCTGAAGAAAATTGAAAATAAGATGGCACTTTGTGAAAAGTGATTTTTAATGCAAACAGGGATTTCCATTTTTGAGCTGTCAAAATCATCATTCATGAGGCCAAATCCTTGTTTGCTACTGTGCTTCGATCCAAAAGACTGAGCTGAGCATGCTCAGAACCCGACATCTCTAAATTGAATAACTTTGGAATGGATTAATATTTTTTCACCAAACCACTGATGTCTTGTTCTTTGGGGCAAACTCTTTCTACCCTGAAATGTTCAGGACCAGATTCTAAACAGTGTGCACACAGCTCAATCAGGAAAAATCAGGAAAAATGGCTGAAAAAAGTGAAAGCCACACATTTTTCACTACGTGCTGTGCAAAATCCACACATTCAATTGAAACAGAACTTGGCATGTTAAGAGCTCTACCCCACGGGACAGCACATACCAAATTATGTGCACATCCATTGAATGATTGCAATGTTATTAAGGTGCACAATTTGGGGTTTAACATTAAACTGCTTACTCAACCCTAACTATAGTGGTGATACAGTGCCACTACAATATATGCCAGCAATAAGACATGATGAGGTGTGGGTTATGTCCTGATAAGAGCATGCCTCAGGTGCATTATGAGGCATGAGGTGCTTGCACCAAGTGCCTTTAGCACCTGGGAAGTGCTCTTATCAGGCCATAACCCACACCTTAGAGTGTCATTTTGTGCTTAAAAAATGGGGAAAGAAATTCTGTATTGTATCTGAAAAATGACATAGGCACAGTTTGGTTTGAACATTTTATTTTTGTAACTTTTGTAAGAGAAAGCAAAACAATAGTTCCTTTTAATATTGAAAAAAAGGATTTTAGAAGTATTTCTCTTAACTCTTTTAGCAATGTTTCTTTTGAAATCAGCTTTTTTCTTAACTGTTTTTTAAACTGTGAAATCAGTGAATAACAATTTGAACAGTAAACATGATTAGAATATGTGAAACTTGTGGAACTAGAGCAGAACTGCTGTTTGGTTTTTACTTTGTATAGTTTATGAACTGAACTTTCTTCATCGTGCAGTTCTGGATGATAAAAGGTCTGTTGGTTGTCTATTGCATGAACGTTTGGAAAACTGAGAGGCTGTCGGCTGTTGGAATCTTGTTTCATCTGTGGTCTTCGCTATTGCTTCCTGTTTCAGGTTGCAGCGTGTTGAGCGAGGTTGCTGTGGTGGAGTTTTGAGGAAGGGGTTTCCGACATGCTGCACTTGTGGATGGTTGTGATTCTGGAGATTTCTGTTTTACATGAATAGTTTCAGGTACGCTTGTTTCTCTGAGGCTGAGAATATTGCTCCACTTTCTGTGATTGTCTGCTGTGGCAGCCCAGTACGATCTGAGGCTGCATTCGTTTTTGTGGCAGATGATGCCCATGATCTGGTGGCTTCAAGTCCTGCTTGTGATAATAATTGTAATGCCGTTGCCCTTGCGCTGTGGTTGGTGCATCAGGTTGAAAGGCAGGCTTCAGTGCTGGTCTTGGGCATGAGGGATGCTAAGTAGTTGATTTCTAGTGTCTCCCTTGTGTACCACATGTTGGCAGTTTCTATGTCTTGTGGCTGGTGTCATCTGGGGTGTAGGTAGAAGGCAGGTGGGTCAGTGGTAGCTTGCTGAGATATTGTTTAAATGAAGCTACTGGACAGAGGGGATTGCCTGGCATGGCATAAATGAATCCTCTATTTTGCTACATGTCTGGCTCTGTGCGCTTGTGATTTTTAGTGCACGCATTGAAAGTTAGTGTGATAAATTCAGTCCCATCATCTACTTTTTTAATTTCAAAATTCTGTGGCTTCAGTTATTGGAGGCTTTCCCTGCCATGTCGTGGCATGCAGAGCTGGATATCCAGCCATACTTTGTACAGTAGCCCTTCTGGTGTGTGGGTGGACAGCACTGGTGATTTTTTTTGTGTCATAAGTTCTGCTGTGGAAATAGGGGGTGATGCTGTGAGGTGTCATTCCCTTGTCTACGATATTATTTGCAAACTGCAGTGAAGAAGTTGTTGGCTGCCGTTAGGTTAGGGTCAGTGTGCAAGTTTATGTTTCGGTTGAGTGGCGGACTGTTTAGGTACAGATTGAGTCCAGCTCATAGTGAAAGTAAGCTTGAGAGGCTGTACTCAGTTCCATCAGTTTGTCGCACTTCTGCATAGAACTTGTGCAGGATTTGACATAATTCTTCTGTGGAGGCTGAACCTAGGTTCTGTGATGATTTGTCTGAGTTGGCACCAGTTTTTAAATACCTGAAGTGCCCATAATGTGGTTTTTTTGAGTGTTTATTTTGTCCTTTTCTTTCTCTAATCTATCTATTTCTTCAGCAGTTAGGTTAAGAGGTTCACTCACCGGCTCATGTTTGCCTTTTCTTTTTTTAGGCCTGTTCCGGTTTGGATTGATGGCTGCTGTCTCCAGGTCCAGTCTGGTGAGTAACATAGAAACATAGTATTTCCTGAAATTGTAGTGTGAAGTTAGTATCTGGTATGTCAGACATCGTGGCTGTTGAGGATTTTTTCTGAAATTCTGCAGTTTAGTTTTTTAAAGCCGAGTCTCAGTTTGTCTGCGTGGCTCGCGTTCAGCGCTTTGCAACTGTGTAAATGGTTCAGATGAGTCAGCTGAGGAGTAGTGGGTTTTGAATTGTGACACCATGGGATCATTGATATGCAGTGTCAGTTTATTTTGATGTAGTGCAGGTTGGCACAATATGGCTCTATAAGGACATGGGCAAGAGTGGTGATTAGCCAATCAGGGAACATGACATTTTTGACCCATTTTATAAACATACTGTATATATATATATATATATATATATATATATATTTATTTTATTTATTTAGTTTTTGTTAACCGGGTAAGTGCACTAGCCAGCAAGTGACTGTTTTCAGGCACGCACCCGGAGTAAAATTACAGAACATAACGATACAGTAAGGATAACGAAAATACATGATGCACAGAAATACAGGAAGATACATATGGCAGGATACAATGCATGACAAAGGAAAATACAAGGCAAAATACATTTCAAGGACATTTTTCATTGAGCGCATACATAAAGTGCATTGAAGGACCTAGGAAAGGGGAGAGGATAGGTGTAGGGGTAAGCCAGAAACAAGATGGAAAATGACAAAAGGGGGAAGGTGAGGAGGTGAGGAAAGGATAGAGGGAAGGATAGAGGGCAAGGCCAAAACAGGGGTGGGCTAAAGAAATGGCTAAGAATATAAGGACAGAGAGGCGGTGGCAGGAATAGGAGGTAGGAGGGAGTAGAGGAGGATGGCCGGGGAGGGAGGAGGGAGTGAGGGTTAAAAGAAAGCCGGCAAATACGGCAGCGGTGATACAAGGTTCCAACCTGTGGCCTAGTCGGTGGAGCCGAAAGACGGCAAGCGGAGAAAGGGTGACAGGGGGTTACAGCAAAAGACGGCAACAGCGGCAAAAGGTAGCAGAATGCGGCTGGGCTGGTGGAACCAATAGACGGCAGGGCAAGGGTGATGATGCCAGTAAGAGGAGGAGAGAAGCGAAAGAGTTACGGTAGTAGCGGAAAAGGTAACAACGCCAAGCCGAGCCAGTGGAACCGAGAGACGGCAGGGCAGGGAAGAAGAGGTCGGTAGGAGGAGGTAAGTTTACGGCAAGTGGAGGTAATAGGGAACAATGCTCAGCTGGGAGGGTGGGACGATCGAACGGGCAGGGGTGACTCAGGAGGAGGTAAAGGCGAGGCAAGCAAGCAGAGAAAGGAAGGGGGAGGCAGAGGGTGGGAAGGAGAGTGCAGGAGATGTGGTCGGAGGGAAGAGAGGAGCAGGGGAGTTGAGTGAAGGAAGGCTGAGAGGTGAGGGGAGAAGAGAACAGGGATCAAGGGGAAGCCAAGTGGTGGCAGGAAGTAAACAACAACTTGTAAGTGGCAAAAGCTAATATTTGGCATACAGTCAAACAGATTCAAGCAGCAATTATAGTAAAACACCACATAAAACAACCATTGGGAAAGGCACAAGTGCTAGCAATAAGGAAGTGGGGAAAACAGGTTAAGAGCAAGGGATCAGGTAGGATCAAAGCAAACACATTTGTCCAAAGCAGTAAGAAAAGTCCTGAGTTTGCCCTAAAAGTTGCATGAGTAGGGACATCCCTTAGTTCCTGAGGCAGCAGGTTCCACAGGTGAGGAGCAGCATAATGGAAGGAGCCCATGCCCTTTTTGTCCGCAGAGGGGATGGATAATAAGGTCTGATCTGCAGATCTAAGGTTCCGTGGGGAATAGCTGGTCTAAGGAGTTCTGTTAGGATAGCAGGTTTGGATGTCCTTATGATGGAATCTGATAGATTGTACAGGTAGTATTGTCTGGTAGAGGAGGGAGAGAGCCAGCCAAGGTCTTGATATAGTTGGCAGTGATGCTGCAGTCAAGGTGCTTTGTTGCATACCTGCATACATTATTGAAGTAGTGTCCCACAGATGCAGTGCAGATTTATTGGCCAAAGACAGAATGGGACAACCATATGTAAGGGTTGGCAACAGTATACCTCTAGCTACTGCCAGTTTAGCAGCAGGGGTAAGGAGGTAGTTAATTTGTGGCAGCCCCTAACTTGCAAATTGACTGACTTGCAAGCATCCTGGATGTGTGTTTTAGGTCCAAGGTTTGGTGAGGTGGATGCCCAGGTAGCGGAAAAGTGACAGGTTCTAGTGGTTCCCATCAATGTCAGGAACAGAGATAGTCGAAGGACATGATCTGAGCTTGTGAGTGGAGCCAAATAGCATGACTTTGGTTTTGTTTGTGTTTAAAACAAGGCGCTGAGAGTTCAGCCAGTGTTGTACCGGTGAAAATCAGCAGTGAGGGCAGCATTCAGTTCCAGAACGTTGTCAGAGTGAGCATAAACAACCAGGTCATCCGCATACAGCAGTGAGTGACCAGTGGTTACCATCTCTGGGAGATTATTTATAATAATGAAAATAGAAGAGGGCCAAGTATGGACCCCTGAGGGACACCAATGTTGATGACAGCACTGTCTGAAATCGCTGAATTAAACTTCACAGCCTGGGTTCTGTTGGTGAGGTAGCTTTTAAACCAGGTAGTTGCTGGAAGAGAAGCCCAAGGTACTGAGGGTAGAGAGTAGTAATGTATGATCAACCAGGTCGAAAGCTTTGGTTAAGCTATATATATATATATATATATATATATATATATATATATATTGCAAAAAACTGCTTTAGTGTTGACATAAGGGTAGAAGAACACAAGGTTTTATGAGTGGGGTGCCACAGCTGTCTTTCTTGGGTCTGATACTGGTCTGTAACTTGGGAGATGCACTTTAACCCTAACAAATGGGTAGTGCTCCCCTTGGAAAATAAATCTGTGGATCTTACAATTTGGATGACATTGTATTAAAAGCTGTCAAGGACAAAAGGGATCTAGGGGTTTTATTCAAACAAAATCTGTCTTTTGGACCAAATAGCTCAGCTGCTATTACTAGAGCTTTCAGAATTTTGGGGTGCATCAAAATAAAATTTATTTTACAATAGTAAGAAAATGTCCTGGATTCTGATTGGTCAGTGAGTGCTTGTTACAGTGAAGTTATTTGAGCACAACCCCACAGCATCAAATCTAAACATACAGATAACCGTATACCAGACTGAATAACAAACCACAGCTGTTCTTACCCAAAAAGTTTGAAGCCTTGCAACTGTAGTACAGAAGCAAAATCTTAGTTTCATATAAAAACCTTATTTACTTACATTGTGGAGGGCAAACATTTTTGTTATGGCTAAAACATTTCATAGTTAGGCAAAGAACGAGTGTCAGAACATCTCCTATATAGTGTGGGAACATCTCTTTTACAGTATCAGTTTTACGGTTTTATTTTTTATGAGGAAACACACCACATATGAATGCACTGCATCATGGGTATGCAAATACCCAATTGCTGGTATTGCATAGGTAAGCAATAAGACATGACGGGGTATGGATTACGGTGTGATAACCGCACTCCTGGGGTATGGTTAGGCACAAGGCCGGAGGCCAAGTGCCAGTTGCCCCAAGGAGTGCAGTTATCACACCGTAATGCACACCCTGGAGTGTCTTATTGTGCATATAAAATAGCTTAACTAAAAAAAAATCACAAGAGGACAGTTTATAAAGTTAAAACATTGAGTTTATTTTAAGCGTGGAAAAAAATAGTTCCCAAAATCGGGCTGCTTGGGCAAAATAACAAAATAAAACTAAACTGTATGTTGCATTTATACCATGCACAAATTAATATATTGGTTACTGTGTGTAGCATGACATTTTTTAACATGCTGTGCTGAGCTGGGGACTGGTTTAAACACAGACAAAATATAAAATGCTGCTGAGCTTCATTTTAAAATTTACTATGGTTGGCTTTTTATTTCTGAGACAGAATTACTTTGCTAATTTGGTAGTTGCTGGGCTAATGCTGAGCTTTTGGCAGTGCAGCATTTTATTTCTTATGATAAGAGGGGGGAGGAGGGGTTTTGGGGTAGCGAACAATGGAGGGCGAATGAGCGGGTACATTGTATTGGGGTAGTGGAAACCAGAAAACGCCCTGGGGTGAAATGGATTCTGAAGCAAGGTCATTCTTGCCTGGTTTCCATACCCAAGGGCACCACTACATTAATGGTACTGGGCAAGCGGTCTGTACCCACACCAGAGACCCATCCAACCTGGTCGGTGTTGTACAATGCCAGATCCATAAGAAATAAGACTGCAGTTGTTGCAGATCTTGTGGAGTCTGTGGATCTGGCTTGCATTACCGAGACCTGGCTGGCCGAAAATGCTGGTCCAGTTTTGGAGGCAGCAGTTCCAGCTGGGTACTCGGTGTTACACCGCCCGAGGCTGAACTGTGGGGGGGGGGTTACGATCTGTTTCAAAACCAAACTGGGCCTCACAAGTATACTAGTTGAGGGGGCTGAGTCCTTCAAGTGTACTGTAGTGGCAGGTGTGGGTTGTAGAACTGTTCTCATTTACCATCCACCAGGTGATGAGAAACATTTTGTACAGGAAGTAGCTGACTTTGTGATTGACATGGCATTTGAATCACCCAGGCTGATGGTCCTGGGAGACTTCAATGCCTGGGTCGATGGCGAACTCTCGCAGTTTGGACAACACTTCCTCCAATTAATGACATCTTTGGGCCTCACACAAGTGGTTACTTCTGCCATTCATAAGAGTGGTCACTCCTTGGGCTTGGTTTTCCTCCTGGGGATTGAGGTCTTTGACGAAACCCATCAGTTGGTCTGATCATTACACTGTGGGGTTCAGTTTTTGCAGCCCCCCCTTGTAGGCCTACTCCTGTGGAGATGGTTAGGTACCGCTCTTTGTGAGATGTTAGCTCTACGGGCCAGGCAGCGGTGCTTGACCTATCAGAGTTTTCTGGAATGAGTGATGATCCAGATGCCTTGGTGTTGGCTTATAATAGGGCCATCTCCTCAGTTCTCGATCAAATCACTCCTGTCCATGTTCATACTCTCCCCCTTCGACCTCAGTCTCCATGGTTTGATAGGACCTTGAGGGAGATGTGGAGACAAGGACAAAGGTTAGAGCATCATTGGCGGAGAACTACCCCTGATGTTGACCATCTTAGACTGATGGAACACTATCAACTCTATCATTATGCAATCTCTTATAAGAAGGCAGAGTTCCTGTCCGGGGAGATTGCGGCTGCTCAGAACCTACCAGCTTAGCTTTTTTGAACTGTTGACAGACTGTGCAACCCAGCCTGTCTTCAGGTTCGGAAAGCCTTTTCACAAATAAAGTGTGACGAGCTTGCTCGCTTCTTTGCAGATAAGGTGGCTGACATCAGGGCAGAGCTCCAGCCTGCTTCCTCTATGGGAGAAGCTACAGATCAGCATTTGGTCACATTCTCTGGTCACTCCTGGAGTTCCTTTGACCGGCCTGAGTTCATTGATGTCATGAGGATTGTCCATAGTATGTGCCCTACTTGCTGTAGTCTGGATCCAGGCCCGACTTCCCTGATAAAGGGTTGTCTTGATATCATCGGCCCTGTCCTTGTACAGATAGTCTGGTGCTCCTTGGATATGGGTGAGTTTCCGAGCTCCCTGAAGGAGGAGGTGGTGACAACCCTCCTGAAGAAAGCTTCCTTGGACCCAGGCTGCTTTGCTAACTACAAACCAATCTCTACTCTTCCCTTCATTGGGAAGATTATTGAGAAAGTAGTGGCTGCACAATTGGAAAACCATTTAACCATCTATGACATCTATGAACCGCTCCAGTCTGGTTTTCGGAAGAGGCATAGTACTGAGACAGCGCTGGTTCGGGTGCTCAATGATCTCCTGATGGCTAGAGATCAGAAGAATCATTCCATCCTTGTTTTCCTTGATCTCTTATCAACCTTTGACACTGTGTACCATGGGGTACTTCTCGCATGCCTGGAGTTCATCTGTGGCCTGTCAGGTACAGTCCTCATTTGGTTTAGATCTTTCCTCACTGACAGAACTCAGAGATTGGTGTTGGGGATAAATTCTTTCTGCCCAGTCTCTCTGTCATGTTGGGTTCCCCAGGGCTCGGTGTTGTCCCTCATGTTGTTCACAGTGTATATGCTGCCCCTCGGAGACATTGGAAGAAGGTATGAGCTGAGGTTTCACTGCTATGCAGATGATACCCAGCTCTACCTATCTTTTGCACCCGACCAGGATAGAGCTTTCTCGGTCTTTAATAGTTGCCTCATTGAAATCCAGTGCTGGATGAATTCAAGCTGGCTAAAGTTGAACTCGGAGAAGGCAGAGGTAATGGTTGTAAACCTGGGTCATAGGGTAGAAGGGATGGGAGTTGGTCTTCCCTCAGGTTTATTTCTGGGAGGTGTCCAGCTCCCTACCTCTGAACAGATGCGGAACCTAGGGGTGAATTTTGACAATGAGCTGACACTTCGTTCACAGGTGTCGGCAGTTGTCAAACTTTCCTTTTACCATCTTAGGAACATCGCCAGGATTAAGCACTTTGTTCCGCCCGTGGATCTGCCAATGTTGATCCACATCTTTGTGTCCTCACGCCTTGATTATTGCAATTCCCTGTATCTGGCTTCCTGGGGTTGATATCCGCCACTTGCAGCTGGTGCAGAACGCTGTGGCCCAGTTACTGATGGGTATGTCTCATGCCTGTCATATTTCGCTGGTGCTGCATGATCTGCACTGGCTGCCAATTCAGTGGCGGATCACCTTTAAAGTTGGTCTTTTGACTTACAAAGCCCTACACGGACAGGGTCCGGACTACTTGAAAGAGGTTTTGGTTCCCTACTGCCCTAAGTGATCTCTCTGCTTGGTGGACAAGGGATTGCTAGAGATTCCGAGGGTTTCTGTAAAATCTTTGGGTGCTCGTGCCTTTATGTATGCTGCTCCGACCCTCTGGAATTCTCTACCCTGTCTGCTTCGTCAGTGTGAGTCCATGGAGGAATTTAAAATGGCCCTGAAGACCTATTTGTGGTCCAAGATTTATTTTAATTAATATTGTGATTTTAGGAGCTCAGATTATTATGTATTGGTTTTATTTATTATATTGTCAGATATTGTAAAGTGCCTTGAATCTAGAAATGTGCAATATAAATAAAGCTTTATTATTATTATATATTTTTGTTCTGCATTTAGCAGAATTTATGCTTTTCTAGGAAATAGCACTGTCTGTAACATGCGCGTGGGTTAAATATTATAGTTAAAAATGTTCTGGTGTGTGTAATGAAGCCACCCACCCTGATCTACACATGTTCTGGATGTTGAATTTATTCAATGAATGGTGGGCTCACAATAGCAACTGACAATGCGGTTTTGTTTTACATTTGTGGAGATTGTGGATGTGCATACTTTCCCCGGTATTTGCCATGCTAGCATGTTTTGGGTAATGGACTAGGAGGTCCGAGTTGCACAAATAGGTGATCGTGAAGTGTGTCCAGTGGCAGGCTTGCATTTGTGGTATACGAATGTACTAAGCTACCGCTGATGCGCCTGCTGCCTGCCGTATGTTCATGGGTAATGCTAGAGGAAGAAGGCATGCTAATGTCAGATGTATTGGGCTTTGAAATGCTGGGCTGCTTTTGGATTTTCACAGTTACAGGTAGAAATGTGCATTTACTCTCCTGTTACTGACTCTAAGTGCAAATATAGAAATGACTGGCGGCCCAGAACAGAGAAAACAAGCATTTGTCAATGCCGAATGTTGATTGCGTTGATCTATTGAGCTTGCTCACTGGCCCTCTGTCACTCACTCGGTCTATTTCTCCCGGTGCTGCAGGCTGCTCTTTTGTACTGGGCTCCTGCCTGCATTAGTACCTTTTTCTGCCCACTAAGAAATCTGCAGCTGTCTCAACAGAGCTCCATTGAGGTGGCTCAAACCCCGTCTCTCACTCGCTCATTCTGTTTCTCCTAGCGCTGCAGGCTGCCCTTTTGTACTTGGCTCCTGCCTCTCTTGGCACCTTTTTCTGCCCACAAAGGAATCTGCAGCAGTCACAATAGAGCTCCGTTGAGCTCGCTCGCTCCCCCTCTTTCACTTGCTCATTCTGTTTCTCCCGCCGCTGCAGGCTGCCCTTTTGTACTGGGCCCCTGCATGCATTGCTGCCTTTTTCTGCCCACAAACAAATCCGCAGCAGTCCCAACAGAGCTCCATTGAGCTTACTCACTCCCTCCACCTCCCTCACTAGCTCGTTCTGTGTCTCCCACTGCTGCAGGCTGCCCTTTTGTACTGGGCTCCTGCCTGTGTTGGTGGCTTTTTCTGCCCACAAAGAAATCTTTCACAGTCCCAACACAGCTCCGTTGAGCTCACTCACTCCACCTCTCTCACTCACTCATTCCATTTCTGCCAGTGCTGCAGGCTGCCCTTTTGTACTGGGCTACTGCCTGCATTGTCGCCTTTTTCTGCCCACAAAGAAATCTGCAACAGTCATGATAGAGCTCTGTTGAGCTCACTCACTCACTCCCACTCTGTCACTCGCTTGTTCTGTTTCTCTTGGTGCTGCAGGCTGCGCTTTTGTACAGGGCTCCTGGCTGCATTGGTACCTTTGTCTGCCCACAAAGAAATCTGCAGCTGTCCCAACTGAGCTCCATTGAGGTCACTCAGTCTCCCTCTCACACTTTCATTCTGTTTGTCCTGGCACTGCATGCTGCTCTTTTGTACGGGGCTCCTGCCTGCATTGGTGCCTTTTTCCGCCCACAAAGAAATCCGCAGCAGTCCTGACAGCACTCCGGTGAGTTCGTTCACTCCCCCTCCCTCACTCGCTCTCTCGTTCTGTTTCTTCCAGTGCTGCAGGCTGCCCTTTAGTACTGGGTTCTTGGTTGGGGCCTTTTTCTACCCACAAGGAAATCCACAGCAGTTCCGACAGAGCTCAGTTGAGCTGGGTCAATCCTCCCTCTCTTGCTCGATCTTAATCTGTCCCAAACACAGATTTCCCACAGTGACCGTGCTATTCTCCGGCAGGAGTGCAAAAACATATTTTAGTTAGGATGTGAAAAATGACAGCTGTACTGTTCATAAGGAGGTGTGAAAAAATGCCAGTCTTGAAAATGTGGCACGAAAATATTACAAATTTGCAAAGTCAGAAGGGTGCGTGGAAACATTTCAACGCACATTTGTAACACAGTCATGTTATGGAGTTTCCTCATCAAATTTTCAACATAGGGATTTTAGGACCTCTGCTCATGAACAGTGGCACTGTCATTTTCTTAATCTGTCCCGAACACTGATTTCCCACAGCGACCTCGTAATTCTGTGCCGGAAGTGCGAAAACACATTTCAGTCAGGATGTGAAAAATGACAGCTGTACTGCTCATAAGTAAGTGTGAAAAAATGTCACTGTTGAAAATCTGGCGTGACAATATTACAAATCTGCAAAGTTACAAGGGTGCATAGAAAGTGCGCAATGCACGCTTGTATCACAGTCATTTGATGGGCTACCATCACCAAATTTTCAACATAGGCATTTTAGGACCTCTGCCCTTGAACAGTTTCACTGTCATTTTCTTAATCTGTTCTGAACAGTGATTTTCCACAGCGACCACTCTATTCTGAGCTGGAAGTGCGAAAACACATTTCGGTAAGGATGGGAAAAATGGCAGCTGTACTGTTCATAAGTAGGTGTGGGAAAATGGCAATGTTGAAAATCTGGAGTGAAAATATAAATTTGCGAAGTTACGAGAGTGCGTGCAAACTGCGCAGTGCATACTCGTAACACAGTCATTTTAAGGAGTATTGTCACCAAAATTTTCAACATAGGCATTTTAGGACCTTTGCTCATGAATAGTGTCACTGTCATTTTCTTAATCTGTCCTGAACACTGATTTCCTACAGCAACCACGCTATTCTGCGCCAGAAGTGCGAAAACACATTTTGGCCAGGATATGAACAATGAGAGCTGTACTGTTCACAAGGAGGTGTGAAAAAATGCCAATGTTGAAAATCTGGTGTGGAAATATTGCAAATTCGTGAAGTTACGAACGTACTTAGCAACTGCACAATGCACGCGAGTAAAACAGTCATTTATTGCATTTTTTCCATCAAATTTGCAACATAGGTATTTTGAGAGCCCACCTCATGAACGCTGGCACTGTTGTTTCAAATAATCAGCCCCGAAAGATGATTGTGGTGACCGCAAAATCACCTTTCGAGGCAGATTAACACCATGGCAGTGCCAGCATTCATGAGGAGGGGGTCCCAAAAACCCCATGTTGAAAATTTGGTGACAGAATTCCCAAAAATTACTGAGATATGCATCAAAGTTGACAAAACCCTATTTATTCCATTTTACAGCTTACCTGCATTTCCTCAGTTCGCGGTCGGCTTTGAAGAGTGCAGACGTGTTCCTGATCCAATGAAGATGATCGCGCCGGGCTCCAGAGGTGAGTATGGGGTGGGGTGTGTGGGGAGGCAGGGTGCGCAGTGGGTTGGCATGGGTTGGGGGGGGGGCAGGAAGACCGCCGAGGGACCATTTCCTTTTTTCACAGGTCAAAAAAAAAAAAAAAGACATTGCGGGACCGTTTTTTGTTTTCAGGGGCATGTGGCACACTAGGGTGGGCCCCAGCATGCCAATGGACTCTTTCTTGGGGTAGCTGTAGCCAATGGGGACTGGGTACCCCATTGGCACACAACAAAGGGAGGGGGCCACATCATGCCGAGGATTGGGCACCCCTTGGCACAAATGTTCTGGGTGTGTGGGGGGCATTATACCAATGGGGAGTGGGCTCCCCCATTGGCACATGAAACTGGGGAGGGGACATAATGCTGATGGGGAGTGGGTTCCCCCGTCAGCAACATCAAAGGGCAGGGCCACTGAAGCTGATGGGGATTAGGGCCACCATCAGCAAACAAAACTGTTGTGGCGGGGTACATGCTGCCAAGAGGGATTGGGCACTCCCTCGGCACTGGGAGTTACTTAATATTGTTTGTGAACACAGCAGCAATCTGCCGCCATGTTGACAAACAATACTGCACTTGGAAACATTCCAACCAGCAATGACGGGTCGCTCCCTCATTGCAGCAAATGGCTGACGCTGCAATGACGAGGCGGCCCCTGATTGTAGTGGCTGAAACTTTTCAAGGTTGTGGCATGCTGGCTGAACTAGTGTCAGCAGCAGCATGCCATGGCATTGGGGAAAGCTGGCCAAGCCTTTACAGGCTGTGGGGGCATTGGCCACAACAGTGCCGCACCTTCACAACTTGCTTCTGAAAACGTGCCGCAATATGTTTCTTGTGCATGCACGCAATCAACATAAAAAATGGTGACATGAAATTGTTTATAAAGTTCTACTTAGAATGCCACTGATGTGAAACTTTAAGCCACTCTACTCTACTCTGCTGTGAGGCTTTTTTTTACTGGGTCTAGTTATTTATAGTGCAACATTTTCCCCTGTTGCACTATAAATATCCAATCAGATTATTGCATTATTTTCAGGTATTTTATAGCACACTATAGTGATAAAAGACAATTGATTATTTGCACACCTATGATGCAGTGCTTTCACGTGGGGAGTGTTTCCTCAAAAAAAAAAAAAATAATTGAATTAAAAAATTTATCTGTAGAGCGGATACTATAAAACAGATGTCCCTACTCATAAAAGTGATGTTCCAACACTTGTTCTCTGCCTAATAGCCATCTACATGTACTCATTTGTGTCCCCACAATATTAACAAATAAGAGCCACTGTATAATAGAGATAATACACTCCAGAGAGTGGGTTGCACAGGGATAACTACAGTTATGGGACGTTGGATGCTCTTGGTCTGCAACTTCATGCCCAACCACCCAGGCATGAGGTTATCCCAGCACAATCCACACCCTGTCATGCATTATTGCTTGATTACCAAACTTAGTGATGTTGTTTTGCCTCTGTATAGATCAGTGGTATGACCACACATGGGATATTGCTCTCAGTTTTGGTCATCCTATCTGGAGAGTGATATACATAACATAGAGAAAATGCAATGGAAACTCACTAAAACTATATATAGAATGGACAAATCAGATTATAAAGACAAGCTGAAAATATTAGGACTGCACAGCTTGGAAAGGAGACAGTTTAGAGGAGATCTAATTCTAGTCTATAACCTAATGAAGAATAAAGAGTGACTTGCAGGCATGGGATTTGAACTCAAAGATACAACATGCAATACAGGTTCTGAGCTGAAATATATAACATACAATACCAGGAACCATGATAAACTGCTGTGTGGTAAATCATTCAGAACTGACAGAAGAGGTTTTTATTTTACAGAGAGTGTAGCAAATTATTAGAATATTTTGCCTCAGTACATCATTGATTCCCCATGCTTAAATTGTTTCAAAATGTGTAAGCAATAAAACACGAGGGTGTGTGCATTTGACATTTCTAACGCATGCCAGGGGCACAGTAGGGCATGAGGCAGCAGACCAGGTGCCTTCAGCCCCTGGCCTTGCATTAGAAATGTGTAGTGTCTTATTTTGCTTATAAAATGGGGTTCTGTTTTTTAAAGTGACAATTAAAATTAAGAGATTTAAATACAAAAAAGTTAATTTTTACATCTACTTTTATACAAAATAGTTCCTCCACCTGGAATGGGTTTGATGCATTTTTTTTGTGTCCTGTAGGCCCCCCCAAACATGCGTGCACACACACACACACACACACACACACACACACACACACACACACACACACACACGCCGCACACACACACACACTCACACACACACTCACTTACTTTAACAAGTTCCAATTTTTAAATGATTTTGTTTCTTTCCACAATATTTGAAAGTGCCAGTTCCACAGCAACAGGTTATACAGCACACGTGGGGAGAATGTTCACTATTTAGAAATCACACTCAGGAGGCTTACTCTTTTTAGTCTTTTTTCCCCCAAGTATTATTTATTATTCATTTTCATTTATTTTTCATCAAAATAGTGAGAATCCCTAAGTGGATAGTAGGACAATCCTCAACAGAAATGCTCATAACAGGCATGCTGCTTTGCCTTGTGAGTCAGAAACTGGATGCATCGAGCCGCAATTGTGGTAGAACAGGAGAACTAGGATCCATGACAGTGTTACAAATGACTGCAAAGGGGGTGTAACAGGAGCACAACAGAAAACAAAACAAAGTGTGTTTGACTGATTTTTTTTATCTTGCTGTTTAGCTGCCTTACTGTCTCCGTCCTCCACTCATTCAGATCACCTCATGCCTCACAGCATCCCCTCTTTTTGCCCCAGAGTGCGACCCTTAATACCCCCAGATAACTCCCCGGGCAGAGATAGGAGAGGCTTCCCTTTATCTTCTATTGAACCATGTAAGAGCAGTTGGCACACAGTGGAGTCTGCCCCTGATGACAACTGGAGGACATGCTGTTGGCTTCCGGAGGGGTCATCACCTAGGAGTGACGGAGTCCATTTTCTGTATTCTGGTGCCCCACAGTCACTGGCACTTGAGGAGAGCCAATTGGGAGATGTGCATCGAGACGCACCTATTCCCAGGGCTCTCGGCAAACATCTGCCCCTCCTGTTGCTTGTCCCCGACTGCACTCCCAAGCCCAGATTCACCCAGGAGATGGCAGTATAGTAGCAGGACTAGCACAGAACCCTTCCCAGAGAGGGAGAGCCACCTCTGGGCTCTCAATCCCTCTCTACCCCTGTCAACCCCCAGCAGCCCTAATCCGTTCCTGAACCCAGATCGCCGGTGTGGAGCAAGGTGTGGCATCCAGCACCTCAACCCACAGCACCAGCCCATTTGACTGATTTTTTTATTACAAAAAAAAGCTATCACTGTTACATGCTAACGATGTGAGCGGGCAGGCAAGCAAGAGGGTAGGTTAGCGGGTCTGGACATCCGAATCACATATCAACAAAAAACAATATGCTGAACTAGACCATTGTATTTGAAATACACAATTTATAGTTTTGATCAACATTTATCAAAACAGACGTAGGGGAAGATTAATGATGTGAAGAACACTGGGGTTAAGTCTCTGAGGCTACATGAGTTTAAAAAATATGACGATGATTAACACTAAAAAAAAACTGAACATTCTAAACTGAGCTCTTTAATTTTTTTGTGTTGCATCCAGGTTAGCAGCACTTGTTTTTCCCTGTGCATTAGACAGATCTAATGAACAGGTAACGACCAATCAAATTCGAGGATTTTCTCATCCCATTTTATAAACGTAGATATGGCTACCCGAGAAGATAAATGGACCACCACTGTATAGAAGGGGAGTAGGCTAGAAGCACCTATGGTGTACATCTACTCCTGTTTTACCTAAATACCTAAGTGCCTAAGTAAAGCTCACAAAGTAAGGTAATGAAAAACATTACAGTTTGCAGTCTCAGGAGTCTTGGCAAATCAGTGGTGTCATGTTACATAAAAACATAGAATCTGCCAGAATATAAAGACTACTTGGCTCACCCAGTCCCCTCAATTTTCCTTGTGTAGTGCCCCAGGGAAATTGGGAGCACCACAGAAAATAGGGGATCCTCAGAGATATGAGGGGTCAGACAGTTACGGGGACCCTGGCAACTTAATGGGGAACCCTTGAAAAGCTTTGGTGACCCTCTGAAACACAGAACAGGCTCAACTCCAGCAGACAATCCTAGAAGTCTAAATTCAGGATTTTAAAAGGAAAACCATTTTTCTTTCTTTCCCTCCCCCTTCCCCCTGCTCAAGACTGGCACCTAGCCAGCCAAACCAGTTGGGCAACATTCCTGTCCCCAGTGGAGAAGAAAGCCAGGCTGATCCCTCTCAGCCAATCCCTGTGGCTAGGGTAGATACAAATCTGGAGATTTTTTTGTTTAAGCCACTGACCCAGCTTCAGGAGGCTGACCTCTGGACGAAGGAGCCAATCCCCTGGCAGGTAGCCTGGACCACCCCAGCCTAGAGGAGGCTCTTCAGAGACTGGAGAAAGAGAGAGAGTTTGACCAGGGAGGGTGAAGGACAGCAAGGCAATGGATGTCGGCTTCCCTGTTAGGAGGTTGAAGCAAATCCTCTGGGTCCCTTTGGTGTAACTCCCTCCAGAAGATCCCCAGTAGCAGCCTCGGTTGGTTGTTTGCAGAAATCTGCCGTCTAGTCGGGTTCCCCAGTGTGTTGAGTCAGTTCATTTGGCCAGGAAACAGACCCAGTGAACCTTCCATGTAGCAGTCTCCAGGAGAAGAAGCCTTATCACTCCTTCTTGGTTGTGTATTCCCCAGAGGAGAGAAATCTTGGTTGAACTCCAGGGGCTCCTGCACACACCTCCCACCTCACACCTCATCCAGAAGTCCTCCAGTGTCTCTTCTTCAACCCAGAAAAGGTCCCAGGAAGCCCGGTATCACCTGCACCCACTTCCAACAACCTCCAACAACTCCAAATGTTTGCCATGATGCCCCAGGTTCGAGTTGTGGGTCGTAAGTGGTAGCCAGCTGGTAGCTAGGACCCATCAAAGAGAGTCAGATTAGGGGCCCTCCGGCTCTAGCTCAACAGACTTAAGTCGTCCGCCAAACTCGGAGTCATGTTGCGCATTATCCCTAACAGACATTGTCCTAAGGTGGCAACAGTACCGGTGGCCTATACCAAGGCCTTGCCGAGGATTGCCAGGCTCCGTGCCCCCTTCTCTGAGGTGGCATAAGTACCGGTGGCCCATGCAAGAGGCCACACCAAGGGTCACCACACTCTTGATTGTACTGCACATAGGTGGTTCGTGTTCCAGTGATGCATCAAGAGGTCACACCAAAGATTGTCGGATTCTGAAGCTGCAGGGGTGAGGTGGTAAGGGTTCCGGGGACCTTCCCAGAAGTTGTCCAGTGGATCATCACACCCAGCATCCTTTTCTCAACTGGAGAGCACCTGCCTGAGGTTACTGCAGCCGACATCCCCGGAGGAGGTTCTCTTCCCCTACAATCTGGTGTCAACACCCATCCTCGACCAGGCACTGCCCTGTCGACGTTGCCTCAGTGACTCCAGGAGTCACCTTCTTCCCAGGGCCAGGAGGCCTACAGTGTTTTATTGGTTTTTGGTTCACTGGGGGATGCCCCATTTTATGGCCTGTGTAGGAAGCGCTTCCTTAGGTTCACCCTCAGCAGTCGGCTGACCAGAATGCTAGAAACCCAAGCTTGGTGCATTGGATCACGACACCTTTAAGACTTGAATAACCTGGACTTTTGTAGGACATTAGTGGGGCCAGTTTGTGGTCCTGGTAACCTTATTCTCTTTTTCTTATGTGTATAGTGTTAGTGAATGCTAAATCTTTTCTATGTGCTCCAACT
Source organism: Neoceratodus forsteri (assembly GCA_016271365.2). Lineage (NCBI taxonomy): Eukaryota > Metazoa > Chordata > Ceratodontiformes > Ceratodontidae > Neoceratodus > Neoceratodus forsteri. The sequence goes on from JADMNL010000033.1 coordinate 112,872,143, forward strand.
GTGGCTAATAAACCTTGCATCTTGGCTCTAGAGTACGTCTCCAGCCTCTCCTTCCAGATTTATCTGGCATCACCCTAAACTATAGGGAGACGAACCACCACAGCTCATCCACCACAAAAAACTTGGCGTAGTCGGCAGGATCAGAGTCAACAAGAAGCCCAAAGCCGGAGCAACTCCAACCCAAGATGCCTTCAGATACTGAAGGAGCCACAGCATCATCCTCACCTTCAGTTCAACCACCCACAATAATGATGCCTTATTACTTTGGGGCACCATGGCTACCAAGGTACACGGGGGGACCGAAGCTCAGACACCTGCAGCCTCACTGACTTCCATGCGAAGCTGCAGGCTATGTTCCATCTCTACCAAGTGCCAGAGCAATAGAGATTGGAAATCCTCATTGGTCAGCTGGGAGGAGCTGCCAAACGGGAAGTTGAAAGCTGGTCAGATGGACAAAAGGACACTGCTGAATGGATCCTGACCTGGCTAAGTGACATCTTCGACAAGCGGAGTGTCTCAGACCTCAAAATGAAATTCTTCTCTCACACACAGGGTCCCCGGGAGACACTGCGGGACTTTGCCTTGAGCCTGCAAGAGGCACACCGGGCCCTGCAAAAAATGAGATCCAAGTGAGGACCATGACACAGACCAAGTATTGATAGAGCAGTTCATCGAGGGGGCCTGGGGAGAGCCTCCATGTCAGAAGCTGTGGATGTTGCACCACCAAAACCCAGATGCAAAGTTTGTAGACTTCAAAGAGGAAACCATAGAAGTCCTAGGCTCTGGATGACTGGAGGAAGAGATGATGGCCTTCCAGCAGATGGCTGGTGTCACTGGAGCCATGGCCACCAGGTGTCCAATGTCTGAACCCTGCTCGTCTTGCAATGCCTTCACCAGATGAAGGGCAGAGAAAGAGTTCAGCCAGGAAAAACAGTATCTACCAGATAAGCGAGAACATGACTCCTACCCCCGAGGGGATAGAGAAAAAGTGTACCATCAGGTCACTCAAGCCCAGGACCGGCCGAATGACCAGGAGACAGTACCAGAGAGATGTCCCACCAGCTGGAGGCCATGTCACAAAGACTAGCAGAAGTTTGCCAAGTCGTACAAGACCTCCAGGGGAGCTGGGGCCTAGGGTATTCTATGTACCATCCCCAAAGCCCAGCAAGACCGGACCGAAGAAGTATGGACCAGCGACCCACTGATGGGTTCGACAATCATGGATGACCCATCTGCAGGTGCTGTGGCATCAGTGGCCATGTGGAATGACAATGTATCCAGGAAGGAGAAGTTGCTGTGTCATTAAACAGGGTGTCCCCAAGGCAGTGCACCAACCCTTGGGAAGAAAGCTCCTAGGTCCAAACCCGGAACTGTCAAAGTACATAGGGAGGTGCCTGACTGTTCCCATCAAACTCAATGGTATCACCTTTACAGCACTTCTGGACACCGGCTCCCAAGTCACCACTATTCAAGGCTGCAATTTCCTCAAGCACTGGACCCAAGACCAACTAAGATGCCCTCCAAAGACTTGGCTCAACCTGATTGCAGGCAACAGAATGAGTATCCCTTACTTGGGCTACCAGGAAATGGACATTCAGCTGGGAGATAAGGTTTACCCACAACAAGGGGTCATCATTAGCAACACTGATGATGACAACCTCCCTCCAGTGATCTTGGGGATGAATGTACAGGACAACTGTCATGAAGAATTACTGGATGCCCTCCGGAAGCAAGCAGCACAGCTCCCAAAAGCCAGTAAGAAGGCCTGGCAGCACACAATCAATGTATTGCAGTGTCACCAGCGGTTCGCCAATGCTGAGGAAGAAATTGGGAAGATCCAGATTATTGATGTCCAGCCAGTCAGACTGGACCCAGGTACAGAGACAATACTGCTGTGCAAAGCCAAGGTGGGACTGCAAGGCAAGGACTATGTGGCTGTAGTTGAACCACTCAGTGCCACAGGGGAGAAGCCAGTGATTGTTGCACGGAGTCTCACAACAGTTACCAAGGGGCAGGTCCCCATCCGCATCTTGAACTATGGCACAACTCCTGTTAAGCTATACCGGAATCAGCCTGTGGCCAGGTTGATAAAGATCCAAAGTGAGGACATAATTGAGCCCTCAGCAGACCATGGAGAGAATGTCTTTTAATTAAATGGAGCTGTAGGCCCTGAAGGAGCAGATGCCAAGAGCTGGCTTGAGGAAATTGACTTGGGCACAAAAGAAACCCGTGAAGAAGACAAACAGGGGTTGCTGTTGATGCTAGAGAGACTAGAGATAGTCTTTATTCAAGCACCCCCTTGACTTTGGGTGTACCAAGAATGTGCAGCACCACATAGTCACAGGACAGCACCCACCCATCAGAGAACGATTCCGCCCTATTCCACCTGCTCTGTACCAACCAGTGAAAACCATGCTCCAGGAGATGAAGGATACCAATGTCATCACTGAGAGTCACAGTCCATGGTTTGCTCCAATAGTACTGGTCAAGAAAAAGGATGGGCAAATTCGCTTCTGTGTCTACTATCGGGAGCTGAACCAAGTGATGCACAAGGATGCCTACCCATTACCACAGATAGAGGATTCCCTGGCAGCATTGAAATCAGCATCCCTGTTTTCAACCCTAGACTTGGCTAGTGGCTACTGGCAAGCTCCCCTTGCACCAGAGGACAGGGAGAAGTCTGTGTTTGTGACCCCCATGGGCCTCTATGAATTTACTCGAATGCCATTTGGATTATGTAATGCCCCGGGGACCTTTCAGCGACTAATGGAACACTGCTTGGGAAACTATAATTTTGACATGGTCCTCCTCTACTTGGATGACATCATCATTTACTCTAAAACCTATTCTGAGCACCTGCAGCACCTCAAAACTGTTCTTACCCGCCTAGCTGACCATGGGCTCAAGGTCAAGCCATCAAAGTGTCACCTGCTCAAAGAAGAAGTTCACTACCTGGGGCATGTTGTATCTAAGCACGGAATGTCACCAGACCCAGACAAGATTCAAGCAGTGCATGAGTGGCCAACTCCAGTCACAGTCTAGGATATAAGGCGATTTCTGGGGTTCGTAGGGTACTACCGGCAGTTTGTCCCTAAATTTGCCCAAGTAGCTGCCCCACTGCATGAATTGCTCAGGGGAACAAAGCAACTGCACAAAAGCAGCCCAGTGCAGTGGAGTTCAGCCCAGCAGGAGTCCTTCAACAGCCTAAAAGCAATGTTGATCCAAGCTCCAGTACTTGCCTATCTGGATTATCAACTTCCCTTCAAATTATATACTGATGCCAGCAATCGAGGGCTAGGGGCTGTCCTCTCCCAGGACCAGGATGGAGTTGAGAGGGTCATCACTTATGCAAGCCATGGGCTGCATGGAGCTGAATGGAATGATGATCGCTATAGCTCCTTCAAGCTGGAATTCCTTGCTCTAGTGTGGGGCGTCACTGAGAAATGCAAAGCTTACCTAGCCGCCACGCCCTTCACAGTCTACACTGACAACAATCCCCTTGCTCATCTGAACACTGCATGACTGGAAGCACTCAAGCAGAGGTGGGCCTCAAGACTTGCCAACTACAATTTTACAATCAAGGACCGTGCCGGTAAATCCAGCGCAAATGCTGATGCCCTGTCGAGGTTACCCACCCAAGATGAGATGGAGGAGAATGACAACCACAGAGAAGCTCTAGAGATGCCTCACTTTCTCCAGATCCCTGCAGAGGAGGTACAAGCCTGCTGCTATAGCTTCCCCACAGCTGTCTACCCTGCTGCAACTGCAGAAGCACTGGAAGATGACATGCCCGAGTCATTGAAGGAAACCCCTGACTTATGGCTGCAGATCCAAGATCACAGTCTATTGACCCGACAGCTAAAGGCCTTCATTAGTAACCAGCAGACCCTACCTCTGGAGGACAGAAAGCATGCTGCCCAGAACTTGTGAAGCTGTGGTGACATGTGGCTCGTATGACGGTTGTGGATGGAAGGCTTATCCGCACCATCACTGACCCAAAGACACATGACCAAGTTCGACAAGTCGTCCTCCCTCGTGAAGCTGCAGATGTTGCCCTAGAGGCATATCATGACAAATCTGGACACTTTGGCTGCAAAAAGACAGAGGTTCATATGAGAACCAGATTCTATTGGGTTGGGATGCGTGAGGACATCCAAGAGTGGTGTGACAAATGCCTGACATGTACCCTCAAGTGAGCACAGGGGCAAGATCAAAGAGCCCCATTACATCCAATCACTGTTCATGCACCCCTTGAGCTGGTGGCCCTGGACCATCTTAAAGTAGACCCCAGTGGGGATGGCCTAAACTACATTCTCACCATGACGGACCACTATTCAAAGTTTGTCATTGCTGTGCCTGTCTGAGATCTTTCAGCCTGAACCACTGCCGAAAAGTTCTGGAGGCAGTTTGTCCAACCCTACGGTCACCCTACCAAAATCCTGACTGATCAAGGTTCAGCATTTGAGTCTCACCTTTTTAATGAACTGTGTGCCTTGTATGGAGGGCAAAAGATCCACACCACTGCCTATCACCGTCAGGGCAATGGGCTCTGCGAAAGGGTCATTTGGACTATCCTTGACATGCTCAGAACCCTACCAGAGTCTCAGTGACTGCACTGGTCAAGACTTCTCCCAGAGCTAGTGTACCTCTACAATAACACAACTCACAGCAGCACTGGGTACTCACCATACTATTTGATGTTTGGTTGTCATGGGAGACTCCCCATAGACTTGGTTCTAGAAGTAAAACTAAACCCAGTGAAACCCCTCCATACCACTACTGAGTGGGTGACTGAGCACCATTAACGATTATGAGATGCTGCAAAAACAGTGGAACAAAACATGGAGAAAGTGCGGTAACGACAGAAAGCAAACTATGATGTCCAAGCCCATGCAATGCCTCTGGCCATCGGCAAAAGGGTACTATTAAGAAAGACTCGCTGCCACAAGCTGGACGTCAAATGTGAGTCAGAACCATATTTGCCTGTTCAGATCCCGTTCCCGGACTTACCTGTTTACAAGATCCAAGAGGAGTCTGGCAGGAAGCAGCCAAAGATTGTTCATCGCAACAGACTTAAACCCTGCACCTTCAGAGCTGCTCCACCATCTGGAAGTCACCTCCTGCACAGTAATCTGGAGGAGAGGCAGGAACTACTCCCAACTGAGGAAAACACCCCAGAGTCATTTCCCACCCTGATAATAACCCCATGGCTGTATCCAATGGTGCCACACACTCCAGTAGCCACTGCTGCAGAGCCCCCTCAATGTAGATCCCAGAGGTCAAACTTTGGGGTATCCCCTCAGAGGTATGTGACTGAAGCGGTACAAAGGGTGTCCACATACAAGTAGGAAAATAAAAAAGAAGAGCCAAGACCACAGCCCAGTTGTAAACATGGTTTATTGAAATGTTCTAAGATGTCAATTTTAGCTTTAAAGATGCAAGGAGTCATAAATGTTTTCTCATACACTGACAAAACCACTACCATAATGTTTATAGTGTTAGGAAAACATTTAATTAAGCATTTAAAGTTTATAATCTGTAGGCAGTTACGAATGTTTTGTTACCATAACACGGGCGAGGAATGTGTCATTGTTTATGGATGAAACTGTCAAAGAGTTTAAGATTCAGAAGGTAAAAATTTGGGAAATACATGAGGACATGTATTGTTAGGCGGGCCTGAATCTGTAGTGCCCCAGAGAAATTGGAAGCATCACAAAAAATAGGGGATCCTCAGAGATATGAGCAGTCAGACAGTTATGGGAACCCTGGCAGCTTAATGGGGAACCCTTGAAAGCTTTGGTGACCCTCTGAAACACAGAACAAGCTCAACTCCAGCAGACAATCCTAGAAGTCTAAATTCAGGATTTTAAAAGGAAAGCCATTTTTTTTTCTTTCTTTCCTCCCCCTTCCCCCTGCTCAAGACCGACACCCAGCCAGCCAAACCAGTTGGGCAACATTCCTGTCCCCAGTGGAGAGGTAAGCCAGGCTGAGCCCTCTCAGCCAATCCCTGTGGCTAGGGTAGATTCAAATCTGGAGATTTTTTTGTTTAAGCCACTGACCCAGCTTCAGGTGGCTGACCTCTGGACAAAGGAGCCAATCCTCTGGCAGGTAGCCAGGACCGCCTCAGCCTAGAGGAGGCTCTTCAGAGACTGGAGAGGGAGAAAGAGTTTGACCAGGGAGGGTGAAGGACAGCAAGGCAATGGATGTCGGCTTCCCTGTTAGGAAGTTGAAGCAAATCCTCTGGGTCCCTTTGGTATAACTCCCTCCAGAAGATCCCCAGTAGCAGCCTCGGTTGGTTGTTTGCAGAAGCCTGCCATCTAGTCGGGTTCCCCAGTGTGTTGAGTCAGTTCATTTGGCCAGGAAACAGACCCAGTGAACCTTCCATGTAGCAGTCTCCAAGAGAAGAAGCCTTATCACTCCTTCTTGGTTGTGCATTCCCCAGAGGACAGAAATCTTGGTTGAACTCCAGGGGCTCCTGCACACACCTCACACCTCCCACCTCACACCTCATCCAGGAGTCCTCCGGTGTCTCTTCTTCAACCCAGGGAAGGTCCCGGAAAGCCCGGTATCACCTGCACCCACCTCCAACAACTCCAAATGTTCGCCATGATGCCCCAGGTTCGAGTTGTGGGTTGTAAGTGGTAGCCAGCTGGTAGCTAGGGCCCACCAAAGTGAGTCTGATTAGGGGCCAACCTGGCTCTAGCTCGAGGGACTTAAGTCGTCCGCCAAACTCAGAGTCATGTTGCCCGTTCTCCCGAATAGACATTGTCCTAAGGTGGCAACAGTACCGGTGGCCTATAGCAAGGCCTTGCCGAGGATTGGCAGGCTCCGTGCCCCCTTCCCTGAGGTGGCATAAGTACCGGTGGCCCACGCAAGAGGCCACACCAAGGGTCACCACACTCTTGACTGTACTGCACATAGTTGGCTCGTGTTCCAGTGATGCATCAAGAGGTCACACCGAAGATTGTCGGATTCTGAAGCTGCAGGGATGAGGTGGTAAGGGTTCCGGGGACCTGCCCAGAGGTTGTCCAGTGGATCATTGCACCCAGCATCCTTTCCTCGACTGGAGAGCACCTGCCTGAGGTCACTGCAGCCAACATCCCCAGAGGAGGTTCTCTTCTCCTACAACCTGGTGTCAACATCCATCCTCAACCAGGCACTGCCCTGTCGACGTTGCCTCAGCGACGCCAGGAGTCACCTTCTTCTCAGGGCCAGGAGGTCTACAGTGTTTTAGTGGTTTTTGGTTCACTGGGGGATGCCCCATTTTATGGCCTGTGTAGGAAGCGATTCCTTAGGTTCACCCTCAGCAGTCGGCTGACCAGAATGCTAGAATCCCAAACTTGGTGCATCGGATCGTGACACCTTTCAGACTTGAATAACCTGGACTTTTGTAGGACATCAGTGGGGCCAGTTTCTGGTCCCGGTAACCTTATTCACTTTTTCTTATGTGTATAGTGTTAGTGAATGCTAAGTCTTTTCTGTGTGCTCCGACTGTGGCTAATAAACCTTGCATCTTGGCTCTAGAGTACGTCTCCAGCCTCTCCTTCCAGATTTATCTGGCATCACCCTAAACTATAGCGAGACAAACCACCACAGCTCGTCCACCAAAAAAACTACGCCAAGGTCCCACTCCTGCTTAGTGACATTCAATACCTCCTTCCCCATTTTATAGCCTGTCCCTGGGTTGCTGCACCCTAGGTGTGTGATTTTACACTTTCTCACACTGGAACGCAACTGCCATACCCATGACCACTTCTCAAGTTCTCTCAGGTCTCTGCTCATTTTCTCCACCTATTCCGGGGTATCTACCCTATTGCAGATGTTGGTGTCATCTGCAAAGAGGCATACTTTCCCTTCCAGGTCTTCTGCAAGACATTGAAGAGGACTGGTCCCAGTGCAGAGCCCTGAGGTACTCTGCTGGTCACTCTTCCCATATTAGAGTGAGTGCCATTTACTATCACTCAAATTAAAATTCAAAAATAACTTAATTAGCATGAAAGATACAAAGGCATTGACAAAGTTTATACATCAAAAAATTCATATGACATACAGTAGACATACTGTAGTACAATGCACTTAAATAGATATATGTTGTATTTCACAGCTGTTGATAGGATACTACTGTATATAGTTTGCAGCCATTTCTGCTACCTTGTTACTTTTTTCTAGCAGTATAGCGAGTTTAGCTTCATCATTCATGATCTGGAAATCTGTTATCCTTTGTGATAGCTGTAGAAAGTTCTCATATACAGCTGTATTTTGCACACCAGAGAATGAAATGCATTTCTGTTTCAATTTCATTGCTTTCACTCCTAGTACAGAGTTGGGCTTCTTTAGGTTTCCAGGTCAACTTGTGCCTGCCTGTTTCTGTTTCTTGACTGTGGTCACTGATTCTGTATTTGGTTAGAATTTAACATTTTTAACTACATGCAGACAAGCAGTAATGGAGAGGTTTCTGTGGAGGGATCTGCAACACTCTCATTTTTCTTGAGTTTTGATTTGCTTTTCCCAGTACACAATATATTTGTTTTCAGGGCTGTCTCTAGTGCTTTGGATAAAGACACAATCATATTTAGTCTTAAGTCATAGTGTTTGATGTCAGTATTACTGTAATCAAAGAGTGTGAACACATAGGTGTGTATTGTGTTTTTGTCAGTGTTCTGCTTTAAATGATATAGTGCTTGAAAACTGTAGGAATATTCTTTACTTTTCTGTAGATGGGACCAGAATTTAACTATTCTTTTCAGTTTATTTAGCAACAGAATAAATTGTCCTAATTCAGACCTGCAGCCTTTATTGGGAGCATTTATCTGAGTCTTTAGTATGCACTTACAAAACAGTAGGGCATTCCTTCTGCTGGAGTGCTGTATCATTTTGTATAGTTAGGGATTAATGTTGGTCCCCAAACTTCACTCCCATACCCTTGACTAACACCCTCCCTACATTGCCCCCTCAAACATCTGCACCATTTCAGTTGCCCTCCTCTGGCTGCCTCAACTCTGTTATGTCCTTCTGGAGATGTGGTCTTCAGAACAGTACACAATATTCTAGGTGAGGTCTTACCAGTGATCTGTATAGAAGTACCACCACCTCCCTCCTTCTGTTGGTGACACCCTCTCCTTATGCACCCCAACAACCCACTGGCTCTCCCAGCTGCCTTGTCACACTGTCTGGTCACCTTTCGATCATCAGAGATTATTTCTTCTAGGTTTCTCCCTGTTTGGTGGTAGTCAATAACACTCCCCTCATTTTGTACTCTGTTGCTGCGTGTGTGTGTCCCAAGTGCATTATTCTGCACTTTTTTGCACTGAAACCCTGCTACCATACTCTTAACCACCCTTCAAGTTTCCACGGGTATCTGATCAGTCTTTTCACACACACCCTTGGAGTGTCCACCCTACTCCAGATTTTGGTGTCATCTGCAAAGAGACAGTCCTTCCCCTATATCTCATCTACAAGGTCACCTATAAAGACATTAAAGAGGAATAGTCCCAGCACTGAACCCTGAGGCACCTCACTGGTCACCTTCCCCTCCTTAGAGTGAACACCATTTACCACCACCCTTGGTCACATATCCTCTAACTAATTTCTTATCCAGTTTACCACCTTTGGATCCACTCCTAAGCTACCCAGATTGTTTAATAGTCTCCTGTGTGGAACAGTGTTGAATGCCTTACTGAAATAAAGGTAAGCCCCATACACCATTCCATCCTGATGTAATTCTTTGGTCACCTAATCAAAGAAATATATCTAGTCATCCTGGGGGCATAGAAGGTTGAGGGACTGGTGCCTTACCTTGACCCATGCCGACGACCCGGGTTTGGGAATGGACTCGGGGCGCCAGGGGTCAGCAGAGGGAGGAGAGGATTTAGCTTCTGGAGGACTGCTCTCCTCTTCAGGGGTGGGATCAGGGGATGAACTGCTTGGCAGTGGTCCCCAGTGGAGACTGGAGGCACTACTTGGGCATGTACTAATGAGGACATCAAAAACCAGGGAAAATGGCGCCTGATGCAAGCGGCTTGATGGCCATCCACAGTTTCACCATGGCAACCGCCTGGATCCATGTTCTGCGGGGAGTTGGGGGCTCCCTGTGACCCCACTGTGGGGGGGGAAGCCATAAGAGTCTGGGTGCCCACAGTAGAGGCAGTCGATGGCTGGATGTCTCTGAGAAGGGGAGCAGGTCAGGTGGCCAAGGAGGAAAAATAGACAGAAAAAAAAATAAATAAATATATCGGATTCATTTGATATGCCCTCCCACCTGTGAGTCCATGCTGTCCTGGGTCATATAACCATTATATTCAAGATATTTTACAATCCTTTCCTTCAGCAGGGATTCCATTAACTTTCCCACAATTTATGTCAGGCTGACTGGCCTGTAATTGCCAGCATCCTCCTCACTACCACTTTTGTGAAGTGGGACTACATCGACCCTCTTCCAGTCCTCTGGAACCTCTACTGTTTCTGATGAACTGTTAAATAGGACTGTCAGAGGTGCAGCTAGTACCTGCCTGACCTCCCTAAATACTCTTGAATACACCTCATCTGGTCTCATTGCTTTTTCCACTTTCAGATTAGCTAGTCCATTTAGGACAGTCTCCTGATAAAAGGACTAGTGTCCACCTTCCTCACTTCAGAGCTCCTGTTACTTTTTTGTGGCCCCTCCCCTTCTCCTTCCACTGTGAACACTGAACAAAAGTATTTGTTCAGGATGTCTTCATTTTCAAGGATCCCCTCTGCACTGTCCCCCATCCTTTTTTAACCTTACCTTTTAACCTTTTTAACCCTTCCCGATCTTCCTCGTCTCACTTACACACCTAAAAAAATGTCTTTTCCCCTTTCAAGACCACTTGGGCTAGTCTCTCTTCAGTTTGTACCTGCACGCTTCTTACTGCCTTTACTGTGTTTCTCCTGATACACCTCCATATCCTCCTCTCTCTGTGTCTCCTTATATTTTCTGAATGCCACCTTTTTAGCCTTTACCTTTTCAGCCACCTCTTTTGAGAAACATAACAGTCTCTTTTTCCTCCTACTTTTATTCATTTGTTTGATGCAGAGGTCTGTTGCCTTTACGCAGCCCCCGTTAGCTTTTCCCACTGTTCCTCCATCCAATACAGGTCATCTGCCCCCCCCCACTATGTCATCCCCAAGGCATTCACCCATCTTTATAAAATCTTCCCTCCTGAAGTCCAGAACCCTTGCCTTTGTGTGGTTCGATTCTGCAGCTGTCATTGTATTAAACCACACTGTATGGTGATCACTGGTCCCCATGTGGCCTCCCACCTTGATGTCTGCAACACTGTCCCTGTTAGTGATTATCAGCTCCAGTATTACCCTATCATGAGTGGGTTTGCTGACTAGTTGCTTGAGGAACACCCACTGCAGCATCCAGGATGTCCCTGCTTCTAGATGAAGCAGCAGCTGGGATGCTGTAGTCTACATCTGGAAGACTGACATTCCCCCACTAGTAGCACCTACCCTTTTTTATGCCATCTTACCAATGGATTCCACCTGTACTTTTTCTTGCTTCAAGCCCTGAGTTGGAAGACTGTAGATTATACCAGTGCAAATAGTGGCTCAATTCACCTTCACCAGGGTGACTCACTTCACCTTTGTCCCCCATATTCCCTATATCTGCCACTTTTATGCTTTCCTTCACGTAAAGCACCACTCCTTCTCCTTTCCTTCCCACTCTGTCCTTCCTAGACAGAGTATGGCCTTGTATGCTATATTGCAGTCATGGTTTTCAGTGCACCATGACTTGGTAATTGCCAGAATATCCAGGTCACCCTCTGCCATGATCCCCTAGGTCCAGAATCTTATTTCCCAGACTTCTAGCATTCTCACACATTGCCTTTCAGATTTTGCCACCACTCTTATTATTCCCACTCTTTTTTCCCCTTTTTGCCCTCCATCCTTCCCCCCTCTGTTTTTACTTCGTGTTTTAATTCCCTTAATTTCTGCCACCTTGCTTCCTTTATTAATTTGCACACTGATGCATCTCTCTCTCCCCTCGGGTTCTCCCTACTTCCTCCCTTAGCCTGTGTGTGGCGGGGGGGCAGTTACTGCCTCCTCAGATTCTTCTGCTACCTCCCCTCCCAACTAGTTTAAATTTTCATTGAATTAACATTTAAACCATAAACTAAGGACTATGGTTCCCCTCACAGATGAATGCAGGCCATCACCTCTGTAAAGGCCCTTATCCCTCCAGGTTAACCTTCAGCCCCCAGTGTAGACAAACCCCTCTTTTCTGCACCATTCCTTCAACCATGAGTTGAAGCTTCTGTTGTGGAGGTCCCTCTCCTCCCCCTGTCATAGACTTGTTAATGTTCCCCTTTTAAATGCTCAGTTCATTGAAGAATTATACAAGTAAAACATATCATAAAATGTCTTTTCTCTTTTACAGGAATTAAAAAAAGTGACCTCAGATACTTGTTCCCAGGGAAACATACACTGCTTCTTTAATTATTAAATGAAAAAAATACATATATTACTGAATGAATAAGAAGTAGTTAAAGGAATGGATTTGAATTAGCATGAGGATTAAGATTAAAGTTTGACTTGAATTTGTAAAGCTAGACTTATCCTAATCCTAATGTTACGCTAATCCCTATCCTAATATCGACTGCAATTTTTTTTTAACAAAGCACAGCCCTTCTTGTAACTTGCTGTTAATTACTTTTTTGCCTCAGATAAGACTGGATTTCATTCCCCTGGACAATTATGTTTGATTTGAAGGTTCATGTATATACCCCCCCACACACACAAACACACAACAAAAAATCATATATTTAATTCAATGAAAATCCCCTCAATTCGCTGTTTCTCAAAATTCGCAGGCCTATACTTTTGAAAGGGCAATACAGCATAACTATGGTTTGTTGTTTGCTGAAGACCAGGCAGCAAAAGCCTTTAACATTTTGCCACCACATATTTCCTAATTAATAAGTAAAAGAAAAGGAAAAGATACAAGAGAAAATAGATACTCCACTTTCCCAGTGAAATTAGCTTTATTAAAAAATTGCTTCATAGTGGCCTTGATTGTCCTAGTTAATTTGAATTTCTTGCAGAGAAGAACATGTTCCATTGGTCCCTGCAGCCTACCTAATTACTTCTACAAAGAGAGAGAGAGTAAGAGAGAGAGAGCAGCTTATCCGGGAGTCAGGGAGTCAGGAGCTAATTCAGAATAATGATCCACGCACCATTGGTGATAAAGTGGCTGACTTTGTTCAAAATACAGATGGGAGGAGAAAATGAAACTGCATACAAAAATCACTGCACAACTGCAGTCATTTTCCTGCCCTAATCACTGTACAGATCCACACAGTCCCTAGAACTCTGCATTCACTTGGCAAACAGGGGAAATCATGCTGCTGCTTTTTGAATTAGATTGATAAACAACACACTTCTGAAGGTTTCACTGCGTGTTTGTATGTGTGGAGGGGGGGCATGTAGGGTTGGATTCTTGGGTATGCATTTTTTTTTTTAACTCAGCTTTGCAAAATGTTTGCAAAAGAGAAGATGTGGAACGTTTGATGTGATAGATGTTGTTCTCTAGGAAAGGAAAGGCCTGCTGCTCTTGAAATTAAAAGCATATGTTAATTTAATGGGCCAGGTGCATGACAGCATATTTATGCAATGGCTTCCATCAATACAGCCATTCTATTGCAACAAAAAATGATTATAACACAGCTTTATAAAACTGATGGTGGGTATCCATTCTTCTTACTGGCTTCAGCCTGTTGTGTGATGCCATGGTACATGTACAAGGAAGTGACAATAATAGTTTTTGTTAGTTAAACAAAAAAAAAGAATGTAAAGCTCTTAATACCTAATTTTATAATCTAGATAAGGCACTCCAGGAAGTGGGGTACCTTTTGATAATAATGCTGAAGATGCAAACAGCTTTCGGAATTGCTTCTTGCCATGTATATGGTGGTGAGTGCAATAATGGTTACAAACCATAAGGTGTGTTACTGCTAAAAGAACAGGGGCCCCATTCACAGTTAGTGGCAGCACAAGTTTGGATTGTAAATACGTGTCCCATTGTTCTTCTACCAGAACATATGATGCACAAACTAAGTCACAGTGCAAATTAGGGATGCTCTACACGTTAGGTAGCTGAAGTGGGTAGGTTGGGTATCAACATTTTTTTGCCAGGTAGGGTAGTTCGAATAATTTACTATCCTACCCAACATCACAGTGTACTTCCTGGGTCAGGAACTTTGGACACAGGTAACGGGTCTGGTAACGGGTAATTCAAATATTAAAACGGCATTACATGCTGCCTCTGGGATCCTGGGATTCTTCTGAACATCTAATCAGGCATTACAGGCAACCTGTTTGGTCCTCACAGAGGAGATTAGCACATGTGACCAGCCTGACAATCTGATTGGTCAGTCCTGGTGTTTGAGCTCCCTGTCTTCTGTGTGATCGTGCAGAATAGATCCAGAGTTTGGTGGGAGAGGGATCAAATGGAGCTTGCTTCAACCGTGGCGAAAAAAAAAGTTTATATTTAAAAAAAAAAAAAAAAAAACAGAAGCATAAACTTTAGTCCACAAAGGAGACAAAGGAGCAAGGTTTGGGGACTGAAGGGGGAATATTCAGAGGACAGAGTGCACTGCTCAGGAGAGAAGGAGAAAGGGGGGAGATGGGAAAAGCACTCATTGTTGGCAGCAGCTGTGAAAGTCATTTAGGTTGTATTACACTCTGTCTGTTGTTTGGTGCCCCAAGCCTTGTTTGTGACATAACTAATCCATTTGTCTCTGCAGTATAGTGAAAGCAATTTAAGTTGCATATTACACACTTCCTGTTAGGTGCCCTGTGCCCTGTCTGTGACATACCTACTCTGTGTGTCTCTGCAGTATAGTGAAAGCCATTTGGGTTGTATTGCACACTGTCTGTTAGGTGTCCAGAGCCCTGTCTGTGACATAGCTAATCTGTGTGTCTGTGCAGTATAGTGAAAGCCATTTCAGCTGTATTATACATTGTCTGTTAGGTGCCCTCAGCCCTGTCTGTGACATATACAGTAGCCACTCTGTGTGTCTCTACAATATATTGAAAGCCATTTAGGCTGCATACACACTGTCTGTTAACTACCCCGAGCCTTCTCTGTGACATAGCTAATATTCTGTGTTTCTTTGCAGTACAGTGAAGCCATTTAGGCTGTATTACATATGTTTGGTGCCCCGAGCCCTGTCTGTGACATAGCTACTCTGTGTGTTTCTACAGTACAGTGAAAGGCATTTAGACTGCCTTACACTGTCTATTAGGTGCCCCAAGCTCTATCTGTGACATACTGTAGCTACTCTATGTGTCTTTGCAATATAGTGAAAGCAATTTAAGCTGTATTACACAGTGTCTGTTAGATGTCCCATGCACTGTCTGTGACATAGCTAGTCTTTGTGTCTCTGCAGTATAGTGAAATCCATTTAGACTGTATTACACAATGTCTCTAAGGTGTCCTGAGCCCTATCTGTGAAATCTCTACTCTGTATCTCTCCGCAGTATAGTGAAAGCCATTTTGGCTGAATTACACACTGTGTGTTAGGTGCCTCGAGCCCTGTCTGTGACATACTGTAGCTACTCTCTGTGTCTCTGCAGTTTAGTAAAAGCCATTTCGTCTGTATTATTCACTGTCTGTTAGGTGCCCCAAGCCCTGTCTGTGACATAGCTACTCTGTGTCTCTCTGCAGTTTAGTGAAAGCCATTTTGGATGTATTACACACTGTCGGTTAGGTGTCCTGTGCCTTGTCTGTGACATAGCTAATCCATGTGTCTCTGCAATATAGTGAAAGCCATGTAGGCTGTATTACACAGTGTCTGTTAGGTGCCCCAAGCCCTATCTGTGAAATCTCTACTCTGTGTCTCTCTCCAGTATAGTCAAAGCCATTTCAGTTTTATTACGCACTGTCTGATAGGTGCCTCAAGCCCTGTCTATGACATAGCAACTCTGTGTGTCTCTTAAGTATAGTGAAAGCCATTTCAGCTGCATTACACAATGACTATTAGGAGCCCTGAGCCTTCTCTGTGACATAGCTAGTCTGTGTGTTTCTTAAGTATAGTGAAAGCCATTTCAGCTGCATTACACAATGACTATTAGGAGCCCTGAGCCCTCTCTGTGAAATAGCTACTTTGTGTGTCTCTTAAGTATAGTGAAAGCCATTTTGGCTGCATTACACACTGTCTGTTATGTGCCCCGAGCCCTGTCTCTGATATAGTTACTCTGTGTCTCTCTGCTGTATAGTGAAAGCCATTTTTGCTGTAGTACACTGTCTGTTAGCCTGTTAAGTGCCCTGAGCCCTATCATAGCTACACTGTGTTTGACATCGCTCTGCAGCATAGCAAAAGTCAAGGCTGTGTCTACTATAGTTCATATTTCCCAGTGTACTTCCTGCTGAAGGGGTCTCTCTGGGACACTGCCTTATCCCCTTTTCTCTGGTCCCCCACTCTCCTTGCAGGGTTCCTCTCAACCTGAAGGGGTCTACAGGGACACAACTTTCCCCCTCCCCCACCTAACCCCTCCTTCTTCTTCCCCCTTTTCTTTCATGTAAGCTTTAGTTTAGTTTAGTTTAGTTTATTGTTCTAGGAATTATTACCTTTGAGCCAATGGCTCTTTTACAAAGGTTCCACGTCATCAATGTACAAACAAACAAGACATGTTACATAGAATGGTCAGCAAATTATAAAGGTTTCAATAAGCCAGTATAATACAGTACATCACAGGAAAAAAACAAAACATTGGAGGAATGGTCAAGGTGGGAAGGGTAGGAGGAGATATGGGGAGGGGAGCAGACTTAGAGTAGTTAAGCACTTATTTACTTATTAACCTGGCACTTATTATTGTCCACTCTTTCTACCTATTATGCACAACACTGTTGTAACACTGTTTGTAATACCTGCCTTATAACTGTATGGTAATGTTGATCTTGTAACTTGAATGTTTAATGTCTCATTTCTGTTGTACCCCTTCCCTCCAGGTCTCACCGGAGGATGAGCGACTTGTAGCTTGGTGTGCCTTCCTGGTGAAACATTTCAATTAATAAATACATAAAATGATGCACAGTGCAGCTACACATGCAGCTGAAAATGAGGTGGATAATATGAATCTTAGCGCTAATGAAGAACATAGCAACAATAATTACATCACCAGGAATGGTACTAAATGTCCTCCTGAAACAAAAAAGCATGTTAGCAATGAAATGATAGTAGAGTTTCAGAAAGAACTGACAGGAGTTACTTGAAGAGGTATGGAACATCTTGTCACATGTGCTAGGATAATCCAGCCATTGAAGCAGCATGCAAGGACAAGGAGGCATCTTCCTTATATATAAGCTCAGATGCTGAGGCAGTGAATGCTGATAAAGATGATGATGATAGTGGGGAGTGGGAGTGGGATAGCCTAGGTGATGTCCCAAATGATAGGAGAAAGGGGGGGAAGGGAAAGGCACTCATTGCTGGTAGCAGCTGTGAAAGACAATTAGGCTATATTACACACTGTCTGTTGTTTGGTGACTGTAAGCTTAAACATGTACTGTAGCCCTCCAGGCAGCGAAACGATCATCTAGCATGCATAATATGGGCCCATGTGTACCCTCCCAGTGAGGGGGTGCTTACCTTAATTTGCCCCTCTGGGGCCACCCAGTGTCTCCCATTCACCCAGATTCCCTGGTCCTGCTCCTCCCCCTGGCCTGAGTCACTGTTTGTCCTTAAATAATCTGTCCAGCCCCTACTTTGTTTTTAGTCTGGACTGGGGCTGGATGAGTTAAACAGCAGAGCTGCTGTACTTCTCTTAGAGAAGTACCCCCTGATGATGTGCTGTGCATGAAACTGGTTGGGATTACTCTTTTGTTCCTTGTTGTTAGGCTTGGCGTTTTTTTTTTTTTGTCAATAAAAATATGCCTGTTTAGAACACCAATTACAGTGTGCTGAGTTTTGCTTTCTCTGCACTTCCAGTATTTACTCGAGCACCTGTTTAAATCAGAGGAGCTGTTTTTGTTCCCTTTTCTTGTACTTCTCTTAGTCTGAACAGTAATCAGTGACACGTGCATGCACAGCAATGCATTTCCATTTTCTTACCATGATTGCAGTAAAGCAGAAGCCTCTCTGTTGGTCCCAGTCCCAAAATTTAGCTAATCAGGGACGGGAGATCTGAAGGAGGCAATGAGGAGCGTCAAGTTATTTTATTTAAGAAGCACCAATGAGTACTCTCATTGGGAACTGCCTCATGAATATTAATGAGGCAGCATAAATATTAATGAAGGAGAGCCTGCTTGCTGACAGGCAGGGAGCAAAATAAACATATTAAACACTGAAACTGTTCAGTAGGGCACAGGGACCGCAACTGTGAGGCTATGGCTCAATAATAATGTTTATTCTGGCTGCACCAGAATAGTAAAGTTGGGACTGAATATAAACTGTTTGCACAGCACACATGTTGTAGCCTTTGACCCAGTTTCAGCCAATTGGAAGGCCAGGATTTGCCGAGGAACTTATGGGACTGTACAAAGGACTTATGGGGAAAAAGCTGGGGAAATTCTTGGTGTCCTTTTACTGGACCAATTAGGCATCGAAGGAGATTAATGACTATTAAGTCTTCATTGGGACAGTTGTTTCAGCCAATTGGGAGCTGCCTGAAACACCCAAAACTCAAGAAACTTTTGAGTCTGGGCTCAGTTTGGTGGGAGCCCCTCTGGAGGGAGGGGGGTTCCAGCCCCTTTCCAGAAAGATGTGACTGCAAAGCCTGGGAAGGGCCTGCCTGAGGGTTGCCAGCTACCTGTCCTCCAGGGCCTGCAGTTTGTCTTCCCACATTTTGGAGAAATTTGGCTGGAGGGTTCCACAGTGAGAAAGCTGTCTATGAATTCCAGGGAAGATAGAAATATTCTTGGGGGCTGTGTGGTCACTGGTTCCAGGAGGTACTAAAGTATGTCTTCTACCCTGCATTTGACTCAATGTCACAAAGAAGGGGGTGGACATTGGTATAAAGGAATAACCCAGGATGGTTTTGGTTAAAGGAATGGCCATAGATGGTTCTGGTTTGCAGAAAATGGAATGGGAGTCTCCCTGATACATAGGGGCTCACCAGTATTGCCAAGGTTTATCTTCAAATGTAAGAAGAGAGCTCCTCTTCTATCGTGAAGCACCTGCACAGGGAGGAAAGTGATGTCCAATGTTCTGGGACTGTTCGAGTAAAGGTGTGCATTTTAATACCAGGTTCAAGGTCTTCAGAGGCACCCATTGTGCGTACCCCAGTCTCACTGTGACTATGTCTCCAGTGAGCATCTAGAGACTGTGTCCTGATGTGAAAGTGCCACAGCTGCTAGGCTGGCAGCATGGCCAAAGATGTAAATCATATCCAAATGTGTCTAATCTTCCAGAAGGAGGAAGGAAAAAAGAGGTCTTTTATGAAGGTCAGCATTGGGAATCAGTCTGGTAGTGTCACTAGTTAGGCATTGCCATTGCGCCTCCCCCTGAGGGATCAAGCCTGGATGTGGGGGTCCGAGGCATGCCGGAGCAGGTCCCGGAGCTGTTCTGTGCTCCAGATTGTGACTTCAATCTAATCAGAGTTTTAATTTGCTAGAGGAGCTCAGAAAGGTGTCAGCCTTCCAAGCTGCTACAGCCTGCTGCAAAGGAAAGAGCTAAGCCACAAGATGCCTTCTACATGTCTCAAGTTTCTCAAGATCCAGAGTTGTGCTGTTCCAACTACCCCAGAGCTACAGTCCCAATGCCACTCAAGACTGTCTGAAGAACCACGAGTAAAAGCAGGGATTGTCCTGCATCTGGAGAACTGTAAATAGTTGCTTTCAAGTTATGGCAAGTAGCTAACAGTTGCACAAAAAAATTAACTTCTCAAAAAAGCAAGCTCACCAATGCTGGCTGACCAGCTACATCTCAGATCTGCAAAGAGTTAGTACTGGTTGCCCTGATACAGAGTTTTGGGGGCTTTTAGTCTGGATTGGGGACTGATACCAGTAGTTGTCTGTATGTTATACATCTGCAGCAGCTAGTTAGTCAGAGAGCTAAGCTATAAAGCTTTAGAAGACTGGTAGGTGGTTTGCATTATAGGATTTGTTAAATTAAAAAATGCTATATTTATTGATTATTTGATGTTTGCAGATTGACAAACCTAAGTGCAAAAATTAAACTACTGCTTAACCTCTACTCCGATCACCCTTTTCTAACCCTCTTCATGTAAATAAATGGTGTTTTATCTGTTTTGGAAAATTTTGACTCATGAGCATATTATTAGTGTAAGTCAATAATTGTCAGGTATTGAAACTGTGAGTTTTGGTTATGGTAATTTCATGTGGGGGGATTCCATGTCAACACAGAGCAAAATCTTTCAGTGTATACATTTACCAAGCAGGAATTTAATCGCATGCCAAGCTAGCTAAATGCTAAATCAACTTATATTCATCTCGTCGTACACAAATGCTAGACATGCAATCTGCCTCACACTAATTGATTGTCCTCAACAATACCTGAATAATCAGTCACAGGTGTCAGTTACCTAGGCAATCAGTGAATTAAAACCTATTAATCTCGCCGTACACAAATGCTCGTTATGCATAATTAGTCACAGGTGTCAGTTACCTAGGCAAACAGTGCATTAAAACCTATTAATTGATATTGTCTACCCACTGCTTTCCTTGTTTCCTCGTTTGTCATGATACCTTTGTCATTCATCCTTAGCCAGCGTGGGCAGCAGCAGCTTGCGGACCAGGGATGTCTATATCATAAAGTGAGTGTACTCTGGCAAAACATATTGGAAATGCGCCGCCTATGATAAACAGAAGTGCACTGCCAGATGCCATACTATCGGCAAAGATATTCTATGTTATATTAATTCACACAGTCATGTTCCAGATGCTGGTGAAACAGAAGTGAAAAAAGTCACTGCCGTGATGAAAGAGAAGGCAATTATTTCACTTGAAGGAACACAATAAATTGTGTCTGGAGCAACCGGTGAGTTAGATCACGCTGTTGCAGGTAAATTGCCTTCTGTTACCTACCTAAAAAAAACAGCACAGCATGTGAGGCAAAAGGCAAGTGTAGCTCCTGCATTGCCGATGCGTTTGGCTGAATTAAAAATACCCCCCAAATACTGCGTTTCTGATAACTGGGGCGCCATTTCTTCTATATGACAGTGGTTGCCAAGACATAGAAAGATTTATAGTTTTGAGCACACAAATAAATCTTGAATATATGGCAACATCGGCTAATTGGTATGCAGATGGTACATTTAAGATAACTCCCTCTTTCTTCATACAACTCTGTACTATTCACGGTGTTAGATTTAATGCTGCTATCCCAACTGTTTTTGCCCTCATGTCATCACATTCCACTTCAACTTACATTGCCCTTCTGTCTGCTTTGAAGGCCCTATGTCTAGCACTTTCCCCTCGGTCGGTGATGACAGACTCATAGCAAGCAACAGTTCGGGCTTTTGCATCCCAGTTTCCTGAAGCTCAAGCAAGGGGTTGTTTTTTCATCTGTCATTGTGGTGAAAGGTGAAGGACTGTCCAGACATTTTGAAGAACTACACCGTAGATGAGAACTATGCACTGAACATATGAATGACAGCAGCCCTAGCATATGTTCCCATAAACAATGTGCTTGAGGCATCTGAAAGCCTGAGAAACTCAGAATTTTATGTAGAAAATGAGGATGCACTAACACCATACCTCGATTGTTTCGAGGACACTTGGATCTGGAGGCCAGTGGGATGGTGTGGTCGCAGGTGCCCCCTATTCCCAATCCAATTCTGGAACTGCCATTCTGTGGTCTCTGATGGTTTGCCATCCACAAACAATGCAGTGGATGGGTGGCACTGCAGTTTTAGTAGCATGCTAAGAGCCAGCCACCCAACCATTTGGAAATTTATCAGAGCACTGAGCATGGAGCAAAACATGAATGAGTTACATATTGAGCAGTATGTTGCAGGACATGAACCACTGGCACAGCATAAGAAATATAGAGATGCTGCACGAAGGCTGTGTGTGGTCGTTGAAAGTTATGGCACCTGCTCCATCATTAATTACCTGCGAGGAGTGGCACATAACTTTCAACTTCAAGTATGAGGACACTGTTTCATTCACCAATTATTTTAATTTTTAACTAATAAAGGGATTTTAACAGAATTCTTTTACTCCAGACTGCCCCATGGAATTATTCAACTCCAGACTGCATTCGACTCCAGACTGCACCGTGGAATTATTCAACTCCAGTCTGCACCTTGGAATTATTTGACTCCAGACTGCACCGTGGAATTACTCAACTCCAGTCTGCACCTTGGAATTAAATAAATGTATTTATTGGACTACACAAGGTAAGACCACATTAAATAACAAAGGCATTAATGGATTTATTTCCTGTTGTTTGCCTTGGTTGCTATGTACCATGTGTATGTACTCGTGTTTCCTTGCAGCTTGTGCTGAACTGACACATGCGATGTAATACCAGTTACACTGACTTGTTTTACGCTATTATGTCTGCGCTGTAATGCGTGTGCTGTTTTGTTTGCAATGATTTGATGTGATACTGCTATTCAGGCTATACTTGGTGTCTGTATGTGACCTTGTCACTGAAACTTGAAAGAATTTTGCAATCATGGTATCATTTTTAACATTCCATGTGCGTCTTGTTGAGGGGAATGAGGGATGAATTGAATGACTGGAGAAATGCTGATTTTTAAATTAATTAATAAGGCCTGGACAGTGCTTAGAGGTTACATTAACAACACTATGTTATTTGCCACCTATGGATTTGAAGTGCCACTAGGTTCAACAGAGTGCCATATTGGCCTAATGGCATTTATTAATTAAAAACAAGAATACGTGGCTTGGCTTTGGTTTGATCTTTGGTAGTAATAAGATACCCATATCACACACCCAGAGGCTGAATGCACACAGGCTGTGGCACCATGCATAATATCATGTCACTGTACCTCGATAATACTAACACCCAGCCATATACTGTTGCTTATTCAATAAATGCCATAGTGGCAATATACCACTGTACTGTGCCTGGTGCCACTTTACACCCCTAAGGGTAGGGGGTGATTAACATACTATTAATGTAAACAATGGTCATGCCTTATGAATATTGCAAATAATTTTAGGCATGCCACCATCTTTGTACAAACCAACTACAGTAAAATTATGAAGTAATCTTGTTAAGAAACACCTTCAACCTGGTGTTCTGCGGCGGAATTTTCTGATTTCTGCGGCAAGGCTTCTT
Source organism: Neoceratodus forsteri (assembly GCA_016271365.2). NCBI lineage: Eukaryota > Metazoa > Chordata > Ceratodontiformes > Ceratodontidae > Neoceratodus > Neoceratodus forsteri. Next base: position 112,895,377 of record JADMNL010000033.1, read on the forward strand.
GACTACTGCAGCAGCATTTTCTGATTTCTGTGGCATGATTTATTAATTTCTCTGGCAGAATGCAGTCCTGTCATTGGCTAAATATGATGTGATGTCATCGATGACATCATATGCTGAGCATAGAGGAGGGGCTTCAGGATAAACGAGGTGGGAAAGAAAGCCTGACACTATGGAAAAACAGTATATTTATAGGAAAATTCACCAAAAACAATGAATTCTGCGGCACTGTATATATTCTGCGGCATGATGCAAATTCTGTGGCAAATTCCGCAACCGCAGAACCGCAGAATTCCAGGGGCCTTGCCTTCAACACTGGTTTTACATGCTCTTTTTTTGATGGCCCTTCCCACCTGGTTATAATGCCCCCCAGGTTCTCTATTATGTTGGGGTCACGCCTCTGAAGATCATCCCACCAGTGCTTAAGTTGTTTTATGGTCCTCGGTGGTCACTCCCCATCACCGCTCACTAGTTGACAAATCTCACACCAAATTTGCTCTGTCTTGATGAATTCAAGTGTTTTGAGTCCAAACAGGTCACTAGCTTTTTGGGACACCTCCAGCACTAAAATTGATGTCTCCTCAGCAGAGACTGGAGCTGCTGAGGGATCCCTTGAGGTGCTGCTTTCTCCATTTCCAGAAGCCATTGGGGATGAGCTTTGGAATAACTTACTTTTAACTGTAATTAAAGAAGAAAGCAATGGAAATTAGTCATATAACAGTATTTTAGCAAAGCACAAGATACTCCAGAACTTTCAAACTCAGTAAGCAAGTTTTAAAGATCCGCAGAATTGTTTTCCTCGTGTAACCCCTTGTTACCCGGGGTTACTAGAATCCCAGTAAGACCTAGTGGTAGGCAGGGAAGGCAGCTTGTGAAACTCCAGTTAAATGGGTTTCACACTGTCTCACTCTGTTCTCAATCTCAACTGAGACTGAGAGATGACATCACCAATAGAACTGTCGCAGCTGCATAAGCCACATTGGAATCTGCAGCAGAGGGAGTGAGATAGAACGTTGGGAGTTTTCAAAGTCAGTCTCCTGCTTGCCCTCAAGCAGGAAGGAAGTGTCTTTTGTTTACCTTCTGTGTGAGAAGGTCAGTGTCCAGTTTCAAGTGGTGGAGACCACTGTCCAGGTCTCAGTGCTCCCTCCCTCCGGGGGGGGGAATAAAGTATCCCTATGTAGATTCTAGGGGCAATCCCCTAATGTCTGCTAAAGGAAGAAAGCTGCCTTTTACAGTTTCTGTTTGGTCTTAAAAGTAGAAGGAGTTGTACTTCGCCTGTGGGCACCTGCAACAAAAGGGTGAGTTTGCTATAATTTGAGAGGGCAAAAGATGTGTTTCTTCAGTTTGTGAAATGTGAAGAGATCTGGGATTTGAACTACTATTTGGGAGGCCTATTGTACTAGGACAAACAAATGGAGTAGTGTCAAAATCTAAAGTCTGTGTGAATTCAAGTAATGTTGTAGAGGGGGTGCTACAGTCCATCCACCGTTTAATCTACATTTTGAAGTTTAAGTTTCTCCAGAGAAATGGCCGGGTATGGGCTGTGGGAGCCAGAGGTGGGCAAACCCCCCATCTTTAGTAACCAGGTCCACCTCTACGGGTTTCTGCTGTGATTGCTACTTGCCTCATGCACCTGGCCAGTGATGAGGTAGGTACCCAGACGTGGGTCGCAAATGGGAAAATCTCTCTAGGAGTCACAGACTCTAAGTGGTGTGGGGAGCCAAAACAAGTAAAATGGGTTCATTCTTTAAATGGACCATCAGTCAAGTGGCCAGCAGGGGAGCCAGGCCAGTCGGGCTGTGCATCCAAAGCGCATGCAAGTCTGGGCTGTGTGCCTGGTAGGTCCAGAGCATGAAAACAGTAGAAATGGGTTCATTCTTTAAGTGGACCACCTTGTAGTCTCTAATCTGCACTATCAGTAAACGTAGCCCCATGGGGGTCCATCTATGCTTTGTTATGTTCAGCGAGTTGTGAATAAAAGCCACACTGAAAAATCCTAGTCCTGGTTCTGGACATTACAGTTATTGCTTCCTGTGTTCAAATTTACTTGGGTGCCCCTGTGCAGAGTAGCCAACCCTAGGTCCCCTTATGCCAAGTAACCTCATCCTCCCCGAACCCAGGTCCCCACCAGGTATTGCTGCCAGTTCAACAGCATGCCACCTGTCATTTTGGTAAAAAGGCAGGGGTGAGGGGTTACACTCGGAAACAATAACTGCTGTGTGTTGTGACTGACAGTTGAGCTGCTGTAATACCCACGGAATAGTATTCCACAGATGACGCTTACAGTGCATATGTCATTAAAAATGTGTGGTGGAATGTTATTACTCGGAACAAGAAGTGGGAATCAGCGGAATTAAATTCTGCAGAATGATATAAGGAAACGCTTTGATTACATTTACAAAAAATAACTGTTCTGGGCATCCTACCACCATACAGGCAGATGTGTGGTCATGTTAACACTGCTTGCAAACATGTGTGATGATTACTATTGAAAAACACTTCTTTCATTCATGGATAATTGCATGTAATGACTATGGAATTCAGTTCCGTGGAAAAATGTGTGTTCCGCAGAATGGTATTCCACAGATGGTGCTTGAGTTGGTGGTGGTTCTCATACTAGATGAAAAAAAACATCTCTCACACTTATATTACAATATACTATAATGATGAGGTCACGTGATGAGCTGAATCGGAAAGACGTAGCCCGAGCATCTCCGAGGCCCCACAGCATTAAACTTTTGTTTTTCGACTTTGGGATTAACAGAAAGCAAGTTAAAATAGCCGTCAAGAGCTCCGAGGCGAGCGTGGCTGCAACTCCGTGTTAGTTATTAGCGGGCCACGAAATTCGAGAACCCGTGGTGAGCAACTGTTGGAGGAGCATCGGCAGGATTCAAACCGCGCCCCTTGCGGAAGATGGGCTTGGTCGTGGAGCCCCTAGTGGGGTGGCGCCAGCCACTAAAAGAACCAGTCTCAGTCGCCTACCATTCCTGAGCAGGACGTGGAACCAGGGAAAGGATGGGGGCTTGGGCACAAATACTGGAGGACATTCGAGATTAAAGCGCTGTTACAAGGGCTAGTGACTGACTTTTCTGAGGTTAAACCAGCATTACATTCTCTGGCTCAAAGGATGGGCGATGCTGAAGGCCGGATTTCTTCACAGGAGAGGAAGGTCTCTGTACTCGACCAGGAGGTGGGGACAATTCGGAAAAGGTTGAAAAAGCTGGAGGAGAGGGTGGAAGATCAGGAATCAAGGAATCACAGGAATAACTTGATCCTGGCAGGGCTACCAGAGAGAGCCAAAGGCCCTGACTGTGTTCCCTTTATGCAGGAGCTCCTGCTAAAGTTGCTAGGCCCTACACCATTCGGGGAGGGCTATAATTTGGAGAGAGCTCACGGCACTTCGTGAGATGCCATGCCAGGGCGAGGCCCAGAGTCATAATCATGCGATTCCTTAACTACAAAGAAAATTCTCATGTACTGTTTACTGCTAGACAAAAGAAGTCTCTACAATGGAATGGTGCTTCATTATGGTTTTTCCAAGACCAAACGCCAGCGATTCGAGAAAAGCAAAAGGAGTATGCTGACATTAAGAAGAAGCTTTATCTCGCAGGAATAAAATTTCGACTTCAATTTCCTGCTACCTTGGTGGTGTGTCTCCAGGCTGGAGAGAAGAGGTTCCTCACGGCGAAGGATGCGTTGGTGGGGCTGCAGGCCGAGCTTCCAGACTTATTTAAACCCCCTACATGAATGAGTGCGGACGAAAGAAGGTTGAGCCTATATGATGGTTGGGATGGAAGAAGACCAAGGGAGTATAAACTTTTTAAGGCCGGCTGGCTCTATTGTTCTGGTTAAAACCTGGATGTTTAAGGGACTATTCAGGACTGGACCTTTAGGACCCGCGAAGGGTCAAGAGATGTTAATTCATAAGACTCTGGTGCATTAGCTTAGGGTCATGGGGAAAGGGATTGTTAATTTACTTTTCGTGTTATTAGACCCAGGAATGTCCCCGGACCCTGAAGTTTGGGAGGAGTTGTTAGAGGGGTGATGGAGGAATTTATTTAGTACAAAAAAGGTTGGATAACCAGCGCTATGCCTGTTAGTGGGCACTGTTAGGTATAAAGTGGGCTTTGGCCAGCTTTTGGGAAAGGTGGAGAAGAGGAGTGGCCTAAAGGATCTGGGCCCAAATAATCCGAGTAATTGGAGGGAGGTCACCCTGGGAGGTAAGGGAATTTAAAGTGGAGCAATGTTAGCTCGAGATATAATTTATTAAGGAGGGTTTGAGAGGGATTCCCTCAAGCTCCCTTTTGTTTATTTTTTCTTGCACTCATGGAATACATTAGGGGGTGACAGGGTGTAGAGAAGATGGGACTTTCACACTTAGGATTTTGGGGGACCTAGAAGCCAGAGTCCGGGGTTCGATGTCAGAAGACGGGGCTGAGGGGGTGCATGGGAACGGGTTCATCTATGACTCCACATCAGATAGTTGGTCGATCTAAGGATCAGGGGATAAAGGGGGGGGGGACAGGGGTGGAGAGAGAGAGAGAGAGAGAGACCAAATATGGGAACGACAAGACAGCAGACCTTAAAGAAGCACAGATTTTGGGCTTACAAGGAAAATTTGATGTTTGATAATGGCATGTTTTAAAATAATTTCGTGGAATGTAAAAGGGCTTAGGGGTCGAATGTAAAAGGATGGTTATTTTATGCACATTGAACAACGAGGGGCACACATTGTTGCATTACAAGAGACACATCTACTGACTGACGAGCTGGTTGGTCTCAGGAAGCGATGGGTGGGACAGGTATACGGAGTGGGAAAGGACAGGGCCTCTGGAGGGGTGGTGATTTTAATAAAAAAATCCTGCCCATATGAAGTGGTGCAAGTGTTAACTAGACAAGATGGCCGGGGGATCTATTTGTCGGGCACTTTGTTGGGTAGGGCAGTCTCAGTCGCATCTCTATATGGGCCAACTCCACCTGATCCTACTTTTTTCACCTCAATACAAGGGGACATAGCTACCCTTCCCCCACACTCACTTATCCTGGCTGGTGACTGGAATATCTATTTTGACAACAAGGAGGACAGGATACCCCCACATAGTAAGCCGAAGACTAAGGCCCAATTAGCCCTGGCTAAGTTTTTGGAGACGGCAGCATTAGTTGACCCAACTACAAATTTTTTGAATAGGGGCAGGGACATGACGTTTTATTCGGCTGCACACAAGAGTCATACTAGAATTGACTTTTTTTTGGTCAATAGAGAGGCCCTTGTAGGGATTAGAGAAGTGCTGACTGAGGGTAGGACCCTCTCAGACCATTCTCTCATTCGAATGCAGTGGGAACCAAGACCCGCACCACCTAGACCTTATAGATGGAGGCTTCATGACTCGCTTTTGATAGAGGGTACAAGAAGGGATGAATTAGAGAGGGCCTTACAGGAGATTATTAGATTCCAGCTTCCCATTCTGAACGACAAAAGGTTAGCGTGGCCCACCTGTAAGTTTTTGTATGCCGAGGCAGCTAGGGCCCTAGCGGCAAGGGACAAGTCGCTCAGGAAGGCCAAAGAGGAGTTTTTGATCGGGGCGATAGGCTCATTGTCACAGCTTGAAGGGTCCTCGGGAGAAATAGATGCGGAACTTAAAAGTCTGAGAAGAGAACTATCAGAAATTGTCTATGGGAAAACAGAGTTCTGGCTAAGCAAGATTAATGCCAATTTCTTATTGCAGGGTGACATCCCAGGGTGCCTCTTGGCGGCCAAAATTAAAGAGTGGGAGGCAACCAGGACAATTGCATCAGTTCAATATGAGGGGAAGCTGGTTACAGATCCGCAAGAAATGGCTGAGGCCTTCGCTTCATTCTTCACAAAAATCTACTAAGCTGAGGACTTGGTAGGGGAGAAGGAGGCAAATGGTTATTTAGATGGAATTCAATTGCCAATCTTGGATTCTGTTCAAGCTAGGGAACTAGAAGCCCCAATAAGAACATCTGAGATTGTTGAAGTGGTGAGGTCTCTTCCTCTAGGTAAATCACCAGGGCCAGATGGTCTCACGGCCAAATTTTATCAGACTCATATTCAGACCATACTCCCTGTACTCCATGAGTTCTTCCTCACTATAACGAGGGAGGGAATTCACCACTCTCCGGTCTACCAGGCTTATGTTACTTTAATACCTAAGCCAGACAAACCCAGGGATGTATTGAGTAGCTATAGGCCTATAGCATTAATAAATCAAGATATTAAGATCCTTACTAAAATTTTGGCAAATAGGATTTTGACTATTGCTCCTAGATTAATTAGTCAGGAACAAGTGGGTTTTATGCCGGGAAGAGGGGCAAAAGACGCTCTCAGGAAAATTCATCATATCCTGAATTTTGCACCAGACTCTCAGTTACCCTTGGCCCTGATTTCCCTAGATGCTGAAAAAGCATTTGATCGGGTCTCACATCCATTTCTTTTTGGTACAATGGAGAAAATGGGGTTCCCTGAAGGTCTCCTTAGAGGTATTAAGAATTTATACGCCACCCCAACAGCTAGAATATTATGTAATGGTTATATCTCGGGGAATTTAGACTAAATAACAGAACTCGTCAAGGGTGTCCCCTCTCGACGATATTGTTTAATATCTATTTAGAACCCCTTTTGAGATCAATAAATAGGGATGTTAAGGTCCAGGGGATCAGGGTTGGGGGGATGGAGCTAAAATTGTCAGTTTTTGTGGATGACATACTTCTTCATTTACAAAATCCAGTGTCTAGCTTTGAGAGAGTAAGAGAGTTAATAGATCGATTTTCTAAGGTCTCTAACTACAAGTTAAATCTTACTAAAACGTAAATTTTACCCTTGACACCACATGTATTTAGGGCTGATTTTTCATCCCTGGGAGTACAATGGAATGTAGATAAATTGAAGTGTCTGGGCATATGGATTACAGCAAATCAGGAGTCCGGGGCTGACGCTAATCTGGGGGATCATATCCATCGGTTGAAGGGGCGTTATAAAATGGAACAAGCTACCTTTGAACTTTACGGTAGTTTGGGCCTCATTAAGATGAATGTTCTACCGAGGGTGCTATATCCGTATATTTAGCTCCATATAGTATCTCTACTAATTGGTTTAGTAGAATCAGAAGGCTAATCTCAGGGTTCCTATGGAACAATAAACCAACCAGGATAAAATATAATGTCTTGCGACTACCGTATGAGGAGGGGTATAGGTTACCTGACCTCCACGATTATTATGTGGCAGGTCAGTTGGGTCTATGGCTCAATGGGCGGGAGGACGAGGGGGAAGATTATGACCGGCGTGGTTGCAAATTGAGAAACAATCGATGCTGAGTTTCAGTTTACCCTGAGTCGATGCTATATGCCCAGCCTAAAAAGGTTTATTCAAGAAGGGTATGGGAACCCAATCGAAAACCTTAGAGGCCTGGTGGTCCTTTCTTACACGGTACAGAGGTGTTATCAAAAGAGATCCAGAGATCAGCCCATATTGGGTAACCCTAATTTGGTTATCGGAGGTCGGGTACTTGGACATCGGTGGTCCAATTATTTGGGTGGTTTAAGATTGAAGGATGTGATGCAGGGAGAGAAAATAGTCCTGCCATTACAATGTGAGGGTCTGGCTTTCTTTCAAAGGTTACAGCTTAAACAAATGATAGCAGGGTTCTGGAAGGGGATGGGGGATCCCATAGACAGCTCCTTTTCATGGGAGAGTTTAGGGGAAGCCTCCCGGAAAGCTAACCCACTCTCACAAATTTATAAACTTCTGTTGGACTTTATGGGTCCAAACACTCCTACTCAAATCCCTTACTGGGACAAGGTGATGTCTCCTAGAAATCCTAGGTGGGAAACTATTTGGAAGACCTCTAAATACAATGTGATTCCCAAACATAGAAACATGCAGATTTTTGTGGTTCACAATATATACTATACCCCTGTAAAGCTATATGGCAGAGGGTTGAGACAGACAGACCTGTGTTTCAGATGCGAGAAGGAGGTGGGTGACCTGATACATGTAATGTGGGGTTGTAGTAAAATTTCGCCCTTATGGAGGGAGATTAAATGGGGCATGGATCCAATGCTGGATTATACAGCTTTTATAACTCCAGAAATATGTGTTCTGGGTGACTTCTCTCAGATTATAGGGAGGACACCTAAATTTCACCTTTCTTTAATGGTGTCGGTAGTCAAGGCGTTTTTAGTTAAGCATTGGAAGGACAATCAGGCATGTACATATGAACAATGGGTGAGAGAGCTGTTGGGGGTATTGGCCAAGATTAAAAGACACCTGTTTTCTGAGGGGAGGCAGGAGTTATATGTTAAAAGGTGGGCAATGTTAGATGCAATGATTAGCAAAAGAAAATATGCTGGTGTATATATGGCTTATATTGCTTCGTGTCTTTGTACTAGGTTTTTGTTTTTTTTTCTTCTTTTTATTATCCCTAAGAGTTTGAGTAATATCTGGGTCTAAGTCTTCTAGATGGTCAAAACTGGGGTCACTTGGGGTCTACTACTAAGATTAAAAGGGATTGGTGCTGGTCTGCAAGGGCTTAAAGGGATGATGGTTCTCTCTCTCTCTCTCTCTCTCTCTCTCTCTCTCTCTCCAGGGGACACACTGGGAAGCCATCCGACAGGAGTCAAGCTCCTGGGGGGCCGTGGGATATAACGCCCCTGTAAGTGGATATATAAGGGAGATTGAGTTTATAAGGGAAAGGGTGTATTTTATCGCTGATCAGCTTGTTACACTAAAGCAGTATTGATCCTGGAATTTGACTATAATGTGGGGTGGCTCCCCAGTGTGCGCGTATATAGGGGTTGTACATAGTTCGCACAGCCAGTTTTGGGTTGTGTTCCTGGCATGGCCAGGTATATGTAATGTGTGTTTGTCTGTTTGGTATACTTAAAATGAATAAATATGATTTGAAAAAAAACAAAACAATATACTATAATGATTACAAGAAAATAATCATGAAGATCAAGTGTGGTCAGAGGGATTTCATGGTCGGCAGGGTGGAATGGACAGACAAGATAAGTCCTGTAGCATTGTTGTTGCGCCTGCCATTCATTTTTTTTTTTAACTTTCTCTGTTGAAATGCTGCTTAGACAAAACAATGCTGGGCCCATCTTAACTGTCCATTCCCCCTGCCTATCAAGAAAGACTGAGAATGTCCTTGAATATCTTGATTTCTTTTAAGTAAGATAACAGATATGTGTCTCCCTGGTATTACTTTGATGCTGAACTCAGCTGAATGAACTAATAGTGGCCCGCATGAGGCTACTGCTTTAGGCTCATCCTCCTGTGCCTCACCCACTCCTGCCATCTCGTATGTCAGGTGAAGAAACATAGCTCACTGAACTGATAGTGGCCCTGATGCACCTGCAGCTGCTTTAGGCTTATCCTCATGGGCTTCTCCCACTCCTGCCATTTCATATGTCTGGTGGTGAACCTGAAGCTGACTGAACTGATATTGGCCCTGATGCTGCTGCTGCTGCTTTAGGCTCATCCGCATGTGCTTTTTGCAGCTCTGAAATCTAATATGTCTGGTGATGAACCTAAGCTTGCCAAACTGACAGTGGCCCTGATATGCTGCAGCTGCTTTAGGCCCATCCTCATAAACCTGAGCTGACTGAACTGATAGTGGCCCTGATGCTGATGCTGCTGTCTAGTGATGAATCTCAACTGCCTGAACTGATAGTGGCCCTGATAATATGCTGTGGCTGCTTTAGGCTCGTCATCATGTGCTTCCACCACTCCTGCCTTCACATATGTCTAGTGATGAACCTCAGCTGACTGTAGTGATAGTGGCCCTGATGATGTTGCTGCTGTGCTGCTTTAGGCCCATCCTCATGTACTTCTCCCGCTTCTGCCATCTCATATGTCTGGTGATGAACCTTGGCTCACTGTACTGATAGTGGCCCTAATATGCTGCTGCTGCTGCTTTAGACCTATCCGCATGTGCTTCCCCCACTCCTGCCATCTCCTATGTCTAGTAATGAATCTCAGCTGACTGAATTGATAGTGTCCCTGATGATATGCTGCTGCTGCCACTGCTGCTGCTGCTGCTATAGGCCTGTCCTCATATGCTTCTCCCACTCCTGCCATCTCATATCTCTGGTGATGAACCTCAGCTGACTGAGTTGATAGTAGCCCTGGTAATATGCTGCTGCTGCTTTAGGAAAAAGATAAACCCACTGGGCAAGAGGAACTAGTAATGTAATGTGTAATGTCTCACTCTATCAACTGCTCAGACTGCTGAAAATAACAGACCCAATTTCCACAATTGGATCTGCCGAATATCATTACACAGAAACAATAAGTCCGCTGATATGTATATGCACAATGAATATCCACGGAAAAACATTCCAGCAGCTATTTTAAACAGCATCAGTGCGTGGAGGAATAGTATTCCACAGAATAGAACATCGACGGAACAGTAGTCCACTGATCACTGCCATCATTAAATTAAAAACAAGGACACCATTATGATACACTGCACAGTGTATGTACATGTCTCCCGTCTAGCAGGAATCAATAAAATTCATCAACTTGATTATATGCAAATTGAACTTTAATCTTGTGGAAATATGTTCCATGGAAAATGTTGGTAATCCGTAGAATATATTTCCTCATTTAAAATACAGGCGGAATTCCACTGGAACACCAGGTTTTCCGCGTGGAAAATTTTGCCGGCAGAATGCCCATTTTGCCAAAATTCCGACAGCGTTAATGAATGTCTGTATTTGTATATATTGTATTGTATGTCTCAAGTTTGTGCCTGTAAATGGGCCATGTGGCCCAGTGTACTAGCCGGTGATCAAATAAAATTGAATTGAATTAAATGTATGGATACATTTGTTAGTTAAAAGCACTCAGCAGTGGCTTGTGCTTTGCAACATGCTACAAATATTTGAATATCTCTGCACAGCCAGACCCCTTGCAGGTGTTATTCCTTAACTTAATTATGCCTGGCCAACCATTTTGTATCAAGGTTAAGCAACAGAACGGTAAGACTTCAAAACGTGTCTCTAGGTATAATGAATTAAGAAGCAGGGGATGGTGTGCATACCTCACTTAGTTTTTAAACAAAGAGGGACATTGAGGTAACTCTCCTAACTCTTGACATCCACCATGGAATCTTCTTCAGGCAGCAGAGTTAGTTGGTGATCCTCAGTCATAAATACTCCCACATCGTAAACTGCAAGTGCATCGTAACAGACTGAGTAAGATCACTGATCATACACGGGGATCATACTCAGTCTGTTTCAATGCACTTGCACTATACTGTGCTCACCTGTGGATGAATTATGCAAATTATGTACAGTATTTAAGATTAAGGATCACCAGCTAACTCTAATGGAGTAGCTCCACATTGCTCTTTGTTTAATAAACTAATTGGCATCTTATCTGTTGAGTGTGTGCCACTTTTTTATTTTATGGGTGTCATTCCTTACTTATGAATTGGGTTGGAAAAATCCTGCACTCTGATTTTGTCAGTCTCTACTCAAACCCATGTAATTATGTCAGCACAACAAACGCTTTGGGACTTCTTTCAGTAGCCAGCCGCACTACAGTTGCGTGAAAAAGTATTTGCCCCCTTCCTGATTTTCTCTATTATTGCATATTTGTCACATTGGATGTTTTCAGGTCTTTAGACAAAATATAATATTAGATAAAGGGAACCTGAGTGGACAAATAACACTTTTTTTTTTTACTTATTTCATTTATTTAATGAAAAAAGTTAACCAACACCAACTGGCACTGTGTGAAAAAGTAATTGCCCCTAGTTAAATCAACCCAATTAAAGGGATAATTAGAGTCAGCTGATTGAACACAGCCAGGCTTGATTACAGCCAGCCCTGCTCAATATAAACCTCACTTATTTTGGCCCTTACCATCAGAGTCACATTGTCAGGACAAAGATTCAACAAACACATTATGCCATGATCAAAGGAAGTTCCTGAAAAGATCAGAAAAACATTTTGTTGCCCTCTATCAGTCTGGAAAGGGTTACAAAGCTATTTCTAAGGCTCTGGGACTCCATCGAACCACAGTGAGAGCCATAATCTCCAAATGGAGAACACTTGGAACAGTAGTGAACCTTCCCAGGAGTGGGCAGCCTGCCAAAATTACTCCAAGGGCGCAGTATAAAAATCATCCAAGAAGTCTCAAAGGATCCTAAAACAACATCCAAAGAACTGCAGGCTTCTCTTGCCTCAGCTAAGGTCAGTGTTCATGACTCCACAATCAGAAAGAGACTGGGCAAAATGGGCTTCATGTGAGAGTAGCAAGGCAGAAACCACTGCTAACCAAGAAGAACATAAATACTCATCTCTCATTTGCCAAGAAGCACCTGGATGATCCACAAGCCTTTTGGGAAAATGTTCTATGGACAGATGAGTCCAAAGTGGAACTTTTGGACAACATGGATCCATAATGTCTCGCGTAAAGCAAACACAGCATTCCACAGTAAGAACACCATACCAACAGTCAAACATGGTGGTGGTAGTGTGATGGTGTGGGGATGCTTTGCTGCCTAAGGACCTGGATGACTTGCCATAATTAAAGGAACCATGAATTCTGCTCTGTACCAGAAAATTCTTAAGGAGAATGTCCAGTCATCCTTCCATCAGCTGAAGCTGAAGCGTAGTTGGGTCATGCAGCAAGACAATGATCCAAAACACAAAAGCAAGTCCACATCAGAATGGTGAAAAGAAGTAAAATTAAAGTTTGGAGTGGCCTAGTCAAAGTCCAGACTCAAATCCGATAGAGATGCTGTGGCAGGACCTGAAACGAGCAGTTCATGCTCGAAAACCTACCAAATGTTACTGAATTAAAGCAGTTCAGCGAGGAAGAGTGGGTTAAAATTCCTCCACAGCGATGTGAAAGACTGATATTGAATTACAGGAAGTGTTTGGTTGCAGTCATTGCAGCTAAATGTGGCGTAACCAGTTATTAAGTGTAAGGGGGCAATTACTTTTTCACACAGTGCCAATTGGTGTTGGTTAACTTTTTTTCGTTAAATAAGTGAAATAAAAAAAACAAACAAGTGTTATTTGTTCACTCAGGTTCCCTTTATCTAATATTACATTTTGTCTAAAGACCTGAAAACATCCAGTGTGACAAATATGCAATAATAGAGAAAATCAGGAAGGGGGCAAATACTTTTTCACACCACTGTATGTCACTGAATGCTACATCCAACACTTCAGCAAATTCGAAAGTTTGACTTTCAAAATTAAATAAAATACCTTTAAAATATTTCATCTTTTTTTCAGTTTCTAATATCCATTTCATGAGCTCAAGTAAAACATTCAATGGTTTGTGTGCTGCAGTGCAGTAACCCGTGCTCCAAGGGGGGTGGATTATTACAGCATGACCACACTCTGTTGTCTGTTATTGCTTACAAATGACACTCTGGGAAACCCTGGTCAAATTCAAATGCTAAAGGTCACTAACACAAATCGCAGTATGGCTACATAACAGATAAATGTCAAAGTCTTAAAAATCAGCAGAATGTGACAAAATAAAGTCATTTTTCACTAGCTTGGAATAGGAACATGTAAGCTCCAAAAGAACTTCAAACCTGAAGGAAGCAGACAATGCTGCCAAGGTGGCATGGGTCAAATTGAAAATGCAATACATTTTCTACTGTATTATGAAATATCCAAGTGCACAAAATAAATGTTCTCCAGATTGTTACAAAGCTTAAGGTATTGCATGAAAGAATTCAATAAATATTGTTACATACAGTAGCTCCTTCCATACACAAGTACCTCAAAATGCTTCACAGAAGGAAATGCATACAACACCCATGAAAAAGAACTAGAGAAGCCCAGCAGCAATAAAAGAATGAAAAAGACTAAGTGTATGTCAAATTGTATGATGCCGCCCAGTAGAAATTTTACAGCAAGAGTAGTGCACTCGCCATCAGTATTAATGAGTAAGAGGGAATATGGTGTGGGACAGTATGGTACTCAGATACAAGGCAGACTCTGATTATGAGGATGCCCAGCTGTCAGCAGGTGAAAAGACATGGGTTATATTTGTAGTGTCAGTGGCTCAGTAGTTAGCACACTTGCCTCTGAGGCTGGGAGATCAGAGGGCTGTGGGTTCAGTTCCCACATCTGGCATTTGGGTAAATATCCCAGTACTGACACTGTAGTGCTGCATGAGAGGGGTGCTGCACTTCTGAGGTGCTGTCTTTTGGATGAGACGTTAAACCGAGGTCCCATCTGCCTGGATTGGTGGAATTTCCCTGCTGCCCTGGCCAAATTTCCCTCATTCACTAAAAATACCACCAACAGCTTAATCTGGTTCAAGGTCAGTTGGCATTCAGCTTTTTTTCCCCTCCCCCTGGTCGTGCCTGAAAATAGGCAGGATTTGTCTAGTGCACTTACCCGGTCAACAAAAACAAAATAAATAAGTATGGAGAGGTGTTGGTTTATTTTTGTTTGTTTTTTTGTTAACCGGGTAAGTCTTCTGAGTGCAAGTACCCATTTTCAGGGACTACCCTGGTGCAAAGCACAATACTTACACAAACACAATTTGCGTAACAAAAAATAAGTACAAATTGTACATTGTCATGTTAAAACAGTAAACATCAATCATGCCCTAAACATGTGCATTTACAGTTAACCAGCAAATATATTTTACTTTTTTTCATATAGCTTTTTACTCCTTTGGGTGGATCATCAGTCCTTTCCCCACCCACCCCCAGCTGGCGTCCACCTGCCCGGATCTACCTGGAGCTGGTATCTCCATAGCTTCCCCCTCCATAGTGGGGCTGGAGGGGGGAAGGCCATCTTTCCCCCCAACAGTGTCACATGTCCAGAGGTCCAGGTGGTGGTATAGACTAGGGGAGATATGCAGACCTTCGTGTAGCCCACTGGTCTTCATTCCCATTTTCTTCTCCAGTCACCTGGCCACTGCAGCATAAGCACATGCATGTGGAGGCATGCGCACACTACAGAACTGCATCCACTCCCACCATGTTGCTCACAACCTACACTACCAATGGGCCTCCACCTGGTAGCAAAGGCTGAGATGACTTGACACCACTCCATGGGAGAGGAAAGCAGTCCCTGGGACACTCTATCTTCTCCCCCACCAGGTTGAATCTCAGTGACCCGAGTCTGTTCTCAAACCTAGATCGTTGACTTGGTGGCAGGTAAGGTTCTAGCCTCTCAGACCTCTGCACCACCAACCAGCTAGCAAATACATTTTCATTGTATTTTGAAAACAAGTTATCATCTTGTAGGTTAGGAGGGGTGAGAAGGTGATAAGTGCTCTTAGGAACCATAGAAAAAGAAGGATATGATGGGATATGAAGAGGGAGGATCAGTGAGAGACAGAACTGAGGTTCAGTAAACACCATTTCTCAAGTGTATACACTAAGTACACATCAACTACACCCTGAACCCACCTTATGAGTACAGTTCTCCTGAAATATGGCAGCATTTATAAACTTATATTTTTAGTATTATATACCTCATCCACACCTTACAAACATATACTCTAGCACTATGCATATCAACCACAAGTTAAAAACTTCACTTACTAAGGGAGATTTCTTTATATCATGACCAACATTCCCCCTGCTTATAAGACAAGTCCATGTACTCCTCCCCCCAGACACACCTGGAAATGAGCTATCACAGCAAGTTTGCATTTCCTGGTCAAAATATACAAATAAATAACATTATCAGTGTATATCTCATCTGCACTTTACAAACCTAAAGTAGTAAACACTTCAACCGTACCTTAAATATGTAAGTATTAGTAGTATACACTTCACCTGCGCCTTAAAAACACAACATTTAGCAATATATTCAATTCACCGCTTCTTAAATTCTGCCTTGAGTTACAGAGCAGAAAGCTATCTTTTTGGGCTCTATATGGATACCATTTATACATTTGGTTTGACTTCAGTATCTAGTAAAGTATTTCCAGCTCCTTTACAGGCAGCTGATTAGGTACCAAATTATATTTACCATATTTCATCTATTAAAAGCCACATCTTGTAATTGCAATTAGCAAATTCAGCTGCAGCTTCTATTTGAGGGTGGCTAGTAAATGGGGGCAGCTTTCATTAAGTCTGCTCCCCAGCCTGATGATCATTAGAAACATGGAATTTGACGACAGATAATGACTGCTTGGCCCACCCAGTCTACCCCTTTTTATGTTGGCTCGTGCTTGCATGCCAGCCGACATATTGCAGTAGTAGCAGATTTGGAGGTGTGGTCACTGTGGTCCAATACAGGGCACACATTAGTAGGTGCATCCCTCATTCCCCAATAAGCTAGCTGCAGGCACTGACAACAGGCATACCTAATCTGGCACCCAGATCTAAGAAAAGGTCCACTGCAATGAAAGCCAAGCTCGTCATGCAGTGGACGTGCCCTTCCTGGTGAAGCATTCCAAAAAACATGGTGGCAGTGTCTGCCACCACTGCCGCTGCCTGTCACAATGCCGTCGGCATAATGTCCCCCCTCCCATTGCAACTGTGTGTCGAGGGGGTGCCCAATCCCCCTCAGCATCATGCACCCCCCCAAACAGTCTTTCTTTGCTGATGGGGGCCCCAATTCCCATCGGCTTCAGTCCCCCCATTCCCAATTCCAATCTGCTGATGGGGAAGCCCACTCCCTGTCTGCGTAATGCCCCCCCATTTGTTGTGTGCCGAGGGCTTTGCCCAGTCCCCCTCGGCTCTCCCACCTCCACTAGTATTTGCTGATGGGGGTGCCCAATCCCTCATCAGCTGCAGCCCTCCCCTCCATAAAAAGCAACTCAGGTGGCATGCTGGGAGCCTACCCCAGCATGCCAAATGTTCCAAAAGTCCCATGATGAGTTTTTCCTTTTACCCCTGTAGAACAGAAAACTGTCTCTCATTGAGTCCGGTGGCTCCTTCCCAACCTGCACCCACCCTTTGCTCACCCTGCCTCCCCACACCCCCCTCACCCCATACTTACCTCTGGAGCCCAGTGCAATGATCTTTGGTGGGCCAGGATCAAGCCTGCACTCTTCAAAGCCAACGGCCAACTGAGGAAATGCCAGTAACTTTGGTGCATATTTCAGCCATTTTTGGGAATGTTGTCACCAAATTTTCAACATGGGGTTATTGGGACCCCTCCGCATGAATTCAGTCACTGTCATGGCATTATTCAGTCCCAAAAGGTGATTTCATGGTGACTGCGTGGAATCACCTTTTGGGACCAATTAATGAAACAACAGTGCCACTGCTCATGAGATGGGCTCTCAAAAAGCCTATGTTGCAAATTTGGTGGCAAAAATCCCAAAAATGGCTGTTTTTTGAGTGTGTGTTGTGCAGTTTCCATGCTCGCTCATAACTTCGTGAATTTGTAATACTTTCACTCCAGATTTTCAAAACTGGCATTTTCCCACACCTCCTTATGAACAGTACAGCTGTCATTTTACATATCCTGGCCAAAATGTGTTTTCGCATGTCCAGTGCAGAATAGCGCTGTCGCTGTGTGGAATCAGTTTTTGGGACAGTTTGAGGAAATAACAGTGATAGTGTTTGTGAGCAGAGGTCCTAAACTGCCTATGTTGAAAATTTGGTGATGAACATCCATTAAATGACTGTGTTACAAGCGTGCATTGCGCAGTTTCCACGCACCCTTGTAACTTTGCAAGTTTGCAATATTTTCATGCCAGATTTTCAAAACTGGCATTTTTTCACATCTCTGTATGAACAGTACAGCTGTCATTTTTCACATGCTGCCCAAAATGTGTTTTCGGACCTGTGGTGCACAATGGCGTGGTCGCTGTAGGAAATCAACTTTTGGGACAAATTAACAACATCACAGTGCCACTGTTCATGAGGGAAGGTCCCAAAATGCCTATATAGTATATGGTTACCTCTTACTGTGCACCGAAATCAAAGGCACTCAGAAAGTTGTTGTAGGGTAGTTCAAAGGTCAAAAAAGCTGTTGTACTATTGTACTGACATCACATCTATAATACAACAGCTTTTTAGCCTTTACTTGCCACCAGATTGGCTGACACAGTGGGACATCCCAGAAAAGCAGCGTAAACATGGTGATGGGATTTAGCGAGAGCCTGCCAGTGGACCCTCAGGAGTGAATGAGTGGGAAAGGCACCACCGATTTTTTTCAGAAGTCAGGACTTGAATAGCCACACACATCTCCGTGTGGCAATTTGTTTTTGGCCAGAATTTTAAAATAAATGCTGGGGCCACAGATGAGCAAAGTTGGAGAGTGCAGGAGCAGCGCCACATGTGAGTGGAAGCAGCATGTAGGCGAGCAGGAGTGGGAGCACTAGCAAACAAGAAGGTAAAGGATCTCAAAGCAGTAAAACCACACAAAAAAACATATACTATATAAAACAGTAGATGTGAGAACATCCACAACAAACTCTCGGGAGTTGATGACATCAGAGACCTCTCAAGGTCTCTAAGATGTCATCAACCCCTCAATGGAAATACAGCCTTGTTGTGGATGGTCTCCCACCCACTATTTTATATGTTGAAAATGTGTCTCTGCAGGGTGGGGGTGATGTTGGTGTCACTTCAATACTTTACTGCCATTCCTATTATGCATCTCTAACTCCTGCACTACCAATGCCAATGCCAGCAAGACAACATTCAGCATTGACAAATGCTTGTTTCTCCTACCTACAGTATTGCCACAGACCCTACTTGATCTATGGCTCCCCCCCTTCATTTCCACTAAGATTCCCTTATACCTATCTCATGCAGTCCAGAACCCCACCACTGTTTTCTCCTCTACTACCTCCACTGGAATGCTATTCCAGGAATCCACCACCCTTTCTGTGAAAAAGTACTTGTTCACCTCTCTCTCCTGAATCTACCCCCCTCCAGCTTCATAGCATGTCCAATTGTTCTTGAGCTCCTTTTTGTCTTATAGTACCCCTTGAGACCTTTGTGACCATATAAAGGTTGTTACTTAACTCCAAATATTGACAGAGTTATGGCCTGTTGAAATTCAAGTGTTATCCTATGGGAATTGTTATGTTTTATTACTTGCTTTTTTTAATGGCCACAATTATTTAAGGGTGTGGCATATGTTATTCTTGTAGTACCCCTTGAGACCTTCATGACCATATAGAGATTGTCACTTAATTCCAAATATTGACAGAGGTATGGCCTGTTGAAGTTCCAGTGTTATCCTATGGCAATTGTTATGTTTTATTACTTGCTTTTTATGGCTGCAGTGGGTGGAGCCTGCAGACATTTTGCATATACAAAAGGGCTGATGTCATGTTTTCTGTCCATGGAACTGGCTGAAGGTGTAAATAGTCTCCTCCACCTTCAAATAAATATGCTTTCATGTTAGTCAATGGTTTCGTGGGACTATTTTCTTTCTTAAATGGGAGGTACAAGAATTGGAATCTGGATAGTGGGAGGCTGCATTAGGTTTTTTGGGGGTGTAAGATCTATCCCCACCTCCACTTGAGAAGCTCCTAAAGATCCACCCCCACCTTTTTTTTTGGTTCATGTGGAAGGGGCATGAGTTGGATCTGTCATATTGGAACAACTGACTATCAGAGCTGCCTGGGGCATCAGAGTTTAAGGTTCAGAAGGAAAGAAAAAGTAATTAAGGAGTGCCTGAAACTGCATCCTTATACAGCACTTGTGAAACTGCATCCTGAAATTACAGCACTTGAGGAAAGCAAGCACTTGCAACACAAGAATTATAATTAAGGTATAAGCCCACAAAGGAGTAAAATATGTCACCCAAAGAAGACTATCCCATATTGGATACTAGAGTGTCTGTTCCTTAAAAGCTTTTTATACCCCCCTCCACACACACACAGCTGAAGTACCCAACCAAATAGCTAGTGGAAGCTTTACATTTTTATCTCTCTGGGACCTCAAGTTTAGCATTAGTGTGTGAAGAGACTAAAGCCTTGTGTTTTGTGCATTTGAATAGGTTTAGTGCTTTGAAGTTAAAATATATATACATAGTGTCATGGGCATCTGAAAAGGAAGGCAATACTACTGTTATTCTTAATGTTATTATTAAATGTTATTCTGATGATTTATTTATTTATTTATGTGTAAGATTTTAAGTGTAGTTCTGCCTAGGTCACAGACACATAAGCTATAAAAAGTACATTTAAGGATGTATGTATAAGACAACATTTGTAGTAGCAAAATAAAGGAAGAAAAATAATATATTGTGTTTTTTTTTTCAATTGTTTAACCAGGAGTGGCAGATTAAGCTGAAAGCTTGTTTGCAGGAGCAACCTGGGAGCACATGGAAGTTAAGTGACTTGCTCAGGGTCACACAGTATGCAAGTGGGGGCTGTGGGATTTAAACCCAGATTTCCAGATTTGCAGCTCAGTGCCTTAAACAACTGTGCTATACTGCCACCCTAGTTATGGCAGTCATTTGTTTTATGGTTCTTGATGTTGGTGTAGTAAGCAGCAGTACATTGCATAGCAGGTGTAAACTGTCAATAAGGTCATGCAATAGGTATGCTGAGCAGTTACTGAAGCAAGAAATGTATTTAAGACTGTAAAATATTCCTGTTAGAAAACTAATAAATGTGTGACATCTGCATCTCAATTTCAGGTAGGTCCTTATGGGGTGTCAATGTACAATATAAAGTAGTTATAGTTTTTAAATTGTCTGGGAAATTGCTTTGTACTACCACTGTTACTCAAATTAAATTATTCTATGAAGAAAATTAAGTTTATGTAACTGTCTATAAATGCATTAAAAACATTTACTTGTCCTTATAATGTAATGCATTAAATGCTGTTGCTAGGTTAAGAAGTCACATAACAATGCCCAAGGCATTAGGGTTTCTGATCATTACACCCTGCCCTGTAGGGACTGACAGGCATCAGGGGTGTGACTTGAAATTGTCAACACGCCATTCCACCCCCATCCCCACACTACAGCCATTGACAGGTATCGAGGTGTGCTTTTGACTCTTCAGCTCCAAAGTTCACTTCATTTTCTTATACAGTACTGTACTAATTTCAGCGCATTTCCTTATGGAATGGGGTGAATGTAAAGACTGAACACCCCAAGGCACATCTCAACAGTTGTCTGTGTCTGCAGGGTAGAGTGAGGTGAAATGACGTGAGCGTTATGGGCAATGACCCAAAGGCACAGTCCAATGCCTGTCCATCTCTGAATGGTGGGGGTGGGGTTGGCATCACTTCAGAACTTCACTGCCATTCCTATTCTGCCTGTCTGTGTCTCTCTCTCTCTTTCTATATGTCTATGTAATTATCTTTCTGTCAATTGCATGTATAGCTATTTTTACCTATTTCTAAAACAAACCTGCATATCACATTTGCCTGCAGTCTGAGCATGTACTTATGAAACTGTGCATATTTCTACTCCACTTCTGCATAGACTTCATACTTTCCTAATATTCCCATTATCACATGCACAACTACCTTACCCTTATCAAAAGCGACCCCCTCTGAAAGTTACTATCACATTTTCTCTGCTAACAGTCCATCATTACACCTGACTTCCTGACATTAACACATTGCTTAAATATAACTTACATCACCTCACGGACAAAAATTCTGTTTCTCTAAAAAAAAAAAAAACTGTGTAAATAATCCCAAGGCTGAACATATGCCAGCCATTACTTTTTCATGTACTGCCACCTTCTGTACCATCAATGGGATTTGCATATGTTTCCTATGATGCTTTGCATTATTGGGGTATGTGCAATTGTGTTTTCTTTAAAATTTGGCTGTCCAGCCAATATCATCTGGGATAACACATACCTCAGTAGCATTTGTTCTGGGGTTCTTTTTTGAACCTATATTGCTTCCTATTCCTTCCATTAAAATGTACACCTCCATATATTTTTCTAATAATGTGAATGCCTTCCTTAGAACAGAAACTAAAACAAATCTTACTACTTACAAATCATTGTGTTGTTTCTCCATACCTCCTTAACAATCCCACTCAGCTCTGCTAATTTCATTATGCAGCTATGGTGGATATGACCAGACTTTGTTTTAACGGCCACAATTATTTAAGGATGTGGCATATGTTATTCTTGTTGTACCCCTTGAGACCATTGTGATCATATATTGTCGCTTAACTCCAAATATTGATGGAGCTATAGCCTGTTGAAGTTCCAGTGTTATCCTATGGGAATTGTTATGTTTTATTACTTGATTTTGTTAATGGCCACAATTAATTAAGTGTGCAGAATATGTTATTCTTGTAGTACATCTTGAAACCTTTATGACCATATAGAGATTGTCACCTCTGCATCCTCCTCCTCCTCCTCCTGAAGCACCAGCAGCACGAGCCAGCCTCTGACACCAGTGTACAAGCCAAAGTGCCATGACCTCTCCTCCTCCTCCTCCTCCTCCTACTTCAGAAGCCATTTTAAGGACTTCTATAGCAATTCTCTAATAAGGCAACTTTCCTGGTCAAATACCGAATAGTGAATACTAAATAATGAATATATGAGTCCTGAATACTGAATGTTCGGCTCAATATTAGGAAAAAGGTATTCACACTGCTCTACAAAATAACATCTGTATTTAAAGTCAGATCCCACGAGTCTTTATGAAAATTGTAGAATTTCATGAAAAATTCCATAAAACTGGAATCTGTTAATTTCACTCAGCCTTATCTGGAGGATCCTAATTAAAAGACAGGGGTATGAGTGGTAGGTAGTACAGCAGGTCACCAGGTTCAGGAGTTAGATGCACCGTTTCACCAAGAAATGTAAAGCTGAGCTGGGTAGCACAACAGTGGTAGACCCCCAGATTGGAGCAAGGAAGCACAGAGTGTCAACAATTCCAACCTGAATGCAGGATATTTAAGGATCATATCCAGTAAATATATGATCCAGGGAGCCTGATGTACTTGCACGTCTGGGACTTAGAGGTGCTTGAAAAGATATAGTGGGGAAAGACAATGTCTGGGGCAGCAGGGAAGAAGAATTCTGGTTATTCTAACAGGGTAGATCAATAGAAAAAGAAGTAGGGGACATGTTTTAAGGGAGTTTGTCACTGTAAAGAACAAAGAGGATATCAGTGGGATCAGTAGTTCTACTGAATAAATCTTGCTATGCCAAAAGAGAAGGAGGGGGGAATAGTCACCTAGATAGTAACAGCAGGACTGCAAAAGCTCAGCCCAGCTTATCCAATGAAGTAGTGATACATGCATTGTTAATGTTAAATCCCACAAAAAGAATTATGGATGGTTCATCTTTATGCTACTATAAATATGGGAGAAAATGTTACCAATTTTTTTTTTTTTATTGCAAATTTAAAACTGCTAAACAAATTTATCCAGTTGTGATAGACACCAGGATACAGTGAATATGGATATGCATGTAAAATGTTAAGTCTATACCTGCAAGAGCATAGAAGTTACAAAGATCCACATTTTTGAGAGTTTTCACAAACTTTTTAAAATATTTACATAGTAAAGATTTGAACCCCTTTACCTTAAACATCCCTAATCCAATTCTCTCCATATTTAAATCATTCTATAACATTACAAAAAGGTTATTCCTGCTAATTTACACATGTCTAGTACCAAATATGCCCAAATTATACGTAAATGAAAATATTCCACGAAATGTCCCACAAAAAATAAAATGACAGATTTTGAGGTCATATAATTTTGAGATGATGCATCATATTGTCTTGAAATCTGGCACATTATTAGAACACCTATCATCAAGGAATCATGCCAAATATACAATATCTGACCCAATAGATGGCTGAGGTATATGCAGACAAACCTTTCATGAAATTTTGCACAAAAAATAAAATGACAGACTTTGAGCACCTATACTTTTGAAACTATACATCTGAATGTCACAATATTTGGAACATTACTGGCCCTCCACTGACAAAGCATGCATGCCACATGGCAGAGCTCTAGCTTAAACACAACTGAGGTATGATCAAATTACAAAATGTTAACAATTCTGCAAAATTTCAACAAAGTTCTGTGGAATTTGGGGGCATTTCATGAAATTTCATTAAAATTCTGCAAATTTGGCATTTTCCCATGCTGCACAACTCTAGTTCTAACTTGAGTTCTACTTAATTAATAAGACATGATGGGGTGTGGATTGTGGTGTGATACTGGCACTCCTTTGTGTGCTGTGATGCATCAACCACTCAAGAAATGGTATCATCCCACCACAAAACACACCATGGAGTGTCTTACTGCAATTATAAAATGAGTCCATGATTTTGTTTGGGGAGTGTGTAAATGCACACAAATAAAATAATGTTAAACATTTAAATGATTTTTTTTCAAAAGTTCATCCAGCCTAACAAAATATTCACAGCACATCCCAGCATTTGTGTGCCATTTCATTATTTTAATATTATGCACATAAAATACAAATTTTTCTTAAACAGCCTGGTAACCCTCTATTTTCCCCAGACCAGCACCACTTATGTATTTCTCATCTTATCCTTTCTTCCTTCTTCATAGTATTTCTTCCCTTTTCCTACCCTGCTTTTTTTCTATCTTTCCTTCATTCAATAGATGGAATGTTTAATATAGATGGACTACAGTAATTCAAGCCTCTGATCTGCTTTACTGGTATAACATTCATTCCCATACTCACACTACTGAAGGGTTATGATAGAGCCAGAACTTCTGTTTTATCTGTAGCAGGGAAACAGCAGAGATTTCCTTGGATAGGAGGTAAGGCTGCGAGGAAGGTTTTTATAGTCAAGAAAAAAACATCAGAAAATAAAACTATAAATACTGTAGAGCTTCACTTTTATGTTAGCTTGCATACATGCATGAAGCAAATATATTGTTACAGTAGTGGCCTTCAGAGGCGTGTCACTGTCAGATCCAGTGCAACTCATTCTGCAAGAGGTTTACAGTGACAGTCCAATGATTGGCATGACTGATCATGATTCTGTCCTTGTGGTTGATGGGTGGAAACTTTGTGCAGTTGAAAGAAAACTGACGTGCCTATAGCAACTGCATCTTTACATCTGCAAGATGCAGGAGGAGAGAACAAGGCTGGAGGCAGAGGAAAGGGAAAATATTTGCCAGCATAAGATCGTGATGTGAGAGAAAAGTGAGAAAAGTTACCAGCATGAGATCCTGATGTGAGAAGACTGAGAGAAAGAATGGCAGCATGAGATCAAGATGGTGAAACTGTGCCAGTCAACACCATGGCAAACTATAAGTAATGGCAAAGGGGATTCAATCCACGGAACCACAATTAATTCTAAAATGTTCCCACAGTTCTTAAAGGGAGATGATTTGGATTTGTTTTTAAAATCATTTGAAAGGGTTTGTGGGCAGTTTAAATTAGATAAAGCTCTGTGGATGATCCACCTAACCCCATTACTTACTGGCCATGAAGGCATTTACTCAAATGGACGATAATAATTGCATATTAAAATGTTTTGAATTGCCGGCCCAGTGGTGCTGAGGGTGGAGGCATTGGATGCCACACATCACGCCACACTGGCGGCCCGGATTCAGGAATGTGCCGGGGCCATTAGGGGTTGGCAGTGGAGGGATAAGATCAAGCATCCAGAGAACTGCTCTCCTATCCCTAGGGAGGGATAGGGGTTCTCACCTCTCTCAAGGGCCCCTGATGGAAATCAAGTGCACTGCTTAGAGTGGTGTACTTGGGGCTGGAGTGCGGCAGACATTGGCACGTAGTGCCCCTGATGTCGTTGCATGTCCACACTCCAAACGGGTGTCTATCAGGAAGAAAAAGGCAGTGGGGACTGAGCAGCTTGATGGCTGCACTTAACGCTGCCCCGGGCAGGGCCTGTTGCAGAATTGCACTGCAGGCTTGGTCCTGGCCCGGTGAGGGGGGCATAAGGGGATCCCCTCCTTGGATACGGGAGCGGCCGCACCAGGCCCGATATGCGAGTGAGCCTGCTGACTCCTGGAAGGTAGAAGGCAGTGGCTAGATGTATAGCAGATCACCCTGCAGGAAGGAGGTACAAATAAAGTAATGATTAAAATAAATGTTTTGAATGGACTCCTGAGGCCTATAGATGGAAATTTAAAGAATTACGAAAAGGCCCAGGAGACAGCTATGTAGAACTGCATGTCCAAATGGGTGCTTATTTAGACCATTGGATAAATGGGGCTAAGGAAAGGACTGTAGAGAAATTTAAAGATTTAATTGAAAGTGAACAGTTTCTTAAAATTGTACCTGATGACTTGTGCATATAGCGGCTGGACTGGGCATGCAACTCTGCAAAGCAGACAGCAGAAAGTGCTGATTTGTATGTGGCCAGCACACCACTTTTGCAGCATAAGAACCATGGGCTGGGGCAACACATGGTTTTAAAAGGATTCAGGGAGGACAACCTAAAGGGAACCAGCTGACACCCAAGCCCAAAACAGAACACAGCAGTTCTAAGGGGAACAAGGAGCCAGGGCAAAGGGATACTGGATTTGCCAGAAAGTGGGGCATCTAGTCTATGACTGCCCTAAAACAGGAGTAAAGGGCAAAAGCCTGGAGGAGGGGGTGACCAAGACAGTACCCCACAGTTGGTAAACTGCGCACACACTGTAGTACAGTTAAAACCGTTATACCGGGTGCATCTGTGATTTTCCATTCTGCCCACAATACAGAATGGACGGACTAAAGGAAAAAAAAGCTTTCTCTGCTGCGATACCACAGAAACACAAGTAAACAATCGAAACAGTCTAACGTTGTTCCTCAAATCATACATTGCCCACATAAAGACACAAGCAACTAAGTTAAGTTAAATCATTCAGGTAAAACTTCAAAGCACTCTGCCAGCACTCCATAGTGACTCTACGCTGACTCTATGCTGTGCACACTACAGCATCATGCTGTGCTGTTAGGGAAGAAAATAAATAAATCAGTTAGTTGCTACTGTTGTGAGTCCATTCCTACTGTGAAGAAGTCTTTGATTTACTTCTGGACACTTGTTGATTCTTCTCTGTTGCTGCAATCCACACTCACTAAGCTGCTGACAAGTTGTGATGTTTACATGCTGCATTAACAGTTAATCAGTGCCTAATCGGGTTCTAGCTGAAGCACTTAATCTGTTTAAAATATGTTGATTTCACACATGACATGCAGCTGAAATGAATGGGGAATGGCCGAAATAGCAGGATGGCAACTTCTATTTAAAAGTCCAGATCCACCATTGTAGTCAATGGAGATGGCAAATGGTTTTCAGGAATTGCCTGCTAAAACCGACCAACATATAAAGCACGGGCATTATAAGTGGTGTCAACTGTACCACCAAACTCCATCAAGCATATGCACCCTATTCCATGGGTGTAGCCAGAGATTTCAGATCTGCACACCAAGTAGACTCACTGCTACCCCCTTTGTTAGGGTGAGCTACACCCCCCCCCGGGGTGTATCCAGACAATATACAAATGTACACCAAGACCATGTTTGTTGCCTCATTTGGCACAATAAATACAACTTTTGTATCTCTTGACAGTGGTTGCTGCCATGCATGGGTAAATACAAATGCCATGCATTGTTCCCTAAGACATCCACATATCAGCCCAGAGCCTGTAAAGTTGTATTGTCATTGGGATGCAAAGAGAGTATTAGTGACCAGTCCTTCTGGTTTCGACTCCTATGAATAAAATTACAGAAAGGTTCAGTATTTTCTTTTATTTTTTATGGAAAAAGGAAGCAGTTCAGAGCCTATTTGCTACCCCCCTTTAATAAAATTGCACACCATGGAGTGCTTGGAGTATGCCTGCCTACACCCATGCCCTATTCTAGTCAATGGTACAGCAACACAGGGATTGAGGAACATTGGTGCCTCCATCTCTATGGTAAGGCAGGATCTGAAACAGGTGAAGTAGATTCTGCCAAGGCAGTTCTCCAAGATTTTAAAAGTCCGGGGTCCAGTGGTCCAAGTGCCAATGGCTCGGGTCTTTCTGAGCTGGGGGGGTGGCCATGGGGAATGGGATATGGGAGTTGTACCTGATCTCTGTGGATTGGATCATGGGGAAGGATTTTGACCACATGGAAAATCTAGTATGTGTTACAATCCATAGCCAGGCAAAAGGGCAAATTTCTGAGGGTGAGGAGGGGGAGACACAGCCTGTGCAGTCCCATCCCTCAGCAGCTGAGGAAGTGGCTAGTGAGGGTGAAGGACTAGCTAGGAGTAGTAGCCCTGAGCCTCAGCTGCAAGGAGAGGAGGTTGTCACCAGTGGCAGTTTTCCTTCTGAAGGAGAACTGGGAAGGGTCAGATGGGAGGAGCTGGGCAGGGTGAAGTGAGCTGATTCTACCCTCCAAAAACTGAGAGAGAGAGAGCGATAGCAGATACCTGTAGTGCTTAGGCCTCTCAGGGGTGTAAAAGGTCAGTTTATTGGGAAAATGGGCTGTTGTACAGGGAGTATACATCACAAAGGGAGCTAGAGGGAGAGGTACTCCAGCAGCTGGTAGTCCCCTGGGACTACAGAAAGCAGCTTCTGGCCCTGACATATCACATTTCTTTTTCAGACCAACTGGGTATTAACCGCACAAAAAAGTGGCTTGCCAGCAGTTTCTTGTGGCCAAGTATGTACACACATGTGGCAAATTACTGTCGGTCTTGTCCATATTGCAAGTGGGTTGGGAAGGTCAGAAACAAGGTTAAGGCAGCTTTGGTACCCCTGCCTATTATTGATGAACCCTTTAAGAGGGTAGTCACGGACATAGTGGAGCTCTTAAGTACCCCAAGTTGCACAGGCAAATGATACACTCTGGTTGTGGTGGATTATGCAATCAGGTACCCCGAGGCAGTGGCCATGTCCTCCATTTAGGCAGAAAAAGTGGTTGATGAGCTCCTGGGAATCTTTAGCTGAGTGGGATTTCCCCAGGATATTTTGTCAGACCAGTGGGCAAATTTATTGTCATCCTTAATGACCAGTTTGTGGGAGAAGTGCAGGGTGAAACAGCTCTGTGCTTCACCCTATCACCCCGAGATAAATGGCCTGTTCGAGTGGTTCAATAGGCCCCTAAAAACTATGCTCAGAGCATTTGCAGACCAGCACAAAAGGGACTGAGACAAATATTTGTCCCACATCCTGCTTGCATATAGCGAACTTCCACAAGAGTCCACAGGGTTCTCACCCTTCAAGCTCCTGTTTGGTCAGAGGGTGAGGGGGCCCTATAATTTAATCAGGGATGTATGTGAAGATAACCATGCCTCCATGGGGAGTCTGTTGTGGAGTATATCCTAAAATTCAGGGCCAAGCTTAAGGAATTCATGGGGTTTGCCCAGGAGCACATAGCCACTGCACAACAGCAACAGAAAGCCTGGTACGACTGTGGGGCCAGAGCCCAAGAGTACAAAGTCGGACAGCGAGTGATGGTCCATGTCCCAGTCTGACACAATAAACTGCAGGCAGCATGGGAGGGCCCATTCTCCATAATCAGGAAGCTGAGTGATGTTAATTATATAGTAGGGCTGACAAAGCACAGGCAGAGGGTATATCATGTGAACATGATGAAGTCCTACTATAATAGGGAGGAAATTATTCTCGCCATGTGCAGCTCACCATAGTGGTGGAATGAGGCTGATTCCATGGTGGACCTCCTTGGGAAAACCCAGGAGGGATCCTCAGTGAATAACCTCCCCCTCTCAGGGCAGCTGTCCTCAGCCCAGGCTGAGGAGATGAAGGGGGTGATGTGATATTTTGGGGACATACCCACAAGGAAACTGGAGTGGTGTGCAAAATGCCAATGTGGATGGACTGTTGAGGTGAGCTGAGTGCACAGCATGTTCCTTTAGGCACTCCCTAGGCCCACACATGAACGGCAGTGTCTCTTGGGGGTTGCCCAAAAAAGACAGGCCTTCATTTCCCGAGGGGGGAGATGTGGTGGACATGTGACCAGAGTAATGTATTAATTTATTTTCATTAATGTATTTTGTTAATGAAATTATGTTTCTGTCATGGCTTCTGCTATTTGCAAAGGGGACACAAAAACATTGCTTTCAGGGTCACATGTCCAGATATGTCTTAAGAGAAATACTGTGAACTGCTCTGTAGAACTTTCCTATGAGCTAATCCAGGGTGCACATTCCGGAAGATGTGAAGGTGAAACTTTGTACACCTCAGACATCCTTGAAGCCAGAGATTCTGTAAGGCAGATGGGAGAGTGCCAGGCTGAATGCCTCAACCAGCTTAAAAGGCAAGAAACATGGGGCTACACACCTTGGACTGTCTTCAAGGTAGAATTGTAAAAGTAGACAGAGCATGGGGGTGCATGAAGTGAGCCATCTGGCCTGAATTTTGTCACCCATCCATACACACACCCATACACAGGCCCACACATATGGGGCGAGGGAAGAGCAGGGGTAGCCTGTCACTCAAAGGAGAGAAATCTCTTCCAACAGTCAGAGAAAGAATATAACAGAGAAATGTGATTCATTTCTCTCTCTTGGATGTGAAACATCTGAAGACCAGGGCCCCTGCCATATAAAGACTAGCTGACTGGTAAAACAGCACAGGAAGGGACAGTGCAACTCTGTAGCTAGGGCAGGTGAAGGTTTTTAGGTGAGAATAGCTCAGAATTCTGCTGTAAACTGTCTTTTAAACTTGGTTTTATATTCTTATTCTTAGTAAATGTGCAACCTTTTAGTTTTTTTGTTTTTCTGCAAATATATCCTGTTGTAACTACTTGTAGTATTTTAGTAAAGCTTCTGTTTTTATAGAATCAGTGACTGCTTGTTTTATTTAAAAAGGGTACTCCTACTATTTCTGCTGGACTCTGTTTGCAGTCCATCTCTGAAAGAGAACTCTACCCACAGTTCTTGTGTTGACCTTCTTGACCTTGTGTTAAGGAGGAGGTAAGAAACAGGTTTCCCTGGGGTCCTGTTGGTAAAATCCCATGGTGGTGGCAGTGATCTTGAAGTCCCTGGTGAAGGATTTTCATCACAAGGTTCATGAAGTGGGCTCATAAAAAAATAGGTTTAAAATTTGGGGTCAAAATCTTAAAAAAACAATAAAGCTGTGAAGGCACATTGACATTTTTCAACCGTCACTCACAACTTCAGTAATTTTCAATATTTTGACCCAACATTTTCAACATAGACATTTTCTAACACCAGCTCATAAATATGGCAGTGTTGTTTTTCAAATCCTGCCTAAAACTTGTTTTTGCACTTGTGGTTCAAAAGGAAATTTCAGCCAGTATTTTATAAATCACACATGTGATTGTTGGGGGTGTCATAAAATACTGTGTTAAAAATTTGGGGTCAAGTGTCAAAAATGATGTGCAGGACCGGCTGTTGTCCCAGCGGGTAATCTGTTGTGTTCCCATGCTGGTGACTCAAGTTCAGGGTTGAGCTCAGGTAACCAGCTGGGTAGCACAAGGATGGGGCCATCACTGTCATGTCCCACGGCTCAAAGCCTGGGAAGGAATTGCTCAGTGTTCTGTCACACAGACAACACCTTGTGATGTGCCAGGGAGCCTTCGCTCACAAGGGGTTGACATGCGTACCATGGCCTACTTTTGTAATTAATTACTTATGCCATTAAACATCACCACCACTAATAATTTATTGAAATCTCTTCCCTTGAGCTTACCTGCTCAATGTACATGCTAGATTCATACTCTGGAAGTAGTAGGATGATGTTATCATATATTAGTAATAGTAAATACCACAGCACTGTACTAATATATTTCATTTGTTCATAGCACCCATGGCACTGGACAGGGAACTATTAAAAACCTTCAAAACTGCTTCTGAAATAGAAATACATAATGCAAACATTAATACTCACTGACTCCACTGCAGATTCCATCTCTGTCTACATCATTCTCTACAACACAACCAAAACCTACCTGACACAACATTCAAACAAACATTTGGCATTAACAAATGCTTGTTTAATTTGTGCATGTGTGTAACAAAGGATCATGACACCAAATAACATTTACCCATATTTTTTTAATTAAGACATGTAATTTTTAGGCCTAGTTGGAGGCTTTTACTGACTTAAGGTGGAAGCCATGTTTGTGATGGCAAAGAGGAATGCATTGGTAGTATTGATTTTATTCTGAAGAGGTTGCTGGAACTTTATCCAGTGCTATAATACTGAGACAATATCATGGGTGAAGATGGCCTCAGACATTCAGGTTTTGTGATTTTTGAAACCGATTTTATAATAGTAGGTTAGCACAGGATGATCTCAACCGATTTTGTAATACAGATTCAACAAGCCACAGGCAGACAGGCACATGATGTCCAAAAAAGTACAAGATTGTTGCCATCCACTGATTCTTGCTCATGAATAGGGCACTACTGCTTATGGTATAGCAAAGCATAAGCTTTTGCTGAATTAGGCATGCAGACTTAAGTTTAACTCTTCTCAGCACTGTCAGGCAGCACAAAGTCATGAGAAGGGGGGTCTGTTTATTAGGCCTTCAGCAGCTCAGCAACAGCTATTTATTCAGTGCAAACAACCACGCATCTAAATTTATTACAGAGCCCAGAGGGGCGTACTGGTGGAATTTCTTTGAAATTAACACAGCAAACATCTGTTGAGTTTTCTTAATCCTAAAACACATCTTCTGCTCTAGCAGCTGGGCAGCCCAGCAGACAGTGGATGAAGTGCCATAAATCCCCTCTTAAGACTCTGTAAATTTCGCACAAAATGAAACAGCGCAGAGGCGAACACAGCAGGTCTGTGGATCTCCAGATAGGGAAGAGAAGGAGAAAGTGTGGGAGATTGTTCCGTGCTTTAAGTAATTTGAAAAGGGACATCAGAGAATTAAGGCTAAGTCATATGACACTGAAGAAGTGGTCTTCTGACCTGTAGACTGGGCTGAAGCATAAGAATTCTAAGAGTTTTCTACTCCAAGGCAGCGCTGCTCGCACAGAACAATGACAGTTGTCTGGGACCAAAGGGGTTGCCAATCCAGGGTGACCCAGATTGTCAGAGGTATCCTGGCCTGGAACTAGGGTATGGGGGTATGGTGAGAGAGAGAGACAGAGAGAGGGAGCTAAGGGAGATGGGGCGGAGCAGGGGAGGGGTGGGGTTTAGGAGTCTGTCAAGACAGAGGGTGCTCTGTGATTGGCAGTGGGGAAAGCAGGGAATGGTCTCTGGGGCAAAAAGTGGGGCTGCGGCCAGTGCCCTGCCACTTGTCTGCTGCCATTCTTGAGATTGGATCACTTCTCAAGAATAACACCACATAGACTGGCAGGTTTTTCTGAGATCTGGGACTGGTAAAGTACAAGAAAGGGATAGAGGTAAGGTACTTAAGCAGGGGGCAAGGAGCAGGAGCTTGCCACAGGGGTAGGTGGTGAGCATGGTAAGTAGAGATAGAGGGCATTTGTGACAATCCAGGAATGGATCCCCTGCTAACTGTATGGATCAAATACCCTGTAAAGCTTGAGGGATGGTAATTAGATATTGCATGAACAAGGCAGGCTGGATCATAACATTAAAAAAAATATACAGTATATATATATAAAACAAACAAAGTGGTGCCTTATAGGGGAAATGCACTGTAATATTGTCATCTTGAGTTCTGTCTCAGGTCTGGGTGGTGTGGAGGCAGATCTACTAGGGAGGATTATAGGGGGAATGGCAGAGCAACATCCGTGTTCGGTACCAGCATCCTGAGGCCTTGGGAAGAAGTGCCATGTGCTGGTGAAGAGCATAAGGTGGCCCTGGTGCACACCACTGCTGGTGGAGGTACAGGAATGGTGCAGCTGGGTGCGCTGCCTTCATGAGGGTCCAAACCCAGTGAGGCACAAGGTCATAGGGAGAGCCAGGGGATTGATTATGGGGGAGGGGGTCATTGAGAGAAATCGGGCACCAGGGGCTCTCAGTGCTGGCTGTGGGAGTGGTCCGGAGGGCCTGCCCTACCGTCGGTAAGGTGGGCCAGTGGGGCCGGGGGCAGACTGTGGCCTACAGGCAAGGGGGTGGTCAGACATTAAGGGAAGAAGGAGAGAGAGGTAGCATTGGCAGGAGTGGGCTGCAACAGCAGCAAGAGCTTGCATTGACCAAGGCTCTCCAGTACAGACTGGTACAGGGAGGGTGGCTGGGGTGGCAGTGTGTGATCACAGCAAGGAAGGGCCCTTCCCGGGACACCTAGAGATTGGGAAGTGGTCCCAGGTGGCAGGTAGTGGAGTTCTGGGGTAGGCCCACTCCAGGGCCACAGATGTGGGGTAGGCCTGCTTCAAGGTCACAGAGGTGGTGGATGCTAAAGTGCAGGTCAGCCAGTGAGAGTGTGGGGAGCAGCGCTGGGGACTGGGCGGTTATGAGAGGAGCAGCCAGGTGGAGCTGTATGACAGAGAGGGGCCCACTGCTGATCCTGCAGCACTCAGCAGCCCCTGGTTCAACAGGGCATAGCAAGGGGATAGACCTGGAGGGCACACCAGGGAAAGTAGCGCAGCTATAAAAAAAATAGAATATACAATAAAGGACCAATGAAGGGCAAAAAAAATAAAAACAAAGTGTGGGCAATTAAATATGAAGGCTAAGTGCAGCCACATTTCCAGAGTGCAGGCATGGGATGTGTGAGGGTAGGGCGTGGCATACAAATTGCTAATTAGAGGGGATAAATAAATAATACACAAGAAGAAGGAGTTGAGAAGGATCGAGCTGAGCTGGAGCGAGCCAGAGTTGGTGATGCAGTAGACTTAGTGCTAGCTTTAGTGGCTAAGGGCCTGGGTTTGATCACAATATCAAAATAAAAAAAAGGGGGGGCTATTGTGGAAGAGATGCACTGCAGGCTGCTCTGGGGAGGTCTGCTGGGGAGATGCACAAGTGGGAATAGCAGCCCACTGGCAGCTGGCTGTGGGGATGGGCTGAGGACCGGGGGACCCTGGTAGAGAAGGGTTACCTATGAGTATGAGTTAGGGGGCTTTTAGTGGTGGTGCCCAGGCTCCCTTCCCAAGGCCAGCAGAAGCCAGCAGCGCAGCAGACAGCAAACAGTTTGTTTTTTTTACAACAGTCTAACCCAAAGCAGAGGGATAAGCAACGGGCAGGGCGCAACAGTGGGGGCTTGTTGGTACAGTGCATTTTAGAAGAAAAAAGGCAAGCATGTAGAATTTTAATTTGTTTTCTTGCTGGCTTTGCAGATGGTGCCCAAGAAGTATATGGGGAAGAAGGAGGGTACCACCAAGAAGCTGAAACGGGCAGTGGCCTTGATGGGTCAGGTGCAGTCCATCCTGGAGAAGGCACGCAAGGAGCAGGAGGAAGGGCATGGAGCAGGGCAAAGAAAGGAGCCTGAAGACAAAGGAGAGAAATGCAGAGCAGGGAAGTGGCCAAGGAATAAAGCAGGGGAGGAGACAGCAGCAAGAAAGGGTAAGGACAATGTCAATTTGCTGAAGGACTACCTGGCAGGCCTAATAGCAGAAAGAGGGCACAAAGGGCTGGAGGAGATGGAAAAGTTGTTTTTCAGAGTTAAAAGAAAAAGGGACCCAGGCCCAAGGGGCAGGAGTATTAGGGAGTGAAGGGATGGGGGAACAGAAGGATGGTTTCCCAGGGATGACACTGGTGGATCATGTGCCGCAGGCAATTAAAGAAAAGATATGGAAGAGGAAGTATGCTGACATGTTTGCACTGGTTGATAAGGAGGCCATGAAGAAGTACGTGGAGAGGAAATCAGTAGGGAAGTAAGAGGTGGCGTTGGTGCTAGCTTTAGTGGGTAAAACCACAGGGGACCAAGGATTCAGGGGCAAGACATTTGACAATTGGTTCGCGGGGTTTACAAATTTCAGCACTAACCTCTTGCAGAAGCAACTGGAGTTGTCAGTCCTGTTGCTGACCTACTTGGCCACGATCACAGACATGTATAAAGCAAAAGGGGGCTACTCATGATTAGTGTACGATGAGCGGGTTTGTCAGTACGTGGCACATTTGAAGTGGCAAAAAGGGCTAGTGGCTCTGCGTTAAAAACACGTTGGGGCTACGACAAGATGACTTATAATTGGGCAAACTGCAAATTCAAACATGTTTACTCAAAATGCGCAGGACTACATCTAGTTTCCAGGTGTAGGAGCATGGGGGACAGGACATGCTTTCAGCAATACCAGGGCAGCCATTTTGTATGAATTCATGGGGGGTGAGGGAGGATGGGGCACAGGGTGGGAGAGGGAGAAGATATGGGGGGATTTTGGGGCCTGCACAAGTAATTAAGGAAGGAGGAGGGTAGGGGCATGAGAGGAGGCAGGGGTTCTAGCTAGCATGCATCCTATTAGGGGTGAAATCCTCTGGAAATGGACGGAGGGTTACCTGGATATTTTAGCAAGGATAAGCCTTAGGGAGAGTTTCACAAAAGGTTTTCAATTTGCATATGTGTGACCAAGAGTGGCCACTTGGGCAAATAACTTGGGGTCCACAAAGGGGAAGAAGGGGTTGGTAAAAAAGAAGATAGCCAAGGAGATAGCAGCAGGGAGAGTTGGAGGGCCTTTTGCAATGCCACCATGGCAAGAACTGAGGGTGTCTCCTTTGGGTCTAGTGCCCAAGAAGAAACCCGGAGAGTACTGGCTTATACACCATCTATCCTACCCGAAGTGGGCTTGGTGAATGACGGCATTCCTGAGGGGAACAGGGTTGTGTCTTACACCATGCCTGACCAAGCCATCGATCTGATCAGGGCAGTGGATGAGGCCTGGTTAGCAAAGATGGATATCAAGTCCGTCTTTCATTTGCTACCAGTGAGGGAGGAAGACTGGGATCTATTGGGTTGTCAATTTGATGGGAAGTAGCATTTTGAAAAAGCCATGTCCATAGGCTGCTTAGTGGCTTGCGCAGTCTTGATGGTGTTCAGTACCTGACTGCACTGGGTATTCGGAGATAGGTGGGGATAAAATAGAGCAGTGCATTATTTGAATGATTTTTTTACTGGTTGGTGAGGGGAAGCTGGGACGGACAGAATATTTGGGGAGTTTCAGAGTATATGCCAGATCCTAGGGGTACCACTAGCGAGGGACAAGATGGAGGGGTCGATGAGGAAGCTTGAGTTTTTGGGAATAGAGGTAGATGCAGAGGCAGAGGTTTTCAGACTCCCGACAGTTAAGATCAACAGATTGAGGGAGTTACTGATTTCTGTAAAGGCTAGGAGGAGGGTGCAGTTATCGGTTGTGCAAGAGCTGCTCAGACATCTGAATTATGCATGCAAAATGTGTCCATTATTTCCATCTAATTTTAAACCAATGTATCCATATTTCACTAACTGAATCATTTTAACTATTATACTACATGTTTATGTGTGCCATATTTCACATTTCTATCTTTAAGGGGACTGAATTATAAGTTGCCAACATTTCATACATTTTCTAACTAAATGTTGAAAGTATGTAAACCGCAAACTTATAAACCCCTGCAACTTTAAAAGTAAAGAACATAATGAGATTAAATTTGGCAAATTAATGGAATTTATAAGGAGAATGTATGTGTGTGTGTGTGTGTGTGTGTGTGTGTGTGTGTGACTTTTATTATTTCTTACTTAAAGAATGTCCATGTTATATACTGCCAAAGTCACATTAGTACTTAAAGTCAAATTCCATAAGCCTTTGTGAAAATTGCTGAATTTCATAATTATGTAGCAGTCATATCTATGACTATTTCTGAACCTTACACTTGACTGACCTGCCATGCAAAAAAAAAAAAGAGAGAGAGAGAGAGAGAGAGAGAGAGAGAGAGATTAGTGATATGGTTGGATTCACAGGGGACTCCATTGTAAAAGCAAGATGGTTGGAGGGGCATTGCAGGAACTTTATGCTAATGCAGGTAAGGTGATTTGCCTGTCTGCAGGTCAAATGAGTAGGTTCCATAGATACGCATGCAGAGGGAGTAACTGAGTTATTGTAATAGGATTTACAAGAATTAGGGATGCGAGGATGTCACTTAATGAATGTGTGATATTCCTAAGATGTCCAGAGAGATCTTCTCCAAGGCTCTTATGGTTCTGGAGCCTGTTGGGAATGCCAGTGGCATCATTAGATAAGCTAAGTTTTTCCAAAATTCTGTCGAGAGAGGAAGGGTTGTCTTTCTCTTGCACGTTAGAGGGAATTTTGGGCAAGGAATGTCTGCATGCTCAGGATGTGCTGTAGTTGTGTCAAGAGTGAGGTACTGGCTGTGTCATGGGTTATGAAGTCTGGGGGATTCAAATTAAAGGACAATGATTGGGGAGGCAGCTAGTACAGGGGTCACTAGTTGCAAGACTTAGATACATAGTTTCACCAAAAATGGACAGTTGACCTGAGTAGCATATGAATAGCAGACCCCCAGTGAAAGCAAGGAAACACAGAATGTCAACAATTCCAACTTGAATGCAGGTTATAAAAGAATCGTGCAAAGTAAAATGGAGTATCCTGAGACTCTGATGTACTTGCATGACTAAGACTTATTGTAGACATACTCGGAATTATGTAGTCGGGGCAGAAACATCTGTGGTACCAAGAAGGAGTAATTTTGCCTATTCCAATTGGATATGTTTGATAGAAAAGGAGTAGGTGACATACTAGCATACAAAGAAGCCAGCAGAAGAAGGACATTCGTCTAAACAGTCTGTTCATATTGCAGGGTCCTCAGCTTACACTACTGACCTTTACACTCCCTCCCTGGTCCTCCCTCCTCACAACCTGCTCCCCAACACCATATTTTCCCCTTATGCCTATCCCAGCCTCTCTTGAAGCTGCTCACAGACTTCATCTAGACCACTTCCTCTGGCAGCGCATTCGAACTAGCCACCACCTTCTCCATGAAGATGTGTCTCCTAACTTCCTTTCTAAACCTCCCCGCTTCCAGCTTTAGACAGTGTCCCCTCATGGTCTTGCTGCCACTTTGCTTGAAGACACCCTCCTTATCCACCCTATTTATTCCTTTCAAGTACATGAAGGTCTCTTTCATGTCCCTCCTCTCCTCTCCTCTCCTCTCCTCGCCTCTCCTCTCCTCTCTTCGAAGGAAAACACATTCAGGGGCCCCTACCTTTTTCATATGTCTTACCCTGCTGACCTGCAATCATCTTAGTTGCCCTCCTCTGTACTGTACCAGCAGATTGATGTCTTTCTTAAGGTCTGGATACCAGTATCTTAATCCATATTCTTGATGTGTTCTCACCAGCAACCTGTAGAAGTGTGACCTCCTTCCGTCTACTGCTGATTCCTCTGGCTATACACCACAGAATCCTATTTGCCTTTACTGCTGCATTTTTGTACTACATGGAGTACTTCAGGTCACTCCCCCACAGGTGATACTTGATCCTTGGATTCCTGACTTCAATATGCGCAACTTTGCATTTCTTGGCACTGAAACCAAGTTGCCAAGTCCCTTACCACTTTACAAGTTTTCTCAGGTCTTCATGAAAGTCTTGTATGCCTTCTGCTGTATCCACCCTCCCACGGAGTTTGGTGTTGTCTGCAAAAAGGCAAATTTTGCCCTTGATGCCCTACCCAGCGTCACTGATGAAGACATTGAAAAACACTGGCTCCAGCACCAAGCCCTGTAGGACCCCACTGGTGACTTCCCTGGTGCTAGATAACTGTTCCCCCCTCGCCACCATCACCCTCTGGGTCCTGTCCCTCAGCCAGTTTTCTAGCCACCTGATCATATTCTCCTCGACCCCAAAATACGCCAGCTTCCTGATCAACCTCTTGTGGGGTACACAGTCAAAGGCCTTGCTGAAGTCCAAATAAAGGATGTCATAATGCCCCTTATGGATTCATCTAGAATCCCAACATTGCTTTAAATATGGTATTCAGTTACCTACAGTAGCTTATTGTATTCTTCACCTTCTCCTTTCCCTACACAGCTTCATAATACCCTGTTGATGTGGTCTTTTAAGGCCCTCAAACAATTATGTTTGTATTTAAATATTGATTGGTCCAAAGATTTATCTCAGCCTATATTGGGGAATCCCAATTTACAAATAGCTAACCACCCCATTCCACTCAGCTTTTGCCCCCCCCCCCGACAGGCCTCCTTGGAGAAATTATTTTATGATGGTAAGCTGGGTCCCCCTCAAATGATCCAGCAACCTTTTTCCCCCTGTCGGTATACCACCCATTTAAACACCTCCAACTTTTGGCTGCTGTTACTAGTTTTCTGGGTCCTCAGCCTTTGATTCCACAACCTGGTTCACCACTCCCTGAGCTTTTAATGATTGCTGAGCATCCGCATCCTATATCCAAGTTGTATTTATATTTTTATCTCAATTATCCTAGCGGCTCATTGGGTGCATGTTTCTGTTGGCAACATGCTTTGAATCTGCAGCTTGAACCCAAAGAATGGCAAGTAATTTGGAAAAGACATTACAAGTATATCAAACAGGACTGATATTGATACACACAATTTTGTATATTACATAATGTTTATTATACTCCCCTTAAATTGCACCAGATGGGTGGTAAGACTTCATCGGATGGTTCCCATTGTGGATCGGGGTGGGATCTGTTAAACACATCTTATGGGACTGTCTCAAGGTTATCCCCTTTTGTTCCCACATTCATGATGCCCTTGACGCTTTGCTGGACCTGGTCCCCTTTTTTACTCCGCAGACCTGCCTAGTAGGATATTTCTCAGGGGAAATGTTTGGGCCTTGCAAGGTGTATATGGCTTTAATTTCGATGACTACCAAGCTTGTTATTCTCCGTCATTGGATGGATGATGTTAAACCATCTCTTTCTGAATGGCGACAAAAAATCCTTCAAGCTTTGGCAGTCAAGAAACATATTGCTAAGCATCAGGATAGAACTGAGAAATATTAAGAATTTGGGGGGCCCCTTGAAGCACTTTTAACTCAATAAGGGATTTTTCCTGGTAGAATGCAATATGAATTCAGCCTGGTCATTTTAGTTTCTAGGGCGACATCTGCCCTCCAGCATTGATTTCTTTTTCTTTTCCTTGAGGAATCCTCTTGACTCTTAGCTGTGCTCTGGGCTGGGGTGGGTGGGTGGGTGAGGTTTTGGGGGATGGGGAGGACGTGATTGGGATAGAGGAATATTCTTTTTCTTTTCTTGTTTTGTGGGGAGCATCTTGTAATTGTAGTTTTTGAGTATTCTGTATTGTATCTACTTGTTGTTATGTTACATATTTTTGGAAAATGAATAAAGCATATTAAATTGAAAAAAAAAATAAAGGATGTCCACCTTCTGGTCTCTGTCCACTGCCTTAGTGACCCAGTCAAAGAAGTCAATCAGATTCATCTGACACAATCTCCCTCCCACAAACCCATGCCGCCTCTCATCCTGGAGAACATTTTCCTCCAGATGCCCCACCAACCTTTACTTAAGTATGGTTTCCATAAGCTTGCACATGATTGAGGTCAGACTACCAGTCTGTAATTCCCAGAGTCTTCCCTGGAACCACTGTTATGGAGGGGCACCAAATGTGCTGCTCTCTAATTCTGCGGAAACATGCCCGACTCCAGGGAACTATTGAACTGGCTTGCCAGTGGCCCAGCAAGCTCCCATGCCAGCTCTCTCAGTACCCTTGGGTGTATGCATCTGGGCCTGGTGATTTGTCCATCTTCAGTGCTAGCAGCCCCTCCCTTACTCTATCCTCCTCTTTCACTGCATTCATGCTCCCTTCCCCCCGTTCCCCTTTTCCCCCTGTAGGCACTGGTCCATCTTTTTCCCTGGTGAAGGCAGAGCAGAAGCATTTGTTCAGCACCTCCATCTTTCCCCCATTCTCCTCTACCCATTTGTCCCCTTTTCTAAGCCTAGCAGTCCCATCATTCTTGACCCTTTTTTTGCTTATGTATGGAAAGAAGGCCTTCTTCCCCTTTTTGATTCCCTCAGCTATCTACAGTTCTTTTTGTGCCTTAGCCTGCCTCACTACCTTGCTTGCCACCTAGGCCAACTTAGGAAGTTTTCCCTGTCCTCTTCTTTCTCAGCATTTTCTGCAGAAAAGTGCAAGCAGTTTGGGCAGTTTTTTGCTGACAAAGAGGCCTCTATTAGGGCATGTATTACCTCCTCTGGTCCAGTTTTTGCTGGAGGTGATCAGTTTGTTAGTGAACATTGTCTGCCATGTTGCACTGCATTTCGGCCTGTTTTGGTGGATGAGGTTCTTCAGATGCTCACCAGCATGTGTCCCACCACCTGTGCCTTGGACCACGGGTCTGACATGGCTTATCATCAGCTGCTTGGATTTCCTGGGACCAGTGTTTGTGGAGATTGTCAATGGGTCATTAAGTGAGGGAGTTTTTACTGCCTCTCTGAAAGAGGCTGTAGTGAGACCCCTCCTTAAAAAGCCATCTATTGACCCTGACATCCTTGCAAACTATAGGCCTATCTCTAATCTTCCCTTTTTTCAGGAAACTTATGGACAAGGTGGTGGCTGACCACGTGGTTGAATGCCAGGAGTCATTATCCATCTATGAACCTCTCCAGTTGGGTTTTTGGCCACAGAACAGCACTGAGATGGCTCTGATTTGGGTGGCACATGATTTCATGGCAAGGGACCAAGGGCACTATAGCATTCTGATGCTCTTGGACCTATCAT
Organism: Neoceratodus forsteri; assembly: GCA_016271365.2. NCBI lineage: Eukaryota > Metazoa > Chordata > Ceratodontiformes > Ceratodontidae > Neoceratodus > Neoceratodus forsteri. The sequence continues at coordinate 112,937,770 of JADMNL010000033.1, forward strand.
CAGCTTATGACATGGTAGAGCATGGAGTGTTGATGGATCATCTGCAGAACTATGTGGGTGCTACTGGTGCAGTTTTAAACTGGTTTTGTTCATATTTAACTGGAAGTTTGTAGTGCGTTGTCCTAGGAAATTTTTCCTCAAGTTCTTTTGTGCTGCCTTGTGGTGTTCCGCAGGGTTCCATCTTGGCACCCCTGTTGTTCTCCATGTATGTGCTGCCACTGGGAGTGATCATTAGCTGATACAATCTGGGGTTTCACTATTATGCAGATGATACCCAGTTGTACCTGTTTTGTGCCCACCACCCCAGATACGTGGAGTCGGCATTTATCCTGGCTATGTCTCAACCCCAGCAAGACAGAGGTTATGGTGATCAAGCTGGGTCAAGGCGGTATTTTTGCTGATGGGAGACTACCCGCAGTTGTGGTTGATGGCCATCTCCTGTCGGTGATGAAGGTGGTTAAGAATCTTGGTGTTATTCTTGATGATCAACTTGACCTTGAAAAACAGGTCTCATTGGTCATTAGGGCTGTTTGTTTCCATCTCAGGAATAGTGCCAGGGTCCGTCTATTTCTGACTCCCACTGAACTGTCTATGGGTATCCATGCCTTTGTTACTAGCCAACTTAATTACTATAATGCCCTGTACCTAGGGCTATCTTGAGGTTTGATGCATAGCTTGCAGCTAGTGTAGAATGCTACAGCCGGGATGTTGATGGGCACATCTATAAAGGACCATGTCACTCCTGTCCTGCGCTTTCTCTCCACTGGCTGCCTAGGAGTGTGTGCATCACCTTCAGGATAGGCTTGTTAACATACAAGGCCTTACGCAGTCTGGGACCTGACTACCTAATAGAGCTCCTGTTTCCATACTCTGTCTGCACCTATGCTCCACTGAGGCTGGCTTGTTAACTGTACCATCCTCCAATTTAAAAAGATCAGGAGATAGGTCCTTTGGGGTGGCTGTTCCACTCCTGTAAAATTCTCTTCCACCATACATCAAGGCTGCCAGCATGGTGGAAGCCTTCAAAGCCTCTTTTAAAAATTATCTATTTGAGAAGGCTTTTAATCTTTTATTAATTAACTTATTTTGGGTGCTGTTTTTGCATTTTACTGTAATTTTGTTAAGCGCTCCGAGCCCTTGGATAGGGTGCTTTATAAATAAAATTTGCCTTTCCTTGACTATTCCTGTATCTCCTGTAGGCTGGCCTCTGGTCCCTCACTGCCTGGGCAACCTCCAAGCTGAACCAGTTGGGTGCTTTGGACCTTGAGTTCTTCCCCTCGAGCCTAATGCACTCCACTGAGGCAGCCGGTATTCTTTCTTTGATGATGGACCATTTCTGGTCCACCCCCATATCCACTCTGAGGCCTAGCAGGTGCCTCTTTAGCACCTTGCCCACCTTCCAGAAGTTTGCCCTTTTGAAATCCAGGATTTTGGCCCTAGTGGAATTGCCTTCCCTGCCCATATACAACCTGAACCACACTGTGCGATGGTTGCTACTACCTAGGGACTTCTTAACCATTATCTCTTGTATGTGCTCCCTATTTGTGAGCACCAGATCAAGGATTGCCTCGTTCCCTAGAAGGCTCTGCAGTGTCCTGAGACAAGAACCAACTCTGCATTGCTTTTAGGATCACCTGACTTCTGGCACAGGATGTGGTTGTTATGCTCCAGTCCACCTTGGGCAGGTTAAAGTCCTCCACCACTACCACTTCTCCCTTCCCTGCAGCTTCCAACAATTGTGAATTCAACTCCCTGCCCCCTTCCTCTTCTTGACTGGGTGATCTGCAGACCAACCCCAGCCTCTCCTTTCTCCCTGTATTGGACTGTAATTGAATCCACAGTGTTTCCAACCCCCCAACATCTCCTTCCTCAAGCATGTTATTCCCTCATTCCCTCTTTGATATAACCCCCTGTGTTTGCCTATTGCTCTGTCTCTCCTATATAGTTTGTGTTCATGGATTGAGAGGTTCCAGTTATGGTGTGGTGTAGCCCAAGTCTTGGTAATTGATGCTATGTCCACCCTCTCCTTAGCTAACAGCTCCTGCAGGTCTTCCATCTTGTTACCAAGACTATGAGCATTTAGCAACACTACCCTCCATTTCAACTCTGTGTCTCTTTCCCTTCCTCCTATTCTTTTCCTAACATTTCTCCTTCCTGTACTCTCCCCCAACCCCTGTTCCCAATTCCTCCACTTCCCTGCACATCCACCCTACCGTTTACTTCTACCAGTATGGGAGGAAGGTCTGCTGACATCCTCCTCCCAGAGTTTTTGGGCCTGCTGACCCACCATTCCCCTCAGTAGTTTAAATTCAGCTTGTTAGCTATAAACTCCCCCAGTTTGTCCCTGAGTAACCTTGAACCCTCTCTACTGAGGTGCAGGCTGTGCCTCCCATCCTCCCTTTCTCTGCTAAGATACCAGGTGCTTATCCACCCAGCTGCACCCTCATCACCCTGGTTAACTTTCTACCACCTCCAATACTGTCCTTCTCATCTGCTTCACTATCCCCCTCTAAGTACCTTCCTCCCTCACTAGCCATTCATGCTACTACTTTCCTTCTTTTTTTTTACCCTGTTCTCTCCCTCCCCTCTATCCTCTACTCTACCTTGACTGCTTCTTCTTCCCTGCCTTCCCATACTAGTCACCTCCCTCCATCCCTTATCTCTATCTCTTGACTCTGGTTTATCCTGACCTCCTTCCCCACCACCTGATTCCCCTTTTCCTATACCAGATAGTGGTGCATACCTGTTCTTTAAAGATACCCATCATCAGTTCCCTCCTCCGTTCTTCCTCTCCCAGTCCCTCCCCTTCCCACTTCTGCTGTACCTCTTACCATCCTACCTCTTCCCTGTACCACTTGCCATTCCTCCACTCTGGGCTCCCTGGATCTCTGAAGAAGAGATATACCTGGATACTGGGTGATCCTCCCTGCTCCCTTCCCGTGCCTTCCATCCACATTCCCCTGTGCACCTCCACCTGCCCCATTCTCTACTGCTCTGATCCTGACTCCCCATTCCATTCTCCCCAGCCCCCATCTGAGCAGTCTTACCTTTATCCTGAGCTGCTCCAGGATCCTGCAAACTAGACAGCCCCCTGCTCTCTACACTGTCCCCAGAAGGACTGCAGCCCCGCTGTCATTACAGATTACCACTCTCCTTTCACTATCCTAACTCCTGTACAAGCTTGTGTTCCCCCACTGCTTCCTTCTCAGCTATCCTGACTCCTGCACTAACTTCTATTCCCCTACATCCTCTCTATGCAGCCTGCCCCAGCCCCCAGTTATGTATCTCTGTGTAAGACTCAGTCGGTGCTATTCACAATCTTCCCTCAAGCATTCTCTATTCCCTTAATTCCTTCTGCCTCCTTATTGACTTAATGCAATGTAGACTGACCTGAGATCTGATCAGTTGTGTTCCCCTTCCACATCTTACATTGTACCCCCACTCCCTCTTACTTATCACCCTGTTCAAATGTAGGCTGACCCTGGGGAAGTATCAGCTGCAGCCCCCCATAAACCTTCTGCAGTGTTTTTACAACCTGCCTTCTGCCTTACCTCACCTACCATGACCAATGTGGCATGTGGTCCTCCCTGGTTATGTGCTGCTGCCATCCCCAGATGTCACTAAGTTAGATGACACACTCCTGCTTCATGGCACTCATGCTTCAGGGTTGCTAGGGATTATGGGAATATATAGGAACAACAGCTTCCCTATTGGAGGACTGCAGCCGTGTGGCCTGTTGGGCCCACCACCCAGGCTGGCTAATTTGGCTGTCTCACTACTGCCGTCCTCCCTCTACCCAATCCCCACAGCTCCTGCACAATATTAACTCAGCATTAAAATTGTAGAGTTTGCTTTTTTTTTTACTCTTTTTAATGGAGTGCATCACGGTAAAGGACAAGCATGATATCAGGGAACCAGCAGATCCATTCAGTCTATTTCTAATGTATATAATAAAGCTAATAGAGTCTATCTCTATGTAGTACAGCTAAAACAGTCTATCTCTATATAGTAAAGCTAAGAGTGTCTATCTGTATATAGGACAGCTAAATGAGAAAATGGGGGACAAAATAGTCACCCAAGGAGGAAGCACAGGACTTTAAATAGCTCACCCAGCTTATCAGATGAAACAGAGATTAGAGATGTACAAAGCAGGCAAACTTCACTTCACAAATTCACTTGCAAAGTTTGCCAACTTCACAAAGTGTGAAGTGCCAGCTTTGCAAATATTTTAACAAGCAAAGAGACACTTTTTCAAACAAACACATGCCAGTTCAATACAAAGTTGCCCTTTTGCCTGAAAAAGTGGCACTAAGTTCACCAGTTAAACTCACTGTGAAGCCTGGGCAAAGTAAAAACTTCTCAAAGTGATTTAAGATCGTGGCACCACTTCGCTGCAACTTCACCAGTGTAGTAAAACTTCATAACATCAGTAGTAGTAATATGCACTTTGTAAATGTTAAATTCCCAAAGAGAAATTCAGGAGGCATTACCTATTATCAGGGGTCCACCATAACCTTTTTTTGGTAATAACCATCAAGACAAGTAGATTCAAAATTGCACCAGACTGCAGATGTTGTAGATTCAAAATTGCACCAGACTGCAGATGGTTGCACTAGTCAACAATTATAATGATGAATTTTGATTACTTATACAGGAAAAAATTCTAGCCAAGAAATATTCAAATGATCTCATGTGTCTTGCTCCCACACTGCTTCCTGCCCCAGAAAAAAAGACTGCCATGCAATCACACACAGTGTGCCCCCAGTTGTTTTGTACAATAGCACTGTCTCCTCATCCTTTTTCTACCCCCCCACTGAAGCAGAGGATCCCACAGAAGTCAATGTTCAATCAAGCTGCCCTAGTTCTGCACACACAATATGAAAAATGGGTGTCACATCATTAAAGCATTGCAAATACAGCAAGTACAATTAGGTGACTATTATAGCACTCATAAAAGTACAGCAAACGGGTCTGTGGAGAGTATTACAAAAGGGGCCACAAGTAAAATACAGCACCTGTGCCATAAGGGTGATGGTTCAACTAGAGTGCAAGAAGAGAGCAGGTTAATACAGCACATGATCCATATGGGCGAATATTACACTGGAACACTACGGAGAATGAAATCCACTTACCTGCTGAGTAAATAGCCTTCCACCACAATCCAGGTGCAACGTGGTGTGGTAATCTTTGAGATGGGGGTTCAGTGGGGCACAGCCCCTCATGGGGGTTGCAGAAGGGTGTAGCTCCCCTCCCTGACATGGGAGATGATGGGTGGGGTTGTGTGAATAAAGGTGCAGCTCAGGTATGGCTGCCTCAGGAGCAGGTTGTTTTGGGTGTGGCTGAATAGTCAAGCTGTAGAAGGTACCACAACCTCACCAAGAGAATGGTAGAGGTTGTGGGCGAGTATTCCTCACGTCCCTGCCTGGAGTACCTTTGTGGATTGGCTTATAACATCCACATGCATGTCTAAAATGGTGTAAATCACTAAATGGAATTGTGTGCTGATAATGCAATTGCTGAATTGAGCGTTCACCAAGATACGCATTCGTCATATATACCGGCACTCTATAATATTCACTCAAATTGCATGAGTGCAATAATATGCACTGTAATGACATAGAACCGGCAAAATCATCTTGCATCTAACAACACTCTTGCCCCACCCACAGTGTAATGAACAGAGTCAGTCAGAGACAGATAGAGAAAGACACTCTCAGCCAAAACCATGTGATTAACTGGAGACCTACACTTTTCCAAGTTTCATACAGTGTCAACTCAGCATGGGGCAGATCTATGATTTCCTTGGGGATGGGTCAGAAAAACCTACGGGGCCTGGTAAATAGAAAACTTTGTGACCATACCTCTCAACTGTTTTGATTATTTGGAGATTTCCTGAATTCAGACCCCCTGTCCTGAAGTACCAAGCAGCCTACAAATACTCCCGAATTTGGGGAATGTCAGTGTTCTCGGCTATGTCTCCATCAGCCACAAGAATCACTTCCTTGTTTTCAAATGCCCATTGGTGTCTGACATCATGCACCCATAGCAGTAGCCAGAGTAGAGCTATATGCTGACACAGTAAGTTTAAAAAATAAAAAGCCCATCAGCTGTTTCCCACTGTGAGCACTATTAATGTGATTAGGGCACCCTCTCTTTTGGTCCCTGTCCAAAATATATAAGGAATCAAGGAGACAACCTCCACCAAGCCATCATTCCTTCCTGTTTGATCCAACTTCAGCACTACAGCACCAGTTAGGATTAGCAGCCTGAGTCCAGGACCGTAATATAGAAATAGATGGATGATGGAGAGTGAGAGAACACAGAGGCACCGGAGATTGGAATCCACAGTGCAATCCCCTGTCCTGCTCCATGATCCATCATTGGCTAGACCTGTCCCACAGAGCACTCTAGCCAGATCTTTGTAAGAGATCCAGTAGCCACACTAAAAAAGCCTTGTAACTTGCTAAGTTTGAGTTTGTTTTTCTAAGCACGGCAAAACAGAAGATATCTCGAATTGGAGCTTTGTGGATGGACAATCCCCTTTTTTCAGCTCTGTTGTACGGCAAGTTAAAACTGAGGTGAATGATGCTGGGCATTGCTGGATGAATGATGGCACTCTGCAAACGTTGCATCTGATTATGTTTGTTTTTTAACTTAAAATGTATTTTAAATGTATTTAAGTTCCTTCCAGATCAGTGGCTGTTAGTGCCACCCTGCATATTAAAAAAATTTAACTTTTGCTCTGATGGTGTATGTCTATGCAGCAGAACTAATGGATATGATTTTTTGATGTCCACAATAAAATGGCACCGATTTTAAACCTTGAATGCATTGTGCTCGTACAGTGTCTTATTGAATATTCCAAGTTTTGACTCTTCTCACTTATAAAATATTAGATACAATATAGTTAATAATCAGGACTTGTGTAAAGAATAAAATTTGTAATAAGTTCTTCTTCAGTCAACCTTTTTACTTGTGCAATTCTGTTCTGCCAATTTACCTTTGGTCTACCTACGCATGTCTTTTACAAGAGAGTACTGTGTATATTTATGACAGTGGCACAATGTTACCCTAAGGACAGGTTGTGGTGTGCATTTGAATAGATGTAAAAATGGTGGCATTGCACTATATGGCGACTAAAAAATGGCATCTCTGATTTTGAGCATTTGTCCCTGATTTTAGTGGGAAGTGTCCCTCATTTGGATCCTAGCAGGTTGAGAGGTATCTTTGTGATATATTTATTTATATATACCAGGCTCACACGCCTTGATTTTAACATGCTCTGCCCCAACAATAACAGCTCTTTTTTAACTCATTGCCTCCACAGGCTCACTCTGAAATTACACCACTTGTCTCCTGAATCTCCTGTATACTTTTAACAGTGAATCCTGGGCCTTTCTAAGCAAATCAAGCCTTAGTCAGCATGTCGCAAACAAATGCTAATAGCTCAATAACCATACATGCTAGACACAAAGTATGAGTGGCAGAGTTATTCAGCACAAAATTACCTTTCCGATGGTGGTATGCATGTAATAATAAGTAATTTAGTTTTTTTCTATGCTGGTCAAAACCAGAAAAGAAATTTTTTTTCACTAAAAAAAGGCAATATAAGCCATTTTTTATTGTAAAATATGTCAAATATCAACACCAAATTAACATTCATACAGACATTAGATGGTGTTTTACTATTATGTTTGCTAAAAAATATATATATTTTTACTATGAAACATACTTTTTCCCCATTTTAGTCAAGGTGCTTTGGTGAGATTTGAGGGATGAATCTCAACCACACACACACCTTAACATAAACAAATGCATATAACTCCAAAAGTATACATGATACACACAAAGTATCAGCATGAAAGATGATCAGCACAAAATTGCCTTTCCAACGATGCTTTGCGATCAATTGTAATCAATACTTTTTTTTATGCCTGCCGAAGTGTCAAAAAAGTGTGTTTTATTCAAGCTGCTTAGGTGAGTCTTAATGGAAAAAATGTCAGCCATACACACCATACCATACACAAATGCATATAACTCCTAAAGTATACATGACACACACAACGTATCAGTGGCACAGTTGTTCCACACAAAATTGCCTTTCCAACAGTTCTATGCAATCAGCTGTACTCAGTTTGTTTTTTGTTTTATACTGGCTAAGATACCCAGAATGTGTGTTTTTTTCAAAGTGCTTAGGTGGTTCTAGATTGACAAAATGTCATAAACAAATATGAATAATTCCTAAAGTGAACATGATACACACAAAGTGTCAGTGGCAAGGTTGTTCAGCACAACATTACCTTTCTAATGGTACTATGCAGTCAATTCTAATCAATTCTGGCTGGCAAGTAATATTAAAATATGTGAGTGACTTCTCCAGACTTTTCTAGGGCACACAGGAAGTCTGTAGGGGACTTCTGTAGGCGTTCTGGGACACACTGTAGTTAGATTTGTTGACACCTACAGATGTTTCTAGGAGGCAATGAGTTAAACAATGTCTTTTCATCAGCCTGAGGAAACAGTACCCAGGCATGAAGCCCTATCACCTCTTTTTATACTTAGGAGGCTCTATGCACCCAGGAATGACTATTTAAACCTTTCAGATTGACTGTTTTGTTAAGGTTTCATTTTGTACCATTTTGCTCCACAACATTGCATTTAGGATGAAATTATATGCTGGGTGTTATAAGGGTAGGACTGCATGGATGACATTTAAATGGCTGGTCCATTAGGAAGAGTTTGAGACTATAACTCCTCCCAGTAATGGCAGTTATGGGTCAACAGATGGTCACATTAGGGTCTGGTCTGCAGTTGTGTCCAAGAAAAGTGAAGTGTTGGGGGACTGGTGGGGAAAGGGAGCAGCTATGGTGAGCCTGGAATGCATTCCATCACTTGCAGAGAAGATCTTGTATAACACTTAGCATTTTGTCACTGAAATGTTGGAATACAGACACTTAAAATACAGTACAAGCCATTTGACTGGGATGGGTTTAAGCAGGATGCCCTCTTAAACAGGATGTCTCAGCAGGAACAGATTTGCTCCCATGTTAAAGAGCTGGCAACATGTTCAAGACAACCTTAATAAAACCTAATATTTAAACACAGTCCAGCTTATATTTCTCATTAATACCGTATTCCCCCTCTCCATTATTTATTACTGAGGTCACCTATATGAAGGCAGGATCTTTGCTCCTGAAGACTTCATCTATTCCTGCTGCTTTCTCCATTCCTGAAGTCATAGAGCACTGCTTGTGACCTCAGAGTTACTCCCATGGCAACAGATTGTGATATCACAATAGAGGATTATGACTTGAAGTACAGAGTAAGCTACAGAGGCAGATGGACTCTAAAGAAACTGTAAGGGATAAAGATAATGTATTCATGCAAATTTCCTTAGTAATAAATAATGGGGAGGAGAACTATATAAAATATAAATGTAATATAGGCAGAATTGTACCTAATTATTATGTTTTTTAAAGTTTTCTTTGAGGTGTCAGTAGCACTTTAAGTACTGTAGTGGAAAACATTTAAACAGTACACCCCTTCAGTAGACCTCTGCTTTAGGAGGATACCTAACAGCAGATTTGCAGCTCATTCAGACAATTACTTTGACCTTTAGAAGCATACTGCAATCCCGTAATTGTCTTTCATCGGCTTCAAACAGTTTAAAATCATGTCTGTAGCTGTGAGTGTAGCATGCTGACAGTGCTAAGAGTGCTAGGAGCTAAAATGTCATTGTCTGCCCTGACAGTTTTCAGTCATGTCTCTGCCAAGAAATGAATTTACTTTGGCAGATCGCATTCACATTATAGAGGTGCTGAACAATCCAACAAACTCACTTTTATCTGAGACAGCAGAATTCAAACTTTCTAAAAGCCAAGCTGGGAGAATCAGAAAAACAAAGCCATCCTACCCGAGTGGCATGTGAACTGCAACCCCAGCCCAAAGAGAAGCTGGAGGGCAAGGACAGTGAGGTTGAAGATGCCCTCATGTTATGGTTTTCTCAGGCTCTGGACAAGGGGGCTCTCATCTCTGGCCCCATGTTGAAAGCCAAGGCAGTTGATTTAGCTGCTCAAATGTCCCACTCTAGTTTCAAGGCCACTAAGGCCTTCAACACCATTCTACATAGGAGACTGGTAAACAAGCTGGGCAGACTAGGAGTTGGTCCAAAGGTGGTACACCAGGTAAGAAATTGGTTGGGGGATAGAGGCAGAGGGTGTTGATAAATGGAGTTCACTCTGAGAAAGGGAGGATGACCAGTGGGGTGGCACAATGATCAGTACTGGGACCGGTCTTCTTTAATGTCTTAATTAGTGATATTTGAGAGGGGCTAGAAGGGAATGTATGCTTTCTTACAGATAACACTAAGATCTGCAATAGGGTAGACTTTCCCGGGGGGAGGTGGAAAAAATTAATAGGGATCTAAGAAAGCTTGAGGAGTGGTCAAGAGTATGGCAACTAAGTTTCAGTGTGAAGAAGTGCAAAATCATGCACTTGTGGTGCAGAAACCCAGGGGTGGAGTACAAAATGGGAGGAGTGGTACTGGTGAATACCAAACAGGAAAGAAACTTGGAGGTAATCATATCTGATGACATTAAGGTGGCCAAACAGTGTAAAGAGGCAGTGGGGAGAGCCAGTGGTATGTTAGGGTGCATAGGAATGGGTATCACCAGCAGAAAGAGGGAGGTAGTGATATTGCTGTCTAGATCACTGGTGAGACTGTATACAGTATGCTTTCCTTGACAGTTCAGTCCCTGGCCAGCTGTGGTGGACAGCAGAGGGATGTACCAGTTGTAGGCTCGCTGATGGGATGAGGGGGATCAAGGTGTTGTGGCACTGCCTGCTAGGGTGGGGGGTGGGGGCCACTAGACCACCAGGGAAATATATCTTTATATGACATGTGCACATCAGGGATAGGGATGGGAGTCTACTAGACCATCGGAGAATGATTTTTTTAATATGGGCAGATCATAGCTGGGGGTGCGGTAGACCACCGGGGATGTCATTTTTGTAATAAATTGGGATCAAGGCTGGGGGGACTGCTAAACCACCAGGGACAGTGTCAGTGGCTCAGTAGGTAGCACACTTGCCTCTGAGGCAGGGAGATCAGAGGGCTGTGGGTTCAGTTCCCACATCTGGCACTTGGGTTAATATATCCCAGTACTGACACTGTAGTGCAGCATGAGAGGGGTGCTGCACTTCTGAGGTGCCGTCTTTCGGATGAGACATTAAACCGAGGTCCCATCTGCCTGGATTGGTGGTAGTTCAGGTGGATGTTAAAGATCTCATGGCACTTATCGAAAAGAGTAGGGGAAATTTTATTGAGAAATGAACAGAACATCACTTAAGACAATTTTTCATTACCAGGCAAAAACAAATTTGATTACTTAACAGAGAAAATGGTTTCAAAGAATCTAAACAAACCCTGTAACTTCAGCAATCCGGAAAGCATTTCCATAAATGGGCAACATAAGTTTTAGAATACTTTTTCCATCCCTTATTGAAGTGCATTCAACTCAGATACTACATAAGACACAATTATCGAATAACTCGTATGAATTTGTTGTAATACAAAGTGACAATGCTTGCCTATAAAAGTATTGCAAAAGAGCAAAAACATTTAAGGTACTTCTGTGATATTTCTCCCATCTTCCTGAATAATCCCCTAACACCAAAGTATTATAAGTTATAGACTGTAAATGAGGCATACACCAATGTATAGCTGCAAATTCCCAAAATTTCTTACTATCATTACAGTCTATAAAAAAATGAGTTTGACTTTCTTCTATATTAATACAATCAGGTCTTAAACAATACCTATCAGTCACCGGTTTGTACTTTAAATTTCCTCTAACTCCCAATCTTCCGTGAGCTGAAATCCAAATAACATCCCATATTTTAAACAGAATCCTAAGATCTGTTAATTTATTTAGAGCATATTTCATATTTGTTGGGGAACAGTTAGGAAAAAATCAAACTTACTTTCTGTAAATCATATACAATCAAATCATAAAAAGATTTCCTATTTAAAGAACGTACTTTTTGTAGGGGAATTTTCCATGGAAATAATTTTTTAAAGGTGGAAAGACCATACTTTGGAAGTTCATCTGACATCAAAATTTTGAAGGTAATATTGACCATTTAAAAAATATTTGTGCCATAAAGATTTAACCCAAAAATGCCAAGGTAAAGATGTTTTGCCAAATAAACGGAAAGGAAGAAAACAAAAATATGGAATGAAAAAAAATGTTCTGGTTGATCATCTGCAAACCTCCATCTCTTTTCTTAAGGTAAGTAAACTCCCTTTTAACCGGATTCAACCTATTTCCCCAGAGCATCTGAAAAAAAATACTATATAGCCTAGTTTTAAAAACTAGAGGTGGGGGAAAAAGATGACTAATGTAAATGAAGACAGGTAATAAAAATTTCTTCATAATCATCACCCTTTTATGTTTTCCAAACTTCCAATGTTTCCATTGGTTTACTTTCATTTCCCCAATGTTAAGCTGTTTTTCCCAGTTATATAATTCCAGATCTTCTACCCCAAACCAAATTCCTAAGATTTTTTGAGGTACGGTTGCTAAAGAAATATTAAAACATTGAGTTAGGTCAGGAACAATTTGCCCTAGCTGCAAGACAAAACTTTTTTGTATATTGAGAGAGGCTCCAGAGAACTGACCAAAAAAAGTAAAAATCTCTAACGCTTTCTTTAAAGAAACTGCATCAGCTAGGAGAAGGGTCACATCATCTGCAAAAGCAGTTACCTTGATATTCTCTAAATATGGAAAGGGGGCCATACCAATTATTGTTTCTTCGGAAATGATATGTCTAATAACTGGGTCTAAATAAAGGTGTATAACAGAGGACTTAAAGGGCACCCCTGTCTAACTCCCCTATTAATCTTAACCTTTTCTCCCATAAGTCCATTTACTATTGGAACAGTAACCGCTTTATTATACAATTGTGAAATCCAGTGTACGAAGATTTTAGGGATCCCATAAGATGATAAAATAAAATAAAGATAGGAATGGCTAACTGCATCAAAGGCTTTTGACTGAACTAAAGCTGCTACCAATTCTGTTTTATGAAATCTAGATTTGCTAGCAAAAAGGTCTCTGATTAAAAAAAGATTATGCTGAATCTTCCTGTTTTTTATGGCACATGTTTGTGTTGGATGTATCAGCAATTCAGCAAGTTTTTCTAACCTATTATGCAAAATTTTTGATAAAATCTTATAGTCACTATTTAATAGACAAATGGGTCGCCAATTTGATAGAATCGATTTATCCCCTTTCTTGTAAATAAATGTCATTATGGAAAGAGAAAATTCTTCACAAGATTTTCCAGAAGATAAAAAGAATTAAATACAAGGGCAAGAAAACCATATATACTATACATTTTTATAAAATTCGCTTTGGGATACCATCTATCCCAGGAGAAGACCCATTTTTAATTGTTTGATTACATCAATCACTTCTTGTGATGAAATGGGTTCTATCAGGAACTGTAATAGCTTGTCAGGAACTCTAGGAAGATTATGAAAAACCTGTTTCGGAAAGGTATCAGTAGATGATACTGTTGAAATGAGAAATAATCTTGAATATACTTTTGAACAAGATGTAACATGTCTAAATCAGCAGTAATTATCTCATTATTTGAATTGAGCAAACCCGTCATTAAGGTATCAGCTAAGTGCGTTTTACATGCTTGATAAGGGTCAGACATAGGAGAGTTTTTTATATTAAATCTGAATTCTAAATCCAGTGATTTAGCCCTATTATGTTGAAATATTCTCATCTGCTTCTTTATTTCTTTAATTTGAGAGGTAAATAAGTAATGATCACTAGGAGGAAATGACATCAGTCTATATAATTGGTCTCTATATACTAAATATTGTCTATAGTCTGAATCAAATTTACTCTTGCCCCAATTTTGAAATAACTTTTTAATTTCCTGTTTCGTGTGTAACCACCACTCATAATAAGATGGAAATAAATCTAGAGTAGAAAACTTTGCAGCCAAAAAAAATTCCAATGTAGAAAAATAAACTGGATTTGCCAAAAAGGAGGTGTTTAATCTCCATCTTTGTATCACAGTGTAAAACTTTGGCGGCAGATTTTTTAATGAAAGAACACAAGATAGTATGTGATGGTCAGAAAACTCCGAGGGAATTACTGAACAAAATATTGTTTGTAAATAATGTGAAATAAAAAACATGTCTATTCGGGTCACAAATGTATGCCTATGATAAGTTTCACCAGCCTGTGAATGTATACTTTATACGTCTTGAAGACTTGCATCTTTCACAATATCAAGAAGAGCATTTGTGTCGCAATATACTTTTTTCCCGACATTCTCTGAATCTGTATATCCAAAGAACAATTAAAGTCTCCACCCCATACTATATGTTTTTTAGTAAACAAAAAAGGCTTAATTTCCCCAAAAAGTTCAATACGGCCAGTTTTAGATTGAGGACCATATATATTAATAAAACGAAAACAATAGTCTCCCCATGAACAATCTAAAATTAGAGCCCTACCAGGAAATAAGTCTATGATTTTGGAAACTTTAAAGGACAAATTTCCAAATAATATGGCAATGCCATCTGCTACCTCTGATGCAAAGGACCAAAAAGAAGGCCCACATGTCCATTTTTTTTTAACTGATTTATCTCATGAAGGGAAGAAAGTCTAGTTTCTTGTAAAAAAATTACATCTAATCTTAGGGATTTTAAGTGTGAAAAGATGGATATCTGCCTCTGAAAAGTTTTTAAACTACAAACATTAAAAGAGGCAAACTTTAAGGAGGCCATAAAGTTGTTCAAATACTATTTTTTTGGCTCACTTTCCTTTTTTTTCCTTTCTTTCCTTTCTTGTCTTTTGCAAGCTCCGTGGATTTACTCTCCTCATCATCTGTTATAATTTCTGAAAGATGGGAGGTTTCAGATTCCAAATCTGAATCTCTAACCTCCTCCTGAAGAGGTAAAAAAGTTTCTGTATGGGCAGAGGACTCGTTTTGGTTTTGCTTCAGTGAAGCTCTTGTAAATCTTCTACTTTTCACTATTTCAAAAGGGGGTGGCATGAAGGAACTAGAAATCTGTTTAATCACTGGTTGAACAGTAGATTTTTCCACTGTGGTCTGATGGTCATTTACCACAGGTGAAACTTCTTTGTTCTTATCTAAATCCGGAGGAATAGATGGAGAAACCAGTATTGAAGGGTGTGAAAGAACAGGTTCAATTGGGCTTTTGCTTTTGGATTGAGCTTTACGCAGTAACCATCATGATCTAAACCTCCAGGACAATTATGTCTGGCCCAAAGGGCATTGATGAAACGCATGCCCTTTTCCTCCACATAAATTACATTGAAAAATGTTTGTGCACATGTCTACTGGTGGCAAATCCCCACATAATGGGCATTTTAAAATGTCACAAACACTACTAATATGTGTTCGATCCCACATTTGTAACAGGCTTTTGGTTGACCCCAACAGAAACATACCCCTCTATCTTTGCCTAGAAAAAACTGTTTGGCAGATGAACAATTTCAGAATTAACCCTGAAAAAGCTTGACTTTAAATTTCCATCCCCCTGTCCAGATTCCTCAATATCTACAATCGCTCTAGGGGACCTAACACTGCACTTTGATTGTAGCCAATGATATATATCACTCACGTTCACTCCTTCGTTTCTAAACATAATTGTGACAAATCTAATCAGAGGTCTGGTTAATGGAATGGCAAAAAAAGGCAACCATAAAGGGGTATTTTTCTGTACTGCATATTTTTCACAGAATTTTTCTATAAGAGCATTTG
The DNA here is from genome assembly GCA_016271365.2 of Neoceratodus forsteri. Lineage (NCBI taxonomy): Eukaryota > Metazoa > Chordata > Ceratodontiformes > Ceratodontidae > Neoceratodus > Neoceratodus forsteri. The sequence continues at coordinate 112,953,583 of JADMNL010000033.1, forward strand.
TTTGAAAGCTAATGTCAAAGGAGTCTTCTCCAGAAATATGAATTAGAGCATAAATGTCTTTGGCACAAAATCCCATTGCAGTTTTCAATAGCTGTTTGAAAATGTAATATCTGTCTGGATGTTCCTGCAGGCCTCCTTTATATTTGAACCGCACAGCATTGCGGCGTGGTGCTTGGTCTAATTTATTCTTGAATAAGTCAGACATTGTAGGCTTTTTACTGTGTCCCAGTAATTCAAATTTAAACTTTTAGAGATTGCTAACTCAGAATTAGCACCTGCTGTAGAGGTACTTGGCTCAAAGCCAAGATACTCTCTCCACCCTCCCTTACTTCTTGGAAAAGAAGGCATTTTATCTGTATTTGTGGTACCTGAGCTCAGCGTTTGAGAGTCCGTGGCATGCATGCTGTGGAGGCTGACCAAGTAAAGTCTGGAATCCAGTCCCCAGAGTCCGTTGCTTTCCAGCCCGCTTCAGTTAGAGCTACCTCCACCAGTCTTTCCGTCGCTTTGTGGCTGTCCTCCAATCCCGAATTGTCGTCACACTATATGTGATGCGAGCAGTCCGTCACTACAAGCATTCCTCCCGGAAACCTCTCCCTGAAGACCCAGTTCCTTTTGTGGGTCCAAATCTGTGTTACACTCATGCTTATCCTTCGTCTTCGGCGCCGATTTTGACTCCACATGTGTAAGTGAATTTATTACTTGTAAATTTTCTGCAATGCCAGCCGAAATATTACCAGCCACAAACGGAGTTTTCCCTGCTTCCTCCAGTGCTGTTTCCAGCTGGCCTTTGCTGTTCTTTTCATCATGTTCTCCCGATAAACTCAAAATCATATCCTCATCCAGCCTCAGGCTCATTCCAACATCCCTCTCTGGTCTGTGTTCCAAATCGTCTGCCATTCTGTGTCGTGACATCAGAAAGACTCCCCACCAGCCACTGACCAGCAGCCAGTAGGGGAATTTCCCCGGTGTCCTGGCCAAATTTCCCTCATTCACTGAAAATACCACCAACAGCTTAATCTGGTTCAAGGTCAGTTGGCATTCATCTGTATCCCCCTCCCCCGGGTTGTGCCTGAAAATAGGCAGGATTTGTCTAGTGCATTTACCTGGTCAACAAAAACTAAATAAAATAAATTATAGGGGCATATCAGGACTGGGGGGGAGATCCACTGGACCACCAGAGATGTATCTAATTTTATTAAGACAGGGATCTGGGCTGGGGAAGGATGGCTAGACCACCAGGACAATATTTTTTCATGTGGGCAGATTGGGGCAGGGTGATCCAATACACCACCAGGGACGTGATTGTTTTGATGACAGGGGATTGGGGCTGGGGAGGGTAGACCACGGCACATTGGTAAAATGTTCAACACCCTCCCAGAGGACACAGTTCTAAGTATCCTTAGGCTAGCCCTGGCTGGTCTAACAGTACTCAGAATGTCACCCTCAGGGAGGGTATTGTGAATCCTGATTTAGGGGATATGGCAGCTTGCATCTGCTGCAGGCCCTCCTAGTGCCATGCCGCAGCCCATTTTATGGTGTAAGACTGGTGCTAGCCCCATTTGGTGCATGCAGTCTGCGTTTGATGCAGGCCGCTTTTGTGAATTGCTCCTGGTGCATCTTGTGGTGCAAGCTGCACCTTGCACCATTCATTATGGCACAAGTCCCTTGCACCATTCAGGGGAGCTTTGTGAATTGGACCCCACATCTCTGGAAGGAGATAGAGTAGAGGCAGTCCAGAGAAGGGCAACTAAAATGGTGCAGGGTCTGCATCAAAAGCCTTATGAGGAGAGACTGAAGGATCTCAATATGTACACCCTGGAGCAAAGGGGGGGGGATATGATAGAAACTTTTGGATACCTCATGGGTATAAATAAGGTTCAAGAGGGAAGCCTTTTTCAGAGAAAAAGATGATCAAGAACAAGGGGTTGTGCTTTGAACCTGGAGGGCCGGTAGGCTCAAGAGCAAGATGTAAGGAAGCACTTCTGCACAGAAAGAGTGTTGGATGCCTGGAACAGCCTCCCAGCATAGGTGGTGGGGGAAAAAACTGTAATGGCATTCAAGAAGGCTTGAACTACACATTAGGGAACCATAGTAGTAAGGAAAGGGGGGGAGCTGGAGACCAAGTAGGGTCTGCAGTGTTACAGTAAGTAGGTAAGGAAAATGGGCAGACTAGGTGGGCCAAGTTGTGTTTATCTGCCATCAAACTCTATGGGCTCGATTTTCAAAGCCCTGGAAATGGATCAAGGTGCCTACACCAAACATAAAAGGTGCAAGTGGCACCTTGCACCCAAAACTGCCATTGGAGCTATTCTCAAAGGCAGCCTGCATCAACTGCAAGCTGCCTGCCCCAAATGGGGCTTATGCCTACCGTATGCCTAAAAATGGTCTGCAACCTGGTGCTAGGAGGCATGTGGCAGATGCAAGCTGCCACATCCCCGGAAACAGTTTTCATAGAACTCTCCCAGAGGGAGAAATTCTAAACACCCTTAGACCAGCCAGGGCTGGTCTAAGAGTATTTGGATATTTACCCACTGTGAGAGTTGTCCTGTATGTGGCAATGTGCCATGGTCCACGATCCCCCATGTTGCCCAAAGGTATAATGTAAATCAATCCCCCCCCCCGCCCTGGGGGACTACCATCCACCCTTCCCCAACACCCAAATGTGCCATGATGTTGTTGTATGAATGTATCATGCCCCCCTTCTCCACCCCCAATTGTACCATGATTGTTAGTGAAGTACATTAACATGCCTCCAATCCCTGATTTTACCAGTATCTGTATTGCATTATAATATTCATGCCCCTCCCTGATCCCCAATGCAGCTGTTGTCACAAATGACTCCCTTATCCTGGTGATCTAGTGGCTCCCACCCCCCACCCCAGCAGGTGGTACCCACCACCCAGCTTTCCCCCATCCAGCAATGGTGTTGGCACCAATACAGCCTTCCTCTCACCTCCGCAGACAGCACCAACTGAACTGTCATTGTGATAGCTGTACATTGCTTACACTATACAGTACAATGAACAAAATGACAGTGCAGTTGGTGACGGCCACAGAGGTGAGATGAGGTCTGTGCCAGTGCCGGTTCTAATGCGGGATGGGAGATCGGTGGTGGGCACTGCACTGCTGGGGTGAGGGACAGAAGGCCACTAGAGTTGCAGGACAAGGGGGTTATTTGTGACAACGGCAACATCAGTGATTGGGGAGGGGAATGAATATTATAATGCAATACCTATACAGGCACAATCGGGTATTGGGGGGGCATGTTAAATTACTTCACTATCGATCATGGCATATTCTGGGATCAGGGAGGGGGCTGCTATGCCACCAATGTAGGGATGTCGGACATCTGTTGTTTTGAAGGGCACATTGGGGAGGGGGGCCACCAGCATAACAGGGACTAGAGCAGTGCACAGCTGCCCTGGGGTTTGTGACACACTCTGCTGGTGTGCCATCTGTTTGGTGACCAACCCCAGTTGTTGCAAGCTCAGGACTTAGCTGCTGAGACCCTAACTAATAGAGAATAGGGTGGAGAATCCCTGGCAGAGGGACGTCAGTGCAAGCTACTTTTATGCCACAGCTTGCACCGCTCCAAGCCCCATTTGAGAACTGGGCCCTATGTTTCTCTGTTTCTGTGTTTCAGTAATGACAAGGCTCCTACTAGTCTGACGCACTTTGGGATGAAATTCTGCTGCAGGATTACCATTTGCCGGAGAAATTCTGTAGCGGAGGTTTGTAATTTCTGCATACATTCTACAGCTCCAATGAACTGCCTCACCACTGCCTCAGCTTGTCATCCTGCCTTCATGTCCATTGCAATGGCTACGGCAATCGTGATGGGGGAATGTACAGTAACGCTAGTTCAAAAAAAAGCACAGACTTTTAGAAATAATTTTATTTTTAAAAAAGCTGAATAAAAAATCTATCACTTAAGGTCCTATCCAACTGCATAAATGAAATATGCAGGAAGGACCTTTAGTGATAAGTTATCTATACACTCATGTTGTTTACACCACTTGTGAGGTCCCCACTGTGTATCACATCTATAGTTATATGTAACCTGTTACATATTTTTTTGTAATAAATTTCCCCTTTTGTGATCATGAAATTGTATCCTCATTCATACAAGCCCCTTTGGAAGTGGAATAAACAGAACAGAGGAGATTTTGCAAGACTCATTTTTCATTCCAACCTACTTCTCCTGACCCTCATACCCCATCAGGCCATGAAATGCATATGAAACCCCATATGAGAAAACCCCCAGCCCATCATAAGGTGCCAACCATGTGACAGGAAACTGCACCACACCTTCTCAGGCTCAGAGCGGTGATGTGTGTCAGGGCTGCCCCCCCCATCCTTGTGCTACCAAGCCAGCTTCTGGAGCTTGTCCTTGAACCTGAGTCACTGGCAAAGGAACAGAAATGCTACCCATTGGCCCAATGGCTGGCCATGCACACAACATTTCTACATAACATTAAGGTAATTCTTTCAACCCATGATAACATGTAATAAATAACCCTGGCAAAAACGTGTACAGCACAATTATTCATTTAGTAGATCTGTTCTTTCAACAGGTCTGCACATTATTATATTCCACCTTTCTAGGGATAATTATTTTTCTTAAAAAGACAGGTTAATTCATTTTATCAGTTATTCATTTCAGATGACATCCCCACACCTTAATGGCACAAATAAATTTGTACAGAGTAAGGTATGGAGTTAACACGTCTATGCTATTGTCAAGTATTTGTTTAAGGTGGCCCTCATGTAATAACTGAAGATGAAAATTTTATTAGGCTGTAGTACAGGTTGAAAAAATATCACAGTACCTTATGTGCTGTGCCACTTTCTCTGGGAATGGGAGCTTTGGCAGATAAGTGACTATATTCATTTCTGTGGTAGAATGCAGCCCTGTCATTAGATAATGTATGATGTGATAGCAATGATAACATCACATGCTGAACATAGAGGGACTGGGGATATAAAAGGAGGGAAAGGGTACCAGGTGCTACAGATTAACTGGAAATATTAACAAAGAATCACCAAGAACAGTAAATTCTGCAGCATTGCAGATATTCTGTGGCAGGTTGTAAGTTTTGCACAAATTCTGCGGCCACAGAATTCTAGGGGCCTTGAGTAATGATTGTTTGTACCTCAACTGTAAATTTAAAACTGCTAAATTATTTTTCCAGTTTTGTTGGTGACCAGGATACACTGACATTGGAGAGATATATATATATATATATATATATATATATATGTGACATATGGCAGATTTATACCTGCAAGAGCAGAAAAGTTACAAACATCTACATTTTTATAAAGTTTTCACAACATTTCATAAATACTACTCAATGCCCTACAGGGGGCATGCCTCAGACAGCTAGTGTTGGAACCCACTCAGGAGGGAGCAATCTTAGACCTGGCACTCTCAAACGGGGATGGAGAGAGGATCTCAAATTTAGATGTGGGTAGCCATCTGGGACAAGTGACCACCAAACAGTGTGGTTCATGATAAACACAGCTGTAGTCAAGCCATACAAAAGTGAGGGTACTGGACTTTAGCAGGGCTGAGTTTATCAAAATGGGAGAGTGTCTCAAAAAAGCACTAGCAAACGGGCAAGAAGGAGGCATGGAGGAACAATGGGGAAACATCAAAACTGCCATCACAGAGGCAACAAGCCTTTGTGTGAAGCAGATAAACAAATCAAAACAAAAGAAAAAAAAACACTACGGTTCTCAAAAGATGTGGCATGGAAGGTTAGGGAGAAAAAGATAGCATTCAGGACGTATAAGGAAATACCGAAGGAGCAAGACAGAGAACTGTACCAGTTAAAGCAGAAGAAAGCAGGGAAGGCAGTCAGAACAGCAAAGGCTCAAACTGTGGAAAAGATGGCTAACTCGGTTAAGAAGGGGAGAAACCTTCATAGGTACATTAGGAGTGAAGAATGACCAAAGGAGGAATAGGAGGCTTAATAAAGGGAGGGTGGGTGGGCAAAGGATGACAGTGAAAAAGCAGGGATACTGAACAAATTCTTCTGTTCACTATTCAAAAAGAAGAGGAGGGAGGTACCTAATCCAATCAATAAAAGCACTCTTGATAGGGAGGTAGATACCAATCCATTCACAGAAGAAAGGGTTCTGAAAGAACTCCCAAAACTGAAGGTGAACAAAGCAATGAGCCCTTATGGGATTCACCCCAGAATTCTAAAAGATCTAAGGGGAGAACTAGTGACACCACTGACTACTCTTTTTAACAAATCATGGGAGGATGGTGTGGTACCTAAGGACTGGAGGAGTGTGGATGTGATTCCCCTTCACAAAAGTGGGAGCAAAGCAGAGGCAGAAAACTACAGACCTGTTAGTTTGACCTCAGTGGTAGGGAAAATGTTGGAATCACTTCTGAAAGAAATAATTTTTGAGTACCTAGAGGCCAGTGGGGCACAGGACCCAAGGCAGCATGGATTCACAGTGGGAAGGTCATGTCAGACGAATCTAACAGAGTTCTTTGACTGGGTGACCAAACTAGTAGATCAAGGAGGGGCTGTGGACATGGCCTACCTAGACTTTAGCAAGGCATTTGACACAGTCCCACACAAAAGATTAATATACAAGTTAGCCAGCCTGGGAGTGGGTCCCAGGGTGGTAGCCTGGGGAAAAAAATTGGCTGGACAACATGACACAGAGGATAATAATAAACAGAGTCCACTCTGAAGAAACAGGGATTACTGGTGGGGTACCACGGGGTACAGTACTGGGTCCGATCCTTTTTAACGTCTTTATAAGTGACATTGTGGAAGGACTAGAAGGAAAAGTATGCCTCTTTGCAGATGACACAAAGATGTGCCACAGGTTGATACACAAGGGGGGGGGATGAGAAGGGACTTAGCAAGGTTGGAGGAATGTTCAAATGTATGGCAGCTTATATTCAATGCAAAGTAGTGCAAAGTAATGCATCTGGGAAACAAAAACCCAAGGGAAGAGTACACAACGGGGGAGAGGTACTAACAACAAAAATGGAAAGGGACCTGGGGGTAGTCATATCAGATGACCTAAAGTTAAGCAAGCAATGTGAGAGGGCAGTAAGGAGGGCTGGGGGGATAGTGGGATGTATAGGAAGAGGCATCACCAGTAGAAAACAGGAAGTTGTTATCCCTCTGTACAGACAGTTGGTGAGACCCCATCTGGAGTACTGTGTGCAGTTCTGGAGACCCCATCTCCTCAAGGACATAGACAGGATGGAGGCAGTCCAGAGGAAGGCAACTAAAATGGTGCAGGGTCTGCACCAGAAGCCATATGAAGACTAAAGGAGTTAAATATGTTTACCCTTGAGGAAAGGAGGGTGGGGGCATGATAGAAACTTTCAAGTACCTCACGGGAATCAACAAAGTCCAGGAAGGTAGCGTCGTTCCGAAAAGGAGATGTGTAAGAACAATGGGGCACAATCTGAAGACAAGGGGGGACAGCTTAAGGGTAATGTGAGGAAGTATTTTTTCACAGAGGTGGTGGTGGACACATGGAACTGCCTTCCTGAGGAGGTTGTGGGGTCAAAAACAGTGGGGTAATTCATGAATGCATGGAACAGACATAAGGCGATTCTGGTGGGGGGTAGGTAGTGTCAGTGGCTCAGTAGGTAGCACACTCGCCTCTGAGGCCGGGAGATCAGAGGGCTGTGGGTTCAGTTCCCACATCTGACACTTGGGTTAATATCCCAGTACTGACACTGTAGTGCAGCATGAGGGTGCTGCATCCCAGGTGCCGCCTTTCGCATGAGACGTTAAACCGAGGTCCTATCTGCCTGGATTGGTGGTAGTTCAGGTGGATGTTAAAGATCCCATGGCACTTATCGAAAAGAGTAGGGGAATTTCCCCGGTGTCCTGGCCAAATTTCTCTCATTCACTAAAAATACCACAACAGCTTAATCTGGTTCATGGTCAGTTCACATTCATCTGTATCCCCCTTCCCCTGGTCGTGCCTGAAAATAGGCAGGATTTGTCTAGTGCACTTACCTGGTCAACAAAAAACTAACTAAATAAATAAATAAAGAAGTAGGCTGTTGGTTAACTAGGATCTGCAGCTTATCCAATCAGTAGTGAAATGGGCAGACTGGGTGGGTCAAGTGGTCCTTATCTGCTGCCAAAGTCTATGGGCCTGATTCCAAGAGAGTGCTTAGTGCATGTCGCAAACTGTGCTGTGGCAGAAAAATATGCCCAAACACTTGCGTCATGCGAGCTGTGCCCTATTCCAAAACAAAGGCCAAGTATGATGGAAATCAACTGACTTATGCATGTCACAAATTATGCAAGACATGCAAGGCATAAGCTGAAAAGCAGGTGGAAAAGTTACTCATGACACAACACCGCTATAAAGGTGCGCAAACTGCAGACCTGAGGCATACTGCAATGTGACAGAGGCAATGGCGGGAAGCCAGGACAGAGGCACAGGCTGCAACAGCATGCAAATGAAAATGTAACTTTATGTCAGAGGAGATTGATGTGCTCCTAAATGAGCTAGAGGCACAGGCCACCCTGCTAATGGGCAAGGGTGGAGAGCATGAAGTGCTCAAACAGCACAAGGAGACTTGGGATGCAGTAGCCTGCAAGGTGAATGTGGTGGAAAATGCCAGGCACACAGTCAGAGACCTGCAAAAGAGTGTCAACACCTCAAGTGGCATGCCAAGAAGAAAGAGCCATATAATAGGTGCCAGGCAGCAGCTACAGGCGTCGGGCCAAGGGAGGAAAAACCACTGAGCATGCATGAGGAATGGTCCCTGTCCTTTCTGAGCCAGTACTGTGTGCATGGTGACATAGACCTGGACACAACATGTATGGGGACCGGGACAGGTAGGTGGTGGACCAGGCATGCCACAGCAACATCTGTGAGCCATGGCCTGGAGGCCAGGGGGGCATGGGCAGTGAAGCAAGGCCGTGGTGGAGCACAGTGTGGTGCTGGACAGGGACAGTGGCATGGTGAGCAGAATGCACCCCAGGAGGCATGCAGGGATGCAGCAGAGGTGGCACAGTGGTGATGGACAGTAGGGACAGGCAGTATGCAAGCAGCACAGTAAAGCATGGGGGCCCATGGCCACCTGTGGCAGCGTGGCACGTAGTACTGACAGAGTGTGCAGAGGGCATGTGCATGGGCAGGTTGCCTGCACCAGGGTGTCAGGAACACCCATGCCACGGTCAATTGGGGGGCCACGTACCTGTGCAGTGACCTGCAAGGGCCTGCCCATGGCAGCAATGCACCTCACAGCATGCACCACTACAGCACACAGCAGCGAGGCAGGGGTGGGTATGGTGGTATGTGCATAGGGCTGGATATGGCACAGTGGCACTGATGCACTGTCATCACCCCACAGGTACAGCAGTGGAGGACACACTGGTGGAAGACAGTGGTGGCATGGACAGTGAGATGGAGCGACCAAACATACAGCCTACAGACACACAGGACAATGTGTTGGACTACCAGGGCAGTGCAGACACTGTGGAGCTGAACATAGCCCCACCAGCCATGGAGTCTGTACAGCAGGCAGAGGAAGTGGCCCAGCATGAGGGCAATGGACTGAACATCTGTGACCTGTTCAGTGTGGGCAGCACAGCAGACAACATAGCCCAGGACCTGAGACCACCATCTTATGAACAGCTAAAGGCAACCCTGGATGAGGTGGCATGGTACCTACAGGACAACCATGAACACACCCCAACCGACTATTCAGCATTTTGCAGGACACTGGTAACCAACCATGAGAAGCAGATGGAGCTTCTGGGCTGCATACACCTCAGCCTAGATGCACACCACAACACTCTAGGGGAGAAAATGTCCACCCTAGTTACTGCCATTGAGAACGGTACCCACATTACAGAGACAGCCATGGGGAGGCTGGTTGACACCATGCATGCCTCGCAGGTCTGTGCCAGGGAACAAACCCAGGCAATCACCTGGCTGGTGATGGTCGTGGAATGGTCAGTGGCACAGCAGTGGAGGCAGACTGACATCCTGCCTGGCACTACACAGGTCCTTACAACCCAGCCAGTGTGCAACACAGGGAAGATGCCACAACACAGGCAACAGCTACCATGCAACACCACCATGTAATGGAGGTGGCCCCACAGGCATCACATCCTTTGCAGACACCACAGGTCAGGGATGCAGCTACACAGGCACAGGAGACCATGCAGACCCAACAGCAGGGGCCTGGACCACAGGAGACTACAGTGGGCATAGGTACGCAAATGCAGCCCACAGTGCCAGACGTGCCACCAATAGCACCAGGGGGCCCATGTGTGCTGCTGCCACCACCAATGCCAACACCATCACCACCACCACCACCACCAACAGCTGACCCACCCACCACCAGGCCCATGGAGCCAGATGCAGGAACCACCAGCCACAGGACCAGGGGAGGGCCCAGCAGCAGCAAGGAACACCTGGGGAAGCAGGTGAAGGAGGTGCAACAAGCACTAGTGCCACTACCAGAGGGGCCCTACAGAGTGTGGGCACACTGGCTGGCAGCTTACTACAGGCCACTGCACATGGAACAGCATCAGTCCTGATAGTCAAGGACAATGGCACACTGCCGAAGGGACTAGGGACTGTACCAGGACCAGCACCAGCCATCTCAGGCAAGCATAGCAGGCAGAGGAGGACAGTGGCCGTGCAGGGCACAGGTGACAATGGCGGATCTGTAGCGAGTCAACAGGGGAGGGGGGGTGCAGCGATGCCAAAGAGGCTGAAGCACCCACGCCACAGGATGGGGCACAGGACACATGTCCAGCAAAACAGAGTAGGTCCATGCAGCATCAGCAGGATAAATGACTGGAAATGTGTGTTGCGGGGCTGACAGAGGGGGGTGGGCACTGTACATAGCATCACACAGGGTGTGCAGTATGTGAGGTCTGTATGTGTGGTGTGAGTGTGCACAGTGTGCAGGTGTGTGAGGGATGTGGGACAGCACTGTGTGGGTGTGGATGCCACGTAATGCCACTGGGTGTGTGAACGTGTGTAGTGGGATGTAGCACCTATGAATGTTCTGTACCACAGCCCTGTGTCCCACAGACGTAATGTACAGTAAAGTCATAGCACTGGCAGTCATGTGGTGTTTCTCATACCTGCCAAGGTGGCAGATGTGGTAGGCTGCCTGACATGTAGTATACTGTGGCAGGGAATGGCATGCGGCATGCGTCTGCATAGCCACCCCGTGGTGGGTGTGCACAGGCCTATCCCGCATGCCGCATTTGCCTGCCACACATATGCGGCATGCGGCATGCGCAGGCCTGTTTGGTGATGGGGCAGATTCCTGCCCGTGTGTACACCATGCAGTGTGTCACTGTGCTCTGTGAGGCCTGTTCTGTGCTGTCGTGATGGCACGTACACATGCAGTACACATGCAGGCTGCACATGTGGCCTACAGTGGTGCATGATGCACATGCGATATACATGCATGCATGTCACATGTGCGTGGTGCACCACTGTAGGCTGCATGTGAGGCCTGCACATGTTCCATGTGCATACGTGTCATCACGAAGGCACAGAACAGGCCTTGCAGAGTGCAGACACACTCTACACAGTTGCAGGAGTGGCCTAGGGTGTGGTGGGACACTAGCAACAGTGCAATATGTGAAGCCTGAGTGGCAGGGCACAGAATGGCAGTGTTGCTGAGACTGCCCAGCTTATCAACCTGGTGCAGGAGTGGTACACTTCCCTGTGCCCCCCAGCTCCAGGAACAACATCACTACAGAGAGGGACAGGGCATGGAGGGCCATTGGGGCATGTCTGAGCACCATCAGTGGTGTCTCCTGCATGACCCACCAACTGAAGCACAAGTGGTAGGACCTCATCAGGTGGGACCCTGCCATGCTGAGGCACCTGATGACCATGGCAGTGAGGAGGGACACTGAGATGCGGACTGGCCAGCAACCTGGTGCAGGTGAGTATGCTTCCATGTATGCGGTCCCTGGCACTACATTGCAGCATATGACATTGGCAACAGTGACACATGGATGTGACAGTGTACTCCATCCCCACAGGTGGAATCCATGAGGCCAGGACCAGCAAGGGCAGTGTGCAGTGGAGCCACAGCAAGGAGGGCATCATCAATGGTCGCAGGGCCATCGGAGGTCAGGTAGGTGCATGCTCTGTCTATCTTATGCCAGGGCCAGGAAGCCAGGGTCAGTAGTGGTGGTGGGTGGTGCGGTGTGCAGATAGGGCATACACATGTGGGTGGGCGGCATACAGGGGTACCAGGACATGTGCCAGCAGTGTCCCCATGTGCCCCCCCACAGTGCATGTGACAGTTATACATCACCAGTGAGTCTGCTGCTGTGCACCACAGGGTTGGTGGGGCAGGTGTGATGCTATTTTACTGTCATGTGCAGTGTGCACAGGTACACATACATGTGTGTCAGAGCAGTCATGGTGTCCCCGTACAGCAATTACCTATTCCTTTGCTACATTGCAGGTGAGCAAAGCAGCCTTGCACTAAGGCACAGGGTGCTGCTGTGTGCCATGTATGCCCAGAAAGCCGAGGATGCCTGGGAATATGAGCGCCACATATGCCACTGGAGCCACAGAGCCCAATTCTTGCTACCATTGAGGGAGGAGGAGGAGGATGATGGGGACAAAGGCATGGAATTGCAGAAGGTGGGGGAGCGGGCGAGCAAAGAGGGTCCGGTGGATGGAGTACATGCCGCCACAGTGGGGGCTGAGGTGCTGGAGGAGGAGCCAATGGAGGTGGGGTAGCCAAGCTGGGCAGGTGCATGATGTGCTGGTGAAGGAGGGCATGTCATGGGTGGAGGAGGCCATCAGGGATGCCGGTGGAGGGGATTTGCCACTGCATCATCTTGGGAACTAGAGGAGGACATTGGGACACTTGCAGGGCATCCTGGACTGCAGGTGGAGGGTGGTCCACCACAGCAGGAGCCAGGACCACATGGGCAGCCTGCCAATCATGATCAGAGGCTGATACAGCTAGTGGCAGCAATCATGGGGGATGTGGCCCACTTGCATGGGTCCCATCGTGCCCTGCTAACAGCACTGCGTGAGCAGTAGGGCAGGTCCAAAGTGGCATTGGGAGTCCATATTGGCCAGGGCCGCTGGCACTGTACTATGCCGGGGGGGCAGATCATAATGTTTTTCTGGGGCTGTTTGTTGGGGGGGACATTGTGCTGAGTTGTTGTTGATATGTGCTGTTTTCTGAACTGTTTTCATCCCGTTTTCCAATGTTTGTACATTACATTATAGTTTCGCAACCTTGGCTCTGCTTCCCTGTCTGTGGTCTGCTTGTGTGTGTGCCTGTGTGCGTGTGTGTGTGTGTCATTGTGCACGTGCAGACACACACATGTTACAGAGCAGCACTGTTGCATGAGTGTCCCCATCCTGCACATGGTACCTGTGTGTTGGCTGTCCATGGCACAGCCTCGGGCACATGCCTGTGTGCATGCCTGCATGGTGCACTGTGTCCACTGCAGCACTCTGTGTAGGGACATGTTCACAAGCCACCACAATGTGTATGTCATGCCTGTGTGGTGTACATGGGCCGTTAATGCACCATTCCACCCAGTGGCGTAGTAGGCCTTGTGGGTTGCACCAGTGGCACATCACCATGGTGTGTACAACCGCTGTACGTCTGCAGGACTATGCTGCCCGGTGCTGTGTCCCAGTTGTGGTGTCACTGTTTACATGTATCAGTGGCCATGGCAGGTGCATTGTGCCTGATGGTGCCATCCACTCATCGGTGTGCCACTGTCTGGTGTGTAACCTGCAGACGACTGCATCTGCATAACACTCAACCTTGCATGCAGTGGTCCTCTGTGTGTGGTCCGGAGGCCTTGCGTCATGTGCAGCCATGCCAGCCAGATGCTGTATGACACACATGACCACTGTTACAGCACCAGTGCAGCCACGGGTGTTGCATGGCACCTGGCAGACAGTATCCCATCCTATTGTGACTCTGTGACAGTGCCTCAGGTGCCGTGTTGTCGCTGGTGTTGCATGGTACCACACTGTGTCTCCTGTACTGCTGCAGGTGCCACCATGGTGGTGGTGGTGCTGGTGGTTGTGTGCCACCTCAGAAGTACTGTTGTATCACCTCCCATCTTGCATGTTATCCCAGTGATACACCTCCTTGCTATGGGTGTCCTGCCATGCCATCGGGCTCTCCCATCTTCCTCCTGCAGTGCACCTTCCTCCTGGTCTGTGTCAGGTGGTGGTACTCGGTGTGCCAGGGCAATGTTGTATAGGATGCAGCAGGCATGCACTGTCCTGCAGGCCTTCTCAGGGCTGTACTGCAGCACACCTCCAGATGTGTCGCGGAATCTGAATCTGGACTTTAGTAAGCCAAAGGTGTGCTCGCTGACTACTCTTGTTCGGAAGAGAGCCTCGTTATATCGCTCCTCAGCTGTAGTCTGAGGTATTCTCACTGGTGTCATCAGCCATGGCATCTGAGGATATCCACTGTCACCTGTTTGGTGGGGGTACTGTTTTAGTTGCTTGTTGCACTGTGCGGTATTGACATCATAATCTACCTATCCTCTGCATGGCACACACAGATGCACGCATGTGCACACACATGCAGGTATGCACTCACAGTCACATGCACATCCTTGGCTGTGTCCATGCACAGCATGGGCGTACTGCAGTGTTGTGTGGCCCTCCCAGGCCTCTGTGTGGTGCACGAGGTGTGGTCCCTGGTCCTGCTTGTGTCCCATGTGTGCCGTGCCACGTGTCTGTGTGGCTGTCACATCTGTACGCTGTGTTGCTTGTGCACCCTTTGTCCCTGTTGTGCCACTGTGTTCACTCACTTACACACAGGCGCATGCACATGTATGCAGGTGTCACTCTCCCTGATACATACCTACGAGCCATCCACCAGTGATGTCCCCTCTCTTGGGGTCAGCGTGGCTCAGTTGGTAGCACATCCGCCTCTGGACCAGAAGGTCGTGGGTTCTCGCCCCACACCGGGATTGGACTTGCACCTAAAAATCGCTGGCATCCGAGTGCAGTATTGGGGGGTGCTGTACTGCTGGGGTGTGCCGTCCTTCGGATGAGACGTTAAACCGAGGTCCCTTCTACCCATCCTGGTGTCATCCTGGTGGGTGTCCAGGTGGAAGTAAAAGAACCCAGGGCACTCTTCGCAGAGTAGGGAACATTCCCAGTGTCCTGGCCAACATTCCCCTTCCCATAAGCCGGTTCATGCAATTATCCAGGCTGTGTGTGGGTGATGATCTGCGATATGGTCGCCACCACACATTCAGTCACTACACTACCAGTCTAGCATTGCTTGTAAAGCGCTTTGGTTGTAAGAAAAGTGCTATATAAATGCAGATTCTTCTTCTTCTTCTTCTTCTCTTGAAGGCCTCCTGTAGCCCACAGTTTCTGAATATGTGGGAGCTGTGGCAGGATCCAAGGTACTTGGCCACCACGTCTAGTATGTGACATTTGCTGTCACATACCACCTGGATATTCATGGAGTGGTACCTTTTTCTGTTTATGTACACAACCCCATCTGCTGTTGGGGCCCTGATGGCCACATGTGTGCAATCAATTGCACCTAGCACCTGGGGAAACTGTGCCACATTGTAGAAGGCCTACTTCACATGGTGCAGTTGTTGGGCATCCGATGGGAAGCTGATGTACCGCATGGTGCATCGTATCAGGGCTGTCAGGAACCTCCTCAGGCACATCAACACTGCCAGCTGGGATATACCCATTGTGTCCTCTGTGGGCACCTGGAATGTCCATGTGGTGAGGAAACACAGCGCTGCTCCAACACACACCTCCACTTGTAGAGGGTCACCCCTGCTGCTGGTACTGTGTAGGTCCTCCCACAGGTTCTGGCATAGCTTCCTGATGCAGCTCTTATTAAGCCTGTAGAGTGCAATGCACTGCTCATCCGTCAGCTCCTCATAGGTTATCTGTGTGCGTCTCACTCTCTGCAGAGGTGGCCTTGGCACCATTATGGGCTGCTGTGGCTCTGTCCCCTGGGTCCTGCCATGGTGCCTGGTGTGCCTGAGATCCCTTTGCTCAGCTAGCATGATGCCCAGTAGGGCTGATAATGCTGACATGTTCTGCTGTGTGTCACTCACACTGCTGTATGCTGTCTGACTATGTGTGTGTGTGGAGGGGGTGGGTGTTATATATGCTGTGCTCTGGTTAGACCTGCTCCTCCTTGGTCTAGGTTGTGTCTTACTGTTCTGGCATAGCTACTTGTGCCTCCTGTTCTGGAACTGCACTTCATCATAGTGGTGCGTTACACATGTCACAAGCCGCATTATGCAGTGGTGCATGCTTTTTCTGGCGTAACACTGTTGTAACTCATGTTTGGCGCAGCAGTTGCTGCTTGTGACAAAGGGGACCTTTTAGAATCGCGGATGTCGCAAGTCGCAGGTGTAACATGCATTTTCCACCATTTGGTGCTGACGTACTGCATTTCCATTGGGTGTATCTGTTCTGGAATCGGGCCCCATTTTTCTATGTTTCTAATTACAGTGAATTTTTGAACCCCTGTAATTCAAACATTTCTAAATAAAACCTATCCATATTAAGTCAGTTCTATAACCCTTACAAAAAGGTTATACATGCTCATTTTTACTTATCTAGCTCCAAAGGTAGTTGAGGTATAAGCAGGTAAAAAAAGTTCATGAAATTTCCCCTGAAATAAAATACCAGACTTAGAGCCCATGCAATTTTGTAATTTTGAACTGTAACACCCATTTCATGTCTCTAGATCAAATGAGAGCTGAGTTACAGCTAAATAAAAAAAATTCAGACTTTCTCAAAATTCTATTGAAATTCCATGAAATTTGTATTATGACAGTTGGCCCAATTGCTAAAGATCAGTACTGGTGCAAGAGGCTTGTAGCAAGGAAAAATGGTGCAAAGTGCTCCATGTGGCACACCTTGCACCATTCCTGATTTTGTAAGGCACCCTGCACCACTGGGGGGACCACCTGCACCAACTGGGCTTGCGCTGTCCTTGCAACAGCTGCACCAGTGCACCATGACAGAAGAGGGCTTCTGCTGGGGCAACATTGCACTATTCCCTAGAGTCAGATTTTTTTTTTTTTTATTTAACTTACTTTATTGAGGTTTAACAGCAGTACAATATATGAGTGGATACCAGGTTAAGACTGAGGAGATATTACATATAAATCAAATCAAATCAAATCAAATCTTTATTTATCCAGGCGATCACCGTTGAGCAAGCTCATTTACAAGGTGGACCTGCAGTTAGTCAGAGATGGATATACATACATATATTACATAAAAAGTAGGATTTGGGAATACAGATTTACATGTGAAAGGTACAGAAAAAACATTCCATTACACTAGTGGGGAACAGGTAAGTATCATCACATACGTTAATTGTACAAAGTACATTTTTCTTATACATGTTTGAGGGTGTTAATGAACACTAGTATTTGCTAAGGAAGGCAGATCACAACCGTTACATCCCCAGGAGCTAAAACTAGTTTATCTACGGGGTAGCTGGCTAGTAGATTAGCCATGGCTTAGGATGCCCCAAGGTCCAAAACCAACAGAACAGCTAAATAAGTGTCATGTAGGATTAGGTAGGGAGGTGCCAAAGGCTCCGAATGCCAAGCAAGACTGTTGACTACTTAACATGATAGGGAGGGATTTACAGGGTAGGGTATATAAATGAGAGAGGCAGATTTAGAGATGAGTCCACTAACAGAACCACTAGAAGCTATGGTAACATTTACAAAGTTCAGTAAAAGTTTTGTCGTAAAGATGCCTGAACATAGCAATACTGACAGGAGTGCTGAGTTTCAAAGAGCTTTGGATCCTTCTCCATAGTGTGGGCAAAGCATGACTTATGGCAGCCCTACCAAAGTGGTTGTTAATCCTGGGAATTTTTAGGGAAATTAGAGAGTGACTTCTTGTGCCATAGCTACTAGGTGGACATAAGGGAAGGCAGGCAGCAATATAGTCCGGAAGTTTGTTGGAGAGAGCTCGAAAAGTCCATATGGCTGCATTTCTATGCCTTCTGAATTGAAGCAATGACCACCCTACTGCAGTATATAGCTCGTAGTGGTGCGTGGAGGATGGAAGGCCAGTTATAAATCTTAGGGCTCTGTGGTACAATATGTCCAATTTGGCAAGATGAGAGGCAGGACATTGGCCATATATAATGTCAGCATAATCAATTAATGATAGGAATGTTGAATTAACAAGCTGTCTTTTTGCCGTCTCAGTAAGAAGATGTTTAATTCTGAAGAAAAGGCCAAACCTTTGCCTAAGTTTTTCAGTAATTCTTCAATATGCACTTTAAAAGATTGTTATCAGCCAAATACCCAGGTATTTGAAGTGTGCTCGAACTCAAGATTTTCACCAAGTAGAGTGGATACAGGAGGAACATTGTTATAGGCTGTAGAGATGGCCCCGGTGTTAGATGGGGCAAACAGCATTGCCTTGGTTTTTTTTGCATTTAGCAAAAGCTTTTTGTCGATGAGCTGGTTTTGCAGTTTATTGAATTCATCTTGTATTGCAGTGCATGCGGCTCCAGGGGAGTCTCGGCTTAGGTATAGCACTGTGTCATCGGCAAATAAATGGATTTTGGCTTCTGTGATTCCTAAGTTCAGATTGTTAATATAGATGTTGAACAGTAGTGGACCCAGAATAGAACCCTGTAGGACTCCTATCTTGATTGATTTAAGTGGTGAAAGCTCACCTTCTGCCTTTATTTGTCGCTGTCTGCCTGTGAGGTAGTTCTGGAACCAGGCCTGTGCTATTGAGTCCATTCCTAAGTTGTTTAGTGCTGAAAGAAGTAAACAATGGTCAACGGTATCAAAGGCCTTGCTAAGATCTAAGAACACTGCACAAATGAATTTTTTCTTGTCCAGGTCCCTATGCCAGTCGTCAGTAACTTTGGCTAGTGCAGTGATGGTGCTGTGTTTGGTTCTAAATCCAGATTGCATGGGGTTAAGAAATTCTGTGTTGTCCAGGAAGGATCTCAACTGTGTATCCACAATTTTTTCCAACATTTTCGAAAGTATAGGCAGTAGGGAGATTGGCCTATAGTTGTTCAGATCACTTGGGTCCCCTGCTTTGTATAGTGGAATAACATGAGCAGTTTTCCAATCTGCAGGAAGCGAGCCTTGGATTAGGGACAGGTTGAATAAATGCGTTATTGGTGCTGCTAGTATGTGATAGGCTATTTTCAGAAAATATGGGTCAAAGCGAGTCAGCTCCTGCACTCTTTCTAGTGTCTAACTGTAGCAGAAGGTCTTCAACTTCTTTCAAGGTGACTAATGAAAAGGTGAATGTCTTGCCATTGTTGATTGTTTCTAGGGATTGTGCTTTGATCTGTGGCGAAGACTGCTTGCTGGTGCTTTAGACAGCCAGGCCAGCTGGCAAAGTGATTATTGAAGGCATGCAGGATTTCAAGTTTACCAGTGACAGCGACATTGTCAATGGTAATTTTGGATAGGCGCACTACTTGGTGAGTGGCCGAGACTTCCTTAATAGTGGACCAGAACTTGGTGGGGTTATTAGATGCAGAGAGCAGTTCAGATTGATAAAAAGTAGCCTTTGCCTCTCTAATCATTTTTGTGCAGGCATTCCTAGCTGCTCTGAAAATACACCAGTCCGATTCTGTATGTGACTTCCTGGCCTTCTTCCATAGTAGATCTCTTTTCAGTAGAGCTTTCTTCAAATTTGGTGAGAACCAACGGCAGGTCCTGGTTTTTATTCTAGCTTTGATTATGGGGGCATGGACATCTAGTGCACCAGTTAAGATTTCGTGCAGGACATCATAGGCATCACTCACTGATTTAGCTAGGTAAAATCTCTGCCATTTTATAGAGACTTTTAGGTAGTTGAGATAGGCCAGAGGGTCAAAGTTGCGTCTTGATCTTTTGTTGGAGTACTTTGACGTGGATAGTGGGTTTGGGATCATTCTAATGCCAGCTATAAGGCAGTAGTCACTAACATCGGCTGGAAGAATACCGGAATGAGAGAAATGATGAGGTTCATTGACAAGTATCACATCCAGAAGGCTGCTTCTCGTTGGATATTTTTTGTTGATGCGCGTAGGTTCAGAAATTAGTTGAGTGAATCCATGTGAATCACAGAATGTTTCAGGGGTAAAGACCCGCTAGATAACCAATCGTAGTTTAGATCGCCTAATATAATTGTCTCAATGGAGGAAGTGTCCATTTGTCCAGTCAGGTGAGTTAGGAGTTGAGGTTCTGCTGCAGGTGGTCTATAGCAGCCTATCACACGAAAGGCCCTTGAGTGAGGTGGCTCGACTTTAAGAGACAGGCATTCGAAACCTCCTGCAATGGATGTGGCATCTAATACAGATACTGTGTATATGTTTTTAACATAAATGGCTACTCCCCCCCCCCCCGGACCTTCTATCTGCTCTGAAAAGGAGGTAGTTAGGGATATTAACCTCGCTGTCCGGTGTAGATGCTCGGAGCCAAGATTCTGATATCACCAAAAAGTCTGGTGCAGTGTGTATAATCCAAGCCTGGACAGACTCCAGCTTTTTTAACAGGCTGCAAACATTGGCATGTAGAAAACTGATACCCTTCAGCTGCTTAATTTCAGCTGGTGATGAGAGCATTCTTGGGGGACCAGGATTGATTTCAATGTCACCCGAACAGAGTAGTAAGAGGAGGAGAATACTTTTCAGGTTGTGGAAGAAGTTTTTAAAAACACGATTCTTTCTGTATTTTTTACAGTTTAGAGCACCTGGGTCCATAGATCGGGTCATGTACTTGTTAGGCCCTGTAGATATATAGCTTAGGATCCAGGAAGGGCAGTAGCAGCCCAAGCAGAGTTTGATAGACGGGGTTTGATGACAAGTTTAGAGAAACTGGTTGCTGTGCCACTGTCAGGGGTTTCAATAAGCTTCGGTAAAATTATGGGCAGACAAGGGCAGTATAATAAATAGCTATTGTTAATATATGGGTATAATGTTAGCTTGGGACAGGTCTCTATATTAATATTATGGCTGTCATGGGGGCCAGTCCTAACACATAGCAGAAGGGTAATGGCTGTTAGACAAAAGCCTTTTGAGGCTACCCATGTTTAATTAACACAGGGGCGTTTTTAAATATATATGGAATTATTCTTTTAAGGAGCGGCCAATAAGAGAGGAAACAGACTGTGGGCAGAGCAACTGGGCTATAAGATAACACTCAGGAAGGGGATGGGCGGGTGGGCGTAAAATTGCTGCTTTGCCGTACCTGCCTGGCTGTAGGGATCCGGGGCTGAGGTCTCGAGCGGCGGCTATGGAAGCGCCGTCCGCCTGGTGGCCGCTCGTCATGCGGCCGACGCCTACACACGTCCCTGAGGAGACAGAAGGTGGGACTAGTTATTTAATGTCCCAGTCGTCAGAGGGCGGGCAGTTCAGAGGTGTTACGGTGGACCGAAATTTGCAGGACAAAGGAGGCGATTTCCTGGGCGCCCCTCTGTCTCGCTTCACTATACTTAACCTAGAAGGGCTGTATAACTACGATCTGAACCCTCCCCTAACACCTGTAGCTAACAATTTCACTAGATACAGACAGTTCAATTTTAAAACATATAAAACACATTTAGAAACAGTTGAAAACAGCTCCTTTTTTGTTAAAATTCAGGTTAAAAATGCAGTTTTAGCAGAGGGACCAATCGGAAGCCACCATTGAATAGAGCTCTCTCTCCTATTGGCTGCGGCTTTGCCGTACCTGCCTGGCTATAGGGATCCGGGGCTGAGGTCTCGAGCGGCGGCTATGGAAGTGCCGTCCGCCCAGTGGCCGCTCGTCCTGTGGCCGACGCCTACACACGTCCCTGAGGAGACAGAAGGTGGGACTAGTTATTTAATGTCCCAGTCGTCAGATAACATATAAGTAACATATAAATGATACAATATATATGGGCAGCAATCCTCTATCAAACCTTGTTAGGATAAGTTTATTGCTATAATCCCCACCTCCCACCCTATCATTTATCCCTCCCACAATTACCCTGTGCCAAACAAAAAGGTAAGTATTTCTCCACATTGAAACACTGTACATAACTACAAGTTAAGTCTGAAGTATTCTATGACTTCCATACTACAAGTAGGGCTTCCAATGAGCCCATCTATCCAGGTAAGCCTGATTCCTATTGGCTAACATGGCTATATGTTTTTCAAGCTGTAGGGTTAGTAAAGCTTCTCTATGCCATTCAATCACTGGTGGCAAGGAGTCATCCTTCCAGTGTCTCAAAATAATTACTTTGGCTACTGCTGAAATGAGGGCCATGTGAGCCTTTCTGATCTTAATGGTTCCCAGTGGGAAATCATTAAGAAGGCATATTTTGGGGTCAAATAAATCTTGTAAACCAAGCAATGGGTCAATTGTGTTTTGTATATTATTCCAAAATGTTGATACTTTGGGACAGGACCATAGCATATGAAAAAGATCACCTGGGGATTCTTTACATCGTTGACACTGGGGAGATGGAAGCCTTCCCATTTTGTAAAGTCTGTCCGGTGAAAAATATAAATTATGCAAGACATTATATTGCACCAACTGGAGTCTGTCTTGTTTGATAAATTTATACATATTATACCAAATATGACATCAGATTGATACTTCAGGGGGTAGAGATAACTCATTCACCCAATAATAGCAAATACCTTTAGGCAGACATTGATTAAGGGTTTGGAATTTCTTGTATACCATAGATATCGCATGGGGTTGGTTTGCCTCCAATAATAAAAGCTGTAACTCAAGATCAGGGGAAAGGTACTTGAGGGGTCTGACCTAGGAACGACAAGATGACTTGTCATTTGCCAGTATTTAAAGGGGTTTGCATCTTGTATATTAAAGCTTTGGCAGAATTGTAAAAAGGGGATAATTTTGCCATCAGGAGCCAGATCATTCAATTTCAAGTTTTGTAAGGGGGCCC
This sequence comes from Neoceratodus forsteri, assembly GCA_016271365.2. NCBI lineage: Eukaryota > Metazoa > Chordata > Ceratodontiformes > Ceratodontidae > Neoceratodus > Neoceratodus forsteri. The sequence continues at coordinate 112,976,485 of JADMNL010000033.1, forward strand.
AAAAGGACGGTGAAATAGGTGCTTGGGTGATTTAGAGGTTTGGGTTATTAATACGGGGTTGTTGTAATGATTTGTACCAGTTGAAATTCCAGTGTTTTTGCAACTGGAATAACACTTTAAGGGACCAACCCACTGGTGTATTCCTAAGGGCCTTGGGAATCTTCTAAGGAGGAGAATATACTAGAGCAGGCAAGCTGTATTTTTGGGTTTCTGCCAAAAATCGTTCGATATCCAGCCAGGGGGGTTTGAGGGGATTGACAGGCCTTTGGTCATGGTGGTAGGATCCAATGTACCAGTTTAGTTATATGTGTAGCGCAGTAATATGTAAAGAGGGAAGGAACAGATAGGCCTCCTTGTAGTTTCAGAGCAGTAAGCTTAAAATATGCTTTCTTCCCCTTCCAAAAGTATTAGTTAATTAGGGCTTGTAAGTCATTAAACCAACACTGTGGGAGAAAAACACCCAGCATATTTAGGGGATAGAGAATGCGCAGTAACACATTCATTTTAATGGTGGCTATGCTACCCCAAAGTGAGATTGGTAGGGCGCCCCATCTTGCTAAGTCTGTCTTAAGAGTCCCCATTAGTGCATAGATACATACATAGATACATAGACAGTGTCGGCAGATAAGGGCCTATGGCCCACCCAGTCTGCCCATTTGAGCTTGCAAGTTCAGTTTGTTTTCCTAGAAGTCTGTTGCACCTTACCCCTGACCTCCAGAATTCCTTTATGTCTATCCCATGCATTCTTAAATCCTGTGATTGTTTCAGCCCCCACCACTTCCTCTGGCAGGGTGTTCCACTTGCCCACCACCCGTTCTGTGAAGAAATTCTTTCTCATGTTTCCTCTGAATCATCCTCCTCCAACTTCATCCCATGCCCTCTAGTCCTGGAACATCTTTTCACTTAAAATAGTGCTTTCCTGCACCCTGTTCCTCCCTGTAAGATACTTGTATGTCTCTATCATATCCCCTCTCTCCCTCCTCTCCTCCAGGGAGTACATGTTCAGTTCCTTCAACCTGTCTTCATAGGACTTGTGATGCAATGCATGCACCATCTTTGTTGCCCTCCTTTGAACCTTCTCTACCCTGTCTATGTCCTTATGTAGGTATGGTCTCCAGAACTGTACAGTGTACTCCAGGTGGGGCCTCACTAGTGTCTTGTATAGTGGAATTATGACCTCCCTTTTCCTGCTGGTAATGCCCCTGCCTATACATCCCAGCATCCTATTTGCTTTACCTGCTGCCTTGTCACACTGTTTCCCTACCTTGAGGTCATCAGAGATGATAACCCCAAGATCCCTTTCCTGCTTGGTGCATGCTATATCCTCACCCACCAACTGATTATATTGTGCCAGGGTTTTTGTACCCATATGCATTATCTTGCACTTCTTTGCATTGAATTTCAACTGCCAAACCCTGACCATTCTTCAAGTTTCTGCAGGTCGCTTCTCATTCTGTCTACACCCTCTGGTGTGTCTACTCTGTTACAGAGCTTTGTGTCATCAACGAACAGTGAAATTCTGCCTTCTAGGTCCTGCGCCATGTCACTGATGAAGATGTTGAATAGGACCGGGCCCAGCACTGATCCCTGTGGTACCCCACTGGTCACTCTTCCCTCTGTGGAGTGACAGCCGTTTACCACCACCCTCTGTGTCCTGCCACCCAGCCAGTTACCTACTCACCACACTACTGTCCTGCCCACACCCATATTCCCCAGTTTGTGTAATAGTCTTCTATGTGGCACAGTGTCAAAGGCCTTGCTGAAGTCTAGATAGGCCATGTCCACTGCCTCCCTGATACACCTCCTAGTCACCCAGTCAAAAATTCAATGAGGTTTGTCTGACATGACCTCCCCTGGTGAACCATGCTGCCTTGGGTCCTGTAGTCCATTGACAACCAGATGTTCCACCAATCTCTCCTTCAGTAGTGCTTCCATGATCTTCCCCACTACCGAGGTGAGGCTGACTGGTCTGTAGTTCCTGCTTCCTCTTTGTTCCCACTTTTGTATAAAGGGACTACATCTGCTGTCCTCCAGTCTTTGGGTACCTCCCTGTTTCCAGTGATCGGCTAAACAGGATAGCCAAAGGTTCAGCCACCACCTCTCTTAGTTCTTTAAGGACCCTGGGTGCACCCCATCTGGCCCCATTGCTTATCGACTCTTATTACTTCCAGTTCCCTCAGGACCCTTTCTACGTGTAAAGGGACTTGTGTCCATTCTGCACCATTCTCGCCTTGTATTCCCTTCAGACCCATTACCTCCTCTTCCTCAGTAAAGACTGAGCAGAAATACCTGTTCAGTATGTCAGCTTTACTGTTGTCATCCTCCATGCTGCCCCATCCTCCCCTTCAGTCTCACTATCCCTCCCTTTGTCTTTCTTTTTCACTTATGTACCTGTAAAGGTTTTGACCCCTCTACCCACTGATTTTGCAATGTGTTCTTCTGTCTGAGCTTTGGCTTCCCTTACTGACCTCCCTGCCTCCCTTTGCTTCTCCTGGGTACTTCTCCTATCCCTTCTGCCTGTGTCTTTTGTATTGCCTGAATGCAATCTTTTTGGCTTTAACTTTCTTTGCTACCTCTTTGGAAAACCATAATGGTCTCCTCTTCCTTTTCCTCTTGCTAACCTGCTTAATACATAATTCTGTTGTTCTTATAATCCCATTTTAAATACTGCCCACTGTTCCTCAACCCCTGATTCCTGTCCCATTCCCTTAATGCCTCTTTCAAGTATCTCCCATTTTCCCAAAGCCTGCCCCCTAAAATCCAGGATACGTGTTTTTGTGTGGTTTGGTTCTGCTCTTTCTGTGATTTCAAACCACAATGACTGGTGGTCACTGTTTCCCAGGTGCTCCCCCACTGTTACCCCCATCACACTGTCTCTGTTTGTGAGCACAAGGTCCAGTATTGCCTTCTGCTGAGTTGGTTCCATGACCAGTTGCTGGAGAAAGGCACCCTGAAGGGAGTCAGGATAAATCTGCTCCTAGTTGATGCGGCTGCTGGGATGCTCCAGTCCACATCTGGACTATTGAAGTCTCCAACCAGTACTACCTCACCCTTGTCTGCCATCCTTTGGATGGCTAGCATCAGCTCCCTATCTGTTTCTTTCTCCTGGCTGGTGGTCTATAGACCACACCTGTGCTGATGGTTGTCCCCATTTTCCTTTCCAGCTTAACCCACAGTATCTCTCCCCCATTTTGTTCCTCCTGGATCTCTGTGGCCCTTATGTCATTTTTCACATACAGTGCCACTCCTCCTCCTCCCTTCCTGTCTGCTCTGTCTCTTCTGAATATGTTGTAGCCAGGTATGGCCATCTCCCAGTCGTGGTTATCATTACACCAGGTTTCAGTGATGGCCACAATGTCCAGGTCTGACTGCACCATGACAGCCTCCAGATCTTCCATCTTGTTGCTAAGGCTCCTGGCATTTGCACACATGGCTTTCCATGATTTGGCCTCCTAGACTGTCTCACTATTCTACTCCAGCCCTTCCTTGGTTGTCATTTATCCCTGGTTCTCCTTGCTGTCTGTCCGTCTGCTGAATTTTGCCCTTTCTGCTTATCCACCTCTTGGGCACTAATCTCCATCTTTTGCACACTGCTTTGCAGAGATAGCCACTCCTCTGGTTCACTGGTTCCACTGCTAGCTGTGGGGGGTGAGCAAGTAGGTACCCTCCTTGCTGGCCTGCCACCCCCCTTTGCTAGTTTAAATGCTTGTCAATGTAGCATTTAAACTTATCATTGAGTCTTGGATTCCCCTCAGAATGGATGCAGGCCGTCGAGGCTTGAACAAACCTCCATCCCTCCAGGTGGGTCCCCAGTCACCAATGAATCAAACCCTTCCTCACAGCACCAGTTCTTCAACCATGAGTTAAAGTTCCTGGTGCATGCACTCCTATGCTCTCCCTTGCCTCTCACAGGTAGTACTTCTGAGAAAGTGACTGAAGTAGCTACTTGTTTGAGACCCCTCCCCAGTTTCCTAAACTCTTCCTGAACTTCCTTTGGCTCCCCATTTGCCAGGTCATTTTTGCCAGGTGCAACGAGGTCTCCTTTTATTATTGACGGAATTTCTCTAAAAATCTTTAAGCCTAAATATGTTAAGGATTTAGATTCCCAAACAAATCAGTTCCCTCAATATCAGGCGGTAAGGATTTCCTATTCATTGAGAAAACTTTTGTTTTGGAGGGGTAAAGTTTATAAAAAGAAACTTTGGAAAAGAGGTTAATTTCTCTAAGTAAGGCAGGCACCCCAGTAACTGGATTTTCCAGGTATAGTAATAGATCAATAAGCAGAAATAAGATGATGAGCAGAACCAATTTGTATACCCTGGAGTCCCGGGGAAGCAATTAATTTCTGGATGAATGGTTCTAAATATATATTAAAAAGTAAAGGGGAAAGAGGACAGCCTTGTCTGGTGCCATGATATAGGGAGAGGGGATCAGATAATAGACCGTTACACCAGACACATGCAGTGGGGGCATTGTAAAGAAGTTGCACCCAGTTAATAAAATTGGTGGGAAAGCCAAATTTTCCTAAACCTAAAAATAGAAAGTCCAAAGACACTCGGTCAAATGCCTTTTTAGCATCTAATGAAATCAAAATAGCAGGAATATCCGAGTGGTTAATGAAAGAGAGTAAATGCAGTAAGCAACGAATATGGTCACTGGAGCTTCTACCTACCATAAAGTCGATTTGTTCAGGACCAATTAAGATATTCATAAGGGGAAGTAACCTATTAGCAAGTACTTTTGCAAGTACCTTAATATCAGAATTTAAGGGTGAGATGGGATGATAATTTTCTGGGCAGAGGATTTTTTTATCAGCTTTAGGTATTAACGTAATAATAGCTTCCTGGAAATATTGCTCTGAGAATCACTTAGAAAACCAGTAGTTGTAAACTTCTGTCAAGAAAGGGGTTAAATCCTTAACACAAGCTTTAAACAGATTGTTTGTAAGTCCATCAGGGCCTGGGGATTTATCTAGGGGGAGCTGGGCAATCACATTTTCAACTTCCGTACTTTGGATGAGTGAAGCAAGGAGGGCTGTCAAGTTGGGAGGAAGTTGCAGGGGATCAAGTCTATCTAAGTAATCAAATATGTCTTTATGAGTGGCCTTATCTACTACAGGTACCGAATATAACTCCTGAAAATATGACTTAAAAATAGCAGAAATTTGTTGGGGATGTGTAACTATGGGATCCCGATCAGTTACTTGCAAGCTCGGAATGCAGCGGTTCATTTCTGCTTGTTTGATTCTGATAGCTAATAGCTTGCCAGCCCTTTCACCGGACTCTAGGTATTTAAGTTTAGTTTTCTGTAGTGTTAATTCCTCTTTCTGGGACATAATATCATAAAATTGAGCATTTAAGATATGTAATTTACTCCAATCTTCATCAAGGGAATAGTGGCTGATGTTTTTTCTAATGGTTTTAAAATCCCTCGACAGACCTTCAGCTTTAGCTTTAAACTGTCAGGACCTAGTGGAAGCCAGGTGAATACATTCACCACACAATGCACATTTAAAAGCTGCCCATACAATATCTATCCTGGTAACTGAGTCTTTATTGAATATGAAAAATTGTGAAACAAATTCTTTAATATGTGATAGGGTAGTTGGAGATTTGAGTAATTGATTATTGAGACACCAAATTGAGTCTCTTCGTACGCCAGGGCCTAAGATATAGGAAATCGAAACAGGTGAGTGATCTGAGGTTGCTCTGGCATGGAGTTGGCCATCTATTACCCCTGGGAGCAGAAAGGAACTGATCAAAAAATAGTCAAACCTGGAACAGTTATGGTGGGGAATAGAGAAAAAGGTGTAAGATTTTTCAGTGGGATGTAATATTCTCCATATATCCACTATTCCTGCTCCATTCATAAGATCTCTGAGTGCCCTTTGGGCTGGAAAAAGTCCAATTTTTTGGGCATCAGATCGATCTATACAGGTTTGCGGTGTTAAGTTCCAATCCCCTCCCAGAAATATGGCATTCTGCAAAAAAGGGGTAGTCAGGTTAAGGAAATGTGAAAAGAAAAGGGGTGAGTCTATGTTGGGGCCATAAACAGACCCTATCAGGAACAACTGAGATTGTAGTGTACCCTGCAAGAGCACATGTCGACCTGTTGGATCCCATATTTCTTGGGTCACCTTAAACGGGATTGATTTGGCAATGAGTATGGATACCCCCCCCCTTGGTTGGTGGAAATACCTGCTCCATAGGCTTGCCCTACCCAGTTTCTACAAAGAAGAGATGTGTCTTCCCTCCTTAGATGTGTCTCTTGTAGGCACACAATTCCAGCATGTAAATGGGATAAATGTCTTAAGATCATTTGTCACTTGCAATTGTCTCGAGCACCTCGGACATTCCAAGTTAAAATATTGTAACGACCCCCCATTATAGTATCTCAGGCTGGAATACCAACAGGCTGAAACATTTTAGATGGTTCAGTCTTAGGCACATAGCAGTTAAATTATTGCAATTAAAATAGGAAAAGTTTGGCACATACCCCCCCCTCACTTCTACTCTTAAATTTCCCCATTAAACTATACAATCCAGACTCAACTTCAATCCCTAAGAAAGAAAAAAAGAACCCTAAACACTTACCCCCAGTTCTACCAACTTTACTCGCTAAATATACTGCCAGGAGATGTTTATTTGCACCCCAGCGACACAACTTATCCTGGCCCCCAATCCCCAGCATTCCCTCCCATAAACTTCTGTCTAGGGAATTATGCTATAGCAATCAGTACTTATAGAACTTATACGAGTACCAGAGAGCTAAACAATATTTAGCAATGCCAATAATAGTTGGCTATTTATGTAAGGTGTATACTTGCCGCTCCATCTGCGAGGGCTACCCAATAAAAGAAAAATGAATGGTAGACTGTTATTAGGTAAAATAAAATACACTGACAGAGGTCTAAGACCACCTCTTCTATGCAGTCCCAACAGGTCATTTAGCTGGGAAAGAAAAGCATAAAAGGCAGACCTTAATAATGCTCAAGGGTCTCCACTTGAATTAGCACACATAGAAAAATAAAGAACAAAATATTAAGACATTTGACATGTCCGTGGAGATGTAGTTTAAATAAGCTAAGGTATGCAGACAAGGGTCCCATCTTGTAACAAGGCCAAAGGATGTTCTGCTGGCAAATCCTTTCATCCAATCAATGAATGCAATCAAGGCCCTTAAGAGCACAGGGACGAGTAAGAGTCTGTGTAGCTAGGTGATCCCTGGTTCCCGCGCTGGTCGCTAAACAGGTACTGTGTTTAGTAAAGTTCTCCAGATCAGTACTCGGTTCTGGCCATTTTTGGAAATCTAGCAGGCCAAGACATAACCATTAACCACCAGTTTCATGGCCCAATCACTTAAACAGGTCAGGAAGCAACTTCTTTAATTCTAGCTGTGCATGTTCCTGTGTGTCAAAAGAAGCATGCCATTGATCCTGGAGTCTCACTTGTAGAATGGCTGGGTATCGAACCCAAAACTGTTTCCCAGCCGCTATTAGTTTAGACACTATGGGGTGCAGTTCCTGTCTCTTCGTTCTGACCGATTGCGGTAAGTCCTGAGTCACTCGAATTGTTCGGCCCTCCCATTGGACTTCTTGCAGGATTTTGATTTGATCTAATTGAGCAATCTGAAGATCAAGAGTCTGGGAGGTGACCCAGGGGGTGGCATAGGGCATAACGCTCTGTGGGCTCTCTCAATGGTATAAGTTGTACCATTAGGTGAGGGCCCAGCAATTTTTTCATGAAGTTTCTGCAAGAATAAAATCGGAGAATTATTCTCTTCCCTTTCAAGGATCCCAAGAATGAGCAGGTTATTTCGTTGGCTTCTGCCCTCAAGATCCTCCATCTTTTTCCCTCTATTCTTTTAAATCTCTTTGCCACACTGCTACTCTCTAATTCGGCCTTGTCATGCCTCTTTTCCAGGGAGATTGTACGTGCCTCTGAGTCCGACACCCGTAAAGCAAGGGAATCCATCAAAGTGTGTACTTGATGCAGCTCATCAGATATTGCTGCAAAGGAACTCTGGAGGGGCTGCATTATCTCCAGAAAACATTCCTCAGTGAGTGCCAATGTCCACGCTGAAGTTTTACCGCTGGCGGCTGGCTACTGTTTGGGCCATTTTGTGACCTTGTCTTTCTCCGGAGTGGGGGGAGGCAAGTGGCGTGGAGGTGTCTTATGCATGTATACCTCCATACTTTTGAATTTTTCTTTGTTCCTCTGACTGCTGGACTAGTACAAAGTTTGTTTCTACCTAAAATTCGAGTTAAGGAAGTTGATTTGCAGTAGAAAAACACAGGAAGGATGCACAGCGCTGGAAGCAAGCTGTTGCTAATTAGGCTGCCATTACGTGACCCTCCTAGAGTCAAATTTTGGAAGCCTGCTCTTAGGCCAGCCTGGAGTTGATCTGACCTGCTGTGTGTCACACCTGGAGCCATCACTGAGTGGGGGGGGGTGACCCCGTGCCCTCCCTGGGGAAGGTGCCATCATAGCCCTTGACACCTGCCAGTCCAACACTGGAGTGTCCGGTAGTCCATGGCAGGTACATGCCCACAAAGCCCCCCCATGGTGACATTGGAACATCTCCCACATGGAACTGCACTGAGCTACCATACACTGACCCCATTGGCAGCAGTTGCCTCCCCCCTCTCCCCGTCCTGAACCATCTCACCCCCCGTGAGCAAGAGCATGCCCAGAAATACCCAGCAGCCACCAGGATGACTAGCTGGTGGGTCATCATTTGCTGGCCACTGCTGCCACAAGCCTGTCCATGGCTTGCAACAGTCCCCTCCCATGTGCCATTTCTTCTATGCAGAGTTTGGCTTGTGGAAAACTCTGGGATTTTGGTGCTGTGACCCCTCTTCTTGCAAAATCTGGTGCAGGATCCCTGGCACAACCAAGTTTTCCACATGCAGCGGGTTCCACGTACACTGCACCGATCTATGGGGTCATTTTAAAATCGAGTCCAGTTACTCCATAGTTTCATATTATTTTTTTCTGTAAAGCATAAAACACAACACAATATCCTTTATTGTATGAGTTTTTAAAACGTTTTAAGTATGTGTGATGTAACTGACTGAAAAGATGCACAAGCTGCATTTGTTTTTTGTATTCTGTTGTACTACAGCTTACAGTTGCCTCTTGCACATGGATTTCCATCCTAACTAATGGGCTATTGTACTACAGTTCAAGGTCATGGAATACTATATCCTTCTGTGGTACAACAGCTTTTTTATTTAGTGTGGAAATCATCCCACCTGTCATTTTACTTTCATTTTCCCCACACACAGCATACAGACCCTATCCTAACAAAAATCTTTACTTGTTTCATCGTAAATAAATAAAAAAAAAAAAACACCCTTTATCTAGGTGAGTTTTCTGCAGCTGGGTGAGAGTGATTTTGTGTATGTGCTTTTTTAAATTAACTGAAGATTTCTTGGAAAGAAAATAACATATATTTGTTTTATGTTTCAAACCATATACTGCACAAAATAACACATGGCAACTGTGTACAGCTTGGGCATGTTTCCATCTTGGAGTTCTGATGTGATCAGGGAACTCTTGAACATTGCTTTTTCGGTTCCTATGATGTCATCAGAACCTCTTGATGAAAACCCAGCTCGCATGGTTGCCCATCTACTATTCTGTAAATACAGTAATGTGCTTTCTCTTCACAGTAAAGGTCTTGAAATACAATTTCAGTTGGATTCTTTCAATAAAAGGGATTTACCTTCCCAGGTCAAGTATCTATTTTTATCAAAAAGTCAATTTTATTCATGACATTTTACTGGGCACCATTAGGTAAACGCTGTGAGAATCACTCAGAGCTGGAAAATCAATATGTCTTTTACTACATACAAATCCATGGATGAAACAAGGCAAGAGAGAGAGTACTCTATGAAAACAGCACAGCAAGTGAGAGTGGGAGTGAGAGAAAGGGGAAAAATAGGAGTCAAGTACAGTATACAATAAGCATTTGTCAATGCCGAATGTTGTCTTGTTAACATTGGCATTGGTAGTGCAGGAGTTAGAGAGATGCATAATAGGAATTGCAGTGAAGTATGGAAGTGACGCCAACCCCACACCACCCTGCAGAGACTGACAGACATTGAGGTGTGCCTTTTGGTTGTCAGCCATAACACTCAAGCCATTTCACCTCACCCTACCCTGCAGACTCCGACAAGTATCACATTGTGCCTTGGGGTCCGTGGGCCTTATGCTCACCCCATTCCATAAGAAAATACATTGAGATGGGTGCACTATAGGAGAATGGGGTGAACTTTGGGGCCAGAGAGTCCAAGGCACACCTTGATGCCTGTCAGTAGTTGCAGGGTGGGGGTGAGGGTGGAATGGCATGAGCATTACAGCCGACAATCCAAAGTCACACCCCTGACCCGGTCAGTCTCTACAGAGTGGCATGTTATGGTTAGGAACCCTAATACCCAGGGGGTTTGTTGGTATTTGCATGCCAAATTTTCAATATGGGGTCTTTGTGACTCCACCTCATGAAAGCATTTGGGACCTTTGCTCATGAACATGGGCACTGTGATTTTGTTAATCTGTCCCAAACGTTGATGTCCCACAGTGACCATACCATTCTGCACCAGATGTGCGAAACCACATTTTGGGCAGGATGTGAAAAATGACAGCTGTACTGTTCATAAGGAGGTATGAAGAAATGACAATGTTGAAAATCTGGAGTGAAAATATTAAAAATTCTTAAAGAAATGAGTGTGTATAGAAACTTCACAACGTACACTCATAACACAGTCATTTTTTGGAATGTTTTCACCAGATTTGCAGCATAGGCCTTCTGGGAGCCCACCTCATGAACACTGACACTGTTGTTTCATTAATCGGTCCCCAAAGGTGATTCCGCTCAGTGACCGCAAAATCACCTTTTGGGACCAAATAACGAAATGACAGTGACTGAGTTCATGAGGTGAGGTCCCAAGAACCCCAATTTGAAAATTTGGAGCTAAACATCACAAAAATTGGCCGAGATATCCACCTAAGTTGAAAACCCCACATTTATGCTACTATACAGCTTACCAGCATTTCTTCAGTTCGCAGTCAGGTTTGAAGAGTGCAGATGTGTTCCTGCTCCACCGAAGATCGCTGTGCCGACCACCGGAGGTAAGTATGGGGTGAGGGGGGTGTGTGGGCAGGTCAGATGCACAGAGGGTGGGTGTGGGTTGGGGGAGGAAACCCGTCAGCGAGGGATCATTTTCTTTGTTTCAGGTTACTAAAAAAATAAATAAATAATCACTGCAGACCTTTTTCCTTTTTAACAGTTGTTGAACACACTGGTGTGGGCTCCCAGCAGTGTATCCCATTTGTTTGGGGTGTCATGTTAGCCACACTGGGGTGGGATCCCAGTGTGGCACACAATTGGGGTTGGGCAGGAAAACGCCAATGCGATGGGGGGTTTAACATATCAACAGGGGGATTGGGACCCCCGTCAGCAAGCATGTCTATGTTTGGGGGGATGATGCCAAGGGGGATTGAGCACCCCCTCTGCAGACAAAAACAGTAAAGGGGGCACATGTGCCGACAGGGGATTGGGAACCACCGAAGTCAGCTTCCTGGGGACTGTGACAGGCGGACTGCACCAGCCGCCACCAGCCATGTTTACTGAAATGTTACTCCAAGCAAGTCACGCCCTGCAATGATGGGTTGCTCACTCATTGCAGCAGTGAAATTGGTTCAAGTTGGTGGCACACTTTTGCACTGCTGTCATAGATGACATGCTATTTTATTCATGCCACAGAGCCCAGCCCGATAAAGCAGTGGCGCTATTGGCCACAACACGACCACACCTCCAAAACCTGCTATTCCAAGCTACCACAGTGTGTTGCTTGTGCATGCGCAAGACAACATAAAAGAAGATAAATGGAGAGACAAAAAAATGGAAAAACTGAATAACTGGGAACAAAAGGACAAGTAGCCATTGCAGCAGACAAAAAAATCAGAGAGACTGTAGGCTCAATTTTTTTTTATGAAGAGCACCGTGATGCTATTTATTTCAATTTTATTGTGAACAAATTCTGCAGGCATTTTGCAAGCATGAACACATGATGAGGTGTAGGATATCTCCTGATAAGAGCATGCCCAGGTGTGTTATAAGGCGCGAAGTGCTTGTTCTGAGTGCCTTATGTACCTGGGTGTGCTCTTATCAGGAGATAACCCACACCTCAGAGTATGTTACTATGCTTATAAAATGGCCCCCAGTATAGAAATTAATTAAAAAAAATGTACATACAAAGTGGAGATAAAAATAGTATAAAAAATATGATCAGTAAAAAATGAAAAATAGTCCCTGCCATTTTGTTTTACTGGAGATCTTTAATGAAAATTTACAATTTACTACTGGTTGGTGCTTGAGTATCTGTGTCTACAACAGTCCCCCCCCAAATGCACCCTAACCGTACCCAAATACCATGAAGCCAAGTAAAACATTTAAAAGATCGATCAAACCTCTGCCAATGGCAAAAAACAGAGCAAAGTGCGAGCCATGGGTTTAAAATCCTGCTATGCATTCAGCAGCAGTCCTCTGTTAACGATCCATTAAATCAGGTGGCAACTTTACAATGTGCTGCACTTTTAAATAGCAACTTCTCCATTGTTGCAGCTCCCATTTGAGAGACATTATCTATCACCACAAAATGTCAGTTTATTGTTCTTTACTTAGGTTAAAAGGCTGGCTGACTGGGAGCAAGCATGTCCCTCAGCGGCCACCGTACAAACTCGTTTCCTGCTTGGGGATTCTCAAAATGTAACAGTGACATAGAAAAGGAAAGTTTCTTGAGTTTTATGGTGACAGTTAAGGTAATTGAAATGGGAGCCACAACAATGGAGAAGTTGGGGGCGTGGCTTGGCTCCTACCACAATGACTGCTTAATCTAAGTGCTCTGATACCCGGGGTCTAACTTCACTTATTTACAACATTCAAAATAATATAGCGATATGATGTAGCAGATCTAAATACTCCCGAAGCAACCTGGAACAGCTTGTACCTTCTCTAAAATGTCAAGCATGCATAATAAAACTGAAAATCCACCCTACTCACCTAATTGAGCATGGCACTCAAAAGGGGCACAGAAACCCTCACAGGCCTCAACATGCAGGAAATAAGAGAGATGTTTGCGGACAATACCACTTTGGCAATTCAACAAATAGATAACAGAATCAGTAATGCCGAGGCAAGAGTTAATACTAATGCAGATGCCATTGACTCTCTTACTGCGACCATACAAAATCAGGAGTGGGCCATTCAAGCACTTCAAGTTAAAATGGACAACACTGAGAACAGGAGCTGATGTAACAGTCTCCGGCTCCTTGGATTCTCTGAAGGTGCAGAAAGGGGGAATCCTTTAGAATTTTTCTATGATGTCCTACTGGAGGTTTTGATGCATGAGATGCCTCCAGGCTTCACATTTGAATGGGAGCACAGGGTGCTGAATCCAGCACCTTAACCGGGGAAAGACCCAGGCCAATTATGGCCAGGATTCTTAACTTTGCCGACAAGGAATGGATTTCCAACACAGTCCAAGAGCTGGGGGCTTAATCCTGGCATGGACATAAAGTTTTAATTTTCCAGAATTACTCCTGGGAATTGGTGAACTGGAGAAAAGAATACACTGAGGCCCATCGCCTGATGCACTCCCATGGAATTAGATTCTCTCTACGCTACCCTGCCACAATGCGCCTAGATGTGAATGGCACAGCTGTCTCTTTTTCAACTCCTGAGGCCCTCATGGACTATTTATATTGGAACTAACTCTCCCTCTCGAAAAGAAAACCCTCCCCTTTCGCTCAACAGTCCAATGCCCCTGGTCATATCCAGAATCTTGGCTCGCCAAATAACATACGAAATACCCAGGAGGATGATCAACCCAGCTTCAGCTTTATGAGGGCTGCCCCAGGCCTCCCTGCCAGATCTCAAAGAGGCAACAGTTGGGTCACCATACCAAAAGGAGCCACCCTCAGTACCACAACTCTGATTCCACCCAGCAACAAACAATCACTCCGGACCCACCTGACACCAGATCAAGCAAATTTGCATCCTGAAATCATTATGCACTTCTGGCCAATGATAAGCAGTCCAAGACAGGGGACGTTCCAGATTACATGGAGGAGGAGATGGTGCTCAAGGCCTTCACTTTGGAAGTGGAGCTACAACAATGGACTACCATGGCACCCCGAGCACAGCCTCCCTTCCGCTTCAACCCTCAGTAGAACATGTGAATTTGGGCCCAGAGCAGCCGATACAACATGCCGCAACAACAGACATGGCTCTTCAAGCAACTCTGGTAAAGGACCATACTTAGATAAGTGTGCTTATAATTTTTCGTGCAATCAAGGCTTGAATATGGGCTTAGTAATTTAGATCCCAGTATCAATGTTTATACTTGAGGAAATAAATACTCACTCCCCTGAGTTTAGGTAAAAGTTTCATGCAGCCTAATGCATTTGCCCTGTTTATTTAACAAAAGTTTGCCTGGGCAAATGCTGATACTGCTATTACTATTGTTTTGGACAACCTAATGAACAGTCATAATATCTATTAGCTGAATACACTAGTATGCAATACTTCCTCGCAGGACCAAATGGAAGGAAGCTATACCCTAGCTTAACTTTACATTTAATTAAAGCTGGCTTTGATGACAGATATGTCCCTTCTTACCACAAAAGTGCATATAACTCCCTTAATGCAATGTACCTTTGCCCCAGTTCCCCTAGGTCAGCATGGCATATATGTTGGGCTTATGACAAGATGACAGCTGTCTTATATTTTTGTAAAGTACCCTATACAGACTCCCCCTCCTCTATATTAACATGATAATTATCAAATCCATGAAGAGGGAAGCTGATGGGGCAACTGTTGCATCTAATGCCTCTGTCCCATACTTAAAGCTATCACCCTCTCCCAAGAAAGAGCCCCACCCCCACGTACTGGTGCTCTTAAGGAGAAGGAAGGAAACAGATGTAAACATCTCTACAATGGATACCCTGGGTCAGCGTGGCTTATAATGGCTTAGCTAAGCCCTCCGTGCTATAACTTAACAACTAGCTGAGACTGCTTTAGAAATATTTGGAAAGCATGTGGAAACCTCTCCCTAACTGGTGAGTAGGTTAGGTCTAGGAGGACTATGTATCCTCGACCTGCGATACCTATTTCATCCACTACATGATACTGTGCACTTAATGTAAATAGTTGTTTTTTCTTTAGTGTTGTACGTTTATTACTGTCTGTATCTTATGAACTGTGGTCTACAAATGGGTCAATGTGAAAATATATTCCTAGCTTTAGATGTTACCTGTTAGCCTCTCGTTATGAGAGCACGTGAACTCCTTTAACCTGTAAATGTTTCCATATGTCTAATACAAATGGGCTTTCACCCTGGTCAACTGTATGAGCCCTCCTTAACATTATTTTCTGCTCCACCCTTGAATATAAATGAAATCTCATTCATTACATGGAACATTAGGGGGCTTAACTCTCCCCAAAATGGAAAAAGATGTTGATGCAGTTGAAAAGATTGAAAACTTAGGTTGCTTTCTTGTGAGAAACAAAGTTAACAAGGCAAGACCGCACATATTTGGTGAAAGACTGGGTGGGTAAAGAAATGCATGCCAGTGCACCTACCAAAAAAAGAGGTGTGGTTATCCTCCTAGATAAGTCCCTCCCATGGTCTATTTTAAAAAGTAAATCTGATCTGCAGGGAAGATGGGTGATTGCCCTCCTCGATACCCCCAAGGGCCAAATTTTATTAACAAATATATATGCTCCTAATGAGGATGACCCCACTTTTTTCTTGACTTAACCACCAAAATTGAGGCCATCGTGGAGACTGACACCCCCATCATATTTGGGGGAGACTTCAACCTCACGCTGGTGACAGTACTGGATAGAAGCAATCAAGGGAAGGAGACTCATACTAAAGGGGCACAAGCCACTTTACGGCTAAGCACTGAGTTTAATCTGGTTGATATTTGGCTCATCATACACCCCAAAGACCGAGACTATACTTTTCAGTCCGTGGTACATGGCACATTTACCCAACTGGACTTCTGGCTTTTTTCACAATCCCTTACTCAGTCTGCGCCAAACTCTAGCATTCTTCCCACCGTCATCTCAGATCATGCCCCAGTCCAATTGATACTCTCTCTGGGGACCCCAACACCCCTCTCCCCCACCTGGAGGCTAGACCATCTCCTTATGCAAGACCCCAAATTTGTAGAGTAGACAAAATTGGAAAACAAGGTGTTTCTGCAGGAGAACCTTATTTCAGAGACCTCTGCACAAACCACATAGGAAGCATATAAAGGAACTATGAGGGGTAAAATTATAGGGTATATTGCACACAGAAGAAGGAAAATGGAGGAGGAGATGACAAAGCTGGAATGTGAATTAGCCACTGCTGAGTAAGAACTCAGACAGATGTCTTACCCTTCTTCCCACTCTGCATGTGGTCGGCAAGTCCTCCTGATTCGAATGCAGCTAAACAAGCTTATATCTAGGAAAGCTGATATAGCTCTCCTCAAAGTGTGCCACTCATACTGTGAGGTGGGAAGATAAAAGTGGGAAAATATTGGCTTATCAACTTAATAAACAGCAAGCTAATAGACATATTGTGGGACTAAAAGATCCCCTGTCTGGGATAGTTAGAACTAAGCCCCAGGAGGTGAATAATATCATGGCTGAGTTCTATTCCCAATTATACTCCTCTTCTAGGGTGGGGACCAAACTCAAAACATACAAATTTCTAGAGACCGTACAAATTCCTAAACTATCCCTCACCCAACGGGCATCCCTTGAGGTGCCACTAAACCCAAATGAGATATCTGAGTGTAACCCCCCTGTTACCCAAAGTTACTAGAATCCCAGTAAGACCTAGTGGTAGGCAGGGAAGGCAGCTTGTGAAACTCCAGTTAAATGGATTTCACAAGGTCTCACTCTATTCTCAGTCTCAGCTGAGACAGAGGGATGACATAATTTTAGAACTGTCGCAGCTGCATAAGCCACACTGGAATGTTGCAGTTGGAGGTTAGAGTAGAACGTTGGGGAATTTGAAGCCAGTCTGTGTGCAGTCTGAGTGAGAGACCGTAGTGCAGCAGAGTGTGTGCAGGCCCTCAGAGCTTTAAGCTCTGTTGCAGAGCTAATTTGGTTTTGGTGTGTGTTTCCACCCGAAGAGGAACACAGGAACTGATAATTGAAGTGGTGGAGACTGCTCTCAATGGTTCACAGCCCCATCCCTGATGGGATGGGTGGAAGGTGTCTACCTGTTTTCCAGGGGCAACCCCCCTGAGTCCACCTAAGGGAAAGAAGCTGCCTGTCTGAGTTGTGCTGAGGCACCAGAAGCTCTGTAAGAGATTTCTTGAGGAGGAAATGCCTGTGGGGCACCTGCAACAAAGGGTGAGTTCGCTCTGAAAAAGGGCCAAGTGTTTTCACCTGAAACAGAAGGAAACTAGAGGACTGTTACTGTATGGTCAGGAAAAGACAGCCAAGTACAGTTGGAAGATGTGGGATTGGACTGCTTAACTCAGTGAGGGGTCTAGCGTAATGGACAAAGCCACTTATAAGTATGTTCAAGGCCAGCACAAAATGGAAAGAAAGAATGTGGGGATTGGACTGCTTAACCTGTGGGGGGTCTAGAGTAATGGACAATGCCACTTATTTTTAAGTATGTTCAAGTCCAGCACAAATGGGAAGCAAGACAAGTATATTGAATGTGAAATACATTTAGCGAGAATCTACACAGCAAAGTGCTAAAGGATGAGGTGTTTACAGTCCAGTGAAATGGCCGGGTATGAATTGTGGGAGTGAGAGGTGGGAGACCCCCCATCAGTAGTAACCAAATTCACCTCTACGGATTTGCTCTGAGACACCTGTTGCTTTCTCTCAGGTTCTTGGCCAGTGCCTGAGGAAAGTACCCAGATGTGAGATTAAGAGGAAGATTCCCTGATGGAGCCGAGGTGCTCTTAGGTGGTTTAGGGAGCCACCAGAAAATGTTTCTATGAAGTATGGAAGGTGTCCAAGTGGCTGGCAAGGGAGTCGAGCTAGGGAAAACCCGGAGCAGTGTACAAGTTCAGGCTGTGTAACCCAAAGCAGCATACAAGTCCGGGTTGTGTGCCCAGTGTGTTGTAGAGCTTGAGGGCTAAAGTGATGAGGATGTGTTATAGTCTCCTTTAATCTGTATTACCAGGAGTGCAGGCCTTCGTGGGGGTCCATCTATGCTTTATTTATTCTGTTTGGATGTGAATAAAAGCCACACTTTAGAATCCCACTTCTGGTATTGGTCATTACAGTTATTGCTTTCTGTGTTCGGAGTTACTTGGGTGCCCCTGTGCAGAGTAGCCAAACCTAGCCTATGTGCGAAATGACCTATTGTTCCCCAAACCCAGCCTACCTGGTAGAGCTGTCAGATAGAAACGGCATAACAGGTAGGGGTTACAAAAATGGACTCACCACTGAGGATTTGGATTTGGAATTTAGGGAGGAATGTAAGAAAGGTCACTCGGGCAAAGGGCTAGCATTTTGGCTATCTGGCAGTGGGTAGCCCAAAAAGCTGAAGCAAGGTTAACTATTGTGCCGCTGTGTGCTGTTGTCCATGTGCTGCTGTTAAAATGCCAACTGTTACCAAGGAGCAGTAAAGCCTGAGAGTGTATGCCCTTGTCCTGCATCAATTTACAGCTTTTACCAGCTTTTAAAAGTGTTTGTGACAAAGAAAAGTGTGGAAAACTGTGGGTAGCAAAAGGAAAATTGTGCCCTAGACGTTGGAAATGCTTTCTTGTGAACTGAAAGACTGGTTGTGCTTAATGGCTATGAAAAATGGTTGAAATGGGCTCCCGCCTTGGAGTCAGTTTAAAAAAAAAAGTGTGGTTTTGCAGTTTAAATTTGCCTGTTCAATGATCGACGTGAGGAGAAGAGCACTTAAGAGGAAAGAGGCTCATTTGCATGGTGTCGAGTGATTGATGAGACTGCAATCAGTCCTGCCCCCAAGCCAGCTCTAGAGCGACTGACCAGCATTCGAGAGGGAGAGGGAGAGTGAGTGGAATGTGCATACTGGCTTATCAGAAGGAGCGTCGCGGTGACTGAAAGTGCTGTAAAAAGTTCAAAAAACTGACTTTTCTGTTTAAATTCCTGCTCAACCCGCATCTTGATCGACTGGACTGTGAGTGTGGTGTTCAGAGGGACAATCGGCAGGAGTGCCAACCCACTTCTGTCCAGAGGCCTCCAAGACTGGCTGCAGGCCATTTTCCATCGCAGCAAACAGCTACTGATAACTGTAAGTACCAACAGAAATAATTGCTCAAACTAAGTGATTTTGCTAAAAGCCAGCTGAATCTGTGTGTAGCAGTGTAATCGCTTTGCAAAGAAGGACTGTGTTAAGTTTTACCAGCAAAAGCAAGCATTTTAAGCCATCGACTATGAGCATAATTATAGGTTCAGCGTCAGTATAAGTTTCAAAGCCATGAGAGAGACTGTGAGTTGTATCCGATATGCAACAAGAGTTACAGGCAATCCTGTGATTGAAATACTGAGGCTTTAAGGGACTATAAACTACAGCAATGTCTTCAGCAAGTGAAAAGTCAGTGGTAAATCATATAAATGTGCTAGAATAAAGAACAGTGCAAGACTGTGCAGTTTGAGCAAAAGTTATCAGCAGAGTGTGTAAATCGGATGCGCAGTAGCTTGACCCAATTCCAGAATGTTGATGCATAGGAGTGCTGCCGCTGCCATTACAGGGTGGGGTTGTAATGTAAACACAGCAGCAGAAAAGCCATTTTGAAAGAGAAGTAAAGTTTTCAGTGATATGGGGCTTGAAATAACGGTGAGCATTGTTTGTTTTTTCTCTGCAGTCATGGCCTCAGGAGCAGCCCGCTATTCGGATCATGCCTGGGCTGTGGTAGCAGTAGAAGTTAACAAGTTAAGGGACATTGAGGTATGTTACTATGGAGGATGACTGCCTCCTCACGTGGCGATTTCTGGATATCCAGTGCAAATATGTTTAATGTGCTTAAGTACTTGAAAGGACATCTTCATGGTACCTCACTGTTCTGGGTGCTTAGAGAAATATGGTTTATTTAAAGCACCCAAGATTCGTTTGGCTCCCACATGGACAAAAGTTCAAGAATTTGCAGTTGGCAGCACACAGCACCAGACGGAGCCTGTTGGAGAAGGCCCCTCAGGGGAGTGTGGCACAAAGCTAGAGGGTGCAAATTTACAGACAGAACAATGTGCTGATGTTTCAGATTCTGAGTCACAGAGAGACATCTCAGGAAGAGCATCAGTAGACCCATGGAGATCGGGGTCTAGTCCAAGTCTCATAGGAGAAGACGAGATAAGGGAGGTCTTTGAATGGGAGGTTTCGACCTCCACGCCCAGCGAAGATTGGATAGTCTCAGGAGTGAGGATGACTGCTCACTCCTGGGCACAGATTCTCAGTGAGGAAGAAGAAAAGCTGGAACCTATGTGGCCTTGTGAAAAAGGAACTGGTACACAGCCTCAAGCTCTTCCCTCAGAGGAATGCATGGAAGAGAGTGGTGATGCCACTGCCCTGGCTGTGCAAGAAGAAGCCAGGGATCCATTTTTTGTGTCTTTGAGAATGTGTAGCTAGCAGAACCAGGACTGGCCACCCCCAAGCCAGGTCAGAGGTCTCAGGTTGACCAAAGCTAGTAAAGAGGAAAGATTGGTTCGTAGGAAGGTGAATGAAATCTATGGGATGTCCTTTCCTACCTTTCCTGGGAGTGTCTGCGAAGAGATTGAACAAAACAGGAAGTTCTGGATTTGGGCAGAAGCAATGAAATGTGTGCATCCTGGTGCAAATAAGCAGGTTAAGCACAGAATGTTTCATGAAAAATACAGCCAGTGGAAAAGAGGCAGGACACTGTTAATGGACACTGTTCGAATTGTGGATGGAGAGGGACATGAAACCTTTCACAGTGTGAATTATGAGCACCCAGATGAGGTGATAATTCAAGCGCCTGACTTGTTGTGCTATTGGCCACAATACAAAGACCTTCCTGCGAATGTGCCCATGCCTACCAAATGGAAAGCAGAGCAGTGGTAGCCAGTGCTGCCACTCCAGCCATTGCAGTACCTATGTTGTTCCACCTGTATGGACATCCAGGCTCAGGTGCCCCACATTCATCAGTTCTACAGTGTATTGGCTTCCTAGAATCCATCGACTAGCCCCCAAGATGACTTCAGATCCAGAGAGGACACCAGCCCAGCTGTATTCCTGATTCATCGCCTGGTAATCAGATGACTTCAGACCAGATGTTTTCCTTTATGTTCCTGTTCCAAGGTTCCATCTCCAGAGATGACATCAGCCCAGCAGTTTCTAGATGTGCCCTCCTGTTGTTCCCAGAAGATGATACCCCAGATGTATCGAAAGAATGCTGCCAGGGAGAGTCTTCGGCTGAGGACCAGGTTTGGTGCCGTTTTTGTTCTACCAGGGACTGGTAAGTCCAGACTTTTCTATTCTTATGACATTGCAGTACACACCCTACACTAGCAGACTCCAGATGTTTGAACTGTCCTCAAAGATGCTCCACTTCGGGACTTTGGCCTGATAGAACTGTGCTTCATCGGGCTCCGGCCCAGGAGAGACTCTTTAATGGACTTGCCCTCGGCACTGTGGTCACTAGATGGGACTATACGGGCACTCCATCCCCCAAATATAGTGTATTGTAAATAATGTCATTGTTTTCTACTGTTTTCTAATGTTTATGCTGCTTTTTCTACTTTTCTAAAAAAATCTTTTTTGGGATTCTCCAGTGTTTTGATGATAGGGATTTAGATAGACTGTGTATGCAGACTAGGAATGCGTGTTGTCTTTCCTTTTCTTGCAGGTGTTCCTGAAGAAGATAGAAGAGAAGAGAAGACAAGAAGAGGATGAGGGACTCATTGGAGTCCCTCACTAGTACTTTAGAGAGTAGTGTTTAAAGTACTGTTGTTGTTGTTACTGTGTGTAACTTTTCCTTCCACAAGTATGGTTGTGGAGGAGTGTGGGAGTAATGCAAAGGTATGGTATTAGCTCCTGGTGTGTGGTTACATGGTGTCCAGGGTCAGGGAGGACTTCTGTTTGTTTTGTTTTGGGAAATTTGAGTTAGAGGCAGACAGGTTTTCCCTAGAGGGCTAGGGGGGGATAGACAGACTGTGGTCCTGAATGGCCATAGGGGCCACAGTGCTGATCTATTAGGGATATGCTCTGGACAATTCTACCAGAGCCACTAGGTACCCATAGTTAGCAGGTAGAGTAGAGGCTGATATGTCAGCCAAAGGCCTCTAGGCCCTTAATGTTGCCTGCCTGTGTTAGCACATGGTAGGGGAGAAGGTAGTGCTACCTCTCCGTAGTCAACACATGAGGCGAGATGGCCTAAGCCGGGTGATTAATGACTGCGGGCAGTCATTTTCCTGGCTCAGGGTCAGTGTAACCCCCCTGTTACCCGGGGTTACTAGAATCCCAGTAAGACCTAGTGGTAGACAGGGAAGGCAGCTTGTGAAACTCCAGTTAAATGGATCTCACACTGTCTCACTCTATTCTCAGTCTCAGCTGAGACTGAAGGATGACATAATTTTAGAACTGTCGCAGCTGCATAAGCCATACTGGAATGTTGCAGTTGGAGGTTAGAGTAGAAAGTTGGGGAATTTGAAGCCAGCCTGTATGCAGTCTGAGTGAGAGACTGTGGTGCAGCAGAGTGTGTGCAGGCCCTCAGAGCTTTAAGCTCTGTTGCAGAGCTAATTTTGTTTTTGGTGTGTGTTTCCACCCGAAGAGGAACACAGGAACTGATAATTGAAGTGGTGGAGACTGCTCTCAATGGTTCACAGCCCCATCCCTGATGGGATGGGTGGAAGGTGTCTACCTGTTTTCCAGTGGCAACCCCCCTGGGTCTGGCTAAGGGAAAGAAGCTGCCTGTCTGAGTTGTGCTGAGGCAGCAGAAGCTCTGTAAGAGATTCCTTGAGGAGGAAACACCTGTGGGGCACCTGCAACAAAGGGTGAGTTCGCTCTGAAAAAGGGCCAAGTGTTTTCACCTGAAACAGTAAGAAACTAAAGGGACTGTTACTGTATGGTCAGGAAAAGACAGCCAAGTACAGTTGGAAGATGTGGGGATTGGACTGCTTAACTCAGTGGGGGGGGTCTAGAGTAATGGACAATGCCACTTATAAGTATGTTCAAGGCCAGCACAAAATGGAAAGAAAGAATGTGGGGCTTGGACTACTTAACCTGTGGGGGGTCTAGAGTAATGGACAATGCCACTTATTTTTAAGTATGTTCAGGTCCAGCACAAATGGGAAGCAAGACAAGTAGATTGAATGTGAAATACATTTAGCAAGAATCTACACAGAGATACCTGTTGCTTTCTCTCAGGTACTTGGCCAGTGCTGGAGGAAAGTACCCAGACATGGGATTAAGAAGAAGATTCCCTGATGGAGCCGAGGTGCTCTTGGGCGGTTTAGGGAGCCACCAGAAAATGTTTCCATGAAGAATGGAAGGTGTCCAAGTTGCTGGCAAGAGAGCCGAGCCAGGGAAAGCCCAGAGCAGCATACAAATTCGGGCTCTGTAACCCAAAGCAGCATACAAATCCAGGCTCTGTGCCCAGTGTGTTGTAGAGCCTGAGGGCTAAAGTGATGAGGATGTGTTCTGGTGTCCTTTAATCTGCATTACGAGGAGTGTAGCCCCATGGGGGTCCATCTATGCTTTGTTTATTCTGCTTGGATGTGAATAAAAGCCACACTTTAGAATACCACTTCTGGTATTGGACATTACAATTATTGCTTCCTGTGTTCAGAGTTACTTGGGTGCCCCTGTGCAGAGTAGCCAAACCTAGCCTATGTGCCGAGTAACCTAATCCTCCCCGAACCCCGCCCATCTGGTAGAGCTGTTAGATACAAATGGCATACCAGGTAGGGGTTACATGAGGCCTTGCAGTCTTTCAAAAAAGGAAAGGCTCCTGGAGGAGATGGCTTTCCATTAGACCTCCTTCAAGCCATGGCACCTCTCATCACCCCCTTACTCTCCCAGGTATTTATCGAATCTGAAAATCAGGGCATACTACCATGTACCCCTTGTGAGGCAATAATCACTGTACTTCCCAACAAAGGGAAAGACCCTAATGAGGCAGTCAGCTAACGCCATATATCCCTAATTTATTCTGATGGTAAGGTATATGCCAAAGCGTTGGCCAATAGAATGAATCCTCTGTTACCATCTCTGATCCACCCCTCAGGTCAGTTTTGTGAAAGGTGGGTACAGTACTGACCATCTGCGAACACTTCTCAATCTCATTTATAGTGCCAGGCATTTAAAGTCCCCCACCGTTTTGCTAGCAATAGATTTTGAGAAGGCGTTCGATTCTGTTGAGTGGGACTATCTCCTTACTGTTATTGAGCACTTTGGTTTTGGCCCTTATTTCAGATCTGCCATAACAACTATTATAAAAAAGGTCTGAGAAATGGATCTTTCTGATTGGCTCTAAACATTTTAATAGCCTTATGTAAATTACTAACATACTAACATACTATTTGCCAGCAGATTAGGCCTTATGGTCTATCGAGTCTGCTCGAACCTAGATCCTTAGTTGGGTGCCGAGACCCTCCCATCCCTTGTGCTCCAGAAACCCCTATCATCCATCCCCACCCCCCCCCCGGGACCGGCCATCATCTGATACATCCCTTTCTGTGTCTGTCCCACCTCTCTTAAAACCCTCCACTGTGGATCTCTGAACCAGCTCACCAGGCAGTGCATTCCAAGGGTCCACCACCCTCTCAGTGAAAAACCTCCTCCTCTTTTCCCCCCTCACCCTTCCACTTTCCAACTTCAAACCATGCCCTCTGGTGATGCCTTCCTGCTTTAGTCTAAAGATCCCCTCCATGTTTACCCTATTTATTCCCTTGAGGTACTTGAAGACCTCAATCATGTCCCCCCTGTCTCTCCTCTTCTCCAATGAAAACAGGTAGAGCTCCTCAAGTCTGTCCTCATAAGTCAAATCCCTAGCCCTCATATCATCTTTGTTGCCCTCCTCTGTACCCTCTCCAGGAGCTGTATGTCCCTCTTCAAGTGTGGTCTCCAGTACTGTACACAGTACTCAAGGTGTGGTCTAACCAGTCCATTGTACAGCGGCAGAATCACTTCCTTGTTCCTAGAGGTGATCCCCCTTACGATGCATCCCAACATCCTGTTTGCCTTGCTAGCTGCTCTCCTGCACTGCTCAGAGTTATTCATACATGTATCCACCATGACCCCTAGGTCTTTTTCCCCTATTGAGGCCTTCAGCGCCTCCCCTCCCAGGGTGTACCTGTGTTTAGGGTTTCCCCGACCAAGATGCAACACCTTGCACTTGGTGATATTGAAATTTAATTTCCATGTGTGAGCCCAGCTTTCCAGGGTGTCCAGGTCCCCTTGCAGGGCCAACCTCCCCTCTTCTCCCTCAACTACTGCTCCCATCTTGGAGTCATCCACGAAGAGACTCATTTCACACCTATACCATCCCTGATGTCCGATATGTATGCATTAAACAGGTTGGACCCAGGACCGAGCCCTGTGGTACCCCTACCAACCCTCTAGGGTTCGAGAGCTCCCGCAGACCACTACTCTCTGAGTGCGTCCAGCTATCCAGTTTTCAATCCATCTGACCATCAAAGGGCCTACTCCTAACCCCATCAGTTTCTCCACCAGACCATTGTGGGGACAGAGTCAAGCAGCCTTGCTGAAGTCCAAGAATAATACATCCACAGGCTTACCCTGTCCAGTTCTGATGTTACCCATTCATAGAACTCCACAAGGTTGGTTTACATGATCTACCTGGCACAAACCCATGTTGCCGACTATCCAGACCTCCCCTCCTCCAAGTAAACCCCCAATCGTTCCTTTAGTATACTCTCCATTAATTTTCCCACCACGAGGTCAAACTGATGGGTCTATAGTTACCTGAGTCCTTTCGACCCCCCTTTATGTATTGGTACCACATGTGCCTCTCGCCAATCCCTAGGTACCCTCCCTGTCTCAAGTGACCTGCTGAAAAGCTCCGCCAGGGGTGCAGTCAGTATGTCCGCCAATTCCCATAGTACTCTCGGATGAATGCCATCTGGCCCAGGAGATTTGTCTTTCTTTAGGGCCTTGAGGGCTAACCACACCCTTTTGGTGGGGATGGCATCATCCGTCCCTCCACCTACTGGTCTTTTATCCTTATCCAGATGTGACACCCCTGGGGTACCTTTCCCTCCCTTTTGCTCCATTTCTGTTGCTCCCTAGTCCCTCCCTGCCTTCTGTCCCTTTGTGCCCTTGCTTGTAGATATCTATCTCCCTCCTAGTGAACACAGAGGCAAAGTACTCGTTAAATACCTCTGCCTGGTCCCTGCCTCTTCCACCCACCCTCCTTCTGATCTCAATCTGCTGAGATGGCCCTTAGTTTTCTCCGCTCCCCAATGTACGGAAGAGCCCTTTCCCTCCATGTCCCTGTGCCAGCTGCTGCTCTTTACTGGACTTTGCTCCCCTCACCATCGGGTGACTTTTCTAGATGCAAGCTGGTACATTTCCTTATCCCTATCCCTCTTGTTGTTTTATATTTTTGTAAGCTGCCTTCTTTTCTCCTGACTGCTACCTGTACCTCACTGGACCACCAGCATGGTTTATGTGACCTTGCTCCTTCACGTTTCAACTTAAGCAGATCCTGACTGCCTCATGAAGTCCCATTTTATGACTTCCCATCTCCTTTCCACACTTGTCGTAGGTAATCCCTTCAAGTGATCCTTGAGAATACTTCCCATGCCCATAAAGTCTGCCCCCCTGAAGTCCACTGCCAGTGTCCTAGATCTCACCCCCACTCCCCCAATGCTTATTTGAAACCAGACAGTATTGTGGTCACTCCCAGTCAGGGGGTCCTGTACAACCATGTCCCTTACCAGATCCCCATCTGCCAGAACCACATCCAGGACATGCCCCTCCCTTGTGGGCTCCATCACATGCTGTGTTAAGAACATGTACAGCTTAACCATATGGTGAAAAAGGTTTAACACTGTATAAAAGCATTTTTATTATAATAGCAATAAGGCACTCCCAGGAGTTATGTTAATGGCCAGTTAATCACCCTCAGGGGCATGTGGTACTCGGCTATGCCTTGTCCCACATTACACCCCTAGAGGGTGATTAACAGACCATTAACATAACCCCTGGTCATTCCTTATTGCTTAATTTACACCTCCCCCCTAGTTAAGGTACTAACCAACTCAATACTTTCTGATTCATTTAACCTTCACAGAGGCACCAGACAGGGATGCCTCCTTCCCCTCTTCTGTTTGTTTTGGCAGTTGAGCCTCTTGCAGCAGTGATTTGACAAAACCCTCATATTAAAGGGATAAGCTTAGGACAGTCTCAATACTCGACTTTAATGTATGCAGATGACCTGCTGGTCCTTCTTGGAGATGCACATGACTCCATCCCTCTGCTGCATGCTCTCCTAAACTGATTTACAAGCATTTCTGGCCTCAAAGGCAACAAACGAAAACTGAGATCCTCCCTCTCAATACACTTTGTCACCAACAGAATATGCCCCGCTCAGGCCTTAAGTGGGCCCATGACACCATAACTTATTTGGGTATTAAAGTAAGGGAAAATATTGATAAATGGTGGGACATTAACTTAGGACCCTTATTGTCTGAATGTAAAGGGGAACTAGACTAGTGGACCCGGCTGCACCTTACTATGGTGGGCAAGATTGCTGCCTTTAAAATGTCCATGGCTCCTAAATTTTTTCACATTTTCTCACATATTGCCTTACTCTTACCTTTGCACTGGTACCAGAAAAAAGACAAGATGATAGGTTCCTTCCTTTAGGGCTTGGATAGACCCCGATACAGCACGAACACCCTCCAAGGGCACTGGAAATAAGGAAGGTGGGGGTTACCTAGGATGAAGGGCTACAAAATAGCTTATAATTGCTCTCAGTTGGTTTTAGACTAAATCAGAAGAGACTCCCCAGTGGTTAGAGATAGAACAGAATATTGGCGGTACCTCCATCCTGCCATCCCTGCTTGGATCGGGCCTATTCCTGGAGCTTAAACTACATTTGATGTTGAGCTGTACACTCACATACTGGAAAGTTCTTCATAAGAAACTAGGCACTCCTGCACTCCCCCTTTCATATACCCCCCTATGGGACAACCCATCTATCAAAATAGGCATCCGCCCAGTGCTATGGACTAAGTGGAGGAGGCAGGCGTTTTATTTGTTGTAGACCTTATGAACCCTGACTTTACAGGTATTGACACCTTCCAAATCTGCTTTGCAGATGGTCTCTACCTAGAAATGACCTCTGGAAATATTTCCAGCTAAGGGATGCACTGAAACCTATTCTCCTTTTGGATAAATGCAGGGCTGGACCCCCTTCCCACCTTCACAGATGGCTGGATGCTCCCAAAGGGATGGCAGGGATGATATATGCTACACTCAGAGATGCCCTTCCCAGCTCAGGTCTTCCCTCTAAAGTCAAATGGGAGAATGCATTACAAATTCAAATTTCGGACTGCCAATGGGGACAGTGCTGATAAACTGAGCAATTATTACATAGGGATGCCCGTAGTCGGCTTATACATAACAAAATATTTCACTCCTGGTATAGTACCCCGGCAGTACTTAAAAATGCAAAAATAATATCCCATGATAACTGCTAGAGATGTCAGCAACCTGGAGGGAATCTATATCATATCCTATGGCAGTGTCCGATAATATTTCCCATATTGCAAAGAATAGCATAGGAAGCCAGTAAGATTCTCAGTCATCATATCCCACCTCATGCCCCCCCTGATGCTGCTAGGCATGAAGTCAGAAGCCCCATCTCTTATCTTCCAATGGTTTAGATGGTTAATGTCCCTGGGTATGCAAATCAAACGCACTCATTTGAGAACCTGGAGATGTTCTAGTTCCCCATCCATGACAGAAATCCTCCTTACACTTATCCAAGTATACGAAATGGATAGATGCTCCCACTTGATGTTAGGACAGATACGGAAACTCCAGAAATGCTGGGAGCCCTACATGCAATACCTGACTCCCAGAGCTGGCATAGGTTGATTACTCAGGTAGCAACCTATAGACTACTCCATGTTTATGATGTATTGCAAGTTTCCTGACCGCTTCTTAATATAGCATAATAAATGTTATATAGCTTGAGAGAGACAGTATGTAAATAGTTGTTAAAGTTTTGTAGTTATAACTGGTGGTCTTTCAGCTTAAACCATGCTGTACATTTGACTATTTGGACATGTTGCTGAATTTACTCTGTGGTGACTTTCCTTTTCAGACGTTTATTCCAGAAGAGACCACTGGGAGGTACATCTTTCTGTACACATGAAGCCATGATGAATCAGCAGCGGTACCTCCTACTTGGTCCTGGTAATATACCTTGGAGCAGAGATAGGTGCTCTTCCCAACAAACTGGGAAAGTCTGCATCATTATCATTATCGTTTAAAGTCCGGTTTATATACAATGCTTCTATAGGTGAGATAATTTCTTTCTTTTCATGTACAGCTCGCTTGCTGAACACCAGTATGTTATAATTGGACATAGATAATAAGTTTATTTACTCCTAAACAGTCTCTTGTCATGTAAGTGTTTGTGTTGTGAGTTGTTTTTCTGTTGTTTGGAAAAGCAATAAAACATTTAACTGAAAAACAATGGAGAAGTTGCTGTTTAAAAGTGCAGCACATTGTAAAGCTGCCGTCTCATTTCATGAATCACTAATGGAGGACTGCTGGTGGATATGTAGCAGGAATTTAAACCTGCAGCTCGTGCTTTGCTGTGTTTTTTTTTTTTTCCATCGGCAGAGGTTAGACTGGTCTTTTAACATTTTTAATTGGCCTCATGGTATTTGGGTACGGTTAGATCCCGGTGGGGGGGGGGCTGCAGGTCAGCCAGTACAGGTCCTGCGTGGTGTGTGCATGCTTGTGAAAACAGTTTGAAGGTCCAATAGGCTATTGATAGTTCCCTGTTCTGAGGTTGCCCAGAGAAGAAAAGTGCCCGGTTGGCATAAATATGTACTAATAAGGACACAGCTGAAAAGGGCTTTCAGACAATCAGAATTCTGGATTTCTTTTACCAGTTTTATAAACATTATTATAACATTCTTCTTCCTCCCTGTATATTGATTATGTCATCCATTTCTGATCTTCTTCTATCCCACAGTAAAAGACCACTCTAGTGCCATCAAAGAATCTCAAATGCATCTGTTTCTAATTCAAAATCCTCAGCTCCCAGCCTGCACTTAGCCAGTTCTTTGACTCAGCTGTATCAAGCTCCCCAAAAGATTGATGTAATCCTCCAAAGACTCAAATGTTGTCATTTACATTTCATGTCACCCACTTGCTCCAGTCCCAGTGGCAGGTGCTGTGGTCTAGTGGTTAAAGAGCACACTTGGGAATCAGGCAACCCAGGTTAAAATCTCATTGCAGATATGTAGGGCCTGGTCCTATACATGGTCTACACCTATAGAGGAGTGCTTGCTTGGACTTTTGGAGCATGGAGGTCTCACTCCACACATGTAGTAACCTCTGCAAATCCACATCCCTGGATGGGTGCCCCCTCTATACCCAGTCTTGAGCTATGCGTGAGGCTATGTGGTTGGCCTGTATGGAGAATGGCAAAGTGTCAGGGGGCTTGCATGTTCCTCATTCACAAAAGTCAGAGGGAGCAGAGGCTACAAGGCATTAGGGGATGTAAAAGTGCCAAGGCACCCCCTCTACACTGCCAGAGGACTTTTCACACCACCCTTTCAGTGGCCAGAGAACAACCCCACAGCCCTTGAAGCATCTTCAGTGTGCTAGTGCCATACTGGTACTGGCTGTTGAAGAATACAATATTGGTTTAATAGTAAATAGTAAATTATTAGTTTAATTTAAAATAAATTGAGGTGTCAATTACTGTAGGACGGCCATATCATGCTAGGCCATACTCCATGTGGAGCAAGGAATACACCAGAGAGCCAGCCTGGGTATCCACTTGCAGGCCCAGTGTCTGGTACAGCATTGCCCTCCCTTGTGTCCCCTTGGCCCTACACAAAGATCTGCACTCATGTAACACAGTGGGCTCAGACTGTGGATGCCATCCAGTGTGGATAGGTATCGGGGCACAGATCTACACAGCCAGAATACACTTGAAATTGAGCATATTCCAGGCTGCTTTGTGGATCAGACTCTTACTTACTATATGATTTAAAGCAAGGCCCTTAACCTTCCTCTGCTGCTACCTACGTAATTTTAAATTATGGTAAGAGAAGGCCCTCGCTGAAAATCAGATGATGCATCTCAGCTGGTAGTCTGGATAAATAAACTGCAAACAAAAACAGCAACAAAAGTAAATGGATCATTTTGAATATCCTAAAGTCCTACAAATTTGACTTCTATTTTTGCAGCACATTGGATATTTTCTTCTGATAGTGGTAGCTCCCTTTTGTTGTGCTCTGTATCATTAGATAGCTAAGGATGTCCCTTATGTGCCCTACCTTTTAGATTAAGAAGCATATGGAAGCACCACAGAAACTACCATATGTGGGCCTATTGCTAAAATATTTCCATCCCTGTCTAACTACTACCTGTACACCTCCCTGAAAATAAAGAGACTACATACAGCTAAACAGTAAAATCTCCTCCGATGCTGTTGCACAATTTCCCAAACAAAACTAAAGATAGATAACCTCTAAAAGCCACTGATAACCCTGGTCTGATAATACCATAATAAATACCAAAAAGAAGAGCAAACACGAGGTCATGGTAGGAAAAACTGCGTATGTTTATTGCACAAATAGCTTAGCAAAGTGCAGATAAACAATGAAGTGGTCCCATACTGGCTACAGGCCACTGACAGATGTACCCCTATCTGACACTGTACCCCTATCACAAACAGATGAGCACACCCATACATGTCACATGAAAGCAGCAGGAGCACTGGAGGGAGAGAGGTAGACAGGGAGGCCGACACAAGTCCATTTACAGAGGAGAGAGTCCTGAAGGGAGTCATAAATCTGAAAGTGAACAAAGCTATGGGGCAAGACGGGGTACACCCAAGGGTACGGAGGGAACTCAGGGAGGTAATGGCTGCAACTGTGACAGCCTTATTTAACAGCTCACTGGAAACAGCAGTGGTTCTGGAGGACTGGTAGAGAGCAGATGTAGTCCCACTTCATAAAAGTGGTAGCAGGAAGGAGGCTGGCAACTAGCCGGTCAGTCTGACATCAGTTTTGGGGAAGTTAATGGAGGCACTGCTACAGGAAAGGATTGTGGAAAATCTTGAGTCCAGTGGGTTACAAAACTTGAGGCAGCACAGATTCCTGGGAGGAGGTCATGTCAGATAAATCTGACAGATTCCTTTGACTGGCTGTCCAGGGAAATAGATGAGGGTGGAGTGGTGAGCATGGCCTACTTCAATTTTAGTAAGACATTCAACACTGTACCACATAGAAGACCCATAAGGAAACTGAGCATATCAGTGGTGGGTCCTATGGTGGCAAAATAGGTAAAAAAAAATGGTTAATGGATGAGTAAATGGAGGTCATGAAGCACACCAATTTCTGCACTCAAAAAAATGAAAAGGACACACTGAATTTTAAAAAGTGTATCAGGGATTTCTTTCTAAGTGAGGACAAGAGAGCACAACCCCCTGACCCCCGATGAAGACCAATTGCTGGTTGAAGCACTGGGGTTGTGATTCCTTTTCCTCACTTAGAAATAAACCCCTAATACACGTGTTAAAATTCAGTGTGTGTACTTTTTCATTTCTTTGCTGAGTGCAGAAACTTGCATGCTTTGCATTAGAACTAAGGGCTGGCTGTCCTTTCCTCACCCCCTCCTAGCTCCTGTGACATGCTGCTACTCTGTGTACTACACAGATGGGAAAAGGAGATCACTCTGTGGAAAGGAAAGTGACCATCAGGGTGCCTTAGGGCTCAATACTGGGACCAGTCCTGTATAATAAGTGACATAGCTGATGAGCTGGAAGTGAAGGTATGCCTCTTTGCAGATGACACCAAAATCTGCAACAGGGTAGACACTCCAGAGGGAGTTAAAGGAATGTGCAGAGACATGATAACATTTCAGGAATGGTAAAGGGCATGGACGCTGTGTTTCAAAGTAAAAAAGTGCAAAGTCATGCACTCATGGCACAGAAACCCAGAGATGGAGTACAAAATGGGAAAAGAGATATAGACAGTCACCAAACAGAAACAGATCCTGGCTGGCAGTAATCATATCTGATGACCTCAAGGTGGCAAGAATGTGTAACAAGAAAATATGGTGGGCCAGTGGGATGCTGAGGTGCATAAGGAGGGGTATTCTCAGCCGAAGGAGGGAAGTGGTGTTACCACTGTATAGCTTACTGGTGAGACCCTCCCCCCTTCCCAGAGTGCTGTGCCCAGTTCTGGAAAATGCATCTCAAGAATGAGATAGGCAGGGTGGAGGCTGTCAGTAGGTGGTCAAATAAAATGGTGAATGGACTACATCACAAGTCCTACAAGGAGAGACTGAAGGATATCAATACATACACCCCGGAAGAGAGGGAGGGAGGGAGGGAGGAGAAAGGGGGACATGATAGAGACCTATAAATTCCTCTCAGGGTTGAATAAGGTAAAGGAGGGGAGTGTCTTTCAGAGGACAAAGTGCATGACAACAAAAAAAACATGCAATCAGGCTTGAAGGAAGAAAATTTAGGAGAAATGTGAGGAAGTACTTCTTCCTTGAAAGAGTGGTGGAAGCCCTGGAATAGGCTTCCAGTGGAGGAGGTGGGGGCCAAAACAGTGGCGGTCTTCAAGCATGCATAGGATAGGCACAAGGGTATCTTGGTGGAGAAGCAGAGATGGGGAGCTGGAGATCAAGTATGGTCTGTGGTGACAGTATAGGCAGGGATAAATGGGCAGACTGGGTGGTTCAAGCAGTCCTTATCTGCCTTCAAATTCTGTTTCTATATCTAGGCATAAGGACATACCTTCTTCAGGAGACTGAGTTTTCGAGCTCTGGCTCCTCCATATATGTGTCTAAACATAAATATTCACTAGCAACAAATACACATTCATACATAGCTATGTATGAGGAGACAAACAGGTAAGACTGCAATATGTGCAAACGGGGCCAAAAAAGTGAATTTAAAATATTTTTTTATTACAAACAAAGGGGGCAGATGCCTAGATACAATTCCCTAAAGAGACACTAAAAATTAAATAACATTTCAGAAATTTTGAAGCTGATGCAGAGAGAGATCAAAAACAGGTAGCTTAATAGTTGGTTGCTCATTGGATAATATTCACACTGAATAAAGCTGAAAAGTAGATGTGTATGTTCTGAATCAATAATATCATAACATAACAGACTGACACAGTATGTGGCTTATACTAAACACAACCCATCACTACAAGATATGACTGCTGTCATAACACTGTGCCTGAAATATGGAAATATTGTCTTAGTAAGGGCCTATAAAACAGATGTTCACATATAATAAGACATCCCAAATATTAGGAGAGCTTATTAACAAAGCACTTTATCCCTGGGATCAAACAGTTGCATGATCACCAGAATTATACATTAATCCAAATGATACCATTGTGAACTCTGTTTCTAGTGGAATCCAGATTTAATGATAATTACTCACCTGGTAAAAGTGAATATACTTGCAATCTTTATAGTGCTCAGGAATTCATCACATATGGCTTATCCTCCATCTGTCCTATTGGCCGATGCACGATCATAAATCTTTTCTGGGCTGCTAGAGGCCAATCCCCTGGCTACATCCAGAAATTCCAGTAAGAAACTTCCCTAGCCGAGAAAAAGAGAAACAACAAGCCCCCGAAAGACAGGCAAAAAAGCCCAAAGAAAACAGA
Source organism: Neoceratodus forsteri (assembly GCA_016271365.2). NCBI lineage: Eukaryota > Metazoa > Chordata > Ceratodontiformes > Ceratodontidae > Neoceratodus > Neoceratodus forsteri. The sequence goes on from JADMNL010000033.1 coordinate 113,011,354, forward strand.
CGGGACCAACAGTGTCTTGTACTGAATAAAGGTCATTTATCTAAAAACATTGCTAAAACTGAAAAGTTACAAATGATGTACAGGTCATACGGTACCTGATTATGAAAATCATAGCAGACAAAAGCACTACATATGGTAAAATGCAGAAATATATACCATACAATAGGGAACTAAGACCCCATCTACCAAAATACATTTGGTAGAGGACCCCATAGACAGATATTATTATCCACCTTCCATGAACTAGAACAGTCCTGGTTATAATTCTGGGTGCAGAGGGTCTGGTGTATTCACCATGGGAGGGACCCTAAGCACTATAACAGTTGCAGGTATAATCACCTTTACCAGGTGAGTAAATACTATTATCTCCGGCAACCTTTCTGGTGCTCAGGAATTCATCACATATGGGACTTCGTAGCAGTACCCAGGAAAATTATGGGTGGGACAATGAACCCAGCCTGAAACACAGCCCTGCCAAAGGTGGATGCATCAGCAGATGCCACATAAAGCCTGTAATGGTGCATCAAAGTGTGGACTGAGGACTGGGTAGCCGCCACACAGATATCCTGCACAGAAGCACCTTCCATCTCTGACCACATGACGGATAGTGCCCTGGCGGAATGTGCCTCAATGACCCTTGGGAAACCTTAACCTGCCCCTCGAAGGGTGGCAACTATTGTGCCCCTGATGCAGTGGGCAAATAACTCCCATAGAAGCTGCCTGATCCAGCCTTCAGCCAGAGAAGAACACCAAAAAACAAGACATCTGACATATGGAAACTGTCCGAAATAGGCAGACATTCCTGAAGCAGAGAAAACCATGTCCAAAAGATGTGGCTCCCCATTCACACTCCCATGAGCATTGATCATGGCTGGCAAATAAATGGCCTGCTCCAAGTGGGAGGAAACAATCACCTTGGGGGAAAAGATGGAACAGGCACAAAATACACCCTGTCCATATGAAAAGGTAATGAACGGCTCCCAGCAGGAAAGAGCCTGCAGTTCACGCACCCAGCAGGCAGAGCACATGGCTGTGAAGAAGACTGTTGTAAAGGTCTTCCACTAACGGGACTGGGGATGATAGGAATTTTATGTAGGCCCTCCAACACCAAATTAAGCTGCCACAGTGGACATGTGGGCCTGACACGGGGAGATGTGGGCTGCATTGCCCTGTGTAATTGCACCACAGAGTGATGGAAACCTATGTGCCCCACCAATGGACGGAGTCCCCTGATTGCCACCACGTGCACCCTCAAAGAGGAGTAGGCTACACTCTTCATTGCCCCATCATTGAGGAAATCCAAAATATGGGGGTGGCCCGCAAACGAAGAGGTAATTCCAGTGCTGTATACCTATTACAGAAAATCTGACAATGGCTTTGATAAGTCTGATTTTGAGGCGCGCCACCTAGATTTCCACAGTCATTCAACCATGCTGAAGGGATATCTCTTGCTCAACAGTCATGTCCTTTCATGAAGCAAAGCCCCACCTTGTACTTGTAGCCAAAGCCTGTTCTCTCAAGGTGGCATATACAAGACCCCTGTCTGTCCCCTCATAGAAGGTCAGAATTTTAGTGGGGCCCACCATTAAAGAAGACAGGTCTTCCAGGGCACACCGCTTACCTAAGGTTGGCCAGAGCACGTGATGATTCAGCTGATTAATCTGGGTGATAAGGAAGATGCCAACAGGCCGATGAGGATCATTGCTCCAAGTATAGAACATCATACTCTCCTGGCCCCACTGAGGGCCAAACCTTGGCCCTGTGACCTTTTGCAGACTTGATAATGAGAAGAAGTTTCACAGTTAGGGGAGTTGGTGGCAAACGTAAGTGAATTGAAAAGTCATAGTGCCACCAGAGTGTAGGCGACTGCTGTCTGAGTGTCAGGGCCACTTGACACAGTTCCCATCGATCGTTGAGGGATGGAAAAAACACCTGAAAGTGTCAGTGCCACTCTATCTGGGGATGTGCCTGTCAACCAAGCCAGACTGGTTGAGAGCACAACATGTCAGCCAGGTCCATATTCCAGATCTCCAGCAGATTTTGTTCCACCTACTGTACATTAGTAGGTTAGCTCATCTCTGAGTGGTGCCCTGTTCAGTGCTCCCCTCAGCCTGACAATGTGTGCCAGGGTAACCTGGATGCCATCCTGATCTGGACTGTCTGACCAGCGACCCAGGAGACGAAGAATAACCAGGGCTTCCAGATCTATAGGGATTCCTATACTTTAGAGTAAAATGGAGACATTTACGGGGGAAATGGTCCCATAGAATTGCATTGGTCATACAGGGAAACAGCAATTCTGCTTCTGCAGGAAATAATGTAATTTGCAGGAAAACACAGGAAAATTGCCCTGGAGTAACAAGGAAAATGAAAAATCAATCTGGGAGCACTGACTAACTGAGCGCTATGTTGCTCTCCTCCCCAGCCTGTTGATGGGCAGCTGAGCTTCTGGGGTACCAACTGCCCTGAGTGACATGACGACTCCACTTGGCTCCCCTGCCAGTAGAACTTCAAAATCTCAGGTCAGCCACCCACATGTATAGTCTAACTCGTGGCACTCCATGATGCCATAATCCCCAGCCTCTGCATGGATGTCCACATTGGTGAGTTGGATGTATGTCCGGATCGAGCAAAATAAGTGGAGTAGGTTGTGGACTTGCTCTCTCTCTGGGATCACTAAGCCCAGGCCATGAGGGCCTGGAAGCAGTCCCTGCTTATGTTGACCATTAATCCTATTCAAAGATGGAGGAGCCTGTGGGACTCAGACCCAGGTCTCCAGCTTATAGCCCCGAGCTCCAGTGGCCACAGCCTATAGTTTCCCCTTCAAACATGTTGGTGTAGACACTAGATTACCTTGTCCATGTCCCTTTGTGCCATTGGTGGACCCTGAGTCATATGAGTCCTGAGGAACTTTTGATGACAGGGATGAAGTGGCATGGGGAGGTAGCCACTGGTGTTGGGGAGAATGAGCAACATGTGTTGTCACCCCAGCACCCCTTGGTGTGATGTACAGGTGGGTCCGTGGGATGCTAGTCCCAGGAGCTACCCAACCCTTGCTGTTCAGTCTCCCACAATGGTGTGAGAGTTACCCGGGAGCCACCTGGAAAAGGGGGTACAGGTACTTGACATGTGTTCTCTGGAATAGGGGAGGGACAGATGGGGCATGACAGATATCCCTTCTGAAACTACAGGGTCAAACCAGGTACAGGGGTGGACTGGGTTTGCCTCTGGATGAGAAACATATCTAAGGGAACTGAGAGGAAGACCCTGCTACACTGAGAAGGTGGTAGGCCGATGTAACTGCCCTCTAGAAGTGGAGGTAGGGGCAAAGACCAGTGGGAGACTACCCACATACATGGCATACATGGTGGAACAAAGTGCAGTGTTAAGACCTGAGAGAAGAACAGCTGCAGTTGAACTGCTTCCATGGTGCCGAGATAGTTAGGAGATGTAGAGTAGCTTAAAGTGGCATATATATAATGAAACCACCTAGCTATTCAGCCATTGAGGGTGTCTTTCTGGTTTCACACTTGGGTTGCTGTACATAATGCCGTTGTTGGGGGTTTGAGGACCAACACCCAGTGGAGTCCACCTGACTGTTCTTGATTTGGAGCATCTGCAGGAGCCAGCCAGCCTTTTTCTGAAACCTCCTACTGGGTAAGCAGGAGGAGCATTGTCATGCCTGGGGAGGGGTCAACACCTTCATCAGTATTTCATGCCATCATCTATATGGATGTGAGGGACCTGTGGTGACCTAGTGCACAGCTCTGAGCCAGACCACCATGCAATGATGACTTTCCCTGTGTTTGAGGAATGACCAGTGACCTTGGCTTCCTGGGGATGACGGAAGCCTGCAGGGGGAGTGGAGGACCTGTGATGATGAAAAATCAGGTGCTTGGGAAGGATTATGAAAATATCCCCTGTATAGTCCTGACAGTCATGGTCCCAGTGTATCTGCCAAACTGATGTTTTGTGTCCAAAACCTGGGTATCTTAAGAGGCTTTCTATACTCAAGGCACTCATTTTGTCTGATGATGCTTGTGCATGATGAACATGGCTTGGATGTGACCTAACTCTGGGCAGGATCAGCCGAAAAAAGTCTGTGCTGTGACACGCATCCTAGTGTGGGAGTATGTTATCCCCAGTCACATCCATGCTAGGCATAGTCCACCTATACATTAACCTGTCTGAAGAGATCCAGGAGTGATGTACATCATCATATGATCTGTTGAAAGTACAGTAAGAACACTGCCAGAGCTTATTGAAAAAAACATTTTCCACTTTTAATGTCCACAATGGAAAGTTAAGCTGTGGCCACTCAGTGAGGCAGCCATAGAAGCAATGGCTAAACTGGAAGAGTTCAGGAGGTGGAACTATAATCTCTACTGGAACTGTAATCCCTAGGAAGAGGAACTCTCCATAGTACTCCATGGAAATGGGTGTCACAGAGGGGGGGATCTGAGGTTCAGTGAGTTCCCGACCGTTGTAATCTCTGCATAGAGGGGACCAAAAAGCAGACCTCTTGAATCATTTAGGAATGTGCTGCCAACAGAAAGTCCTAGACCCACCTAAGATGTCTGCTGGTGCAGTCCATGAAGTCATAACTCTTGTGCCTCACTTTTGTGGGACTATGCAATGCCATCTTTCCATTAAGATCACACTGGAAAGTCCGGGGGGGGGACAGAGATCTGTGATCCCACAAGACACACTGACCCCCTTGCTAGAGCTGGCCATTTTCTGGAAAACAAGCCTCCAGGGATGAAAAAATAGAGAGACAATAAGTGGATTGCCCCGGGTTGTGGACATTCTGCATGAATTAGCCTCTAAAACTCTCACACAACACTGCCAGGCCACTGGAAGGGGCACACACTCTTCTCACAAGAGCTACCATTTTAATACAGCAGCCATGATATTTCAGGTGCTAGTAATGCTGCAGATTTTATAATGGCAGTCTGCTGGGGAGTGTAAACTGCAACAGGGAAAGATGTTCCTGGAACAGCATGGGCTTGCAAGAGCCCAGGAAGCAATGTGAGGGGTAGTCACCCCCCTTTGCTTGCCTCGTGGACTGGTGGAGACTGCTTGTTAATGGTGGGAGCTCAGAATACAGGCAAGAGTCACCTACCCTTCTGAAGCACCAACACTGTAGTAGGGTAAGAGCTGAGTGGAGTTCTTTTAACCTGTTCACTCCTGACATTGTCTCTCAGTACTCAGGGTGAGAAGCCCAGCTCTGATCTGCTTCCTTTCCAGCACACCTCTCCTGTAATTTGTGTGTCCCTAATGTAGGAACTTGTCCCCAGGGTCATAGTGCCCTGAGTGAGAGGTGATTCCTCCAAACTGGCACATACTGTCTCAGACCACTGAGATAACACTCTAGATACTAGCCCTGAACAGGAGCTGCCACTCAGACAAGCAGCACGGCATGGCCCCCCTTTCTATGGACACCGCCCGCTCCAAGGACTGCCTGCCACCAGCCCCATCCTCAAGCCAGATCCTAGCCCTGAGCAGGCACTACCACTCAGAAAAGTGGCACTATGTGGCCCCCTTTCTCTGACCACTGCCCACATTAAGGACTACCAACTGCCAGCCCCATCCTCAAGCCAGATCCTAGCCCAGAATGGATGCTACCACTTGGACAAGTGGCACTGTGTGGCACCCTTTCAACAGCCACAGCCCACTCCATGCCCCATCCTCAAATCAGATCCTAGCCTTGAGTGGGTGCTGATGCTCAGACAAGCAGCATGGTGTGGTCCCCTTTCTACAGCCACCACCCACTCCAGTAACTGCCCACCAGCAGCCCCATCCTCAAGTCAGATCCTAGCCCTTAACGGGCACTGCTGCTTGGATAAGCGGTACAGTGTGGCCACCTTTCTATAGACACTGCCTGCTCCAAGGACTGCCCACCACAGCTCCATCCTCAAGCCAGATCCTATCCCTAAATGGGCAGTGCTGCTTGGACAAGCAGCGCAGTGCGGCCCCCTTTTCTACAGCCACCACCCGCTGCAAGGACTGTCTGCTGACAGCCCATCCTCAAGCCAAATCCTAGCCATGAGTGGGCGCTGATGCTCACACAAGCACCAAGGTGTGGCACCCTTTTTACAGCCACTGCCCATTCCAAAGACTGCCCGCTGCCAGCCCCATCCTCAAGCCAGATCCTAGCCCTGAATGGGCACTGCCACTCGGAGAAGCATCATGGTGTGGCCCCCTTTCTATGGCCCTTGCCCTTCCCCAAGGACTGCCCACCACCAGCCCCATCCTCAAGCCAGGTATGCCATCTACAGCTGTGCTTATTTTGAATTTTTTGGCTCTTCTTTCAGCAATGCCTTGATTGGCCTCTCGGACTGGTCTTGGCTCCCGATTGGACCATCCCTACTACTTTGCTTCCCGCAGTCGTAAACTGCTGTAAATTGCCATATTCTAGCCTGGTTTTAATGAGTACAATCTGTAGATACTGTTGTTAGCCTGAATCTGTTTGTATATTTCATCATGCATTCTCTAGCTAGCCAGGCCAGTTTGATTGTGTGAAACTGTGAGATTCTTCTGATTTTACTGCTACAACTGCACCTGATCTCTTCTTAGTCTCTCTTCCCACAGCTAGAAATGGCATCCCACTGCTAATATTGCTCTCCCATTCAGTTTCATTGCCATATTTGCACTCCTTACCTACTACCGCCCTCCTGCTAATCCCTCTTTTGTTCTCATGTTTGCCCCCTGCCCTTCTGCTGATGGTCCGCCATCAATTTCCCGCACCCTCATTCCTGCCTAATAAGCTAACTACTGTACCCTAGTTCTTTCCTTTAGATCCTAGCCCTGAACAGGCTCTGCTGCTCAGACAAGTGGTGTAGTGTGGCCCCCTTTCTACGGCCACCACCTGCTTCAATGACTGCCCACCACCAGCCCCATCCTCAAGCCAGATCCTAGCCCTGAACGGGAGCTGCCGCTCAAAGAAGCTGCACAGTGCGGCCCCCTTTCTAAGGTCACTGCTCACTCCAAGGACTGCCCACCATCAACCCCATCCTCAAGCCAGCTACGCCATCTACAGCTGTGTCTTACTTTGAATTTTCTAGTGCTTCTTTTAGCAACACCCTGATTGGCCACACGGCCTGGTCGCGGGTCCCAATTGTACAGTCCCTACTATTCTGCTCCCTGCTGTCCTAAACCACTGTAAATTGCCATATTCTACAACCTTATTCTGAACTGGAGTGTGTTATGGATATAATCCGTAGATATTGTTGTTAACCTGAATCTGTTTGCATATTTCAGCTTGAATTCTCTAGTTAGCTAGGCCAGTTTGATTGTGCTAAACTGTAAGATTCCTCTGATTTTTACTTCTACTACTGCCTCTGCTCTCTTCTTAGACTCTCTTCCCCACATCTAGAAATGGCATTCCACCACTAATCTTGCTCCGCCCTTCAGTTTCCTTGTCACATTTCCCTTCCCTACCTGCCACCACTCCCTGCTAAGCCCTCTTTTGTTCTCGTGGCTGCCCCCCCGCCCCCCTGCTGACGGTCTGCTGCCATTCTCCCCCAAAACCTTGTTCCTGACAAATAAGCTAACTCCTGTCCTCTTGTTCTTTCTAGAACCAACCCTGAATAGGCACTGCCACTCTGACAAGCGGTGCAATGAGGCCCCTTTTCTATGGCCACTGCCAGCTCCAAGGACTGCCAGCTGCCAGCTACATCCTCAAGCCAGGTATGCCATCTGCAGCTGCACCTTACTTTGAATTTTTTGACACTTCTTTCAGCTAGGCCCAGATTGACTGCTCAGTCTGGTCGCAGCTTCCGATTGGACCATCCCTTCTACTCTGCTCGCCGCAGTCCTAAGCCTCTGTAAATTACCCATAGTCTACAACCCTATTCTGTGTTTTAATGAGTGTAATCTGTAGATACCGCTATCAGCCTGAATCTGTTTGCATATTTTAGCTTGCATTCTCTAGCTAGCCAGGCCAGTTCATGCTAATCTGTGAGATTCCTCTGATTTTGCTGCTACTTCTGCCACTGCTGTCTTCTTGGTCTCTCTTCCCTGCAGCTAGAAACAGCATCCCACCACTAATCTTGCTCCCCCCTTCAGTTTCCTTATCATATCCCCCCCACCTGCTACTGCCCCCTGATAATCCCTGTTTTGTTCTCGTGTCTGCCCCCCACTCCCCTGCTGACAGTCTGCCACCAGTCTCCCCTCCACCTCGTTCCTGCCTAATAAGATAACTCCTGTCCCCTTGTTCTTTCCTCTAGTTCCTAGCCTTGAATGGGTGCTGCCGCTCAGACAAGCAGTACAGTGTGGTCCCTTTTCTATGTCACTGCCCACTCCAAGGACTGACCACCACGAGCCCCATCTAATTCCTGCAGGCTTCCCACCCGCCCTATCTGGGCAATTACTTGTATATCCTCTTGTGGTCACATGACTGTCAGTTAAAAAAAAAAGTAACTCCTGACTTCATTTGCTCTTTATATTTGATAGCCACTAGAGGGCTGTTAACAAACCACTTAAACCTGCTCTCTCTCTCTATTTCCCCTTAACATTTCCTCAGTTCTGACACCTTTCCACAATACCTGTACAAAACTACCAAATTTACCAACATTGTTAGTTGGGCGCATAACCTGCAGCATGCATGACAATGGCTACTACATATTTCATACCCCACTCGATTATCTTGCTCACAATATTTACACTGCCTGGACAGGCAGGTGTGCAGCCCCTCTTGTTTACTCCATTCTCAGTAGTAAATAACGTACATTGTGCTTATGGCACTGAAACCTGTGGTCTTGATATTAAACTTTTAAATACTTAAAAGTGCTTGGAAAAATCCCAACTTCCATCCAGGATTGGTCGGCACATAATTGCCCAGCACGGTACACCCCTGTCGCTCCTATCTGGCTACTCTTCCATGCAATGAATACCTATTAACCGACCCACACATTCTCGGTAACATTCTGTTAGATGCAAGCAGCTCAAGAGACACTTAAGAAGGCTGATACTGTTGTTACTACTACTGTCTGGTAATATCCTCCCTAACCCTGGTCCTCCACAACAAGCACCTAATGTTGTAAAAGGTCAGGTGTGCTCACACTGGCGTCCATCAACATCTGCAGCATTCTTGATAAACTTGACAGTCTTCAAGTCTGGGTTACCCAACATAACCCTGACATTCTTTCAATTGTGGAAACTTGGATCTCTCCCAAAATATCGGATACCACCATCACTTTACCAGGTTACACTGTCTTCAGGAAAGACAGGCTTAACAAAAGAGGAGGTAAATGTTCAGTATATCAAAAAGACATGATCATGCAGCATGCCACGCCTTTGCCCAACTTAGGAAACAATTTACAGGTGCTAGCCATCAAAATCCTACTTGTTGCACATAACAAAACCCTCACTGTAGTATCAGTTAATAGCCCACCCAAAACATAATGTCTCAGGACTAATTTCAATCTTGGACTGTACATGTAGCTTACAGTCTAGCTCTGAAATTATCAGGTTAGGAGACTTCAATGTTAACTGGCTCTCTCCAGAAGCAAGCACCTGTAAGGATGCTACTTCTGCAGAACACTTCACACAGCTTGTTGAGTCCCCAACCAGAACAAATTACAGGATGGGGACAAGTGCTTTACTCGACTGGGTACTCTCCTATCACCCTAAACACGTATTGAATACAATTGTCCTCGCAGATGCTATTAGTGATCATTCCCCTATTCTGTGTAATTGGTTGAACAGATTCACTAAGCCACCGGCTAAAACAATTACAAGCAGGGTCCTAATCCATGGGCATCTTGAGCTACTAAAACTACATCAACGAAAACAAGATTGGTCCCCGATCGATTCTGCTGCTGACGTAAACACTGCACTTGATTATTTCATCTATCACTTCAGTGCTGCCTGTGACATCCACGCCCCCATAAAAAAATGAAAATTCAAGGGCACTTGCAATCCATGGATCACACCGGGTCTTATAGATCTCATGAAAAATAGAGATCACCTTTGGCATCGGCAAGTGCCACAGGCAGAAACGTGGATATCCAGGTCTATAAAAAAGCCAGGCACGAGTGTACCAGAGCCATTCACACTGAAAAGAACCAGCACTCACCAACTCCTGGAAAGATGGTAGAAAGTTCTGGAGCAACATTGACAGTGTAACAGGGAAGGATCCAAAAATGCCCCCTTTCATTGATAAATATTGATGGTCAACTGACACTTAACCCAAGAACCACTGCAAACACATTTAACAATGCTTTTATGGACCTCAGTAGTGTCCTGCCCCCTGACTTCTTTGAAGTTTCCACAAATACTGATAATGTAGGGAATCTGGACCAGCATCTGGCACACCCACCATTCTGTTTCAATGCTATTACTGTAAGTGAAGCTAGAAAGTATATCCTAAAGGTGCTTGGGAAATCATGTTTCAGTGAGGATACACTAGATCTTAAACTAGTCACTCTCATTTTGGAGGAAATTATAGCACCACTAACTAAGATAATTAACATATCATTAATGCTATCTTAATTCCCCAATAAGTGGAAATTTGTCTTGGTGACCCCTTTTCATAAAAGTGGTGCTAGGGCTCAACATGGGAACTATAGACTGATCGCCATTCTCCCCAAACTCTCAAAAGCCCTTGAACACATTGTGGCAGATCAGCTGGTTAAGAATCTGGAAAAATACCAGTTACAATGCCAACAACATGGGTTTAGAAAGGGGCACAGCACCACCATGGCACTTCCTGAATTTACAGGCTTCATCCACAACTCACTTGATCAAGGCTGTCTAATTGGAGCAGCATTTATAGATCTTACCAAAACCTTTGATACAGTAAATCACACACTCCTGCTTGAACAACTGTCCTGCACAGGGCTATGAAAGAAAACCACTGATTGGTTTAAAAGTTACCTACCCAACTATTCGCAACAGGTGAAGATCGACAATAACCTCTCCGATAGACAAGCTTCCATTCGAGAGTCTCACAAGGGTCCATTCTGGGTCCCCTTCTGTTCAGTTTCTTACTAAACTGACTTCCTAGCTCCTGCCAGGATTGCATCCTGCTGTACACAGATGATGCTGTAATCTTCACAAGCAACCATGACACCAAGCTTCTAGAGATCCAACTTCAGCACAGCTTTGCAAATGTGGAGGAATAGTTTAATAGACACAAGCTCATTCTAAACCATGAGAAGACCAAGGTTATGCTTTTCAATGGCTCCCATAACAAATATAGATCCCACTATCCGACAGTTAGAAATTGTGCAGGCTCTCCCCTGGAGCAGATTCAGCATTTCAAATACTTTTGGGTCACCTTAGACAGCACACTGTCCTACTCTCAACATACAGAAAATGTTGCCAAAGCTATCAACATACAAATCGAACTGCTATACAGGCACAAATGTAGGTTGACCTCCGGTGCATTAAGGTTAGCAATCCACAGCTCTGTCACTTCCATCATTGATTATGGGCTTCTTATCTCTGACTCTGCCACTGATACATCCCTCCGTCATATCTCCATGGTGCTGAATAAGGCCTGTAGGCTCTTCATAGGTGCTGCACAGCTCATGCATACCTGTGACCTACATGTAAGCAATAATACCCAACAGGGTGGGCGGTATTGGGCAATACCGGACCACCCAGGGGCGTAATGAGGCCCGACGACACAGGCGGAGGGCCTTATAGCCCTGGAAGGTCTGGTATTGCCCAATACCGCCCACCCTGGAGGGTATTATTGCGCTTAGAAAATGAGCTACCAGTGGCATTTTTAGATGGGATTTTAAAAAATTTCAGAAAAACAAAAATAAATGAGTAACAATGAAGTTTAAAGTGTTTTCCTTGTGAAGTAGTCCCTCTGTATTTCTGTGCTGTTCTGTCTGCTGTTGCCCCTCCCCAGAGCCATTCTGTCCTAGTCATTCCCCCGCACCACTACCTTTGGATATGGAGTGCGTTGTCACCCCAGCAGTTTCTTGGCATCTTCATGCTGCTGTTCCTGCAAAACTGAGTAATGGGGCAATGACATATAGGATACTGAGCAGTGGGAGACCGAGTTCATAGTACGAGTACTGAGCGAGAATGAGGTGTTCAGTACTCTGGCAGGTAGCTTTTCTTTTAAATAAAGCATTTCACAGTTTGTGAATTAAGTGCAGAGCAGAAGGGCCGACTATCGTCTGCATAAGGGAAGCGTGCAAAGCAGAGCAGTTAGGAGTGTAAGCTGTTAAATCATTGATGTGCAGTTTTCCATTTTTTTATTTATTTCTGCGAGGAGTCGGCTGTGCAGTATGGGAAGCTGCAGTTGAGGAGAGACGCGTGCTGCGATTTGAAAAAACGGCGCTTACTGACTGCGGTAATGCTTAAGTGGCTGCTGAAAAGATTACAAATGCTCCTACAGGTTTCACTTTGTCTATTTGTTGTAAGTCAGGAGTGTATGCTTTCCTTGTGCTGAGAACTGGTAAAAATCCTGACTAGTGGCAGGCAGAAGGTAAATTAAGCCACAAGTGCTTGCCTTACTGCAACGGGACGGAGAAGAAACTAGTGAGGTAAGCCATGATTACTTGCATTACTGTAATTATGTAATGTCCCAGAGAAGAAAAAAGGTTTTGGTTCTTGTAGCCACCTGTATCTCGAACAGGACGTGCGGACGTGGGTTTACTGAAATATGACATGCAAGGTGCAGTTTGCGAACTCAGAAGTGCCAGGCAGGGTATACTGAAATCGGGTGGTTGGCAGTTTGAATTTTAGCGTGACTGTATTTGGAGAGCAGGTAAAATGTGCCCAAATGTTGCTGATTTCTGAAAATCTGATCTTGGATAGGACTGTTACAAGAGCAAAAAAAAACCCGCTTGTGTTATGTAATTTTTTTTTTTTGCACTCTTGACTGTATCAACTGGTTAAGATGGGGACTCTCGCTAAACGACACAGCAACATGGCGGTACTCGCCTTTCTGAACGTTCTACTTGCCCAGAGCTTTAGAACTATATGAGGCAACATAGACTGGGACTAGTTATTTCCCAGTCTCTGTTGTCTCATACCGGGACCAGTAGGTTGGCTCTTGCAGCCAATCAGAAACAAGAATACTCTTCACTCACTTTCTAAGCTTAGACAAGCTGGCTTCAGATAAAAGACATAATCAAATACCAAAGTTGTTTACTTGCAAAGAAAGTAAGCCTAGGACTCATGCCACCTGGGGTTCAGGAAATTCTAAGCCCCTCCTGTAATCCACGTCAAACAAGGTGCTCTGAAAACCAGGTCTTCCTGGTTCCCCCGTCGCCGTACTATCCAAGGACAAAAATCTTACACCTATAGAGCTCCACGCTGGCAAAACTTCCTACACTGTGACATTTCCTCATTAGCCAAGCTTGGCCCAATCAAACATAAACTCTGACAATACCTAATAGCAAACAACAGCTCATATCACCACCACCACCATCTCTCCTTAGTATTTATGACTCTGCCCTACTAATCAAACACTGATTTCACCTCCCCTATCACTCAGTACTTCCCTTTCCCTTTCCCACTCCTTCCCCTTCTCCCCTCCCCTACCTCTCTCCTTCTATGCTCTTCTTCACATTACCCTCCCCACATTACCTCTGGAACCAAGATGGCGGCTATGCCGAGCCTGCAGTCAGGATTCTCTCATCTGTAAAGGGTTTTGTTTGTTATTTAGTTTATTTTGTTTTTAGTGCTGTTATTTTTTATTTATTTTAGTTTTGTTTGCTGCCTCCCACTCGGCTGCCTCTTTGTTCTGTCTCTTAGTACCGTTTTCGTAGCGGTCTAAGTACGAGTGCTCGGCGTCTAGCATTTGGCGTCTGGCACTATGTGAACTGAATATAAAACATGAGGATATTTGGCTCTTTGAAGAGCTGCAATTGGTTTTTCCTTTGTTTTATGTCTATGCTGCTTTCTGCAGTACCAGAGCGAGTGTCTGATACTTGAAACTGTGTTTCTATGCATCTGAGGACCTAGAAAGGACTTGTGTGCAACACAAGGGATATTTGGGTTCTTTCTTGAACTCAGATTCATTGTTCCTGGGGCTGCTGTTGTTTGCAGCATGTAGTGGATTTTTGAAGATACCACACTGGGTTTGTGGTTGGAATCTTACTTGGACTTGGACCATCACAGACCAGTGCTGCAGTTCGTATAGTCCTAGAAGCTGGGGATTTTGTGTTAATCGTGAGTAACATAAAGACTCAGAAGACGAGTATTGCCCTGTATTTCTGGACTTTGAGATAAGATGAGTGGTGTGGTGTGGTTTGGGAGTTGTGCTGGATGAGGGTAGGGTCTTCCTCTTGTGCCTGGGGCTATTTTTGAACATGCTTTGCAACCAAGCAGGGGTGCCCCCTATGCACTCCAGGAAGCTGGTGTACTGGTGGGATTTCTCTCCTAAATCTTTCATGGGACAAGCCTTGCACCTTGTCTTCTGAGGGTCAGTAGCTCTGGGTCATTGGTAGTGGGGTGTCGAGGCCTAAAATTGGTGTATTGGGAGGTATTGGGAGAGGGGACCCCCCCCTTGGAGTTAGTTGCACACTCCAGCCCATTGCTGTGTTGAAGTATTCTTGGGTTGGACCTCAAATGTGCCTGGGACTACAGTTTGGCTGCTGAGTTCTGTTTTGCGGCAACCCGATTGGATTGGACTGGCATTGCAGCTTGTCCTTCTCTATAATTACATTATTTCTGAGAACTTTCATTTTTTGTTACTGTTTGCTCATCTCCTAAACTCTTGGCAAGAGCATAGTCTGGAATTGGGAAGCTTCTATACAGTCAGCCAGGAGAGGTGGGAGCTTGCCTGGCCTTTCTACTAAACATTTGGAGTCATCTGTTGGATTCGTTGGGGAGGACTGCTGGTCTATACTACATGGACATTAAATAAGGTTTTATAGTTCAAGGAGTGACAGTAAGAGTGTATGGGGGGACTTCTAGTATATATTTTTTGTTAATTGTGGCAGCAGTTAGGTTTGACTTAATATATTGTGTCATTTCTCCCCTTTGTGATAGAGATGGGGAAGTGGTAACTTAAGAGATCTAATGTGTTTGATTATTTAGGTTTTGTTTATTTTTTGTTCTTTGTATTACTTTTATTGTGGGGTCTAGTTTAGTTTATTTTTGGTAATTTAATTAATTAAGGACTCCAGTGGGGGTATTGTATTGCTGTTGAAGTTTTTGGGATGTGTAGGAGGCCCGTTTCCACAGTCATGCGCTATTCGCCTTCCACTCTTCATGCCTTCCACCCTTCCCCCATTGTAGTTGTTCATTGATCAGCGCTGTAGCAGGACTGGGTATTGTTCATAGGGGGAGGAGGAGGGTTGGGGGTGTGAACAGTGCAGGTTAGAAGAGCGGGTCTGTCATATTGGGGTAGTGGGATCCAGAAGATGTCCTAGGGTGAAATGGAGCCTGGAATGTGGTCTTTCATGTCTGGTCTCCATACCTAAGGGCACCACCAATATTGGGTGGCAAGTAGCTCGGGCAGCCCTTGAGGCCCATCCAACTCAGGCGGTGTTGTGTAATGCAAGATCCATCAAAAATAAGACTGCAGTTATTGCAGATCTTGTTGGGTCGGTGGATCTGGCGTGCATAACCAAGACCTGGCTGGATGAAAATGCTGGCCCTGTATTAGCGGCCGCTACTCCAGCTGGGTACTCGGTGTTACACCGCCCAAGGTTGGACCATGGGGGGTGGTTGTGGTCTGTTTTAAGATCAAACTGGGCCTCACGTGTGTACCAGTTGAGGAGGCCAAGTCATTTGAGTGTACTGTTGTGGCAGGTGTGGGGTGTAGGATCGCTTTCATCTACCATCCATCAGGTGATGAGAAGTGATTCTTATAGGAAATAGTGGACTTCGTCATCGACATGTCATTTGAGTCATCCAGGCTGATGGTCCTGGGTTACTTTAATGCCTGGGTCAATGATGAACTCTTGCAATTTGGACAACATTTCATCCAACTGATGATGTAATTGGGCCTTACACAAGTTGTTACTTCTGCCACTCACAAAGGTGGTCACTCCCTTGACTTGGTCTTCCTCCTGGAGATCGAAGCCTCTGACTTGGGGCTGGAACCTCTCAGTTGGTCCGATCGTTACCCTGTGGGTTTCACTTTTTGTGCCCCCCTTATAGTCCTACCCCTCTGAAGATGGTCAGGTACTGCTCTTTGCGAGATATAAGTTCTGATGGCCTGGCAGTGGTGCTTGACCTATTGGAGCTTCAGGGACTGAGCAGTGATCCTGAAGCCTTGGTTCTGGCCTATAACAAGGCCTTTTCCTCAGCTCTGGATATCATTGCCCCTGTCCATGTTTGTCCTCTCCCCCTTTGCCCTTGATCCCCATGGTTTGATGGGATCTTGAGGGAGATGCGGTGACAAGGACGAAGATCAGAACGTTGTTGGCGAAAATCCGCCCTTGATGCTGACCATCTTAGATTGATAGAACACTACCAGTTCTATCATTTTACAATCTCCTGTAAGAAGGCAGAGTTCCTGTCCAGGGAGACTGTGGCTGCTCAGAACCGACTGTCTCAGCTCTTTCAAACTGTAGACAGGCTGTGCAACCCAGCCCGCCTGCAGGTGTGAAGAATGTTTTCACAAGTAAAGTGTGAGGAGCTTGCTCGCTTCTTTGTAGCTAAGGTGGCTGACATCAGGGCATCATTCCAACCCGCAACTTCTATGGGAGAAGCAATGGATTGGTGCCAGATCACTACCTCTGGCCCCTCCTGGAGTTCCTTTGACCAGCTGGAGCTCGTTGATGTCATGCGGATTGTCCAGGATATGCATCCTACATACTGTAGTTTGGATCTGGGCCCAACTTCCCTGATAAAGGGTTGTTGTGATGTTATCAGCCCGGTTCTTGCACGGGTAGTCTGGTGCTCCTTGGAGACAGGTGAGTTAACTAGCTCAGTGAAGGAGGTGGTGGTAACACCCCTCCTGAAGAAAGCTTCTTGTACCCAGACTGCCATGCTAACTACAGACCGGTCTCTAATCTCCCCTTTGTGGGGAAGTTGATCAAGAATGTAGTGGCCGTATGTCAATCAGAAGGGCTACCATTCCATGAACATACAGATCATCTGTGACAGCAGGTGCAGGATCCTCAACATTGTGGCACACTATCCAGGGTCCACACATGATGTGTACATCTACAGGAACTGCGGAGTGTGTGAGGCCTTCCAGAGCAGGACACTCATGAATGGATGGATGGCTGCATGGTAAAGCACACACAGACCCATGCAGAATGGGTGGGCATGGGATAACACTAACCAACACCTCCCTCCCCACAGGTGACAGCGGATACTCACAACAGCCCTGGCTGATGACACCGGTGTGACATCCACAGAGTGCAACAGAGCAACGGTACAACGATGCCTACACAGTAACACGCACTGTGATAGAGAGCACATTGGCATCTTCAAGATGAGGTTCCAGTGCCTTGTCAGATCGGGGGGTTCACTGCAGTATACACCGGTAATGGCATGGAAACTGTTCGTAGCATGCCATGTGCTGCACAACATAGTACTGGAACATGGCACACCACTGGCAGACGATGAGGAGGCACCCAGCAAGGATGGTGACACTGCAGAGGAGGAAGAGGAGGCTGCAGGGTCAGCCTGTGACTGGCTACAGCAAGGCCAGGCACAACACTCAATAGCAGGAAAATGAAAGTGAGCGCAGTTCATTGTGGCACACTTCAGATGAACACACAATAGTATGCATAGCATGGCCACAGGTACACCAACACCACCATGCTGCATGCAGGCCCTGAACCACAGCCCCAGGACCATGGGAAGACCACACATATGCAGCACTGGCACACACAACAGGCACACTGGGCAGCAGTGCCATGTCATTGCAGGGAACAACAATGCAGTGGCAGGAACCCAGGGTCCACCGCAGAGAGCACACACAGCAGGTGGACCGGAACAGCTGTGGCAAGACAGAGGTGTCACCGCCTGGGACACCACACAGGCAGTAGCAGCCCAGGTGACACAGATGTGACCATTGCCTGTATGCAGCCCCAGACAATGCAGTACACAGTGACGCAGACAGCGGCAAGGGTGTCTGGGTGTCCAAATCTAGCAGGGGAGACATGTGCATGGGCAGTGTGATGTAGTGGTGGGGACTATGTTGGGCAGTCACACAGCGGCCACAGCACTAGGCAGCAGGGACTGCACATGCTGGGGCCAGAGCCACAGACAAGTGGCACACAGCACACTGTTGCTGGTGCCAACATGTAATGGCAGTGCACAGTGAGCAGCAGAGGTAGGCAAAATGAGGACATGGGGGACTGTGTGGGTGAGAGGCTGCACACACCATGAAGCACTGCTGCAGGGGATGTACAAGGGTGGGTGCAGTGCACCACAGGCAGCAGGGGGCATGGTTGTATCATGGCACACCCATAGGACATGTCATGTGGACTGGCACAGTGCTACCGGAGGCATGCCCCCCCACACAGCCCAGGTACCCTGCAGAAGCACAGTGTGAGGTGACAGGGGGGATGGCAAGCACAGCTCCACATGTTGCACTGTGCAGCGGTAGTGGGTAGATGCAAGTCACACTGTGTGTCAGCCACAGCAATGCTACTTGCATACTGAGTTATCCCGTATGCAACGCACAGTGCATTGTGTGCTGTGTGCCAATGCAAGCTGTGTAGCGTGTGCAACGCAGTGTGTGACTCGCAGGGGAAAGCAGGAAACACTTGGAACCAAGCCATCAGCACATGTAGGGCCTTGGTAGCACATGCTAGGCTGCACAGGATGGTGTAGTACAGGCACAACCCCAGTTACACTGCAGAGGGAGGCAAGGGGATAACAGCAGTCACAAGGGCAAGCAGCAGGTAGCAGTCCTAGTTGCCATGGCATGCTGGAGCAGGACACCAAACTTCACAGATGATGAGACAGTGCTTCTCATCAGTCTGGCTGAGCAGTGGAGTAGGGTGCTGTTCCCACAGGGAGCACAGCAGTCCAGCCCAGCAGACAGGGAGAGGGTGTGGTCCATCATAGGCAACAGGCTCCAGGCGGTGTCTGGAATAAGGAGGACCATGTGGCAGGTCAGACACCATTGGAATGACCTGGCCTGGAGAGAGGGGCAGCTCCTTGGACACCTGAGGAGGATGGCATGAAAGGCTGATGTCCAGATGTGTGACAGACACCCACGCCGGTCAGATATGTGGCACCAGTAACATGTCCAACACAGAGCACATGACAGGGACCTCAACTGCACAGAGGGGAACTGATGATGTCACACACCATTATGTCCCCGCAGGTGAAGGCAGTGATGCCGAAGGTCAGGGCAGGCCTAGGCATGCCAGACTGGATGGACATGGCAGAGGACCCCACAGAGAGCAGCATTGGCAAGGTAGGTGTGCTGTGGTCATGTCATGTATGCAGCTGTGCAGGCGACTGTTTGGGGACCAGCAGCCAGGGGGGTATACACACACACAAACACACACACACGCACTGATGGGCCAGCACAGGTTACAGTGGCTGGTGGTTGTTGTTGGGGCACAGACACCGTGGACACATGTGTGGGTGTGTGGCACACACATATGGTCGGTGCACGGCACAGCCCATGCAACACATGACATGGCATGCTGGTGGCCTGCTGGGCCTTCATCGCTGGTGTGGGCAACATGCAGGGAGGCAGTGCATGGGCCTGTGGGGTACTCACTGGCTGTCACTTTGTGTTCCAGGTGCTCATGGAGGTGCGAGGAGTGAGCAGCAGGGCCGGGACACACGGAGGCATTCCCTGGAGTGGGCAATGCAACGCCTGCAGCGGAGTGATGCATGGGCGTACACAGTCAGTACCTGGATGATGGACTAGGGTGGGCAACAGGTGGCACCACAGCAGGGTGTGGAGGAGGCAACAAATGAGGAGGATCAGGAGGATGTGGAGGAGGATATCCTGAATGCCCAACAGGGACATCATTGGAGTGTAGGGCCAGGCTACAGTGTTGTGGGACTGCATGTGGCAGGTGACATGGCTGTCACAGTGACAGAAGGGGATGCCCATGGCACAGCTGGCCAGGAGGCCACCAAACTGACAGGGGATGAGGATGCCCCCTGCATGGCGGTGGTGATGCAACCCCAGACCATGATCCAGGACAACCCGGGAGTGAGAGTGACACATTGCCAGACAGGGACGTGAGGGGTGCAGGTGACATGCAGCCCCAGTCGCACGACCTCTGTGACTTTGCCCAGGGACTCGGCCTGCACATCAGGCCCATGGCAAGGCTTCTGACTGACCTACAAGTTGCGGTGCAAGACCTGCTGGACTACCTGGACCATATTGGTGGACAATGTGTGGCAGACATGTGCGTGCATCAAAGTCCTGGCCCCACCCATGCAATAGCAGACACGCCAAGAATGGCGTGCACTGGGTTGTATGGACACAGGACACTGGGACCTCAGGGATAATGGAGCTGTGCATGCACTGCAGTTAAGTGCAGCACTGTTGTATGCCTATTGCTGATTGTGGGGCACTGCCCATTGCACTGTGTACCTCTTGGTTCATCTTGACTGTTGCTGTTTTGTGTTGCATATGTGTCCCCAATACAATGTTGTTCAATGTGCAAGCCGTATCTGTGTGTGTCTCTCTGTACTGTGCATGCTACATAGCTGTCTATGCTGTACACCAGTTGGGGACAGCCATTGTGTGGGTAGCAGCCCACAGGGCCTCTGCAGGGCACCAAGTGGTGACAGGGACCGCCATCCAGCAACATGTGGACAGCACTGCAGTGTGCCACAGGGTGTGTTGCTGCCAGGACACTGTACCCTTGTGGGCCTGTGCCACCCAGTGTAGGGGTCCTCCTAGTTCCACAGTGGCATGCCACGGTGGGTAAGCCAAACCACCAGTCAACAAGGTGGGACCCCGCGGTTTGGGCCTACATGTGTCGTGCATGTGTCGGTACCAGCCATGTGGGGCCGGGTGCTGTGGCATGGTATGTGGCATACCACAGGGCCCACCCAGTGGACTGCTGTGCACAGCTCTGTATGGCTGCCATGGTGGAATGCCCCACGGTGGGTACTGTGTGTGCGGGTTGGTGCTGGGTGGACTGTGGTGCCCCTGTGTGGTGGGGAGGTGACAGACCTGCAGCGGCCATGCACCTGGGGTTGGGGGCATGCATGGCAACAGGGACAGGTATGGCGCCATGTGTGCCAGGGGCCATGCCTGTGCTGGTGCTTCACGCCATGGTGTGTGCACCCACTGCTCACACTGATCACATCAGGGGGCATGTCTGGTTGGTGGTGGATGGGGGTGCATGGGTGTGGGAGTGCTGTGTGAGCAGTCTGTGGCATGCCATGGTGTACGCACCTAGGTGTATGCGACAGGTCCCAGGGCTGGCATTGGGGGCCATGCTGGTATGTGCCTGCAGGGGTGATGGTGTGCTTCTAGCTAGTGTGTGTGAGGGGGTGCCACTGTCAAGGGATACAGGCTTGTGTGCTGGTCCCATGCTGCAGTGCCATGTGAGGAGTGCCATGGCCATGGGCACAGTACAGGGGACATTGGTTATAGGTGCATGCAGCACAGGTATGCATGGCTCAGATGCCTGCACATCCAAGTCTGGTATGTGTTGTGCTGTGGTCCCTGGCCATGGCTGGGTGGGCACACTGGACCATTGCATTGTGGTGGGCGGCACCATAGGTTGACCCCCCTCCAATGCACATGCCTGGCATGCTGCATGCACCCTGCCGGTGTGTGTGTGTTGGCCTCCCCCACCGACCTACAGTGTCTGGTGGCTCACACTGTGCAGTGCATGGTGGCTGTTCCACCACTTTGCCGCTCTGTGTAGCTTCCAGCTGTGTGGCACACCCAGGCTGCACCCTGGCCACAGGTGGCACTGTGTTCACCCTGTGCCTCTGTGACCAGCGCTGTGTCACCTGGGGGTCTCTGTTGTGCTGCAGCGGTCCCTGACAGCCTGCTGCTGCCATCCCCCCTACCTCCGGTACTGCTGCCGGCAGCCACCACCTGTGCAATGGGTGCTGCTGCTGGTGCTCCTTGTCTGGCCATCTGCCCTTCACAGGCCATGCCACCTGCCTCGGGGTGGGCCCTCTTGCAGCCTCGGGAACAGGCTGGCATGTGTTGTCCCAGCCTCCGTGCTGCACTGGGTGCTGGCATGGTAATGCTGTTGAAATTCACTGTACCATGCAGTGTCTGTCCAGACCACTCCACATCACAGACATGTGGGTGGGTGTCCATCCCCCTGTGTCCATCATGGTCCAGTACCCCTGTGTGCGGGTGCACACCCTCTGCCATGTTACTGGGTGTTTCGCCACTGTTGACATTCATGCCCTGTGCAGCTGTGGTCCTCTGCTGTGTGTGCCCCACTGTGCCATGGCCAACCTCCAAACCAGCATCGCTGCATGGCTCCAGCCCAACCCTGCTGTCTGTTGGGCCCATGTGTCTGTCGTCAGAGGCATCTGCTTCTGGCTGCTGTTCACCTGTGGCTATGTGTGTGCCTGCCGTGTCGTCCACAGCCCTGTCCTCTGACATGGCAGTGCTTGACACATGCTGTGTTGGCACTTTGTCTGGCTATTGTCCCATGGGCATCACCACCTGCCCTATGCCCTGAGTGCCCTCATGGCCCTGTCCCACATCCTGTTTGCTGGCTGTGTTCCCCATGCCGTGGTGGTCATCTACTACCCCTCTGTTGTGCCGCCACACATTGCTGTCCAAGCATACCTGTGGGACCGGTGCCACACCGGCTACCTGTTGCTGCATGCATCTTGCAATCTCCTGCAGTACAGTTGCCATTGCCGTTGTTGCCTCTGTCTGGGTGATATGCTGACCCATGCTGCGTTCCATGAGCATGGTCTGCCATTATATGGCATCTGTTTAGCGTGTGATGCACAGCCATATGTCCTGAAGTAGCTGTGTTGTCTGTGTTGTTTGGCATGCCTCTTCGTGGATCCCATGCATGATGGGTGCATGGATATTTGCCACTGTCAGCTGCAGCTGTCCCCTGTGTGTGCCCGTGGCAGTGGTTTGTTCCCGGATAGTGTCTTGTATCTCTTCTAGCTCCTGCTGGGCTGCCTCCTTGGTGAGCAGGATGTCCTGGCAGTAACGTGACAGGTCTTCCCCAAGGTCATCCTCCAGTGGCAGTGGGGTTGCACCATGTTCATCTATCCCACCTGCATCTCCATGGTCTGGTGTGGAGCTGCAGTGTGCCTGGCCACTGCGGCCTACAGTAGTGGGTGCGTTGCCCACCTGTACTGCCACAGGGTCATCCCCTCTGTCCCCCTGCCACTGTGTGTCCCCCATTGTCTGGCACTGGTCAGATGTACTGGATGTGGGAGTGCTCTTCCCAGTGGTGGTGCTGCTGCTGCTGGACAGCATGGCATTGTTGTCAGTGTCACTTCCCTGTTGGGCCTCTGACTCACTATCTGTCATACTCCTGTGGGCCTGGGTCACTGTGCTGTCACAGGTGGTTGCCTGCCACTGTTCCTCCTCACTGCTGCTCTGTCTGCTGTGCTGCGACGCCTCACTGTCACTGTGGGTCATGACATGGCATTGTGGTGGTGTTGCCTGGCTGGCTGTGGCCTGTCGTCTGGTCGCTGTGGTCCTGGCACCTGCTGGGTATACAGACAGATGTGCACAGTGCATTACCTCAGTTGTCCACGTGCTGGTATGTGTCCAGTGCCACTGTGCATGTCCAGCCTGTGGCAACCAGTGGAGGGGTCACCCCCTGCATCTCCTGCATCTGCATGGAGGCCCAGACTGCACTGTGTCCCTCTTTGCCTGCCCCCAGGTCCCTGTCCAGTGTGGGTCCCTGGTACCCTGTGGTGCATCAGCCTCCACAGGTGGTGCCACATTGGCTGTCTGCACAGTGGTTTCACCCACTCCATGCATGCCCGGTGCTTACCCTGTGCATGTTGTTGCCAATACAGGTCTAGCTCTGTGTCGCCCTGTATGCTGCATGTGCTGATGTGTGCCACTACACATTTCTCGCGTCTGCTTTGGGGCCGTGGTTGTGTGGGTCCTCTTCCCACTGCCATTGTGCAGCGCTTGTTATGGGCTGCCTTCTCCTTGGCATGGCTCCTGATGTCACAGTGCAGCTTCTGCAACTCCCTCACACTGCGCTTGCTGGGTGTCACTGCATTCACTAGTCTGACTACCTCATCCCATGCCTCCTGCTGCTTTCCCCGTATCTTCTGGTTCCCTCCCCAGGACAGTAGCAGGTCCTTCTGTTGGGTGTCACACACTAGTCAGGGCCTTGCACCATTGCCCCACATGCTCATGTCCTCCTGCCACACATCACACCTTACTGGGCCTCTATTGCATCCAGGCGGATGTCTGTCTCCTGGTCAGTGAAATTCTTTTTCCTGGAGTGCCCAGTCTTCTTCCTCTGTGTCCCTGGGGTTGGCTTCCCCCTCTCTCCTTGCTGCTTCCCCTGTGGTTTGGCCATTCCTCCACCCCTTGTGTTTAGACGTAGCCTGCACCTTGCGTGTTGCCTATGCTATTTATTTGATGCACCGTGCGTTCATACGCCATGTGTGCTGCGTCTGATGCATGGTGAGTTCCTTACAGAATAGGGTGCATTGCTGATGGCACAGGGGGCTTTGGCACACACTGTGTCTGACACACCTTGCGCCACTCTAAGGGCATTTTTGAGAATAGGGCCCATTATCTCTTGTGGAATGTCCTCAAAGTGAAAGTTAGACTACAGTGTCAGATTACAGACTTTGCATCTGCAACTGTAAGCTATTCTATTCCTATGGGCAGGATAGGTTGCATGCAAGCACACACACACACACACACACACACACACACACACACACATATGTAAGAAGATAACTGGTCATTTGGTAGCTCTTCACAGCCCTGTCAGTTCCGGTTCACATCTGAGGTGGGGAGATGAGACTTTACACTTCAGTGGCAGTATTTAGGGAGGTAGTATAGCAGAGTGGTTTAAGGCTCTGCGCTGCAAATCTGAAGACCTGTGTTTGAATCTCACAGCCCCAATTTGCATACTGTGTGACCCTGAACAAGTCATTTAACTTCCCTGTGCTTCCAGGTGGCAACCTGTAAACAAGCGTTCAGCTTTGTGTGCCACTCCAGGTTAAAAATTCTGGGAAAAAATCCTTTCTTTTTTGCACTGATGGGGGAAGGGATTGTCACTGTCTATAATCACAGACTTCTGTTTTAGGGAACGTAACCACTGACTCAAGCTCATTTGTAATGGAGTCCCTTCTAACAGTCCTGCATTTCTCAGGGTGGGTTTCTTTTTTGGGTTTGTTGCTTAAAGCAGTAGTATTTATGTCTGTTTCTGATTTGAAGCTGTAAGCAGCATACGCCAACCTCTAATATTTAAATGGTATCCTTCTAAAGATAAAAGAATATAAGAATTTAATAATTTTTTTTTATTATTCTTAGGTAACTAGATATAGCCCACTAGGTACATGTGCCTGTTTTCTGGGGCTACCCAGGAGCACTAAGGAGGCTAAGTGACTTGTTCAGAGTAACACAGTACACAAGTGGAGGCTGTGGGAATCAAACTCAGGTCTGTGTGCTAGATGTACCAAGCTCTTTATTCTAACCTCTAAGGTTATATTGACAGCCTCACACTTCGCTGGTGTATTCCTTGGTTATTGCATGCATCTGGAATCTATGTACTAGACTTCAATGTTTGTTTACAGTTTATAAATGTAAGTTAATAAATACATATATTTTGCCTTTGGTAACCAGGTATGGCACAGGTTCTTGTTTCTAGGGACAACTCAGGAACACTGGGGAGATTAAGTGATTTAATCAAAGCCACACAGTATGGAAATGGAGGTTGTGGGAATCAAACCCATGTCTGAATGCTGGATATACAAAGCTCATTTACAACTCATCACTCTAACTGCTAGGCTATACTGCCAGCCCCATAAATAGTGAACAATTTAGACCAGACTGTTAATATCTCAAAGGAGAACTGCCTTGAATTAGCAAACATGCATTTTTGCTGAAGATGTTGTTTTTTAAAATACCAGTTCTCATTTTGTTACTCCTTAATCTTAACCGGCCTTTTGGTACATTCAATGAGTGTTTCTGATGCACACACTGCTGGCATTGACCATTTTAGAGCAGTATGATCTTGTCAAGAACTTACATTGTTAGTACAATGCATCTGTGTTCTAATTTAGAATTCTTAGGTTCATGGAGACATAAACAACATCATACAATTTTATTGTGGTGTAATAGGATAATGTATCTTTGTGGCTTACTTTTTTAACTTTAAAAAACAAGTTGGATCTGTTATACATGAGCTGAACCCTTAATATTACATATTAAATATTCATATACAGCATAAAGGTATTTTTAAAATTACTATTGTCGTCATAAATGTGCATTTACTGTATGTAAAAACCTGGTTAGGAAAAAGTGCCCTTTATAATGCAACAAGTGCCCTTTTTATCTTGCGCAATCTTACCTTTTACAATCTTCCGGTGCCCCTGTGGGTGCACGCACACACACACACACACACACACACACACACACACAAAACCACCACCATGTATTCTGACTAAATGAATTTAGGAGGACGGAGTTACCAGCATGCCAGTTTTTGATGATTGCGACTAAACAGCACTATATGAAACCAGCAAGAAAACAACTTTGGTCATTTAGTAGCTGTTCACATTCCTATTGGCTCTGGCTAGAGTTTGTTAATAGTGTTACAGAGCAAAACTGATTTTTTACCAACGTGGGGCAGAAAATGTTACCACTGGTATGAGTCAGTGCATATTTTACAATTTGCCTGTATCAGGCAATTCACTTCTATTTGTTTACCTCTCTCTACCAGTTTTAGGCAAAATTAATACTCTTTGAAATATTAAATACTTTAAGCAGTTAAAACTACAGTATTTAAATTTTCTTGACACTAGTGGTAAATGACATCACTTATTATACATCATCTCAGGTCATTTAAATGACCGTTGTAGTAATGGTAAGATCTCTTGGCAATAGCAGCAGCGTGTTGCAGATGTGCACACAGCTAGTCTTTTTCATGTGTGTGTTTTCATTGTAAGGAGGAAAAAATAAATAGAAAAAAATAAAAACCTGCCAGCTGCTGTCTCACAGTGAACAAGCTAAGCAGAACTTGGGCAGTATCTGGCACAATCTTCATTTTGCTGGTAACAAAATTAGTTGTTTCCCCAGATGTAAGTTCTGGTAATTTAGTAAATTCTTTTGGTAAATATTTAGCAATTTAATAAGGAAGACTAAGGGAACCTAGTTCAGTGCTAAAATGTGTTTAGGGAAATTACATTGGTTAATTTAGACTTGCGATAGAAGTTTACTATTAAGTTGTAAGATATAGCACTGACTGCCAGCTGCCATCCTCTTTTTAACTGTCTGTAACTTCTTCATTTTCTGTAAGGTGTGTAATACATTGGGGACCCTGGTTCATACAAGGGTGAAGCTACATCATGAAGGCAAAGAAGATTAAAGAGGATGTGTGCTTGGTTTATTCACACCCACAAAAAGCAAGCGATATCAATGCAGCTACATGAAGAACTGAACTTGGAGCATAGTTTATCGACTCAGTTTTAAATTGCAAGTCACAAGTATAAACAGACTAGTACACACTGGCCCGGATATTCAGAGCGGATGCACCATGCGCAACAGGGATGTGCCAGCACAAGTACAGAAATGTGCCATTATGCGATATTCAGTGGGAGGCAGATGCGCAGCATGATAAGGAATGTGCCAGAGTGCAACAGTAATGAATGCATGAGCAACCGTAGGGGGCGGAACCATGAATAACATGCACAGTGCAATATTCAACAGCATGCACCATGCACAATAGCGGAGCAAGTGGAAGGGAGCAAGAGAGGGGTGCAAGAACACAAAAGGGAAGCCACAGGTGGGAGTGTGGTGACAGAGAGCCAGTGTGGAATAGAAGGAAGCAGTGCACAGGACTGGGCAGGAGCAGGACAGGGCCCACCAGAACTGAGCCATAGACTGGGTAGGAGTGGGTGTGCCTGTGCCACTGTGCAGCAAAGGGCGTGGAGTGCCACAGTGGACTGAGGGTAGTGGCAGGAGGCAGGACAGCCACAGTCAAAGGCTGGAGGTGTATCCGGTGCAGGGGGAGCATCAGGAAGGGACAGCAGGGGGAACAGGACAACAGCCACTGGGGGGGAACACCAGCCAGGGACATGGCCAGTGCCATCTTCCAGATGGAGGCGGTAATGAGGGGTGTGAGAAGGCAGGCAGCAGAGAGGAGTGGCTGCGGAAAGGCCCATCGGCGGTGCATCCAGAACAGGCAGTACCAAGCCTGCACCAACTTCGAACAGTAGTCTGACACAGAGATTGTGGGCTGGTACCACCTGAACTGGATGATCCTGAGGCAGCTCTGTGAGCTGTGCAGTGATTAGATGCAGGCACCCACATGACGGAGCTATGTTATGTCAGTGGAGATGAAGGTGCCTGCTCACCATGGGCACCTTCCAGAGACCAACAGGGGACACGACAGGCATAACCCAGTTGGCCATGTCACACCTACTTATACAATTCCTCAGTGCACTGCTGCCACATGCTGCAGAGTACATCTGTTTCCCCAGCACACAGACGGAGTGCACAGCACACATACATGAGTTTCACAGGGTAGCACGGTTGTCTGGTGTGCTCAGGGCCATTGACTGTACCCATATGGCCATCCGCATACCCACCTGGCCTGGAGGGAGTGGCATACATCAACTGCAAGGGTTATGCAAGCATAAACTGCCAGGTAGTGTGCGATGCCTGGGGCTGCATTACCAATGTCTGTGCCACGTACCCTGGGGGAACACACAATGCCTTCATCTGGCACCAGTCTGCACTGTGCCACAGGTTTGAGAGTGGGGACTTCCCCACTGGCCATCTAGTAGGTGAGTATGCATATCACGCAGGATGACATGAGCAGACATGGGGGGGTGCATAGTCAGAGGTGCCATAGATACCAGCCATGTTGGCCCATGGCATAGCAACACAGACTACCATTCTAATATCCACCCTCTACACACGGGTGACAGTGGTTACCCGCTTTGTCCCTGGCTGCTCACACCATACCGACAACCCACGACCCCATCACAGCTACAGTACAGTGAGGCACATGCCACAACATGGAATGTCATCGAGAGGGTGTTTGGGATGCTGAAGGCACGGTTCCAGTGCCTGGACACATCAGGCGGTGCCCTACAGTACAGCCACTTGAAGGCCTGCAGGCTATTCCTGGCCTGCTGTATCATGCACAACATGCCCACCAATTGTGGGATAGTCATAGAGGCTGAAGAAGGGGACAGCGGTGGAGATGATGTGAACGTCCGTCCAGCTGGTGATGGGCAGCCACCCCCTGGGTGAAGAGACCCTCGCCTGATCCAGATGTCACAGCTGCAATGGGACACCATAACAGAAGAGCACTTTGGACAACACAGGCAGGTCACGGGGCCATGCGCAACCACCAAGGGCAAGGGCACAGCCCACAGATAGGCAGGGCAGGACACCAGGTGTGGATGGCAGTAAGGGAATGGGTCTGAGTGTGGCACTACACACGGAGTCAGAGATGGGCAGGGCCGAACACGACATGTGCACACACACCCACACACACCACAAGACATGCACAAGGGTTAAACGGCACGCCAACCCCAACAGCCACCCCCACCCCCACACAGGTCCACACTTGACCATGCCCAGTGGCCATCACTGTGCATGCCTCAGATGCTGGGCACCATTGCACACTGGTGGACAATGCAACGCAGGCATCATCATGCACACGCCACAGTGGCCTGCAGCTGGGAAGGTGTGCACAAGGACCATGTGTGTGCAGGGATGTGTACCCCACCTGTCCATCACACAATGCACACCACACTGCACATAGGGCAGCAGCAGACAGTGGCCATGGTGGGAGACAGGTCAGTCATGCGGCACAGTACCATGGCTGCCATGGATGCGTGGGTGGCCCTGCCGAGACCTGGCAGCCATGCCAGGCTGACCATTGGCCTCATGGGGTGGCACTGATGGTCCCCCAGGGGTGACACTGCATGAATGCGACCGTGTTCCCGCAGGAGTCTGCAGCCCACCGAACATGCCCACACCAGGCATGCTCAGATGCCAACAGCCGAACCTGGTGTCAATAATACAGTGTGCGTCGTTAATGCGCGTGAACGGGGTGGACATGACACTGCGTGGTGTTCAGCAGCTGACACCGAACTGGGTGCCCAACATGGCCATGACAGCTGTCAATGCATTGATCTGCCTGTCAGTGGCAGCAGTCACATCTGCCCACTGCCGGGCCATCTCTGCCAGGAACAGACCATGGTCCCTGCTGCGCCGCTCCTCTGCCTGGCACAGAACCGCACTGAGAGCATCCACTGCCATCACAAGCTGCATCTGCTGATCTACTGAAGCCTAGAGTAGACGGCTGTGCTTGTCAAAGAGGTCATCTGCCAGTCCACCATGATGTCCCTCATGGTGTTCCTGGCCTTGCTGGACAGAACCCCTTGATGATAGGTGCTGCACACCAGAGCCATGCTGGGGCACATCCACACATGGTGCACTGCCACCACCCCTGACACTATCCCCCCTGTCACCATTGGCTGACTGCTGGTGCTGCTCCTTCGGCTGCTGATCACCAGAGATCACCGGTGCTGCTGCAGCGGCCACAATAGCCCCACTGCCCCGGTGCTGCTGTCCCACTGTGGCATACAGGCAGAGGCTGGGACTGTGTTGTAATGCAGGCCACCACGGTGGCAACACCCATGGCAATGCCAGTGCAGTTGCCTGCTGTGGGGCCATCCTGTGTTCCACACTTATCACTTTCCAGGACATGTGGTCCATCATCATCAGTGCTGGATCTGGCACCAATCTGTGTCCCAGCATGCTGGAGACCATGGACGCTGTCACGCTGGGACACAGGTAGGGCTTCGTCCGCACCCACACCACCCTCATCAGTCCAGACAGATGTGTAGGTATGCACTTGTCCAGTCCCTTGGACACCTGTGGAGGTGGAATGATTGATCCTTCATGTCCAGACCATCCCCCCTCGGTGGACACACCCACCACCGCTGACCCATGTAGATGTTCAGGAGCTGTAAGGGAACACATTAGCATTAGTGGCTCCGCCCTGCCCTGTGGCATTCCCTCCACCACCCACACAGTGACAGCACAGGACCTACCATGCAGTGATGGGCTGCCACCTGTCTGGAAGCCACCACCAGGAATGCCCTCGGTGACGCAACGCTGCATGCTGCTGGCCACCCGCTCCTCTTGTGGCATCAGGCATGATACATCCAGCTGGCCGCCACCGATGACAGCACATGCAGCCCTGATGGCAGCCACCTTGTCTTTGATCTGCCTCCTGTCCATGCTGACCTTCTTCTTACACTCCTGCATGGACCACTGGTACCTCACCCCATGCCACAGCACGGGCCTGTGGAGTTCCTTGCTGTCCACTGAGCAGTGGTTCCCTGTCAAGATATGCCTCGAACAGGGCATCTGAGTCAGCCCTGGTGAAGTTGGGCCTCCTCCTTCTCCTCCATCCCTGTTCCTTCTCTTCCTCATGTTTGGTCATGCTCAAGCCTGTGGGAATGACAGGTGTTACCTTGGACTGTGCAGTCCCATTCAGCCATCACAAACCAGAGTCCCCGCATCCCAACAGCATGCAACCCACCACAATGGACTGCAATCCCAACCATGTCCTCTGCAGCCCCATGTTGCATTTATGACAATGCCCATACGGTTGCCTGCTGTGGGACCATCCTGTGTTCCACACTTATCACTGTCCGGGACATGTGGTCCATCATCATCGGTGCTGGATCTGGCACCAATCTGTGTCCCAGCATGCAAATGAGGCAAGGCACAACTGTAAGTGGATGCTAATGCAGTGGTTGCACCATGGAATGACTAATGAACTGATTTGCATATGCTGGCTGAATATCACGCTGTTGCACCTTGCACAATGATGGTGAGCATTCTCAGGCTATGGTGCAGCACTGTGACGTGCAGAATCGGCACTGCACGGTGCATGCCTGGGGTGCTGACGCCAACTCGTGTGGCATTGCTGATGTGCTGTGCATGGGAGGCAGTGCAGGGCATGGCCACCACTGTGCCTGTGGTGCTAGTGTGCTGTTCACCCGTGTGGTGCTCGTGCCTTCGTGCGCCATAGGTGCCATGGAGCCATGGCGCAGTAGGCCACTGCAGGGCATCACACACAAGCACCCCACCGTACTACACGCAGAGTGTCCCAATAGCACTGTGGCGCTCCATGGGCGGACAGACCCTTGACCCTGCGGTTGACCTTTGACCCCTAGGTGCCATGCGTCTGCATGGGTGCACCCCTATCGCACAGTTCGGTGACAGCGCAATAGGGATTGGTAGCGCAGTTCCATGCTGCCTCCGCACGTGGGGCACATGTGCTAGAGAGTGCCATTTTGATTGCGATACCAACAGCAGGATGCCTCGTAGGAGAGCGCAGGTCTGGAGCGCAATTGAGTTGGCCAAATGGTAGCCCTAGTTGAGCCAAATGCTTGTGCCCTATTTGGGCAGAATCTCTTAAACAGGCCATGAACTGCTGTGTGGCAGGAGGTGTCTGATGGCCTGGAGGAGGTGACTGGGATCAGCTGGAAAGCGGAGCAGTATCACCACCAGTATGGTGACCTACAGGGGCAGGACGCTGACTGACTGGGGCATCTGCAGGCATGTGCCCAGTGAGGCACTGTGCCAAGGCCAGGTAGGTGCTTCATCCAAACACTGGTAGTGTCTATCTGTCCGGGTATCATGGTGTGCATAGGTCCACCCTGGAGGGGGCTGGGGGTCATCTAGTGGGGGGTGGTGGTGGTGGTGGGGGTGCGTTATGGCTGGGCTGTGCAAGCATGCACACATCAGAGGGGCTTTGCTACTGGCTTGTACTGATGCTTCCCTCTCCATGTTTGTTCCCTAGGCACGGAGGAGCGCCGTAGGACATGGGTGGCCCAAGAACAGTCAGAACAGGCCCAAGTGGGTGCATTACCAATGCAGCCAGGACATGTTGGAGGGGCCATGGGCCAGTAGCACTCTGCTGGCCTAGATGCAGGTGACTGCCGTGTTTCCCCTTACATCTGTGCATGCTGGGTTGCAGGGGTGGTGGCGAGGCGTGGCCACCTGCACTTGGCCCCACTGCCATGCATGCCACATGGTGCACTCAGCACTGTCCTGTGGCACTGTATGTGTGGGTGGATGTCACAGGTGGGCTGTGAGTGCATTGGGTTCATGGCTGTGCCACTGCTCTCAGACTGCATAGCCATGTCACTGTACGGCCACAGTGGTGCTGTGCGGGACATGGGTGGTGGGTGTGTGCAGCATTCCACATGGCTGTGGGTGCTTGGGTAGGTGGGTCATGTGGGCGTGGACACTGTGGGTGGTTGCATGCCATCACAGGGGCGTGGCCCACGGCTGTATGATGTGCACATTGGGTGGGCTGCAGGGGTCTGGCCAGTCAAGCGTAATGGCTCTGCTCCCTTGTCCTAGGTGGATAACACTGGACTGCCCTAGAATGGAGTGTTCAGGAGCTTCTGCAGCTGGTGAGGGCCACTGTGGAGCTGCTTCAATGGATGGAATGGGGTGAAGGAAGGCGACACAGGAGGAGACACTGAGATCATAGTGGGGAGAGGGGTTGACATTAGCTTCACTACACCCCTGTTGTACACTCCCCCTGGACTTACTCTCACACCCCTTCATCCCACTCCCTGTTGTACACCCTTACCCCATGCCCACCTCCACCTGGTATGTGGCCCTTCTCCCCCACATTGTAAATAGCTTGTTTTTCTGTTTTTTGAACTGTTCACTACTCGATTATAGATATATTTGTTATGACAACTGTGGTGGTCTCTGAATTGCAGTGGGCATATGGTGCTTGGCTGCAGTGGTGTGCATGGCGTCAGGGGTGGTGCAGGCCTGAGCGTGTGTGTGTCCAGCAGGGACCTGCCTATGGTGTGGGTGGAGGACTCAGTCAATATCTGTGGTATGTGTGTTGTTCTCTGTGCATTGGATGCCTGTGTGCAGTGGTCCCTGGTGCATGCGCTGTGTCCCTGGTGCTCTGTCAGCATATCCATGGCCCATGCAGCTGGCCCCCTTGCATGTCTGTGGTATGCATGGTCTGCTGGCATGTCATTGGTGGTAGTCCATGCTGGCCACCCTCTGGCAAAGGTGCAATGGCGGCTTGCCTCCTGTCACTGGTATGGTGCACGTCTGCCTCAGGTGGCACTGTGGGCTATGCTGTTGTTGTCCCTCCTCCATGCTGTTGCTGGTGTCTGTTGTGGGGTCTGTGTTCTGATGTCTGTCACCTGTGCTCCAGCAGCATGCTGGTGGTGGACGGCTTCATGGTGCATGTGCAGGATGCCTGGTACACCTGTGCTATGGTGGGGTGTAGGCCATGGGTACACAGCATCAGTGGTCACACACCAGTGGCATTTGTTGCCCCACCATTGTGTCCCTGTGTTGGGGTGCCTTTGGGTCAGGTGAGTGTTTGTCCGTGCCCTGTGTTGCATCCTGTGTGGCCGATGCCTCCATGCACCACTGTGAGCGGCTGTCCTGGCTGTTGGGGCGAGTGCTGGGACAGGGTGTGTGCTTGGGTGGGTGTGCGGGGTGCTGTCCTGCTGGTGGTGGGGTCCAGGGAAGGCCTTGTCACATGCAGGGTCCCTCGGGTACCGACGCAGGGTCAACCTCTCTGCTGTGCCACAGGGGGGTCTGTGCAGGGTGGCACAGTGTCTGCAGTTGTTGCATCGGTGGCTGGTGTTACCTGCTGTGGGGTGCTCACAGTGGGGCTGCCATGAATGGCTCCATGGTGCACAGGGTTGCATTGTCATGGTGGGTGTGGTGGCATGCATTCAGTGCCATGCACTGTTGGGCACTGCTCCTGGGCCGGGTGTCTGGGGATCACTGTACAGGGTGTGCTCTGCATTGGTCAGATGGGGTGGCACTGGGTAGCCAGCCCTCCTTGTGTTGTGGTCACTGCTTGCCAGGGGTGTGTTGGGGCACTGTACCCCAGCTGTGGATTCAGTGCTGGTGTTCATGGGCTGGTGGTCCATCCAGCTCACCACAGGTTGTGCAGTTCATGGGGTGCGGGGGGCACTGTCTGGCCTGCTGTGTGCTCCTCCACCCATGGCTTCCATGGGTGGTGCACTCCTGCATCCTGTTCCTGTCCCTGCGCATCCCTGGTTGTGCTACTGTGCTACTACCCTACTCCACTGCGCATCTCTGATTGTGCTACTGCGCAACAGCCCTGCTTCACTACACATCCCTGGTTGCACCATGGTGCAGTTGGCGCAATATTCAGTTGTGTTACACAAGCGCACCTTGGCCTGTGCTGTGTTTGAATGTAGTGCATGTTGCGCAGGGGTGCACTGCACTTGCACCTGTTCCTGCTATTGCACTACTTTGTGGTGCAGTCTGAATATCTTGGCCACAGAATTTAATATAAGCTGCGATTAGCTGCCTTCATTTTATATGAACGCTTTTAAAGTTCTCATTTGCCTTACATTTTATTGGTGGTTCCTTTCTGTTTTTACTTTTTCTTGTAAATAGAGTGCTTAGTTTTTTGAGCACTTGCCAGTATGTCTCTGAATTGTATATTCATTGAGACTTTTATAGGGTGGACACCGCTATCCCATTTTGACTGCTTTAGAGACTGCATAGCCTTTTTGTGCTTTAGATGACCTGTTTCTGAATTTCATAGATTTAAGGAAGTCTGGTTAATAAAGGAAGAAACTGTTATCTATAAAATGGCAGGAAAGAAAAAAATACTCCAACTGGGGCAAACTTGAAACAAAAGTTATATAAAGAATATAAAGGAGCTGAAAAAAATGCTACCTAAAAAAAATAACAAATTACTTTGTGACACCTGGTTCACAATTAGATCTGATTAGTTGTAAAGGGAGTGTTAGATCTCAAGACTCCATAATAACAAAAACACATCATCTCCAGTTATAGGTTCCTAGTTGAGTACAAGTTCAGTAGGCCAAAGCCTTTTAATGAACTCGCCACCTTTTGCTTCTAAAGGTGATAGGTCTGTTTTATATCTCAAAAAAACAGTTATCTGGTCTATTTTTGAATGTTGAAATACTGTCACTCTCTACTATGTGATGTGGCAAGGTATTTCAAATATTAATTATTCTCAGAGTGTAGAATTTGCTTCTTGTATTTGTTACATTAATTTCTCCCATTAGTTTATGTTTATAAGACCTGATTTTTTTTTTATTAGCTTTCTGCTCCACTATTCCTATTGCTACCATGACAGATTTATCCTGAATGGCTTTGTGTGTTGAACAAAGATCACCTCTGATTTGTTTAGATTTCATGGAGTGTAATCCTAGAATTTTTAGTCTGTTTTTATAACTTACATTTTTATGTTTTTGATTTTCTTGGTCACCTTTCGCTGTACTCCTTCTACTAGTTTTTTGCCTCTTATGGTATTAGGTGTACAGAACTGTGAAGAGTATACAAGCTATGATCTAACCAAACTGGATTACAGTGGAATAATAACATTTGATTCTCTGCTCTTAATGTTACTCAAGATGCAACCTAATATTCTATAAAATTTTTTAACAATTCCTTTAGTCTGCCTGTTGAATGAGAAGTCAGCTGTGATTAATACTCCTAGGTCTTTTTCCTCAGTAGTTGTTTGAAGAATGGAGTTGTTGAGTTTGTATGTTATCTTAGGATTTTTATGTCCCAAATGCATTACTTTACATTTTTTTCTCGTTGAAATTCACTTTATCATCCTTTGCCATTGTGCTAGGTGACCAATGTTATTCTGAAATTGAGTTCCTTCCAAGGGGTTTCTAACTAGACCTCCAATCTTGCAGTTGTCTGCATATTTGCACATCCATGCAGAACCTGAAGTTTGCATGGTTGAGACCATAATGTTAAATAAAGTAGGTTCCAATACCGACCCCTGGGGCGCTCCACTAGACACATGTCCCCATGTAGAAAGGTGACCTTTTATAGCTAATCTTTGCTTTCAATTTTCCAACCAGAAAATAATCCAGTTTATAATATCTGTATGTAGGTTAATTTTGGTTAGTTGTTCTATCAGAAATTTATGAGATACAGTATTGAAGTCCAGAAATAGAATGTCTACTGATATACCCTTATCCAAAGCAGTGCTCACTGGTTCAAAGAAATTCAACAGATTAGCAAGGCAAGATCTGCCAGGGAAAAAACACATTGTGAGATATTTACCAGCCCTTCTTGATTAACATGATTAATTATACACTGTTGTAGAAGTCTCTCCATTAATTTACAAATTACTGAGGTCAAGCTGATGGGTTTATAGTTGACTACATCCATCCTTGCCCCGTTCTTGTATATAGGTGCAACTACAGCTTCTGTCCACTCTGGTAAGGTTCTGCCTTCTGTAAGTGATGTATTAAACAAACATGTAATTGTGCCTACTAATTTATATGCTAATTCTTTAAGCAATCTAGGGGTTGTTATCCATAGACCAGCACCCCTGATTGGCCCCCTACCTCGCAGACAGTAATACACAGGGCACAGGCACTTATTGTATAATCATAAGTGTCAGAATCTGAGTTTTACTGTATTTTCTACCAAATAATCATATAGCATCTGCTATTATAATTGTACCACTTGGGAGACACCTCTGTATACACCACTGTATAATCATTAGTTAGACAATATTGCCATCTTTAGTTCTAGTGCAGAAGATCAATTATTTACGTAATTATGTGTGTAACCACAAATGGCCTTCACAAATACAGGTTCTTTGTTTAGTTATCTTGTCTTTTTGCTTGCTCAGCATGCTTTCCCAGGCTAGTGAGAAGTTAGGTTATTTGCTATTATCCAATGATGAGAGTTTTATGTATCTTTTTAGTAGTTACTATGGTGATTATCAGGGGTATAAGACCCTTTGCATTGCACCTTTTTCTCTGAGAAGAAGAAACTTATTGCTGCCTGTAGGTAAGAAAGATTGGAGGTATTCTCCCCAGTGTTTATCACTGCATTTTGGTTGTAAGCCTGTTTTATATACCAGAAATAAATCACTTTATATGCTGGACACCACTTGTCTGTCATTTCTTCACTTTTGTGCAGTTCCAACAAGAACCTGAAAAAGGTACTTTTATTACCCAGTTACATTTGGTGACCATGTGCAAGCTAGAGTGTACAAAGTGAGGATTCCTTTCAAGTTCTTTGAACTGAATGTCGAGTAGTGTGGTGCATATTTGCCCACTTGGACCTGCTCAAACTTACTGTGGTTGTTCCTTTACAGACTTGTTCTGTCTCGGTTTTGGGTGTGGAAGACCCACACCGAACCGCTGGTACACCCCCTCTGTGTGTAGCAGCGTACTGTCTTGGCACCACCATTTTCCCACTGGGGATCAGAAAGCTGTTGGGTGATGGTACCAAGGATTTTGATTGCAGTCTTTCGATTGCTTTCTTATTTTTTTTGCTTACCCCTTTGTTATGCCTGAACTTTGCACAGAACTGAGACGCGATGCCTCCAACTATCTCACCTCCCATGGAGGATGGACTGATTTTGCACTGGATGCGAGATCAGCTAAAGACCCCTTGCTTGCGATCTCTGAACAATATCTCGAGTCCAAGCAAAAAGCCAAGAGATACCACACCAAAGGTCTCTTGGTAGTGGCTTTAAATACAGCCGAACAAAGTTCTCTAGCACAATGTGCATCCCTTCAGCTGCAAAATTTTTCTCTAAAAAAAGAGATGGGCTTGCAGGCATTGGAGTCCCTGAAAAGGGAACAGAAACTCATGAAGGAGATGCAGTCACTCTGTGATCATAATAACAGGCTGTTGCACTGCACTGCTCAAGACTCTGAACATGAATTGTGTATGTTAAGGGATGACAATGAGAAGTTAAAATGTGATAAGAAACAGCTACCTTATTTGAATGATATGTTAGGTGATACAAATGAAAGTTTGTGAGAGGATAATGTGGAACTGAAAGAGGAGAATGAAAGGTTGTTGAATAAGCTAGAAAAAGAGCTTAGGAACAAAGTCGAATTGGGCGCTGCGTACAGAGTATTGCAGTGTGAGGTTGAAAAAGGTATTGAGTAGGGTACTGCAAGAGTTTGCCATAGGAGATGTACAGCAAAGATGGCAAAACTGCACCATCAATGAGAGGTTCTCACTGGCCATGTTAAAGCCATGAATGGTTTCCAGTACACACCCACTGACATTACATTATTGGGCCATGATGATTCGGATAACGAGGACATTGGATTCCTCATCACATCCAAACCCCCACCCCACAAGGCAGTGGTCTTTGCCAGTAGCCACACCCAAGATGGCAGCTACCATTCCCAAGATAGCAGCTATGTTACCACATCACCATGTGCATCACCTACTTACATTGACACGCCTTCTACGTTGCCAAGTAACAACAAACTTGGTGGCCCCCATGACACGGGAGGCCAACCACTACCCTGTGATGCATCCCCACAGGCTCCCATTACCAGAGAAGACAATGCGGCAGTGTGCGGCATCGTGCAAGAGGTTATTACTAACCTAGCTACCTCTACCACACCGTATGAACCATCGTCCCTGCATAACCAGTTTAAACACATGGTTAAGAATGCAGTCAGCCAGGACAGTGTGTTCAGAGCAGTCACTGATGCGGTGGTGGATGCTTCCCTTCACGGTGCTCTAGCCCACATGTCATGGACACACACGTCCAATCCCTTGCAGCTCGCTCACTCTGTTCAGCAGATTGCCCAAGGTATCGGACAGATGGGCCCCACCTACAATCTTAGTTGTCACTTGGAGAAGGTGCGTTCCCTCTGTGAGAAGCTTTCTCCCCAGCCAGAGTATCAGGTCCAAGTCCTGAGACAAACCATCAAGCCTACACTCTGGGCCAAGCTCCCAGAGACTGTCCGCAACTGCAACACTCTCGATTTCAATTACATCACTCAAGCCCTACTTTTGGCTAATGCCCCAGGTATCGTTGGACACTGCTTGGCCTACAAGGTTAAGCAAAATGTGAAGGAGAGCCCAGCGGCTTACCATCAATGGTTGTGGCTCACTTACGAGGCAGGCAAGGCCTTGGCAAATGAGAACGCTACTAATGACCAAATAGAGTGCAAGGATTTCTACATCTTGAACATGACTCTGGGCCTCGGGGAAAAAGTTTAACTTAATGTTTACCCACAGTCAGACACCTTTGCACAAATTCTTACCAAGACGGAGCGGGCCTTTCAGATCAACCTCCGCAACCTCACTCCCGGCAAGAACAACAACAAGGCCACAACTATCACCCCATTGGCCCAGGCAAACCCGGCCCAAGTTGCCATGGTCAACCCTTCCCCCACCCACTACACCGTGGAGGGTGGCAACAACCAGCAGGAAGCCCCTTCCATTGACCGACAGTCGCAGGGGGGAACTGAAACTATAGGAATAACCGGAACAACAACAGAAACTGGCAAACCAGAATTCCAATAGTAAGTGCCATAATGGGCCCAGCTATTGGGACCTGAAGGATGAGAATGAGGCCCTCCACGAACAGCTGGAGGAAGCCTGCACTGGAATGGATACCACTCAGCTATACAAACCCTTTTCAGACCTCGACTACTGCACAATCAAGCAGTCGAGGGACAAATCCCTTCACAACATCAGACACTGGCCAGGCCAATGTGGTGATTCAGGAACCACCGATTGAACGATTTGAGATCTAGGCCTTGACATCAGAGGTGCAATATTCATGCTCTGTAAATCTCCAAGAGGAGACCCAATGATCCTCCAAAGGCCTCAGATCACAGGGACAGGAGGATGAGGAAGAATCTGGGAATAGTACTGATTGACAATTATAGGCCCCAGTCTGGATTGTGAGTGACCTGCTTGTCAACACAAACAGATGGCCTTGTGTTAGGGCCATGGTCGGCGGCTGCCAACCGGACATGCTTCTGGATACAGGAGCAGCTATGTCTGCTCTCCATGATGATAACCCAGATACATCTGCCTGGTCTACTGGCAGGAAGACAAGTGCACAGGGTGTGGATGGCACCCAACTGCAAACCTGTCGATCCGTACCACTGCCTGTGCAAGAAGGTCACCTCAAAACAAATTTTGATTTTGACCTCATGGTATTGCGTCATCCTCCCAGCATATTGGGAATTGATTTCCTTACACAGCATGGCTGTGTGGTAGACCTGGCTAACAGGTTATTGTTATACGTCAAAGGACAATGTCATGCTGTCACTATATCAGATTCACACGTGGTAGCAGCCATCTCCCATACCAACAAAAAGTATGACGTCATGACTTTATTTAAAAGTCATGACTTGTTTTCTGACCTGGCACCTTTGTTGCAGAAACATGTTGATGTGCTTGCTACCAACAAGCATGATTGTGGTAGGATGCACACTACCATTGAAATCACAGGACCCAGTCCTGTGAGACAGAAGCAGTACCCATTTCCTGCTGAAGCCTACCCTTCATTAAGGGATACCATCAAGTCACTGCTGCAACAGGGCATGATCAGGATTTGTGTCTCTACTGTCAACTCACCCATTTGGCCTGTGAAAAAGCCAACTGGAGCTTGGAGACTTACAATAGACTACAGAAAGCTTAACCATGTTACCCCCAGCTGTGCCCCAACTGTGGCATCAGCCCCTGATGTGCTCAAGTTTCTGACACCTGACAAAAAGTGGTTCTCAGCTCTTGACATCTCTAATGGGTTTTGGTCACTCCTATTACCACAAGAAAGCCAATACAAATTTACTTTCACCTTTG
Organism: Neoceratodus forsteri; assembly: GCA_016271365.2. NCBI lineage: Eukaryota > Metazoa > Chordata > Ceratodontiformes > Ceratodontidae > Neoceratodus > Neoceratodus forsteri. Next base: position 113,052,998 of record JADMNL010000033.1, read on the forward strand.
ATGGGTGCCAGTACACCTAGACCTCTCTGCCCCAGGACTTCCACAACAGCCCTTCTTTTTCCATCTCCACATGATGGATGTACTTCAGGGTGTTTCCATGCCCCAGTGTCTCCTGCAGTATGTGGATGATTTGCTCTTGGCAACGTCCATCAAAGAAGAACACCTTACTCTTTTGGATGAATTATTGACTCTCCTCAGGAGACCAGTCCTCATGTGCAAACCCTCTAAGGCACAGCTGTGTCAGAAGGAGGTTATGTTCCTTGTCCTGTGCATCACAGACCAAGGCTGAAGACCAGCTGTCAAGAAGATCCAGGGCTTACAAGAGCTGCCACTTCCCACCAGCGTGGCAACACTGTTATGCTTTTTGGGAATGGTAAATTACTCTAGGAATGTTTGCCCTGATTTTGCCTTGAAGACTGTTCCCCTGTATGACCTGCTGAAAAAGGATGCCATGGACATGGGTCCCCATGCACACTGAAGCTGTGGCTCAGCTCAAACACACACTGATCAATCCAAATCCAAAACTAACCTTCTATTTGGAACCTGCTACATCTGATGTGGCCATGTCAGCACTGCTGGCACAGAAATACAATGGGTATTATAGGCCTATTGCCTATGCATCTCAAATGCTATTCCCAGTTGAGAGAAAATACAGTCTCTGTGAAAGGACACTTCTGGCAACCCTTTGGGCTGTCAAACATTTTTTCTACATGATCGGATACTCTCCTATCATTTTGCATACCTGTCACACTCCCACTAACTTTTTGCTTTCGGACAAAGTGAAAGATGGATCAGTCTCTAATACCAGACTTACCCATTGGTCTTTGTTTTTGCAGGATAGCAACATCAAAGTACTGCATGCCAAAATGCCATCAATCCTGGCCCATGGCCTACTGTACACAGGTAAGTCCCATGACTGTGCTCTCCAACCACCTGATCTACCTGATCCAGGACCCTTCCTGCCAGCCACACCTGAGGTCCTGGAAGACAAAACAATATTCCACATCTTTACAGATGGTTCTGCATCCTATATGGCTGGAGAACAGGTAGCGGGGCTTGGAATGCTCATTAGGGATCATGTGGGTGATTTCAGGCAAATTGATGGAAAGTGCACTTGTATCTCTTCACAGTATGCCAAACTGGCTGCAGTGGCCTGTGCATTGGAGATCACTCCACATGGTGACAAGGACGCCATCATCTTTGCAGACCTCAATTGGGTATGTTCATCTCTAACTGAGGTCTTTCCATTCTGGCAAAAGAAGAACTTTACCTCATCTGATGGTACCCCCGTCAAGTACAGGGAACTGTTTGTGTATATATACACCCTGACACAAATGTTCACTCACAAGCTGTACATTCACAAGGTAAAGACTCACTATAAGTCTGACCCTTACCACGAATTCAATGAGTGAGTGGACTCACTTGCAAAAGCAGGCATTCGAGGGGGGAGACATGGGAAATGATTCACCCACAGTGCATAGCAGCAATTGTGCAATCTATAATTGCTGCCATCAAGAAACCAGTACCAGAGCCCCCACTGGATCTCTCTGCCTGCACAGAAGGCAGATCCAGAGATCAGAGAGGTGTTAAAGTTCCTAGACTAGGGAACTGAACAACCACTGCCTGTTGGCAGTCCCTACAAAAGGCACTCAGGCAATTTACATCTGTCTGGTGATCAGAAATGCAGGTGGTATCACAAACAGGATACAGGTGACAAGTTGTGGGTGGCACCACAATCATTGCAAACTGAGTTTATACACATGGTTCATGACACCCCCACTGGTGGACACCAGGGAACAGAAAATACTCTCAAGAAGCTAAAGACAGTTGTCTGGTGGCCTGGCATTGCCAAAGATGTGGAACACTATGTGGACAACTGCATAATGTGTGCTCTGAACAATCCCATTTCAGCAAAGAAAAATGTCAAATTGTTGTCCCAAAGGTAATCTGGACCGAGGGATGTGATATAGATAAATTTTACTGGCCCTCTCACCAACTCCAGCAAGAACAGGAAGTATGCCCCTGTTGTCACAGATTTGTTCTCCAAGTGGGTAGAAGCATTTCCCACTGAGAACAACATGGCAAAGACAACTGCCAAGATCCTGGTGGATCAATTATTCTCCAGGTGGGGCCTACCTTTGAAAGTGGACTCAGACCAGGGAACCAGCTTTACAGTGGAACTGGTGCAACAGGCACTCCAGCTCCTTGGATTTGATCAGAAGTTCCACATTCCTTACTATCCTCAATTATCAGGGCAGGTAGAAAGGACTAACAAATGCATAAAACAAAGGTTATGCAAATTCATTGATGATAATCCCAAGGATTGGGATTCCCTCTTGCTACTACTACTGATGGCAATTGGGGTATGCCTATGGCTAACACACAGTCTACACCTTATGAGGTCATAACTGGTAGAGCCATGAGACTACCTGAGCACCTGTTAATTGATCTACACACCCCTACTGTGAATAGAGTGTCTGCAGATAAGTATGTGGAAAAGCTCCATGGTGACATCATGAAGACACACCTGTTTGCTGCCAAGCAAATGGACAAAGCTCAACAACAAGCTAAAGCTCATTTTGATAAGCATGTCAAAGAAGTCAACTGGCAAGTTGGAGACCAAGTCATGCTTCTCCAGTACTGACAACCCACACATTCATTTGCCAGTAAATGGGAAGGCCCTTATCCAATTGTTAACAACTCAGCCCTGCTGTGTATCACGTCAGAGTACAGCAGCAGAAAAAGACTGCTGACAAGCGGTTCCATGCTAACCAACTCAAACTATATAAAGGTGACTAAAAACTTACTTTTCCTAACCCCATAGGACGGAATAGTACTTACAGCTAACTAATCCTTTTCTATCTCTTTCAAATATCAGCAAGAAACATAGAAATGTAGAAACATAGACTTTGATGGCAGATAAGGACTGCTTGGCCCACCTAGTCTACTCATTTCCCTACCTACCGGATAAGCTGCAGATCCTAGTTAACCAACAGCCTATTTCTTCCTACCCCCACAAGAATTGCCTTATGTCTGTTCCATGGCTATCTTGCACCCTTTTCTCCTACTGGTGGGACTACTGCCTCTAACCATTATAGCACCCCACTTAAACTCCCACAGACTCAAAAGGATCAGTTGGATCGCTTGCTGGTAAATTGGGATGATTATCACCTCCCATGGGCATTTGCATAAACAGTCCAAACGCCAATATTAAGGTTACACAAGGCAAAGATGCCTTACTGGATGCTGTAGTTGTTGCCCCAGATAGATCCTCCTTGTCTATTCAGTGGCAAACTGATGCTATGGGCTACACAATCCCTGTAGCTTGCCTGTCCAAGGGTACATTACAGGGTTGGCCTAATGCTGACATATCCCAGAATGGCTCTCTTTCTATTAGAAAAACTTCTCCATGACACACTGGTCAGTATAATCTTACTGCACTTATGGATCATGCCTTTTGTGACAGATTCCCTTCAGAGGAGGCCATTGATTTCTGTCTACAAAAGTACACTGTCTCCTCTTCTGCCTACCTTTCTATAGTCCCACCAAGTCAGGAGGAACTATTTGCCTGTCCTCGCCAATCTGAGGGTCTTTCTAGTGGTTTGACCACCACATCTCTCCCAAGTGCCCTGATAAACAATGTGCAATTTATGCATGTCCCAGTTATTTTCAATTTTATCACATTAAAATATGGCTGAATTTGGTTTGTGTCAACAAACTAATACTTTTAAGTTTCACAGTATGATGCTTACTGATCTTGTAGCTGCTTACCAAACATGCACAAATGATCCTGTCGGTGGACCTCACACCACCGACCATATTGGTGTTTTCAGACCAGCTCATAAATATGCAAAACCCATAACAAAATGCACCAAGTGGGATACAGACTCAGACGTCGCTGGTGCAGCTGGTTCTGTCTCTGGTATAACCAGAGTAGCCGGCACTGTTATTGGCCTTTTTGGCTCAGGAATGTCTATTTTAAATAGAGCAGACATTGCCTCCATTAAGGCACAGACACTGACGTTTCAGCAAACACTTGGCAATGATGTTATGCCCCCTATCTTGCAAGGTGTAAATTCTCTTAATGAGGAAGAACATTATACAGTGTACAAAATGAAGGAGATTGCTCAAGGGTTCAGTGATACCAGACAAAAACTTAATGATCTTATTTTTCAGAATAACCGTGAGGCAGACAAGTATATTGGGTGTGAAATTTTATGCTCTGCTTATGGCTCTTATGTTATTTGTATTGTTAGCACTCTCTTCAGGGATTTGGAATCAGGCAAAATTCTAGATATTATTCATGATCTCTGATTGGGCAAATTGTATTGCCCATGTTGCACAGCCATTGGTTGCATTTCCATGTGTTTAAAGAGTACTCTTAACATTTCTATGTCCACAGTCAGAAATATTGGTTATGTCCACAGGTTTCCTAACAGGGCCCAGTGTTATTTCACAAAGTCTAGCTCTGTTAGGGACAACATGTTTATAACCTTTACTGTTTCCTTACCATGCTTTGATCCAGCTACATTTGTCTTTGAAAAATTGGCAAACATCCACTCCATTGGACATTTGGAGAATTACATTTTCTGTCAACAAACTGAACTTCCCTCTATGCTTGTTTTCCACCCTGTATTTGAAGCACGGGTGGCTCCTCACACGAACTGTTGTGCCAAGAAAGGATATTACTTCTTGTGCTGCTGTGACGTATTTGACATTGTGAAACCAGACTGTGGCTACTCGCCAGAACATTTTGATTGGGCCTTGACTTTGGGTGTCAATTTGCCAAGCAACCTTACTGATGTGAACCCAGACGATGTCCCTCCTGCTGCATCTTCAGCATTCGTCACTGAAACAGCACCATCTCAAAGCAATCTTGAAGAAATACATCACTTCACTTATTGGATCACCAACCAGACTTTTGCTTGCCCTGTATATTTACACCTTTGGCGAGTCCCAACTGTCAGAGTCACTTATACTGCAGAAGGCCAGTTTTGTGTGGTAACAAATTACCCTCCCTTTGTTTATGGTTCTTGTTCTTGCAATATTACTAACCCTAATTTCTGTTTTGCTCCACAGCAAAAGACTGTAATAGGTCACACTGTGATCACGCATGTTCCTCTCCCTGAACCAGACATTATTGATACTGATCCCCAATACTTGCTTGATTTCTCAATATCTGCTCATTTTTAATGTACACATTGATCACTTGACTCTCTCCTTACAATCTCTCCTAGCTAAAAAGGATGCTCATTTGATCTATATTAGCAATAATATAGCTAAACCAAATAGTATACTTAATGATTTAATTCATGATGGTGATTTAAGTCTTGATGTTGGCAATTACTGGGTAGAACTAAGCTTTAAGGTTTTTGTTGTTATTTAAGCATTTTTAATTGTTTTCCTGATTTTTACTCTTTGCTGCATGTGACGTATCTGTAAACAACATTGAGAACAACTTGAATTCCTTTACAAGGCTCGAGCGTCAGGCCTATAAATGACTTTTTAACTCCATCCCTACCAGCTTACTTGGGATTGTTGCTCCTTTCAGAGGCAACAAGGGGGGGTGATATCCATGGACTAGCACCCCTGATTGGCTCCCTACTTCACAGACAGTAATACTTAGGGCACAGGCACTTATTGTATAAGCATAAGTGTCAGGATCTGAGTTCTACTGTATTTTCTACCAAAGATTCATTTTGCATTTGCTATTATAATTGTACCACTTGGGAGACACCTCTGTATACACCATTATATAATGATTAGTCAGACAATACTGCCATCTTTAGTTCTAGTGCAGAAGAGCAATTATTTATGTAATTATGTGTGGAACCACAATTGGCCTTCACAAATATAGGTTCTTTGTTTAGTTATCTTAGTTTTCTGCTACCTCAGCATGGTTTCCCAGGCTAGTGAGAAGTTAGGTTATTTGCCATTATCCAATGATGAGAGTTTTATGTATCTTTTTAGTAGTTACTATGGTGATTATCAGAGGTATAAGGCTGTTTGCATTGTACCTTTTTCTCTGAGAAGAAGAAACTTATTGCTGCCTATAGGTAAGAAAGATTGGAGGTGTTCTCCCAGTGTTTATCACTGTGATTTGGTTGTAACCTGCTTTATATACCAGAAATAACTCACTTTGTGTGCTGGACACCACTTGTGTGTCATTTCTTCACTTTTGTGCAGTTACAACAAGAACTTGAGAAAGGTAATTTTATTACCCAGTTACAGGGTAATACTGTCTGGTCCTGCGGAGGAGTTTTGTTTGACAGATTTTATGATTTGTAAAAAAGTATTAGTTGAGAAAGGAGCAATGTCATCTGAATTTATTGCACCGAGTTTAGTAATATCTTCTTTTGATTTGTATATACTCAAGAAGTATTTTAGTTCAATGGCAATATCTGTTTCATTGGCGATAACACCATCTGATGTTTCAAGTGGGCCTACCACTTTTTGGTTCAGCTTCATAGAGCCCACATGATTATAAAATTGTTTATAATTATCCTTAACTAGGGTTACTAATTTTGTTTCTAAGTTTTCTTTAGCTTTTCTTATCATAGTTTTTATTTAACAGTTGTTTTTGTATTTGATCCAGTTAATGTCTGTTGAATCTTTCCTGTATTTTTGATATAGTTTCTTTTCTTAATATTTCTTTTAATGGTGTTGTTCCAGCATGGTGGAACCCTTTGGTTGTTCATATATTTATTCTTTTCAGGTACCCATGTCCCTATATAATGTTTTATCTTATTGTTAAGTTTGTTCCAGACATTTTCTAAACTGTGTTTAGTAAGGTATTCTTTCCAGTTCCATTTCGATAGAAAGTTCCTTATTTTTTGGTAGTCTGCTTTAGAGAAGCCTTTATTTTTTGTCTTTCCTTTTGTACATTTAGGCCCAGATATTCAAACTGTGCCAGGCTGTGGTGCAAGCCTGGGCACAGCGCAACATGACTGTGCAGGGGCATTGACAGGGAGATATTTAATGGAGCTGCGCCATGGCTCAGCATCATTAAATGTCACACCCTGGCCACCTGCAGTGCACATGTCGCAGTGGTGCTGCGCCAGCACAAGTGGTCAGAGTGGAGCAGGGGGATGCGCTAGCTTAAGTTCCATTGCGCTAGGTGCAACAACCTCGATATTCAAAACTGCACATGCAAATGGGGCCATAATGTATGCAAGGTGCAAATGGGGCCATTTGCATGTCATTATGGCCCCATTTGCATGCCAGGCAGCAGCCATCGGGGACAGATGCCCACTGCAGCTCGGCAATGTGCCTCACAGCCCAATCGTGGGCATTTGAGAAATAATAAAGCATCCAATATCCCAGGTGGTCCTGTGGACCACTGTCAGCCCAATTGCAAGCTTAAGTAAAATAATAATGATTCCCTTTTCCCTGGTGGTCCAGTGGACCACTGACAGCCCTATCACAGGCTTAAGTAAAATTATAAAGATTCCTATATCCATGCTGGTCCAGTGGACCCCCCCTCCCCATCTGCCCACTGATCCCCACTGCCCCACTCCCCCCCATCAGCAGTAGGCAGCAGCACCCACCCAGCTGCCGCCCGCCACCCCCCGACTGACACCGTTGGTAGGGCTGTACACCCATTGGCTTATGCTGTGGACCAATGGACGTGCAGCCTACTGACAGTGTCGGTCGTGCAAGGCAGGTCAGCAGGTGTGTGGTGCTGCCACCACAGCTGACCCGGGGGATCAAGTGGGGCTAGTGGGTGGGTGGGAGGGGGTCCACTGGACTACCACGGGTATAGGAATCTTTATAATTTTACTTAAGCCCATGATCAGGCTGACAGCAGTCCACTGGACCATCAGGAAAAAAGGAATCTTTATTATTTTACTTGAGCCCGCAATTGGGCTGACAGTGGTCCACTGGACCACCAGGGATATAGGATTCTATTTTTTCATACCAGTGCCCGTGATCGGGCATAGGGGGTGCCATCACGGAGGTGCAGCTGGAGCTTGGGTGGCCATCCACAGGTGGCAGCTGCCGTGTTGCGCCCTGCAATATGGCAGCTCACCTGTGGGTGGCCAGCCTTTGCTCCTTTTTTTTTTGGATCATCTTTGTGTGGCACAAGTGGGGTTGAGCATGCATGGCTCAGGACATCCCGGGCTGAATATCGGGGTGTGCAGAGTATGCATGGGCACGCCCCCCCACGTGCGCCTGCATACATTACTGATGTGCTCTGGCGCATCGGTATTTGTGCCAGATGCAATTCCCATTTGAATATCACACCGTGGGTGCATCAGTGGGTTGCTCATGGTGCAACATTGTTGCACCATGCGCAATCCTTTTGAATATCTGGGCCCCATTGTTTAACTCAAGCTCTATTTCTATCAGTCTGTGGTTGCTGTCTCCAAGTGATACAGTTACGTTAGGCACTAGGATTTCCTTCTCTATATTTGTTAGAAATAGGTCTAATATATTATTTTCCCTAGTAGCCTCTGTTACAAGCTGTTCCAGATTATTTTGGATTGCAAAATCAAGGAATCTGTTTTCACAGGGATTAGTTCCTTCTAACATTGCCTAGTTAATAGTAGAAAAATTGAAATCACCCATAAGAACGTAGTCTCCTGTGATAATTTTATGTTCCAGTTCTGATAGAAAATTATTTTCCTCAGAAGTTGAGCTTGGAGGGCAATATCCTACTCCCACTGTAAGGGTTGTTCTAGGGTTTTTTATTTGTGCCCAGATGAGTTTGTTATTGTCATAGCTATCTGTGGCAGTAATTTCATATGCCTTGTATTTTTCATGTACATACAAGGCAACGCCACCTCCCTTTTTGATTTTACAGTTTTTGTGTATCAAGCTATAACCTGGTATGCCTGTATTCCAAGCATCGTCATTAGACCATGTTTCTGTGACTGCACAGATAGCCATGTTGTTCAAGATCAGAATATATTTCATTTCTGCTATTTTATCTCTTAAGCTTCATGCATTCAGTATTAGTGTCTGTAAGTTATTATTGGTCCTGTTGTTATTCTGGTTGGTTATAGTATTTTGGCTAATTAAAGTATTTTTGGGGGGATTTCGAGAGTTATGATTTTTACCTATTTTTAGAGAGGTTGTATTACCACACCTCTCCCCCTTACTTGTCAGTTTAAACATTTGTTGATGAAAGCAATAATGTGCTTGCCAAGAAGGTTACTACCTCTCCTGCTGAGGTGCAAACCTTCCCAGCAGAAGAGTTCCCCTTTCTCTGAAACCTCCTCCCAATATGTGATGCAGTTTATATCTTGTCTCAAGCACCTCTTTCTCTGCCATTCATTGATGTGTTTTATTTATTTTTTTGTTTGGAGTTCTGTTGCTTTAAGAATAGGGAGAATTTCAGAGATGGCATTATCGCATCCCAGGTGTACTAGTTTGTTTAATGAAACTAAATCTTGTATAATTTTTATGGTTGGTTCATAAAAAATATTGTTTGCATCTGCATGCACAATGACGACTGGTTTTTCCCTTGTATTGTGAAGTATTTTGTTCAACATAGCTGTGACGCCTGAAATTCTTGCTCCACTATAGCTAGAAAGGGTCCTGTTTTGTTAATCTGTGTTGCATATTACCCAAATCTAAATGTTTAATAATGGAATCTTCTAGCACTAGTACTTCTCTGGTGGTGTTACTAGCACCTAGTTCCATAGGCGTTTGTTCATCAGTGCCCAAAAGGTCTATAATAGCCCTGGGGGCATTAGATTGTATTGGAATATTAGTTGGTAGAGGAACCTCAGAGGATACAGGGGTGTTCTTAGAGGAAGGCCTGATATTATTCGCTTGTTGTTACAAGGTGTTCTTCTGAAGATGGACAAGTAGGGGAAGGGACTGAGTCATTGTTTTCTATTGGAGGATTTGGATCAAAGTGATTAAGTAATGGTAGTTGAAACTGGTTTGCTTTGCACCCTCTTTTGGAAGCCTTAGAAATGTGTGTATTATACCATTTTTCTTCTGAACCTTCAGTAGGTTTTTTTTCTCTAATTAGTTTCCTGTTAGATGGGTAGCACTTCAATACTGCGAATGAATAATGGCGACCCATCGGAAGGGCGAAGTAACAACAGTGCCAACTCTTTCGAGCGACCCTGGTTTTGCCCTCATCCCGTGTATTCTCTGGAGAAGGAATCTAAATTATGGGGATAAAGTGGCCTCCACAAGGCGCGAGGTGCTATGTGCAAAGCTCCCACATGAAAACAATTTCTGGAAAGTGTATGCCCTGTGGATTTGGTGCCATTTTCATGGGTCGCCGTTACTCATTTGCCCACATGACATGGAACCATTAGATGTACTATTTTGACTAAATAGTTGTTAATACATGGATGCAGCATGGATTCACAGCGGGAAGGTCATGTCAGACGAATCTAATAGATTTCTTTGACTGGGTGACCAAAGTAGTAGACCAGGGAGGGGCTGTAGACATGGCCTACCTAGACTTTAGCAAGGCATTTGACACAGTCCCACACAAAAGATTAATAGTCAAATTAACCAGCCTGGGAGTGGGACCCAGGGTGATAGCCTGGTAAAACATTGGCTGGACAACAGGACACAGAAAGTAATTGTAAATGGAGTCCACTCTGAAGAAAGGGGTTACTAGTGGGGTACCACAGGGTTCAGTATTGGGTCCAGTCCTTTTTAATGTCTTCATCAGTGACATTGCAGAGGGACTGGAAGGAAAAGTATGCCTTTTTGCAGATGACACAAAGATCTGCAACAGGGTTGATACACAAGGAGGTGTGGAAAGGATGAAAAGGGACTTGGCAAGGTTGGAGGAATGGTCAGAAGTATGGCAGCTAGGATTCAATGCAAAGAAGTGCAAAATAATGCACCTGGGAAACAAGAACCCAGGGGAAGAATACACAATGGGTGGGGAGGTTGTAACAACAACAAAAAAGGAAAGTGACCTGGGGGTAATCATATCAGATGACCTTATGGTTAGCAAGCAATGTGAGAAGGCAGTAGGGAGGGCTGGGGGTACACTGGGATGTATAGGGAGAGGCATCATCAGCAGAAAACAGGAAGTTGTTATCCCTCTGTACAGACAGTTGGTGAGACCCCCATCTGGAGTACTGTGTCCAGTTCTGGAGACCCCATCTCCGCAAGGACATAGACAGGATAGAGGCAGTCCAGAGGAGGGCAACTAAAATGGTGCAGGGTCTGCAAGAGAAGCCGTATGAGGAGAGACTAAAGGAGCTTAATATGTATACCCTTGAGGAAAGAAGGGAGAGGGGGGACATGATAGAAACTTTTAAGTACCTCAGTGGAATCAACAAAGTCCAAGAGGGTAGCATCTTTCAGAAAAAGAGACTTGCAAGAACAAGGGGACACAATTTAAAGATAGAAGGAGGGCGGTTCAGGGGCAATGTGAGGAAGTATTGTTTCACAGAGAGGGTAGTGGATGCATGGAACAGCCTTCCTGAGGAGGTTGTGGGGTCTAAAACTGTGGGAGAATTCAAGAATGCATGGGACAGACATAAGGCAATTCTTGTGGGGGGGCAGGAAGAAATAGGCTGTTGGTTAACTAGGATCTGCGGCCTATCCTGTAGGTAGGGGAAATGGGCAGACTAGATGGGCCAAGCAGTCCTTATCTGCCATCAAAGTCTATGTTTCTATGTTTCTAATACATTTGCTGATGTTGATGGTAACTCATTTGTAGTTTGGGGAGGGTGCTGATTTTTATTTTCCACCTTGGCTTTTGTTTTGTCCTTTTCAACAGTGGCATTAGCTTGTTTTGATATTGCCATAGGGTCAGTTGTTCAGGCCTGCAGTCTGAGAGCCATATCCTTTTGACTGGCTTTTAGAATAGCCAGTCTGTTACTGAAAGAACTTATCTCTGTGGACATCTCCTCATTTTGTTGGCACTTGTCACACATAAATGACTCATTCGTATTCCTTTTTTTAATTAGTAGGTACAAGAATACGAGCTGCATTTAATTCCCATTTTCTCTTCCATAGTCATGATTATGTCAGCCAGTTTAGCTGTTAATTTGTAGGGTGGTGTACTATTTAGCAAATAAAACCACAAATACCTTAAAAGTCTATTGCACATTAAGGTTTGTGTCAAGTGTATAAGAAAGCACAAGCGGTGGTTTAGTAATGAGTGTACTCGAAACTTGTAAGTTTTACTTGACTACCAGACAGAGAAGGGCAGTGTAGCATCTATGTTAGTGATTACCTGTAAGAGATTATCTAGACTGGTGCAACTCTCCCCGCCTTCTCTGCCAGATGTGCAAGGCATGCACGTGTCTTGCGTGCATTGCTGTGCACTGCCCAACGCTCACCCTGCTCACTCACACTGCTTGCAGAAGGGCTACTTTTAGGCTCTTAGGTGACCCAGAAGTATCTTCTCCAGGGTCACAAGTCCCAACAACAGAAAGCCCTTAAAGAAACTTTAAAATTGGGTGAAGACCACTCATCTGTAGCTCTGGCATGCTTTTGTAATGCTATATGTGCCCCAAAGTAAAGAATACACAGCTTTAAAATGAGTGCTAGTTTGTGTGTGGAACACAAACTACACACTCCTCTTCCTGCTTCCTGTATCTAGTAGCAGGGCTCAAAGTAAGTTCAGAAGGAGCTTGGTACACAATTTAATTCTTTCTTTTAAAAGAGGTTATTTTAACAGGCAGGAAATAGCTCTGAGAGCCTGCTCAAGTACAGACTCCTGCTGTTACCAAGATTAGAGAGGGAAGGTCCTGTCCAGCAAGCATGGAACATCCAATAATGTTGGAAATTTGGGAATTAGAGAATTCATTGAATAACTTATTTGAAATACAGAAGAAGCAAGGCAGTGGACTAAAGTTAAGAAAAGGGAAAAGTATAAGTTCAAGTTCAGGTTTATTGTAGGAAAACTACATTGAACAAGCTCATTCACAAGGAGGTCCTTTGACACAGACAGGTAGTTACAGATTGCATAATCAAACAAACAGTACAAATTCAAGTACATGATTATGGGCAAGCATTAACATGCTGTATAAAAATGACAATGACATAGAAAAATAAAAGTACAGGAAAAAAGGTACAAAGTACTTGCTTCAGAGTATCAAGGCAGCTAATTTCTAGGTAAGTAAGAGGAAGCAATGGGCTAGGGTTAGAGCAGTGAGCTAGGATTTAGAAGCAACTGCATGTATCTATTATTTTTGCTGTAGCCAGCCTTTTAAATAGGCTGACAGGGACAGTATCGGGAAGCTTCAGTACACCTTGGAGCTGGTTCCAGATAGTTAGGAGTACACTCGATATGGCCATCTTGCTGAGTGAGGTGCGAGTTCTCAGTACATTGAAGAGGAGGAGGTCATTTTTCCTAAGAGAGTAGGTGCTATGGGAAATATGGAAAAGGGTTGTGAGATAGTTTGGGAACTTATTCAGGAGTAGCTTAAGAGTCCAGATACCAGAATGAAGTGTATGTCTAGTTGAGAGTGATGTCCAGCCAGTGGCTAGGTACAAATTGCAATGGTGGGTTCGGTAGGGTAGGTTTGTCATGAACTGTATGGCACAGTGGTAGAGGACATCTTGTTTGTTGAGTCCTGAGGCCGATGCAGAGGAATAGATTTGATCTCCATAGTTGAGTAGGAGCAAGAAAGTGGCCTGGATCAGCCTAGTTCTGGTATCCAATGGAAAGAGGGACTTGTTATGGAAGAAGAAACCTAGCCTAATTTTTAGACTCTTTACCAGATCATTGAGGTAGTCATGAAAGGAAAGCTTGTTGTCTAGCTACATACTAAGATATTTGAGTTTGGAGGTGATTTCAAGGGGTTCACCTGGGGAGGTAGTGATGAATTCTTTGTGCATGTTTGCAAGGGAAGTGGAGATGGTGTTTGGGACAAAGATCAGGGCCTTAGTTTTCTTGGCATTGAGGAGTAGTTTGGCATTGATTAGGTTGATTTCTAGTTGTGCAAAGTCAGCTTCGAGTACATCCATCACTTCCGCCAGTGTAGGACCTGATGTATACATTACAGTATCATCAGCAAAGAAATGCAGATGGGACTGGGATATATGTGCGTCAAGGTTATTGATGTACAGGAAGAAGAGGATGGGACCTAATATGGAGCCTTGTGGGACTCCCTTGACAACTGGGAGGGATGCAGAAAAGAGGCCACTAGCTTTTACTTTCTGGGTCCTTCCAGATAGGTAGCTGGTAAACCACTGGGAAGCAAGGGGGGTGGGGCCTACTTTTATTAGGCTTGAGACTAACAGATTGTGGTCGACAGTGTCGAACGCTTTGCTGAGATCTAAAAATACTGTGCCAGTAACTTTCTTTCTTGGAGTCCATGGCTGTGATCCATTCATTGGTAACTTTGGCTAGAGCAGTGACCGTACTATGGTTGTGCTGGAACCAGATTGTGCAGGGTTGAGGATTGAAGATGATTTGATATGGAGTTTCGTTTGGGAGTAAACTAGCTTTTTGAGGACTTTGGAGAGGACAGATAAGATTGAGATGAGCCTATAGTTGTTTAGGTTGCATGCGTCCCCTGATTTGAATAATGGGAGGATGTGGGCAAATTTTCAGCAAGAGGGAACAGTGGCAATGGAAACTGAAAGATTGAATTTATGGAGGATGGGGTGGTGAGGTCGAGATAGCCTAGTTTAAGAATAAAAGGTTCTAGACCATCATCCCCTGTACTTTTTCGAATGTCTATTTTAAGAAGTGAATCTTTGACTTCTTTATAGCTAAGCGGGCCCAACTGGAGTGAGTGGGTCGAAGTTTGCGAGTCAGTGTTATTACAGTCTTAGCTGCTACCACAGGCTGCATAAGGTGAAGAGTCGAAAGCTAGCCCAGCAGTTACAAAGTGATTGTTGATTTCCTCGAGGATTAGGCAACTGTTTTTCACAGCCCTACCATTGCTGAGGATCTTCAGAGGGATGGAGGGGGCTACAGGCCGACCTTCAATGGACTTGAGTGTCTTCCAGATTTTTTGTAAATTCGCTTTTGCCTGTTCAAGGGTGGAGACATAATAGTTGGCTTTGCTTGTGCAGATTTGTTTAACTTAGGTGTTTCTAGCTGCTCTGAATGCTTGCCAGTCAGCTGGGCTTTTGAATTTTCTAGACTTAGCCCAGAGTTTATCATGGCATAGGAGTGTAGCCTTGAGATCTGATGTAAACCATGGGTTGGATGTTTTATGCACCATGACTTTCATCAAAGGGGCATGCTTGTTGGCCAGCACGGTGAGGTTATCGTTAAGGACAGTGACCACCTCATTGATCATTTTGGCAAGGTAGAGGTCTTGCCATCTAATTTTGCTCAAGTCGGATAAGTAGTCCAATGCATTAAACTTGTGAAAGGACCACTTAGTTATGAGTGTTGGCTGTTGTTGGGCTATAATTTGTGATCTTGCACAAGTAATCACCCCATGATCACTCATGTCATTAGGGAAGACTGCAGAGTGAAGAATTTTGTGGGGATGTGTAAAAAGTATGACATCAAAGAGAGAACTATTGTCGGGATTGGATGTATTGGTTCTAGTGGGTTCACTGACTAACTGGGTTAAGCCGACTTCATCACAGAAGGATTTCAGGCTGTGCAACTTGGGGGTAAGCCAGTCCATATTAAAATCCACAAGTATTAAAGTTTCAGTGTTGGCAGAGGTGACTAAGGTTTTAAGTATGGTGAGGATGTCAGTGCCACCAGATGGGGGGGGGCGATAACCACCAATAATAGTGAGAAATTCAGTGGATGGAAGATGTAATTTGAGAGAGATGCGATTTTGTACTCCTTAGGGTTAGAGTTACAGTGAATATCACTGACCGTAAACTTAGATTTAGTGTAGATGGCCACACCGCCCCCTCTGGCTTCCCTATCTGCCCTGTGCAGATTGTAGCCAGGAAAGGAGACGTGTTGATCACTGTTTGACTTTTTGAGCCAAGATTCGCTTATAATAATGAGGTCCAGCTCAGTATGGGCAGCCCATTCTTGGAGCTGATCAAACTTTTTTGAGAGGCTCAATATGTTGACTAACATTAACTTAAGTCCGGGTGCAGATGCAAATTCTGCAGAAGATGCAAGTGGTAATGGGGGTCCAGGGCTTAGCTCCACATTACCTAAATAGAGAAGGAGCAAGAGAAGCAGTTTCTTGATCCATTTTTCGCAGGATAGGAGTGCTTTTTCCTTTGCAGCAGTGAAGGGAAGCTAAAGAGAGTGCTCTGATTGACATATATGAAGGGAGCAGAAAGTGTAAGGGTGAAGGATATGGGCCGAGGATAAAGGGAGGTGGACATATTAAATAAGGGGAGGTGCAGTGGAATGAGGTTCCGGTTGCAGGATTGGAAATTTCCAGAGGTGGACCTGATCCTTGTTCTTTGCTGTGGCGAGCCACTATGGATAAGGTGGTTAGGAATAAGAAAAGGCTTGAGTATAAGGAGTATGCCATGGCACTGCAAATATGAAGGCTAGGAGAATTATGGACACAGTCAGTTAAGTGGGTAGAAGAAGACAGGATTAGGAAGTGTCGTGCCTGCCAGAGACAGCAAGCCTGGTGTGCAGATCAGGGGCTTTAAGGAGGAGTAGAAGTGCACAGACGGATTGAACAGGAACTTTGCTGGGTGTGGCCAATCAATTCGTATCAATCAGTAGAAGAGGGAGAGGGCAAAGACTGATGAATAATGATAGACTGACAACACAGTAAGTGAAATAAGACAGGAATTGTATTGTATTGGGTTGGATTGGATAAGTGTGCTTAAAACTGGGCCCTCTAGTGGCTAAAAGATATAATCTGCTAATGGAAAAGTCAGCACTTAACCAATTCAAAAGGAGGACTATAACAAACCAAGTAGCAAGGGCAAAACATAAGAGTCTTGAGTGGGACAGAAAAATATAACAGCTTTGAACCCAAATGCCCCCTAGTTTTTACCAGAGTTAACCCCAACTACATTAAATAGTAATACAAGTCCAATAACTAAGAAATTGTTTCTGGTGGAAGTTGAGAATTTTATATCTCATATGTTGATCAGTTCAGTTTAGACCCTCCATCCCAATTCCCCTCCACATGATACCCCACCTGTTGCAAAAGGAATTAGGTAATGGTTTTAAAGAATCACTTACAAAAAAAAAATAAACAGAATAACAGCTTAGACGGTCAAGAAAGACAGTTTTGCAATCATGATATAGATCTAAAAATGTTGCAAGTTAGTCTCCATGGAGTTAGAATGTAATTGAGGAAAAACAATGATATCCAGAGACAGATTGTTTCATTACTAACTCTGTTTCTTGAGAATGGAACAAGAACTAGAGAAAATGCACCACAGGAGGGAGATATTAATATGGGGGGATAGTAAATGGAGAAAGTGTAAAGAATAAAGAATTTATACAGGAGACGACAAGAAATACAACACATAAAGAAGCAGAGACACAAAACCTGGTGAAAGGTCTCCAAAATATTAAAGTCAGGTACAGTGTGAGAGAGAAAAGATAGACCTGATAAAAGGAAGAAGATGAAGATCAAAAGGTAAGAACATAAGAAAACTAGTACAGTACCAATAAGAATAATATGCATGTTCATAAGGTGAATATACAGAAGCAACAAGTTAAAAAACATAAGACAGTTTACTACCAAATGTCCAATGACGTTAGTCTACAAGACTCTTTTAACTCAGAACAAATGTGTTTACAAAAGGAACTGGCGAACAAAGAAAAAGAAATTGACAAGGGACATCTCTTGCCAATGGTTTATATAAAGGGCATACTGAAGTCCAAAAATGAGAATCAATCCACACTGAAGATTCTAACTTAACGACACACTGTATGTAAGGGTGCTACAGTGCAGCTCACTTATAACTGATACCTCTGTGCATGCTGTTTTTGTCTGGTATAGGAGGTGTCTGTCATAGCATGTAATACCAGTGTGGGGGATATGATGAAGTTGTTTTTTTTTTTACCTGCAACATTCAGTTTAGTTTTGTATCAGAAGAGCAGTAGTAAGGAGGAGTAGAAGTGCTGCTGCCCATCCACAACCCATCTGTTACCTCTAAACAGCCACTTATGTGCAAAGCAGCAGCATCAGTAAGAGTCAGCAGCATGCAGCTCCACTCCAGTTCAGGAGGAGAGGAGGAGGAGGAGTAGGTGAGACAAGTAGAAGTGTCACCGGCATGCCCATAACCTGTCACTCATAAACCAACAGCTCACAAACTTTTGATTTTGATTTGATGCCCAGATTGTGTCTTCAAAAAACAGGAGTACTCCATCAGAGCTGCATGACTTTTGCAGCCGTCACTCACATATAACCCACTGAGTCTTCCACCACTAGTCAACAGTCACCACATAGGTCTGTTTGTTTGGCCAATGCTTTTCTTTCCTTTGGCTATCAGCAGTGGGACTAGGGAGTGGGAAGGAAGTGATAATGGACAGTCTGAATTTGGCTACCAGCAGGGATGAAGAGATGTGATAATGAGAGGTGTTAATGAGAGGCAGGATGATTAAACTGGCTGAGTAGATGGAGATTAACATATGCTTCGTTGCCCTCTGCCATCTGCTATGGACAGATTACTTAATATATTGAAAGCAATAGGATTTGCATTATCTCCTACAACAATGGCTTTTGGCAAATGGATCTTATCCATTCAAAATGAGCATCCAGCTTAAGTATGTCCAGTATAAGTGGGCTGCGCTGTATTGATAACAAATTCAGTTGGCTGAGGGGGCCATGGTGGCCATCTGTTTAGTAAGTATCTCAACTGAAGTAAGGAAAACAGTGCTAGATGCAAAAGCAAACTTCAGAAACTGTGGTGCCGTCTTAAATACAGTTCTAAGTAAAATAGAAGTCATTACCAATGCTGTGGAGGAAAGAGAAGAAATTAGAACAGGAACCAACAAACTAAAATTGAAAGAGAAAAGTAAATTATTACAGAAAAACACAGCAGACAAGCATCAGAAATGTATAACGGAACAAGCCAGACCAATTCAGATAGGCGGTGACATCTCAAGAGAGGCAGACTAAGACAATGAGAGGCAGGAAAAAAAATGGGGTCAGGTAAGATGTCACAAAGTTTTAGTAATTCATCTAATAGCTCATTTTTGCACAGTACATGGTGAAACTATAAATACCACAGTAATTGTGGACTCATAGTGGCTAACACCAAAGACAGTTAATACTGTAAATATAGTAGCCAGGCTAGCAGCACAAATCAATGATTGCAGCTGGATGGAACTGATGGTAAAGTTTGATATCATCCAGCTCCGAGAAACTTGGCAATGGAATATAGTACTATCCATAGAAGGTTATGACTACTGGCCATAGGAAACCCGGAAAACTAATAGATTTGATAGAGCAAAAGGAAGAATGGTAACAACGATCTCTACTTCCAGCTTTCATATTAGTGTAATGTTGAATATTGGTTTACCTTTTCTCTTGTGTGTTGCCATAGCATCAGTGAAGAAAATTGAATGTATATGTATTAATCTATACATTTTGCCTGTCTCCAGCAGTCTTGAAGAAGAAAATATGTTTTAAAGTTTGGAACAATTTATAATATGCCCTGAATCAGGGCATGAAGAGGTGTCACTAATTTCTATGGGGGATTTTAACACTAGGGTGGGAACAAAATGGAATTATACTCCAATGACTGGCAAACTGATGACTCATACAGTATATCATTGAGAAACTCAAAGTATAGAAGAGTTAATAATAGAGGTTTGAATCTTTGAAATACTTTAGCTCATAACTTTTTATCCGTTAATTTCTTTTCTCCCATAGGGCACTGGGCAGTCCACGTTCCTACTGCCCCTCCAGCCCCAACCCCTGCCACTGCTAGGCTTCTCCCTTACTTCACCCACAGTTTACCCTCCATGGCAGGGGGTTGCAATGATCTGCCTTAAGGATCCAGTTTCTGGGAGGCCAGCTACTGTGAGGGGAGAGCCCAAGGTTGGTCGGTCTTCATCTGACATGCCCAGTCCCTGAATTTCCTCCTTATTTTGATTGGCCATCTGGATGGAGCATGCAGGGTCAGCAATGGCTGAGCTGTGCGCTCTTCCACCCACAGCATGCCAGCCTGCACCTCTCCCTTCTTGCATAAGGGGTCCCAGCATTCTGACACTCAGCCTCTGCTAGGTGTCAGGGAAATGCCAACCATTGAGTACCCCCTCTCCAAAGAGAGAGAAGAGCTGTCCTCTGGATGCTTGAACCTATCCCTCCCTAGCTGGCCTCTGGCAGCCCGACTGCACCATGAACATGGGTTACCGGTGTGGCAGGAGGTAAGGCATGGATGCCTCAGCCCTCCATGCCACTGGGCCGGCTACTCATAGCTTTTTGAGACAAGTGGATGGTAGAACTCATGGAGACAGACAGAGTGAAACTACAGTCCCTTCAAGCAGTGGGGGTAGTCTCCTGGACCTGTGCATATTGGGCATCTTTTCACTCAACTGGATTGTGAGATTTGAAATAATCAATATATGTGAAAGTAATCACTTTCCAATAACTTAGTTAATTGACTTGGAAGGGAGAACTGCGGCTTGTTTCTGTCAAGAAATGTATCTGATGCTGACAATAATTGGGTTATTATTAGCAACCAGAAAAGGATTAAATGTGTTTCATTCTCAACAGACTTAATCTGTCTGATTTTGGGAAACATGAATTGGTCAGGATACTTCTCACATATGTCTAAAGATCCATTTGCTGACAGTCCAGTCAATAACCCCATCAGTTTTGAAATACACTGTATGTGTGTATAATAGATACCTAAGAAAGTTCTCCTTTGAAGCTAGAGTGCAGTCAAACAATATGAATACTAAACTTAAACAAGCATTTGTCAATGCCGAATGTTTGCTTGCTGTATTAGCATTGGAACTGCAGGAGTTAGACAGATGCAGTGTAGGAATGGCAGTGAAGTATTGAACTTCACACCAACCCCACCTCCAACCGGCAGAGATGGACAGGCTTTGGGATATGCGTTTGGGTTGTCACACATGACATTCATGCCATATCACCTCACCCTATCCTGCAGACACCGACAAGTGTTGAGGTGTGCCTTGGGGTGTTTAGCTTTATAGTCAGTCCACTCCATAAGGACCTAGGCTGAAATGGGTGCAATATAAGAGAATGGGGTGAACTCTGAGGCCAAAGAGTCCAAGGCACATCTCAATGCCTGTCACTAGCTGCAGGGTGGGGGGGTGGAACGGCATGGGCATTACAGTCGGCAATCCAAAGGAACACCCCTGATGCCTGTCAGTCTGTACAGGGTGGGACATTATGGTTAGAAACCCTAATGCGCAGGGTGTTTGTTGGTATCTGCACTAAAAATTTTCAACATGGCCTTTTTGTGACCCCCACCTCATGAAATCATTTGGGACCTCTTCTCATGAACAGTGGCACTGTGACTTTGTCGATGTGTCCTGAACTTTGAGTTCCCACAGCAACTGTACTATTGTGCGCCAGATTTACAAAAACACAGATTGGGCAGGATGTGAAGAATGACAGCTGCACCATTCATAGAGAGGTGTGAAGAGATGGCAATGTTGAAAATCAGTAGTGAAAATATTAAAAATGCTAGAACTTCTGAGCATACATGGAAACTGCGCAACGCATGCACGTAACAGTCATTTAGTGGAATTATTTCACCAGATTTTCAACATTGGCAATTTGTGACCTCTGCTCATGAACACTATCAGTATGATTTTCTTAATCTGTCTCGAACATTGATTTCCCACGGCAACTGCACTATTCTGTGCCAGATGTGTAAACGCATATTTTGGGTAGGATGTAAAAAATGACAGCTGTACTATTCATAAGGAGGTCTGAAAAAACACCAATGTTGGAAATCTCAAGTGAAAGTACTACAAATTTGTGAAGTTACGAGGGTGCGTGGAAACTGCACAATGCATGCTTGTAACACAGTTATTTTATGGATGTTTGTCACCAAATTTTCAACATAGGCATTTTAAGACCTCTGCTCATGAACAGAGTCACTGTGATTTTACATATGAACACACATACGAACCTATGAATCTGCCAGCAGAACAGACCAATCGGTCTATCTAAATCTGCCCAAGTGTGCAGCTAGCACCCTAGAGTGCAGCTGCCCCAGCCTCCTCCCCTTCAGCTCCTCCCCCACTTGTCCCAGCCCTTGCCCCCTGACTCTTCCACTTGCATTATCCCAATCCTTCTTAAAGCTATTGACTGTTCTACATGTTACCACCGCCTCTGGCAGTGCATTCCAACTAGACACCACCATCTCAGTGAAGTAGTGTCTCCTCATTTCCCTCTTGAAAAGTCCCCCTTCCAACCTTAGTTCGTGTCCCCTCATCTCTCTTCCACTCCTCAGTTTAAACACCTGCTCAGTGCTAGGTTTATTTACAACCCTCAGGTATTTAAACGCATTAATCATATCCCCCATCCCTCTTCTCCTTCAGTGTGTACATGTTCAGCTCCTTCAGCTGAACTTCATATTCCTTTCCTTCCATCCCCTCTAACATTTTTTGTTGCCCTCCTTTACACCCCCTCCAGTAACTTTATATCTCTCCTCAGGTATGGCCTCCAGTATTGCACACAGTACTCCAGATGCGGTCTGATCAATGATCTGTAGAGAAATAGGCAGAGCCCTGAGTTTTCCGCGATTCCGCGGGTGCGGCAAACCATAGAAATATCCACGGAATTTGCCGTCACACGTGGAATTCGCGGCCTCCCGCAGAACAAACGTGCCCCCTCTCACATGTTAGTATGCCACGCTGGGAGCCCACCCCAGCATGGCAAAAGCTTCATTTGCCAATGGGGTGCCCAGTCCCCGTCAGTTTCCTGCCCCAAAAGTTTCAATGCCGCTGAGGCCACCCCAGGCGTGGCAAAAAAGCTTCCTTGCCAACAGGGTGCCCAATCCCTGTCGGCTTCACCGCCGTCCCCCAAGCTGCCTGGTGCCATGCTGGGAGCCCACCCCAGCATGGCAAAAGTCCCTCCTTGTGTGGGAATCCAAATAAAAGAAAATTACCTGAAACAAAAACCTTCCATCGCTGCTTCTTTTGCCCCTCCCCAACCCGCACCACCCTCTGCGCACCCACCTCCCCACACCCCACCTCACCCCACCTCAACCCATACTTACCTCCAGAACCCAGCGCGATGATCTTCTGTGGACTGGGAACACGTCTGCACTCTTCAAAGTCGACCGCGAACTGAAGAAATGCCGGTAAGCTGTATAATGGACTAAATGGATTTTGTCAACTTTAGTGCAGATCTCAGCCATTTCTGGGAATTTTTTCACCAAATTTTCAACATGGGATTTTTGGGGCCCCACCTCATGAACTGTGACACTGTTATTTTGTTAATCGGTCCCGAAAGGGGGTTTCGCAGTGACTGCGCGGAACCACCTTACGAGAATGATTAATGAAGTAACAGTGTCACGGTCATGAACTCTAAAAACCCTATGTTGGTAGCAATATTCCCAAAATGACTGTTTTACAGTGAGCATTGCACAGTTCCTATGCACTCGTAACTTTGAGCATTTTTAATATTTTCACTCCAGATTTTCAGTATTGCCATTTTACCACACCTCCTTATGAACAGTATAACTGTCATTTTTCACATCTCACCCGAAATGTGTTTTCGCACATGTAGCGCACAATGGCACAGTCAGTGTGTGAAATCAATGTTCTGGACAGATTAATAAAATCACAGTGATACTGTTCATGAGCAGAGGTCTTAAACTGGCTATGTTGGAAATTTGGTGACAAACGCCTATAAAATGACTGTGTTACGAGAGTGCATTGTGTCAGATATGGCAAAAAAAACAAAAAAAAGAAAAAAAATTAAGGGTAAAAATGTGCTGCAGAATTGCCGAAGAAATAGGTGTTGAGTGCCGCAGAAGTTCTGCAGCAAATGAGAACCCTGCCGCAGAACTTTGCTCTGATGTGCCGCAGAAAAATCGGGGTCCTGGAAATAGGATTACATCCCTGTATCTGGATGAGAACCCCGTTGCAATGCACCCCAGCATCCTGTTTGCCGTCGCTGCTGCTCTCCTACACTGGGCTGAGTTGTTCATGCTCCCAGTTACCAACACCCCTAGGTCTTTCCCCACCTCTGTGATCCCTAACCTCACCCCCCCAACCCATAGTCCTTCTTCTGGTTCTTAGGCCCGAAGTGCATCACCTTACACTTGTTTGCACTGAATCCTAGCTGCCACTCCACCGACCATGGATCTAGTTTGGTTAGGTCCTCCTGCAGTTTTTCCCCTCCCTCCTCGTTGTCCACCACTGCCCCAATTTGGTATCATCTGCAAACAGACTAACCCTGCTCCCCACTCCATGTGCTATTTCAGAGATAAAGAGCCCAAATAGCAACGGGTCCATTATGGACCCCTGCAACACCCTGCTTGTCACTGCTCTAGATGCCGAGAGCTCCCCCACCACCACCACCCTCTGCACCCTCCCCTGTAACTAGGTGTCTATCCATTTAGTCAGCTTTCTTCCCAACCCCACTACCATCACCTTCCCCCCAGTCTCCCATGAGGCACTGTATTGAAGGCCTTACTTAAGTCCAAGTACAGGACATGTACCGCATGTCCCCTGTCCAATTACCTTGTCATGCAGTCATAATACTCTATAAGGCTGGTCAAACAAGTCCTCTCTGAGATGAACCTGTGTTGCCGCCCATCTTGGAGGTCATTACTCTCTAGGATTGCCACCAGCCTCTGCTTCAGTATCGCCTCCATAAGCTTACCCACTACGGACATGAGACTTACTGGCTGATAATTTCCTGGCTTCTCCCTAGGCCCACTCTTGTGTATGGGCACCACATGGATCACCCTCCAGTCCTGGGGCACACACACTCTGTTTCCAAGGAGGTGTTGAACAGATCTGCCAGTGGCTAAGCCAACAGCTCCACCATCTCCCTCAGCACCCTGGGGTGGATGCAATCAGGACCTGGTGCCTTGTCCACCCTTACTGCCCTCAGTCCCTCCAGCACCTTAGTCCTTGTGATCACTTTGTTCATCACCTCCTCCCCCTTTCCCCACCCTCCCAGCCCATGCTGGTAATGGACCATCCCTCTCCTTAGTGAAAATGGAGCAGAAGTACTCATTTACAATTTCTTCTTGCTCCTCCCCCTTTTCCACCCAATCCGTGCCCTGTTTTATCCTCACAATATGTTCCTTGCATGCCCTCTTTTCCCTGACATACCTTAAAAAGTCCTTTTCCCCCCTCTCTTTATGCCCCATGCTAACCTTAATTCCCTGGAGGCCTTAGCTTTTTTTACCATCCTGGCCACCTCCCTTGACCAACTCCCATAAGCCTCCTTATCCTCTCCCTTCCCTGTTCTCCTGTGCTTCCAGTATACAGCCCTCTATGTCCTCACCCCTTACAGCACTTCCTTGTTCAGCCAGTGTGGTTTCTTGGCTCTGCTCTTCTTACTCCTGGCCCTGGTGCAGGCTACTGTGGCCTCTGTTAGCCCAGTCTTTATGACTACCTACTTTTGTTATGCATCCATCCCTGGCCTTATATCCTGAAGTCTCCCTCACAGTATTGCTCCCATCCTTCCAAAGTCCACCCTACTAAAGTCCACCACCTTAGTGCCTGTGCCTCTTCTCTCCCTGCCCAGTGCCAGAATGAGCCACACTGTTTGTGGTCGCTACCTGCTAGTGGGTCCTCCACCCTTAAATCCCTCACTGCCTCCCCATTTGCCTGTACTAGGTTCAGAGTGCTACCAAGCCTTGTAGATCCATTTACCAATTGCATCAGAAGGCCATCCTGGAATGCATCAATGAGCACCTGCTCCCTGGTATTGCTAGTGGGCGGGGTGCTCTAGTCAACCCCTGGTAGGTTAAAATCCCCCACTGTCACCACACTCTCCCTTCTACAGATCCTCCTTATCTGCTCTGCCAACTCCCCAACCAGTTCCCTGGATTGGGATGGTGGTCTGTACAACAATCCCAGCCTCAGCTTTCTGCCCTTGGAGTCCAGGAGTTGCACCCGAAGCACCTCTGCCCTCTCCTCTTCTCCCTTGTCCGTTATGCATTTGATCCCCTCCCTTACATAGAGTGCAACCTCCCCCTTCCAACCCCCCGGTCTCTGCTGCATATCCTGTATCCCGGGATTGCCAATTCCCAATCATGGTACTCTGTGGCCCAAGTCTCTGTCACTGCAGCAGTGTCCATCTTCCCCTCTGAAAAGAGCACCTGAAGCTCTGCAGTTTTGTTCCCTAGCCGTCTTACATTGAAAGAAACCACCTTCCACCAATACCCCTCCTTCTCCTCACTCTTCTCCTTGGCCTGTGTCCCTCCTCCCAGTAGTCCGCATCCTTTCTCCTCGTTATTCTTATCGGGTGGTGGTGCCTTCTGTATTACACTCAGACCACTATGCACGACCCCTCCCACAGTTACTACGCCTCTGCCTTTACCTATATCTGGGGGGGGGGGTGAGCTCATTAGGCTCCCATGTCCGGACCTTTCTACCAACCTCAGTCTAGAGATATACCCCTCTAATCCTGCCTTTAATTCTCCCGTCCCCTTCCTGCTCAAGTGTAGCCTGTCTGTTGTGTACAAGTTACTATTTCCCCAGACCCTACCCCAGTTAGTCACTAACCCTTAATTTTTGGTGTGGCACCAATCCTTCAGCCACTCGTTGAACTCCTCAATCCTACCCTTCCTCCCCATGCTTGCACATGGTACCAGGAGTACCTCCGAGAATGCCACCGACTCCCTCGTGCTCTCACACTGTCTGCTCAACTCCTAGAACCTCCCCCTCACTACTTCCACAGTCTCCCCCGCCAGGTCGTTTGTACCCACATGCAACAGTAAATAAGGTTTCTTCTTCCCCCTCACTGCACATTTGAGCAGTGCTTGCCCCTCCTGCAGTCAACCCAGAGATAGCTTCAACTCAAATACAGCTGTGCCTTCCCCCCCTTCTACCCCATCTCACCCCCTTTCAGTAGAGAATCCCCCTGGACAAGTACCCTCCTGTCCATTACCCCCTTTCCTTTCTAATGCCTCTTCCACCACCCCAGTATTCATTTTTCCCTGACCCTTACCCCTGCCAGCTGCACCCTCTGTGACTTCTGTATCTGCATTCCCTACTTCTGCCTCACCCCTTTTCTGTACCTTATTCCTCTCATACCCCTTGAACCCCTTCCAAGACTGATTACTTCCTACTGGGCTTCCCATGTTGACCTCCCCTTTTCCCCTTCTAATTTCCAAGCACTCTCCTATCACCATTGTTGTTGATTTAGAGCCCCCATTCCCTTCACCCCGATAGTGATGCCCCTCCCATCCTTCCCCTTCCCAAAGCTTTCTCTCCTCCAGTCTCCTCACCTCCTTCCTTACTAGCCCCCCTTCTACCCTTTTGCCATCGCTATCTCTTCCCTTACCTCTTGCCATCCCTCTCATGCCCTGCTTGTCCTCCCCCTCTTAGTCTGTTGCTGCCCCCTCCCATAACAGAGGTTCAAATCTATTCCTAGTCATACCCTCCTACATCTCTTCCCCTATGGTTCCCCCTCCTACTTGTTCTCCTCCAGTGCCCCTGGTCCCACCCGGTCCCTCCTACCATGAGCCATCTGCTCTCTCCCTAGTACTCTAATGGTCTCTTCCTCCCCCATCAGGGCCCCCTCTCACCTCGGCACCCCTCCTTCTCCTCTCTTTTCTGCTAGTGTCTCTGATACTGGGATCAGTTTCAATCCCTAGTTGTTCTTCCCTCATCTCCCCCTTGCCATCCCCTATTCCCCCCTCAGCCAGGATGCCTACCATACTCATCTGCCCTGCCACTTAGACTCCTTCCTAACCTCCACAGTTCCTCCCTCAAACTAGCCAATTGTCTACAGAGCATACATTCCCCCCCCAATTATCCAAGCCCGGTCCAGGATCATGGCGGACCCACACCTTGTACACCCCACCACCACCACCACTACCACCCTTCCAAAGATGCCCATCTTATTGACACACAGCACCTGCCTCATTTTGGCCCCATCTTATGTTACAGGCTCTTACTCCCAGTTTCTGTACCCTACTACAACTATTAGGGATCTATTAACTCAAATTCCCGTTTCCCCCCACACTAGTACCCCTACTGCTCCCTTGCAGACTGGGATAATTCAGTCTTAAATCTCATCTGTTAGATACTGTATCACTGTAGCAATCCTAAAGCCTTCTTGTCCATTTTTAACCCCTCAGCTACCATGCTTTTTGTTCTTAGCCCTCATAGTTTCACTGTGCCCAGTTAGAAATCGTAGTGCACTCCAAGTATTACTCAACTCATAGAAATAAACAGAACAAATAAATATGTATTATTACAGCAATGCTAACAGTATAGCTCAGTACTTAGCTCAGTGAGAGAAATAAACATAACAACTAAATCTGTATTATTACAGCAACTGTAAAAGTATTCAGTCATTGCTTTGTCTCCACCCCAGAGACCCTGCTGTAATATAGGACCACACAGGACCCTGGGCAGGTGGGTGGGCAACTCTAAAGTCCTGACAGAGCTCTGTTGAGCTCGCGCACTCCCCCCTCTCTCACTCGCCTGTTCTGTTTCTCCCGGCACTGCAGGCTTCCCTTTTATATTGGGCTCCTGCCATTGTTGGTGCCTTTTTCTGCCCACAAAGAAATCCGCAGCAGTCCCGACAGAGCTCCGTTGAGCTTGCTCACTCCACCTCTCTCACTCACTCATTCTGTTTCTTCCAGTGCTGCAGGCTACCCTTTTGTACTGGGCTAGTGCCTGTGTTGGTGCCTTTTTCTGCCCACAAAGAAATCCACACCAGTCCCGAAAGAGTTCCAGTGAGCTTGCTCACTCCCCTTCTCTCACCCGCTCATTCTGTTTCTCCCAGCACTGCAGGCTGCCCTTTTGTACTGGGCTCCTGCCTGTGTTGGTGCCTCTTTCTGCTCACAAAGAAATCCATAGCAGTTCCGACAGAGCTCCATTGAGCTCGCTCACTCCCCCTCTCTCACTCGTTCATTCTGTTTTTCATGGTGCTGCAGACTGCCCTTTTGTACTGGGCTCCTGCTTGCATTGGTGCCTTTTTCTGCCCACAAAGAAACCTGCAGTAGTCCTGACAGAGCTCCGTTGAGCTCGCTCACTCCCCATCTCTCACTCACTTGTTTGTTAACCTGTCCCAAACACTGATTTCACACATTTTGGCCAGGATGTGTAAAATGTCAGCTGTACTGTTGATAAGGAGGTGTGGAAAAATGGCAATGTTGAAAATCTGGAGTGAAAATATTACAAATTCACGAAGTTTCAAGCATGGAAACTGCACAACGCACGCTCGTAAAACAGTCATTTTTTTTCACCAAATTTGCAACATAGGCTTTTTTGAGAGCTCACCTCATAAACAGTGGCACTATAATTTCATTAATCAGTTCCAAAATGTGATTCCATGCAGTGATGGCAAAATCACCTTTCGGAACAGAATAACGCCATGACAGTGACTGAATTCATAAGGAGGGTCCCAATAAACCCATGTTGAAAATATGGTGCCAAAATTCCCCAAAACACCTGAGAGATGCATCAAAGTTGGAAAAAAAAAACATATTCATGCCATTATACAGCTTACTGGCATTTCTTCAGTTCGAGGTCAGCTTTGAAGAGTGCAGACGTGTTCCCAGTCCACCGAAGATTGTCACGCTGGGCTCTGGAGGAAAGTATGGGGTGAGGGTGGGTGTGGGGAGGCAGGGTGCACAGAGGGTTGATGCAGGTTGGGGGAGGGTCAGGAGAGGCCGCGAAGGACCATTTTCTTGTTTTACAGATAAAAAAAAAAGACAATGCAGGTTGGTTTTCTTCTTTTGCAGGTGTTGTTTGGTACACTGGGGTGGGCTCCAAGTGCACCACCTGCATTTGTGGGGAGGGGGACTGAAGCTGATGGGGATTGGGCCCCCCATTGACACAGAAATGGGTGGGGGTGCATGATGCTGAGGGGAACTGGGCACACCTCGGCATACAGCAGAAACTGAGGGTGTGTGAACATTATGCCGACAGGGAGTGGGCTCCTCCATCAGCAAATTCAACTGGGAAAGGGGTGGACTGAAGCCCACAGATATTGAGCCCCCCATTTGGCAAAGAAAGACTGTTGGGGGTGCATGATGCTGAAGGGGATTGGGCACCACCTTGGCACACAACAGAAACTTGGGGGTGAGGACATTGTGCCGACTGGCACTGGACTCCACGTCAGCAAATGAAGGGGGTTGGGGGCATGCCGACAGTGGTATTGGGCATCCCTGTCGGCTCTGGGGCAGCTGCATAGAGCCGCCATGTTACTGGTACTGTTATGCCAAGTGAGATACTGCCCTGCAATGATGGGTCGCTCCCTCATTGCAGCAAAATTGCTGATGCTGCAATGACGAGGCGTCCCCTCATTGTAGTGGCCAAATCGTTTCAAGTTGGTGGCACTTCTTCAGAACTGGTGTCATCAGGACACTGGGCCTACATTGGGTGCACACCACGAGCCCACAAATGTAGTGCTGGCATTGGCCACCACACTAACGCCCCTCCACAACCCGCTTCTCTCCTATGCTGCCACATAATGTTTCTTGCGAATGTGCACAAGCAAACATAAAAATGGTGTGATGCAGAGTGCAGAAAACTGAAAGCGGATGTATACACACTTGGAAAACTAGTGAAAAATTCACTTAAAGCAGGTCCCAGGATGGCACTTAGAAATATTAAGAAAGAATATGCTAAATAAATTATGTTAAAGAACAGAGCACATGAAGAACTGTGGCAGTGTTTGCAGATGGAAATTCATTGCAAAGGTAGTAAAAGTTTTTGGGACTTGGTGGCATTTGGTTCCAATAATAAAGAACATGGCACTGATAATAAACAGCTCAATACAATTTCTGTTATAAATAAACATGTCAAGAATTTTTTTCAGCAAATATAGTGAGTTTACTGTTCTGTGTAATGTTGATAGTGTAACAACACCCACTGATTATGTACCTCTAATTTTTGGGTAGTCTGAAGTATATGGTGCTATCATTTCTCAAAAATGTAATGAGGCCCCAGGTCTGGATGATCTGACCACGGAACTGTTTCCTGCCCACCATAAATGGTGGACAAGAATGTTAACTATCCTCTTTAATGAAATAAATACAAACTTAAAAATGCCAAAAGATTCAGGGAAGAGTCTGATAGTGCCATTTCACAAGAAAGGTAGTGTTGCGGACCCAAATAATTATCACCCCAGTTCTTGGCTATGTATTGGGTTGAAAATCTACACACAAATTTTGTTCACACATCTGAACCTATGGGTCAAATAATATCAATTAATTTCACACTTACAAGCTACTTTTTGGGAGGGCTTCAGCACTTTAGATAATATATTTGCACTAGATTACCTGGTGGAAATGTACACTGTGCACAAAGAAGGCTTGCAATATGATACGATCCTTGACTTAAGTGTTGTTCTTGATAACATAAATAGGGTACACTATGCAAACCTTAAAGGAGTTAGGAAATTATTTTTACATAGTTCATTGCCTTTCCATCTTCCTTTCCATGCCAGTTATGTATTCTGATATGCTTTGAGGATTTTTTGATAAATAAATAATTTAGCTTTGGGGTGTCCTCAAATCTACAGAGAGTTCCACTCTCCTCACCAGCTACTGCTCTTTGTTTTCCTATTTCTTAGACATTCTATGACATTGGTAACTCCCATTCCATGCTATTCATCTGAATGACCTGGAATGAGAGTTTGTGATGTCATGGAATGTTCAGGCAGCATGAAAAGAGAGATTAGCAACTGCTGAGGAGAGAGGGATTCATGGCAGTTAAAAAGGCAACATAATTAGATTATTAATTTAACAAAAAAGGTCAAAAACATATCAGAATACTGGGTGGCCAATAGAAGAACAACTGGAGAGCATCTAGAGGTATAAAAACTGTTTCCTATCACTTTTAAAGGGGTATGGCATTAACAGTAATATACTAAAACTAATACAGTTGGTTAATGTTAATGAAGTAGGAATAACTAAAGGTAGTAGAGTTTAAGACCCAATCAATATTAAAAAAAGTTGTCAAAAAGGAAAGCTTACTTGCACTGTTGCTGTTCAGTTTGTACATAGAAAGTTTAAACTCAGCACTGAATTCGATTGACACTTCCCTCAAGGATTATGGAGAAAGAAATTAGTTTTAAAATATACAGACAATCTGATGTTATATTCACTGATGCCACTGGGATTGAAAAGGGCAATCTGTAAAGCAATGATGCATCTAAACAAGTTGAGGCTTCACCTGAATCACGAAAAGCCACAAATGATGTGCTTTGGCAGGAAAAAAATAATCTGCCTTAACAGTGAGGTCCCTATTGGCATGGTCCATTGCTATAAGTACCAGGAGCTACATGTTAATTTGGCCTCGTCTTAAAAGCATCCCATCATGACTGTTATAAAGCAGGGTAAATAGGCCTCAAGAGGCATCCTTAGATTCTATAAGATTTTTGAGGAGAACTCTGTGGTCGCTACTCAACAAATACTTGATGCAAAGATTAATAGTCTCATTCTGTGGAGGAGAAATATGGGCATTCAGCAAGTCAGTTCCAAGACTAACCTGTTATTCTACTGCAACTGGGACTTAGATTGCAAAAGAGTCAGAACTTGTCCATTTTTTCAACCTCCACGGGATGATGGAAGCTGTTGAGACAAAAATCAGACAGTGAGGAATGTTCGAGTCCATGGGGTTATTGCTGACAACAGGGATTAGTCCATTACACTGAAACATACCTCACATTGTAATCATAAATGTCATTGTAATGCTATGTGCTCTGCTAATGTACTCACTCTTTATGCTCTCAATAAAATCTAGGTTCCAAAAAAAAAAAAAAGATTTACCTACAGTACAGCGATACTTAAATGAGAACTGAATTTAAAGTCCATTACCCTACTGGAACAAATACAAGCTGTTAAATTCATTCGGGGAAAGATTAATGTCTTTGGGGCAAGACAAAGCATTATTCAAATGTTGGATTGAAAGTAGGAAAAATTGGAGGGATTCCTTATGATTCCAAAAACTGAACAAGTTATTGATAAAGACAGAATTACCAGGAATTTGGGATAACTATATTATTGAGAATGTGACTACTTCTGTGCTAATGGCCATTCAAAGGCTTACAGATATTTTCTAACAGGAATTTGGAAAATAAGCCAATATTGCAAATACACAGGTTTATTAACATTTTAAAATTATGGGGACTAAAGAAAAATGTTGATCTTCTGTGAAAAGGAAACTACAGAAATCCTTACTGTAGATTCCACATTGGTTTTATCATGGGGGAGTTTTCACCTAGAAGAACTAAAACCTGGAGCAAAGCGATATTCTGTAAGTGCGACCAGTTTGCCAAAAAAAACTGTAAGTCATCTCATTTTTGATTATGCCTTTTAAATCATTTAAGGGGGAAAATGGCTGATCCCAATCTGGAAAAAAAAAAACATAGCCACTATGAATATCAGAGAAAAACAACTAAACATGCTAAAATGTATGCTACAGTATTCTGTGAAACAAAATGCCACATTTTTGCCACTATGAGTTTTGCACATTATGCATTATCTGTAATATGAATACAAGCCTGGTGAGCTTAAATGAAACTGTAGTCTAAAATGATGTGTTGGTTATTTTCTGTATAAAACAAAGTCATTTGATTTTGATTCTGTGCACCTTATGGGGCTGGGGGGGAATTTTTTTAACCAGGAAAGGCACACTAAGCCAAAGCTTGTTTCCAGGTGTGACCAGAGAGCACAGGGAAATTAAGTGACTTGCTCAGGGTCACACAGTATGCACGTGGGGGCTTTGGGATTCAAACACAGGTCTCCAGGATTGCAGTTCAATGCTCTTATTCACTACGCTATACTACCTCCTGACTCAGAGTTGACTAATTTAGTAGCTGGGGGTGTGAGGGGCAGAGCCCCCAACATTCTAGGTTCAAAGGAAGTCCCCTAAAGAAAACACAGTCTGAAGGGACTCCCTTTATGCTGATCACAAATGCAGTCATCATAAAGGAGACACTGTAACATCAGTTGAATTGTCGGCCAACTGTCACAGATCCATTGTAAACCATACCCTCAACAGGACCAAATCTGGAAAATGTACAGCATTTTGAATACGGCTTTCTGGCTCACTACTGCCTTTATGGAGCACATGTTTAGATCTTTCAGAAATGCATACCCAACTTTGGGGACCTCTGTTGTAACAAAAGCTGCATTAACCTCAGCCCCAGAAAACTTCACTCTGCTCCAAAAATTATCACACTTACCATTGCTGGAGCACAGTAGAGATCTGCTAGCAACATAGTTTGATGTAAAATGTCTTTCATTTAAAATAGCGTGTCTGGATCTCCAGTACTCTATGACAAAAGAATATGCAGCTGCTTGATGTATGTCAACCTGCTGAACATGTAGGACTGCTATTCCCTGAGAAAAGAAGGGGGATCAAATAGGCATCTATAATATTGAGAAGCACACGTGCTTCTTTCGACATACTGTATGTAAGCCACCTGGCAATCAAACCAACACAGAAATACTAACTATGCTTCCAGACTAGGACAACCTAGACTTTGCCACCAAACAAAATAAGCAGTTGTCAATGCCAAACACATTTGCTTGCATTCTCTTGCAAATTAGAATGTCAGTATTTTGAGGCTGCACTATGCACTGGACTGACATAGCCCCATACTGAAAATGGGTCACAAGAGCCCAATAGAAATAAACCATGCCAAAAGGGATAGCACCAGGTCTTCTGGGGCTATATTAAGGCCTAACATGCTAATAAGCCCACTGGGCATGCAAGGCAGTATAGGCCGGCCATTTGCATGTCCATTATGGGCTTATTGGCATGTGCGCCAGCTCCCCCCCCATACGTTTGAGCATCTGTCCTTGAGCTGTCTTAAATATTGCTTCTGGTGTAATGGTGCTCTCACCCCTACTTGCCTGCCCTGTAGCTGTCTTGAATATTTCTGGTGGTCAAGTGCCCTCCCATCCCCCCATCATTGTTATGAAGCAGTATAGCGCAGTGGTTTAAGGCTCTGAGCTGCAAATCTGGTGACATCCAGCAGACCAGACCAGGGTTTGAATCCCACAGCCACCACTTGCATACTGTGTGACCCTGAGCAAGTCACTTAACTTCCTTGTGCTCCCAGGTCGCACCTGGAAACAAGCTTTGGATTGGTGTGCCTTTCCTGGTTAAACAATGTTCCCTTCCCTTCCCTCCATTGTCCCTACTGTAGCTGTTTTGCATATTCCTAGTGGTGTGGTGGTTCTCCCTCAGTGGTTCTCCCTCTCTGTGTAAGGGCACCTGACTCTCTCCAGACCTGCCCACTCATGACCCACCTATTTACACTCACTCCTGGACCCAGTCACCTAAGTTAGACTATGGCAATAATGATGGGAACTGGCACAGCCCACCGCTTACCATATTGGCTGTCTGCTGTCTGTCAGTGACCAGTGGTGAGAACCTGCAGAAAAGCCATCTGAGTATCATTGAGTGATTGTGAGTATTATAGAAGCAGCTGTTTCCTCAATACTCAGGATTGCTCACTGACAATCAGACAGTAGATAGGCAAGGTGGTGAGCAGAGAGCTGTGCCAGTCACCGTTAGTATTGCCATAGCTCAGCTTGGGTCATGGGGGAGGGGTGTGTGGGGAGGAGAGTCCTGAGCATGCAGGTCAGATGCCCTTACAGGGAGAGCTATTAGATCACCATGACTATTCTGTACAGCTACAGAATGGGCAATCAGGGGGTGGAGGGAGCAGTATACCACCAGACTTCAACACTGATTACATGATGGGCAATCAGGGGAAGGGAGGACAATTAGTACACCAGGAATATGAAAGACAGTTTTAGTATGGCAATGAGCGGGGAGGCACTCCTGCATGGGGAAAAGGGCAGGGTTTCAGCAGTATTAAACTGCACCTGTGAGGCATCCCAGAAATATTTAGGGGACTTCTTGTCAAAGTAGTTTAGGGAATGGAGTGTCTGCAGCATCAGACTATTACAGGCTGAACAACTGGGAGGGTTTAACTTCAGCATAAGTGTGGAGGCTCATTGTTGACTGTGGAAGCTGGATTATTTTTCAGGGATCTCTTTGAACTTTTAGAACTGTGAAGTAAATGGTGACATTTGTGTTCTCAGAAAAAAAAACAAGAAAACAAATTGATCTGAAATGCAGTGGCTCCACCTGATCCTTTGTTTCTACCCCACCTTCCTCCAACACGAAAGAGAGCCAGGAATCACCCTGACTGCATCTCAAGCACAGGTCACTGTATTTAAGCACAGCACACAGTTTACTGTTTCATTCCTAATTGGAAAGTCATCTTATCTCAGGGTCAGTTCTCTAACAAATATTGGTTTCAGTTAAGGCTGTTTTAATTTTTATACAATTTTCCCTCTATTCTGTTTCCAGACCTGGGGAGAAGATGTCCTTCCATCTGCATCCGTAGCCCTAACTGTTTCTTCAGGAGCCCAGGACACCCATTCCCCATCTTCGGCTTGACCCTCAAACTCAGTTGTGCTCAAATGCCACAGCTACTTAAACCCAAATCATACTGTTTAACTGAAAGGCTCTTTCCTTAATTAATCATTTATAATAGTAATAGATGTGTGTGATATTCTCTCTTTTTTTATCATAGAATAATTTTCATTTTAAGTTGGTAGTATGACACTAAACACAATCATACAATCTTAAACAGCATAACACCTTAGATCCAATATACCAAAATAAATTCTCCTAACTTACAGGATATGGTTTAAGCACCATAATACATTGACAGCAGTCAGGTTCAGTTAAAATAACTTATATTTACTTATACCTACTTAAACTTTTAATACTAAAGGATAACATCATTTACCTCTTACTGCAGGACACTCTTATAAGAAAACAAAAAAAACAGGATAACAAATTCCATATTAACCAATCCCTGCATACATAAAGGGTTAGTTTCTCAGACTGGCCATATAGCACCTGTATTATGACTAAAATGAGAGTGTAAAGAGAAAAAAGATAGAAGGATATGAGAAAACAGCTAGGTAAGTCCCAATCTTTCGAGATTGTCTCGTACTTAAATAGCATGAATCTGTGGGGGCATTAGTATGCTCTGTGTATCTGCATATAGGGATTGCTAGGAGGAGGAAGTGGGACTCGACACAGAGAGGAGTTGAGGTATGCTTCCCACTTACGCCAGTACAATGGAAGTTGTCCTCTGCTGACGTAAGTAAGTCGATCGAAAGTGGCCAACTTAGCCAAGGCAGAGTGCCATGTGGAGATGGCTGGTGGGGCAGGTTGCCTCCAAGTTTGAAGTACTAGACGTTTGGCTTCCATAAGTGCTGCAAGAATCCATTTTTTATGGTGCATGTCAAGTTGGCCAAGGGGGGGTGGTGTCTCCCAAAAGAAGCATGGGGTCAGAGAGGTCAATGGGGTATCCCAGCACTCCGGAGCAGTCCATTTCTACCGCTGCCCAAAAAGGAGCTAAATTAGGACACTGCCACAGAAGATGACATATATCAGCTGGACTATATCGGCACCTCCAACATTCTGCATGAGATATAACACCCCACTTATGAAGGTACCTTTGAGGAGCGATACCACCGAAGGAGTATTTTGAGTTGGATTTGCTGACTCCTAACATCCTTGTATAATGAGTGCACCTGCTGTAAGCAGTGGGACCATGTTTCTGGAGTGATATGCTGCTCCAGCTCTAGGCTCCAAGCAGCTCTGCATGATTCCGTGTGGTCAGGTTGTGCCTCCCACAACGTACTACAAAACTTGCCGGCCAGACCTCAATATGAGGGTTTGGAATGCAATGTAGACAGCCAATGCCATTTGGAATCTGATAGGTGAGACCAGCTGAGGGAATGCACTGCACTCCATAGCTGTAAGTATTTCCAGAAATCACTGGATTGAAGATTATATCGCACTTGAAGTTGTCCAAAGGACATTAAAGTGGTGGAGTTGGGAATAAACAGATCTTGTACTGTTCTAATTCCTTTCTTGTCCCATGACGGCCAATTGAAGGGCCGAGAGTCCATACTTAATAGCTGATTTTGCCACAGATTCAGGTACCGAAATGGCAGGGAGCATTTCCTCTTAGTGGTTTTGGCTGCAGTTATGAGCCGGAGCCATGCTTTCCTGGTTTTGGCCATACTTGATGTAAGTTTGTGAGGAGATAGGGGGACATTCGTAAATAGTAAGCTGAGTGGTGTCCCACCCAATATTTGATCTTCCAACTGAGTTCGTAGAGCAGGTGGAGATGTGGAGGGAACAAACCATCTAGTGGCCTGTGCCGATAGGAAGGATCAATGGTAGCCTTGTAACCAGGGGAGTCCAAGGCCTCCTCTGGACCAGTGAGCCTGCATTTTATGGGTACTCCATCATGGCTTCTTACCTTCCTAAAGGTACTGCGCAATTATTCTGTCTAGGGAGTGAAAAATCTTATCTGATAAAGCAATGGGTAGGTTGTTAAGGAGATATGTCACTCTGGGCAGGAGGAACATTCGGATCACTGCTACCTTACCAGGAAGAGAGAGATTAAGTCTGCGCCAGTGAGATACAGTAGCAGCCACAGTCACTGCCAGCTGTTTCCTGAAATTTCTGTGATATTTCCAGAAATATCTCATGCTTTCTCCATTTCCACAGTAGGGGCAGCAGAGAGAAACTCTTTAGAAATTTCATGAAATATCTGGAAATAGCTGGCAATGTCTGTGGCTACTACTGTACCTCAACTGCAAGTTGGGCTGTAAGGGGAGAGATGTTTCTGGATTCAATCTGCTTCCAATCATAAGGTATAAAAATACCCAAGTATGATAAACCATTGGAGGCCCAAGCCAGCCCTGTGTCCTGCAAGCAATCCTTGGTACATGCTGCATTAAGAGGAGTGAGATTGGTCTTTTTTTGATTAATTTGCAACCCAGAGAGTTGAGCAAAGGTTTGCAGAGTCCGCAACACTGCAGGTATAGATTCCTGGGGGTGTGATATCGTAAGGAGTAGATCATCCGCGTACGAAGCTGTCAGGTATGAGTAGTTGCCCACTTGTATACCTTTAATCACCATAGTGGCCTGTAGTTTCCATGTGAGGGGATCTAGAGCAACCAGGAACAGCAAGGGAGAAAGCGGGCACCCTTGTATTGTGCCTCGCTGTAGCTGAAAATGGGAGGAAATGTCCTTATTTGTTAAAATTCTAGCCATGGGATCACTGTACAGTACTTGAACCCATTGCCTAAAGTATGGGCCAAATCCATAAAGTCGGAGTACCTCATGCAGATAGGGCCACTCGACAGAGTCGAAGGCTTTAGAAAAGTCCACTGCCATAGCGGCCATGGGCGTAGGAGAGTGCCTAGCAAGCCATTTAAGGTTGAGAACCAATCTTATGTTGTCAGCCGTGGCTCTGCCCTTGGTAAACCAAACTTGAGAAGGATGTACTATGGATGGTATTAAATCCATCATACCAGTGGTGAGCATCTTGGCTGCTAATTAGTGTCCACCGAAATAAGTGAGATCGGACAGAAATTAGCACAGTTCAGCATGTCATCTGCCTTTTTTGGTAGTAGAGTGAGCAGAGCTTCTCTCATGGTGGGTGGGAGGGATCCATGTTTGTGAGCCTCTTGGAGGATTAACAAGAGAGGGGCAGTAATCTCAGAGCTCATCAGCTGGTATAAATCCACGGTCATGCCATCTGGCCCTGGGGATTTGCCTTTTGCCAGCTGGAACAAAGCCACACGTAATTCTGCCTCGGAGAAGGGTTTATCAAGCTCTTCTTTTACTGACTCCGACAGTTGCAGGATATTAGACGAGGCACAAAACTCCCTCAATTGTTGATCTAGTTGGCTGTGATCTGCTGATGCATGTGACTGGTACAGTTGCTCATAGAACTGTCGTATACATTCATTGATCTGTTTAGGGTTAGTGACTGTATCACCCCTAGGAGATGTCAGGGCATGGATGCAAGAAGCAGCTTGCTGCTTTTTTAAGTGAAAAGCCAAGAGCTCC
Organism: Neoceratodus forsteri; assembly: GCA_016271365.2. Lineage (NCBI taxonomy): Eukaryota > Metazoa > Chordata > Ceratodontiformes > Ceratodontidae > Neoceratodus > Neoceratodus forsteri. The sequence goes on from JADMNL010000033.1 coordinate 113,092,839, forward strand.
CCCCCCCCTTTGTCTCCTCCCTCCCAGTATGTGTGTTTGCTTCTCATTAGTAGCCATTCAGCTTGTTGCTGAAGCATCGTGTTAATACGATATTTCAGGCTTACTATCTCCCTGAGAATCACCGGGTCAGAGTTACGAGTTATCGAGGCCTTGAACTTAGTCTCCATGGTTGAAAGTTCAGCCTGAAGGTGGGCCAGTTCCGCTCTCCGAGTTTTGTTCCTTTGAGCTGTATATGCTATGATTTGCCCTCGGAAGACAGCCTTAAACGCTTCCCAAAACATTGCAGCAGATGTATCTTTAGTAGTGTTATTACTAAAGTATTTCGCAGCCGTGTTTCTTACCATCGTCTGGAATGCAGGGTCTCAAAAAAGAAGAAGGGGGTTACAGCGCCATCGAGTACCTGAGCTACTCTGCCCTGCAGGCATGTATGTGCATAAAACAGGGGCATGGTCAGAGATAAGAATATTCCCTATCTTGGAGGAGATAATATTGTGCACAGCAGGAGAGTTGGCTAACCAGAAGTCTATTCGACTATATGTGGTACACTGTATGGGTTGGCAAAAAGAAGGAGTAGTATCTCCCTGATGGATTGTCCCTTTGCCACACATCAATCATTCCCCATTCCTTCATCATCTCCTGCAGGGTATTACTGCCCTGGGGTGCGCTTGGGGTGTAGGTTTGGATTTATCAAGAAAAATGTCCAGTGCTATATTAAAATCCCCCCTATTATGATGGGAGTATTGGGGTGCCCTTCCGTAAGGGAATCTAAGGCCTAGCTAAGATCTAGAAAGAACTCTGACTCATCCGTATTAGGGCCATAAACATTGGCCAGGACTGTGTGCCCACCAGGTTAGGAAAAACTAGTTGCTACCCAGCGGCCACGGATATCAGAGGCTGTTTTGACTTTGGTCCAAGGGCATGTTTTCTGAATCAGGATAGCCACCCCTTTGGACTTATTGATCACAGAACTAGCAAGTACAGTACCCACCCATGATTTTTGAAGCCATATTACAGTTCTTGCAGTGAGATGCATCTCTTGAATAAATGCAATGTCCACCTGCAAGGAGTGTAAGTGCTTGAGAACCATAGATCGTTTTGTTGGATGGTTCAGGCCCTTTACGTTCCATGATATGAATTTAATCCCCACCATGGAGCTCTGCATCTTTATGCCTTAAAGGAAAAGTGTAGTGGTACTCACCACCAGTAAGCAATAGAAATAAGTAGCAGAAAGAAGCTGGATAGTCTTGGGAGTAGATATGAGGGTCAGATAGAGGAAGGTAGTAGGGTACACATGTCTGCAGTAAGTGTAGCTGAACTAGACTGTTGGTAGAGAAAAACAGGTATGACAAAGTAGTCTAGTAACACTAAGTATTTATCTATAACATTAAGTAACAGTTTCCAAAACAAGAAAAAATTGTGCCCGACAACTAGCAGGCCTATCTATGTATTTAGAAAACTAAGTTAAGTAAAGTTTGCAAATTCACAGAACAACGTGAACATTACGCTAAAGGTGGTTGGAATATGCACAATGGTGCTATATTTCTCCACAAGTGGGGGGAATTTCCCAGCCGTGCTGTCCAAACACCTATGAGGGGAATACATGGAGTTTGACCAACCGATCATGTGAAACTCCATCCCCAACCACCTTGAGATTACAGAATATCTAAGAAGACAACCAACGGGGGGGGTCTAGGTAGAGTGGGTGCCTTAGTAACTCCCAATCAGTTGCTTTAGCAGTTAAAGGCCTCTAAAAATGGGGATAGTCATCCAGAATCCTACAAAATAGAAAGTTAACAAATCAGGGACGGGGGGATGACCTGCCCATTGGAGGGGGGGGAGACTCCCGGTCACTTTGAAACATGACCATCACTATGGCACTGTGAGGCATCATATCGGTCTCAGTAGCTGTCACCCCCATTAGTAAACTTCCCCCACCCCCCCGTACCCAGTACCCAGGCACTGGCATGCAGTATCCTGAATACTAGTTGCTCAGGGCAGAAGTAAAATGCAAGCTGCCAAAAGGAATGATTCAGTCCGGTGGAGCAGAGTCAGTGTTGGAGTGACAGGTTGTCATTCTTGGCGGTTCTTTCACCAGTGCCTCAGCAAAAGTCAACAGTCCAGGCTTGATCGGGATGATCGCAAGGTCCTGTTCCTCATCAATACCTGAAGAGCAGTCAGCCCAGAAATGGAAGTCTACTGCTTCCATTATTAAATCGTCCAGCATGTCCCCGGATAAGGAGTGCTCATCTTTCATCAGCTTAGTGGGGGGGGGACGCTTCTGGTCCTACTGAGGTTCTATCGCAGTCGGGGTTGCTATGCTAGCGTTGTCTTATTCTGGTCCCTTGACTCTGGCCCCGCTGCTGTAAAGGGGGAGATGGGATGTTAGCTTGTTGAATTTGAGCATTGGGTGTATTGTGGACGTGCTTCTGTGCACTCAGCAGCCCTAAGAGACTGGGGGAGGTATTTTCATGAGGGCTGGTCCAGTCTGAATTGCGGTCCCCCCCCCCGGCTGTCACTCCCCGAGCTATAGTTCCCCCTATCCTGACTTTGCTGCACTGGAGCCCACAGCTTTCTGGGGGATGAAGTTTTGAGTGGTGTCTGCGGCCAGTGTTTAGCGACCCATAGCTCTATCTCCCGAGGTGTCTCAGCGATACAGTCCTTGTCTTCCCGGGATACATATAGGGGAGTTAGATTGCGAAAACCAAATTTAAAACCTTGATCAGCAAGTAGCTTTTTAATTGGTATGAAAGCTTTTCTGTGGGCCACCACCTCAGCTGAAAAGTCCCGGAAGAAGGATATCTTGGTCCCCTTCCAGCAAATTTCCCTTTTGTCCTGTGCAGCCCGTAGGATTCTCTCTTTTGTGGAGTACCGAAGGAAATAGGCGATGATAGGTCGTGGCAATGGGCTATTAGGGTGAGAGCCCCCAGGAACTCTATGTGCTCTCTCCACCTCTGTCTGACCTTGCCACCTGTCTCTCAGCATCTTAGGGAGCTCTTCATTCAGGAAGCGCTCTGTATTTGAACCCTCACCCCTTCAGGAATTCCAAGGATGCGAATATTATTTCTTCGCCCTCGATTCTCTTGATCCTCCAGCCTTCTCCATAATGTGGCTAATTTAGATTCATGTTCTTGGAGACTTCGAAAGATTCTAGCTTGGTTGGCTTCTAAGTCCTCTGTTTCCTGTTCAGCAACGTTCATCCGATTGTTTAGCACTCGCACCTCCACCACAGTCCCTGTCAGTATTGTAGATAGGGAATCCACTCTAGTAATTAGGGTTTTGAGCAGCGCAGTCATGTGCTGTAAGGAGCTACTGACATCTACTGTATTCGAGGGTGTTTTCATGATGGCTACTGTCAGGCCTATTGAGGGCCAATTAGTTGCAGTCTTTAAATGTGCAAAATAGATCTGTGTGGCAATGCTAACTGCAAGAATAACAATCAACTCTGTCTCAAGAGTAGTGACTTGCAGTGGCAGCAGGGGTTGTGAATGAAAGCTGCCGTTACTTTTACACCGCCGCTCAGTGAAGAGGAGAACTGCGATGCCGAGTTAGGCTCAGTCCAGGTCACGAGAGGACCGACATCCCGTGATGATTGTCGGTTTCTTCCTACAATAAAACCCGGGTTGATCGAAAAGGTTGGGGCTAAGGAGACATATTCATGTGTCAAATGATCAAAATACCGCTGGATGTCCACATATTAACTCAGGATAATGATGACTGGGGAGGGAGCTGAGAGTTTATGCTGCCATCTTTCCCGGTGTCCAGGCCACGCCGCTGTGATATTCTCTTTTGATATTCAATTTGGCAATTTCATCAAATCATTAGAAACAGCTGAGCTATGTGAAGAATGTCATGAGTGTGTCAATGCTTAGTGACTCATTTAATAAATGCAATTAAAATGTGCATCACATAAGGAAACCACTTGTAGAATCACTTTCAGCCCCCATTCGAAGCTCGCAGTTGTGAACAGTAGGGGTGGTTCATCCCAGTTTTCTGGTCGCTCCTCTAACTGTTTGTATGTGTGCATGCCTGTAATCCCTGTATGTTTACAATGTGTGTAGTTCTGTTGCTATTTAAGTGGTTTGTACTGAAATAAAATTTCTTTTACTTACCAAAAACCACTCTTGAGTCTTGTGTACTGCTCCTCTGTTTCTCTTCTTTCACAATTTCCCTGGGCCTGTCCCGACAGTAAAGCCCTGGATCTTATGTCTGGGGCACCCTTGAGTTGTTGTGTGGGGCCCTGGTTGAGAGGAGGAGTTGGTGGCAATGAAGAGCCCCAAATGAGGTCTGAGTAATACGGAAGGAGTTACAAAGACCTTTACACTAATACAGTACAACCTTGATTATCCAAATGCTCTGGGAAACATCAGAGTTTTTCAGATAATATGGTGTTCTGATAACCAGGGGTGCATAACATCAGGCAAACCAGAGCTGGGGCACAACATCAGAGTTCAGATAATTAGGAGATCAGGATAATTGGAGTTTGAATAATCGAGGTTGTACTGTACATAACAAAAATGCAATATTCAGTACATGCAAAGGTGACCCCACCAATATACACAGTATCCAGAATAAAAAGTTATCACAGGGCAACAACTTCTCTTCAACTGGTATTGTAACAAAAGAGCCGGACCTTCAGTCAGTCCTTAACTGACAATCATTTCTAAAATCATAACCTTTTAACATTTGAATCCCAACAACAATAACACCACATACAGTTCCCCTGATTCAGTTTCAGTCAAAAAGTATAGAGTACTAGTAAGTTAATTCAAGATTTTGTTTTTATTCATATTGTCTTAACCCTTATTTCTACTTAACAAAATGCAAACAATTATAAATATATAACTGCCATGAAAAACTAGATTGTTTTAAAGAATATATATGACAGAAGCATGATACTGAGAATCCTGATGCCCAGGATCCAGAACTCGACATCCCGACGTGGCTATTGCCTGATGGACCACCATCCCAATCACGGAAAGCCTACACTGGACTTATGCCATGTTTGTGGGCTGAAGGGGGGCTCCACCGCATGCACCCCCCTTAAAATAATATAATCAACTCCGAGTCACGGCAAGTTGTGGTGTCAGCCTTTCGGTGGTTGGGATGACTGTGTGTCAGGCAAGCGTTGAGTCGGGCTTACAGGCTACTGGACTTGGGATCCTGCTTGTCAGGATTCTGACTTTCAGTCTTTTAAAATACTCCCATTTTAAATCTATGTGTTTCCACACAGAGACCATTTAAAAGTAGAGATACAAGCTTTAGAGGGAGGGTTTCTCTATGGCAAGATGGTGCTAAACGTTATCATATGGACACACTGTTAGAAAAATACACTTACTCACCAAACACATGTACAGTAGTAATAATATTTTGATTGCCACTGCTACATAAATCCTGCTAAAATCATCAGTGTGTCACTACCCAACTGTTAGCTTCTTCAGGAAGCAGAGTTCTAAATAAATTATTTTAAATATTTCTATAGAATAAGGAATTCTAGAGGTCAGGGGTAAGGGGCAACAGACTTCTAGGAAAACAAACTGAACTTACAAGCTCAAATGGGCAGACTGGGTGGGCCATAGGCCCTTATCTGCCGACACTGTCTATGTATCTATGTATTTTCAGTAATGTACCCTTTATTCCAAATTGTGCCTATTAGGTAGGGTCAGTTTATCAAGTAAAATTCACTTCCATAACACAGTTGCAACAAAGGTTAGACCTAACACCTTATAATTTGGGGGAATTACCTTCCCTTTGCAGTATAAACTACTTAATCAATGTCTGTTCTTACAGCCTGTGCACAGTATCAAATGTACACATTAGTAGGAATAGTAGGTCACTACTGTTCCCTTACACTGCGGATAATTTACAGCTACCAAAGTTAGTTCACCCTGTTTTGAACTAAAATAACACACCTGGCGCCAGATATTCAAAACCAGGTGCAAGTGGGGAACAAAGTGCAATGGTTTACACTACGCCTGCGCTCAACCAAGAGGCTGCTATATTTAGTCAGATAGCAGACCAGTACTATCTGATCAAATATTCGCTCATGCAGGTGCAGCGCTAAGCCAATCTGGGTTGCCTGACATGGACCTGGGCTTTCTCCAGCCCATGGGGAACTATGCCCAGGGACCACAGTGTCGAGAGCCATGCTGCAATATCCAGCCACAAAATATAAATTAGACCATTGAACATGCAAGGTTATAAGGGGACATTTTACATGCTCATTATGGGTTAATTTGCATGGGAAATGCTGCCCATTTGTGCCCATCCTGTAGACATGTGTCACATAATCCCTGGTGGTAAGCAGCATCCCCACTCCCAAACACTGACCCCATATATGTTAATTTTTACCCTGGTGCCTAGAGGCACCCCCTACACCCTGATTAACTATCATGTATATGTCATGCATTTCTCTGTTGTCTAGTGGCATCCCCACCCTCTGATCACCCAACCCGTGTATGTCATTCATTTCACTAGTGTCTAGTGGCACCCATTCATCCACCAATCACTTCTCCTGTAGATATTCATCATTTCCCTGGTGTCTAGTGGCAACCCCTACCCCCTGATCTTCTGATGCCTATAGTTCACTTAACCATGTTGTCTAGCGGAACTCCAACCCCCTGATCCCTACCCTATATATTTCACCTTAACCCTGGTTTCCCATGGCACACCACACACCCCCATCTCCCCTACTGTATAGTGCACCATATCCCTGGTATTCCATGGCACTCCCACACCATCACTCATCCCATATAGTTCACCTTATCTCTGGGATCAAGTGCCATCCCCACTCCCAATTTCCTGGTCCATGTGCCTACAATATCCCCGGCACACAGTGGTACCCCTACCCCATGAGAGGCAATTGATGAACAGACCACAAAACATTGGTGGTCTAGCAGCCCCCACCACCCACCCTGTCCACAACAAGAACACCACCCATCCTCACCCCCCTTAACAGCAAGCCAGAGCATGCATAGAATCCTGATATGGTGACCAGCACAGCCCTCCTCTGCCTCATCAGCCAGCCACCATATGCGTAACAGTGAGTACAGTATACAGTATACTGTTTACTGTATGCACACTTACCATTAGCTCATATGGTGACTGGCCAATTAGGTGAGAGGAGGCTGTGCTAGTCTCTGTAGCAGGATGCCATGCATGTCCCTGGATTGCTGGTGAAGGGGAGTTGGATGTGTGGTTTTCTTGGCGTGGGTGGGGTCTGCTTGACTACAAATGTTCACCAGTCCATTCATCAACTGGCATTCAGGGGTGGGAGTGGGGGGTACCACTAGAAGCCATGGATAAGGTGAACTATATAGGCTGGGGGGGGTGATGATACTCTAGACACCAGTGAAATGCATGACATATACAGGATGGGTGATCTGGGGTGGGGGGCCACCATTCACTAGGAATATATTTAGCACATGTGGGATGGGTGGTTGAGGGGGTGCCATTTGATGCCAGGGAATTTCTCCACTGATATGGGAGGGGTGATGGGGGTGAAGGGTGCCACTAAACACCAGGGGTCTTTCTGACAGTCACAGGCAGTACAGCCATCTCACCATCGATGTGCTGGGGGTGCAGGCTTTAAGCTCCCTTAAGTCAAGGTTTTTGCAGGTGGTAAATAGCAACACTGTGTGCCATTTACTGCTGACGCAATCCTTTGACCTGACACTGTGCCCATATGCAGGAGGGCACAGTGTTATGTTAGTGCCTGGACACTAACGGGTTTAGCACATGCTACAGAGGGCCTCTGAATATAGATCCCACTGCCAAAAATAGGCAGAAACCTGAGTAGCATGGACAAAAACCCATTAGTGCCAGGGCTAACGTTTGTATATCTGGCCCCTGGCATTAACCTCATAACGCTCTAACTTCTGTATCTTTTTTCTTAATGTTCTTTGTGTTATGATGTTTTCATCAATGTAATTTGGAAAGACAGTCTTATAGTTTATTATTAAAAATATCAATACAATAAACTTCATGTCATCCTTTTCAAAAAGAGATCTATTAACCCCTGCTGGTATCCCATTATATGGGAGACTGAAATTGAGCAAATCAGATATGAGCAACTCAGTTTCAGTGGCCATTATATGAGCTACTCTTAAAGGGTAATGAGGGAAAAAGATTGAGGGTATAGGGTAGCGAGGGAAGAAAAGCGATTATGTAGGATGGTGACTGGAAGGGGAGGGATAAGGAAAAAAGTATGTGGGAGGTAATGTGGTGTGGTGTTGCTGAGCTGACTGTGTGGTATGGTGTGGTGGTGATGGTGGCTGGCTACAGTGCAGTAGGTGCAGGATTTGGGGTTGGGAAGGGATACTTTTTTTTTGGATTTCATGGGCGGGAGTAGTTATTTTTAATAGTGTCTCCCCCTCCCGAACATGCACCCCCTGGAACTGACAATCTAAAGTAAGGGAGTATGGGGGGCACAGCCCACTGTATAAATAAACTTGTTGATGTTTGCCCATGTTGTTGTCCTTGTCACTGGGACTGTTCATCACCATTTTGCTTTTCAGTGGTGCACACTTGTTCTGACAGCGATCACTGTTTGACAATCACTGTTATGACATGGAACCACCTCTGCTGTTTAAAAAAAATCTGTTTTTTTCTTATCTCCCTCAATTTTTTTTTTACTTAAATATTCATCTCATACCATTACATACTGATATCTTACTGTGAAGATACCCCCTTAATTTACATTATCCATTTGAGTTATAGCTTAAGTGTACCTAACCTTTTTAATTACTTCATTCTCTCACTTCACTGGGTCTCTGCTCTAAGTGCCAGAAAATAAATTGTGGTCCCCAGTTCAAATATAAATATAATTTCAACTTATAAAGCTGTTTTAATAGCTTCATATTTTTAAATGCTTTTACCTTTCATTCATCATAGGTGGTTATTTACTTGGCTTCTGCTTCCCTGATATGCAGATGGCAATTAACATCCTTTAATCACTATTGCTGGTGAATCAGACTGAAGTGTTCAAGCCCAAACTGCAGTGACATGCTGCTAGAACCCTGATACCACTCATCATTGTCTGAGCTCTTCCCCCGATCCAACTATGTGGCAGTCACTACCATGAGGGAGGCCAGAGTCTTGCCTAGAGGAGGCAGCCATTGCCGAACCATGCAGGAGGTCTGAGTTCACACTTGCAGCTCCACTTTCCACCCTGGGTCAATGGTGGTGGTGAGTAAGTTCACTGGAAACAGCACTCTGAGATAAGGGGATGGGACAGAACTTTCAGACTGGGGGTCAGCACTCACAAACTGAAGGCAGCACTCTCAGACTGGGGGGGAAGGACAACATTCTCAGACTTGGGGGAGGAGGCAGTGTTCTTGCTGCATAAGGGCCTCCTGTGGCAAAGCTGGTGTAGCACTGGTCATCTTGGTTGACCATATGATATCCTGGCACCCCCCTTCAAGGCAAGCATGATGAGTAGAAATGTGCAAAATTAGAACATTTCATTCCTGCAAATATTTCGTGAAATATTTTACATTAACGAATTGCAAAATTCTGCAGGGTGAAATGTGAAGGTTCACCTACAAAATGTGAAATTTCACCATGAAATTTGAAATTTCACCTGTGAAACATAAAATTTCATCAGTGAAAAGGTGAAATTCAGTGAAACTTGGTGAAATTCGAGTGAAATTTTGCAATATTTTGCATTTTGCTTTGAAATTTCGTGTTTCACGGGTGAAATTTTGCAGTTTTGCACCTGGCAAAAAGTGTTGCGGAATGGCAGAATTTCGTAAAATGTTTCATGCTGCAAAATTGCAGATTTTGCAGCAGTTTTGCTGGTGAAATTTAATTTTGCAACATCTCTATACTGTGTTGGCATAGAAGCAATGTGGTGAAAGGGTCTATGGCAGGGCAGGAAATTCTATGGAAACAACAACAACAATAACACAAGAGAAGATGCACTTATAGGTTTCCTATTCTTTGCAGCTGGCTCAATTGAGCCATTTTACCAGGAATACACATACAAAATGGACAGTGCTGAGGAAAAGAGGTTAAGCAGACTTTTGGTATCTTGAAAATTTAGAGTTTTATTGCAGGTGTGGCACGGTGACTCCAACTACACCGGCATTTCATCTCACAGGGGGCCCCTTGACGAAGTCTCAGTGTGAGATACCAAAACCCAGATTAGCCTCTTTTCCTCAGTGCTGCCCATTTTGTGCATTTTAGACCAAATGGAAAAGGCCAGCCACTCCAAGAAATGTTCAAAATTCTTTTATTTTTCATTTTTTCTTAGTTCAAATATCAATTTGACCCTCCAGAACCTATTGTACATTTCACTGGGCAAGGCTTCATCAGGGTTGAGGATCTAGTTTAAAACATAATTACATATTTTTTTTTAGTATTTTTTTAGAAAAAAAAATTCATAAACATTTTTATATAAAATTATTTTTTCTGTTGTTCGTAGACATTCGAAATGTGTACTAGTTAAATTAAACTTAAGTAGCCAAAATGAATGTGCTTCTAGTGATGTTGTTAGCAAAGGTATTCTGCTATCAGCAGAAGTCTATTCATGCTATTTTGGTAGTGACTAACACCTGAAACATATTATAACATTTTTTTACATAAATTAATGCATGAAATTAATTCTACAATAAATGGCACACTACCTCTGGTGGTGTGAACTATGAATAACAGAAAAACCTTTTTATTTAAAAATGTTTATGAATTTTTTTTTCTAAAAAATATACAAAAAAAAATACATGTAATTATGTTTGAAACTAGATCCTCAACCCTGATGAAGCCATATCCGGGAAAACGTAGGTTCAGGAGGGTCTAATTAATACTTGAACTAAGAAAAAAGGAAAAATAAAAGAATTTTGAACATTTCTTGGAGTGGCTAGCCTTTTCCATTTTGTCTCCATTCTGTTGGCAGCCACCAGCCCCCGAACTTAAAGAATATTTTCCCAAGGGAGGGAACCCACATTTCTCTGGACTTTCTTTCATTTTGTGCATTTGCCAGGAAATGTCATGGTCAGCCTATACGATGCTTTTGATACTGGACACCATATCATTATCCACACCCACCAACTTCTCTCACCCTACTGTTGAACAAAAAGACAGCTTGAGGACAAGTACTGGCTCCCTGCTGTGTGCCTCACAGTGGAATGGTGGGATTTAACAGGATGTCAGCAGATGAGGGGATGTCTGGCCAGAGCTTGGGAAGGTGAGCAGTGGGCCCAACAACAGCCAGCAGAAGGAGTGGAAGGTAGGTGACCAGAGGGGGAGGAATATTAAACAAGAAAGAAAGAAAAAGAGTGCATAAAAATGTGTATATGAAAATGGGTCACTGCTAGTGCTGTTCAGAATGTGGAATTCTGCTAGCAAAATTAACTCAAAATGACCATTCTGCCACAGAATTTCTGCTGGAGTTTTACTGGTTCTTCTGCAGAATTCTGCCTACTGTGATCCACAGAATAATATTCCACAGAACAGTATTTTTCCCATGGAAAACCATTCCACAACTATTTTCTTCCTCGGAATTCCACCATTCCGTTTTTGGTGACATTTGGTGGAATTTCAGAAGAATTTTGTTAATTTCACAGAATTTTGTTCCACCAGAATTTGAACATTCCACACAGCACTAGTCGCTGCTTTCATTGTTCCACCCAGACCTGTGAATGATGTCCCACAAAGAATTTGTTTGTTTATGTGTGTGCTAGCCAAGTTGGGCTCAAACACTTTTTTTGCTACTATCACAATGACTAAACAACCTGCAGTAGCGCATCTCTCAGATAACTGGCTCAGTGCTGCTCCCCCACACACACACACATACACACAACACACACACAGTCCCACACAGCTTCTGGTAACTGGTATCTGTCTCAGGACTATGAGAAAGTCATCTCTGTGATAAAAATAAGTGACAATGCAAAAATGTGCTCGGATGTGCCTTGCATTAATACAGTAAGGAATTCTCTCATCTTTTCAATTTTTATCTCTTTTGTAGATTTCCATGACAGCTTTGAAGCAATGAGATACTGGTGCAGATCGGCTTATAGAAGCCTGCAAAGAAGCTCAGCTCCACCATACTCTACATTTGCACTAGTGAGTCCTTTCTTTTCTAGTTCTGCCTACATCTGTTTATTTTATTCCATGCATATCTAAATCTTATTTTGCTTCAGTGCTAATTGTGACCTCCATTCCTTCTTCTATTTACTAATTGCTTTTTTAATTCCACTCATGTGTAGCCTTTCTGTGGGTGTATTGATCTCTTATTTTAATGTAGTGAATATTATAATAGTTATGTGACTTGAGAATCATTTAGTATTACACTTCACTGCATTAATAAAAGTTGATAAGCCAGTAATGAAGATAATGAACTAGCATATTTAAAACTGTATAAAATAAAGAAAATAAAATGCAGAAATTGAATTACAATTATATAAAAAGTGCTAGCATTAAATTACTGTACTAAATGTTTTAAAACATTCATTTTTTCTATACTAAGTACATTTGAAAAGTTAAATGTACATTGGAATAAGCACACTCTAACTGGCACTATGTGTTTTGTAGGAGTGTTTAGCAAGCAATATAACAAAACAAGGTGTTGGTTATCTCTCAATACGAGCATACCCAGGTGTGTTATAAGGCATGAGGTGCTTGTGCCGAGTGCCTTATGCACCTGGGCATGCTCTTATCAGGAGATAACCCACATCTCGGAGCATGTTATTGCACTTATAAAATGGTCCCCCAATAAAAAAAAAGTTAATTAAAAAATGCACATAAAAAATGTAAGAAAATATGATGTCATAGGAAAAAACAAAAAGTAATCCATATATGTTGTACTGGGCATGTTTTGATAAAAATTAACTAGGGGACTGTAGTGTTTGTCTGCCCCCACCTCTACTCCCACAATCCTTTAGAATATGATTTTTATTTAATTGTGGGTTTTTTCATCAGCAAGAAGCACCCAGGGAGTTGTACGCTTAAGAGCAAGACTGAGCATGCCCCTTTAACAGCTGTCATATTTACCGCTTTTCTCTGGGACTGTGGTGTCTGTCTGTGTCCCCCCCCCACAGAAAAAACTCCAGAATAAGCTTTTTATTATTTTTTCTGTTTTTTTTTCCCCCAGTGAACGTTACCCACAGGAGTGAACGTGTCCCTTGGGAGCTGCCATATTTAACGCTTTTCTGATAGCACTTCCATGATTGCAGTTTTGGCTGGTTGCATAGACATGTTATGGAAACATGGAAATTGTCCCCAGAAACAGCGGTGGTTGGTGAAGGTCGAGGAGTGGGTCTGCTGAGCAGCTAGAGAAGTGGATCTGGTGATCCACTGAGGGAGAGAGTCCGGTAAGTCAGTGGAGGAGCGGGTACAGAGTTTTGTTTCAAAACCGCTTCCTTGCAGTACCATTCTGTGCTTGGTAGATCCCATTATGTTCTTCAGTTCAGGTATTCTTGGGCACAGATTAAAGATGTATTTCAGTTGACAGTCTTTTTTAAGTGAAGGAATAAAAGTGTGTTGGGGCTGCTCACATTTGGTTCTCACACAGCATGCATCTATTGATTCTTTTTCACCTGTCAGGTTTTTCTTCCCAGATGACCACTCATTTCGTTCAGTTGGCACAAATTCTGAGCACAGTGGCAGAGTGATAAGTTAGTGTGAAACAGCTGGCATGCTGGAATTAGTGCCGGTTGGCAAGTTATCGTGCTATAAAGACACGGCTAAAAATGGGTTTTAGCCAATCAGCTTTCTGAGATTTTTTTTCCTCATTTTATAAATGCATTTAAGTAATGGCATGTCCTCTGTAAACCATGCCTCCTGAGGAAAGGTTGTTGAACCAGAAGCACCAAGGCAGTGGTCAGTGTAATGCTAGCTGGTCTGCACTGTTTGTCTGTTGAAATAAATGTTTTGCTGATTTGGAGCAACTTGTCTGCAGTTCTTTAGAGCACACAACTTTGAACTGGAAAGGACTGCATAGCAATTCATCCATTTGGTCAATGGACAATGGTAACATACCTATTCACTGTGACACACGCCGGAGTGCACCAAGTGTTTGGTATTGCTTGTACTGCTTCTGAGAATGGCTATCCTAATTTGGCATCCCACTTTAATCTGACATTATTTAAAAAATGAGCTCCTGTCTCCCTAAAGAGTTGACTCAGTACAAACCGTCTTCAGTTTTGTCTGGTCCCTGATGAATAACTTACTTCTCTATTTTCCCCCTCCAGTACATAGTGTCAGACTTGAAGAAACCTAAAGTGGTCTGTATTAGGGAAGTTATATTTCTGTCTCAAGTCTGCAAAAGACAGACAAACCCCTTTATGAAAAAAATTGCTTAGAGGTAGCAAGTCCCAACTGGTTTCACCTACAATAGGCTGGGTTGATAATTCCTTGGGAGGATCTGAGGATGCCTATTATGACTGAGCAGACCCACCTCCTCTGCAGTTTATGTCTGCTGGAAGAGTTGGGCCAGCAAGTGAAAGGGCTACTTTGTCCAAGGTTGGTAATAAGGCCTCAGTGGGGTGGGGGGGGGGGCATTCAGGTTGCATGTAATAAGGCATAAAGGAGGTCGGGAAGAGAGCCTCTATTGTCTAACTGGTACCACCCAGAGATTATATTTTGCTTAGCCACAGTGGCAATCTGAACCACCTGTGCCGCCTGGTAGTATTTTACAAAGTCAGGGAGACCTTTTCCCCAACTCTCGAGATAGTGTAAGTGCATTCAGGCCCACCCAAATGCAATTACTTTTCCAGAAGAATTTCAAGGTCATTTTCCAGAGTTTAAGCCAAAATTATTTGGGAATAGTGATGGGGGGGTGCTTAAAAGTAGAAGAGGAGTCTAAGACGTTTTAGAGCAAATATATAACCCCCCAAATGATAAAGGGGGCAAGGACAGTATATTGAGGTCTTTGGCAATGTCCTCAAGTAAGCAGAGGTGGCTGAGCTGAAATAGTTTAGATAAATGGGAAGAGGGGATTCTAACACACAGGTACTGAATTGTATTCATGGGGGCCCATTTAAAGGGAAAATTTGACCAGAAGGGTACAGGCCACGTTCAGGACACTATCAGTGTCTTTGACTTATTGTAATTAATTTTATACCCTAGAATGGCCAGAACAACTCTGATTCCCAGTATAACACTGGTGTAGAGGTAACTGGGTCTCTAAAGAAAAAGACAGAGTCATCAGCATAAAGTGCAATTTATTTGTTCCATTTCTCTCACTTTAATGCCTCTGATTTCCTGGCTTGCCTGACAGCAATGGCCAAGGGCTTGATACACATGGCAAAGAGTAAGGGGGAGATGGGGGCACCCTTGCCTAGTTCCTCTACTCAGTGGGAATTGATATGAAATTACCTCACTTAGCCATACTGCCACCTCTGGTCACTCATACAATGAGGCCAGGCAGGCTCAAAATCTAGATCCAAATCCCACTGTAGCCAGGGTTCTCTGCAGGAAGACCCAGTCCACCCAATCACATTTTTTTTCATTATCCATGGAGATGACAACTTGGAGCTGTCTAGAAGTTTGCTGACAGAAAAGGGTATTAAGGAGGTGCCGAATGTTATTGTATAGGTCCCGTACCTTAATAAATATTGTTTGATCCAGTTGGGCCAGGCTCTCTTTTTTTTTGTTGGAGGCATCTGGCCTATAAGGAGGTAAAAATCTTTAAGCCTATTGGAAGCAGTGAAATAGGGTGATAGGACTTTTCAAGTTCTGGGCACCCCCTCTTGCTCCAACGCCCTTAATATTTGGCTATCAGGCTGTCCATACCTGGGGTTTGACATTTTTTAAATCCTCAATTGCCTCCCCTAATTCAGTGTCAGTAATGGGACTTCTGAGAAGTCTGCCTCCTCATGTGGCAAGGTGGACAACTCCAATTTTTGAAGATAGGTCTGACTAGGATCTTCATGGGAGGCTGACCTCTCCTTGGGGTACAGAGATCTATAGTAACTGGCAAAAATATAAGCAGTTTTATCTGGGCAAGAGACAGATATTCAGGGCTCCTCTCTTTCCTGCAAGTAACACTGCCTATTAGCCATCCGTTTGTGCATTTGCTATGTCAAAAGGTGCCCAGCTCTATTGCCTGCCTCACAGTACTGTTGCTTGGCATACCAAATTTGACTATTTTTTGTTCTTTGAAATGCTGCAGTCTTTTTTAATTTTGAATCTTCTTTTTTAATTTAAAAGTTCAGGGTTCAGGATAAGTTTCATGATATAAGAATATCTCATTTACAGAACATCCCATGTCAAATAGTATAGTACAGTACTGGAACAAAACCCAAGAGAACACGAAGCAGATTCACATGTTCACATTACAAAGCAACTCCAAGACTATCTAGCAATTAACATATTTTGTTTTACAGAATTTGTAAAAGAAGTAAAACTAGACAGTTTGAAAATGTGGTGCCAAGCGCAGTCACTGCTTACAGTCTTCAAGTTGGGGAAGAAGTGAATCACCCGTTGTGATCTTATAAGTGGCCTCTGTATTGAAAAGTTTCTGTTCTATTTAAGTAATAAACCATGACAGGATGTGGGATATGTGGGGATTTACCCACGCCTGGTGTGGTTTGGTCACTAGGTTGCAGGCCGAGTGATGAAACCACACCTGAAGTGGGTAAATCCTAGCATTACCCACACCCTGAAGTGGTTTATTGCGATTGTACAATGTCCCCTTTCATTATTTCTAACAAAAAACAAGCACTTGTCAATGCCAAATGTTTGCTTGCTGGCATTGGCAGTGGTAGTGTAGAAGTTACAGAGCTGCGTAATAGGAATGGCAGTGAAGTATTGAACTGAAGCCAACCCCACCACCACCCTGCAGAGAGTGACAGGCATTGGGGTGTGCCTTTGGGTCATCAGGCATAACAGCCATGCCATTTCGCCACACCCACCCTGCAGACACTGACAAGTGTCACGGTGTTCCTTGGGGTCTTTGGCCCTTATGCACACCCCATTCCATTAGGAAATACGGTGAGATGGGTGCGATATAGGAGAATGGGGTGAACTTTGGGGCCGAAGAGTCCAAGGCATAACTTGATGCCTCTCACTGGCTGCAGGGTGTGGAATGGTATGAGCATTACAGGCAAAAATCCTAAGTCACACCCCTGATGCCTGTCATTCTCTACAGGGTTGGGCGTTATGGTTGGAAACTCTAATACCTCAGGCATTCGTTGATATTTTCACTCCAAATGTTCAACATGGTTTTTTTTTGTGACCCCACCTCATGAACAGGGGGAATATCAGTTTGTTAGCCGAAAGCTGCTTATGCACAGTGACCATGGCATTTAGTACCACAGGTGCAAAAACAATCTGAACAGGATGTAAAAAATGACAGCTGTACTGTTCATGGGGAGGTGTAAAAAATGGCAATGTTGCAAATCTGCAGTAAAAATATTTAAAAAAATGGTGAAGTCACGAGCGTACATAGAAACTGTGCAACGCCACACCCTTAATATAATTAGGTTGGGGATTTCTTTACAGCAGATTGTCAACTAAGGCATTTTGGTGCCTCCGATCATGAACAGTGTCACTGTGATTTTCTTTATCTGTCCCGAACAATGATTTCCCACAGCGACCACGCATCTCTGCATTGAAAGTGTGAAAACACACTTCCGCCACGTTGAGAAAAATGACAGCTGTACTGTAAATAAGGAAGTGTGGAAAAATGCCACTGGTGAAAATCTGGACTTAAAATATTACAAAGTCATGAACTTACGAGGGTGCGTGGAAACTGCGCAATGCTCACTCGTAACACAGTCATTATGGACTTTGTCACCAAATTTTCAACATACCCATTTTAAGACCTCTGCTCATGAACAGTGTAACTGTGATTTTCTTAATCTGTCCCAAACATTGCTTTAGCACACTAACAGCACCATTGTGCGCTACATGTGCGAAACACATTTTGGGCATTATATGAAAATGGCAGCTGTACTACTCATAAGAAGGTGTGGTAAAATGTCAATGTTGAAAATCTGGAGGAAATTATTGAAAATTTAGAACTTATGAGCTTGCATAGAACTGCGCAATGCACGCTCGTAAAACAGTCATTTTTAGGAATTTTTTCACCAAATTTTCAACATAGCCATTTTAAGACCTCTGCTCATGAACAGTGTCACTGTGATTTTCTTAATTTGTCCCATACATTGATTTCGCACACCAACTGCGCCATTGTGCGCTACATGGGCGGAAACACGTTTTGGGTGAGATGTGAAAAATGACAGCTATACTACTCATAAGAAGGTGTGGTAAAATGGTGATGTTGAAAATCTGGAGTGAAAATATTGAAAATTCGTGAACTTCTGGCGTGCATAGGAACTACGCAATGCACGCTCTAAACAATCGTTTTGGAATTTTCCACAAATTTTCAAAATAGGCTTCTTGAGAGCTCCACCTTATGAACATTGGCAGTGTCATTATTACTCAGTCCTGAAAGGTGATTTCGCGCAGTGACTGCGAAATCACCCTTCAGGCCTGAATAACGCCATGACAGTGACAGCATTCATGAGAAGGGGTCCCAAAAACCCCATGTTGAAAATGTGGTGCAAAAATTCCCAAAATGCCTGAGATATGCAACAAAGTTGAAAAACCCCTATCTATCCCATTATACAGCTTACCGGCATTTCCTCAGTTCGCAGTCGCCTTTGAAGAGTGCAGACGTGTTCCCGGTCCACCGAAGATCGTCGCGCCGAGCTCTGGAGGTAAGTATGGAGTGAAGGGGTGTAGGGAGGCAGGGTGCGCAGTGGGTGGTGCGGGTTGTGGGAGGGGCAGGAAGACTGCATGGGACTGTTTTTCTTTACAGGTATTTAAAAAAAAAAGACAACGAGGACATTTGCCATGCTGGGTGGGCTCTCAGCATGGCAGAAGGATGGCTGGGGCGTGGAGCTGACGGGATTGGGCACTCACGGGTTATGGCATTTGTTGCCACGCAGGGTGGGCTCCCAGCGCAAGGCACCCTGTACTGGGGAAGATAGTGAAGCCGACGGAGATTGGGCACCCGTCGGCTATGCAATGAGTTGCCATGCTGGGGTGGGCACCCAGCGTGGCATTTGAAAGCTTTGAGGGGTGGGGGCAGCACAGCCAACGAGGATTAGGGCACCCCGTCGGCTATAGAGTGTGTGCATGGGGGCATGCATTATAGCGTGTGTGTGTGTGTGTGTGTGTGTGTGTGGGGAGCAGCATGAGCAGGCGATATCTTATCGCTGCTCACTGAAGCATAGCTCCTCTTTCAACTGTATGCCACTGCATTTTGGAGCTTGTCATAGACAGCTCCAGCATGCATTGGCGGACAGGGGCCGCGCCTGCCAACACACTGACTGAATTGGAAGAGGGGGTGACACACCTCCGAAAACTCGGATGATGGCACTATGTTTCTTGCACATGCGTGCAAGCAAACATAATGAAAGAAAAATATAGCTGTTTGCTACTTTAAATAATTTTTGTTTACTGTAGGTTAATGCCTAGGGTCACTGGGGGACAGTCCGATGGGGTGATTGCTACTATTTGTGATTCTTGTGCTATATACATCTATTTTGAAGATAAAACAATATATCAATATGGGAATAAGAATTTTAAGGGGTGGAGCAAAATTTAAAATCAGTCTTTCAAGGATGAAGCATGTGCCAGAGATCCTCTAATCCTTACTCTCTGGCTAAGCACTTCAGGATAAAGCCAGTCCTGCCTGATGTCCCCCCTCTATGTAAAGGAGAGTATCAGGGCATCCAAATTTCAGGGTAAGTGAGGAGAGGCTGAAGGACTCTGGGTCTCATTGGCGGTGGGGAAGGGGGAGACAGTACGTATGGGGGTGGTTTACAGGCCCCCAGCACAGCAAGAATCAATGGATAGAAGCATGGCTGATGAGTTCATGAGAATGGTGGTGAGGGGTGAAGTGGTGCTGCTGGGGGACCTGAACCTACCGGACATGGACTGGGACACCCTTTTTGCTGCTTCAATCAGCAGCAGGGAAATGTTGGACTCCTGCAAATGGCCCTCCTAAATCAACTGGTCAGGGAGCCAACCAGGGCAGGAGCTACTCTTGATCTAGTCCTGACAAATGGGGATAGGGTAGGAGATGTATCGGTGGGGGAACATCTTGGTACGAGTGACCACAACACAGTCAGGCTTACAATAAGGAACACTGTGGAGGTTCACCAGTCTAGGTTGAGGGTGCTGGATTTCAAGAAGGCAAACTTTGGGAGAATGGGGGAAATGGTGGAGAGGGCTTTGGAAGGGGTGGAGGAGTTGACAGAGTTGGAGGTAATGTGGGGGAAGATAAAAGAAGCTATTGTAGAGGCTACTGACATCTGTGCCAAGAGAACAAGTAAAAATAAGAGGAGGAGGAAACCTCTGTGGTACACTAGGAAGGTAGCAAAAAAGGTAAAAGGCAAAAAGGAAGACCTTCAGGAAGTTCAAGGAAATGCAAGCGGAAGTTGACTGGGGAAAATACCAGGTGATCCAGAGAGAAGCCGGGGTAGAGGTAAGGAGGGCAAAGGCACAGACAGAGGAGCGCATAGCTAGAGGTGTCAAAAAAGGGGATAAGACTTTCTTTCAGTACGTAAGTGAAAAGAGGAAGACTAGGCAGGGAATACTCCAGTTAAAAACAAACGAGGGGGAGTTGCTACAAGGGGACAGAGGGAAAGTGGACCTGCTAAACTACTATTTTTGCTCAGTGTTCACCAGGGAGGAAGATGGTGAAGGCAGCAGTGCAGGAAAAGCAATGGCAGGGGAGGGGGAAGTGGATATGAGGCCATTCCTCGTGGAGGAGAGGTTGGGAGAACTAGGATGCATGAAGGTGGACAAAGCAATGAGGCCGAATGGGGTGCACCCAAGGGTGTTAAGGGAACTAAAGGAGATATTGGCAGTGCCATTGACTGCACTCTTTAATCGGTCCTTGGAGACCGGGGTGGTGACGGAAGACTGAAGGCAGGCAAATGTGGTCCCGCTGCATAAGGGGAGGGAGGGAGGAAGTGAGAAATTACAGACCCGTGAGCTTGACATCGGTGGTAGGCAAGCTCATGGAGAAACTAATAAAAGGCAGGATCACCAGCTACCTCAAGGAAAGCGGCTTGATGGATCCAAGGCAATATGGTTTTACAAGGAGCAGATCCTGTCAAACAAATTTGATAGAGATTTTTGACGTGATCACCAAGGAACTGGATCAAGGGAGGCACTGGATGTGGTTTATCTAGATTTCAAGAAGGCCTTTGACTCGGTGCTCCACAGGAGGCTGCTGTATAAAATGTCAGGCCTGGGGATGGGTCAGAGGGTGGTTAAATGGGTGGTAAGCTGGCTGGAGGACAGGAGGCAGGGGGTCATAATAAATGGGGTGGCATCTGGAGAGGGCAAGGTCACAAGCAGGGTCCCTCAGGGATCAGTGTTGGGGCCCCTACTATTCAATATATTTGTAGGGGACATTGTGGTGGGCCTTGAAGGGGGTGTGAGTCTGTTTGCAGATGATATTAAAATCTGCAATAGGGTAGACACTCAGGAAGGGGTAGGAAAAATGCAGAAAGATTTGGGGAGGCTTGAGGCATGGTCAAAGAGGTGGCAACTTTCATTCAACACAGAAAAGTGCAAAATCATGCATCTTGGCTACAGGAACTGGAGGGCAGAGTATTGCATGGGGGGGGCAGAGATCTGGAGGTAACAGAACAAGAAAGGGACCTGGGCATCACTATATCGTGGGACATGAAGGTGGAAAAGGCAGTGCGGGAGAGCAGTGCCATGGGGTAGTGGAATACTGGGATGCATCAGAAAGGGAATCACCAGTAGAAATAGGGAGGTCACAGTACCTTTGTACACCCATCTGGTTAGACCGCATTTGGAATACGGAGTCCAGTTCTGGAGGCCATACCTCAAAAAGGATGTGGGGAGGCTGGTGCGAGTTCAAAGGAAAGCAACGAAGATGGTAAAAGAGTTGAGCCACCTGTCCTATGAAGAAAGGTTGAGAGATCTAAACATGTACTCCCTGGAACAGAGAATGGAGAGGGGGGACATGATTGAGACCTTCAAGTACATTAAGGGTATAAACAGGGTGCCAGTGGAAAGCATCTTCCACTTGAAGGATAATCAGAGGACAAGGGGGCATGGCCTGCAGGTGGAGGGGGGGCAGTTCAGGGGTAACATTAGGAAGTACTATTTCACAGAGAGAGTGGCGGATAAGTGGAACAGACTCCCGGAGGTGGTTGTTGAAGAAGAAACAGTGGAGGGCTTCAAAAGGGCATGGGACAACCACAGGGGAGTGTTGAGGGTGGGGGGCACATGTCCAAGCAGATAGTTGGACAAATGGGCAGACTCGATGGGCCTTGTTGGTCCTTTTCTGCTGTCACACTTCTATGAATCTATGTTGCTTGCTAGATCTCCTGTCCCATCTGTAATTCAGCGAAGTGCTAAAATCTGCTCAGAGTATGTATATTTGTGTGGGGTCAGGAGAAAAATCTCAACAGTATTGTTTTGAAAAAGTCCTCCCTCTCCTGCTCCCAATTAGGGGCATGAGTATTAAGGATGTCAAAAGGGGTGTCCCTGTGCTGTCCTGCTATGTAAATAAACTGGCCCTGAATATCCTTCAGGATCATGTCCATATTAATGGGAAGTCATTTGGGTATTAAGACAGCCACGCCCTGTCTATGAGCATGGGCAACATAAGAAGAGGTGTAACATTTCCCCTGCCCATGTTTTGGTCAGCTTTTTATGTTCAAGTGGGCAGAGATGAGAATCCTGAAGGAAAGTCACTGAGACGCACATCCTCTGCAACTTCTGCAGCACCTTACTCCACTTGACCAGGCTCCCCAATCCCTTTACCTGTAAGTAACGTCATTTAGGTCAGAAAGAGCCATAGTAAACCATCAACCAAAATGTACTCCTCTCAGGCCACAAGAAAGCCAGAGCATTTTCTTGGGCATCCCTGGAATGATCAGATACATTTTCAACCAAAGGACAAACTGTACAACTATAGGTATCACTAGAACTAGCAATAAAACCAACAACAATCCTGCAAAGTAAAAGAGCAGAGTTTGTCAAATAGATGGTAATGTGACCAATCATGTAGCAGCAGATAATTTTCCTAGGGAACTATTTAGAATCCACAGTGATAACAACTATACACCCCCCGTACCTACTAGCTGTTTAACTGACTACACCATCCAGGAGTGATTGTAGCTAAGAGTAAGCACAAGTCCTCATGTCCATCTCCCACCCCGCCCCACCACACCCCACCCCCATACAATCAAAACATGAGGAACAGAGGAGAATTATTGTCCCGGCTACCAGAGGGCAGCTACCTGCAGGGCTGCCACCCCAGCAGGTAGCCTTCACTGGCCACCTTAGGTTTGACCATCAAATCTGGAAGAAAAGAGAGGGATGGTGGCCCCCCCTTACCATGGATCCACCCAGAACATGCCACCAAAACAGGTCACACCAGCTTGCTAAATCATTGAGCCCCAACATCATGGGGGGGAAAACAGATGAAAGTCATAGAAAATAACTGAGGTCCTGCTGGGCTTGATAGCGAACTGCCATTGAAGGAAATATGCTGTGGAAGGAGGAATTAAAGTTCACCTCCAAGGAGGAGGGTGGCAAGTGACATCTTGGGCAATAACCCTGAACCATATGGTGACATTCCTGCCTGTGCCTTGTTCTGAGCTGCATGTTCCTTCTGAGCCCCATACAATGGAATATAGCTGCTGGCAAGGTTTCCCCTACCTCACTGTTCTTTCCTAACCTGCACCGCATATAGTAAGCTGTTCAAGGCTCCCCATCCACTGATAGGAGTAGGAAACATGGTACAGGCAATGGCACTGTCTCAGAGTTTTACTCCCATACCTCCATTCTGTCCGCCCCAGAGATTCTGGCTAAACTTGGGCTACCGCCGACATATATTTTCAAAGTTTACCAGTGTTGGCATCTTTTGGTCAAATTGTATGGGCCACAGCCCCTACCTTCTCATTTGGGAGACTTCCTGCAGCAGATAAGTGGTCCGGCCTGCAGATCATACAGAATCTCTTTCTTATATAAGCATTTGCTCACAAGCCCCCAATCTCTATCTCCAGTGGGTTCCAAGGTGTGGGATGCTCTTTTACCCGAGTTAGAAATTAATTGGCCTCAACTATGGAGGGACCTATATGTCTTTGTCACCCAGGACCGATACAGGCTCACCCAGTATCATATTCTAAACAACATGTATTACACTCCAATTAAACTCGCCAAAATGGGGCTGCTTCCCATGAATATATGCTCCAGATGTGGTAAGGAGGATGGCTCCCTCCTGCATATCTTTTGGTCTTGTGAGAAAGTATCTCCCCTGTGAAAACAAATTGAAACTACACTAGACCCACTCCTAGGTCTACAAGGCCTTTTTTCCCCTGCCATCTACATCACTGGGGACTTCTCTCAAATCCCAGTAAAAGAGAGAATATATCATATGGATCTCATCTCCTTAGCATTCAAAAAACTAGTGCTTAGTCATTGGATGGAACAAGCTCCCATTTCCTACTCGGAATGGCTACACGAGATATCCTTTGCCTTCCATGCAGAACAACTAATTGCCAATGTCCGTCATCATAAACCCTCATTTACTAAAAAATGAGGGAAATTGTATGCCCTTTACCTGTCTTTATCACCCTGTATCAGTATTCCCGGACCCCTCTACAGTTTCTGATGAACATTACCTAACCGTTAGTTATTTTACCCATAATAGACGTAATTACTTTTATGGAGTACTTGCACCTTGCTGGGGTGGGGGGTTAGGGGAGGGGAGCTGTAGAGTAGATTGAAGGTATTATTTTATCTGGTTAATTACCTCGGTTTAAATGTGATATGTCACATTACTTACTGTGTTATTGTAATTGGTTATAATCTTAATAAAATTTTTTCAATTAAAAAAATGATACAGGCAATTGGGAGGATATTAATTGTAAGAGCAGTTCAATACTTTGGGAATATACCACCTGAGAAGCATATATAATGCAGATCAGTGTGAAAAGCCACCACACCCTTTATTTGTCAGTAAAGTTACTTGCCTAAGACAGCACCACACCCCCCCCCTTCCATCACTGCAATTCTGCTAGTTAGTGAAATTTGCAGTATCTCCTCCTGTAACATTTCCGAGTAGAGCACTGGGAGTGAAAAAGCAAAAATTAAGAAAGCCAGATATAGGGAGTAACCCCCACAGGCATGACCCCTCCTCCTCCTTCCACTGACAGCCACAAGCACAGTAAAATGAACCAAATGCCAATGTGCATAGATTTCCCTTTAGTTCAATGAGTTGGCACAAGATAATCTGATGACAAATTGCAAATAAATTGTAAAACTCAAGGCATAACAATCAGAGTACTATCCCTGGGAGCCCCACAGAAGAGTGTGATATGGTACATAAGGGGGAGAAGAATGTTTAGGGTCCACAAAATATTAACCTACCCAGCTGGGAAAAACAGAGTGAATGTCACTCTGCCCACAACCAACATTAGGCAGAACCCTCTTAGAAACATTAGTTCTGTTCCCCTCAGGAACAGTCAATTGTCTTAGTGAAACTGTCCTGTAACTTCTTCTGCTTCAACTACCCAAACTGGCAGTGGTAATGGAGTTACCTGACCTGAATGAACATGTCCATACTTCAGCTGGGTGGGGGGCAGTTGAAGTTGTCGGACTATGGTCATAGCGACCGGCATTAAAAATCTGGCTTCATACTTTGTTCAGCACTTCCTACAGTTTGTGTTTTCCTTTAGGGCCAGTGAGTGCAGGAATCCATTCCTTTTGTTGAAGTGCTGGTTCCAAGTAAGCATTAATCCATGACAAAGGAGGGCTTTACTAGGGAATTAATGCCTGGTTGGGGGGTTGGGGCACAAGGCCACAGACCAAGTGCGTCCAACCACCAACCAGGCATTAATTCCCTAGTAGAGCCCAACTCTGGAGTGGATTAATGTGCTTGTAACATGGCAAGTGATAATTTACTACTGTTAAAAGTCACAATACTATGGCACATACATGAACAGCAACTTATTATATTGTTTAATACAATATTTTCTGCTGTTCAACTCTGTACTTCTCTGACTGGACGTCTGTCTCCTATGGTCACATGCATGTTGAGAAGTCACTATCTATTTATATGGTGACTGCTGTTTCTTGCACGTTTACAACTCATCTTTAAAAAAACTATGCTGCTACATCTAACGTGCCACAGTACCTTTCTTTGCTGCCTAGGCAGCTGTCTTCATTCATTTCTTTCGTTTAGACTTCTGGTTCAATACAGGGTTCTGGGAACATAAGGAATATTTGCATATCTCATATTTCACTTCATTCGAGATAGTAAGGTATGCAAATATTGGTTATGTCCCCACAATGCGCTGATCCTTTAAAGTTTTTGCTCGGAAACAGTTCTCATGGTCACAGTTCTGGTAACCCTCTCACAGTATGGTTCTTGTCCTGCTTTTCCTTCAAGGACTGGATCACCTTGGTGACATTACTCGCAGAATTTCTCTTACTTCATTCAGTGGCATTACATTACGCTCCTTGGGCACATACCTGCCTCTCACCCTCACTCTCCGTGGGTTTACTCAACTTCGTCAAACAGTGCGCTCCAGATTTCTGCGGCTCATGCACAGTGCCAAGGGTACTCTAATGGTTCCCTGTGTGTGCTCCATTCAATAGAAACACAGCATCTATCATGGAATAATGCCATGTTGATCTTGTGCCACCTGATGTGGTTCATCCAATTGTCTTGCTTCTTTGTACTGCTGTAATTTTTGCCATGTTACAAATTTGGATGCCTCCACCTCTGTGTAATGCAGCAGCTGGATGCGAGTTCACAAGGACACTCCTGGCCTCTTCCAAACTGTAACAAAATATGGAGCTTGCTTAGGTGGAGATCAGAATTTGTGCTGGTGCTACCAGGTGAACCTTCACATTCTTGACTCGGAGGCTTTTATCATGTGAAGGATTTTTCTACATGTGTCCATGAGGCTTGGAGTAAAATCATGGTCAAAATACATGCATGTGTTACCAAGGAGCACTTCACATTTTTTCCTAAGCTTTGCATTGCATAGTCATTTTCCCTTTGTAATTTATAAACCACATAGCAACTGACTATGGTGGGGGTGTGTGGCTAAGCTGAGCTAGAAGATGGATGCCTAAGTCTGGCAGAGCTCTGTGATAATCCCACTTTAAATATTGCCGTCCTGCCTTTCTACTTTTGTTTAAGCTGAAGAGTGGTGCGCAGCACTATTATAAAGACCACTGCTACAAAATTAAACAAAAAACAAGGTCAGTTAAACTTTAAGATGGCCGGAGATCTCACCAAGCTGCCAGATGCGGACCCACCACAAACTAGTGTGGCCTCCATGTCTTCCACAGAGGATTTGCTGCGTTCAGATCCCCCACTGGAACAACAACCATCAATCTCTCAAACCTCGCGGTAAAGCCTGATAATGAACATAAAATACTAATTAACTATGCAAATGAGAGCGGAGTATGAAAATATAAATGCACACTTGACTCACCTCCAACAAACAATGAATAGTATGGAGGACATCCTGGAGAAACACGGTGGGGCAATTGTGTATATCCACGGCCGTGTTGCGCCTAATAGATGAATTACAGTAAGTTCAGATATGCTCGTGGCTGCTCTGCTAGAGAAAAAA
This sequence comes from Neoceratodus forsteri, assembly GCA_016271365.2. Lineage (NCBI taxonomy): Eukaryota > Metazoa > Chordata > Ceratodontiformes > Ceratodontidae > Neoceratodus > Neoceratodus forsteri. Next base: position 113,120,429 of record JADMNL010000033.1, read on the forward strand.
GTTAAGGTGGTGGAAGAGAATGATGAAAATGTGGCCCCACACATTAGGAATGGTTCTTGATGGGTTTTTTTTTATAATATTTGATACAACTCCTTCTGTGGGGGTACCCCCCACCACACACACACATCCCAGGTGCAACAATGAAGCTGTAAAGCAAAGTCAATATTACAGAGCTTCATCGGAGCACCCAGGGGTGTGGGGAATGAAAAGACCCCACAAAAACAATAATATCACAAGGCATGTTGCTATTTGTATTGCTGCTGATAATCGGTGATATAATTATTTTTTTCTGTGGGGGCGCTCCACCCCCCACACCCCACCAAGTGCAATGATGAAGCTGTAACACAAAGTCAATATTACAGAGCTTCATCGGAGCACCCGGGGTGTGTGGGGGGCACAGCACCCCCACAGAAAGAAAATTATCACTGATCATCTCACCCCATCACATGTGTAAAGCAGCAGAAGTATAGGAGAATGGGGTGAAAGTTAGGACCGATGACCCCAATGCGCACCCCAATGCTGGTTGGGGGGGGCTGGGGGGTCCAAGGGGGGTTTTCAACCCTAACACCGAATTTCCTCACTTATGTCGCTGTGGAACAACCCTAACTAATGCATTAAACAGAGTTTTTTGCCTCTAATTTCCCTTCTTTTTGAGAATAATAAGGAGAAATAGTGAATGTAATGCAGTGGCGGGAGCGTGGGGCCGCCACATGATGTCTTGTGGCATAGTAACAGGAACAGCAATGCAAACAGAAGTGCTAACAGTGGCGCACATGGTAACGCAAGCGCGAATGAGAACAGAAAGGGCCACGCACATGGTGGCGTAGGCGGGAACGGTCTGCCACGTGATGTGTTGTCACATAGTAACATGGTGTCTGCAAACAGAAATGTCAATGGGCATGGTGCGCAAAGTGAAACAGAAAGAAATAGTACTGTAGACACAAATGGCAAAAAAAAAAAGCATAAATGCAAAGGATAACGCACATGGTGAGCGTAGATGTCAACGGTAAGTGAAATGGGTATGGAACCACAAGCGGAAAGGGCAATGGTAACAGTAATGTAAGCGCACAGGCTGGTTTTCCCCAAAAGCTGCATAGAGAAAGACAGTGAGTACAAAGAATGTATGCATAATAATGGTTATCGGAGCAGAAAATGAGGACTTGGAATACTAAATAGGTTATATCTCAGGAACCGTATGACATAGAAAAAAAATGTAAAAGTCATATGATTTATGACTGTCCTGGCTAGTTTTGCACTTAGCCCCATCAGAGCTAAGTATTTCCGACCAAAGTCCGTATCTCACAACCGCTTCTGAGATACACGATCTCTGAATGGCTGGGTGAACGCTGTAATGTTATCCTATGAGAAAAAAAGAGAAAATTGGAGTGCCATAACTTTGCCTCCCTGTAATATTTTTTCACCAAACCACTGAAAGGCACATCTGTTGGCTGTTGGCTGTGATTCCTCCAAATTTCAGGAAAAAAGACCAAACCGTTATTTTGCAGCAGGGTGCCAAAGGATTCCTGTAATTCGTCGGGTGCCGTAATGTTATCCTATGGGAAAAAGTGTCAACTTTGGAGTACCGTAACTTTGCCGCAATGCAATATTTTTTCACGGTAATGCTACCATAGTTAGGGTTGAGGAGCCATTTCTATGTTAAACCCAAAATTTGCACCTTAATAACTTTGCAACCATTTGACGGATTTGCCTGAAGTTTGGAATACACGATCAAGACCCATATGCCTTGGGATCTGCTAAGTTTTGTACCGGTGGGATACACAGCTGCGGAGTTATTAAGCGTGATCTGCGCATGCGTTTACGCTTTTTCTGGAATTCTACGGTCGCTCCTACAGGTCGCATGGTTTGCGTGACTATCCCAAAATCTTCAGGGAATGTGCAGCCGGGGTTCCCGATGTGCCTTTCCAAGATTTCGTGAAAAAATATTAAACGGTTCAAAAGTTATTCAAAAAACAATTTCCCATTATAAGTCAATGGGAAAAGTTAACAAAAAGTTCGACAGTGCCGCAAATGCATTTTTACTTTCGCAAATGGCCCTGTTACTTTCACAAATCCGCCATCTTGTTTTCAGTTAGTGATCAGAAAAATGCTTGGCATTTAAATTTGGGACCCTCTAGCAACCTAATTCTTTTTGTATTCACCTAGTCGGACCCTGAGGATGCTAGCCATGTCTTTATTTTGGGGTTAAACACCCCAGAAATATGTTTTTCAAATTTCTGGAAAAAGTACTTTTGCAAAGTACTTTCGTGCTCACGAAAGTGTTGCAAATTTTTGCGGAAGCTTTCGCAAATTGCGACAGTACTTTTCTAGTCTGTGGGAAAATGACAGCAATTCCTTGGCACTCCGCTGCAAAAGAACGGTTTGGAGTTTTGGGCTGAAATTTGGAGGGAACGTAGCCGACATCTCACAGATGTGCCTTTCAGTGTTTTGTTGAAAAAATATTGCATGGCGGCAAAGTTACAGTACTCCAAATTTGATGCTTTTTCCCATAGGATAACACTACGGCGCCCGACGCAGTACAGGAATCCTTTTGGCACCCTGCTGCAAAATAACAGTTTTGTCTTTTTCCTGAAATTTGGAGGAACACAGCCAACAGCCCACAGATGTGCCTTTCAGTGGTTTGGTGAAAAAATATTACAGGAGGCAAAGTTATGGCACTCCAACTTCTCTTTTTTCCCATAGGATAACATTACAGAGTTCACCACGCCTTTCAGGGCCCGTATCTCGGAAACGGTGTGAGATACGGACTTTTCGTCGGAAAAGTGCTTAGCCCCCTCACAGGGGCTAAGTACAAAACTAGCCAGGGCAGTCGTAAATCATATGACTTTTATTTTTTTTATTCCATTCAAACTTTATTAAATTTTCACAACATGTGAATACAACAAACCATTACATTTGAAGAACACAGTACCTTAGAATCTAAGAGTAGCATGAAAACCAGCTATATTACATCCACTCTCCAAAACTTAACCCCTCCAAAACCCCCCCAACTCCACCCCCAGCACACAGGAATTATATAACCAGTGTATAGGGTACAAAATACTATGTTACACCAGATAAAGAATAAAACGTATATAGAGGGCCTCAGGTCTGGTTAAACTTATGTAAATTGTTCTGGAGACTAGCAATAGAGCGTTCGGTTCTGAGATTGGCTAGAAGTTCTTGAAGCCACTCACCATATGAAATCTCTAGGGTATCTTTCCAGTGTCTAAATACAACTTTTTTAACCGAAGCTGAAATCATGCAAATATGAAATTTTCTATTACGTATGACAATGGAGGAGACATTACCCAAAACACACGTCTCAGCAGTAAAACACTCTTCCAGTCCTAAAAGAGGGTCCACCCGACTTCTAATCTTGGCCCAAAGCGGAGCCACCTTGGGGCAGCTCCAAAAGATATGTAGCAGATCCCCGGTATCCCGCTGGCATCTATAACAAGTGGAAAAAGATATCATACCTAATCTGGTGAGTTTAAGGGGAGTAATAAATATTATGTAGAAGCATGAATTGCATGAGTCTTAGCCTATCTTGCACAACAAATTTATGGCAGGCTTTCCAAATACAAGACCAATCCAGAACATTGTTAGGAAATATGAGTTCAAAAACTAATCGGAGCCAGATTAGAGGAGAAGCCACCAAGAAAACTGCTATAGATGCCAGACACTGCATGAGGTTTACCAACCAGGGGATATAGTACATCATAAAAATCAAAAGTGGAAGAAGCTACCGGGATAGGGGACAGTCTCTGAAGCAGTAAATGGCGAAGTTGGAAAACCTTAAATATCCTAATTTGTGGAATTTGAAACTTACTCATGATGTCTGTAGCCGTGAGAACCAGTCCTTCCACTGAAAGGAGATCCCTAACCCTGAGTTCTTTTATTTGAGGTAACCAGTTATTCCTGATAGGTCTACTATCAATCAGAAAATTTAGGTTGCCTACTAAAGGCTGTGCTGGGTCCTTACAGTGGGAATATTTTAGAAATGAGCATAGCTGTGAGTGGATTTTAATTGAGGTCCCAATAGGGGAATTACGAGGATTTCTGGGAAGTAATCTTGGAGCACGATACAAGAGAGAGGCAGGGGAAAGGCCTAAGTTGGAAATATAAGACTTCTCTAAAATCAACCAAAGGGGAGTATAATTAGGTTCAGTAGGCATAGACCATCTACAATATTTATTTGCATGGCTTGCCCAGTAATAAACCCCATATGGGAAGTCTCAAACCACCTAACACTTTAGGGGCCATAAGTTTCGGTAAGCTAACCTAGGCCTCTTAGCATTCCAAATAAACCCCCCAAATATAGCCTGAATTTTCTTAAACCATTTTAGAGGGAGAAACTCATTTAACATGGAAATGGGGTAATACAGGCGTGGAAATATGTTCATTTTAATTAAGTTGATCCTCCCCCATATGGAAAGTGGAAGGAGGGCCCATCTTTTAAGGTCTGATTCGATAACCTTAAGCAACGAAAAGAGATTGGTCTGAATTATGCGAGAAGGAGATCTTGCTAAAGTAAGGCCCAGATATTTAATTGTATCCGCGTTCCAAGCTAGGCCATGGGTACGGATGTTCTGGTTAAAAGTTCTATGATTCAGTGGGAAAACCACAGTTTTCTCCCTGTTAAGCTTGTAATTCGCAATAATACTAAAACCCTGAATAGTCTCGAGAAGTGCCAGGATAGAGGACTCTGGATAGGAAAGCTGCAGTAGTAAATCATCAGCATAGGCAAGGACTTTGAAGGTTTGCCCCATAATTGAGATACCCTGGATTGTTTGTGCCTGTATTATCCGCCTAATAAGAGGTTCAATATAAAGATTGAAAAGAAGCGGGGACAGGGGACATCCTTGTCTGGTGCCAGTGAACAATGTGAAGGGCTCAGATGTTATACCATTGCACGAAATTCTAGCAACCGGGGACTTATAAATAGATAAAATCCAGGAGCAGAATACCTGAGGGAAACCAAAACCCTCCAGCACCTTGATCAGATAATTCCAGTGGACCCTATCAAAGGCCTTCTCGGCATCCAGTGAGACCAAAACCATGGAATGGTCGACCTCGCTGGAGGCCGAGAAGACATGGGCCAGAGATCGCATGTGGTCAGTTGAGGATCTCCCTATCATAAAGCCCACCTGTTCAGCTCCAATTAACCCGGGAAGGGCCTCGTTAACCCAATTAGCCAACAATTTAGTGAGAATCTTGATGTCTTGATTTAGAAGTGATATAGGTCTATAACTGGTCACTGACTCTGAGGATTTCCCCGGTTTAGGTAGGAGAATACTTAAGGCCTCAAACAAGGATGTATCGGTGGTGGATCCATCCAATAAACATTGAAAAAGTGGCAAAAGTAAGGGGGTTAGCTGTTTAGAAAAGACTTTATAAAAGTTGGCTGAGAACCCATCTGGACCTGGCGTTTTATAAGAAGGCAATGACCTGATAACCTTCTCAATTTCACCTTCTGTAATAGGGGTTATCAATTTATCTTGACTCGGCCCCTCCAAGGATGGCAGATTCAGACAACAGAAAATCACTGATCATTTGGTCCGGAGGGTTTTGCATAGGTCCGTATAACTCTACAAGTAATTTTTAAATTCGGCTACTATATCTTGGGGAGTGGTTTTAAGGGCGTTATCTTTGGAGGATCGAATAGCAGCGATTAACCTGGAGGTTTCCAGTTGTTTAAGACGTCTAGCTAACATTTTCCCAGCTTTTTCCCCTTGGTCAGCAAATCTTGCCCTTGTTCTGATAATAGCCCATTCCGCTTTTTCTCCTAATATCCGAAGGTATGAATCACGTAACTGGGTTAGTTCTTGTACCTCTTCCTCCGAAGAAGCAGGGGAAAGTCTGGATTCTTTGGCCTGGATCCGAGTTAATAGCTCAGAGATCTGACTTAGTCTTTCTTTTTTCCGATGGGAAGCCAAAGAAATCAGGGTTCCCCTCAAATAGGCTTTCAAAGCCCCTCACAACATATCGGGTTGAATGCCAGGATTCTGATTAATAGTTAAGAAATCAGATATTTGGGAGGAGATAAGATTCACTACTGTGGGATCTTATAATAATTGGTTATTTATTTTCCATCTGCCCCCCCGTTTTCAGAAGGGAAGAAAAAACACATACACAGGTAACCAGAGAGTGGTCGGAGGGAGGGCCAGGGGTTATAGATGCATTCACCACACCGGGCATAAGAGTATGAGACATTAGAATATAATCTAACCTAGATCTAGAGCGATGCGCCTGGGAAGTGAATGTATATTCTCTTTCGGTTGGATGTAAGATCCTCCAGACATCACAGAGGCCTACTTGATCCATTAATTCAGTCAGTGCCCTTTGGGTGGGGGTGGGGCCCCTCCTAAAACTCCCGGACCTATCCAGCAGTGAATCTAGGACTACATTTAAGTCCCCCCCCCATAATAATAGGTAGATTGATAAAAGGAGTAAGTACTTCTATTACTTGCACGAAAAACTCAGGGGTGTTAGTATTTGGGCCGTAGATCGATCCCAATACTATCTCAACAGTGTTCGAGGTACCTCTAACAAAAATATACCTCCCAGCAGTATCCTTTAGGATTTGAATCTGCCTGAAAGGGAGAGATCTGCAAATCAAAATCAACACTCCCCTGCTTTGAGTGCTGCCTTGCGAGGTATAAGCCTGCCCAATTTGCAATCTCCTGAGATTGTTAGCCTCGTCATTGAGCAGGTGTGTCTCTTGTAGAAACATAACATCAGCTCGAACATAATCCAAATGTTTTAGTATTTTATATTGCTTCGTTCTGTGGCGAGCCCCCTTAACATTCCATGTCACACACTTAATGCTTCCAGCCATCTACAATTATCATTAGACCCAGTTGCACACCTATTATGCTCCCGGGTTCCCTCATTATTATGGGCACCAGTGGCGTGCGCTGTGCGATCCCCATCCTTGACCACCCCCCTTACATAACAGTTAAACATACTCCCCAAAAAACCAAACTCTAGACGACTAAAACCCCTAATACCCAGTCCCTTCCTCCCTAAACCCTCCCGAGCTATCAGTAGTCATGCCTGCAGCCCACCTGGTCTTCATGCCATGACCCCTTCCGCCCCCCACCCCCCTTCCCTAGAAAACCACCTTAAACAAAAGGGGCCACAAGGTCCCCAATCCCCAGTAAACAACTGGTAATGAAAAAAAAAAAGTCCCAAAATCAGCAGTGGGCAAGGTCTGTGCAGTCTGCAGGAAAATAAACGCAAGTGAAGAAGTCTCTATCTCCATCTAGTGGCATAAATTGAACCATGCCCAATAAAAAAAAAAACGTGAACCATAAAAGGTTTAGAAACTCTGGAAACTGAAGGTAGGAAAACAAATCTCCAAATTTAAAACAGAAGGCATGTCTCTCCGCGTTACGAGCGGGCAGCAGAGGACTGAACAAAAGAAGAGACCTCCCAATTAGCACTTGCAATAAAAGGGCTCATTACATAGACGCTAAGCCCAGTCCCAGGAAAAGAGGCAAATTACTTCAAAAGATGTCCCTACGTGAGACCAAAAGAAGCACAACAAAAGAAGAATTGTATACTGTAGGGAACACGCTTAGGCGACGGCCAAGTTAGTTCTGCTCATGAACCATGGTGAAAGCTGCAATACACATCCATTTTCGCCAGTCCGCTTATCAGACCTGCAGAGCGCACCTTCAGGTTTTCCTGAAGAGGCTAGGTAGAACCTCTTTTAAATTGTCCAATGCGGAGTCAGGGCTATCGAAATAACGCCAAGAGCCAGATACCATGACTCGAAAACAGGCAGGATACCCCATCCTGAAGCTAATGCCGGCTGCGATCAGTTTTACAATAACCGTATGATAAGCAGCTCTCTTTTGCCGCACAGATAAAGGCACGTCTTGCACAATTCTTAATTTGTTACCTTCCTACAAAGCTCTTTTAGATTTTTCACTTTTGTAGGAAAACTGGGCTCAAGTAATTCAAAACGGAGGATGAAGAGGGCGGGGGTCTCCAGCCGGAGGGGGGGCCCTCAAAGCTCGGTGGGCTCTTTCAATGATATAGACTGGCCCATAAGGAGAGGGGCCAGCTATCTTCTCCACCAGCTTCTGTGCGAATTTTACAGGGTATTCGCCCTCTTCTGATTCAGGGAGACCAATAACAACCACATTGTTCCAGCAGCTGCGGCCCTCCCAATCTTCAGTCTTATCCTCAAGCTTGGCAATCTTTTGACGTAAGGCCACTATCTCGGGCTCAATTTTGTCATTTCTTCATTCTATGGACCGAATGCGAGTCTCGTTGTCAGACGTGCGTCGTGAAAGATCCTCGAGAGCTTGGGTGAGCGTTTTAATTTCCCCTGTCAGCTCCTTCATTTCGGATTTAAAGGGTTGAAATTCCTCTAAGAATCTTGCCAGTGACAGCGGTTCCGTAGCGGCGACATCTGTACCTGAAGGCTGGACTTGGTGAGTGGTCGAGGCCCTGGTTTTCTTTGGGGCCTTCTCCGGGGTAGTTGGAGGAGTATGTTTTAGGAGAGATTTTTTTCATTTCTGCATCCATTTACCATCACAAAGTGGGCTGTTGACCTTGAAATCCCAGAATAAACTGATAAAGGTAGTCACCTAGGATGAAAAGATTGATATTTTTCTGTAATTAGAAGAGTCAGGTGGGGGAGCACTCTGGAGAAGCAGCTACCCGGAGCTCTGCATCACGTGATCTCCAATCATATGACTTTTAAATTTTTTTTCTCCATCATACGGTTCCTGAGATATAACCTATTTACCGTTGACGTCTACGCCACCATGTGCGTTATCCTTTGCATTTTCCTTTGCGCTTGCGTTTCTGTTATTTTTTGCCATTTGTGTCTACAGTACTGTTTCTCTTTCTGTTTCACTTTGCGTCACCATGCCCATTGACATTTCCGTTTGCAGGCACCATGTTACTATGTGACAACACATCACGTGGCAGACCATTCCCGTCTATGCCACCGTGTGCGTTACCCTTTCTGTTCTCATTCGCACTTGCATTACCATGTGCACCACTGTTATTGCTTCTGTTTGCGTTGCTGTTCCTGTTACTATGCCACAAGACATCACGTGGCGGGAGCGTGGGGAAAATGGGCAGCCATTTGGAGGGGGCATTACATTCACTATTTCTCGTTATCATTCTCAAAAAGAAGGGAAATTGGAGGCAAAAAACTCCATTTAATGCATTAGTTAGGGTTGTTCCACAGCGACAAATGTGAGGAAATTTGGTGTTAGGGTTGAAAACCCCCTTGGAACCCCCAGCCCACCCCCTCAACCGGCATTGGGATGCCCATTGGGGTCGTCAGTCCAAAATCTATGGATTACTTGTCTCTTTCTCTCTCGCCCTTTCTCTATCTATATCTATAGAAAAAATGTTCAATTTGAGAATTTTGTGAGAAAGGGCAGTGAACCAGAGTAGGGAGCAGCATGTAAAAAAAAAAATCTAAGGGGGATTCAGGGCAATTCCCAGCTAGAAAGGTGATGGAGACTGACCAAAAGATGTGAGGCTGTCACCGGAAGAGGGGACCAAAAAGGGGGTGTAAGGTCTGCAGAGAGCACGCAAAAATTGTGGGGGGCATATATTGGGTGATTTCAATGCTGGACAAGGGATAACTTTGTTTGTTGTTTACCTCTTTAAGTATTTGATTAACCAGGATGGCAGAAGTCACAAGCATGCAGATGATGGAGCAGGTGGCAGAAATGATGAAGAAGGCAACGGAGATGGCAAGGAAGAAGGAAGCGGAAGAGGAGGCAGAAAGGACAAGGAGCAAAAAAAGCCAAGGAAAAAGTCTGATGGAGACCTGGACACAGATGAGGGTACGAGTGGTAAGGATACGGGTGAACAGACCCCAGAGGGGGATTTGACTGAATATCTAGCAGGTTTGCTGGAGGACATGGGAGAGAAGGGCTTAGAGCGAATGGAAAAGGCGTTGCAGGAAATTAAGGCTGCAGGGGTAGAAGGGAATACAAAAACTAGAGTGGGTAATGAGGGGATACCAGGCATGACAATGGGGGATCACGTCCCCCTAACAATAAAAGAAAAGATATGGAAAGGGGAATACGTGGATTTATTTGCACTAGTGGATAAGGAGTCGGCTAAGAGGTACGTGCAGAAAGAGACTGTAGGAAAATCTGAGATGGCGGTGGCTTTGGTAATCGCTGGAAACAAGGTAGAGGAGACAAGTTACAAGGGGAAGAGTATAGATGCCTGGCAGGCATGGTTCTTGATATTCAGTGCCATCATGCTTGAGAAAAAAAACAGACCTGGCCATCCTGCTGCTCACGTATGCCACCACTATAAAAGATGCCTACAAGGCTAGGATGGGGATAGGTTGGCTAAAGTATGATAAGGCCTTCTGGAAGAGAATGGCAGCCCGAGGGGAGCTGAGGTGGAATGTGACCCATTCTGAACTATGAGTAAGGAGCCTAGCAGGTTTTACAGGAATGGAAAAAGGGAATGGACAAGGAGGAGGCGGGCTGCAAGAAAAAGCATGTTGGGGTTTCAACAAGGCATCGTGCTCCTGGAGTAATAGCAAATTCAGGCACATTTGTTCAAAATGTGCAGGTCAGCACCCGGTAACCCGGTGCAGAGCAATGGGGGACAGAATAAACGGGCAATGGGAAAATGGGCAGCCATTTTGAGGGGAAAGGGGGGGATACCAATCAGGGAGAGGGAGGGAAGGGATTTCAAGGAAAATGGGGGTTTGGGAATGGAGGTATGGGGAACCATTGAGAGGGTAGGAGAGGTTGGAGGGGGGGTTTAGGCTGGCCAGAACGCCGGTCAGGGTAGGGGTGCTAAAAGAATGGATGAAGGGATACCCAGAGGAGAAGGCAGGACAGATGTTAGTGGAAGGCTTCGAAAAGGGATTTAGTTTAGAATATCAAGGGAAGAGGGAAGTCACGAGAGCCAAAAACTTGTTGTCCATTAAGGGGAGGGAGGACATAGCTTTCAGAAAAATAAGGAAAGAAATAGAAGCAAGGAGGATGGAGGGGCCATTCCGGACACCCCCATTACCCAATCTGTGGGTTTCCTCATTGGGCCTAGTGCCCAAGAAGCAACAAAGGGAATTTAGGCTAATTCATCACCTGTCTTACCCAGAAGGGACCTTGGTGAATGACCTTATACCAGACGAGTGTAGCACAGTTTCATATGCAACCCTGGATCAAGCAGTGGAGTTGATCAGAGCAAAGGGGGGGGCCCTGGCTAGCAAAGACTGATATAGAGTCAGCTTTCTGACTACTACCAGTCTGGAAGGTGGATTGAGACCTGTTGGGATTCTGTTTCAAAGGGTCCTTCTACTTTGACAAGGCAATGCCCATGGGCTGTTCCACAGCCTGTGCCAAGTTCGAGGCATTCAGCTCCTGGATACAGTGGGTGTTTGGGAACAGATACGGGCACAAGGCAATAGTGCACTATTTGGATGATTTCCTCATGATAGGGGTTGTGAGGAAGTGGTAAGAACAATGCTTGTGGACTTTGAGGAGATGTGCGAGCAGTTAGGGTTGCCTTTGGCGGGAGATAAAACAGAAGGTCCAGCCAGGAAGCTGGAATTCCTGGGGATTGAGACTGATGTAGATGAGCAAGTCTTCAGATTACCACAACAGAAAGTGGCCAGGCTCAGGGCTTTGCTACAAGAGGTAAAATGTAGGAGGAGCGTTCCCCTGAGGCAGGTTCAGCAGCTGTTGGGGCACTTGAACTTTGCATGCCGGGTGGTCGCACCAAGGAGGGTGTTCACCAAGAGGTTAGCCAGGGCAACAGCGGGCAAAAAGCATCCGTACCATTGGGTAGATATATCACGAGGGATTAGACAAGATGTGGAAGTGTGGGAACAATTCTTAAAGGAATGCAACGGGGTTACATTCCGGCAGAAAGAATGGCAAGGAAATAACGATCTGGATCAATATATGGATGCATCCGGAGCTATTGGTTTGGGGGCTTATTTCCGAGGGAGATGGATAGCGGAGGCATGGCCGGATTCTTGGAAAGAGAAGGGGCTGCTAAAGGACATAACTCTACTAGAGATTTTCCCAATATGGGTGGCGATGTTGATATGGGAAGAACTCCTAAGGAATAGGAAAATAATGTTTTGGTGTGATAACAGAGCCATAGTAGAGGTTATCAACAGGCAGGGAGGGCATTCGGAGATGGCAAACAGAGTCCTGAGACAGTTAGTGTTGAGGGGATTACAACTAAACATGTTGTTTAGGGCCAAGCACATAGAGGGGTACAAAATGACATAGTTGACAGCCTTTCCCATTTACAGCTGGAAAGATTCAGGTCCTTGGTGCCACAAGAGGTTGCAAAGAGAACAAGAAAAAAGTATGAGAAATTGGCTGGAAGGAGCCCGACTGTTATACAGGAGCTCCTGGTCCACCAACACGCTGAAGGCATACAAAGGGGCATGGGGGGCCTTCCAGGAGTTCCGGAAACAGGAAGGGTTCAAGGTAAGTGAGCCAGTTTCACAGGACCAGGTAACAAAGTACATGGTGAAGAAGTGGAAGGCAGGAATGACTAGTGGCACAATGGGGGTGCAGCTGGCAGGGATAGGATGGGCATGCAGCACAAAAGGTTGGGCCGAGCCGAAAAAGTTTAAGGTGGTGCAGCACATGTTGAGGGGGTGGCAATGGCTAAAAGGAGGGAAGGTAGACATAAGAAAACCTATTGCTGGGGACAAACTTGAAGGGCCGGTGAAAACCTTGGTGGAGATTTGTACCACACCCTTCGAAGCCGTGTTATTCAGGGCCATTTTCATGGTGATGGCAGGAGGCGCATTCATGGTCAGTGAGGTAGTAGTGGCCAACAAAACAGATGCAGTAGGGGGATTGTGGGAGAAAAAAAAATACACTGGGAACAAGAGAAGATCACACTTTGGCTCAGATGTTCAAAAACAGACCAGATAGGAAGGGGGACAGAGATTGTATTAGACAAGACATGAGAGTGAGAGAACATGCCCAGTAGTGGCGCTATGGAAGTACAAGGCGACGAGACAGGGAAAAAGCAGGCAGTTCTTTACACATATAGACGGAAAACCAGTGGCATGTTTCCAGGTAACAGGGGTGTTGAAGAAGGGGATGGCGCGCCTAGGGGAGAACAAGCAAAATTATTCTTCTCATTCATTTAGAATAGGAGCCACATCCACACTAGCAGAAAAAGTTGGGCCTGAAGAAGAAATCAAGAAAGCAGGCAGGTGGAGGTCAAACTGCTATAAGACATATGTGAGAAAAATAGTCTAATATCCACACTTGCTTTTCACAGATCGGGGAAGATGCAAATGGGTCTGGATATTAGGGCACTCGTACATTTACTGGGCAGAGAGGTGGGTTGCTAATCATCAAGGAGGGAGACAACGAGGACAGGATCCTGACAGAATCATGGTCCACTGGAAGGGGGTAAGGGGAATGAGGTGGGCACAGATTATGCCAACCTTAGAAGATATGAAACAGAAATGTCCAAAACTGGACCTGTTAATATTGCACTGGGGAGGTAATGATTTGGGGGAATGTCCATGGGGTTTGCTATGCAAGGAGATGATAAGGGATATGGGGACAGTTCAACAGTGGTGGCCACAGGCAAGGATAGTCTGGTCAGAGATGGTGCCCAGGATGGTGTGGCAGCAGGCCAGGGATATAAAAGGGGTGGAATGGGCCAAGAAGAGAATTAACAGGAAGGTGGTGGCTTGGCTAAAGGAGAGGGAGGGGTAGTGTACATTGAACATAAAGGAAAATCCTATCCCAACCCAGGAATGTACAGACAGGATAGGGTGCACCTTTCAACTGTAGGGATGGCAACATACACATTGCAGTTGGAGGATAGCATAGAGAAGTGGGAAGAAGAGGGTAAGGGGGGGGGGAGCCCATCATTCCATTGCATAAGCTGGAGATAGGCTAGTGGAGGAAATTTTCAGAAATTTTAAAATTAAAATGGGGGCAAGTATAAACCATGGGCCGGGCTCAGATGCCCGGACATGAAACCAACAAAAGGACAAGGTAGGAAGGGTTTAATATGAGGCACAGTTGCCATCGGCAGCCGGAAAAGGGAGGGCAGCAAGGGGAATAGAAGAAGGGGTATTGAGCTTCCAAACGTCCAGACCCCAAGAAGATTATGGACAACAAAAAGACGAGGACCACAAGAGGAAGAGGACCAAGGGGTGTCAGGCTTTAAAGCATCTGGACCCTGAGAAGACAACAGAAAAAGGGACAGTTTGAAGCATGTGATTTGAAATATGTAAATCTTTCAAAGATGGAATGTGAAATGAATAGTTTAGGAAATGAAGGACTGTTGAAAATGTGAGGAAAGTAAAATGCAATCATTGTAAGACATGTTTAATAAATCAAATTGCCAGTCGAGCACCCACAAAAAGTTGTTGTGCCTCTTTTTTCTCGGGGATCTCCATCTGACAAATACTGCATTTCTGTTCACTTAGTAGTTTATACATCGAATATATATACTGCTTTTCAGATGTTTGTCAGATGGCAGTGGCTCACCTGGGGGGATGCTAGGGATCTTCTCTCTTGGTTTTACCAAGCGACCATGATGGTACCTTTGCAGGATTGCTGTAAATGATGGGGAAGGGGGGTTCTGACAGATTCTTAGAAGGATGAGAGAGCAATGGTAGTCAATCTTTGGCATGCATACAGGGGAGGGAGGGGTCACCTGATGGCATTGTTCTGGACGCTCTGGTATGGTGACCCCTCACTCTCTCCAGTCAATCCCATACCCTGCACTAAGTAAAACTGGAACCCATTAGTTTTCCCCTTTACAGAACCATGAGTAGGTGGGTGGTTGCTCCGCCCCATGCTGGCAATAGTCCTAGAGATGCCCTGTGGGTCCCCGTAGGGGGGAACTTGGCCCTTTACCCTTCCTTCTCCATCCCTCCATTATTGAAAGTAGATGGTTTATCATTTCCTTCTTGTTTATTTATTACTACAAATAGAGTTGGGATTGGTAACTCAGGTTCTTCCATGACAAATAGTGGGACAGAGTCCTACTTCCCAATCTGGGGGAAATTCAGGTGGGAAAAAAGGGATGGATATGGGGGATAGGGACAGGGTTGTCACCTTTTTGGTTTTAATTGTATTATTCGTGCACAAGTTGGGGATACAAGGAATTGGAATTCTGGGTGGGTTATATTGGGATTTAATCAGGGGAGAAGGGAGGGAGGAAGGGAAAAAGTGTTATAGTTATCATTACAAGGGAGGGGATATTTTGTTGGGGTGCTGTTTGTCACCTCTTAATTAAGGTGGATTTTAGGTTGATATTTGGGTGTCTACAGGAGGACAGTGAATCATGGCAGGGAAACCGTTTTAAGTTACATCTTGATACAAAGGGAGAGGGGGAAGGGAAGGAGAGGGTACTGTTGGAATTGCTTAAATGGTTATTTAGGTTACACAAAATTAAAATGTCAGCAAAGGATAGCTATTTGTGAGGGGAGAAGATGGGTTTCAATACATTACTGTCTGGTAAACCTACTCATATGACTTTCATAATATGGGATTGCTGAAATTCATGACAAGGGATGTCAATGTCCTAAAAACAGTAGTTAAAAGAAAAAGCATTTGTCAATGTCGAATGTTGTCGCGCTGGCATTGGCAGTGGGAGTGGCGGAGCTAGAGACGAATAGTGCTGTGATTTTGTGAATGTGTCTCAAAAGGTGATTTTGCACAGAGAGCATGCTATTGTGCGCCACAGCTGCGGAAACACATAGCACCAGCTAGTGTTTCACAAATAGTGAAAAATGGCAGCTAGACTGTTGATAAGGAGATGTGCACAAATGCCAGTGGGGAAAATGTAGTATGAAAATATTGCAGATTGACGAAGTTACAAGGGTGCGTGGAAACTGCACAATTCACGATTGCAACAAAGTCATTGTATGGAGGTTCGGCACCAAATTTTCAACATAGGCATTTTAGGACCTCTGCTCATGAATAGTGTCACTGTCATTTCCTCACACTGTCCCAAAAACTGACTTCGCACAGCGGCCGTGTAATTCTGTGCCAGACGTGCGAAAACACATTTCAGGCAGCTGTAGTGTTCATAAGGAGGTATGGAAAAATGCTAATGATGAACAGCTGGAGTGAAACTATTACAAATTCACAAAGTCATGAGCATGCATGCAAACTGTGCATCGCACGCTCGTAAAACACTCATTTTATTGGCTTTCGTCCCAGATTTTCAACATAGGCATTTTAGGGCATCTGCTAATGAACAGTGTCACTGTCATTTTTATTATGTGTCTCGAACACGGGCTTTCCACAGCGACCACACTATTCTGCACCAGAACTTCGAAAACAGATTTTGGTCAGGATGTGAAAAATGACAGCTGTACTGTTCATTAGGAGGTGCAGAACAATGGCACTGTTGAAAATCTGGAGTGAAAATATGAGAAGTTTGCGAACGTATGAGCGTGCGTGCAAAATGAGCAATGCATGCTCGTAACACAGTCATTTTATAGAGTATTGTCACCAAATTTTCAACACAGGCATTTTAGGACCTCTGCTCATGAACAGTGTCACTGTCATTTTAGTAATGTGTCCTGAACACTGATTTCACACAGCAAACACGCTATTCTGCGCCAAAAGTGCGAAAACACATTTTGGCAAGGATGTGAAAAATGACAGCTATATGGTTCACAAGAAGGTGTAGCAAAATGCCAATGTTGAGAATCTGGCATAAAAATATTGAGAATGCGCTAACTTACGAGCGTGCGTTGTGCAGTTGCTATGCACGCTCATGAAACAGTCATTTTATGGGGTATTGTCACCAAATTTTCAAGACAGGCATTTTAGGACCTCTGCTCATGAACAGTGTCACTGTTATTTTCGTAATGTGTCCTGAACACTGACTTTGCACCACAACCGTCTATTCTGCGCCAGAAGTGCGAAAACACATTTTGGCTAGGATGTGAAAAATGACAGCTATACAGTTCATGAGAAGGTGTGGTAAAATGCCAATGTTGAGAATTTGGCATGAAAATATTGAAAATTCACTAACTTACGAGCAAGCGTTGCGCAGTTGCTTTGCACGCTCGTAAAACAGTCATGTTTTGGATTTTTCCCACCAAATTTGCAATGTAGGGTTTTTGAGAGCCCCCCCCTCATGAACAGTGGCACTTGACATTTCATTATGCAGTCCTGAAAGGTGATTCCATGCAGTGACTTCGAAATCACCTTTCAGGACAGAATAACGCCATGAGAGTGCAAAAATTCATGAGAAGGGGTCCCAAAAACCCCATGTTGAAAATTTGGGGCCAAAATTCGCAAAAATGCCTGAGATATGCAGCAAAGCTGAAAAAAACCCTATTTATTCCATTATACAGCTTACCGGCATTTCCTCAGTTCACGGTCAGCTTTGAAGAGTGCAGACATGTTCCCAGTCCACGAAGATCATCGCGCAGACTCGGAGGTAAATATTGGGTGGGGGAGGTGTGGGAGGCAGGGTGTGCAGTGGATGGGTGCTGGTGGGGGAGGGAATGGGAGACTACAAGGGACCGTTTTCCTTTTACAGGTTCAAAAAAAAAAAAAAACATCGGGACCATTTTTTTTTCAGGGATTCGGCATGCTGGGTGGGCTCAGCGTGCCACCTATCTATTTGGGGATGTCTGTAGCCGACGGGGATTGGGCACCCTCATCGGCAAACAACACGGAGGGGTATTTCTGCTGATGGGGAGTGGCCCCGGCCGCACACAGGAAAGGGGTGGGGTAAGAGCCGAGGGGATTAAGCACCCCTAAGCATATCACAAATGGGATAAGTATGCCGACGGGAGTGGGCCTCGTCAGCAATATCTACAGGGGGCAGAGGCAATGGAAAGGGTTTTGGGCACCCCCAAAGTCGGCAGTTCGGCGGCCAGTGTGCCGCCATGTATATAATGGCAACAAGCACGGCAAGAAAAGGACCACTGCGTCTGACAAGCTTTGCTCGGATTGCAGCGGACCTTTTCTTAGATGTGCTTGCCACATTATGTATGCATGGTGTGGCGCCGGCATGCAGGCTGATTGGGGAATGCGGGACGCACCTACTGGTGCATGCTCTGCATTTGCCCAACAGCGACCGCGCCTCCAAAGCTGCACTGTCCCATGACGTTGGCTGCACAGGCGTGCCAACACAAAAAGGGTATGGACATACAGTACATTAAGAAGGAGAGGGGAGACATTGTCTTTCTTCAAGAACTTACATGTACCTAAATCTAAAGCTGATAAATTTGCGGGATCCTGGGGTGGAACCTTATTGGTTAGTCCATTCACCTCCAAGGATTGGGGGGTTGCTATCTGGTTCAGACTCACCTTAAGAGTAAGAGTACACGCCTCCATCTCAGGTCCACAGGGGAGATATGTGATAGCAGATGTAACTGTGGAGGAAATGCCATATACATTAATGTCTCTTTATGGTCCCAATTTTGATAATCCTACCCTGATGACATAATTATGGGTGGTGACTTTAACACATATTGGGATCCAGTGTTAGACCATCCAGGTAGAAGAACCGCCCCCTCCCCCCCAAAAAGAGGGTAGCTGCAGTCCATCAGCTGGCTAAGGAAAGAGCATTACTGGAGGCCTGGCATTACCTCCATCCTACTACCAAGTAATATTCATTTTACTCACATACCCACTGCCTCTGTACTAGGCTGGACTATGTATTGATGTCCTCTAAGCTGATTAGAGGAGGAGTCACGGCAACACATGGTCCCATTTCTGTTTCCGACAATGCGCTTCTATGTCTCTCCCTGGTGTCAGGTTCAGAAATGCCCTCTGTGCAGCAATGGAGACTAGATCCTAGTCTGTCAGGTAAACAAAATATTACCCAAATGTCCCATTCACTGAAAGGATTTTTAAGTTTGAACAAGGTAGAGGACACATCGCCTATTAACTCCTGGGAGACCCTAAAGGCCTATATTCGTGGGGTGACCATATTGTATGCAGCATATAAATGAAAAGAGGAATTTCAGAGCGAGGCAGAAGTAGAAGAAAAGGTGATGGACCCTGAGGGCCAAGCGATGAGGGGAGAGAAGGGAGTGGAAATGAATGACTTGAGGCATTTAAAAGGCACCCTTAATCAACTGGTTTTTAAGAGAATTGAAAGACATCTTTTGATATCTAAAGCAGGTGCTTACTTTGAGGGGGATAAAGGGAGGAAATGATTGGCCTGGCAGGTGAAGAAAAAACAGGCTGATAGAATGATTATGGAGATAGAGATGCCTGAAGGTATAGCCTCCTCTGATCTGCAAATCAGTGATGCCTTTAGACATTTCTATGAAACCTTATACACCATGCAGTTCCCCTCTGACATTACTCCTTTGTTTTTTTTGAAATATGTTCCCCTTCCTGCACTGGATCCCTCCCTTGGGGAGCACTTAGATCAGACTGTCACCTTACAGAAAATTAAATGGGCAATAAATACCTCAAGAGGACCTGGCCACAACTATCAGAAATCGCCCAGATATTCAGGGTTTCGAACAGAGAGGTACTAAACATGTTATCTCACAGTTTGCTGATGATGTGCTGCTCTTTGTGGCTAACCATGTAAAGGCTCTGCCAGCACTTTCTCACCTTTTTAACATTCTGTATACGGTCCCCTATCAAGTCAAAAGATTAACTGAGCCAAATGTGAATGGCTGCCATTAAGGGGAAAGGATACTTCTGTTCAGATAGCAGGGGCAACCATCTCTCTAGTTATAAACTAAAATGCCTGGGCATTTGTATCCTGAGTCAACTTTCTAAATAAGGAGAAATACATTATAAACCACTCTTTTGGAAGTTTCAGGAAGACTCTCTTCCTTTGACTCTTTTGGGTAGAGTCAATCTAGTTGAGATGTATATACTTCCCCAATGTTTATATTTGTTTCAAACACCCCCAATTTATGTCCTAAATAAAAATTTCGGATCATTAAGGGGCTCCATCATGCCCTTGCTATGGCAAGGCTGAAGGCCTAGAATAAGGAGGGAGATACTCTGACAACCGATAAATATGGGAGGTTTTGGACCTACCAAATTTACATTTATACTATTTAGCTGCCCAATTGGCTTTTTGGGTGGACCTTATCTCTGGAGGTCATCCCAGGAGGGCATGGGTGGACCTAGAGGAAATGAACAGAAATACCCCTTTATACAGTTCATTGTAGGGTTACCACCTTTTAAGAAGCCCAAAGCCCTGACATTTCTTACTGAAACATGATTTTTCACAGGACAGTACATAACCTCGACCAATGCAGCAGTCTGGTTTTCTGTATATAATCAGAATTAAGACAAAGTATTGTAGTTTCTTGGTTGCTTCTGTTGTTCATAATCATTTTAATGTATTTTAGTTAAGGTATTATAGTTTTCTGCAACATTTAGTGGAAAGTTGGAAAATCTTTTTTGAAATAAAAAGTCAGGACATGTAGTATTTTTCATGTTTTTTCGCAGGACACAGCTGCCCATATCAGGACTGCCCTGCGAAAATCAGGACAGGTGGTAACCCTAGTTCATTGTTTGCACTGGGGTTGATGAGGAAAGCACTAAAATGGGTCAGAAATCCCTTTACTAGGGCATCTATTTGAGCCTGGATGACAGCTCACAAGATTTTGAACCACCCCCTATTGATATTCCCAGAGGTCTCTATAGAACATGCCCTCTGGGAAGTCAACTTAATCCCTCACCAAGTGCAGCATGCTTTAGATTTATGGCAACAAAAGTTATTCACCTAATGTCTCACTTACATAAGGAAGGAACCTTCTTAGAGTACCAACAGCTGGCTAAGCAATTTGGGCTGCACGCATCTCATTTTTTTATCTATCTCCAGATAAAAGCCTGAATGAGTGCTTTGGGATGGGGACAGGGCGCACCCCTCTTAATTAGACATTCTCCCATAGAAGAACTTATGATGGAGAACTCAATGAGGGCTACTTTTAAACCTCTGACTAAGTGCCATAGAACACTTTTAGGGGCATTACCAGACCCTTTTATCCATCTGAAGAAATGGGCAGCAGACCTGGAACCCACAAAACTAACAAAGGGTGATTGGAATGTGATTTTTAAAAAGGGACTGCAATGCTCAGTCAATAATAGGTTGAAAGCGATACATTATAATGTTTTGCATCAAATTTATTTCACTCTCATTATGGCTCATAAAATTGATCCAACGAAATCTGATCAATGTCATAGATGTAAAGCTCATAAAGGAACTTTTTTTTCACATGATCTGGTCATGCCCTAAAGTGTTGCCTTTTTGGCAGGAAATGAACTCTTTGCTGTCCTAAGTCATAGGTCATGCAAGACCATTAGTCACAATAGATATCCTCCTGGGCCTGACTAGGGTGGTAATGGGGGTGGCCCAGTGGACCATCCCCTGTGGCATTTGGGGATCACAGTGGGGAAGCAGGTGCTGGCCCTACATTGGTGGCTTGAGTCTGCTCCCATAATAGCCCATTGGATAACATCCCTTCTTCACTGTATGACGCTGGAGCATACACAATATCTGGCCAGGAAACAACATGATAAGTACAGTCAGATGTGGGATCCCTTGGAGAAAGCCCTCAGTTCTCCATGGTTCCCTACTTTTTAGAGTCAACAAATTAGTGAGAGGTAATCTAGGCCTTTTGACATTCCACCCCCCTATGATGTAAAGAGAGTAATTTGTTTTTGGTTCTTGCATATTGATCTTTCCAGACAGTAAGGGAAGAACTTATAATGTGACCTTTTTTGATCTTCCTGGAGACAACTGTATACTGCTGTACTGGTGTAATATGTTGAATTGCTGACTTTTCTTTAAATAAAGTTTACAAAACAAAACCAAAAGAAAACACCTGACTGTGGTTTGGCCTTCTTGTCCTTTAATTTTGGAGCTAGGGCTCCATGGGCCCACTCAATTCCAAGTTTCAAGTCTGCTGGAAGGTCTAGTATTTCTTTCAAAAAATAATTCAAAAGTCCTTCATGTCTATGTCCTCTGTATCTTCTGGGAGATGATATATTCTGAGATTGTTGTGCCAGGATCATGATTCGAGGTCATAGAGTTTGTCAGCAATTTCATGGTCCTGGCGGTAGATGTAAAGGAGGGTGGTATTATGAGTTTTGGTTTGGGACACATTTCAGCTGAGGCCTTGTTCTAAGTCAATAGTGACCTGCTGGATGTTCTGAATGTCCTGCTTATCTTACAATTTGTGTAAGTTTGCACGAATATTCCGCAATTCTTATACAAGTGTTTCTGATGCTATCGTAAAATATTGTTTATCTGTTTCTGTAGCAGTGGGGCACTTGCGACAGCCAAACTGAGAGACTGTTTGAAGGGAATCTGTGTTTGTGCCTCATTCATTGCTAATTCCTTCAAATGATTCCTCCCTGGCATGTTACCAAAATTCCCTCAGTAGACTTAGTGCAGTTTGTTGAGTTAAAAGAAGGGATTCTGTTTAATTGTAAGGAGGGACACCACAGAGCTCAAAAGTACAGTTGCTGCATAAGCAGTTAGCTTCATCCTTTCATATGGAAAAAAGCTTCCACCCATCAGTAAGCCAACCAGTGTCATCAATAGCCAGCTGCTAATACTCTACTCACAGCCCAGCCTTGCCAATTCTCAACTGCATTGGCCCCAATACGGTCACACCTGCAAAAGCCCTACAGTCCAAGTACACTGCCATGATGTTTGCTTAGCACATGCACAAAACAAAACATAATAAAGGATGTCCAAAAACTTAAAATCCTTCAAAAGGGTCATGCTTGAACAACTACAAAGTCCTGTGCGATTGCTGCGCTCTTCTTTCCTATGCTGTCTGTCAAGTGGCCTTTCTACATTTGTAAAAACTGCTGTTATAATGTTGTAAATCCTATTTCTCTGTAACCCTTTAGTTGCAAGTCACAAGTGGGGTACCTCAGGGATCAGTCCTGGGGCTAGTCCTCTTCGATATCTTCATCAGTGACATTGCAGATGGACTAGAGGGTAAGGCTTGTCTGTTTGCAGATGACATCAAGATCTGCAACAGACTAGATGATCCAGATAAGGTGGGCAGAATGAGAAGAGATCTGAATAAACTAGCAAAATGGTCAGAAGAGTGGCAACTGGGATTTAAGGCAAAGAAGTACAAGATCATGCACATGGGGAAGAGAAACCCTGAAGCCACCTATAGGCTGGAAGGGGAGTTGCTGGCAGTCACAAAGGAAAAAAGAGACTTGGACATCATCATCACCGATGACATGAAATCATCCAAGCAGACCTCTAAAGAAGTAGGTAACGCTAGGGGGATGTTAGGGTGTATTAGTAGGGGTATCACAAGTTGTAAGAGGGAGGTAATAATCCCTCTTTACAAGACACTGGTTATGCCTCATCTGGAGTACTGCGTGCAGTACTGGAGGCCACACCTTCACAAGGACATTAACCAAATTAAGGCAGTCCAGTCCCAGATTGGCTATATTTGGAGACTCAAATGATGAGAGAGGCTGGTATCTCCCCAGAGGCACCGCTATATGCCAATATAGCTACCTATGTCAAGAAAAAGGTGGGAAGCCCGATCTTGAAGATGACAGAAGCTTGGTGGTTGTTTTTGAATGTGGCTCAAAAGAAAGAGCAAGTGAGGGCCAAGGAACAACCACTGGTGGGCAATCCTAATTTAAAAATAGGAAATCAGATAATCAAAGGGAAATGGGTTAAATGGGTTTTGGGTTTAAGCCTAAAGGAGGTCATTCAGGATCACAGGGTAGCCCTTCCAATCCAGTGTAATAGAATGCCTTTCTTCCACAGACTGCAACTTATTCATGTACTTGAGGGGGCATTAAAGAGATCAGAGGGCCCTGCCAGTTGTTCAAGTGGGATGAGTTGAGGGAGCTAGACCTGAAAACTAGAGCTCTCTCGCAAGTTTATAGAATACTGCTGGACTGTTTTGGGCTGAGCTCTGCTATAGTAGTGCCATATTGGGACAACAAGTTGGCACCTCGAAACACTGACTGGGCCAATGTATGGAAGAGCATTACATACACAGTGATACCTAAAGATAGGAGTTTACAATTTTTTAGTGCCTCTAATATATATTTTAACCCTGTGAAGCTGTGTGAGAGAGGCCTTAGACAGACAGACCTGTGTTTTAGATGTGAATTAGAGGGAGGGATCTATTACATGTGTTGTGGAACTGCAGTAGAATATGGCCTTTGTGGGATGAAATGAAAAGGCGAATGGACCCATTGTTGGACTATTCAGATTATATAATGCCGGAGATATGTGTTTTAGGGGATTTCATGCAAATTGTTGGAGTTATACCTAAATACCATATATCTCTGATGTCAAGTGTAATTAAAGCTTATGTGATCCAGCACTGGAAGGATGATCAACTTTATGGGTATAAACAATGGGTGGGAGAACTTATCAGAGCCCTATCTAGGATCAAGAGACACCCATATTTAGAGGGGAAGAAAGGGTTATATGCTAAAAGATGGGTGGTGTTGGAGGCAATTTATTCCCAATAGGGGCCTCCAGGCTTGATACAGGTCTGTCTGTCGGGCTGGGATCAGCTGTAAAATGGACTGGAATGAGTAGTTGGAGATGAGAACAAGGTCTGAGGATTAGGTAGAGGGGGTAGGTGGATTGATAGGGTTTTGGGGACGGTTGTAGTAATAAGTTTTCTGGATCTGCTATTCAGTTGGGGGGAATGGGGACTCTCTCTCTTTCTGGGGGGGCATGGAGAAGTGTCACTCCCAGGAGGACTTAACCCTTTGCGAAATGGGGCCAAGGAGTATTTGATAGGCCATTGTTGATTGTACTGGGATTGAGGGGAAAGGTCTAACTGGTAAGCGGCTTACGATACTGTTCTTTTTTTAGGGGTGTTGTTGGTCACAAAGTTAGAGTTGAGGTGGGGGGGAACACTATCTCTGTGCATGTATATAGTTGAAATGTATATAGTTTACACAGTCAGTTTTTTGGGCTGTGTGCCTGGGTTTCCAGGTATTGTCTGTTTGTTTGTCTGGTTTTTCTTCAAATAAAGTTGAATAAAGAGATATTTAAAAAAACAAAAAAACAAATTGAGGCAGTCCAGAGAAGGGCAACCAAAATGGTGCAGGGACTGCTTCAGAAGACATATGAGGGACAGATTAACGAAGTTCAATATGTATACCCTTGAGCAAAGGAGGAAGAGAGGTGATATGATCGAGCCATTCAAACACCTTAAGGGCATTAACAAGGTGAAAGAGTCTAACATGTTTAAATATAAGAAAAATAGCAGGACAAGAATACACAGCATGAGATTAGAGGGAGGCCGATTAAGGGGTAATGTGAAGAAATTATTTTTTTACAGAAATGGTGGTGGATGTGTGGAACGGCCTACTTTAGGAAGTGATGGCTATAAATACAGTGCAGGGCTTCAAACAAGCATGGGATAGGCATAAATGAGCAATACAGATGAGTATGAATAGATAGGCCACTGACAGAGCAAAGGCCGATGGCACATTTATAAGGTAGAAAAATAAATGGGCAGACTGGATGGGCATTGCGGTCCTTATCTGCCGTCAACTTCTATGTTTCTATGTTTCTATAATGACTTCTACTGCTATATTGGTTCCAAAGGACCCTCTTGCAAATTAGGTTTCACCCAGTTTGAGTATCCTGGTGTGAGACATTCTAAATAAAATAGTGGGGTTTGAACTTGCTATCTCTTAGTTTTCAAGCCAGTGCTTTAATCACTATACAAGGAACTTCCTCATGTGATTGACACTCTTTTTGTTACTATAGTGTTAAACATTTTTATAGTAAACTTGCAAGAGAAAATGACGGACTATTGTTATCTAGCTCCGTACAGAGCATGCTGAAAAATTAAAGGTAAAGGAAAGTTTGCCAGTAGGGCTGTGCAGAATATGAAATTCTGCCATCAGAACTGGGGCAGAATGGCAATTCTGCTTCTGAAATGCTGTTCAGAATTTATTGTTAAACTCTGTGGTATTCCAGAAAACATTTCTGTGTAAACCACAGAATAATACTGCCTGGATCACGCAGACTGCATAAAAATCTTCTGCAGATTGTGAAAATAGGGGTTTACGCACACTGCAAAATATTTATCCTTGAAAAACATTTTGTATATCACCATCATTTTGCAGAATAGAAACATAGAAACATAGAAACATAGAAGTTGACGGCAGATAAGGACCGTAAGGCCCATCCAGTCTGCCCATTTCTTTTTCTACCTTATAAATGTGCCATCGGCCTTTGCGATGTCAGTGACCTATCTATTCATAGTCATTTGTATTGCTCCCTTATGCCTATCCCATGCCTGTTTGAAGCCCTGCACTGTATTCATAGCCACTACTTCTTGTGGTAAGCCATTCCATGCATCTACCACCCTTTCTGTGAAAAAGAATTTCCTCACATTCCCCTTAATCGCCTCCCTCTAATCTCATGCTGTGTCCTCTTGTCCTGCTATTTTTCTTATATTTAAACATGTTAGACTCTTTCACCTTGTTTATGCCCTTAAGGTGTTTAAATGTCTCGATCATATCACCTCTCCCTCCTTTGCTCAAGGGTATACATATTGAGCTCCGTTAATCTGTCCTCATATGTCTTCTGATGCAGTCCCTGCACCATTTTGGTGCCCTTCTCTGGACTGCCTCAATTTGGTTAATGTCCTTGTGAAGGTGTGGCCTCCAATACTGCACGCAGTACTCCAGATGGAGCCTAACCAATGTCTTGTACAGAGGATTATTACCTCCCTCTTACGACTTGTGATACCCTACTAATACACCCTAACACCCCCTAGCCTTACCTACTGCTTTAGAGGTCTGCTTGGATGATTTCAGGTCATCAGTGATGATGATGCCCAAGTCTCTTTCTTCCTTTGTGACTGCTAGCAACTCCTCCCAGCCTATAAGTGGCTTCAGGGTTTCTCTTCCCTATGTGCATGATTTTGCACTTCTTTGCATTAAATCCCAGTTGCCACTCTTCTGACCATTCTGCTAGTTTATCCAGATCTCTTCTCATTCTGCCCACCCCATCTGGATCATCTACTCTGTTGCAGATCTTGGTGTCATCTGCAAACAGACAAGCCTTACCCTCTAGTCCATCTGCTAGGTCACTAATGAAGATGTTGAATAGGACTGCCCCAGGACTGATCCCTAAGTACCCACTTGTGACTTGCATCTCTTCTGACTGTATACCATTTACCACCACTCTCTGTTTTCTGCCAGTCAACCAGTTTGCCACCCAGTTGACCAACTTCTGACCCACCCGAGCCTACCTAGCTTATTTATCAATCTTCTATGTGGAACAGTGTCAAACGCTTTGCTGAAGTCAAGGTAGGCGACATCAACTGCTCCCCTTGGTCCACCACTCTGGTTAGCTCAAAGAAATCTATGAGATTAGTTTGACAGGACCTTCCTTTGTAAACCCATGCTGTCTTGGATCCTGTGCCCCTATGGATTCCAGGTGTTGCACTATCCTTTCCTAGGAGTGCTTCCATAATCTTGCCCACTACTGAGGTAAGACTGACCGGTCTGTAGTTCCCGCCTCCTCCCTGCTACCACTCTTGTGGAGTGGGATCACATGAGCCCTTCTCCAGTCTTCTGGGACCTCTCCTGTGCTCAGAGACTCACTAAACAATTCTGCTAATGGCTCTGCTAGTTCCTCCTTTAGCTCCTTAAGTACCCTGGGATGTATGCCATCCGGTCCCATTGCCTTATCCACCCTGAGCTTAGCAAGCTCTTGTAGGACCCTTTCTTTTGTGAATGTTCCAAAATTCCACAGAATTCCTACCACCAGAATTTTAACATTCCATACAACCCCATACACATTATTGGGCTTACCTATAGGTGCCGAAATCTGAAGATATAAATATCTATATAATCTGTACATTAAATCAAGGCAAGCAGTCATTTCATGAAATCTTGTGACAGAAAGTGATGTCACTGAGGGGCAGCTGTAGTTAACATTATAGACCTAGGGAGCGCTCCCAACCAATCAGAATGCTCCTTTCTTCTACAGGTGAAACACTCTTATTCTGCGAGGAGCAGCTTATGTGTGGCTGTCCTGGCAACGGGCATGTTTGGGTAAGGTTTAGAAAAAAAATAATAATATATTACTGATTGAGCTTGATCAGTAATATATTAATACCACCACCAAAACCACACTTGCCATCATAAGAGTGGTCTCACTTTTATTTATTTTTTTTTTAGTATCAAAATCGCTCACCTTTGTTTCACAGTTCTCATACCCTAAGAATGTGTGTGAGACCACTTTTATAACCTTAAGAGTAGTCTCAGCAGTGGAATTATCATACAACATACAGCCTGCCTCTCAGTGACAAAACATTCTGTCTCAAGTTTCCATGATTTAATTTGTGGATGATTTAAAAATGTATATCTCTGGATTGCTGACACCTATAGACAAGTCCTATACAGTACCTCATTTGAGAGATCTTTTTAAGGGCTTTCTGAATTTAAGTGGCTTTGTATAATTTGTATAATATCTGGCTGGGGTAAATGTATAAGGGAAGGAAGATTATCAGCAGCTAGGAGGGTGTAGTTTAAACATTCTGGTGTAGTTATTAAATAATAAAATTAAAGGGTAGATATGGCTAATTTGCTATGAATGGAAGGGATGAGGTTTCAGAATCTTCTTAAACTATTCAATTTCCACAGCACAGGAAAGACAATGCAGAGCTCAGGAGGGTTCATTCAGCAAAGGGCCATCATGTCAATTAGTGGCCTAGGATGCAAGAGCTGCAGTGTGAGGTGAGATGGGATATTCTCAATGATAACGCCTCTAAAGGAGAAGGCTGTGAGAAACATTATGGTTTTCTGAACACTAATGAGTATAGGCAGTGTGGAGCATAGTCAAATGTCTGATCTGGTAAGTGCAAGCAGAACAAGATGACATGACCTCAAACTAAGGTGTGGATATGGAAAATATTAAAAAACATTACTTCCAATGGAGGGCGGTTAAGTTACGGAATAATCTAACCAGTGAGGTTATGGAAACCAATGTTTTTCAGGCGTTCAAAGCAGGACTAAACAGATTCCTGGAGAAGAATGTCATTGAGGACTGCACACCATAAGTACTGTAGAGGTGACATTCCAGCTGCTAAGCTTGGATGTGTGTCCAATTGGGTATATCCTCTGCTATGCAGCAGAAGGGTAAGGTAAGCTGAACTTTAAATCTCTTCCATCATCACAGTGCTAGGATATTATAATGCTATGATACTAGATCTATAGCAGCTGGATATAAAAATCTGGTCTCATTATTAAAAATATTAAAACGTGCAGATCTTTGTTTTTGGCATCACTACAATTTAAAACAGTACAAAGACAGAACATTTTTACAAGAGCTTGTCATGACTTTGTATTCATTTAACCTTTTATTCCTAAAGTATGTGTTTTTTTTTCCTTTTCTAATTATAAGGTGTTCTACTTGATAGCATTAGATGTGAGTGCAGAACATATCTCTGCCATGGAACTGACACATGTAATGCTGTTCCCCTTCATTTTTCATTAACATTGTAACTCGTGATATCAATAGTGACAAATCTGACAGAAGGTAAGTGGCCCTTCATGTATGATGTCACAGTTAGTGGGATAGCAATACTGGGAAGGTATGGGGGGGTGGAATAGAACTAGCAATGTCAGCAAGCATGTAAAGACTGGTTCTACATATTGCCTTTAGTTCTGACTGGAAGAAATTATCTTTTTTTGTATTTAAATTTATTGATTTTTTTTTTGTTATACATTGAAATACAGAGTAATGAATCCAAATACAGAGTACTTTCAATAGGACGGACAAGTCCAAATATAAGGGGTATAAAATACAAATACCAACTTAATAAGTGAGGAGGATTAGAAAAAAATAACAAAAATATGAGCCTAGAAGGTTGTCTCCAACATGCAACAATATGGATATCTATACCTGAAGAGAATACAAGTCATAATAACATAAATATGGCATACCACAATATAAGCTTACTATATAACTAAATAAATAAATTCCAGAGGACATTTCCTTCCAGAGGACATTCAGCACGCTCAGCACCTCAACCCCCCTCCTCAAAGAACACTTCTCCTCCACCTGCACATGTGATTAAGATACATTTTAGATCAAGGGTCTAGCTTCTCCTTTATTGTGACTGCTCATTTGTGACGTATCTTGAACTTGAATTGTTTGTGCTTCGCACAACTACCTACTGTACCACACTGTATCTGTATGTTTTTCTTGCTTGTTCATTGTGCACAGTATTCAACATGTATTCTCCCCTACTCCCACCCCCCAGGATACATCTGGAATCGAGTGGTGGTCCACTCAGCATGCCTTCCTGGTGAAACATTTAAATAAATAAATAAACAAATATAGAAAATAAAATAGAGCAATGTAAAGTGAGGGATGGGCTAACAACAAAAAGATAACAAGCATTTGTCAATGCCAGATGCTTGCTGCTGGTATTAATGTTGTACTGGGTCAAGGTGAAGATCCAGGGCTGTGCCAGAAGACTAAGGCTTGGACCTGTGAGGGGGTGGCAGTTATGATGGGGCAACAACTGACAAACTGAAGGGAATTTAAAAGAATAAAAAAATACAGTTTTCCACATTTTCTGCTTGGAGTGGGGGCTGGGCTCTCAGCATAGAGATTCTTCTGCAGCAGTGCTGCTGTAGTCTGGTGTATGTGGGTAACTTCAGAAAGGTATGTGGCTTCTGTTCCCACCAGTCTGGTGTGAAAACATCATAAAACTGAACTACAGGCTGTGGTAGAGCTGTGCTCTATGTTAGGAATAACTGGAGCACCCAGGGACATATTTTTCTCATCTCTTTCCTTGTCTTTTTTAGTAGTCTGCTGCAGCGGTGCCATTTTCCTATCCTATTCATTTCCCATTTTATGCCTCAGTACATTGGCCACCTACCTACTGTAGGTAGTCTCCACTCTCACTATTCTTTCTCTTACACTTTTTTTCTTTTCTGTCCCTATGTGGTGCTAAAGTGCCTGCTGTGCTGAATAAAATACTTGATGTGCATATGAATAAGAAAAACTGCTTAAGAATGGTGGCAGAAATGCCTAGTGAAGCCCTTGACTGAGAGAGGCAGCTGATTCCGTATTTTATTTATTTATTTGCTTTTGGTAACCGGGTGGGTGCACTAGACATAGAGATGCCTATTTTCAGGCACAACCCGGGAGTATACAAGTGAAAATACATGAGCAGTACAATGTGACGCAGCACAAGGGAGAGGTAGACAATAGGATAATGGCAATGCAAACAGTATTTGACAAGTAGATTGTTTTAAAGCGGGAGTGAAAGGGTTACATCAACTGTCTTAAAGAACTGATTCTGTAGTTAATCTGGCAGAAGTCTCCCGAAGCAGATTTATAGCCTTTCCCAGGAGTAGCCCATGTTACAACAGACTTAGTGCATTCAAAATAGTATGCTTCAGACACAGACATTGCTGACACAGAGAGAATGAAAGAGCTAATTTATGAATGTGTCTGTCAGCACAATGTTTTGAAGTCCAAGCACTTCATGCCTGAGAGTGTCATAATCAGTGTTACTAATTATTGGTCAAGCCGCTTGTAGACTCTTCTGGATTGGATCACTGTGATATATCTCTCAAAACCCTGTATCATAGCAAAATGCTTTGCCTACGACAAGCATAAAAAGAGAATTCATAATTCCTTTTATGGAACAAAATTGAGAGAAACAACCAATTAAAAGTTCACCCAGGGTCTCCAAAAATCGAAGCAGAGGCATCCTTATTTAAATGCCTGAATGCATCCTTCTCTAAATTATAGACAAAGTTAACAATGTCATATCAACTATATTGATCAGACACTTGTGGTTTGCATCAAAATTTAGTTAATGCCTTTTTCGTACACTCAATTAAAAGCAAAAATAGTTTCTCTCCATGCTTGGTAAGCTTTGGGGAACTGAGAGGACTATGGAGAAGGGCAATACTGGACTTGAGGGTAAATATTTCATAAAAAATGTGGGCCAGTGCTGAAGATACTGCCTGCCAAAAGGGGGCTAAAAGTGAGCAAGTCCAAAATACATGGGCCTGATCAGCAGAAGCCAGGCCATATTGGTATCAGCAGCTAGCCGCATGTGGACCAGAATATTTAACCACCCGACGTGGAGTTAAAAAAAATTGGGACCTACATTTCCACAAAAAACCTTGTATGTGAGGGGAAATAGCTAATGTCTATCTGGTAAGGGCTGAACTCTCTCAATTCTCCCAAGTGCAGGGAACATCCAATTCAGGAACCCACCTTGTACAAATCAGCTGAGTTGACACAGATTTAAGTTCCCTGATAGCCGAATATAAGGTTGCAATCAAATGATCCTGTTGGGTCCTTGTTGTGCTATGATGAATATCATAGCTCCCAGAGATTTCAATTGAGCTGGGAGTAAGGAGAAAAAGGGTATGGTCTACAAGTGTGAGCTAAGCTGCAGAAACCTGTAATGATCAGACTTAGATGGGCTTGAAGTGCAGTGAAACTTAAACATCCCGTGGTATCAAACAACTGAAGACAGAAGTCAAGTCCCATCTTGGACCACTTCTGAAGAAACGTATCTGACAGTCAAAGTGGATTATGTTCATCACAAGCGGGGGTAACAAGTAGTCTGTCTGCACAGGAAAGAAGGGAAAAATATTTACACCATACTTTTAATACTTCTTGTGTGAAGTCAAATAAATGACAGAACAGTATCCATAATTTAGATGTGGCGTAACAAATCCTTCCTATATTATAGAGGTCATTTAAGGCACTCTCTATATCCTTCCAATAGGCCCGATATAAAGGATTGGTCCAGCAACAGAGAACCCACAGCTGGAAAGCATGGGCATACCATTTAAAATTAGGGTGGCCTAAACCACCTTTTGTAGGAGGTAAGTATAATATAGAGGCTCTTATCCTAGCCCACTTCCCATTCCATATAAAATTTAAAATAAGCCTTTGCCAATCCATCAAATATGCTTGGGATGAGCATATAGAAAGTGTTCATAAAAAGAAAAGGACTTTAGGCAATACGATCATACAGATAAGTTCAATACGCCACATAAACAATAATGGCAGAGTGGGACCAGAGTTTAATATTGGTGCTAATAGCCTGAGTAAGAGGTTTGAAATTCATTATATCGATAAAGACCAATGATTTTGCAAGAACAACCCCTAAATATTCAAACTGAGTTGTATTCCACTGTACCACAAAAAGGTTCAGCACCTCAATAGGAGGAGAATAATGGTATGCTATAACTTCAGTATTCAGTTTATTAAGGTGGAAACCAGCAATTGCTTCAAATTCTTCCAGAAGGCCAGCAATTGTTTTTATGGAAGAGGTTGGATTTTTTAAGGTCAACAAAATATTGACCACGAAAAGAGCTATCCTGTAATCCCTCCCCCTCCTGGAATCCCTTCAATAATATTAGAGTGACGGATATGGGTAGCCAACAGTTCTACATAAACAGCAAATAAAAGAGGGGAGAGGGGGCAGCCTTAACAAGTACCTCTATATAAACTAAACAATGATGAGAAATGACCATTCACCCTTACAAAAGCAGAGGAACCCACATAAGTAGCCTTTAACATGCTAATAAAAGTTGCTGGAAGACCAAAACTTTGTAGGATTGACCATAGAAGACCAGGACACATGGTCAAAGGCCTTCTCTGCATCCAACCTGGCTGTATCTTAATATAGACAAATGTACTGTCTTGCATTTTGGCAAACTTAACCCCTTACAGACGTACACCTTAAACAACATCCCCCTGAAGGAATCCATCTGAGAAAGAGACCTGGGAGTACTAATCAATAATAAACTTTCCTTAGCAGATCAGTGTCTAAAAGTGGCCAAAACATCCAATGCTCTACTTAAGCACATCAAGCACACTTTTGTCACAAAAACTGAGGAATGTATTATTCTGTTGTACAGAACTTATGTCAGACCCTATTCAGATTACAGATCTCCCTTTTGGAGTGCATACTTAGCCCAGGACATACAAAGGAGAGTGCAGATTCAAAGGAGGGCAACTAAGTAGGTGCACCACCTATCATCAAGAAGTAATCAGGATAGACTGCAGGCTACAGGATTACATTCACTGCAGACAAGAAGAATCAGGGGCGATCTCCTCTTTCTCTTTAAAGTCCAGTAGTCACTAGATCTAATGCAGCAATTTGGACATAGTTTTACAAATAGAAGGATTGTCTGTAGATTGCATGACAAACAAATCAATGTAAACAGAGCAAGAACAAATAAAAGATTAAACTTTTATACAGTTAGAGCCCCAAGACTACGGAGCAAATGTCACAAGAACTCATGGATCCAACTTCTTTTCTTGCTTTCAAAAAGGGATTGGACAAATGGCTAGAATCAAATCCAATTTTAGATTAATGTACCACGGTAATTGTGGGGGACAATCTCATTGGGCCTTTTTTTATCCCTTAACTACCAAATAATAAAAGTAAACCAAGTTGTGCCTGGAGGGCTGCAGAGTAATCATTGTCCAGATAAATTCTGCTCTCCTTATAAAACAGAGGACCACTTTGCCAAACTCGTAGCAACAAAGTTTGCTTAGTGGCATAATTATGTAGCTGAAATACTATAGATCTAGATTGCTTGTCAAGAGAGGTAGGCTTCTGAGCCAGGGACCTATGTGTCTGCTCAATGGGCAGTGGGAGAAGATCCGAGATATCCATTATGGATGACAAAAAGTTCTGAATATATAAAAGCATGTCGCTAGAGCCTTCATCTCCCTCGGGCACCCCATGCACTCGAATGTTGTTCCTAAGGAAATTATTTTCTAAGTCCTCACAGAGTTCCTGCATAGTCTGACAATGATGTAGAATTTTAACGAGGACCCATTCCAAGTGGTCAACCTGCAAATCAGTACTGGAAGCCTGAATATACAGATCTGCCACCTTAGTTTCTAACTACCCAATTGAAGATTTAAGCTCTTCCAGGTCATCTTGGGTCTCGTGTCTGAAGTCCCTGCATTCTTGAAGAATGGTTAGAATATTCGAGTCTGCAGGAGGCTGCACTGGCTCTCCACCCTCAGCCATAATTGCCAGCCTGGTCAGATGAGATGATGTAGCAATCAGCTTCGATGTACTGTATGAGAGGAGGCAGAGACAGATACACAATGCTTTTTTTTTTCCTTTTTTTAATAATAGAATATTTTTTATTTATTCATCATCCTTATGAGCAAAGGAAAGGAACATACACTTGATATACAGTATGGGATTCTCAGATTATACAATCCAGGTTATACATTACTTACCAGGACACAAGGAGTTACATATATTTCTGTCCATAACAATATACATTCAGACATCCTTTAAAGTTCCTAGTCAATGAGTGTTAAGTGCCTACAAAGCCTAGGTATAGGGGCCCAGGCCCTGAAACAATTCTTACAAACAATAGGTCAGTGATCTATATAACTAAGTATCCAGGATCACTCTATTAATAGCATTTAGAGGCATCCAGAAAGGTAGATTGACAGTAAGATGAGGGAAGAGATTTAGAGAGAAGCGTATTTAAGCAGGAGAAATCATAGCAGTTCAGCAGCAGTTTTAATTTAGGTCCTTGAGGCGTAACTAAGAGACTTCCATGTCAATGGGCCTCATTGAATGGTGGGGTTGCCCGGGGGGGGGGAGTGGAGCCCTGCATCGAGAGGAGTTGAGGTATGCTCCCCATTTCCTGTTGTACGAAGGAAGCTGCTCTCTATTGGTATAAGTGAGCCTTTCAAAGGTGGTTAGTCTGGCTAAAGCAGAGTGCCATAGGGAGATAGGTGGAGGTAAAGCTTGTCTCCTAGAAAGGAGTAGGAGCCTTTTAGCCTCTATTTAGGCTACTAAGAGTCAGTTCTTGTGTGGTGTCGGCAGTTGGTCCAAGGGAGCAGAGTCACCCAACAGGAGAAATGGACTGAAATGTCAATGGGCTGCCCCAGTACCCCAGAGCAGTCCATTGCCACAGCCGACCAAAAAGGGGTCAAGGCCGGACAGTGCCACAGGAGGTGCAAGATATTTACCGGATCGTGCTGACATCTCCAGCACTTTGCATGGCGAAGGATGCCCCATATGTGAAGGGTGGCAGGAGTGTGATTCCACCTGAGGAGAATTTTGAGTTGGAAGAATGGTCAGGGGTTTGGCAGTTGAAATTCAATGCAAGGAAGTGCAAGATAATGCTTATGGGGCACAAAAACCCTGGCACAATATATCAGTTGGGGGGTGAGGATATAGCATGCACCAAGCAGGAAACGGATCTTGGGGTTATCATCTCTGATGACCTCAAGGTAGGGAAACAGTGTGACAAGGCAGCAGGTAAAGCAAATATGATGCTGGGATGCATA
Source organism: Neoceratodus forsteri (assembly GCA_016271365.2). NCBI lineage: Eukaryota > Metazoa > Chordata > Ceratodontiformes > Ceratodontidae > Neoceratodus > Neoceratodus forsteri. The sequence goes on from JADMNL010000033.1 coordinate 113,156,681, forward strand.
GGCAGGGCATCACCAGCAGGAAAAGGAGGTCATAATTCCACTATGCAAGACACTAGTGAGGCCCCACCTGGAGTACACTGTACAGTTCTGGAGACCTTACCTACATAAGGACATAGACAGGGTAGAGAAAGTTCAGAGGAGGGCAACAAAGATGGTGCATGGATTGCATCACAAGTCCTATGAGGACAGGTTGAAGGAACTGAACATGTACTCCCTGGAGGAGAGGAAGGAGAGAGGGGATATGATAGAGACATACAAGTGTCTAACAGGGAGGAACAGGGTGCAGGAATACACTATTTTTAAGTGAAAAAGATGTTCCAGGACTAGAGGGCATGGGATGAAGTTGGAGGGAGGATGATTCAGAGGAAATGTGAGGAAGAATTTCTTCACAGAATGGGTGGTGGACAAGTGGAACACCCTACCAGGGGAAGTGGTGGGGGCTGAAACAATCACAGGATTTAAGAATGCATGGGATAGACATAAAGGAATTCTGGAGGTCAGGGGTAAGGGGCAACAGACTTATTGGAAAACATAAACTGAACTTACAAGCTCAAATGGGCAGACTGGGTGGGCCATAGGCCCTTATCTGCTGACACTGTCTATGTATCTATGTATGTATGTATTAGTTGACTCTTAATGTCTTTATAAATGGAATGCGCTTGACGTAGGCATCGAGACCATGTCTCTGGGGTAATAGGGATATTGAGATCTGCACTCCATGCAGCTCTACAGGATTCCCTGTGGTCAGATTGTGTCTCATGCCATGTGCTGTAGAATTGCCCAGCTAGACCCTGAGAGGAGGGTTTTAGGTGTTGGGAGGTCAACCAGTGCCATTTGGGGTCAGAGAGGTGTGCCCAGCTAAGAGATTGAACCACAATACATAGTTGCAAGTATCTCCAGAAGTCATTAGACTGGAAAGAGTAGCGAGCTTTGAGTTGCTCATATGACATGAGTGTCTAGGAGTTGGGCATATAAAGCTCTTGGATGGTTGGGATTGCCTTTTTTTCTCCAAGTCAGCCAGTTAAGTGGCTTGTTATCTACCGTAATGAGTTGGTTATGCCATTAGTGCAGATACCGGAATGGCATAACGCATGCTGCCTTCAAAGTATTGGAGGACGCCATGAGTCTGAACCACCCCTTCCTGGTCTCATCCATGACCAGGGTAAGCTTGCTGGGAGGAATAGGGGCATTTGTTAGCAATAGGCATGGAGAGGTGCCCTGCAACAGTTGAGATTCCAGCTGAACTCATAATATAGGTGAGGAAGAAGATGGGGTGAACCATTTAGTAGCTTGGGTGGAAAGGTAGGACCATTGGTAACCCTGCAGCTAAGGAAGTCCCATGCCCGCCTTAGACCAATGAGCCCGCATTTTACTGCGGCTCCATCTTGGTGTCTTGCCCTCCCAGATGAAGAATGATATTAGTTTGTCTAGACGGAGGAAAACTTTGCCTGATAGGGCAATGGGGAGATTGTTGAGAAGGTATGCCACTCTAGGTAGGAAGAGCAATCAGATCGTGGCTACTGTACCTTGCCTGGGAGGGAGAGATTAAGGCAGCACCAGCAGTTCACTTTCACTGTTAAAAGAGTTATTAATGGGCCAAAGTTCCCATGCTTTAGTTGCTTCCAATTGAAGGGAATATTTATGCCTAAATATGAGAAGCTATGTGGGGCCCAGGTTAAGTCTAAACCTTGCAAACAGGTATTTGTGCAAGCCGTATTAAGGAGGGTGACGCTGTTTTTTTTCTGGTTAATTTACAAACCAGACAGCTGGGTGAACACTCTCAGGGTTTCTAGGACACTAGGAAGGGATTCCTTCGGGTAGGTTAACGTTAGAAGTAAGTCATCTGCATAAGAGGCAGTCAGGTATGTGTGCTGACCTACCTGTATGCCCCAATACCATCAGTGGATTGCAACTTCAATGTAAATGGGTCCAGAGCCACCAGAAATAACAGGGGGGACAAGGGGCAGCCCTGCCGTGTACCCCGTTGAAAGGGAAAGGAGGGGGAGAGGCCCTTATTGGTTAGAATTCTAGCAAGAGGGGCATTATACAGTACTTGGATCCATTGCCTAAAGTATGGGCTGAACCCATAGAGTTGGAGTATTTCATGGAGGTAGGGTCACTCTACAGAGTCGAAGGCTTTAGAGAAATCTTCCGCCATCGCTGCCATAGGAGTGGTGGAGTGCATTCCAAGTCATTTAAGAAAAAGGACCAGTCTGATATTGTTGACTGCAGCCTGTCCTTTAGTGAAGCCAACTTGAGATGGGTGTATGATAGAAGGTATAGCCTCCATCAGTCAAGTGGCAAGCATCTTGGCTGCGATTTTATTATCAACAGAAATGAGGGCAATAGGGTGATAGTTGGCACAGTTTAGGGGGTTGTCTGATTTCTTTGGAAGGAGGGTGATCAGGGCTTCATGCATAGTGGGGGGAGAATGCCGGTCACATGGGCTTCTTGTAGAACAGAGAGGAGGGGGGCACTGATTTCCGTATTCATGAGTTGTTACAGCTCTGTGGTCATACCATCAGGTCCAGGTGATTTGCCTTTGGCAATTTAGGGCATTCAGTAGCTCTCTCTCAGTATGGGGCTTATCCAGGTCATTCTTCATATTGTCAGGTAATTGAGGGCTATTGGAAGCAGAGCAGAAGTCTTCCAGCTGGTGCATCATTTGACTTTGATCTAAGATTACATTTGACTGATACAGCTGCTGATAGAAGCGTTGCATACATTCATTGATCTGTTTAGTACCTGTAACCACAATAGCTCCCAAGCTCTTGAGGGCATGGATACGGGAGGCAGTCTATTGCTTTCTTAATTGAAAGACCTGGAGTTTACCCCCTCTATCTCCTCCCTCGCAGTAGGTGTGCTTGGACCTAGCCAGCATCCCCTCTGCCTTTTGTTGCAGCATTGTGTTTATACGGTATTTTAGTCCAACTATCTCCCGAAGAATCAACGGGTTGGGTGTATGGCAGTGGAGGCCTTAAATCTGGCTTCCAGTGTCGACAATTCAGATTGCAGGTTGTTTAGGTCTGCCCTTCTGGCTTTATTTTGTTGGGCCACATAGGCAATAATATGTCCTCGTAATACAGCCTTAACAGCCTCCCAGACCGTAGCAGCGGATGTATCAGTGGCATGATTATGAGAGAAATAGTCTTGGCTGTCTCCCGTATCATAGACAGGAATTGGAGATCTCGAAGGAGTAGAGGATTACAGCGCCATCTGGTATCCGATCCACTCTGCCCAGAGGGAATGTAAAGACATGAGCCTGGAGCATGGTCTGAGAAAAGAATATTGTCTATCCTAGTAGAAGTGATATCTTGGGCCGCAGAGGCACTGGCTAGCCAGAAATCTACCTGGCTGTAGGTGGTGTGGACAGAGGAAAAGAAGGAGTAGTCCCAACCCGAAGGGTGATCTCTTTGCCACACATCAATCATTCCCCACTCCATCATAATTTCTTGCAAGGCCAGCACCGCTTTGGGGTGTGTTTGGGGGGATGGGCTTGGATTTATCCAGAAAGATATCTAAGATGAAGTTAAAGTCACCTCCAATCATGATAGGAATCTGTGGGTGACCTGCCACTAGGGTCTCTATGGCCTGGTTGAGATCCAGAAGGATTTCCGGATTGTCCATATTTGGGCCATACACGTTTGCTAGAACAACATGTCCCCCAGGGAAAGAGAACCGAACCACTATCCACCAGTCTTGAGTATCTGAGGCCACTTGCTTCTGTGTCCAGGGGAATGATTTCCGGATCAAAACAGCCATGCCCTTAGATTTAGTTGATGCTGTACTCACTATAACGTTACCTACCTATGACCTCTTGAACCACAATACAGCTCTTGCAGTGAGGTGTGCCTCCTGGATAGGTACAATATCCGCCTGCAAGGATTGTAAGTGTTTAAGGACCATAGATCACTTGATCAGGTGGTTTAAGCCCTTTACATCCCATGATATAAGTTTTACCCCTGTCTTTGAGTTCTGCATTATAGTTCCCAAGGTTAAATAATATACAGGTACTCACCACCTGTATCCAATAGGGACAGAGAAAAGGGAGTAGACAGGTTACCTGAGACAAAGGAGGGAGGGTCGGCTGTGTGAAGAAACAAGGTAGTCTGTTCAATAGATACAATGGCAATCACAACCTGATATAAAGGCAAGAACAATTAAGTTAGATGTGCTAGATATGAGAAAGAAGTAACAGTCTGTTAATACTAAAGTTAAATACAACAGTTTACCCGATAAAGGGTAGGTTAATAAAACTATTATCCACTAAATATTTCAAAGCTGTAAATGATTAGGTAAGCAAAAAGCTAAAGGTGAATTGGTGTATGCACGAAGGTGCAATCCTCTACATTGTCGAAGAGGAGCACTCAAACACGCTGACCTTTCACCTATGTGGGGAGAGATGGAGATTAACCAACCAATAACACATAACTCAATTCCCAGCTATTACCTGAAGTATATAACCAAATTCCTCACCTAAAAAGAATAAAGGTGAGGCAACCAGAGAGGGGGGAGGGGGAGGGTGGTACCCAAGGTAAAGGTAAGAGGGGAGACCAGCGAAGAGAAGGTAGAGTCTTGTTGCTTTAAGACATGGAGGAGGCTCAAAGTATACCTAGCCAATTAGGCTGACATTCCTCTTCTTAGTATGTAGGCCGAGGCCAGGCACAGTGCCCTCAGTGGTCCCCCAGGGCTAAGCAAAGACTGCTGCAGGGGACAGAGGGTTCTAATGGGGCCTACTAGTCCGGGTAGGGCTGGGTTGCTCACTGGAGGGGGGGGCCATGTGCAGCCAAGTGGACGATCCACTGGGTGAGGAGCGATCATCAGGAAAATTACAGGATCAGTTCATTAAATTACCCCAGAATTCAGGAGTGGATACCCTACAAGATCACCCACAGGAGGCTTAGCCAGCAAATGCCAGCATGTTACAGTGGGTGAGGGGGTCCCCTCCACATCGGGCACCACATTTGGTGTCACTAAGTAGCCCCACTGCGATTGGGAAGAGGCTGAGTAAGTAAACAAGAGAAAACAATACAGACATGATGCATTCAGTCATTAGGGTCTTGCTCCCCAGTGGCAGCAAGTCATGTTATAGAGTGCGTTGGTTCCTAGGATAGCGCTTCTGCGAAGGTTTGCTGCCCAGGTTTAACTGGGATATTTGAAAAGTCCTGACAGTCCACCAAATCTGAGAGAAAGTCTGCCCAGTATGAGGTGTCAGCCACCTCCATAATAAGCTCATCAGGGATGTCTTGCACTTCAAGTTGGTCCGGAATGGGGTGCTCATCCTTGGTTTGTTTTGCAGGTGGTGCTGTTCCTGGGCCCTTGGAGGGAGATTCCTGGTTTCTCAAAGAGCGTTGGCGTACCTGGGTCATTTGGCCTGGGCCCCACTGAGGTAGAGAGGAAAAGGAGTGACCTGCTGACTGTTGTTGAGCTGCTTTGTTATTGTTTTCCTGTCTCAATGACTTCAGGAGACGAGGGGACCTGGGGGAGGCATTTAGTGGTGACATTGTCCGGGCATTATTGTGCTCCTCCCTGCAACCACTGCCTGGGGAGTGGTTCCTCCTGTCCCGCATTCATGGTCCTGGAGCCCATAGCCCCCCTGGGAGTTGCAGTGCCGAAGGAAATCCGAGGCCAGCACCTGAGGGCCCAAGTTTCGATCTCTTGAGGCATCCCAGCAACCATGTCCCTGCCATCTCGGGACACATAAAGGTAGGCCAAATTTCTAAAGCCATATTTGAACCCCTGTGCTGCCAGCAGTTTTTTGATGGGAATAAAAGCTTTCCTACAAGCAGCTACCTCTGTAGAGAAGTCTCTGAAGAAGGACACTTTAGCCCCATGCCACATGAGCTCGCCCCTGTCTGGAGCTGCCCTCAGTACTTTTTCCTTGGTGGAGTATTGTAGTATGTAAGCGATAATGGGCCTAGGAGAAACACTATGAGATCAGAAGCCACTGGGTATGCTGTGTGCCCTTTCCACCTCAATTGGCCCATGCCATCTATCCCCAAGCATTTTGTGGATCTCTTCATTTAGGAACCACTCTGCATTCTGGCCTTCAGAGCCCTCTGGGATTCTGAGGATTCTGATATTGTTGAGCTGTCCACGGTTTTCTTGGTCCTCTGCCCATTACCACAGGATAGCCAGCTTCTCATCCTGCTCCTGTAATCGCTGCAAGATTTTGGCTTGACCGACTTCTAGGTCATCTGTACATTGCTCCAAGACATTTAGCTTGTCATTTAGCACCCGCACTTTGGCAACCATGCCAGACAGCGTCGCTGTGATGGTGTCTACCCTTGTCAATAAAGTCTCCAACATAGCAGTAATGTGTTGCAACGAGGCACTTACATCCATTGGTAGGGAGGAGGTTTCTTTAGGGGTTATGCCCAGGCCAGTTGCAGGATGTTTAGAAGAGGCTATACCTAGACTGTGGCGGTAATGCTTCCCGATGGTTAAGTTGAGGCAAAGATTTGTATTACAGGTATGTCCACAGGGATTTAGCTGGTTGCTCTACCAGGAGCCCGCCATGCAAAGTCAGTGATTTGGGGCCTGCTCAGGTCTGAGGAGGGTCGCGCAGTGACCGGCGCCATAGGACAATATGCTGGATCGCTTGCCACAACATAGCCCACACCGAGCAATGAGAGAGGTCTAAAGCAACATATTATTGCCTCAGGAGGATTGCAGGTCCTTGGATGTCAGCATTTTCCAGCGATTGTAATAGCTGGGACCAAGCCGAAGGATTAAGTGGCCATCTTCCTCAGCATTCAAGCCACGCCCCCCACGCTATGCTTTTTCATTTTTCCCATACGTCAAATAGATGCCTTCTAATAAAATTAGAAAAATTTGGCTTGAAGTAAGTAGTAAGTAGAAGGCGTTTTGGACGGTCGCTCAGAGAGTAAGCAGACTATGCAGCCATTCTCTAGATGAACGGAACCTGAAGTCCTGGAAGAAAATATTCTGATTATCAAAACAAGAAATACAATATTTCAGCTTCAAAAAGTAGCATTTTCTAGATCTAAAAGGTAATATTAATTTTAGGCAGTGTACTAGCTCACTGATGCTTTATACTGTACGTTCATGCTTTATTTCTGTATAACAAAACAAATTATGCAGAAAAACCTGTGCATGTTTATTTTTTGCTTGCATACAGTGTTGCATGCACTCATAAGATGCTCACTTCCTGTGTAAAAAAATTAGAGGGCACACTGGTGCAAGTCCCACTCATAATGCAGTCAGAGGATGGCACTGGTGAATGTGGTTGCATGCTGAAGGTTGGGGGGCAACTAAGTTAGCCATGTTTTGGACTACTATTGCTCCTGCCCAATCTTGGATCAGGGGTTCAGATGGAACCCACTACTAAATACTGCCATTTTGAAGACTGGTGGTTTGGACTAGGGAGGGGGTGTTATTTAAAATATATATGCCACAATATTCAAAGGCGGCATCATGCAAACAAATAGTGTACAGCCAACAGGGTGCCATGTTCATACTAGAAGGAAGCCTTGTGTGGAATGCTTGGCCCATGTTGCTGTATGAATGTGGGGCTGTTTTAACACTGCGCAAAGTGTATAGTCATGGTGGTAACACAGCCCATCTCTGGCAACATACTTAAAGAAGCAAAGCGAAATAGCAGGTTCCAAATGAGATAGCGCCTCTGCGCCTGACAACCATACTCAGTATCCAGCATGCTTGGCATGCACAGTGTTAAGGCCATTTGCATGTCTCTAGGTGGCATTATCAGTTCTGCACAATGCATCTTTGCACAAATTTGCAGAGACATTGAACAGAGCTCCAGAGACTGCCCCTACACTGAGGCAATCACTAGCTAAGCAGTCCCTGTTAGTCTAATGGCCTCCTCTGAACCCCAAGATAATGTCATGCTAATTCCTGGTAGTGTAACAGTCCTGTACAATCTCTGAGACACTGTGTAATTATCTCTGGCAGTCTAGCATTTCCCCAGTCCCCAAGATAATGCCATGATTATCCCAGCTAGTCTCCTGGTCCCTTGATCGCCAAGATAATTTTATAGTTATCCCTGCTAGTCAAGTTGTTCTCGTGATCCCCTAGGTAATGTCAGGACTTTTTCTGGTAGTCTAGTGCTCCCCCAAGCCATTCTCAGATTGAATAGAACAAAATCCTGGTTAGTCCAGTGATACTTCCCTCCTCTTCAATCCCCATTATAATAATCATACCCCAAGCCCCCTCCTCAGCCCACCCACTTAGCATCCAAAACCCCATCCACCCCAGACTCACCCATCAAAATCCTGTACCAGTCTGCCAGCAGATCAGATGGGCTGGCAGTATAGTCTAGAAATTAGAGTAACGAGCTGTGAACGAGCTTGGTACATCCAGCAAACCAGACCCTGGTTTGATTCTCACAACCTCCACTTGCATACTGTGTGACTCTGAACAAGTCACTTAACCGCCCAGTGCTCCCAGATCACCCCTGAAAACAGGCACTTGTGCCTAGTGGGCCTTACCCAGTTACCAAAGACTAAAAAAAAAAAAATGGCAATCAACACAGACCCTCCACACATACCTTCAGTTGGCCATGGTCTGAATGGTGGAGTGAGTGCATGTGTCTTGTAGAAACAGCTGTTTTTACAGAATGTGCATGTTATCTCCCTGTTGGCAGCCAGCCGAGGTGGTGTGTGTGAAGGGTCTGTGCAGGTCACTTCTGTAGATTTAGTGGTGGGCCAGGATGGGATCTTGATGGGTGAGTCAGGGGCAGACAGTGGGTGGGCAGTTGGGGGGGTATATGATTTTTATACTGGGTATTGGGCAGGAATGGGGTACCACTAGGACTTTCAAGGATGTGTTCTATTCTGTTGAGGGTGAGTCATGGGCAGACAGTAGGTGGGGTAGTGGGTTCTTAGTCAGTGGGCCAGGGTGGGATATGGGTGGTACAATTATTATAAATGTAATTAAGTGGGAGTGGGTACAGTTGTACTATCAAGGATGTTTTCCTTTTCAATTGAGGATCAGGCAGGGGAGGAGGGCACAAGACTACCAGGAACATTTTTGACAGTATCTCAGTCACTGGGTGGGATCATTAGACTACCAGGGATAATTATAACATTATGTCAGGGATTGGAGGGACTGCTAGACTACCAGGGATCAGTATGACATTGTAGACCAATAGATTACCAGGCATCAGTGTGACAATATCTCAGTCATTATTTCAGGGATAGGTTGGGGGAGGGAGACTGCTATACAGTATGGGATAATTCTGACATTATTGCAAGGATCGCGCAAGAGTGGAGTCAGTTTATTTATTAAATTTTGGTAACCAGGTAAGCCCACTGAGACATGAAAGTCCCTTTTTCTGGGGTGACCCTAGTAGAGCAGTACTATTGATAGTGCAGTAGTTGATACAACAGTTGTACAGGATAAAATTCATACATACAATGAGTACAGTAGTTGATACAAATGTTGAACAGGATAAGACTACTACAACAAACAAGTACAACAGTTTGTGCAGAGACAAACAGATTAATGCAATAGGGTACAATACAACACAGGATAATCAATACTATTTACAGGCAGCAAACTTATTTCCACCTAGTTCTCAACATAGCTTGAAGGAGACAGAGGTGCTGAAGTAGATCTTGGGAGCCATAATAGCAGTTAGAGAAGAGTTGGTAAACTCAGGTGTTACCAGAAGCAGGAACAAGTTGGGGCAGCAAGGTGTGCTAGCAGAGTGCATTGAAATTGAGAAATGAAGGAGCAGGTGAGGATTGGGGGAGGCAGAGAGTTCCAGGAGGTTACAGCTGAGTAGAAAAATGATCTCCGTGCCGAGGAGAGTCTCAGATTAGGCACCAATAGCAGGGGCATAGAGGCTGACCTTAGGACACGCTGGAAGAGTTTGCACTGGACTACATCAGATGAGCAAGGAGGAGTGAAGTGATAGATAAACATGTGTATTAAGCTTAGAGTAGCATAGTGAAGCTTAGGCTCAAAGGGTAGCCAACCCAAGGTAGACAGTACATTGCGAAGATGATGCCTTGTATCATTTCCCAAGGCCAACCTACCCACTCTGAGATATACCTGAGAAAGGTGGGATAGAATAGAAGAAGAAGATGCACAGAGCAGCAGTGGGGCTCCGTACATGAGGAGAGGCAGGAGAGTGGCATCAGCTATCTTGTGGCATGAGGTTAATGTGAGATACGGACGGATTCTGTGGAGGACTCCTAGCCTCTGGTTGAGAGTTTTGGTAAGGGCTGTGACATGAACATCCAGAGAAAGGGAGGGGTCCCAGGTGATTCCCAGGTATTTGAATGACTGAACTGATTCAAGGATGGCCCCAGATCATGCCTGAATAGCCGGGGGGCCGGGGGTGTTTGAGATGTAGAGTTGGCAAAGAGCATGCACTTGCTTTTTTTTAGTATTAAGAACTAGTTGCTTGTGGATAAACAAGTCCTCAAGGGTGTGAAAGTCAGATGCTAGCATTTGGTTAAGCCACCCGGTGTCCGAAGAGGATCGGTAGATGATAGCATCATCTGCGCAGAGATGGACTGTGGCACCACCACAGTTATGAGGGAGCTCATTAATAAATAAGGAAAAAAAGCAAGGGGCCCAGTATACAGCCCTGGGGTACACCATGGGTGATGGATCATGACTCTGACAGGGAGCCTGCCCATTTGACATGCTGAGTACGGCCAAAAAGATAGCTTCGGGTTCATGTTTAATATTTAAACTAGCAAATGGGGAGAGGGGTGCAGCACCCCATACGTTGAATGGGAAGAACACCCCTCCCCCCTCAGCTAGTGGTCAAACTGGAATTCAGTGTGTTTGCCGTTCATTTGCATCACCAGGTAAGAAAAAAGGTTTGTCTCCCCATACGATGCACAGGGGTAATGCCAAACCTCACCCAACAACTAACACACCAAAATCTGGCCAATGGAAAATCATGTACAAATGCTCACAGCCTGGAAATAAGATCCCAGACCTGCAAGCACAATGTCAGAGGCTAAACTGGACATAGCAGCAATTAGTGAGGCGTGGTTTACCAGTAACCACACTTGGGAGACTTCAGTACCTGGCTATGTATTGTTCAGAAGAGACCGAGGTGCAAGGGGGAAGGAGTGGCCCTGTATGTTAATGAAAATATCAAAGCTACAGAAATTCAGAATACACATAAGGAGCCAGAAGAACTGTGGGTCACCCTGGAAACAGGAAATGGGACAGCCATAAGAACTGGGGTTGTCTACAGGCCCCAGACCAGAGGAGGACATAGACACATTACTGTTAGAAGATATACAAAACATGACAGCTAAAGGGAGGTTCTGATAATGGGAGACTTCCAACATGCCAGATACAGATTGGTCAATACCAGCAGGAACATCTGCCAGAACTAGACTCATAGTGGATTCCCTGCAGGGAGGGCCTCAAACAACTGGTACAGCAACCCACAAGAGACAGGGCTATCCTAGATCTAGTACTGACTAACAAAGAAGGATCACAGATCTCCAGGTAGAAAGGTCACCTGGGGGCCAGTGACCCATCACATGGTATGGTTCAATTTGGCTACTACATCTAAATCATCCCATTCCAAGGCAAAAAATATGGGACTTCAGAGGAGCTGACTTTGATAAGATGGCCAACAGAGTTAAGCTAGCCCTGGCAAAAAGAAACACAGGTGAGGAGGTACAGGCAAAGTGGGCAAGCATTAAGGATACAATACTTGAAGCAACATCCCATTGTGTTAGACAGAAAGAAAGTGCAAAAAGAAGGAAACCACTTTGGTTCTCAAATACAGTAGCAGAAAAGGTCAGAGCCAAAAGGCTGGCCTTCAGAAAATATAAGGGAACACAACGGGATGAAGATAGGGGGCATACCAAACTGCCCTAAGGGAAGCAGGTAGGCAGTAAGGCAGGCAAAGTCCCAAACTGAGGAAACACTAGCACAAACAGTAAAAGAAGGTGACAAGACTTTCTATAGATACATTAGTGAAAGGAGAAAGTCCAGAGAAGTGTTGCTAAGCTTAATGGAGAAAAGGGAGCATGTGAGGAGGAGGACCCTGTAAAGGCATCTATCCTAAATAGATACTTTGCTCAGTATTCACTGAAGAGAAGGTAGGGCAGGGCCCCAGCTCAGCAGCATGGACACAGGGGAGGGGAGGTGAGCACTACTCCCTTCACAAAAGAAAGGGTCCCACAAGAGCTTGCTAAGCTCAGGGTGGATAAGGCAATGGGACCTGATGGCATACATCCCAGGGTACTTAAGGAGCTAAAGGAGGAACTAGCAGAGCCATTAGCAGAATTGTTTAGTGAGTCTCTGAGCACAGGAGAGGTCCCAGAAGACTGGAGAAGGGCTCATGTGATCCCACTCCACAAGAGTGGTAGCAGGGAGGAGGCGGGAACTACAGACCGGTCAGTCTTACCCCTCAGTAGTGGGCAAGATTATGGAAGCACTCCTTAAGGAAAGGATAGTGCAACACCTGGAATCCATAGGGGCACAGGATCCAAGACAGCATGGGTTTACAAAAGGAAGGTCCTGTCAAACTAATCTCATAGATTTCTTTGACTGGGTAACCAGAGTGGTGGACCAAGGGGAGCAGTTGATGTCGCCTACCTTGACTTCAGCAAAGCTTTTGACACTGTTCCACATAGAAGATTGATAAATAAGCTAGGTAGGCTCGGGTGGGTCAGAAGTTGGTCAACTGGGTGGCAAACTGGTTGACTGGCAGAAAACAGAGAGTGGTGGTAAATGGTATACAGTCAGAAGAGATGCAAGTCACAAGTGGGTACCTCAGGGGATCAGTCCTGGGGCCAGTCCTATTCAACATCTTCATTAGTGACCTAGCAGATGGACTAGAGGTAAGGCTTGTCTGTTTGCAGATGACACCAAGATCTGCAACAGAGTAGATGATCCAGATGGGGTGGGCAGAATGAGAAGAGATCTGGATAAACTAGCAGAATGGTCAGAACAGTGGCAACTGGGATTTAATGCAAAGAAGTGCAAAATCATGCACATAGGGAAGAGAAACCCTGAAGCCACTTATAGGCTGGGAGGGGAGTTGCTAGCAGTCACAAAGGAAGAAAGAGACTTGGGCATCATCATCACTGATGACCTGAAATCATCCAAGCAGACCTCTAAAGCAGTAGGTAAGGCTAGGGGGTGTTAGGAATTGTATTAGTAGGGGTATCACAAGTCGTAAGAGGGAGGTAATAATCCTCTGACAAGACATTGGTTAGCCCCATCTGGAGTACTCGGCGGTATTGGAGGCCACACCTTCACAAGGACATTAACCAAATTGAGGCAGTCCAGAGAAGGGCAACCAAAATGGTGCAGGGACTGCATCAGAAGACATATGAGGACAGATTAACGGAGCTCAATATGTATACCCTTGAGCAAAGGAGGAGAGAGGTGATATGATCGAGACATTTAAACACCTTAAGGGCATAAACAAGGTGAAAGAGTCTAACATGTTTAAATATAAGAAAAATAGCAGGACAAGAGGACACAGCATGAGATTAGAGGAGGCCGATTAAGGGGAATGTGAGGAAATTCTTTTCACAGAAAGGGTGGTAGATGCATGGAATGGCTTACCACAAGAAGTAGTGGCTATGAATACAGTGCAGGGCTTCAAACAGGCATGGGATAGGCATAAGGGAGCAATACAAATGACTATGAATAGATAGGTCACTGACATAGCAAAGGCCGATGGCACATTTATAAGGTAGAAAAAGAAATGGGCAGACTGGATGGGCCTTGCGGTCCTTATCTGCCGTCAACTTCTATGTCTATGTTTCTATGTTTCTATGTTAGTGCATCCTTGTCAAGACCCAGAACGTATAGTTGACATAGAAGCAGGTCATGGTTGACCAAGTCAAAAGCCTTGGTCTAGCCCACGAATATTGCAACCGTGACAAGGCCAGTATCCATTGCATGATATATGCCCTAGGTGACCTTGATCAAAGCAGTGGTGGTGCTATAATTTTTCTTAAATCCAAGCTGGGAAGATGATAGGAGTTGGTGGTGATTAAGGTTGTCTTGGAGGTGGTCATACATTATCCACTCCTGTATCTTAGCTAGGGGACACAGTATTGATATGGGATGGAAGTTTTCCATGACTGCATTGAAGCTGCCTTTGTGCACAGGGACAACCACCGCCACCTTCCATTTATCAGGGGCGATGGGGGTTAGGAAGGATCTATTAAATATGTAATTGATGGGACAGGCTCATGCACCCACTCTAACTTTGAGGAACCTAGGTTCAAGAGTGTCATGCCCTGGCAAGCTGTCTGCCTTCAGATTCTTAAGTAGACAGAGGACTTCTTTAAGTGTAACCAGTTTTAGATGGAAGGAGGGGCGGGCCACGTGTTTGACTGTTAGCAAGGGGTTGGGGAGCTAGAGAAAAGAGAGATATATTTATGTATGTCAGTGAAGAAGTCATTAAAGCAGGATGCGATGGGGGGGGGGGGTTAGCATGGATTGTGCCCTGGGCATTAACAGAGCTGGGGACTTCAATGGTGTTACCCTTTAAGAGGGAGTTGACCTGTCTCCAGAATTCTTTCGGGTTACTTAGATACTCTGTCTGGAGTCTCCTAAAATGGCAGCACTTAGCTTTTTGGATGGACTTTTTGCAGCTATTCCTTAGCTGCCTATAAAATTGTCAGTCAGCAGTTAGGCCACTGCATTCGAAAGTCCTCCAGGCTTTATCCCGAGAGGTCATAAGCTGCCTTAAATCCTTAGAGAGCCAGGGGGCTCTAACCCCTTTTATCTGGCAGTTCTTCATTGGTGAGTGGGAGTCTATGACGTCCATGGGTTTTGACACAAAGAAGTCGAGGGCTGACTTAACATCTGGGGGGGGGGTATTTATTGGGCACCAGTCAGTAGTTCGGATTGCAACCAAGAAAATATTTGGGGTCAAATCTGGACATGTCCTGAGTCTTTATAATTTTGGGTGGTGGATTGGGGGAGTTGTTACACAAGGTGCACAGGGTCAGGGAGTGGTCACTTATACTGTCAGAGAGAACACCAGCTGATTTTATTTTAGAGGGACAGTTGGTGATCACCCATTCTAGTAAGGTATGGTTGCCCGATCTTGTGTTACTGTGAGTTGGGTCACTGATGATTTGAACCAGACTGGAGTCTGCCAGGGATGCGGTCAATTTGAAAGATTTTGAGTTCAACCAGTCGATGTCAAAGTCACCACTGATCATGATATCCTGACATGGTAGGCTAGCACAGGAAGTAATGAAGAAGTGGAGACAGAATGCCACCACCTAAGGGGGCAGGTATACACAGCCAACCAGGAGTTTCTTGACTAAACCAAGGGTAATAGAAAGGAATATTGATTCCACTTCAGCTGGAGCAGGGGAAGGCATAGCAATTTGGGTAGTATCAAGATTGTCTCTAGCATAAATAATGACGCCACCAGCCATTTTACCCAGACGATCCACCCTGAAGCATTTATATCCAGTTAAGGCAACCTCATGCGGTTTGATACTTGGTTTCAGCCAAGTCTCAGAGATACCCAGGATATCAGGAGGAGTGTGACTATTGACCCATGCGTCAAGTTCCGGCATTTTACATCTAACATACATATATTTAAGTGTGCTGTTTTCTGACCCTTCAGTAATGGTTTAGATAGTGTAGGTAGGAGATGGGCAGGGATATTGGTTGTCAGTCCAGGGTTAGGTTCAATATTGCCAGCGAGGATTAGCAAGAGAAGAAGTAACAACCATGACTTGGGTGAATAGAACAGGGGCCATCTCAATCTCTTAGCAGTATTCAGAAACCTACTTAATTTTCTGGAACGCGATAGCACAAGGTAGGCAACTCCCCATTTTGACAGGCAGGGGGCAACTTAAAACTTGTGCACCATATCATCACGTGAGAGGTGTTGGGGTGGGACTGTGGCATGATGCACCGGGGGTGTCTTAGGGCCAAGCATTTGAAGTGGTCAGCGGAGTAAAGAAGCAGTAAGCAGGAAGGGAGATAAAGAACTGCTAGCCACCATTTTGTGTTTTACAGTTGCAAAGACCAGACTTGGGCAGTTGTTGCAGGGAAGTAATATCGTGACCAGACTCTGAGCAAATTAAGAGAGTTGCCACAGGGAAGTAAATACAGAAACCTGGTTTTGATAAGTAGGGGAAAAATGCTGTAGGGAATCATTGAACGGGGAGAGGGTAGAGTTAGGACCAATCAAGCTGGAGGCAGCTGTGTGCTGTAAACAAATGAGAGGACTGATTGTCAGGGAAGGAGGTGCTTGAGCTGATTTAATAGAGACTGGGGGCCGGGAAGAGTGGGTGGAACAAAAATCACTTTCACACTTCCGCAGCGAGGAAGAAGCAGTCAGCTGATGACCTGAAAACTGCAAAATTTAAGGCTTCCTCCCAGTTAATGTTGAGGACCATGCAAACATACAAAGGAGCCAGCAGAAGAAGGCCATTTGGTCTGTCTAGTCTGCTCGTATTGCAGGGTACACAGCTTGAGCTACTGTTCCTGCCCTCCCTCCCTCCCACACCTCTCATCCTCCCTATCCATGATCCTTACCTTCCCCCTATTCCTATCCCAGCCTATCTTAAAGCTGCCCACTGTCTTCAATGAGATCACCTCTTCTGGCAGTGCATTCCAAGTGTTCACCACCCTCTCTGTGAAGAAGTTCTTCCTGGCCTTCTTTCTAAACCTTCCACCCTCCAGCTTAAGCCTGTGCACCCCGTGTTATGATTGCCACTCAGCTTAAAGAGACTCTCCTTAGCCACCTTATTTATCCCTTTCAAGTACTTGAAGTTCCCAGTCATGTCTCCTCTCTCTCTCTCTCTCTCTCTCTCTCTCTCTCTCTCCCTCTCCCTCCTGTCTTCCAGGGACCTCCTAAAACAACAGCTTCGTGCCCAAAATTGGAACATCCTGGACTCAACCAATGATGTTAATGTAGCCCTCTGTCACTTTATAAGGGTTTTCAACACTGCTTGTAATATGCATGTCCCTCTCAAAAAGATTAAGGTCTCTGGCACAGTTAACCCCTGTATCATGCCTGAGCTCCCCTCCCACATGAAGTTTCGGGACCATCTCTGGCACTGTGCAAAAGCCACTGGTAAGCAGCAGGACCTACAAGCCTATAAAGCTGCTAGAAACAACTGCAAGAGGGAGACTCGCCAGGCAAAAGACAAGTACCATAGGGAGATGCTTACCAACTCCTGGGGGGATAGCAGAAGGTTCTGGTCTAATATAAATGACGTCACTGGCAAAAAACCTAAAGTATCACCTACGCTAAACATAAATGGGACCCCTACCGATGACTCTCTGGAAATTGCTAATGCCTTTAACAATGCTTTTACCAATTTGAGCTGTGTTTCTCCCACCTGACTTTTTCGATGATGATGTTACCTGCTCCACCAGCCACGGTGATGAAAATAGTCCTGAGCACCCCCCTTTTTATTTTAAAAGGTATCATGCAACCTGGTTAGAAACTACTATCTAAGGTTCTAAGAAACGCAAGACACAGTAGTGACGGACTAGACCTTAAGCTTATCACCCTAACCCTAGATGAAGTTCTCCTACCTATAACTAAGATTCTTAACCTTTCTCTTACACTGGGACAATTTCCTGATGCCTGGAAAACAGCCATAGTAACTCCGGTCATAAAACCGGTGATCGTTCCTTACAGGGTAACTATAGGCCTATATCCATTCTCCCTCCACTCTCCAAGGTGCTTGAGTGAATTGTTACCAACCAGCTTAGTGCTCATCTGGACACATACTCCATCCGGTGCCCACAACAACATGGCTTTAGAAAGGGGCACAGTACTACCACAGCATTATTAGAATTCACAAGCTTCATACAACAGGCAATCGATCAAGGCACGATTGTAGGTGCAGCCTTTGTTGACCTAACAAAAGCCTTTGACACAGTGAATCACACACTGTTGCTTGGCCAACTCTCTAAAACTGGTGTTGTCCCAAACATCCTGAAGTGGTTCGGAGCTACCTTAGTGATAGACTGCAGATGGTGAGGATATCAACTGTAGTTTTGGAGCAGAGGGCTGTCTGATCAGGGGTACCTCAAGTCTCAATCCTGGGTCCCTTATTGTTCAGTATTTTCCTGAACAACCTTCCAGTTGTCTGCAACCAGTATACACTCCTCTATGCAGATGACGCGGTCATCTTTACTAGCCACCTGGATCCCAATGCTCTTGAAAACAGTCTTCAGCAAGGCTTCACAGAAGCAGAGAGATGGTTTAATAATCACAAACTACTGCTAAACTACAAAAAAACTAAAGTCCAGCTGTTTTCATCCTCTCGGAATAAGTTTAAGGCCCATCAACTCACTATCACCAACAACCACGGAGATGCTCTTGAACAAACTCAGCTTTTCAAATACCTGGGTCTAACCCTGGATAGTCACCTTACCTTTGTACCGCACATTGAAAATGTTGCCAGAGATGTTAATACCAGAATTGGGCTCCTCTTCAGACACAGACAAAGTCTTATCCAAGAAGCCCTGAGGGTTGCAGTTCACAGCTCAGTCCTCTTGATCATTGATTATGGTCTAATCATATACTGTGCTGCAACCTCCACATCTCTTAAATGACTCATGGTGGCCCTGAACAAAGCCTGTAGGTTAGTTACGGGTGCTGAGCACCTCACTCATACCTGTGAGTTATATGCTCAATCTGGCTGGCTCCAACTAAATAGCAGGATCAAATATCAAACATGCCTCCTATCCAAAAAAGCTCTACTTGGCTTATTAGCCCCGAGCATTGGTTGCCTGCTAAACAAATCACCTAAGACCCAACACACACGTGCCTCAGTTTCTGACCTCCTTCTAGCACCTCACTGTCGGACTGCTCAATACCAGCAATCCTTTGAATACAGAGCCACCCCCCGTGGTTTAATAATCTAATCAACCAACTGAGCAGTCTTTCTAGTCTGTCCCAATTTAAACTTATGCTTCGTCAGCATCTCCTAACCGAAAGCACTTTTGATTGTTACACCTAGTTTCCCACTTCTGCAGACACCCTTATACCACTTTTTTCACTCTCTGAGGCTCTTACTTGGCTTCCCGTTTTGTTTCACCTCTCCTGACAGAACAATTTCCCCTTTCCCCCTGCCACCTCCTCCCTTACCTCATCCCCTCCTTGCTCTTATCCCACTGACCACCCCTCTTCCTGGACCTGTCCAGGCCCTCTGGTCACCACTCTCTCTCTTATCTTCTTCCTCTTCATCCGCCCTCCTTTTCTCCTCTTTTTCCCCTTCTCCCACCTTAGCCTCCCCTCCCTCTCACCTTATGACAAGGCCTCTGGCTGCCATATTTTCTTTTCCTTCTCTATCTAGACTCTGCCCTCTCATCTCCCTTACCTCTTCCTTACTCTTCCCCTTCCCCCACCTCTGATTAGCAATGTTGCTTCAAATGTACCTTATGGTTTTCTATGCTTGCTTGTAATCTTGAGTGTGTAGCACTGTTCCCACTTAGTTACCAGTTGACTTGCTCTGCTCCAATGATACCATGAATGTTGTCTGTACTACCGTTGATACCATGAACGTAATCTATACCTCCCAACCTTATTGTAACCCTTTCCTTTGATGTGGAGCTTTTGTAAATGAGCTGCCCCTAGCTCAAAGGTATTTGTAATCCGAGATTTAAATAAATAAAAAAAAAAAAATAAAAAAAAAAAGGGAGTGCATGTTCAGTGCCCTCAACCTCTCCTTGTATGCCTTACCCTGTTCTCCCACTATCATCTCTGTAGCTCTCCTCTGGATGTTCTCCAGCAGGTTAATGTCCTTTTTGAGGTGTGGGCACCAGTACTGAACCTCATATTCCAGATGAGGCCTTACCAGGGACCTGTACAAGGGCAGTATAACCACCTCTCTCTCTCCTACTACTGATCTCCCTAGATGTGCATTCCAGCATCTTGTTTACCTTTGCTGCTGCTTTCTTGCACTGCATGGAGTGCTTTAGGTCACTAGTGATTATCAATCCCAGGTCCTTCTCTTCCTCTGATACAGATATTCAGACTCCACCCAGGTAGTACTCTTTCCTGGGGTTCTTGGCTACAATATGCATAACTTTGCATTTCTTGGCATTGAAGCCAAACTGCCAAATCCTGGACTAACTCCTCAGCTTACCTAGATCATTCTGTAGGTCCTGTATCCCTTCAGCTGTGTCCACTCTCCTGCACAGATTGATGTTATCCATGAATAGGCACATTTTGCTCTTAGTGCCACTGCCATCCGCAGTGTCATTGATGAAGACACTTAACAACACCAGCCCCAGCACCAAACCCTGTGGGACCCACGAGATTCAGCAACTTCCTGATCAACCTTTTATGAGGCACAGAGTCAAAGGTCTTGCTGAAATCAAGATAGAGGATGTCTACCACTTGGCCCTTGTCTATTCTCTTAGTGACCGAGTGAAAGAAGTCAATCAGATTAGTTTGACACAATCTACCCCCATGAACCCATGCTGCCTCGCATCCTGGAGACCATGCTGCTCTAGATAGTCCACCAACCTTTCCTTTAGTATGATCTCCATGAGCTTGCCCCCAATGGAGGTCAGACTGACTGATTTGTAATTCTTTGAGTCATCCTTGGGACTGCTTTTGTGGAGGGGCACTACATGTGCTATTCTCCAGTCCTGCGGTACCATGCCTGACCTTAATGAACTATTAAATAGGCCTTGTCAGGTCCTCAGCTAGTTCCTTTAGTACCCTTGGATGTACTCTGTCCAAGCCTGGTGATTTGTCCACCTTCAATGCCAGCAGCCCCTCCCTCACTCTATCCTCCTCTATCACTACATCTGTGTCCCCCTTCCCCCAGTCCTCTTTTCCCTCCTGAAGGCACTGGTCCATCATTCTCCCTGATGATTACAGAACAGAAGTATTCATTTAGTATTTCTGCTTTTCCCCCATTATCCTCCACTCACTTCTCCTCTTTCTTAAGCCTAACAATCCCTTCCTTCTTGTCCCTTTTCTCATTTATATAGTGAAATAATGCCTTCTCCCCCTTCTTAATTCCTTCAGCTATCTGTAGCTCCTTCTGTGTCTTTGCTCGACAGACTTCCTTACTTGCCTCACTAGCCAACCTTAGGTAATTTTCCCTATCCACCTCTCTCTTGGTCTTCCTGAATTTTCTATTGGCCACCCTCTTTTCCCTTACTGCCTGGGCAACCCCAGAACTGAACCAGTTGGGCACTTTGGCCCTTGTATTCTTCCCTGTGAGCCAAACGCACTCATGTGTGGCAACCAGTATTCCTTCCTTAATGATGGACCACCTTTGGTCCAACCCCATATCTGCTCTGATGCCTGCCAGGTGGTCAGGAAGGAGCTGACAGCTTAAGGCCAAGAAACAGCTTGCAGTGAAAATTACACTTGCTGCTTTCGATTAGTGAAAGGTTCGGCAGCACAAAGTAAAAGTCAAAACAGTCCAGCTTACTCGAAATTCAGCACCAGAAAATTCAGTTTAAATCATCGGGGCTGCAGCAGCCAGTAGCAGGTCGAGCTCCAACACTAGGGAGCCAATCCAATGCAAGGCTTGTGAACCAAGATCTTCATACCTGTGCTCAGGAGTGTAGTGGGTGGGCCACACTCTTATTATCTGAGCTTGCTTGGATGCCTAGTATGAGAAAACTATGGCAATACTATTTGATAATAATAGTTGTGTCAGTGTTTGGCACCATTGCTGCTAGGAGATGAGGGATCACACACCACAATGTGCATTGGTAAGGGTAGAGTTTTACAAGTGGTAAATTGTACTACCATGGAAGCCTTTTACCAGTTCAAAATTTGGCTGAATATACCACTGTGACCTGTATGCAAAAGGGCTTCCTCATTTGCATGGGTGCAGTGGTGTATGCAGTAAAACTGTGCTATTTGTGAATGCCACATACTGGGACCCTTTGAATATGGTCTGTGCCCTGTTCAGGCACACTATGCCTGAATGGAGCAGTGCTATTCATGTTAATGCCCTGCTAACCTTCCAAATATTATGGCCATAATCTGCCCCTAGGATAGTGCCAGGAGCTGGCATTAAAAAAAATGTGGTTTGGAGAATAGGTTGGGGGTGGAGGGCTGAAAATTGCTTAGGTGGGAAGAAGGTGACCATGGGATTATGCCTGGCCACCTGTCAAAGGAAAGAGGATTAACAAAAAAAAACAAAGAAATTTTAGCCCTGATAATAAATAATGAGAAATGAATATTGAGCTTGCTTGGATGCCTAGTATGAGAAAACTTAAGGCAATACTATTTGATAATAAGCATGTGGGTCTGGTTAGGCAGACGCTGCTTAACCTATGCACAAATGCTGGGTCACAACTTGGGATCAAGATTTGGCTGGTTGCCCTCGTGGGAGTATTTCCAACTAAAATATCAAATTGTGGGTGCTGGGAGGGTGGATTGGGTTACTAACAGAGGATGAAGGGAAGGGGTAGCTTGGATTTAATGATTTGGGCTGGGAGAAGGGTGGGGGACTGTTCCTTTTTCTTTTACTTTAATTACTTCCCAATCCCTCCCCAAGTACCCAAATATCAATACAAATATCAAATACTCAAATATTTGGGGCCTGAAGAGAATATTTAGCCTGACTATTTGGGATAAGGTATTTGCACACTCGTAATACCTAGGTATCTGCCTGGATCAAGAGCTTACACTTGGACCCCACATTGACCCTCTAGCAAACAATTACACCAGAAGCTTTACTGATGTACAGGCTGCAAGCACTCCTTAGGAAAGAGGTAAGACTAGCCATCTCTAACAGCACCATGATTCCAGTCATTCTATATAGTGCCCCGATCCTGCACTCGTTCAGAGAAACTTAGCAGGCTTAAAGTCGTCTACACTAGAATGAAGCACTTTGCTGTTGATGCCCATACCAGAGAACATCTGTGATGTATTTTCCTCCCTAGAAAAGAGGCTGAAATGTCTAATTCTCTGCATGGCACACAAGCTAAATGGGCCCCCATATCCTAGCCTACATGGCTCCTTGGGAAAAAAGCCTCAATGGTGACTGCATCCACACTATCAACTATCCCAAGGACCCAAATCTAGTGCTGGTCACACAGTCTTTGCCTATATAGGTTCATAGGTAAGAATGCCAGGTCCATTAGTTTCCAGAGTCATTTATGGTCCTGCCACTTTTCAGTGGTTAAGGTCCCATTTATGTTCTCCCATATATCTATCCAATGCAATCTTGAAGGTCAACAGACTGTTTACACACACCACCTCTGAAGGGAGTGCATTCCAGGTGTTCGCCACCTGTTGGCTAAACCACCTCCCTCTCTTAGAGGTGTTGTACTTAACTCCCTTCAGTTGCATCAGGTGCCCCCTAGTTGTTATACCTAATCTTTCTTTCCAACATAGCCCGGCAGATTCCCACAGTAATCCACTTATTGAGGCTTTGTATACAAAGCATAGATCCCTCTCAGTCTTCTATAAGACATGGAATAAAATTCCACTTACTGCAATCTGTGTAATCCATGTCTTTTACACAGTATATCCTCTTAGTAAAGCTGAGCTGAACTTATTCCACCTTTTTACATGGCCCTACTTCCTGAGGCATTCAGAATGGTGCTCCATATTCTAAAATTGGTCTAACCAAGGACCTGTACAAGAGAACCAAAACCTCACTATTTCTACTGCTAATATTCCTTAGAATGTTCCATGTAACTCTGTTTGCCCTTTTCACCATTTCATGGTAATGTTTGACAAAAGTAACATCATTAGATACTATGACTCCCAAATCTTTTTCATGTTCTGTATCCAGTTAAAGCTTCTTGTTCAGTTTGTATTGCGCATGTTTGTTGTTAAAGTCAAGATGCATTACCTTACATTTGTTACTGTTAAATTCTAATTAATTTTTTTCTGCCCACTCCCACAATCTGTTGTTTCTGAAGGTTTTTAACCAAGCCCATGTCATTCACAACTACTCCAACTTTGGAGTCATCCATGTATTTGCAGATCCAAACCACATTTGATACCTGCATAGATGATATCATGATACAAAACAACTTTGGTCCCAAAATGGAACCCTGGGGGACTCCACAGGTAACTCTCCATTTATCTGACAAAAAAACTCTTATCCAGACCTTCCGGTGTCTATTGGTAAGCCATGAGGCTACCCATTTTACTAAATATAATTCTATCCCCAATTTCTGCATGGTATTCAACAGAATGTAGTGCGACACAGAGTCGAAGGCTCCACTAAAATTTAAATACACCGCATCCACCGGCAGTCCCACATCTAGTGCCTCACTGACAGGTTCAAAGAAACTCATGAGATTACTCACACATGATTTAACAGTTTCAAATCTGTGTTGAGTAATATCGATGTGGTTTAGCATTCTCAAGTTGTTTTCTAAGTATTCATTTACAAATCCTTCCATAATTTTCCCAAGTATGCATGTTATGCTAGTTAGCCGTCTATTTCTTACATTCTTAGTATCGTCCATTTTGTGTATTGGTGTTATGTGAGCCATTTTCCATGTGTCCAATACCTTAGCTTCCTTTAGGGATTTACTGAAGAATATTGCCAAGGGCACAGCTAACTCTTCTGCCAATTCTGACAGAAATCTTGGATGATATCTGTCTGGTACCTCTGATTTATATTTGTTTAGTTTTTTAGCTTCTCATGTACTTGTTTAGCTGTTATTTCAGGTATTTCCCCATGCCCCTCAGGTATATCCTCTTTAACTTGGTAATCACAGTGATCCTTCTTGTATATACTTACAAAGTTTATTGAATACATTTGCCATATGTTCTTCTCCTGTTATTTCAACATCCCCTTCCTTCACAGTGTGTTTTTATCTCTTTCCATGTTTTAAACTTCTCACATAATTATAGAAAGATTTCCCATTATCTTTAGTCATTGTGCTAGTCCTAGTTCAGCTTTTGCTTTAGCTTATCTAATGGCTTTTTTACATTGCCTTACATGCATTTTATAAGTCTCCATCCTTCTGGGGGTGGGGTTCTTTTTGAGTTTCTTATAAACCTTCACCTTCCTGTAAATCAGTTTTTTAATTTGGTTAGAGAACCATTTAGGAACCCTTCCTTTCTTGTTGTATTTCTTTGGAGTGGGGAATGAAAGTTTATATGCATTTTTGTAATATATTATCTAGTTTAAACCAAATGTCTTCTAGTGTCTGGTCTTCCATATCTTTCCAGTCATGAGCAGACAATGTTTGCTTAATTTGTGCATAATTATCTTTAGCACAGGGATCTACGTCTGGTCGTCAACAAAAATCTTGTTGAACAACCAGACAGCGAAACTGTCACATCAACCGCATTTTGCGGTCGGCATAAGATTTCACCTACAGGGACATCTTTTCTTCAGGGAGCTTCTCTCCATGAACCCCCCCATGCGGGAGGCTGTGCCCCCCACCCCCCCCACTATAGATTATCAACTTTGAGTTGGAGCTGATTTGGGAGGGGATGCAGAAGCCCAGAAAGACAGTGCCAGTTTCCAGCGCCGACACTACAGTGGCCTGGCACTGTGGTTGCTGTAGTTTTGGTCACTGTTGAAGTTTCACGGTCAGTGTGGTATACGTTAGCATAGTTTCTAATTGTTGTTTTACCATTAACCTTTTGTATGTCCTCTGATACTGAGCACTTAACCATGCTGTTGTCACTGCCACCTAGTGATTGTATTACCATGACACTTTCCACTTCTTCCTCCATGTTTGTGAGAATTAAATCTAACAGGTGATGATCTCTGGTATTTTCTCTGACTATTTGCATCAATCCGTTATTCATACATATATCCCAGAAAGTTTTTCTCAATTGAAGTCTTGCCCTGCTATGTTTCCCAATTAATGTTTGGAAAATTAAAGTCCCCCATCAGAATAGTTTGTCTAGTAATCAGGCCACTATCAAGCACATCCAAGAATTCATTATTTTGTTTTTCATCCAAATGTGGTGCTCTGTAACAGATTTCTAGATTTATTATCTTAGTTTGTGTTTTGATTTTTAACCACAGTTGTTCCACTTGTTCATTCTCAGAGTTTGTTTGATTAAGGACCTGTGCTTTGAGGTGCAGTGAGACATATACCCCTACACCACCACCATTTTTGTGATGCTTCCCCCAATCTAAGGAACAGTCTCCCAAGTAGAGATCGGGCAAAATAAAATTCCACCAGTGAAATTGTGACAAAATTGGCAATTTCACAGGGTGAAATATTTCGTGAAATTGCAGCAAAATTTCACAATTTCAAATACTACACTCATTCATTCATTCATTCATTCAAGCACTCAGTGGTGCTCAGTCAGGCTGCCAGCTGTGGAGGTGAGTGGAGGGCTGTGCCAGTGGCCTGATCGGGTTACTGGGTGGGGGAGCTGGGTGGGTGCTGCTATCTATTGATAGGGTGGGGGGTCCACTAGACACCAGGGAGTGGAGGGTGCATTTTGTTTTTTTAATAAAACAAATGGAGGTGGCAGGGTAACTTGGGGGGAGTGCATGTTTCATGTTATTATGTCCAGTGATTGGCTGGGGGTCAATATACACCAGAGAGTGGAGGGTGAATTTTATTTATTTTTAAATAAAACAAATGGGGGCAGGGTAACTTGTGTGTGGGGGTGCTTATTTAATGTAATTTTGGCTGGTGATTGGCTAGAGAGGAACCACTGGACACCAGGGGAAAAAAGATTTTGGCCAGTGAGTGGCTGGGGGGGGCAGGGAAACCACTAGACACCAGGGAGAACTTTGGCCAGTGTCCACAATATTGTGCCGTGGGAGGTGAATTTATTCCAGCAGGTGGCAAAATTTTGCCGTGGGTGGCAACATTTCACCTGCGGGTGTGAAATTGTGCCCGTGAGTGAAATTGCACCAGCTTGGGGGCCAAATTTTGCATTCAACCATGGGTGAAATTTCACATTTCACCCAGTGAAATATTTTGCAAAATGTGCTAATTGCGCAAAATATCTAGCTGGGCGAAATTTTCCAATTTCACACATCCCTACTCCCCAGTAAAATCCAAGTCATTGATAATGCTGGTGTTTTCAAGTCCAGCCTAAAGGCTCACCTTATCCATGACAGTCATTGTATTTGCAATCCTTCAAGCCTTTATGTACTCTGTATACCATTTTGCAACTTTCATTGTTGATTTGTAGGTAGCTGTTGTTTGTAAACTTCTTAACTGTAATGCCTGTAACTATGTCTCTGCTAAGAAACTGTATTGTCAATTCTGTACCTCAGTTTTTTTTGTACTGTATTGCTATGCTCTTCTTTACTTTTGTTCTTCTGAAAAAAATTCATGGCCACCCTTAAAAAGGGACAATGTCTCAGCGGGCTTACCCAGTTACCAAAATCCAATCAATACATACTCACTGAGAATTCGCAAAGTACTTGCACACCCCTACTGAACATAGTAAAAATATAAATGGGGAAAAAAAAAACACTCTCAACCAAGAACTACTAGACAATACATCTGTTCCATTCTAGCGAGGGGCCAAAATATCCTTGGTGATGTGCACAAAACTAATTTATGAAATGATAGGGTAAAATCATGTAATCTGATTGGCTCTTATTTTATTTGTAAAACATGGTTTACAAAAAAAAGGACTTCTCAGCAGTGAAGAGTCTGCAACACAGATCAATAGGTATTTGAAACACAGACATTTCAGTTAGCCCCCTACAGCCATGTCTGATCTTCCACCACAAACATGGCTGCTACCTTTACACTGTAAAAAATATTCAACTGGGCCCTAAAAAGAAAACTACCTTAAATAAAAAAATAATTAAATGCTGTTTCCCTGATTATCACACTCTCCTTATATACATAAACAAATTAGAAACAGTAAGTATTGTTTATAGTTTTCACTAAAAATGTTTCTTTGCTGACAGTGAAAAATCACCCTTCTATCTTTGCCTGCTTAGCAGGGAACTCTCTTCTTCTTGCCCCGACAGTGAGATAACCGAGTCTCTGGCTGTAGCAAAGGCCTTTGTTGTCTGTGTGTACAGTGTGTTGGGAGAGGAACATTATGCCAGTGGGACTGAGCACAATTTTGAATCCATGTATTCCTTGGTAAACATTCCATGATAAGCACTCCATATCTTGAATGTGGAGAACAACAGAGAGAGAAAAAAAACAGGAAGAAAAAGATGGTCAATAATACAATGATATCATCAATGACATCACTTGCAGTGGGTGGAAGGAATATTTTATCACAAATGCACAAAGTATTTTTTTTCTACATATAAACATGCTTTTACCCAACAGTCAAAAGTAAAAAAAAAAAAGGAGCCAATTTTATAAGTGCAAGAAGGCACATCAGGGGTGTGTGTGTGTGTGTAAACCATATTTTACAGCATGGCCAGCAGCTGAAATCACTCTGCCTTTGGCCTCATGCCTTACTATACCCCTGGCCATGCTATAAAGTATGCTTTACACACACCCCTTAGTGCCTCATTGCTTACTTACTTAACATTCTGAAACAAATTAGAATCTTAGTTAATTCCATTCTTTATAACAAATAGCATTTGCATGAAAGCAGGACTGTTGTCCCTTAGATCAGCTCCTGGTGATTATTCTCCAGCTAAAGTTATCATCCTCTTCTTGTGATCAGTTTGAAACATTTATGTGCAAATAAAGTAAAAGTGCTACTTTTGCTAAATTGCTTATTAACAAAAACTAAAACAGGTTTTATGAATTGCGCAGTTAGTAAATTTTATTTGCAAAATACTTGCAATGTTAGGGCTTGATTCTCAGTCACAGTTTTTATGTTTGTCCTTGTGCTTGTGTGAAAAATTAACATTTTGGTATGACAGGTGGGTTTTCAGAGGTTTGTCACTGTTGGTCCAATGCAGGGCACTCTGCAAGGGAGGTCATCAGTGTCAGGCCAATCATCAGCCAAGCTGATCATAATTTCATTACACAGTTCTGGTCTTGTGAAAACTCTGTGTACTTCAAAGGAAAGAGCCAGCCCAATCAAAGGGTGTCTGTTTCCTTTGTTCTGCACAACACCGCCCAGTGAGCAGAGCTGGTCAGTGTCTTGATCAGCCACCTGTGGTCCCCTCACAACATAACATGAAATAAAGATAACCATCCCTCAGTCCTTCTCACCTTTTCCTTCTTAATTTTCTGACACCCGGGTGCCCAATCCCCAGTTTTAGCTAGTACCTCTACACCCACCCCACCCATTTTCAATGTGTGATACCAGAGAGTCCAACCCCAGGGCCACCAAACATAAGAAAACTGTACTTCAATCCCTCCCACCCCTTCCTTGTTAATTTTCTGACATTGAAGTGCCCAATCCCTGGTGCCAACTACTACCCCCCACCCCATTCATTTTCATTGTGCAACACAGAGGAGCCCACAACCAGTGCCACCAAACATAATTCTGACACTGGGGTGCCCAATCCCCAGTGTCTGTACCTGCAATAAGGAAAACCATCCTTTGTAGACTTTTTACATTTTTATACACCCTGTAATAAAGAAAGCTGCTGACTCATGTCTGTTGCCACCACCACCCTTACCCTCCCACTCAGCACCCATTCATTTTCCAATGGGGGTGCCTGATCCCTGGTACCAACTACTACCTCCCACCCCACAGTGTCTGGCCTCATTACAACCCTGGGTAGTCCGGTATTGCCCAATACTGCCCACCCTCTTGGGCAATATTGCTTACTTATTGATTGATTGATTTAAAAGGGGGAAAGGACAGACCTAATAAATTGGCGCCCAATAACACTGCCTGCTAAATATGGATTGAAAAACATTTATGAAACTTTTGAGTAAAAGACTTAGCAAAATATTACTGAATATTATTTATGAATCACAATTTTGCTCTGTCCCAGGCCACAAAATATCTGATGCTCTGATTTTGTTATGGGAAGTTTTCAAGAAGGGTTCTACTGCGCAGGTCTCTGGGTTTCTGGTGAACTATGACCAAGCTAAGGCCTTTGACAAAATTTCCTATGAGTAGTTATGGCTGGTCCTACAAGCCTATGAGATCCCTCAGAGGTTTATAAAGTGGCTAAAAATATGTTATCAGGATACGTACCTAAAGCTTTATGCAAATGGAGGCTTGGTCAGATAGTTTCAATCAAAAGAGGTCTAAGGCAGGGGTGTCCTTTAAGCCCCCTAGTGTATATATTGACTATTATACAATGGCAAATAAGAGTCTTGGACTGTGATTAATCAGTTTGGGGCTGGACCCTTGGCGTTATCCCAGCATAACGCCATAGGTCCAGTCTCAGCACTGTGAACCAATATGGGGGACCATATGGAGCATGAGCCTATGCCCTTTTTTTGCATCTTCTCTAAAGAAACAAAATATTTTTCTAGACTAATAAAAGCATTCTTTAAAATTATTTTTTTAATTTATATATAACAACAAGCCATTGTATAATAGGAATAATGCACTCCAGGGTGTGTGTCATTTGGGATAATGCCATGCCTCGTGCCCAACCCCCCAGGTGTGGCATTATCCCAGCATGACACAGACCCTGTCATGCATTATTCCTTTATTGACCCCCAAGTATGGATTTAAATCTCTCCCCAGAATAGTTGGGGTGCATAATCAGACCCTTTCTATGACTAAAACAAACACCTACGTGGATGACTTATGCTTATTGGTACAGGATAGCCCATCAGGCAGCTTGGTAAATTATATTATTATACCTTTTTCAAAAGTCACTGGGAATGACATAAATATGTCAAAAAGCTGATGTGTTCAGATTGGATCTTCATCAGGAAATTTACAGTCAGTGGCAAATATTGCTGTAGAGCAGTCCCCAGTAAAGTTCCTGGGCCTATTCTTTGGGAATGGAGACATGGCTGCTTATAACTGGGAGTTAAAAATATCATTAGGAAAGCAAAATGTGTCTCTTTGGAATCAATGGAGAATAGGAGAAAAAAGTGAATTTTTATGAATAAAACTTTTTACTTACAGTTTTTCTTTATTTAAGTTATGTCCCCCCACCCCGCCACCATTGAAACAGCTGGAGACTGGAGTTTTGAGCTGTTTATTCAAATGTTTGTGGGGCAGCAACCTGAATCACCTAAAGAGAGTAATTATGTATTTACCAGAAAAAATAGAGGGATCCTGGAATGATAATCCCAGTGGTTTTCTTCCACACTATCTTTTATTTCATCTGTCTGCCTCCTTTATTGTAACATTCCCCTAAACAATAGGTATGATGGTTACATCCTGCCCTGTCTAAGATCCTTCCAGAATGGACTTCAGGATCTTTCATTCACAAAAACCAAAGAAGGCTGAAACTAAACACTTTCTTCACTGTATGTTTTGACTACATTAAAAATGAAAAATTACCCCTGGTCTACTCTGTACTATTTCTAGAAAGTGGCTATATGAGAAGATTTTGTTTGATCATTTCTATATGGCTCCCCACTTCTCTCAAAAACCAATATCAGACTTGATTCAAATTGGTGAAATGCTATGTTATTAAAACAGAGTGAAACATATAATTTATTAGCACAAGAAATAAGAGTTTTTTTTATAAGAAACACAGAACAGGAAAGAAACATTCTTATAATCTGGGATGCTTTTAAAGCATGGATAAGGGGTAAACTACAATCACTAAAGGGCATTAGGAATAAAAAATGGGAACATCAACAAAAACAGTTAGACAAAATTCATGCATTACAACAAATACATAATTCAATGCTAGATAAGAAAGTATACAACACAGTAATACAGAAAAAAGGAGGCATATAATTAATTGACAACAGAAACAGCAGGAAAGCAAATTCTTTACACATGAACCAGCTATTACATAAGGTCAGATAAACCACAGAAAATGTATAGCCTGGCAATTAAAAAAAGAACAAGAAAACAATAATATCTTAATAATCAGCGACACAAATGGCAATCTGCATAAGCACCCAAAATAAATCAGTAATATTTTTGTGGATTTCTATGAAGAATTACATATATCCCAAAATAAAGCAGATGATGAATCAGTAGATGATTATCTAAACAAGCATTTGTCAATGCTGAATGTTTGCTTGCTGGCATTGGCATTGGTAGTGTAGAAGTTACAGACCTGCATAATAGAAATGGCAGTGAAGTATTGAACTGAAGCCAACCTCACCACCACCCTGCAGAGAGTGACAGGCATTGGGGTGTGCCTTTGGGTCGTCAGGCATAATGGCCATGCCATTTCACCACACCCTACCCTGCAGACACTGACAAGTGTCACAGTGTGCCTTGGGGTCTTTGGCCCTTATGCGCACCCCATTCCATCAGGAAATACGGTGAGATGGGTGCAGTATAGGAGAATGGGGTGAACTTTGGGGCTGGAGAGTCCAAGGCATACCTTGATGCCTCTCTCTGGCTGCAGGGTGTGGAATGGTATAAGCATTACAGGCAAGAATCCCAAGTCACACCCCTGATGCCTGTCATTCTCTACAGGGTGGGGCGTTATGGTTAGAAACCCTAACACCTCAGGCATTCTTTGGTATTTTCACTTCAAATTTTCAACATTTTGTTTTGTGACCCCCACCTCATGAACAGTGGCAATGTCAGTTTGTTAGCCAAAAGCTGCTTATGCACAGCGACTACGGCATTTAGCACCACAGGTGCAAAAACACATTCCAAACAGGATGTGAAAAATGACAGCTGTACTGTTCATGGGGAGGTGTAAAAAATGGCAATGTTGCAAATCTGCAGTAAAAATATTAAAAAAACTGGTGATGTCATGAGCGTGCATAGAAACTGTGCAATGCACACCTGTAATGTAATTAGTTTGGGGATTTTTTACAGCAGATTGTCAACACAGGCATTTTGGGACCTCCGATCATGAAGTGTCACTGTGATTTTCTTTACCTGTCCTGAACAATGATTTCCCACAGCGACCACGCATCTCTGCGCTGAAAGTGTGAAAACACATTTTGGCCATGTTGTGAAAAATGAGAGCTCTACCGTTCATAAGGAAGTGTGGAAAAATGACACTGGTGAAAATCTGGACTAAATATATTACAAAGTCATGAACTTACAAGGGTGCATGGAAACTGCGCAATGCTCACTCGTAACACAGTCATTTTATAGACTTTGTCACCAAATTTTCAACATAGCCATTTTAAGACCTCTGCTCATAAACAGTGTAACTGTATTTTTCTTAATCTGTCCCAAACATTGCTTTCGCACACCGACTGCACCATTGTGCGCTACATGTGCGGAAACACATTTGGGACAACATGTGAAAAATGGCATCTGTACTGCTCATAAGGAAGTGTAATAAAATGGCAATGTTGAAAATCTGGAGTGAAAATATTGAAAATTCGCAAACTTACGAGCGTGCGTAGGAACTGCGCAACGCGCGCTCATAAAACAGTCATTTTTTAGAATTTTTTCACCAAATTTTCAACATAGCCATTTTAAGACCTCTGCTCATTAACAGTGTCACTGTGATTTTCTTAATGTGTCCCATACATTGATTTCGCACACCGACTGTGCCATTGTGCGCTACATGGGCGGAAACACGTTTTGGGCAAGATGTGAAAAATGACAGCTGTACTGCTCATAAGGAGGTGTGGTAAAATGGCAATGTTGAAAATGTAGAAAATAATGAAAAGTCGCAAACTAACAAGGCATGTGAGAACTGCACACAACGATGCTCGAACAGTTTATTTTAGGAATTTTTCACCAAATTTTCAACATAGGCTTTTGAGAGCTCACCTTATGAACAGTGGCAGTGTTGTTCATTACTCAGTCCTAAAAGGTGATTTTCACACAGTGATAGCTTAAATCATTCTTCGGTCTGATTAATGCATGACAGTGAGAGCATTCCATGAGAAGGGGTCCTAAAACCTCATGTTGAAAATTTGTGCAAAAATTTCAAAAAATGCCTAAGATATGCAGTAAAGTTGAAAACCCTATCTATCCCATTATACAGCTTGCGCATTTCCTCAGTTCGCTGTCGACTTTGAAGAGTGCAGACATGTTCCCGGTCCTCCAAAGATTGTGGACGCCAGAGTCCAGAGGTAAGTATGGGGTGAGGTGTGCAGTGGGTGGGTGTGGGTGGGGCAGAGACAGCGAAGGACCATTTTTCAGTTTCAGGTTGTTTTTTGTTTTAAAATGACTACGCTGGATGTTTGCCATGCTGGGGTGGGCTCCCAGAATGGCACAAGGATGGCTGGTGGGGGGGTGTGGAGCCAACGGGGGATTGGGCACCCCTGTCAGTGACAGCATCTGTTGCCATGCTGGGGTGGGCTCCCAGAGTGGCACCCTGTACTCTGGAGGGGGGACCAGTGGAGCCGACGGGGGATTGGGCACCCCTGTTGGCTATGATGTGTATATGGCTGGGGTGGGGCACCCAATACAAGCATATGGAACTCTGTTTTGAGTGGGTGCAGCACAGCTGACAGGGTATTGGGCACCCTCACGACTACACAGTGTGTGCGTAAAGCAGCACGCAGGATGTAGTGTGTGTGTAGGGGAGCGCACATGAGCAGGCAATATCTTATCACTGCTCACTGAAGCGTAGCTCCCCCTTTCAATTGTACTCCACTGCATTTTGGACTGCTGTCATAGAAAGCTCCAGCAGGCATTGGAGAACTGCAGCCTCACCTGCAAACACACTGACTGAATTGGAAGAGGGCTGCCACACCTCCAAAAACTCAGATGATGGCACTATGTTTCTTGCACATGCGTGCAAGCAAACATAAAAAGGCTGAACTAAAGCAACTACTTCAACATAGAAACATAGAATTTGATGGCAGATAAGGACCGCTTGGCCCACCCAGTCTGCCCATTTCCCTACCTACTGGATAAGCTGCAGATCCTAGTTAACCAGCAGCCTACTTCTTCCTACCCCCACCCCCTAGAATGGCCTTATGACTGTCCCATGCATGCTTGAATTCCACCATTGTTTTTGAAAACAATAATAGACTAACCAATTTCAGCAAAAGAGGTAGAATTAGCAATAGATAAACTGAAGGCAGGGAAAACTCCAGGACCAGATGGTTTTCAGATGGAATTTTTTTTAAAAATATAAAGAAATCTTGGTCCTGATACTTACTAATCATTAAAGCAAAATTAGTAAATAAAACACCACTTTCTTTTAGAGAAGTCAGTAAACTTTTATTTCACAAACAAGAAAAGGAGCCAGACCTTTGTAAATCTTATAGGCCAGTTTCTTTGCTAAATGCAGATGACAAAATATTTGCAAACATTTTGGCAATGAGATTGGAGGGGACAATCCCTGCCTGGATAATAGTGATCAAAATGGATTTATTAAAGGAAGATGAATTTCTGAAAATATAAGATGCACAATAAATATCATTTCAAATTCCAATACAGAAAATGCTATCCTCCTAATTGTTGATGCTGAAAAGGCATTTGACAGGATTAAAGAGAACTTCATAATAAAAACATTGCAGAAAATGAATTTTGGGAAAAAAATTAAAAATTGTTTTAAAATATTATATCAAGAGCCCAGTGCAAAAATCAAAACTAATAACCTATTATCAGACTCCTTTAAATTATCCAGAGGAGCAAGGTAGAGATGCTGCCTCTCCATCCTGATTTTTGCCCTTATCATCGAACCTCTAGGAGAGGAAGTAAGGAGAAACAACCAAATAACTGGAATCATGATAAATAACAAAGAACACAAAATAAGCTAGTATGCAGATGATGCATTGCTTTATATGGCAGATTCACAAAGATCTATACAGGAATTTATAAGGTTATCAAAAGTATATGGCAAACTATCAGGATATGAAAAAAACTGGCAAACATCCTTACTCCTTGGATTAAAAAAAGCTGATAGGTTACAACTCCTGAGCAACTGCCCCTGCCCATAGGTAGATGAATTTAAATACCTGGAGGTTAAATTATCGAATCAAATTGACACCTTATATTACTATAATTTGGAATCCACCTTACAGGAAATAAAACTGGACCTAAAGTAAATGGCAATTTCTTCCACTTACTTTAATTGGAAGAGTAATGTACTGCAGATGAAGATTTTACCAACATGTTGTATCATTATCAGACACTACCCATCTCTATTCCAAAGGAGTTCTATAAAAAACAATAAAAGAATAGTTTCAGATTTTATCCCGCCCATAGCTTATGAGAAACTAGTGCTACCTAAAGAACAGGGAGGATTGTCACTACTGGACTTTTATAATATTATTATGTATCCCAAATAGCAGTGATTTGGAACTGGTCAAATGTCACAAAGAATACACATAAAAGCATAGAAATGGAGACTAATATGTATGAATATACAAATGTGCATAATTTCCTAGTCTGGGGATATTATTTAAATAAAAAAAATAAAAATAAAGGAAATATGGCAACAAGTATAACAATTGCATGTTGAAATGAACTCCATAAAATACTCAAATTTAAAATAGGAGTAACAAAATATACCCCTATTTAAAACTCTAATTTTCTTCCCTCAATAAATAACTGTACATACAAAAGATGTCAAATATCAGGCTTAAATAAATGTGGACAACTTTTTGCAGGCAATTAGTTCAAAACCTTTGAACATATACAAAATCAATATAATATCCCTGCTAGTCATTATAAA
Organism: Neoceratodus forsteri; assembly: GCA_016271365.2. Classification (NCBI taxonomy): domain Eukaryota; kingdom Metazoa; phylum Chordata; order Ceratodontiformes; family Ceratodontidae; genus Neoceratodus; species Neoceratodus forsteri. The sequence goes on from JADMNL010000033.1 coordinate 113,193,109, forward strand.
TATTTACAAATTGAGAATTATATTACAAAAACACATGGCGGACTGACACTGCAATCCACACCAGTGTTAGAAATCTTAAGTTTGCAAGAAGAAAACAAAAATCTTATAACATTACTATATAATAGTTTGTTTACTTCAACAACAAAAGAAGATATAGCATTAAAACGAAAATGGGCAAAAGATTTGGGTATAGATATTTCAGATGAGTTGTGGAAAGCAACATTAGACAGTCCAAAAGCAAAAGTTAAAACTTGTAAAATGCAACAAATTCAGTTTAATGTGTTACACAGAGTGCATTACACCCCTTATAAATTGTATACAATGAACAATACTAGCTTAGAAAAATATCCTAAATGTTCTTAAGTAACAGGAACATTGATTCATCTTATTCATGATTAACCATACCTAACCAATTTCTGAACAAACATATTTCAAATATTAAGCACAATTCTAAATATTCAGTTAGATTTTACACTGTTAATAACTATGTTTGCACAAATAGAACATTCATCATATTCAGACCAATATCAGAAAACCTTTATTGTGATGGCAATGAGTTTGGCAAAAAAAGTATTTTAGTCAAATGGAATAAACCCATGCCCCCTGCATATGAAATATGGATAAACTATATGGTAGACGTCAAGAAGATAGAAATACTATTGTTATATGAAAAATGATGCAGATAGTTCTTTTGAAAGAATGTGGAAACTCTTCCTCATCCCTTTAATATACAAATATGAAAATGAATTGTGTAAAAAGAACAACATTATTTATCTACAGTAATAAATTGCATAACTTGTTACAAACCTAATACAAAGTAGAATTACAATAGAATCCTGGATCCATAGTGTAGAGTAGGAGGTAATGATGATGAAAAAGAAAGGGCATATGGTAACTGATAATCTTATGTCAGATGATGAGTAACCCTAAGATACTTTCAACTGAACCTTAAAAAAAAATAGCATTAAGACGGCATACAGGAAGACTATCTCTGTTTCTGTTTTAAAGGATTTAAATAATTATGTGTGTTTTTTTTTTTACAGGAACCCTGACATACCTCAACTTGAGATATGGCATTGGATAGACAGTCCTGGTGTTGGAGACCCTCCTTTTGGTCCATGGGTCAGGATACTAGTGATGAAGTGGGGATTCTCCTTAAGAGATCCTCATTCACAGTTACAAAACTGGTGGACATTGACCCTGGTAGGGCCCTGATGTTAGATGCGACCTTTCAGGACTCAGAATATAATTTAATTAATGTTTATGCCCCGCAGCCTAAAAAGGCAAGGGTTGATTTATTCACTCTGATTCAGCCTTACCTATTCACTGCCCTCAGTGGGGTCCCCCCAATTTTAATTGTCTGGCCAGACAAGAAAGGGGTGCTGAAACTACCAAACTGTTTAATGATTCTAATTTTCTTCTCCGAATATTTGAAATCATCTGATTTACTTTATGTCTATAGGAAACATCAAATTCATCTTACAAGAGATCCTATTAAGAATTGGGAAATTAAGCTTTGAGAGTGCTATGCAAAGGTTCTGATCTGGACAGCAGGGCGCCAAACAAAACAGAAAAGGGTGTCAATTTTAAAGACATTTCTCTTGTCCATGTTGACGTACCTAAGCATGGTTTTCCCTGTTCCTAAAGCTCTGGAGGTTAACCTGTATAGTAGATTCTTCCAGTTAATCTAGGGTAGCCGTCTGAACCCGATCAAATGTAATGTACTTTACCTCTGGATTGATCAGGGTGGTTTGTTCATGGTAAACCTGTTGGTTTTTACTTTTAGTTAGTTTTTGAAATGGAACTTGATGCCATGTTTTATGGATGGGATCCTTGTTTGGAAGGAATGGATGCTGTTTTGGCTGGACCATTTCTTGACACAGTGGAGTAGTGATTCCATACTTCATCAATACCACAGTGGGTTGTCTTATTATGGCTAGGTGTGTGTGGAAAAAAATCAAACGGTGGAAATTGGAGTATTCTATTTTACAGTGTCAGCAGTCCCTGCTTATAAATGAGACGATTATGATAATAATTGTTATGTTGGCCAGCCACCAAAATAAATAGTGAAAATTAAGAAGGCCTTGATGGATGGGAGAACAACTTTAAAGTTGTGTGATGTTTTATGGTTGCGTTTTCATGGTAAATTGCAGGTGAAAGTGAATGCCAACCATAAAAGCCAAGCTGAGACATTCTGTCCCAGTGAAGAGTGTGTCTTGCTCCTGGTAACTATAACCCACTTGTACTTGGAATGTCCTTATACTTCTACCTTTTGGATAACACTGACATCCACCTGGCGAGGCCAGCTCTGGACATCCCTGATGTATGATTAAGTGATTCTGTGAACTTTGTCCAGGGGTACTAATTATGAGGCAGGCACTCTTCGTCTTGTTATCATCACTATTAAGTATTATTTATGGCACTCTAGATGTGCCTTGATATTCCAGCAAAGGGATATTCTACCCCATGTTTTAATTCATTTGATAATGAGAGATTTTCTATACCAGTATTTGACTGACAGTAAATATACAGTTCTGGGCTTACTGGCCTCTAGATGATGGGTGTTTGCAGCCCTACTAGGACTGGTTTGATTGTGATGCTCCAACTTACTTTGACGGTGCTGCTGCTTTCTTGTTCAGGACTTTGTACTGTTACAGTACTGGCTGGTCCTGTAGCTGTTTCAGATGCACTCTGCTGTTATACTAATATTCTCAATCTTGTGGATACCCATAATGGTATCCGGATTTCTGCTTTTCACAATACAGACCTGGACGTCTGATACCTTTGATGTGGGGTGTGTAAAGAGTGCTTTCAATCTCTTATTTTGTTGTATCCTTATAGGTTTCTCCTTTCTCCTGAACATCTTTTTATTTGCTAGTTTTAGAAGACCATCATTCGCCCTACCAATATGTTCTGATGTTTTATTTTTTTCTGTGTTTCTTTCTCACTGTATGACTCTTCAGTATTTGTGTTATGTTTTCTCATGTTAAACAAGTATGACTGTAATACTGTGATGTGACATGTTTGTTTCTTTTCATTAAAAAGTTCCCTTACACTTTTCGAGAAGTGCCATGGGATCTTTAACATCCACCTGAACAACCACCAGAACAGGAAGACTGGACCTCGTTTTAATGTCTCATCTGAAAGACAGCACCTCAGGAGTGCAGCATCATCCTCATGATGCACTACGGTGTCAGTATTGGGATTTAATCCAAGTGCCTGGTGTGGGGCTAGAACCCACAGGCTTTTAATCTTCCAGCCTCAGAGGCGAGTGTGCTACCAACTGAACCATTGACACTGACAATCGTTTCTCCCTCCAATCTACCCCTCCCCTCTCTCAAATCCACATCTTCTGTCATTCCAACCCACATCTACCTCCCTCCTGGCATATTCTCCACTCGCTCTACTCAACTTCTCCCCTTTTTTCAATCTTCTCTGCATTCAACAAATCTGATTCATTAAGCTACTGTACCTCTCTCCTACTTCTACTGTATCTCTTCACTCTGCCATTCACCTCTCCCATCTTCCAAAGCATCACTACTAAGGTTCATAAAAATTGCCTTTTGCATTTTCACAGAATCATTCCCATGAAAATCATTAAGTTGGAAATGCATGGCAAGAAAATAACATTTTTTCAGTGAAAACCTGGATTTTTATGTACATATTTTTCCATGAAACGACATATATGTTTCTCTATAATATTCATTTGATTTTGACTTTTACAGAAAATGGCCATATTCAGTGATTCTTCAGAAACAAAAATTGTGCAAAAATGTATTTTTTGAGTGATGTTTCCTTTAACTCAGTCCTAATTACTTCCTTTCTCCCCTCCACACTGCATCCCATTCCATCATGCCATCTCTCTCCCATTTCACTCCACTCCACCTAACCCTCTCTACTCCACCCCTCCCTAGGAGTCATCTCTCTCCTCCTTTACTCATTTTCCCCCTTCCTCCACTCCACCTCTACCTCCTTCTCCTTCCTTCTTCACCTCTCCCCTACCTCCATGTAGTATCTCACATCCATCCATTCAACCACACTCACAATATCTGCTGTTCCTTTTTCTGCTCTGTACACAGCATGCAAGGTTTATTGCCTTGATTTTGAAAAGAGAATGTTGACATGCATTACAGTTCATACAGCTGACAGTCTTTGTATATAAGGGCTAGTACTGTAGGGTTAAAGGACAGTACAGACAGAACTTTGCACACATTGCAAATGTGAACATTAGTCTGAAAGACTATGCTACTAAGCTTGTGTTTTCATTGTCCATTTCCACTGTGAATTGATGTGAATTGATGAAACTTAACAGCCCATCTCCCTTAGACAGAAGGGTAAATACAATTACTCTTTTAAGTTATATCGCTAGTTCTGCTAAGAAAAAAAAGAAATTCATTACTGTCCCATTCTATTTCTGGATTTGTTGTGGGGTATGTTGGTGGAAATCTCATTAGGTTGAGTGCTTTCCTACAGATTTCTTTCAGATCCTTGTTAGGTAGTGTTTATTTCAGTAAGCAAAATAATGAGGTCCCCAAGGTGTGAAATGCTACAGACGCTGACTAATGAAAGAACTGCAGGAAAGAAAAACTTCCTTTTTCTATTTTGTAATCATGATATAATTAACTTTTTTATATACTTTTATCACATTCTTCTCTTCCTAACCTAGAATTTAATTAATTTCCCTGAACAAATGAAGGTGAGGGCCACTTTCTGGATAGTTTATTTTAGTCTCAGTGAAGCACTGGAGTATGGGAATAGAATCTCCTGGATGACTTGTTTTTCCATTGCACAGACATCTTCTGTTATTACTTGGTGATAATTTCCATCAAGAAGGGAACTGATGTTTAATACTGATTTATGTTAAAGTTATGCACCCTGAACATAGTAAGCATAACAATTTCTCACATATAGAGAACTGTGATTACTAGAGTAACATTGTTTTGTGATGACAGAAGGGACTTATAGGGTCTAACTTGTCCACCCTGCCTGACACACGGTAGAGGTTCTATTCAGTTTCATTATGGACACAGATACAAGCTTACCAACCAGACTGTTACCCCTACTCATGCTGTGTACAAGACCACCTGTACTCCCAGCACCCCACCACCAAACTGTCTTCAATACCTGACTTGCCTCACTTTCTTACCACCCCTTTTTAAAGCAATCTCACCCACAGGGTTGCACATTTGCTCTTAGGTGTTTCTCCAGCCAGTCCAGTTAACTCCTCTCAATTACTGCTGTAACCTGCCCTTTTGTTAGGGACCTCACCCTAATTCGACTATATACCCTTTCAATTCTTATACTTCCACTGCCTGTGGTGACATATCCAGTCACAGCCAAACCATCCCAGTAGCTGGCACCTTTGCCTTAGCTGAATTTTCAATGATATCACTAAATTAGAACTAGTGTCATTGCCACCCCCACGCAGTGAAGCAATATTACAGTGACTCTTTCCAGGCATTTTACTAAAATTGCTCTGTGCTTGGGCTAAGTTCACAGCTGGCACACCGTTGCTGACTCAGTTTTATCTCCAGCTACCTACTACATAACAATGGGCACCATCACTCTTCTACTAGGTCTGCTCATGTTTACCCTTCTAGCTCAGACCACCCCCTCTCCTGTGGCCCTGCCTTCCACCCAAGCATTTCTCCCCTAAGCCACCCCCAAACAGCTCGGATCCCCTCCCACCTTGGACACCCCCCAACTCCTCTGCATCCATCACCTACCAACACCCCCACTGCCTCTACACTCCCAGGCCCATCCTGGACCCACCTCTTCCTTGCCATACCTACCCTCCATGCCTTATCCATCCACTATATCCCTACTATCAGGACCTCACATTGGCACCACACTAAGGGTTCTTGTCACCACCATCCCCTAATTAGATTAATCACTCTCCTCTTGCTGTTCTCCGGGCATATACACCCAAACCCTGGACCTAAGCCAACTAGCCCTCCCATACCTCACTCTGGATCCGGTCTCCACATTGCATCACTGAACATATGCAGCCTACTAAAGAAATCTGCCACACTCCTGTGCTGGGTTGTACAACACCAACCTGATATTATTGCGTCAGTAGAGACCTGGCTCTACAAAACAACCCCCAACTCCATTATTTCCCTCCCTGGACACACTCTGTTCAGGGAAGACCAAGTTGGTAAACGCAGTGGTGGGTGTCCAATCTACATGTGGGACACCCTTATAAGCCATACACTCCCTGCTCCCAAGCTTGACGATGGCACCCAAGCCCTCACTCTAAAAATGATCCCTGACCCAGCCAGGGGCCCACTCTTCCTCACAGTCTCCTACATCACCCCGAGGAACCAGAACCCAGCAGTCCAGTCTCTCATCGACTACCTCACCTCCCTACCACACAAAGTCGAGCAACTCATCCTAGGTGAACTTAATGTCAATTGACTTGGTACTACTGCCTCCCATACCAGGGACTCTTTCGCTGCCCTGGACATGTCCCAGTTAGTCACCCAGCCCACAAGTTTCAACTGGACAAGTGACTCCAGCATTCTCCTAGATGTAATACTATCAAACAGGCCTCATAAAATCCTGGATATCAACATCCTCCCTGACTCACTTAGTGATCACTTACCTGTCCTCTGTCTGTGGTCATCCTCCATACTGAAACCTGTGTCCCAGGCCACTTTGTGCTGGCGCTTATGCCCCGGGGGTCTCAGAAAGCTAAAATTGCATTTAGCACAGCAGGACAGGTCCCCCATCCGTCACACCCCTAATATTGACTCTGCCCTGACCTCTTCACCAATGCCTTCAGTAAGGCTTGTGACCTTTTCACCCCCCACACCAGAATCCGTACTAGAAAACAAAATGCCACATGGATCTCCCCATCCCTTATCCAAAAACTTAAGCATAGGGATAATCTCTGACACATCGCTATCGAATCAGGCAAGTTGGCCGATAGACAAGCCTACAACATGGTGTGTAATCAGTGCACCAGGGCCATTAGACAGGCCATGGCAGAGCACCATCAGACCACCCTTGCATCTACCTGGGGTTCCACCTGGACTTTCTGGGAACAGCATGAAAGAGCTTAATGGGAAGACCTGCTCCCTCCCAGTGTCCCAGCTCTCCATCGATGGCACCATCACTACAGACCCAATTCACATAGCTGATTGCCTCAATACTACCTTCTCTGACCTATACATAGATACATAGACAGTGTCAGCAGATAAGGGCCTATGGCCCACCCAGTCTGCCCATTTGAGCTTGTAAGTTCAGTTTGTTTTCCTAGAAGTCTGTTGCCCCTTACCCCTGACCTCTAGAATTCCTTTATGTCTATCCCATGCATTCTTAAATCCCGTGATTGTTTCAGCCCCCACCACTTCCTCTGGCAGGTGTTCCAATTGTCCACCACCCGTTCTGTGAAGAAATTCTTTCTCATGTTTCCTCTGAATCGTCCCCTCCAACTTCATCCCATGCCCTCTAGTCCTGGAACATCTTTTTCGCTTAAAATAGTGTTTTCCTGCACCCTGTTCCTCCCTGTAAGATACTTGTATGTCTCTATCATATCCTCTCCCTCCTCTCCTCCAGGAGTACATGTTCAGTTCCTTCAATCTGTCTTCATAGGACTTGTGATGCAATCCATGCACCATCTTTGTTGCCCTCCTCTGAACCTTCTCTACCCTGTCTGTATCGTTACGTGGGTATGGTCTACAGAACTGTACACTGTACTCAGGTGGGACCTCACTAGTGTCTTGTATAGTGGAATTATGACCTCCCTTTTCCTGCAGTGATGCCCCTGCCTGCCACATCAACATCCTATTTGCTTTACCTGCTACCTTGCCCACACTGTTTCCCTACCTTGAGGGTCATCAGGGATGACAACCCCAGAATCCCTTTCCTGCTTGGTGCATGCTATATCCTCACCCCCCAACTGATATATTGTGCCAGGGTTTTTCTGCCCCATATGCATTATCTTGCACTTCTTTGCATTGAATTTCAACTGCCAAACCCCTGACCATTCTTCAAGTTTCTGCAGGTTGCTTCTCACCTAAGACCTAAGCTCTGTCCTCCCAAATAACTTTTTTGACCCAATACCTGCCTCTATTCCCCCCCCGCCTTGGATCACCCTCCTTTCTACCTGCACACTGTATACCCCCATGTAGCCAGGCTGCACCTGCTCAAAGCCGTTGGTAGCAACAACCCCAGCTGTGAACCCCTAGACTCCAGGATCCTCCACCTGGTCTTGGCTGTCATCCTAGTCCCCCCTTACAGACCTACTAAATCAGTATCTATGCCTTGGTCAGTTTCCCAGTGCTTGGAAATCAGCCGAAATCACCCCTATACATAAAAGTGGAGCTCGGTCTGCACCTAACAACTACTGGCCGATCTCTGTCCCCCCCCCCCCCCTCTCTAAAGCCCAAGAAAAAATTGTGCCTATTCAACTCTGAGTACCTGGCCAAATGTGGCATAATGTGCCCAGTACAACATGGTTTCTGCCCAGGACACAGTATCACTACTGCTCTCCTGGAGTTCTCTCAATACCTGCACTCTGCTCTTGACACCGGCAACCTTGCCAGTACAGTGTTCATAGACCTCTCCAAGGCTTTTGACACTGTTTTTCACCTCCTCCTCCTGCTAGAGTCCCTCCACCAACTCAGGTTTCCCACTTGTCCCCTTGTCTGGTTCTCCAGCTACCTCTCTGCTAGATCCCAGCATGTGAAGATAAATGGCTTCCTGTCCAATACCCACCCCATCCGTTCCAGGGTACCCCAGGGCTCCATTCTGGGCACTGTACTTTTCAGCCTCTACTTCAACACTTTCCCCAGCTCCTGCACAGGAAAAAAGCTCCTCTATGCCAATGAAGCCATTCTCTTTGCATCCCACCCCGATCCCTCTTCTCTCCAGGTATCCCTCCAGCACACCTACAACCAACCTGAAAAGTGGATCCTTGACCACCAACTTGTCATTAACCTAAAGAAGACTAAGTCAGTGCTCTCCTCCCATCACCAAAACAAGGCCAACAATGTCCCCCCTTCATTTTCCTCAGCATTCTGCACCCACTGGAGCAAGTGACCTCTTACAGATATCTAGGCATCACTTTCGACTCATCTCTCACATTTTCACACCCACATCAATGCCCTATCCTCCACCATAAATTCTCAGATATGCCTACTATTCTGTCATACAGATTGCCTCCCCCAAGTTGCCCTCTGGCTGGCCATCACCTCTTCCGTCCTGTCGTTAGTGGACTATGACTTGCCCATTTACTCTGCAGCAGACAATACTGCCTTGACTAAAATCCAACTCTGAATCAATAAGGCCTGCAGGCTCCTGACCTGAGCTCCAGCCACACTCACACTTGCCTGCTTTACTCCACCATCAACCTGCTCACCTTTGGGGAGTGTCTGTGCTACCAGACCTGTCTACTCACCAAAAAATCTCTTCTAGGGCTCTCCTCCCCCCGGGGGTCTCTGCTTCCCTACAGCATGCGTCCTCGTTTGTTGCCACCCATAGCTCTGTCAAGGCCACCTTTCTGTTTTTTTTATTTTACTTTACTTTTTCTGGGTCAGCTCCATCATTACTCCACCCTTGTCACGGCCTCCCTGTGCCTCTACCTCCGATCATTGCCAGCTCCCCAGTCACCCCGGCTACCCTCCCGAGATGGCGGGGTGCAGCGACTTCCCCAAGGTCGCCGCACAACTAATATCTAGTTGGGGAGCTGACATCGAGGCTAGTGGAGACCCCAAGGGGAGGGCATCATGGAGATTGACTGAGCCTGGTTATTATTTTTCTTACCTTTATTCATGAGGGGTGGGGACATGCAATGATGACCAGTGTTCGCCCTGCCCCTGAAAGTCCAGACATCAGTGTTGCTGGCGGCTACCCCAGCCTCTGCTGGGTGTCGCTAGACACTGAACATTCACCCCCTCCCTCCCCCTGGAGAAGGAGAGCCATCCAAGGATGCTCCATCCTTCTCCCCCTGGGTGGCCCTCCGACAACCCGAGTCTGTTCCTGAACCCAGGTCGCTGGCGTCGCATGCGGAAATCCAACTGCTGCACCAGCGGGCTGGCTAAGGCCACCTTTCTGGTGCCCAGAACCAAGACCTCACTAGCCCAGAGGTACTTCCATTAATGAGCCCCTGCTTGGTTCAACTCCTTCCCACCCTGCATCACAGACATTGCCAAAATTGGTCCCTTCAAAATTACCCTCCAGAACCATCTCTTCGATGCTCGTTGCTGTAGATGCACCTAATTAATCCCACTGTGGGATCCTCCTGTCAGGCCTCCCTGACTTGACAATGTCCTCTGGACAACCTATCCTCTCCCCATCCCTCCCATCCCCACCCCACCCTTCCCATCCCTACCTTCACCCTCTCCAGGTATTATCTAGGTATGTCCAGGGCTGTATGCCCAATGTAACCCTTGGGTACCTTGAATTTGACTGTAACCTATTATAAGTAACATTATTATGTAACCTATGTGTATTCTATATTTAATGTCCTGCACCCGTACTGTTCTCACTGTTGTAACCACACTATGTAACTCTACCCCCCCCGCGACAAGGTGCCTTTGTATATGAGTCCATGACTCAAAGGTGTAAATTCGACTTTTCTAATAAATAAATAAAATAAATAAACCACAATCCCTCAATTAGCCTTTTAAGCTCCCAAAATAATTTGTTAATTACCTCTGTGGCTTAATGTGTACTCTAATGCATCGGCATAATGTAAATATATACTGGAGCTGTGTGGCACCATTTCACATTCCCAATGTCACTCCACCTGATAGTGTAAATAGTGCAGTGCTGAGAATGTGAAATGGGGCCCTCACTGCTCCAAGATATGTTTACATTACAGCTGGTATACTGGAATGCATATTAAGCCACGGAAGTAATTAGAAAAATTATTTTCTGAACTTTAATGCCTAATCTGGAGCTTCTGGTTGGGAGGGGGGAGTGCTGGGAGGACAAGTGTTCTCATTTAATGGTGTTATTGCATTCTCCCTGATGAATCTGTCTGGTCCTTCTTTGAAAGCCTGAACAGTGACAGCTTCCATAACCTCACCAAGTAGACTATTCTACTTGTTAACCAACTTATGTGTGGAGCAATGTTCCTAATTTTTCCTATTATCCTGCCCCCCCCACTTCCGAGTGCATGTCTTCTAGTTCTGCTTGCACCCACTAGCTGAACTGAAACATCTGCATATATGCCACCCTGTCTATTCCCTTTAACATCTAAAACAACATGATCAGGTCCACTCTCAGCCTTCTCTTGTCTATCCCCTTTAACATCTGAAACAACATGATCAGGTCCACTCTCAGCCTTCTCTTGTCTATCCCCTTTAACATCTGAAACATCATGATCAGGTCCACTCTCAGCCTTTTCTTGTCTAGACTGAATAATCTAAGTTGATTCAGTCTGTCCTCACAGCATGTGCCTCCATAACCATTTTTTATACATTGATTTATTTACATACTAATTAATTACATATTTTACCAGATATGCAAGCAGAGTTCATTAACCTAGCGAAGGCCTTTGATTTTTTATCTAACCCCCTCTCAGCAAGTTCAGTTCTACAGGACTCTCCTCCTTGTCTGTCAAAAGGTTCAGCTCATATCTCTATAGCCGCACATAATGTGTCCTTGCAGGAGATGCCCTCCTCCTCTCCCACCCAAAAAAGTTGGCATCCCCCGAGGTCCCATCTTAGGCCCCATTTGACCTCCACAGAGCCTGCTTTTCCTCACGCATACATATGTATACAGATAACATCATCTTCTATGCCTAAGGATCCTCCACCTCTGAAGATGAGTGTCAGCTGCAGTCTGATTTTCAGTCTGTCCTTCACTGGTTTCAGGCCAATCAACTCAAAGTTAATGTCAAGAAAACAGTGCCAATGACCTTCGGAACTCTTCAAAAATTGGCCAAACTCTACTCCCCCTGCTCTTTCTCCACCCTGGACAGTACCATCCTTGATGAAGTCCCCTCTTTCAAATATCTTGGTGTATGGCTGGATAACTGCCTTGATTTTTCAGTGCACATTGACCACATACACACAAAGTTTCATCTCAAGCTTGGTGCTATATATAAAAATAAAGACTCCCTCTTCTTGACAGCCCCCTGGGAATTTCTCACTAAAATGATCCTCCCCATATTTGACTATGCAGACATAGTTTACTGAACTGTCCCAGCATCTTCATTAGCCAGGCTGAATGCTATATACAATGCCTTCTGCTGCCTCACATTACATGCCCCCCACTATCACCACCGTTCCCTCTACTCTTCCCCCTTCCTTTCCTCTCTTCATCTACCCTGTCAGCACCATGCCACCCTCCTCTTCTCCAAATTTTGGCTTGGGCCTCTCCCCTTCTACCTCACCTCTCTCCTCTCACTCTCCTCCCTACCCCCTTTGTTCCAGGGATACCTATACCTTCTCTTTTGCCTGTTCCTCATCCTGTTCTGGTCAGGCTGCCTTTTCCTACCATCTGCCCTCTCTCTGGAATGCCCTTCCAAGCTCCTTTAGACAATCTCCCTCCTGGCTATGCCTGAAGTGAGCACTCTCCCTAACAGCCCCTCTCCCATGTTCCTATCCTTACACCTCCCTGTAACCCAAGGTATTGCTTCTCTCAATCCCATATCTCCAAGTTATATGCCCTCTGTGTAATCCACTCTCCTTCTTTGATTGAATTGCTACAGTCATATCCTTTTCATTGAAAGCTCTTACCTCAGTACCCGATGTCCCTCTACACCGTTTTAATTGTCACCCTGTATTATTTATACTGTTACGAACATACAAAATTGCCAGCAGATACAGGCCTTTTGGAATTTCTAGTCTGCAGCATGCCATTAAATGAAACTGCAGCTGCCCCACCTCCCATTGCTTGCCCTTCTGATTTAATGCCCCCATCCTCCAACTTCCTGCCACCCCACTTCTTCCCAGTTTTGACCCTCCCTTTGGTACTATCGAATCCCCTCTTGAATCTGCCCACCATCCGCAGTGCTATCACTTCCTCTGGCAGCACATTCCAGACAGCTACCACCCATTCTGTGAAATAGTTCTTCCTCATCTCCCTCTTGAACTTACCTCCCTGCAATTTCAGACTGTGTCCCCTGGTGTCCCTCCCCCTTTTAAGTTAAACAGACCAACAAAATTAAATCTGTTTATGCTCTTTAGGTACTTGAATGTCTCAATCATATCCCTTCTCTCCCTTCTATCCTCCAGGGTGTACATGTTGAGCTCCAGCAGTCCCTCCTCAAATGTTTTGTTCCCTACCCCCAGGATCATCTTTGTCACCCTATGCTGGACACTCTCCAATAGTTTGAAGTCAATTTTCAAGTAGGGGTACCAAAACTGCACACAGTGTTCCAAGTGCAGTCTGACTAGGGACCTGTACAGTGGCAGAATGACTTCCTCCCTCTTAGAGGTGATTTCCATGGCAATGCAGCCTAGCATTTTATTTCTCCTTTGTCGCTACCTTCCTGCACTGTACCAAGTGTTTCATGTTCCCTGTCACTAGCACCCCCAGGTCTTTCTCCTTGATCAAAGTGGATAACTGTACTCCTCCCAACCAGCAGCTGTTCTGTGAGTTTTTAGCCCATAAATGCAAAACTTTGCATTTTTTAGCATTGAACCCCAACTTCCATGTGTCTGACCAGCGCTCAGGTCTCTCCAAATCCTCTTGTAGTACTTTACCTCCTTCCTCACTATCCATCTGAGCACAGATCTTAGTGTCATCTACAAAGAGGTTGATCTTGCTCCTTATTCCATTTGATATATCGGCAATGAAGATGTTAAATAGTACCAGACCCAGTACCGAACCCTGTGGGACCCCACTGGTTACAGCCCTGAGTGCCAAGAATTCTCCTCCAGCTACCACCCTCTGCTACCTGCCCTGCAACAAGCTCTTAATCCATCTGACCAGTTTTCTCCCAGCTCCCAGTCTATTCAACTTGCTGGTCAGCCTTCCATTAGGCACTGAGTCAAATGCCTTGCTGAAGTCCAGGTAAAGGACATCCACTGCGTGGCCACTGTCCAGTGACCTCATCACCCAGTCAAAAAAGTCAACAAGGTTAGTCTGACATGATCTGCCAGATACAAACCCATGTTGGCTGTCATGCTGTAGATTACTCTCCTTTGTGAAGCTCACCAGCATTTCCTTAAGGATAGTCTCCATTACCATCCTCACAATGGCTGTAAGGCTCACTGGTCTGTAGTTCCCTGGTTCATCTCTGGGGCCACTCTTATGGAGGGGCACCACACTTGCCATCCTCCAATCCCTGGGCATGCATCCAGTACTCAGGGAAGTGTTCAACTAATCCACCAGTGGTCCTGCCAGGATCTCTGCCAACTCCTTCAGTACCCTAGGATGCACTCCATCTGGTCCTGGCACTTTATCCACCTTTAGGAACCTAAGGCCCTCCAACATCCTGGTGACTGGAATCTCCATGTCCATTACCTCTTCCCCCAATCCCCCCACTCTTCTCCTGAGGCATAGGCCCATCCATCGCCCTGCTAAACATCAAGTAGAAGTACTCATTTAGTACTTCCACCTGCTCTGCCCCTGATCTGCCCACCCACCATCCTTCCTAATCCTTACAATTTAGTCCTTGCACTTTCTCCTCTCTCTCTTATATACCTGAAGAAATCCATTTCTCCTTCCCTGATCGCCTGTGCCAGTCTTAGTTCTTTTGAGGCCTTGGGTGCCCTCACTACTCTGCTCACTTTTCTGGATTTCTTCATGTATTCCTCCCTGTCCTCATCCTGGTTAGGGCTCTTAAACTTTCTAAAGACCAGTCTCTTCTCCCTCACCCTCTCCACTACCTCTTTAGTCAACCAGATCAGTTTTTGGTCCTGGCCTTTTTACTTTGGCACTTTGTGCATGAGCTAGTAGCCTCTGTTAGACCCCCTCTTTATGATCCATTTTTGCTCAGCATCCATGCATTGTCTGATGCTGTCTAGGTGCCCCTCCAAAATTATTCCCATCCTGCCAAAGTCTACCCTTTTAAAATCCACCATTCTTGCTTTTGTGCCAGCTACCTCCCTCCCCAGGTTGAGGGGAAAACAACACTGTGCATTAGTCACTTCCTGACACTGGGTCCTCCACCTATATGTCTTGGACTATTTCTCTGTTCGTCAGTACCAGGTCCAAAATGTTCCACTCCCTGGTTGGCTCTGTTAATTTCTGCATGAGGAAACTGTCCTGGAATGCCTCCAGGAGGATCTGCTCCCTAGCATTTAAGGTAGCTGGGATGTAGCTTAATCTGGTTCTTAATTTCAGTTGCTTACCATC
This sequence comes from Neoceratodus forsteri, assembly GCA_016271365.2. Taxonomy (NCBI): domain Eukaryota; kingdom Metazoa; phylum Chordata; order Ceratodontiformes; family Ceratodontidae; genus Neoceratodus; species Neoceratodus forsteri. The sequence goes on from JADMNL010000033.1 coordinate 113,208,367, forward strand.
TGTATCCCCTGTCCCCCGGTCACCCCTGAAAAGGGACTTCTAGGCCCAGTGGGCTTACCGGGTCAACAAAATTCAATAAATAAATAAATGTTGCAATCTACCCCCAGCAGATTGAAGACCCTTACCACCACTGTGTTGCCTTTACCACTAAGCATCCTTATTTGTTTCCCTGGTTCTCAGTCCATTTCTGCTCTTTTGGAGGGAGGCTTATACACCACTCTCAGTCTCACCTTTTTACCCCTGGAGCTCTGTAGATAAACCCATAAGGCTTCTTTCTTGCCCTCATCACCTTCCTTTCTGTTGCACAATATCCCCTCCTTAACATAGATAGTCAACCCCTTTCACTGTGTCTCTGTCCCTACAGAACAGTTTGTACCCAGGGATTGCTGGATCCCAGTCTTGGTACTGGGTGGCCCATGTTTCAGTTATAGTGGCTATGACCACCTCCCCTTCCACTATCAAAGCCTGAAGTTCTACTGTTTTATTGCCTAGGCTTCTCACATTCAATGAGATCACCCTCCACTGTGAACTTTTCCCCTTCTTGCCATACCCTCACACCTACCCCCTCCCCTCTTTGCTTTTGCTTCTCCTCCTCTTGCCTATCTGTAGGGGGAAGCCTGGTGGACGCCCTTGCCTGGTGGCCTTGTTTACTGCCCCCCTTTGTCCCCACCTAGTTTAAATTATACTTACTGTATTTGAAATGAACTCACTCAGCTTTTTATTTAGCACCCCAAGCCTTCCCTACTCAAGTGCAGCCTATCCACTGCATACAAGTATTTGTTCTCCCATGTGTTACCCCATCCCCCCACCAGTCCATAACCCATGGACTCACACCATGTACCCAGCCATTTGTTGAACTCTGAGATTCTCAGTTTCCTTGCCATGCTAGCCCTTGGTACTGGGAGAATATCAGAGAATGCCACTGTCCTCCCTTCTCCACTGCACAACCTTCCCACATCCTTGAATCTCTCTTGCACCTCTTTCATCCTATTTCCTTCCAAATCATTAGTACTGTTATCCATCTGTTCTCATGCATACGATTATTACTAACTGAAGATTCTATGTTTACTAACTATCCCAGTTGTATATTGCTCTTTTCCTTTCTGGCTTACTAATCTGATTATTTCATTAACTGGAATTGTTTATGCTGTTGCATCTTATGCCCTCCTATGTAGAGTGTTCCCTACCCGTATGTCGTATTTTATCTTATTTTAAAGTGGTGTTCTAAGAACCTCAAAGAACTTGTACTCCACCCCCCAACCCACTGGGGTCACACCTGAAATGAGTCTCAGCTCAGTGTGCCTCTCCTAGTCACCAACATTAAATAAATGAATGAATAAGGCTTATTTCCAGCTGTAACATGGTGGGGGGGGGATGTCAAGGAGACATAATACAGGCATATCAAATATAGATGAAATTTCAATATAGACAAAAAATAAAATAATGCATCAAACAGATGTAAAATGTTACACCAAACAAAGAGTATATTAAAAAGAGAACCACAAAATGGTACAGCACAGTTTATAAGCCATGGCAGGTTCAGGTAATTTCTCATTTGATTTAAAAAATCAGAAACAGGTCAAGAACACATACTGACTGCACAGAAACAATTGAATGTAAATGCCCAGGACTGATTTCTAGGACACAGAGGAACAAATTAGATAGCGTAGTAAGGTCTACATAAGAAGGAGTGACAGTTTATAAATCCAAAGGAAGTAAAAAAAAACACAGGAAGGAACAAGGAACTTCCACCTAAATTACATCAGGATGGCAGCCAAGATCTAGCAATAAAACTTTGGACCCACTGATAGAAGCTATTGTGTGCCACCTCTAGGGCAATTGTGACAGGTCAGCAGGGCCTTGGAATACTCTTTGTGTCCGCCCTTTGCAGAATGTAAACTTGAGAAGGACATAAGTGAGGTAGGGAGATTATTCCAAGCATGAGCAAGTCTATACCAGATTGAGGCTTGGCTCATATTGTGTCTGCAGTGAGGGATTTGGAATCTGTTACCTACATCTAAACATAAGGTATAGGATTTGTTGGAGGCACAGATGAATATCTCAGTTAGGTTGTCCTGTAGTTTGCTCAATCAGTATTTAGAACCTATCAGGGCAGAATGGAGAAGGTGCTTCAAGAAGGAGGAGGGGGCCAATCTAGCTCACTGTAAAGTGCCCAGTAGTTATGGGTTCAGGGGAAGGCGGGTCAGACCAAAATCTATATAGGGAGTTGAAAGGGAGACCTTGGATTGTGCAGTGTTATAGACTCTAGAGAATACTGCATTTCCATAGTTTAGCAGGGGGAAGATGGAACATTCAGCTACTGTTTTCCTGGTGCACATATGGAGACAATTTTTTACTATGTATAGGGTCCCAAGTTTGCAGAAACTCCCAGGTGTGTATCTACACACACACACATATACATAAGAAGTTATGGAGTCAATGGTGGCACCTGACAAGGAAAGTAACTTCAATGTAGGTAGGGCTGCAGAAACCCAGCTGGCTGTGCTGAAAAGCATATATACTATTTTATTCTAACTAGCTGATTGGCAAGGAACTATTTTTGTACATTGTAAAAGTCAATTTGAAGTGTCTTCCCAATGGAAGAGCGTGAGGAGCCAGAGGATAAGATGATGATGTCATCTGTATACATGTGGCATTTATAGATGGTTAAGGAACTGGGGAGATTGATAATGAAAACAAAGAAGAGGAGGGGGGTCCTAGGATGGACCCCTGGGGATCCCCTACAGAGACAGATAGCTGAAGGGACATAGCTGTTCCTAATTCAAATGACTGTGACCTGTCTTACAAATATGACTCAAACCAGTGTAATGAGTGAAGGGCTAAATACTGAGCTGGGTTACTTCTGGCTGATACTGCGGACCTGTATTTTAAAATGATCTTAGTCTAGCTAAAACAAAATCAAAATATACTGTACTTTCAATAGCACTATCTCCTTAGTTACAGAACAACACTGTGGGTGAATGAGGAACTCTGTCCCTACTACATAGCAAACTGGAACTCTAGGAGATAAATCAAAGGCTACCAGTACTTGTGGATCATTTTTAATAGCAATCTGCAGACTTTTATTAAGAAAGCACATCGCTAGTGCTTATTTGGATGAAATCTGAGCACTTTTAAAAATCATTAAATTGGAAGTGCACCCTAACAGCATTTCTAGTCTGTAGAGTGTACTTCTAGACACCTAAAAAGGAGTGTGGAGAGCACACCTGGCCTGAGCAGTGCCACACTAATTAAGCAATATACAAGGAAATGGTGGTAGCCAGCACCTCCAGTTTGCAAAGGGCACCTTAAGTTCAAGTGTAGGCAACAAACACAGCACACAATCTTGACCATCACTGCTCCAAAGGACCAAAGGAAGAGAGCATACCTGGTAAATTTCACCATAAAGTGTTTCACTTTATATTAACAACTTATATGTCAAACATTTAAAAAGGCAATTTGTAAAATACACAATGCTCATAACATCTTCCTGTCTCCCCCTGCACACACACTCACAGGTACCACATCAACTGATGTGTTTCTCACAATAATGCCTTTTGTCTAAGGCTCTAGACATCATTGGAACATCAGAGAGTACCAGTGGAGGTGAGACTGGCAGAGATGTGTGTCTGCCAGTGTCAGCCTGTGAAGGCCAGTAGGCCAGGAAATTCTGCCCAAGGTATATTACAATATGCTTTGTCTTTTCAGATGGACAGGCCAAATGTCCTATAATCTTCTATCTGATACATTAGTAGACCTCATAGAAAGGTTCAAAGGATCTATTATGAAAAATGTAACATAGTAACATAGTATTTGACTGCAGATAAGGACCGCTAGGCCCACTCAGTCTGCATGTATTCCCTGCCTGCATCAGTAGTCAATGACCCTACTTGGTCATTGGCTTTAGCCTTTCCTACCCACCTCCTGGGCTCCCTTATGCCTATCTCATGCATGTTTGAATCCCACCACTGTGCTAGCTCCCATTACTTCCTGGGGTAGGCTATTCCATGCATCTACCACACTTTCAGTGAAGAAAAACCTCTTCACATTCTCCTTTATCCTGGCTCCCTCCAATCCCATATCATGCCCCCTCGTCCTTGTACACCTCCTATACTGAAAGATTTCACCCACTTGAACTTTGTTTATGCCCTTAAGATAATTGAAGGTTTTTATCATATCTCCCTGTTCCCACCTCTCTTCCAGTGTATACATATTGAGGTCTTTTACTCTCTCCTTGTATGTCTCCTGCCACAAGCCCTGCCATGTAAAGTTATAAATTAGCTTTTGCGCCTGGTTTCTTATCTACCTGATAAATATGTGTGCTCAGACTGCTGCAATATTGTTGAAATGAATAAAGAGGTTAAGTTAAAGCAGCAGTATTAGTTAATAACAAGCATTTGTCCATGCCGAACATTGAAGACTTGGTAAACCATTTGTTTTTTGAAATTTTGATCCCAGATTTTGAAGATACTTGTTTTAGAATTTGCCTTATAGACATGATATGTACCTTGTATAGTATATGGGCCCAAATGTCATTTTGCACCAGAGGTACGAAAACACATCTTGTCCAGGATTTTAAAAATGATGCATGTCATGTTTATGAGGTGGTGTGGAAAAATGGCTATGATGAAAGGTTGGAATTGAAATATTGAAAATTAGTGAAGTTATGAGTGAACACTGAAATAGTGTAACATACAGTCATAACCTAAGATTTTTACTGTATTTGTACATCAGATTTTCAGCATAGCCTTCTTATTACCCCACCTAATAAACCTGGTAGATGAAAGTGTTCAAATCCCCACCAAAACATCATTCCACTCCCAACGAAATGCCATTCTGTGACGCAGGTACAAAAACACATTTTGGCCAGGATTTGAAAAATGACAGCTATAACATTCATGAGGTGCTGTAAAGAAATGGATGTGCTGAAAATTTGGGGTCAAAATATTGACAATTACCAAAGTATAAACCTCTGTTCATAAATTTCAATGTTGGCTCATAACTTTGCTGTTTTTTAATATTTTTGCCCCAAATTTTCAGCATAGATTACTTATGACACTACCTAATGAGGAAGTGCATAGAAAATGTTCAACTTCTGCCTGAAAGGTGGTTTTGCACAGGAACTGCAAAATTACCTTTCAGGCTGTGAAAACCCATTTTGTCAAGGATTTGAAAAATGCCAGCATCATATTCATGTGGTGCTATAAAGAAATGGCTATGTTGAACATTTGAGATCAACATATTGAAAATTATCAAAGTTATGAGCCTGAGTTTGCAAATTTCAATGTAGGCTTATAACTTTGTTTTTGTTTTTTTAATATTTTTACACAAAATTTTCAACATAACCTTCTTTTGACCACACCTCAAGAACAAGGTGGTTTTGTGGAATGACCACGAAATCACCTTTCAGAACAGATTTGTCTAAATTCACTGTAATTGTTGATGAGGTGGGGTTGCAAAAAAATCTGAGGCAAAATATTAAAAATGGCCACGTTGTGCCACTAAGTTCAAAACCCCACTGAAATACATTGAACCGCATACCTGATTTGCTCAGTTCACGGTCTGGCTTTGAAGAGTGAAGATGTGTCAGTGGTCAAGAGAAGATTACGATGTCAGACCTCCAATGGGTAAGTAAGGGCTTGGGGATGTGTGGGGTGGTGGGTCCTGAGTGGGACAGTCAGGTGGGGACTAACAGCACAACAGACATCGAGGTACTTTTTTATAGGGTTAAAAAAATAAAAAATGATGAGGGATGCTTTTCTGTATTTCAGGTGATGACACTAAGGGATGTGGCACCCTCAGTGTCAGTGTTATGCTCGGGAGGGTGGGTTGGTGGATGCTGAGAGGGAGGGTTGTGTGGGGAAGGAACAGTTACGGGGTGCCAGCAACAGACATCAATGGATGATTTTCTTTGTTACAGGCTTTAAAAAAACTAGGAGGTGGAGACACTGAGAGACTGGGCACCCCCAATGTCAGTGTTACGTTTGGGGGTGTGTGGGGTGGTGGGTGCTGAAAGGGAGAGTCAGGTGGGGGGAACAGTTACAGGGGCACCAGCAAGCGATATTGTTGGATGGCTTACTTTGTTGCAGGCAACATATATATAGATATAGATATAGATATAGATATAGATATAGATATAGATATAGATATAGATCTATCTATCTATCTATCTATCTATCTATCTATCTATCTATCTGACAACTATGTGGTGGTTACTGGGGATTAGGCACCCCCCAGTGTCAGTGTTATGTTTATGGGGGGGAATGTGGGGTGGCGGCTGCTGAGATGGTCGGGGAGAGGAGAGTTACAGGGGCACCAGTGTTATAGGGCTTGATATAGCAGCTGCACACCCATGACATCGGTACCAAACTTCCGGTGTGCAGCTGGTAACTGTTTTGAAAGCTGATCAGCAATTTCCTGATGTGGCTTCATGTAAATCAAAGGACTGAAACTTTCTCTGATTGGAAGAGCTTCGGGCCTTTGAAGTACATATTTTCAGCCTACCAAGCAGAGACTTGCATCACAACCACAGTGTGTGGTTAGTGTTCTAGAGTGCTAATCCCCTGCTATTCGGAACTGCAATGTGTTTGGCAGTGACACACCCCCAACATCCCATTTCACTCATCCCAAAATGTTTGGTGCAAAAGCACATCAAATGTAAAAATGTAGTTTTTAACAATAGTTTTTATGTTGGCTTACCGTGCTTGCATCCAGCCAACATCTTGTGGTAGTAGCAGATTTTGGAGGTCCGTCTGTGTGGGCGAATGCAGGGTACACATTAGTAGGTGCATCCCTCATTCCCCAACAAGCCAGCATGCAGGCGCTCACACAGGAAATATGCAAAGTGGTCAACACATGTAAGGAAAGTGCTGCTGCAATGAGATGCAAGCTCATCATGCAGCGGCACAATAACATGCCTCCTGACGTGCCTTTCCTGGTCAAGTATTTCAAGTAAACATGGCAGCAGTGGCTGCTACTGCCACCTGCCACACAATGTGTACACAGCCAACTTCAGGAGTGCCCAATCCCCCTGTCAGCGTGCTAAATCATCCCCCCCCCCAAGATTGTGTGGCACACTGGGAGCCAACCCCCGTGTGCCTCCCCATAATGAAAGCTGACCATTGTCAGCATGTTCTGCCCCACCCCATTCTGTGCCACCCTGGGAGCCCACCCCAGTGTGACTAACATCACCCTCCAAAGTCAAGGGGCACACTGGGAACCCACTCCAGTGTGCACAACACCTGTTAAAAAAGAAAACTGTCCATGGTGTTCCTTTTCTTTATTTTAAGTACCTGAAAAAAAGAAAATGGTCCCTCACTGTGGTGTCACCAACCCGAACCACCCTCTGTGCACCCCACCTCTCCCACCCCCAACCCATACTTACCTCCGGAGCTTGGCGTGACAATCTTCGTGGACCGAACACATCTGAACTATTCAAAGCTGACCATGAACTGAAGAAATGCTGATAAGGTGTATAATGGCATAAATGTTTTTTTTTTCAACTTTGGTGCATATCTCAGCCATTTTTGGGAATTGTGCCTCCAAATTTTCAACATGGGGTGCTTGGGACCTCACCTCATGAACACATTCACTGTCATCTTGTTACTCAGCTCGAAAAGGTCATTTTGTGGTCACTGCATGAAATCACCTTATAGGACCAATTAACAAAATGTCAATGCCACTGTTCATGAGATGGGCTCCCAAAAAACATATCTTGCAAATCTGATGGAAAAATTCCAAAAATGACCATGTTATGAGTGTGTGTTGCACAATTTCAACACGCACTCACAACTGTGACAATTTTTAATATTTTCACTCCAGATTTTCAAAATTGCCCTTTTTTCACACCTCCGTATGAACAATACAGCTGTCATTTTCCACATCCTGCCCTAAATGTGTTTTTGCACATGTGGCTCACAATGGCGTGGTCACTGTGGGAAATCAATGTTGGGGCCAGATTAACAAAATCACAGTGACACTGTTCATGACCAGAGTTCCCAAAATGCCTATGTTGAAAATCTGGTTATACAAATCCCTCAAATAATTGCGTTACTGGTGTGCATTGTGCAGTTTCTATGCATGCTTGTGATGTCACCAATTTTTCATATTTTCACTCCAGATTTTCAACAATGCCATTTTTTTATACCTCCTCATGAACAGTGCAGCTGTCATTTTTCACATCCTGCCATAAATCTGTTTTCACACCTGTGGCACCAAAATGCACAGTTTCTGTACAAGATCACCTTTTGGTAAACTAACTCATAGTGCCACTGTTCATGAGAAGGGGTTAAAAATGGTCCATGTTGAAAATTTTGAGTGACAATACCAACAACTTCCCTGGGCATTAGGGTTTCCACCCATACTGCCCCACCCTGTACAAACTGATAGGTGTCAGGGTTATGACTTGCCATTGTCTGCTGTAATGCTCACACCATTCTGCCTCCCCCACCCTGTAGCCAATGACCAGCATCAAAGTGTGCCTTGGACTCTTCAGCCCCAATGTTTGCCCCATTCTCCTACACAGCACCTATGTCAGTATATTTCCTTATGGAATGAGGTGAACGTAAGGCCTGAAGACCCCAAGGCACATCATGGCACTTGTCAGTCTCTGCGGAGTAGGGTGAGGTGAAAAGGCATGAGCATTATGGCCAATGACCCAAAGGCACACCCCAATGCCTGTCACTCTCTGCATGGTGGGGCTGTGGTCAGTGTCAGTTCACTACTTCACTGCTAGTCCTATTGTGCATCTCTCTAACTCCTGCACTACCAATGCCAGTGCCAGCAAGCCAACATTTGGCATTGACAAATGCTTGTTAACAATAGTTATGTCAAACAAGACCCACAATTGACAAAACTTGAATCTTTTACTTTTAATTTTGTTTTGTTTTCTTTATATTCTTTACTTTTTTCTGACAGTTTAACATAGACTCTTGCCAGGAGCACCATACTGGATTCTGAGGAAAATGGGGTACTGCTATTCTCTCAGTGTTTATTTTGTCTGATGTAACTGGAATGCACCACCCTTTTCTTTGCTTGCTGAGGGTTTATAGGGCAAGCAATGTAAACAAAGGTTCAGAAACATGAAATGGTGTGGGGCTGCCATACTTCTTGTGGATCAACACAAAATTCTGAATGCATTGAAAATCAAAGGAAGCAGTTATCAGAAAACATTAGTAAACAGCAAAAATAAAACCTGCAATTTTAAACTACCAGGCAGTGCAGAAATCTGGGAAGTGATGAACACTTCCTGGTTAACTAGTACTGCTGCTTTAAGACCAGAATTAACTAACATAATTGAATTAAGAACATTTGAATCATGTGTAAATGATAAGATTAGACAAACTGATCCAAATGAAACTGGAATGGTTGATGATAATAGACTTCCACATGAGGGATTGCAAACAATGTATGATGAAAATATCAGCCGGCATAGAAAAACAACAAGCATTTGTCAATGCCGAATGTTTCCTTGCATGATGTATGTGGCAGGTGAGTATTGTAAACTGTCGATAGCCCTGTTGACTTAGTAAGGTCTAATGGTAAATAGGGGTGGGCGAAAGTGCAGATTTCCACCATAGTGGAAGTTCCGCAAAATCTTAAAAATTCTGAGGAATTTTCTGCTCTTCCACCTGTGGCGGAATTTCCGAACTTTTGCCTAAAAAATGTGGATTTCCACCTAGTTCTGTGTAAAAGTCACTTATACATGAGGATTTTTTTGTTAAAACTATGGAAATAATGTTTATAGTTAATAATTTTGTCAAGGGATGTATTTTTCCACTTTTTGAATGTAAAATGCGGTATTTTTTCCCACCATCAATGTTTGTCTATATTTCATTTTCTGAAGGTGGTACCTTAATTGCAATGGTCACATACTGAATGCAATCTCCTTGTCTGCTGAGCACCTTAAATGTGTTGTCCTAAAGTAATCATTTTTGTGTTTTTTTATATTTGTTATTTTTTACTGATATGTTGTATATTGTGCTTCTTAGAATTCTGCTGTATTAAAAAATATCCACAGTTAGCACCTAAATGTCACAGAAATTTCAATTTTTTCCACATGTAGGTCTGATCACAAGATTTTCAGTTCTGCAGTCACATGGTGAGCAGCCTGGAATTCCACAGTTAAGTCAGAAATCTTATGGATAAGGCCATTGTTTTCTGCAACTACCGATAATGACAATGTTTTCAGTTCTGCAGTCACATGGTGTGCAGCCTGGTTAATTAAAAGTCCACAGTTCAATGCAAATTCCATGGCTACGCACTGAAATTCCATGGACAAATAAAATTACACCCCAACAAGATCTAATCACATGCTTTTCTGCTCTGCAGCCTCGAGAGGTTCAGGGGGATGGGTGAGGAGGCAGCACACATTTCTCACTGCATAACTACTCACTGTGAAGTTGATTTCTGAAGAGGAGAGAGCTGTGTTAGTTCTGCAGCACAGAACAGTCTTTTTGAGTGATTAAATCCACCAGTTTCTTCAGTGAAAGAAATATAATTTGCTGCCTGTTATCTGTACTTTGCTGTGTCACAGTTTCATAGGTTTATTCAGAGCTCAGAAGACTTTTACCATCCATACAGCTCACCACTAGAAATTACTGATATCCCAATATATTATTTTCAATCAGATAACTATCCAGATTAGTTTTAAAAGCCTGCATGGTACTACTAGATACCACCTCCAGTGGCAGTCTGTCCCAGATTGGCACAACTCTTACACTAAACCAGTAATTTATTTTTGTAGTCCTATACCTTTCCATTGTTAGTTGCAATGGATGTGCTCCGGTCTGATATGGTAGTTCTCTTAGCTTTAACCCCAGCTGTTCTCTTAGATTGGTATCAGTAAGGGCCTTAAAGATCATGCACATATTTCCCCTGCAGCCTACGATATTCCAACGTATACATCCCTAACTTGGTCAACCGATCCTGATAGTCCCACCCTTGAACCCCATCGATATTCTGTGTAGCTCTTCTCTGAACCCTCTCTAATGGCACAATCTCTTTTTTGTAACCTGGAGACCAAAACTGTGTGCAGTATTCCATATACGGCTGCACCAGTGACCCATACAAGGGCAACAAGACCTCACTCCTCCTACTCTTAATATGCCTACTTATACAGCTCAATATATTACCTGCTTTCTTAACCACCAGACTACAATGCTGATTAAATTTCAGGTCATTTGAGACCCTTAGTCCCAAATCCCTTTCATCATTAGCCTCCCTTAGAATCTGACCATTTAGCCTGTAAGTGGCCCCTGCATTGTTTCTGCTATAGTGCATGACCGTGCACATATCCACATTAACGGTTAACCTTAAATCTTGTGCCCAATTCTGCAGTTTGATCAGAGTTTCCTGTCATTTGTCAGTTTCCAGGTTGCTGTTAACCATGAAACCAATCCTAGTATCGTCAGCAAACTTTGTTTCCCATACATCCCCTCCGGCAGTCATGGAATGTATATATACATTAAAGAGGAAAGGGCACAAAATAGACCCCTGTGGGACCCCACTCATCACTCCTGACCAACATCCCCTGATTGTCACTCTCTGTTTTCTGTTGGATAGCCAAGAGCTAATCCAACAAGTTATATTTCCCTGGATGCCATGTTCTAGCAGGGAGTCCACCAGTTCTCCATGTGGTACTTTATCAAAGGCCTTGGAGAAGTCCAAGAAAATAACATCCACTGGATACCCTTCATCCAAGGCCTTATTGACGTTCTCATAGAATCCCAGGAGGTTGGTCTGACAAGATCTACCATGCTTACATCCATGTTCCACCTCATCAGTATCCCCTTCCTGCTGCATATCCAGTTCTATGTGTTCCTTTATGACCCCTTCTAATACCTTACCAAGTACTGAGGTCAGGCTTATTGGTCAATAATTACCAACATCTCACAGATAGTTAATAATTTTTTTGGATAACACAATATCTTCTGTTACTCTGTCTTCTGCAGTCTGTCTGTTTATTAGTGTCTCTTTTATTTCTGTAATACTTTCTAGTATTTTAGGGTCCAGCAAAGTACAGGCATTAAAATGTCAAGCAAAGGCAGTGGTAAGCGTGGAGGATGTGGAAAAGTAAAAGTGTCATAGGTACTGCATCAGTCAAAAGGCTGTCAGAAGGGCATGGAGAGGGTTCTTTGGAAGGTGCTACTGTTAGCTGCACTGCAAGTTCTACCGGTACTACAATGCCATCCAGATCACATGCTGTGCCAGTGTTGGCTTCACAGGGAATCAAACCCTCAAGCTTCTTTGGCACTCAGCACAGTACTGCTACTCCCACTGCTGGTGTAATCCATCGCTGTAAACATTAACTTAAAAAGACTGCATTTGATGTTGCCACACTATTGTGTGAGTCCCAGGGCCCTCAGGATGAGCCTGAAAATAGACAACTGTCTCAGTCCCAGGAGACCCATGATTTAACTAAGGAGCTGGTAGTGAGTAAGAGCACGGAGGGTTTTGGTACAGTGGCAGGCAGTATGACAGATGATGACAGTCAGTGTGTTGCAGGACCAGTTAGTGTTGGGGGAGTAGATAATGAACAGCAGCAGATAGCACTTTCAAATGTGTCTGAAGAGCAGAAAGATTCTCGTAGTGAACACACTGTTAGTGGCAGCGTTACTGTTGAAGAGAATGTCACTGAGGAGGAAGCAGATGTTGTATATAGCCAGCCTTTACTGTCTTCAATTGAAATTACAGAAAGCATGGAGGGTAGTATTGATTATGGTTGTGAGGGTGACGATCCAGTATTAGACCCTAGTTGACTGCCACCATGTCTGCAAGCAGCAGCCAAAACAGTTATTGGCAAAGAGAAAGTAATCCCTCTTCCATCAGTCCCAAAGCAGCAACCTGTCATGGTCAAGGATCAGGAAGTAGCAAAAATGAGATCTGTGGGAAAACAGCAGCATGACAAGAAAACAACTTTGCCCACTCCTATGTCTGTGTTACCATCCCAATCTGTCCACCACCCACAAAAATATGGCATGTTGGGGAACATTCATTGGTGTGGGATTTTTTTGTGATTGATGATTCTGATGACAGTGTTGAGGTGTGCAACATCTGTCATTCCAAAATTAGCTGTGGCAAACCAGGTTCACACTATGGCATGACTGGCATGCATAGTCACATGCAGAGCAAGCACCCAATTAAGTGAACCCAACATAAGAGGTTGGCATCCAAGCCCACTTTGTTTACTTCTACTACTGAAAGCAAGGGTCCACAGCCAGTAGATGATGTAACATTTGACCCCTTATTGTGTTCTACCCCTACATATGCAGATACACGTGAAGGTATTAGTCAAGTTGATCCATCTGTACCTATATGGAGGTCTGCAGTGCCATCATGTCCCTGATACTGCTGAAGTCAGACAAAGCCACATGACCATACTTGGGAAAGCCAAACCACAACCCACAGTCCTGCATACTCTGAGGCTTAAGCAGTCAGATGTAAAATCAGCATTAAGCAAGTACACAAAATATCACTGTAAACACTCAGTGACACAAGAGTTCAATACAGCTGTATTTTGCTTGCAAAAGACTTTTGCCATTTTCATTTGTTGAGAATGAGGGATTTAGAGAACTGATGGAGAAGGCTGTGCCTAAATATAAAGTTCCTAGTAGAACGTATTTTAGCACTAAGGCTATTCCAGCTATGTACAATGACCTTGCATGCATGGTGTCACATGCCCTGTCACACTCAGCAGTAGCCAGCATTCATCTCACCATATACATTTGGACCAGTGGCCCATCATCGGGTGTTAGTTATATGTGCATTACTGCACACTGGGTTTTGTTCCCTCATGTATATACTCTGCACCCCTGTCCCTCATCTACTTGTCCCCTGAGTATTGGCATGAGTACTACTGGTTGTCGACAGCATGCCACATTAAGCATGGAGAGTATGCATGGGTCCCACACATTAGACAGAATTCTAACCCACATCAATGAGGCCATTACACACTGGCTAAAGCCCCATGGATTCAATGCAGCCTATATTGCCAGTGACAATGTTTTAACGCCATCACTGATGGCTGCTTTTATCATGTACTGTGTTTTGCACATGTGCTGAATCTAATAGTAAGGTCCTTTCTGGAGCATGAAGCAGTTAGTGCCATGTTGGCTGACAGCCATAAAATCTGCAGCCATTTTAGTCATTCGGCACTGGCTAGAGCAGACCTTCATGCTCTACAGAAGGCAAACAATGTACCACAGCACCACTTGAAGCTTGATGTGCCAACTCGCTGGAATTCCACTCTCTATATGCTTAAGCAGCTGTATGAAATATACAAGCCACTGTATGAGTATATCATGTACATGAGGGATCTGGAAGCACAGCCAGCTATGTCGCTGACTCCATCCCAATGGTAGTTGATAGATAGTGTTATCCAGGCACTACGACCACTGGAACAGGCAACACAGGTGGTGAGTGCAGACAATGCATGCTTGAGCCAGGCGATACCATTGCTGCGCATTGTACGCCATGCACTGTGCACTGTATAGGGGCAATTTGAAGTGGCTGCAGACTCAGTTGGAGTTCAGCTTGCTGACCTCATCATGCATCCTTGTGATAATGATCCCCATGTCATTCATATTAACAACTCTGAGGCATACATCCTGCTGGATCCCAGGTACAAACAGGCCATGACTGCACTTCTTCCAGGTGGGAAGGATGATCTGGATCATTATGTGGTCATCCTTCATAGCAAGGTCAAAAATTGGCTGAGTAAGTCAAAGGTAAGTGTGAAAAAAACAATAGCAGGTGACAAACACAAAGCTTCAACCATCTCTCACCCAGTATCCTTCTTCTCCTCCTCCACCAGTAGTGTCTGCTCCTTCACCTTCATTATCCCAAGTTAGTAGTGGTGGCACAAACCCTCTCTGGTCCATGCTGAAGGACATTGGTGTCTCCACATGACAGCCACCTGAGGAAAGCACAGAGCTTCAGTTGTCTGCATGCCGTATGGTGCAGTTTTATCTTGATGACCCATAGGTGCTAAGTATTGAGGCCAAACCTCTTGAATATTGGCTTAGCAAGCTCAAAATCTGGCCTGCACTTGCTGCTATTGCAATTGAGTACCGCGGTTGCCCCTGTGCCAGTGTAAGCTTAGAAAGAGTTTTATTGTTGCTGGCTCAATTGTGACTGATCTTTGAAGCCACCTGTCAGAACGTAATGTGGAGTACCTAACATTTGTTAAAATGAACTCCCATTTCTTCCCAAAGCAGTACATGTTGTCAACAACCCAAAGATTCCATGATTATGGTGAAGAAGGCATTGAGCAACAGGAGTCATCAAAGGATGAAGATAGTTTTGCAGCTGAGGAGTTTAAGTTCTCCTAAGTAGTAGAGAAGCATAGTTTATGTGTCTGCAGCCTGCAGGGATGTGTTGACTGCAGCTGTATTAGGAGTGAATGGGCCAGATGCCTATGTCGCTGAAGTTTATTCAGTACAGTTTCCACCTGTTGCGACTGGTTATTACTGATTTACTGTCCACATTGACCGATGTTCCTGACCCCCCCAAAATAAAGCATAAATAACAAAAACATTTTGAGGACACATGTTTGCTTGTCCCTCCTGTTTAATAATCAGTTCTGTGTTCTGTAGTGCACCGTTTGCTGGGGTTAACACTCAGCAGTCAGCTGGTTGTAGTTACTCTCCTCCAAGATGGCAGATGTTCCTGGCCCTCCCTGAGTCCCTTCCCTATAAAAGATAAATAGAAATGCCAAAAAATATTTACTTAACCAGATACATCTTTCCTTGTCATCCCTTATTAGTTTTTTTTTATAACTACTCATCGTGTTTAGTAAAATGGTGCACCTCAAGCACTTTTCCAAGTTTTCCAATAATGGTCATGTCACTGCTCCCTCAAAAAACAAAATAAATATAATTCTCCCAAGATAATTTTTTTTAACAGTGTTGAAGTGATTAGCTGCATATTGTTATGTTATGGAATGGCAGATCTATTATTCATGTATGTTGACAATGGTGTCAGACGTATGTTGCAAGATAATTACACTTTTCTGCCACTGGCTGCTCCCAGTACTACGGCTGGAATAATAGAAAAATATGAATACTGCAAACTTTAAGTGACTGACAGCTAGGAAAAACTTAAGAAACTGATTAAGTATTGGTCCTACACAATAAATGGCATTGCAGACTGCAGCGGATACTGATATATTAACCAAATTTGCAACCACTGAGATTCCTGCCAGACCCATAACAAATAACTAAACTACATCCTAAGGAATTACTGTGCACTACCTAACTCATGCTGAAGAGCCTACCAACAACATACCCTTGGATTATGTTTCTTGTACCAAATAGCAACATTCAAAGGAAGTAACGTGCCATGCCACAGCAAGCTGGCTGATGATGACGAACAATTTCCAGGAGCCATCACCACCTCCGCCATGACGAGTGTTATGACACTTCACACAGAACCACAGAAAGAGTAAACAGTATGCATATGAGAACTAATTCATCTTGCACCATCACAGTCCTTCATAATCATTAAATCTACCCACCAGTGTTGATCTTGTTATTCTGATCAAAAAAAGAGACGGAGAAACTGCCATTGCCCAGTATATTCCAGTAAAGCTGCTGCTGAACCCAGATGCTGCTGCTGATTCTGAATCCACAACAATACCGCAGGTGTGTATTGTCACTTTGACAGTTCAATCTTCTCACATCATGATATGCATTACTTAAGTAATGTTAATAACGGTAAATACTGCACCGTTACTGTTAGTCAAGTCATCTAAGAGGTTATCCAATAGAAACATTCATTGTTGTTGTAGTGTGGTGTGGGTGTGCAGACACTTACACCAGGGCCAGAGAGGGGAGGGTGTTAGTAAGTTTTTTTCTGTATGTATATTATGTCATTATAAAAGTGTCTTTGCAGAGAGATGTGTGCATGTGTATCAATTTAGTTACATATACTGTTTAAACTGCTGTTAACAAGTGTTGTATTCTACAGTCACTGCTTCCATAAACTTATTTTTCATAATTTATATATATCGTATGTCATGATATGATTATGATTGATGCCGCTTCTGCCACACTTCCCCCATTTCATTTGATGATTAGACCAACATTCAGTTTCAGACATTTTGTTTCCATTGAATGTGTTCTGTGGAACTGTCCATTGACAGGTAAGTCTGTCATGGTGGTATTAGTTTTTTTTCAGTAATGAAAAACAGCAGTTAATCAGGTAGATATTGCTTTGCATTATTATTATCCTAATTCTGCCATACTACAGGAATGTGTTATTATGGATAGCAAAGGATGGTGGGACTACACAAGGGTTAGGTCATTCCATGATAGTCACTGTGGCAGGCAGTCATAGTATTAGGCCAGAATGGCAGGAGTTGATCATGATAGTCACATAGGTAAGAAACGTTTAGTGAATCCTAACAACCTGGCAATTTCCCATGGTCTTGGATATCAACATTACTTTTCTTTCTGTAACTAATATGTCACCCTGACTTATTGCCTTTGCAGGTTTTTCACACGCTGCTGCTGCCTGGATAATACCTGATGCCACCTTTGACTGTTTCTTCATGATGTGTCAATCACAACGAACCAGGTAAGATATATTGTAGGGACACCATTCTATTTGATACCCTTGATATTTTTCTCTCTATGTCAGCCACTAAGGCAGAGAAGTATTGCAGTGATATTCCTACTGTCATTCATCAAGATGTAGAGGGTGCCACAGGGTAGCAAGTGAGTGGTTGTTTGGGAGAGGGACCGCAAACAAGGTGGAGGTTTTAGAAAGATTATTAGGATAGTCAGTGTTAGGGTAGGCATGGTAGACAATGCGTGGTATGACAGTACCATGTGTATAAGACACTGTTCTGTTCATAAAGCCTGACAAGATGAGGTAACAAACAGTTTTTGCTATCAAAATTGCCTTTTTTTCTTTATGTAACTCTCAGTTATTTCCTTTCCTTTCCAGGCCCGTCACATGCTGCTGCTGCTGCTGCTGTTGATGCCGGGCCATACTGGATGCTCTACTATTGTGTTTTTTCCTCATGATGTCTTTATCGTCACAACTGACAAGGTAAGTAGTTTTTGAAAACCTTTCTATTTCATAGAAAATCTTGATCTCTTTCTGTCAGTGTCAGCCAGGGATTCAGGTAAGTACTGTAGTGGTGGTATGCCTAATGTCATTTGTCAAGATGTAGAGGGTGCCATAGGTGTATCAAGTGAGTAGTTGTTTGGGGGAGGGGCACACACAAGGTGGAGGACAGGTTGTCTGAAAATTTTAGGATAGTAGATTGGTTAAGCTGGCACAGTTGACAGTCGACTCTCAAAGATAGTGCTGTATCTAAGAAAATGTTCACAAAGCCTGATAAAATGTCATAGTCTTGCCTAGCCAGATGTCCTATATTTGTTTAACTATCTCATTCTCAAATTGGCTTATTTCCTTCCTAGGTTGGTCACACACTGCTGCTGCTGTTACTGCCAGGATCACACCTGATGCAGCTATCATGGTTTCTTCATATGTGTTCATCCCACCTGCACAGGTAAGTAATCTTTTGCAAGTGAAATTTAGTTAAATATAACCTATCTATTATTCTTAGAAAATAAATTGTATGGCAATTTAATAAAGCAATGGGGGGGTAGATTAACCCTCTGTTAATCACTCCCTAGGGATGTAATGTGGCACGAGGTGCAACCGAGTGCCATACTGCACCTCAGAGGGTTTTAACTGACTGGTAATCTAACTCCTGGGAGTGCCTTATCACTATTATAAAATGTTAGTTTACAAGAAAAGTGTTAAAAGTACACTTTTTGAATGATTTCTTGATTTAGTGGGAGTTTTTTTATTAAAATAGTTCTTCCACAAGCAGTGTAAGAATGCTGGTTTAAAATCAGACTGCAGCATTCCATTCATTCAACAGTGCTAGTGGATGGAATGCTGACAGGAAGAATCCATGTTTCATGGTGATCAGGCTGTACGTGACAGTATAACATGGATTAATGTAAGGCTGTTGGACTCCTAACAGCCAGTTAGATTGCTGCAGCACTTGTGCAACCCTTCACTAAACCTTGAGATACAGTAAGTCAATAATCTCATCATAACCCATCCCATCCCATTCCATCCCAAGACAAGGAAGAGTACACAACTGTGAACAGATTATTTGTATATTTCAAAACACAACAGGAAAATGTTAAAAGTGATTATGATGAACAACAATACAATAAAACAGGAACTATTTACAATGAAACAGGGCTAGTTACAAAAGTGAACAAGTATAAAAAAACATGTGTAAAACTATGTTTAAGTAACTTTACTGCCAGCTGGTAATTATTTTTTGGCCTGCACGGCAACAAGGGAAAGTCTACATTTCTGAATCTGGCAATGCTGGGGAGGGGGAGTGCTGACAGGCAGCGTTTAATCTTTAGAGTATGTTGTCTTAGTCTACCAGTTAGCTTCCTGAACATAGACAACATTTTGTCCTGGGTCTCCATTCATTTTGCCTGGTTGACCTCCAGTACTTTCATCCTTTTTAAAATGTTGCTGTCCTGGTCCCTCCTCTGGTTGGTGCTTGTTTCACCGTGCTGCACTTCCTGGGGTGCTTGCTGGTCTTCAGCTGCTGCACCTGCTCCCCCCGTGTTTGATGGCTGCTGTTCAGTGTCCCTTGATGCAAGCCTGACCGGTTCATGCTGGATCTTCATGATCCTGTTTTTCCTCCTGGTACACTGTTCCTTGGCTGCCATCTGGGCTTCATTTGCTGTTGTTGAGGTGGTAACCAGTGCTGCAGTAAAGAAAGATAGGCCAGTGAGGGTAAGGACAGACACTCTTTGCAGTTCTGGCTACACTTCAGGCATGTATGTGTGCACATCTTCTTTGTTTGCAAACCAGTTGGGCTCTGAAGCTGGCAGAATCCATGTATTCCATGTTATCATTCTGTGTGTGTGTGTGTGTGGGGGGTGCATTTACTACTAGAATAATGTGGAGCTTTGCTTGTCCAATTCCATGTTAAACAATCAAACTTAATGTATTGGGTGGCACATGAAGGAAGACATATGACAGACTGACAAGTGAGAAATGTCTAAAGAGGAGGAGTCAAGGATTATACATTATTTAGCAAGGTTTCAGTATTACAGGTGGATGTCTAACATTTTTAGAATGATTTTTTGTTCTGCAACATTGTCTGTAGGATCATTTAATATAAGCATTAAGCACTGCCAGTAAGACAAGTCTGTGTGACGTTAGTGCTGAGATACCTGCACAACCAGAGAGTGACAGGAAGGCACTCAGCCTGCTGTGTCATGCATAGCCATGCCTTGGGGTGTGCAGGTATCTTTTTACTACCAACACACATCTGTCATGTGTTATTGCTTACATAATGTATGATCGTACTCGCTCATACGCATGTTGTGATCGGTTCCAGTGGTTACCTTGACAATGAAGCAGGGCATTTTTTGGGTTATCATAACAACCCCCAGAAGCAATTTCAGCGAGTTTCATTAACACAACAGTAAAATGCCTTTTATAATATCAGATGCTACTAATGAGTGATATAATCACCATCATCACAGTGTGGGTGAGAAAGTTGAACATTTTAGCCATATGTTTTGAAGGTTCACTAGCACCAGTCCAGTATGCAGACTGGCTAGGGTGGAAAAATGGTCAAGGTAGCTGAGGCTACCTCAGGGGATCAAAAGAGGAGAGAAATGCTTCTTCCCCTATGTAAGATAGAAAAGGAAAAGCAGGGAACAACTAGTGGGTAATAAGAAGGATGGGGTGCTGGGAGGAAAAGGGGCTGGAGCAAGCTGATGCATTGAATGAGTGCTTCTGCTCTGTGTTTATGCAGAAGAAGTGGGGGCAAATACCTCAAGCAACTGGGGGGGCAAGGGTGGGAGAAGACAACAGATGTGGGGATTACAGAGGGTGCTGGATGGCTATAAGATTGGACAAAGACCTAAACAGGATGGCATCCACCCTAGGGGACTGAAGGTGCTGGCAGAGGTACTGGCAAGGCCACTGCATGACCATTAAATACCTCCCTGTACACAGGATGTGTACTTCTTAACTTTTTGGAATGTCCCATGTGGTGCCCATCCATAAGAATGGTCTGAGGAGGGATGATACAGGGACCTACATGCAAGTGAGCCTCACCTCGATCATGGGCAAAGCAATGGAGACCATCCAAAATGAGAAACTTATGAGCTTATGGAGGCAAATGGTATTCATGACGAACAGCGACATGGGTTTCTCATGGGAAGATCATGCCAGACAAACCTGGTAAAGTTCTGTGACAGTGCGGATGATGCAAGGACGAGACAAGGGCCATGCTGTGGATGTTCTGGACTTGGACTTCAGTAAGGTATTTGATTCAGTGGCGCATGGGAGATTTAGGGGAAGCTGCAAAATGTAGAAGTTGTACCAAAAATGGTGACACAGATTAAAAACTGGCTGATGGTGAGACAACAGAGAAGGTTAGTAAGGGGGGGGGGGCTGTCATCATCAAGAGCGCTGCACTGGTGATAAGCGTGGTACCACAGGGATCAGTTATGGGACCACTACTATTCAAGATTTACATTCCAGATATCTCAAATGTGATATGGGGTAAAATCAGTCTGTTCGCTCACATTACAAAGATGGGAGCTGTGTTTGTACACGACATGGAGGGGGTGATGGGTTTGCAGCCCAGAGGGACCTGAATAAACTGCAGCAGGAGTGTGTGGCCAAATGGCAACCTGGGTTCAAGGCCAAGAAGTGTAAGTATCTGCACTAAGTTCTGAGCCTGGAACTAGGGGAGAGACTATCAGTTTCATACAGTTGTGATGTTCCCCTAAAGAGAAGGACCTGGGGGTGATCATAACAAGGACCATGAACAACTATGGTCAGCGAAGTATGGCTACAGCAAGTGCCAGCAAGAGCTATGGGTACATAGCTAGAGGGATCTCCTAGAGAAGTCGGGAGGACATTCTGCCCCTGTATAGGTCACTGGTGAGCACCACCTCGAATATTGAATGTGGTACTGGGCTACCCATTTCTGAAGAAGGACATCAGATTGCTGGAGGGGGGTACAGCGGACAGCTACAAAGATTATTCTGGAAATTGCGGGTAATACATATAAGGAAATGTTATGGGAGGTGAATATGTACACCCTGGAGGACAGAAGGGACAGGGCTGACATGAATGATACCTTTAAGTAGCTGAAAGGTATAAATAAGAGTAAAATCGATGTGATTTTCAAGCTTTGAAAAGGGAGAGATACTAGAGGTCCCTGTCTTAGATTGTGGGGGGGGGGGGCTAGGTTTAAATGAGAGTTGAGGAGACATTTCTTCAGAGAGTGGTGGACAAGTGGAACACTAAACTGGGAACGGTAGTGGCATCCAAGATGATAGTTTCAAAAAGAGGGTGACAGAGTGAGGTGAAGGGGCAATGGGGTGGAAGGTGAGGGAGGGAGCGGCAGCGGAGATATAGGGTGCTAGCTCACTTGATAGGCAATGAGGCCTGCTTCTGCTGGCATTTTAGTATGTTCATAATAAAGGATGGGGCGGTGTGTGTTATGAGCTTTCATACACACTGCAGGTGTGGCATGCTTCATAAACCCCAAGCGCAAGCCCAAGGGGTTTGTAAGAAGCTTCCCACACAGAGGGTGTGTGTAAATTAAAGTTGAATTTTACAGACCACACTATCTTTTTTTATATAATTGCTGGCTGGTGCTTTTTTGCTACAGCAGTTATGTGACATAAAAGAAAGCAATCGTTGGTGTTAGTAACGCAGAGTGGGGACTGTAGGACTGGCAGGTGTCCATCACGAATAAAGGGAGAGGGCAGCTGGCACATGCAGGGAGTCATGGAACAACATACATATTTCACGTAATAAGAAGCCGGTTATTATTATGGCACAAATCAACCTTGTTTGATATTTTCCTTAGGGAAAAAGTGACCAACATTAATTATATATAAATAACAATTTGGGCACAATCCACTTTATGACCCTACTTAATACTTATCTGCATGAAAAAAATGATCATCTTACCATCAAAGGGCTGGGGGTCTTCATAGTGCTGCTGCTTGCTCCTTCCTCCACTCCATCTGTTGGAACTGTGGTGCTGGACACCACGGCACTGGAAGCAGCAGCAGAGCTGCTCTTGGCAGCACCTGTTAACAATAAAGAGAAGAATATTGAAATGAAATACAGTTGTGGCAATATTTGTAGTCTAGTCATAAAGGGTTGATTGTCGCTATTTATTGTCATACTGTCATATAAAAATTGCCAGCGGCAAAAGGCCATCATTGTCTGTGCTGCTCGAGCATGCAGTTATCTCCCTATACAGCAGCCAGCTGCCACACCCAACCACCTCACAGTACCTTCCTTTGCCCTCTTCTTTGCCCTGTCCCACCCCTTCTTAAAGCATTCTACTGTGTTACATGCCACCACCACCTCAGCTGGTAGTGCGTTCAACTTTTCCACCACCATCTCCATAAAGAAATGCCTCCTTATATCCCTCCTGGATCTACCACCCTCCAATATTATCTTGTGGCAGCTGGCAACTGATGGCAGTAAAAGTTAGAGAATAATAACAGTAATATACTCACTTGTACTGTCATCCTCCACTGTGGCTCTGGTGTTGGGCTCTGCTGGCTTCTTCCGCTGTGTCCCCTTCCTCTTCCTACTACCACCATTCCCTTTCAGGGTCACAGCTCCCCGTAGTGCCTCCAGTAACTGCCTGTCATGCCTCTGGATGTCATCCCACTTATGTTTAATTTGCTTCACAGAGCGGGGTTGGACATCATCTTCTTCTTTGGAAATACTTGCCTATGTAGCCTCCCACAGTCTCCCCCTCTGTTTTATGGAGAGTCTCTCAGGCCCATGCAGCTCTTTTGCATGTGCTGTCAACTCCCTTACTAGCACTGCCACCTCCTTATGTATGAAGGCTGGTGCAAGTTGTTTAGCAGTGCCATCAACAGCACTGGTTGAGGGCTGTGCATGAGGCTGATCGTGCTGGCCTTGCTCCTGCTGCTGAACATTGTTGCTGTTTTCAGCAACTTGAACTTCCCCTTTCCCCACATTCTGCTGCTGTTGCTGCTGCTGGTCACCTTTCTCCTCCTCCAGATGCCTGCTGCTCGCCCCCAATCCTGATTCTGCAGTTGCAGACATGTTTCTTAATCTCAATCTCTCAACTGAACTAAATTAGCTGTCCCATCTCTCAGTCTGAGACTGACTCTGAGACTTTTCCCGTGTTTCTCGCAATCGTGGATTCGACACACAGGAAATGGCAAATTGTTCGATTTCCAGTTCCGCCTTTATAATCACGACCTTTTTTTCCATATTTAAAGGGTAATCACGCACTTATAATTGGAACACAGTATAAACCTGCAGAACTTTGCCTCCATGGTTGTAACACATACATGTGAAAAAGGTCACCTTAATTGCGGTATTTCTGTTTTGATATGCAGAAATCGTTTTCACTTACATACATCGCAGAATCGAGAAACTATATGTGACTACAACTCATTATGCAAAATTTTTTTCTGCAAACAGTCTGTTGAGGTCAGGACATTTTGCTGTCTTATAAAAAGGGTCTGAGGCATGGAGGTTTCGGATTGGTTGTAAACAGACTCTCAGCCCTATGTTAATGTTTGATTATCAACATACATGTACAGCCTAATCACTTGCTGAACAAGATTGAACAGCATAAAAAATAATTTTATTATAATAGCAATAAGATGCTACCAGGGGTTATGGTAACGGTCAGAGACAGTTAATTACCCTCTAGGAGCATGTAGCACTCAGCTATACCTTGTGCCACATTACACCCCTAGAGGATGTTTACCAGGCCATTAAAATAACCCCTGGTCAGGCGTTATTGCTTAAATGAGGTCGAGTGTTGTTATTTAAAATTTTTGAGTAACATACTTTTTAAAAACACACAACTTGTTCAGAAGGGAACCATGCTATGTTACTGCTAATGTTCATGTGGGGTGGTAGAGATGTTTTTTTTTTTTATCATATTAAACATTAGATGGTTTGGGGGAGGCCGGGAGGGGGGCATGTGAGGGAACAGGCTGGTCGTTACAAAAGTTCTGAACAGGTTGTTTGCACATTAGGTAGGGAGTGCTGGCACACTACATAGTGGGAGGACGTACACAACTCTTGGTTCAGCAGCACATGTGTGCCACGCCCACACTGTTGTTACTTGTTATTAATGTGTTGTTTACCTTCGGGTTCCTCAGCCATATGATTTTTTCACTTTTCAGGTCTGCATCTTTAATAGTTGCCGGTGGTGATACTTCCGCTCATGCTGTCATGGCTCCAAATGTTCCCATGCCAGGGACAGCCATGCCAGTAGCTGTATTGGTTGGCAATGGGAAGTGCACAGGTAAGTACTTCAAGCCTTCACACAAACATTGATCATGGAGAAACTTGCATTATTCTTGGCATTTACAGAATATTTATTCCATGGTAGTGTAATAGCTGAGGATAGATTATGATTGAGTTCAAACTAAAGCAGGTGGGTGGGCATTACGGAGGGGGGGGTAGTGGTGTATTAACTTCTGCAGGCACAGATGACTTGTCCTTAATTTACATTACACAAATTGACGGTATGTTCTCAGTAGGCAGTCTGGCATAACTGCTGTTGTGTCTCAACAAAATACTCACAGTTATCGTTCTCTGATGTATGTCTGCAACTGTTGCGTGTTTTTTTCCCTTTCAGGCCTGCCTCAGAATTCCCTAAGGCTTTCTGAATCCTGCTGTTGACCCTGCACTGTGGCTTCATCATGGCATTGCCATGTCAACTTTCCAGGTAAGTATGTAATATTTATTTAAATTTTTAATGACAGCATGCAATTGATTTATTTGTTCTATTAAGGATTGATTCTGACCATCTTTGAGATAGGCATTTTGAGTTCAGTTTCCAGTGGGGGGGGGCAGTATAGTGGCAGTGGTTATACAGACTACACTAGTAGGTGCAGAAGACCATTTCTGCTGACGCTGAAGGTTTATTAGGTAAAGAAAAAGTAGTTTCTTGTTTTTTTCCTTGACAGAGCAGGTGTTGTTTATAAGCTAAGTATTGTCAATCCATGCTATCCTGTGTTTCTGTGACTGTACATGTGCTTCCCTTTTAGGTTTGCCTCACTATGGTTTTCTGACTCTGCTGCCACTGCTTCTACTGCTGGTGTGAGTCTCCCTTACTCCGGCAGGCCCGTGACTTCCTGATGTGTTTATCACACAAATGCCTAAGTAAGTCCTCAACATTTTTTAAAATAACAAATATGTGTATCATAATGAGATAGGTATAGGAGCCGATGGTCTTTGAGACAGACTGATGGTGGTGGGGAGGATGGTGGGTGTGTGTGTGTGGACAGTGGTAGTAGAAATGGTGGAGGATTACCGGCTTAAGTTCTGAAGCATGTGGGTCATGCAAAATGAGACTATGTTCTGAGTGGGGTTTTTTTATGGTAAAGAAGGTATTTTTAACACAGACTGATTGTAATCCATTCCATTGTGTCTCTGTAACTAAAGGTGTGATTGCTGTTTCAGGTTTGACACTGTAATGTGTTATAGATGCAGATGCAGCCACAGATGACCTGAACCTGAATTTACCCAACAGCCAAGACTGCTGCATCATGGTTTATTGACAATCACAAGTGCACAGGTAAGTACCTCTGGTGCTTGCTTTACTTTGACCTTCTTTTTCCACAACCCGGTACAGATATATTGGAATTGAATACATTTGTTTACAGTTACAGAAATAAGGCCAGGTATGGGGTGAGGTGGGCAAAGGGGGGATGGAGAGCACTAAGAAAGTAGTAGAAATAAATACTTTGTTGCACATTAGGTAGTGACAGGTGGGCGAATAGGTGCTGCTGGGTAGTGAAATGATATGATGTTCAGAATCTTGGATGTAGCCATACAGCAGTAACATGTAAGCAAGAAGACATGACAGGGTGTGTATGGAACATATTTTACTGCACGGCAAAGGGCATAATAAGGCATGAGGCCTTGACTGAGTGCCTTTAGCCCCGGTCGTGCAGTAAAGTATTTTCCATGCACACACCTGGAGTGTCTTATTGTGCTTATAAAATGGACAACATTTTTTTTGTGTATTACGGTCAGAAAAAGTTATGCTTTTTGTATGAAAAAATTATTTGAATATGGAAATTTATGATAAAAAATAGTCCTTCCGCCTACTTGATAATGACATCATGGACAAGACAGGAAACAGAGAGGGAATGCATACCAATGAGCTGAAATCATCCAATACTGGAAGTGACTCTGCAAGTATTCAGTGATGACAGAGACTACATGCAGCAGGATGATGGCTGGTTTAAAAGAATCTGAACAACAATGACACCCCACAACTCTGCAGTCGATCCCTCACACCTGCATTACCTTCAGTGTCCCATGTACCACTCGAGTCTTCATTTACCTGATCGTGGTGAGGGAGAAACTGCACTCTCTGTCATCTTCACTCCATGACTGGCCTTGTTAGTCGACTGGCGCTCATGCCACATTTCATTGCCAAGTGGCCATTATATTGTTTAAAAAACATGTAAAAGCTGCCGCCCATTGATTATAATGGGCAGAGCATGTGTGCTTAAAAACAACTGGGAGGTTATTGGGATCCTGTAAATGCAAATTTACTGGGGATGAAACTTTTTCATACATGCAAGATTACAGATTAGTGGAAAGTCAAATATTATTGGGATCCTATGTAGGTAAGACACCCATAGATAGGGTGCAGGACCTAATCTTGGTGAATCTCTTTAAGAAATTCAGCAACTTACATGACTGCTATTTCAGATGTGGAATTATTTTTCCATGGAGCATGACAAAATGGAATACATGACATATGGAAGAAGTGCTCACAACCGCGGATTACTGGAGAAAAATTGTGCATAATTACTGATTATTCCGCATCTAAAAAAAATCAAACACACTGGGCTTAACAACTATTTTTCCGCTAGTAAATAAAAAAGCTGCATCATTTAAACAAAAAAATCCACATGTCTGGTGGAAATTCCACAGAAGTTGGGAAAATGTTTTCCGAACTTCAGCGGAAGTGAAAATCTGCATTCCGCAGACATTCCGCCTGCGGAATTTTATTTTTGCACCCCTCTAATGGTAAAGTACCATCTTGGTAACTGAACGTGACTCTCAGTAACAGCTGCAACACACCTGCTGGATTATGTGTTTCTTTTCTTTCTAATAAAGTTTTATGTGGATTTAAAAGTATCCCTGTGTGTTTTGTGATCCCTTGTGGTGTCTGCTTAGCATTGTTTCACATTTTGGTATTTTCCTGAGTTTTGTTTTAATACTTATCAAGACACCTGTAAAGCCATCTTTGTCAATGCTGCATAGCATTTGTTTACTTTACAGATGAGCTGGCCAGTACCCTTTCTGATGTGAAAGTCAGCGAATTAGAAGCATACATTCGGATCACCTGTAGTGCATTCTTTTATGGTGTTGTGAATGTAACATAACCAAGTGTATGCTTACTGGCACTGAGAGCTGTGTGTGCGAACTTGCATATGGCAGGTATAGGTTGCCTGTTTGGTTGAGGGTTTGAAAATTAAATGGAGTCTCAGTCTTGGAGGTCCTGATTTTGTTTTAAACCTACGGGGATGCCTGTGAAGAAACATTATTTTCTGTTTGAATTTGGGCTCCTGAATAGACTAACTTTCCGGACCCTTTTGCAACACCATGTTTTGCCCATTTGGTGACTGCTTAGCGAAACAGCAAAGGACTGATACCTCCACCACCCCCCCCCCATTTTCTGCACATCATTGAAAAAAAACATGACAGACACAGCACTTTATTTTTAAACCACCCCAAACCATGCCAAATTGGCAACACATTAATATTCCCGTGTTCCTGCCACAAGCAAATTCACACACATACACGGCTCTGACAGCCAACAAGAATATGCTGGGGTAATGTTACTTTCACAAAACTGTACAGGAATACATTACAGGTGATCTGAGTGTATGCTGGGTACTGGCCAGCACGTCTCTGAAGGGAGCGATCACTCAGCACATTGACAAAGATGTCTTTACAGTCATCTGCTCAGGTTAAAAAAAAAAAAAACAGAACCTCCATGACAGAGACCATGTTCCTCAGCATTGATCAGTAGTACTACAAGCGTGAAGTCAATTGTGGTTTTCACCTTGTCTCACTGTGCAGTTAAGCCAGAGTGTCATCTAGTTCATTGACAGAGTAAAATGATATGTTTCTAGCTCCATCTCAATTCTTTCAGTTTTCGATTGTAACACGCGTATTAACAAGAATATTGGTGTGGGATTACTCTGCTTTATGGGGACCTTGTCGGGATGTTTCATGTACTTTGAATTATTATGGCTGATACAAAAAAATGGGGATTGGCTGAGGGATCAATTTTCCAGCATCAGAATATATCCATGAAAAGACTGACTGCAATACACCAAGACAGATAAACTTGTAAGCATGGTAGTGTATCAGTAGAATCTGGTGACAGCTATAATCACTTCCTCCCTCAGCCGATCCCCACTTTTTTTGGCATCAGTGGTAATAATTCAAAGTACAGTCAGTGTCCCCACAGAGCAGGTGACTAGGCAAAACAAATGGAGATGCCCCTGGGACTACAGTGCTGTGTTAGTTTAAGGAATTACATTTTTGTGTGTGTGGTAGCCGGCACCTGCCAACAGTACAATTTCGTAATACCTTTCAGAGTCTCTGTTACACTGCGTGTGGAACAAGAAAAAGTTACCAAACTTGTATGGAAACAAAAATTGTTCGCTTTTATTGAAGTATTCTAGTGCAAAATTCCCAACAGCATAGCAACCAGGAGAACTCCTTCCCATTCCTTCCTCCTCCACTCAGAGATGATATGTGCACCCCACGTCACTGGAACACTTCAGTAAAAGTTAGCACTGTTTTTTTTTCCATACAAGATTGGTGGCTTTTTTTTGTTCCAAAGACAGTGTATCAGAGACTCTGTGTTGAATACCCTCAGATTTTAAGGTACCATGACATTGTACTGCTGGTTGTCAGGTGCCAGCTACCACATACAAAGAAACTGCATCCCCACAAAGCAGTCTAGTCCTGTACCAGCATTCTTGTTAATACGTGTGTTACAACTGAAAAAGGAAAGGACAGAAATGGAGATGAAAACACATTATTTTACTCTGTCAGTGAAATAGATGACAATCCAGCTTCACTGAAGGGTGAGACAAGGTGCAAGCCACGGTGGACTTCATGCTGGTAACACTACTGAGCAGTGCTGGAAACACAGCCGAACACCAAAGAAACAGGACAAACATGTAATATTTGGATAAACTGTTTATAGACACCACAAAGACTGCTGCACGCATAGACCATACATTTAGATACTGGGAATTTCACAACTCTAGCAGAGAGCAGAGCCCTTCACTGACATCATAGAGAAAGTTGTGGTACTGTGCATGTGCAGAAATGGAGCTGCACAGATACGTAAAATACACCAATCGGACGGACAAAAATAAAGACTTTAAGTTAAGAAATTTACTTATGAAGTGTCAGACAGGGATGGGCACATTGGAAATGTGAGTGGGGAACAGGACAGATTTGATGACATTTCCCCACTCTTCTGGGTCACTGTCTGGTACTTCCTCTTCCTGCCTCCTTGTGAGCTCTGTCTATGTTTTAGGGAGCAGTGTAACTAGCCACTGGTGAAGGATGGGGTCCTCTACTACAGTGCAAATTCTGGTGCCACTATCATCCCACCATTGTAGCCAGGTGAGAGTCCACTGCAAATTTTCAGGTGTTCCCCATGTCGCCATACTGAGCCCAATACTGTTTTTCACCTTCCAAAATGGCCTCTTCTCTGAATGTGTCTTATTGCACATTCACATGTAGCCACACCACACAGTACTTTTGTTGCCTCAAGTGTCTTGGTCTTCAAGCTGGAAATCTCTTTGCAATGTGACTTTAATAATGGCAACACTGGTTCTGCTTGAATTTACACTGTACTTAACAGAAACATACAATTTGATGGCAGAAAAAAAGTCCAGTAGCTCTCCCAGTCTGCCCACCCTACCTATATCTCCTAAACTGGCCCTAGTGACCATCTCTTTCCCTTACCTTTGCCCCTAATTCACGTACTATGTCTTTGTACCAGTTCCCCTTGTTGTAATCCCCTTTCACTGTTTTAGCCAATGTCACTTCCTCTGGCAGCCTATTCCACTTGTCTACCATCCTATCTGTGAAAAAGTGTTTGCAGACATCCTTCTTGAATTTTCCCCGGCCACTTTACAGGTAAGTGGATTCCCCCCATGTGCTTGTTTTCATGCTTAAGACAAACAGTTCCTTGCATGATACCCTGTGTATCCCAATCTGGTATTTATTTGTATGTCTCTGTGATGTTTGTCCTCTCCCTTCCAGTCTCCAGGGTGTAGATGTCCCTCAGTCTTTCATCATATATCTTCTCCCCATCATCAGAATAATTTTGGTCACCCTTCATACTGACACCATTCTCTCACAGTCCTTCCATAAGTATGTTCTCCAGACCCTTGCACGGTAGTCCAGATGTGGACACGCCAGGGATCTGTATAGTGATAGAGTCATCTCCCAGTTTCTTCTACTAATTCCTCTTCCTATACAACCAACATCCTGTTTGCCTTCCCCACTGCCTTATTGCACTGTGTTGTAGATATCAGTTTATCTAATATTATATAATTCCTACATCCTCGTCCTCTGCTGTGCTTTCTACCATGTTTCCTCATCATGTACTGCATGTTCGGGGTTTTATTCCCGATGTGCATTACTTTGCATTATCATATCCAATTTTGTCTCTTTTCCACAATCTGTCAGTGGCCCTTTCTACTCTTTCCTGACTACTGACCAAAATTACTGATTCAGTATATCAGCCTTTCCTCTATCCTCTTCCTCCCAGCCCTCCCCTTCCTCAACCTTACTATACCCTCCTTAACTTTGCATTTCTCCTTAATGAACTAAAATAATGCTTTGTCCCCCTGCTTTGCCCTTGCACTATTTTCAGCTCCACCCTAGACTTTGCATTTTGATCATCTTGCTGGTCTCCATAGCTGCCCCCAAGTACGAGACTCTGACCTCCTCCCTTTGGTTTCCCTTGTATTTTTGAAATGCCCTCAAAAACTATTTCTGTGATCTTTGGCAGTAAGCAGAGACTTGTTAGGTTCCACTAACCACCCCATCTCCAAAACTCTGGATGGTTCCCTGCTTGAAGTAGTCTTCCACTTCATGTACCTTTTAGTGTGACTAAATTGTAACCTTGATTTTTCCTGTGACGTTGATACCATCAATAAAAAGTACCTCCCTAAACATGGTGAAATGTATTGTCATAAATCATGCCTTCCACTCCCTGTCAGTCATGAAACAATTCTCAAAAGGATCTTACTGGCATTTGAAACATAGAAACATAGACAATGATGTCAGAAAAAGACCAGAGGTCCATCCTGTCTGCCAATTTCCCTCTAATCCCTGGAACCTACTGTTCCTCCAGGATACTAACCCCCCCATCCTCTCTCTATTCTCCTCCTTGGTCCTATCTCCCCTGGTAATGACTATTCTCTTCATTATGTCCCAGCTCTGCTTGAATCCCCTGTTTTCACACCCACCACTTCAGCCAACAGACTGTTCCAAGGTTCCACCAACCTTTTCATAAAGAAGTACTTCCTCACATCTCTCCTGAACCTACCTCCCGTTAATTTCCATTCATGTCAACGTGACCGCAAATTAATACTCAGGGTAAATAGTTTCCCGCAGTTCACTTTGTTAATTCCTTTAAGGAACTTGAAGGTCTCTATCATATCTCCCCTCTCCCTTCTGGTCTCCAGTGAGTACATATTTAGTGCCTTGAGGCGCTCCTCATAGGATCTGCCCTGCTGGCCCTGAATCATTTTTATGTTTGCTCGCGAGTGCGCACCAGCCAATATATCACATCAGTAGCAGATTTGGAGGTGTGGTCACTGTGGGTGACTGCAGGGCATGTATCAGAAGGTGCATCCCTCATTCCCCAATAAGGCAGCTGCAGGCGCTGATACCAGGCATATGTCAGGTACCCACCAGATCTAAGAAAAGGTCCGCTGCAATCATGCAGTGGCACAATAACATGCCCTCCTGATGTGCCTGGTGACAGCACCTGCAGAGTGCCCCGATGTATCTTTGCCAACGGGGTGCCTACCTCCATTGGCATATGACCCTCCCATTTACAATGTCTGCCGAGGGCTGCCTAATACCCTCATTATCATGCCCCCCAACAGTCTTTCTTTGCTGATGGGGGCCCAATCCCCATTGGCTTCAGTCCCCCTTCCCCATTTATTTGCCGATGGGAGCCCACCCCATTGGCATAATGTCCCCTGCTTTGTTGTGTGCTGAGGGGGTGCCCAATCCCCCTTTGGCTCCAGTCCCTCCCAGTATGTGCTGACGGCGGTGCCCACTCCCCGCTGACTACAGCATCCCCAAAAAACGCGACATGTAGGGTGGCACGCTGGAAGCCCATCCCAGTGTGCAAATCCCTGAAAAAGAAACCATCCCGCAATGTTTTTTTTCTTTAAAACCAGAAAGAAGAAACGTCCCTCGTGGTCTCCCTGCCTCCTCGCCCACCCCCACCCACTGCTTGCCCTGCCTCTCCACACTCTCCCCCCATACTTTCATTCTCCGAGCTCCCAAGCGCCAGCATCTTCGTGGACTGGGAACATGTTCTGCATTCTTCAAAGCTGACCGCGAACTGAAGAAATGCCGGTAAGCTGTATAATGGCATAAATAGAGTTTTTCAACTTTGGTGCATATCTCGACCATTTTGGGAATTTTGGAACCAAATTTTCAACATGGGGTTACTAAGACCTCCACTTGAATTCAGCCACTGTCCTGGATAATTCGGTCCTGAAAGGTGATTTCGACGGTCACTGCGTGGAATCACCTTTCAGAACTGATAAAAAAATGACAGTGCCACTGTTCATGGAGGTGGCTCTCAAAAGCCTATGTTGCAAATGTGGAGGAAAAAATCCAAAAATGGTTGTTTTAAGAGCATGCATTGCACAGTTTCTATGCACGCTCATAAGTTCATGAATTTGTAATATATTCACTCCAGATTTTCAAAATTGCCATTTTCCCACACCTCCTTATGAACAGTACAGCTGTCATTTTACATATCCTGGCCAAAATGTGTTTTCGCACGTCCGGCTCACAATAGCGTGGTGGGTGTGAAAAATCATTTTTCGGGACAGTTCAAAGAAATGATGGCAGCACTGTTCATGAGCAGAGGTCCTAAAATGCCTAAGTTGAAAATTTGGTGATGAATGTCCATAAAATGACTGTGTTACAAGCATGTGTTGTGCAGTTTCTACGTACCCTTGTAACTTTGCAAATGTACAATATTTTCATGCCAGATTTTCTACGATGACATTTTTTCACGCCTCCTTATGAACAGTACAGCTGTCATTTTTCACATCTTGCCCAAAATGTGTTTTCACACCTATGGTGCACAATGGCATGGTCGCTGTGAGAAATCAACTTTTGGGACAAATTAACAAAATCACAATGCCACTGTTCATGAGAGGGAGGTTCCAAAATGCCTGTTTTGAAAATGTGGTTAAAAAACATCTGAAAATAACTGGGTTTAGGAGGTGCATTGTGCTGTTTCTATGCATGCTCATGAGTTAACATATATTTTCACTCCAGATTTTTAACTTTGCAATTTTTTTTATACCTCCTCATGAACAATACAGTTGTCATTTTTCACATCTTGCCCAAAATGTGTTTTCGTCCATGTGTCACCAAATGGCATAGCCACTGTGCAAAACTACCTTTCAGCTAACAAACTTATCATGCCACTCTTCATGAGGTGATGTCACAAAAAGCCTATGTTGAAAATTTGGAGTAAAAATACCAACAAACGCCTACGGCATTAGGGTTTCCAACTGTAACTCCCCACCCTGAAGAGACTGACAGATGTCAGGGGTGTGACTTGGGATCATTGACTGTAATGCTCACACCATTCCACCCCCCAACCCCACTCTGCAGCCAGTGACAGGCATCAAGGTCTGCCTTGGAGTGTTCGGCCCAAAAGTTCACCCCATTCTCCTATACTGCACCCACCTCAGTGCATTTCCTTATGGAATGGAAAAAGTGTAAGGCCCAATGGCCCCAAAGCACACCACAACACTTGTCAGTGTCTGCAGAGTAGGGTGAGGTAGAATGGCATGAGTATTATAGCTGATGACCCAAAGGCACACCCCAATGCCTGTCAGTCTCTGCAGGGTGAGGGTGGTGTTGGCTTCAGTTCAATACTTCATTGTCATTCCTATTATGCGTCCCTAACTCCTGCACTACCAATGCCAATGTCAGTGAGACAACATTCGACATCGACAAATGCTTGTTGTTACTCCATGCTTATACCTCTCCAGACAATGATTTGTAGAGTCACAGAAAACATTATACAAGTTCATATGGGCAGATGATAAGCCCAGGGTATGCAGCTCCCTACTCCTAGCCAAAAAGAATGGGGGGAGGCTGGGCCCTCCCTTCACTTGAAAACTATTGGCTAGCAACCCAAATAAAAATAGCATTACAATGGAATGTACAAAACTACAGAACCCACCAGAAAAAATATAGAGCTTGAATCCTATGATGGAGCTCCATTGAGAACCTTATTGTCCCCTGATTCCCCACCAGAAATGAATCATCCTGCAACTTCTGACTTTCTATGCTCACTGGCAATATTTATTTAAAAGGCACATGTTGCATTCTTTATATCTCATTATATCGTAGAAACACACAGTTCATTTTACAATCAGACATATCAGTCTATTTAGACATATCAGTCTATTGTGGACCTATCAGTCCAGGTTTTCCTTCTTGCCCATCTTCTCTCATCCCTCCTTCTTCTGTTTTAGATGCTCTTCGGGGTCCAAACACTCTGATCCAGCTCCCCCTCCATTACCAGAACCAGGTACCAGACTCTTACCTGGACTCCCCTCCCTGCTAGATGCAAACACGGTGATCCACCCCCTAGTTCTATCCCCTCCCACCATTTACTCCCACGCCTGGGTTCCTTTGTCCCCAGCATGTGGTGCCTACCCCTGCCCCCTTCCTGTCCCCTCTTTTCCCCTGCTTCTACCCCCTTTCACCCCCTTTCTGCCTTCATCCACTGGCGGGGCACCACCTAGCCCTCTGGCCCACCAGCTGCCCTCTGCAGCTCACCGGGCCCCCTTTCTGGGCCCCACACTGAGGCAACCTTTCTTCTTTTTACTCCCTTTACTGTGTGCTTCTATCCCTTTTCCAAAACCACTCCTACCCCAGGGCGGCTGGGTGGGAAATTCAAATCAACAAGAAAAGAGGGCTCTCCAGGGACTGCCTGACCTTATAAAGCCCCTAAGGACCCCAGCCAAAGACCCCTACAAGCCCCCCCCCCAGCCAAAGACCAGTGAGCTCCCTTACCCTGTCATATGACCCTCCTTGGCCCCGCACCCTTTGTGATGTCACTACCCTAGCCCCAACCCCTCCCCCCTTCCCCTTACCTCCATCTTATGATTTCTGGTTGGGTCCCTGGGACAAAATGGCTTGCCCTTTATAGGCAAGATTGACTGTCCCCTGATTACCCACCAGAAATGAATCACCCTATAACTTCTGACTTTGGATACTCGCTGGCAATATTTATTTAAAAGGCACATGTTACATTCTTTACATCTCATTAGATCATAGAAACACACAGTACATTTTACAATTGGACGTATCAGTCTACTTAGACATATCAGTCTATTGTGGACCTATCAGTCCAGGTCTTCATCCTTGCCCAACTTCTCTCATTGCTCCTTCTTCTGTTTTGGATGCTCTTCGGGGTCCGGACACTGTTATCCGGCTGCCCCTCCATCACCAGAACCAGGTACCAGACTCTTACCTGGACTCCCCTCCCCACTAGGTGCAAACACGGTGATCCGTCCCCTAGCTCTATCCCCTCCCTCCATTTACTCCCATGCCTGGGTTCCTTTTCAGCATGTGGTGCCTACTCCCCACCCCTCTCTTCCTGACCCCCTTTTTTACCCCTGCTCCCACTCCTTTCCATTGACCCATCTCCAGCTTGCGATGGAAGATGGAGCTCCCCGTCTTGTGGGCTAGTATCTCAGGCCTTTCTTATTAATTGTCACCTCCAGGTCCCCCAATGACCTAAGGAACAGGCACATGCCAAATTCTGAATGGTGAACCCCATCTGCTCTGTACACCTCTGCCTGCTTAA
Organism: Neoceratodus forsteri; assembly: GCA_016271365.2. Classification (NCBI taxonomy): domain Eukaryota; kingdom Metazoa; phylum Chordata; order Ceratodontiformes; family Ceratodontidae; genus Neoceratodus; species Neoceratodus forsteri. The sequence goes on from JADMNL010000033.1 coordinate 113,245,559, forward strand.
ATGATATTTCTCTGTGCTGGATGTGTACTCCCCCATCTCTATCACCGCCCTGGCTACCTTCCTGTTGAGGCACTTCCATGCCACTTTCACTGCTTTGTCCCCTTTTGCCCTCCTCCACACCCGTCGGGGATGTGACCTCTGACCAGCCGAGCACTATGCCCGGCCACCAGCTCTTCACCTTTCCAGGTCCTGCACCATGTCCTTTACAAGGGTACTCCATTGTACTCCTCCTAGGTCATTTCTCCCCAGGTGAATAATAATGCAGTCCAGCCTGGGCAACTGTACTCGCAACTCCTCCAGCAGGGGCAGGAGCTGGGCCTACCTCATGCCCCGGATGCCTTTCCACTGAACTCTCATTTTCTCCAATTCCAGGTGCAACTGCATTCCTCTCCTCACGATGGCCACAAACCTCTCTGCCTAATAGATGAACGAGTGCCCCACAATCCAGACCTGTCGCATGGAGGCCTCTATGGAAAAAAAGGAACAAGGGTTCTCCATCAACACCACACATACTTTTTGTAACAGTTGGATTTCAAATGCCCCACCCACTGTACCCCCTCTGCTGACTCTCCCCTTGCTACTGCCTCAGATGCTGCCCCATCCTAAAAGATTGCAGGGTATACACCTTGGGATCCCCTACCTGGTAACTCATCACTGGGGATCCATCTCCATGTAGGAGGCATGCCCCCTTTCCAGTCCCCCTGTACATTCTTGAATTCCTCCATGGCCCTGACTACACATGCCCCATCCCCAGGTGCCTCTGGACTGTCACCGATGTGCCCCGGCCCCTCTGGTCAGTTTTGGACCTAGGAAGTAGAATGCTCACCTCATCATTCCCCCATGTGACATCCTCAAGCTGTACTGCCCAAGGGGACATCCCCCGGTTTACCGCCACCACTTCACCAACCCTGAATGCCCCCTTGTCCAAGACAGAGTAAATGGCCTTGAACAGGCAGGCCTCTTTAACTGAGGAGCATACTTGCTCCAGGACCCTTACCACCTTCAACAGCAGTGGTCCCATTATGGGTGGTCTCCTGTCCTGTCTGTAACCCTGTCCTCTTTGCCAGCCCATCACCATCCTCCAGACAGCCCAACAGACAGCTCTTCCTTTTGTTTCATCCATCCACCCACCCTCAGTCGATGCACACCCAACTGATACCCGCCAGTTGGACCACCATGGTGGCGTGGGCGATGCCTGCCTCCCACCTTTGTATGATATAGTGCATCACCTGCTCTTCCTGCACTGGCTCATCCAACTCCCAACCCTGCTGGACCCTGAATTCTTGGAAATCTGCCCAGTCTCCTTTATAAGCTTTCAGAGTACTGTCTGGCCAGGCCCCCCTATAGAGGGCCCTGGCCTTCTCCCTTCAATTTTCCATATCTGTCCGGTACCCTGGTCCAGGACGTTGCTGCTCCTGGAGCTAGCCCCTGGAACCCTCTCCATCTGGAAATGGGAAAGACAGTCAGTGACCTCATTTTTGAGTCCCCAATATGCTGCACCCTGAATGTCAGGTTCAGCTGCAGCCCCAACAGTACCATGCACCTCAGAACTCACCCCACTGATTCTGTGTTCCCACTCTGCCTGTTGATGACCTCCACCACTCTCTTGTGGTCACACCATAACATGATCCATTTTCCTCTCATCTGGTCCCCCATACCTCCATTGCCACCCAAATGGGAAAAATCTCCAGGAAGATGATGTCCTTGATGATTCCCCATTCCGACCACTACGTAGGCCACGTCTCTGACATTCACTCACCCTTAAAATTTTCTCCCATTCCCAGCACCCCTGAGGCATCCGTAAACAGCTCAAGGTCTGCATTGTGTACTCAGTCATTCTGCCAGAACGTCACCCCATTATATGCCCCCAAAAAGTCCTCCCACATTTTCGGGTCCTCTCTGACTCCTTTGCTGATGTCAGTGGTGGGGCTGATTTGCCTTCCCCATGGCCCTCCCCAATCACCTAGTAAAACTCTACTGGGGCTGATGGCCTTGCAGGTAAAATTAAGGTGCCCCAGTAGTTGCTGCACACTTACCAGTGGCACCCTCCTCCTCCCCCCAACTTGTGCCAGCAGGCCCTGCAACCGTGTTACCTTGTCTCCTGGTGACTGAAAACACTCCTAATCTATATCCACCTCAATCCCTAGGCACTGTAATGTGCAGGCCAGTCTTTCTGTCTTCACCTCCGCCAGGGGGATCCCTATGACCTTGCACATGTCCTGGAAGTCCCAGAGCATTCCATGTGTTTCAGCCAGGATGGCCCCAATCAAAAGGAAGTCATCCAAATAATGAACCACCCTCTTGTGCCCATCACGGGACCCAAACACCCATTCCACCCAAGTGCTGAAAGCCTCAAATGTTGAGCACACAACAGAGCATCCCATGGGCATGGCCTTATTGAAGTGCCAACCGCCATCAAACAGGAAACCAAGTAGATTCTAGTCCTCAGACTGCACTGACAAAAGGCGGAATGCAGACTTGATGTCTGTCTTGGCCAGCCATGCTCCTTCCACTGCTCTGATCAGCTTGACCGCCTGGTCCAGAGTTGTGAAGGAAACTGCGCTCAGGTGCTCCGGGATCCCCTCATTGACGACTCTCCCATTTGAGTAAGAGAGGTCATGAATGAGCCTGAACTCGCCCACAAAGGCCCCTCCATCCTAAATGCCTGGACCTCCTTCAGGATTTAGGCCCAGACCACGTCTTTTTTTCCCTTTACAGAGCCTAAGTTCTGAGCCCTCATAGCCACCCACCCCCTCTTAAAACCTAATGGGAAACCCCCCCTCCCTCTGAAGCTCGGCCTTGCCTGCCTTGGGGTATCCAGCCGTCCATGCATCCTCCACCCCGAATACTATGGTCATGCAGGCAAGCTTGTAGCCCCACTGATCTACTGCCATCATCCACCTAGTTCCAACCAGAGCTGTGGTTAAAAACCCCTCGGCCACCTCGCCTCATCCTCTGCCCAACCCCCAGCACTGCTCGTGGCCCAGCTGTCCCCCTTGCTGAAAAGTCTTGTCCCCCCATACCTTGCAAGCCATTGCCAGGTGCATCTCCCTGCATCTGGAGCAAACATGCCAGAACTTGCAGCTGAGCCAGGTACATGATGCCCTGTTGTAAGCCCAGCAGGTTTTCACCCCTGGGGCCTGTGAGGTTCTCCTCTCTTGGTTGACCCCCAGACCCACCATTGGTCCGGATAGGGTCTGCCCCCATAACTCTGAGAGTGTGAAGTGCCACCTCAGGTTCCCTTTTGCCGCCATCCATTTCCAAAAGGCCTCATCATACTTCAACCATCCAAAACCAATCATCGCCTTATATGTGTCCTTAATGACTGCCGTATAAGTCAAGAGTGGTATGGCCAACTCCTGCTGTTCCTCCAACACCAACGCACTGTAGATCAGAACACCAGCTTGCCAGGTGTCAATGATCTTCCCCTTGTACTTAGCCTCCTCGGTCCTATGTCCCACTACTGCCAGAGTAACTGCCATTTCTGACCTGCCGACCAATTCCTTCTGCTCCTATCTTTTTGGCATTTCTTCATCAACTAGGCCAAAAATATCCACATATTTGCCCTTCCAAATTTTTCCTTCAGGGAAATTGATACGTGGTCCCCCAGGGTGAAACCCGGTGGTCCATTGTGCAACTTCCATCTCCCAGCTGGCTGGCTCACCCTGCTGTCCCCTTTCTGTCCCCCCTTGATGGTTTGCAGTGCCTGCTCCATCTTTTTCACCCCATCATCCCCATGTCCCCCAGGAGGCCCTCCAAATATTCCTTCAAATTCCTCTCATTGTTGATCTCCACTTCAGTCTTACCCCTGGTCCACTGCAGTGTTGGTGGCATTGGTGTCCCATCTGGAATGGGAGCCAGGGTTCTGCTCCACTGGGCCTCTTTTATGGCCTTCGTCCCCCAAATCCCCCATATCTCTCTCTTTCCTTTTTTTCTGGGCCTCCTCCTCTGCCTCCTTTCTCTAGGCTGCCTCCATCAGTTCGGTCATTTGGCTCATCAGCCTCACTACTTGCTCCATCATCTTGGTGCTGGAGGCCAGTGTTTTCTTGGGAGCCATCTTTTCCTACTAGAATATGTACCAAACAATGATTATCACCGCCCCATTGTCTTCTCCACTCATTCCTTCCTGGAGAACCCTGAGCTGCCCAGCCTCTGTCCTGAGGCATGTCCATTGGCCCTCCTGGACTGGCCACACAGGCCCCGCCCATGGAAATTTTCCCCTGCTCCCCTTGTTGCCCATGTACTGTGGGTGCCCCCTCACCCTGGCAGCCTCCCTTGTTCCTGGAGGCCCCCTTCATCAGCAGGCCCATCATGCTGTGGGCTAACCTGCAGCCACCAGACCCAGCATTGCCCCATAGAGGGCTGACCCTTGCTGCCCCACTTGGGCACACATCCGGCATCTGAGCCTGCTTCATCCTACCCAAAGCTCCTGTCACATGGATCATGCTTCCTCAGTGGCCTGAATCCTTCCACATGCCACTCTGCTCAACTTTCGTCTTGTCCCCACCCTTGGGCCACCAACCCCACACAGGCCTGACTGCATGTGCAGTGAAGCATCACCTACTGCCCCCTGCACCAGTGTCAGATCCTCTTGAGGCCTTTTCCTCTGCTGTGTCCTTAGGCTTCCCCCACAATGCAGCCTCCATCATCACCTTTGCTGCTTGCAGTGAAATGTGGGGCCCTCAGCCCATGCCGTGTGGGCCTCCTTCCTTTGTGGTGCCCTGCCTATGCAGGCCTCCCCCCTTACCCTGCTGGTTTCCAGCCGGTCCATGACACCTAAGGATCAGTCATCCACAGCAGTCCCCTAGAATGCGGCGTGTGTTCTCCCTCATCCCCGGCCTTCCTGCAGCCATGATGCCTCCCTGCCTTCTCCCAGCTGCTCCACAGCCCACACAAACCCCCACAATGCACAGCTCAGCCAAAACCCACTGGCTCTATGGCCACGCTGCCTCCCCAAGCTCGCACCATAACAACAGGCAACCCAGCATCTGAGACCACAAACCACTGCCATCTCCTCTATTATTTCCTTTTCTTTTGTTGTTTGAGCCTTGCTATCTTCTGCCTCACTTTGCCACAAAACACACTAGCAGTGCAGGGCCAGGAGCACGCTGCCTATCACTCATGATGTATCCCTGCCTGGGCCTGCTGCCCCAGCATCCCTTTAGCCACATTCTGCACCATAAGCTAGAAGCCAAATTCTTTCTAATTTGGGGCCCTTGGGCCAGCGAGAGCCAAGCATGTAGCTCATTGCTCCCAAACCAGATTGCCCAGAAACCCACTCCAACGCTTGCCACGTATTACCACCCACACCAATAGATCACAGCTTCCTCAGCACTGCAAAATACAGACTGTAGCAACATACATTGTGAAATAAACCTTGCAGCATTAAACATGAAACCAATGCCAGCATTTTACCCATCCACAGAAATAAACTTAAACAATCGTTTCAGCATTTTTAAACCGCAGAATGCAACCACTCTTTAAAACAGCCCACCAAACAAACATAGCAAAATAAACATTGCAGAATTAAACATGAAAACACTGCCATCATTTTACCAATCCACAGAAATAAACTTAAATGTTTTCAGTATTTTTAAACCACAGAATGCAACCACTCTTTAAAACAGCCCACCAAACAAATGTTGCAAAACAAACATTGCAGAATTAAACATGAAAATGCTGCCAGCGTTTTACCAATCCACAGAAATAAATTTAAACAAACACTTTCAGCATTTTTAAACCACAGAATGCAACCACTCTTTAAAACAGCCCACCAAACATTGCAAAATAAACATTGCAGAATTAAACATGAAAACGCTGCCAGCACTTTACCAATCCGAAGAAATAAACTTAGAAAAATGTTTTCAGCATTTTAAAAACCACAGAATGCAACCACTCTTTAAAAAACAGCCCACCAATACTGGGACATCTGAGGCCTAGAGGCATATTTTTCCCATGTAGTGCCTTACCTCACAGAATTGCTAGCGATGTGCTGATAGGAATTCAATTCAAATCAGCAAGAAAAGAGGGCTCTCCAGGGGCTGCTTGACCTTATAAAGCCCCTAAGAACCCCAGCTTAGGACCCTTACAACCCCCTTCCCTGGCCAATGGCTAGTGAGCTTCCTTACCCTGTCATACAACCCTCCTTGGCCCTGCCCCCTTTGTGTTGTCACTACCCTAGCCCTGTCCCCTCCCACTTAACTCCGGCTTATGATTTCTGGCTGGGTAACTAGGACAAAATGGCTTGCCCTTTATAGGCAAGCTTGATTACACAATAACACACTCAGCAGCTGTGGAGATATAGATGGTTGGCATGGGACTCCAATTTCCATCCAAATAGGATATATCCCTCATATAAACACCAGGGGAAAAATAGGTCTATGGTCTCCTCATCAGTTTCTGTAAGGGGATACACCTAAGACTTTTGTGACACTGAAGACAGAGTTTAATTGGAGAAACACAGACAGGTTTTGGTACTTCCAAAAAAGAGATTTTCTAATGAAACAGCATAGACAGATGACCCAGAACAGACAAACCCCACTGGAAAATTACCCGACATTTGAAACACTGGTCCAGACCCTTCAAGAAATGGGTGCCATCTCAATTATATACCAGTTCTTAATACAAGACACTGAAACACAAGCAACATTCATAAATAAATAAATGGGAAAGGGAGTTAGACATTCACGTGACCCTCTAAGAAATGGCAACAAATCTGGAGAAGTTCTTTTAAATCAGCTTCTTCTTCCAGATGGCATGAGGTTTCATGGAAAATAAAATCAAGAAATGTCATTACAACATCAGCCATCAGAGCCAAATGGGACACACACACACCACAGAACAATGCTAGAGGGAATGCAGAGAGGTAATAGGGACCCAAGGGCATCTGATTTTGAAATACCCAGTCCTTAAATTATACTGGGAAGGAATAACACAAGAGACTGATTGAGTTCTTTACAATGCAAGAGAAGTTAACAGGAGCACACTTGATACTTGGCCTCAAACCATGCCATGTAAAAGGCAAAGACTGCATGGACATGGTGCACTATGCTCCCCAAGTCCTCCGTGCCCAGTCCAGATCACATATTCCATTCCTTCTCTTGTTTTGCTCTCAACTGCCTTTTTTGAACAGACCTTTGATCTCCCTATTTTAGCATCTCCCTCCTTTCTCTTGAATTCTGGCATCTCTCAAACTACCACCTTTATCAATAAGTGTTGGTTCAGCTCTCTTCCTCTCCTCTCCTCTCCTCTCTCTCCTCTCCTCTCCTCTCCTCTCCTCTCCTCTCCTCCTCTCCTCTCTTCAATCCTCTCTCTCTCCCCTTTCATCTGACTCTTCTCTACATTTTGTATGTACCAATGATTAAGGCTTCCTCGGGGCAATCTACCTACTCCACATCCCCCCTCCCTCCCCCCCTTTGGAACAACCTCCATTTTGCTCTCTTTGCTCTTTTACTTCCCTTTACTCTTTCAGAGCTCTACTCTGAGACCTATCCACACACACACATCTGCTATACAACTAGCCCTTTCTCCTCTCCCTTCCCCTAATCTCCTTCTGTTCACTTCTCCCCACTCCCAAGGGTGTCTCCTTTGACATATACAGGTACATCCATTGAGCCAGTATCCAGTGAACAAGGTCACTGAAATTGGGTGCCTACAAAAACGGCAACTCAGTTATGGCACCTGTGTTCATGGCTACCTAGCAGGTGGGTAACTGGATACTGGGATGGGTGAATATGGTGACGGAAAGTACATGTGTATACGCGTGCATGGGGGAGAGGCACGGGAGGGATGGTACATGGGAGGGGGTGTGGTGGGCAGCTGCCGAGCAGGTCCAGCAGTGTGGTATGGGGGGTGTTTGGCTGAGAGGTGTAGGGTTTGGGTCCAGCAAGCCACATTTTTTTTTGTGTCGGTAGGCAGCTTTCACTATTTTTATGTTTTTCACCCCCCCGACATGCACCCCACCTGGAGTTGAGAATCTATAAGTAGGGGTGTGTGGGGACATATCCCCCCCATTAAAAGCAAGACCCATAAGTCTCGGATGCCTGCTTTCCCCTCACCACGAGTGTGCATCACCAAAATTCATTTTCAGTGATGTACACTCACCATAACAGTGATTGCTATTCTCCGATCACCATTATGACATGGTACCCATTGAGCCTCCCACCTCTGTTTTCTCCCTATCCCCCACCCTCCAGGCATGCCATTGTGGCATGCCCATAGGCTAACAGGGCACAAGACCCAAGGCAACATGGATTTACAGCAGGGAGATCTTGTCAAATAAATCTGATAGATTTCTTTGACTGGGTAACCAGGGTGGTTGATCAGAGAGGAGCGGTGGACATGGCCTACCTAGATTTTAGCAAGGCATTTGACACCATCCCACACAGGAGGCTTGTAAACAAGTTGCACACCCTGGGAGTTGGTCCCAATGTGGTACACTGGGTCTGAAATTGGCTGAGCAACAGGACACAGAGGGTGATAGTAAATGGAGTTCAGTCCCAGGGGAGGGTGTGATATGTGGGGTGCCACAGGGCTCAGTTCTGGGGCCGGTCCTCTTCAATGTTTTCATTAGTGACATTGCAGAGGGGGTGGAAGGGAAGGGAAGGGAAAGTAAGCCTCTTTGCCGGTGACACCAAGATCTGCAATAGAGTAGACACTCCAGATGGGGTGGGAAAATGAGAAGAGATGTAAGCCAATTGGAGGAGTGGTCAAGAGTGTGGCAGCTTAAATTGAATACAAAAAAGTGCAAAGTCATGCACTTGGGCTACAGGAATCCTGGAGAGGAATACAAAATGGTGGGGGGGGGGCAAATACTAACAACAACAAAACTGGAAAGGGACCTGGGGATAAACATAAGGGGGTGACCTGAAGGTGGCTAAGCAATATGGTAAGGCAGTGGGGAGGACCGGAGGCATGCTGGGGTGCATAGGGAGGGGAATCACCAGTAGAAAACAGGAGGTGGTGATGCCACTGTACAGACAATTGATCAGGTCACATCTGGAATACTGTGTTTAGTTCTGGAGACTGCATTTCCAGAAGGACATTGACAGAATGAAGGCAGTCCAGAGAAGGGCAACAAAAATGGTGAAAGTAATGCACCATAAAACATATGATGAAAGAATGAAAGACCTCAATATGTATATCCTGGAGGAAAAGAGGGAGAGGCAGGATTTGATAGAGACATTCAAGTACCTCAGGGGAATCATCAAGGTCCAGGAGGGCAGCATCATTCAAAAAAAAGAGATGTGCAAGAATGAGGGATTACAATACGAGGCTGGGGGGAAGACTCAGGGGTAATGTGAGGAAGCATTTTTTTCACAGAAAGGGTGAGGGATAGATGGAACAGCCTCCAAGTGGAGGTGATAGAGGCTAAAATGATTGGTGAGTTCAAGAATGCATGGGATAGACAGAAGGCAACACTAGTGATAGGAAAAAGAGGGTAAGCTGCTGATCATTTAGCATCTGGAGTTTAAGTAGGTAGGGAAATGAGCAGACTAGGTGGGCTAGGCAGTCCTTATCTGCCATCAAAATCTACATTTCTATGTTTATCCCCTATAGTGGTGACTAAAGTAAGGCTGTTTACCTTTCAGTGAGAAGGGTGACCATTGCTGAACCTTTGTTGCATTGTCACTTTTCGTCCATCTTGTCACTGCTTAGTGGTTATTGGTCCTTATTGGTTAACTGATGTAATTTAATGTGTATTATAAAAAGGTTCTGAGAAATAGAGCTTTCTGATTGGTTGTAAACATTCTATCAGCCCTATGTTAATCTTTGATTAACATACATGTACAGTCTAATCATATGCTGAATAAGGTTTAACACTATTTAAAACATTTTTATTATAATAGCAATAAAGCACTCCCAGGGGTTATGTTAATAGTTAATCACCCTCTAGGGGCATGTAGCACTCGGCTACGCCTCGTACCACATTATACTCCTAGAAGGTGATTAACAGACCATTAACATAACCTCTGGTCATGCCTTGTTGCTTAATTGTATGCACATTTAACTTGTTTAGTAGTATTCATTTTCTTTCAGTGTTATGCATTGTTTGTAGCTTTATGCACTTTTACATATTATGTTATTACTGCATTTACCTTTTTATGTCACCTTGCATTTTTTAAGTTCAGCAGCATTTCAGTGTTTCAGACAGTTTAAACTGAAATCTTATTTTAAAACTTACAAAATCAATAAACTGTGAGATTTCAAATGGAAAGGGGAAATTGGGATTAATAATCAAATTAACCCATATATAGCTCAGGAATTCAAATTAAAAAGTGAGCCAACAGAATAGTTTGCTCATTTGTAGCAAAAAAAGGCCTCATAAGCTTATAGATGTGTGATCCAAAAGAAATTGTCCAGGCTATTCAGCAGCCACAGATAGGGGCTCAGACATCATGGCACAAGCTCTCCCTGAAATTTATCTTTTGTCCATGCAGCTGAAAGCACCAGTTGTGTTGGCGGACACCCACTGGTTAAATATAGGCTTCCATTCTGTGATGCAAGGTATGGGACCAAGGGGTTAACACTAGGGTGCTTTAACAAGCAGGACAACAGCACACACAGCATACCATGATTATAGTAGTATAGAAGGATGAGGTCCTTTCCTCCGGTGCAAATTCTGGTGCTATTGCCATCCTGCCTATGTAGACAGGTGAGGGCCTGCTGCAAATTCTCTATCTCTTTCTGCTGCCACTGGTCAACCAGTCCTCAAAAAGAACAGTGCAGTGTTGTGAATAAAGCTGCTTAGCTGCTTGCCGGACAGCTTTTTGCAAATGAGAGTACTGAAGCACTCATTCATTGGAGCGCATCCATTCTTTAACCTGCACAAAGTTTACACCCAAGTCAATGTGGCCATTGTCACACTCTGCTTGTGTGGCCATTGGTCTCATTGGACTAGTCCGTGACACACCTCTTCAATGTTGTTCTACAAAGCAAAGCAAAATGCTTCTTGCACACATTCAAGGAAACATAAAAAGGAACAGAGAGCATGAGCATGGAGACCTACATGAGTCAGACTGGGTAATGGTCCAGCCTGGAACACTAAATAAAAAAGGGTATAAAAGCTGATACATTTTCTTCACAGAAAACAAACCATAACTCCATATCCTTTCACAACAGCTATGCCCCACTGGAAGATAAAACCCACACAGATGAAAGTTTAAATAAGCATGTACATATCCCTCGCTCCCTTCAAAAAACAATGCTGGAATTAAAAAAAAAAATCACATGGTGTTAACCATTAAATGTTAGTGGGGGATTTTATTGTTAAGTATACTGACTGAATCACTTGTAGAAGAAACACAGAATACAGCATGGCGTCCTGCTTTCCTAGTGCATGTATGAAAGATATTACTAAGAATTTGAGTGGTATACTAAAAGGAGCTGGTAATGGTGCAACAATAGTTATTCATGTTGGAGCATGCAACATTGGGGAAAAAAACACTTCACCTTATTAAACAAGATTTTATTGAGCTAGGGAAGCAAACTGAAAACTACAAATCATAAAGTGATTATATCAGAGGTGTTACTGGCTCCATGAGAAAATAAATGGGTGTTATAGAGTTGAGCAGATGGTTACATGAATGTTGTTATAAAGAAGACTTCTTTTTCCTAAGTAATTAGGAAAGCTTCTGGGGAAACAACTCATTATACTTGTGGGATGAGCTACATCTTAACAAAGAAGGAGCCAAGATGTTAGCTGGGAGATTGGACAACATTTTAAAGGTACACTGTCAACCTTTTTAGCATTGTATTATTTCTAGTTAAACCCCCACATTTTATGATTACCTTCTCTAAAATTCATTGATGTTGCTGGTTGTTTTATTTGCCACTTTGCTTAGTAAAACTAAAATGCATGCTAATGTGTCATTTTATCCAACCTTGTTTTGTCTTAAATCCATGATCTGCTCCTCCTGTATACTTTCTGAACATTGAAAATGTACCCAAACTGGGCAGCCACCTATGCTGAAATAGTCTCCACTGCTCCCAATGCATAATTAGTGGCTAGATTGTGTTGCCAGTCCCAGAAAAGATGCAGTAGGAGTTGATTAAGAAATGTAAACAAACATGTTTTGGTGTGGTAACACCAGTATGGCGGGCAGTCTGTCTTTCATTTTTTAAAAGAAAAAAAATAATCAAAATCAAACTATCAATTGCATCAGCAATCTCCACAGAGTGTGAACAATCATAACATATGTCTTTTAAGCTAGGGACTCTTTGAAGCCGCCTAAGGGGAATAGACAGTGTCCCTTTAAATAGTATTTTAAACTAGAAGAAGGAGGTGCTGGGAACAAGAGCAATGAACAAATCAGCTTGCAACCTAAAGTAAGAAAGAATAATCATAAAATAAAAAGGTGTGAGGATTAAATATAATGATAATAAATGAACATAGCTTAATAAATAATATACTTAAACTAGATGTAATAGCCATAGCAGAAACCTGATGGTAGATCAATGATCGCTGGTACAGGACTGTTTGGGGATATAACCTTTATAGTGAGGAAAGAACACACAAACACTGAGGCAATGTTGCACTATATTGCTCAGGGACTCTGCAGGCTATTGATTCAACTATAACACACAGTGAGAATACAGATTCAGTATGGGTCAAGATCAACAACATAAAAATAAGGCCACTAGTTATTGGAAATTGCTACATAGTGTATCACCTGAGAAAAAGGATAAACAGACTCTAGACTTGTGTTCTCATGTGTATAACCATCACTGTAAGGAGAATGGCAGTCTTATATTAGGGGACTTTAGTATATCTGAAACTGATTGGTCTAGCTATTCCTTTATTACTAGAGCTGGTCTGGAAAAGGAATGTCTAAATATCATTAAAATTAGCTTAAAACAGCAAATTAACAAGCCAACAAGGGGTGATAATATAGAGGACTTAATATTCACTAATGTTAGGACAATTCCTCATATGAAATCCTGAAACTCTTGTCAACTAGTGATCATGACACAATATTTAAGTTTAAAGAGGTGATGTACTGCCTAAAACTAATATTAGTTTCTAAAAGATGCAGAAACAAGGGGCACAATATGAAACTGGAGGGGACAGGATAAGAGGAGATGTGAGGAAGTTTTTAGTTTCATGGAAAGGGCGATGGATGCATGGAACAGTCTGCCACAGGAGGTGGTGGGAGCGAGCACACTGGGGGGATTTAATCCTGCATGGGACAGGTATATAGGAACCCTAGAAGTACAAAGGAGAGGCTAAAACTGATGACCAGATAGGGTCAGCAGCCACAAATAAAGGTAGGGTAAAAGGGCAGACTGGATGGGCCTAGCAGTTCTTATCTGCCATCAGTTTCTATGGTTCTATGTAAAAGCAGTCAAACAATCTTTATACCTGAAGTACTTCTTCTTTTTCCTTTAGTTAATTAGCAGATTGTTCACCTGACATTAGTAGGTGTGAAGTATGGGGTGGCACTCTGCCTGGCACCTGACATATCTAGTACTATCCCCCCAACATCATCAACGTTGAGACCTCATTGACTGTGACATCACTACTGCTTAGGAATGGTCACTCAGTTGCTGCCAGGTCAGTCACCTGTGATGTCACTGTCTGTAAGATCACAATGCTGATGATTTTGTGTGGTTGGAATAGAGACAGATATGTCAGCTACTTGGCTAAGATCTGTTCCACACAAACAACACAATATTGTCAAATAGAAGACTTTCTAATGAGCAAAAGGAAAAAGAAAAATAGTTTAGAAAAAGTTACAGCTGACTACTTTTTACATTTTGAATTATTTTTCTGCCTGTCTGTCTTGGCTTTACTAGGTCTTTAATATACAAATATTGAAAGACAATGAAACAACAGTAAAAATGTATTTATAATATGTGGGATTATGTAACTATTAAAACCACCTGAGGACCAGGGATTGGTGTAATGAATTTTATATGTTAGAAAAGGAACAGGGGTGGGTAAACTTGATAGACAAACTATTAAGCTTACAGAAGAAATGTATTAAGAAAATGAATTCATACCATAATGAAAGTAAGATGTTATCCAGGTTAAACAATAAAATCAGAAAACTGATTTCAAGAAAAAAGTTTATATAAAATTATGAAAAAAAAAACAGCCAAACTAGGGTAATAAATCTAGGGTCATATTAACAGTTGAAAATGCAAAAAGTAAATTAGAAAAGTAAATAAGAGTCTAGAAACTAAATCAACATCAGATAAATGGTATCCTAGGGCTTTTTATGACTGTATTAATTCCCTAAAAATACTACACCAGCAGTTGGATCATTAACATATGGTGATGGGGTCATAACCAATAAAACAAAATATCAGAAATAATGAATGACGATTTTGCAAGTGCATTCCAGGGAAAGGATAAAGTGAGCAATATTATAGCCAAAGATAATGTGGATAAACTTGTACTAATGATAATTCACAAAGATGCTCTGAAGAAATTAGCAGCACTGGATGCAACAAAATCAGCACGCCTTGATAATCTATCTCCTAGACTATTGAAAGACATTGTGTATGAGATCACTACACCAGTAACTTAATTATTTAATAAATCCATAACTGATTCAGTAATCCCTGAAGACTGGTGTAAAACAAGCAAAATCCAATTGATAAAAATGGTACAAAAAGAGAACCCCAAAGTAAAGGCCAATACGTCAAACCAACATCCTTGGCAAAGTTCTAAAATGTTTAAAGACAAAATAAGCCAGCAAGTAACAGAACTAAGGATAACAGAAAATAAACAACACAGTTTTACCACAAGAATGTCATGTACAAGCAATCGGTTATGCTTTTATGAATCAACAAGTCCAGCTTTAGATAATTTTATCCCTTCAGATATAATATACTTTGACTTCATCAAGTCCTTCATTGTGGTACCACAAGGTAAACTTATTGCCAAATTAATCACGTTTGGATTTAATATCAATATCATAAACTGTATCTGTAATTGGCTGGTGGATAGGACACAAGTAGTAATAATAAATGGAAATGCATCGAAATCAGCAAAAGTTACTAGTGGAGTACCCAGGGGTCAATACTGGGCCCAACAATGTTCAATATCTTTATGTCTGGTATTGATTCTTCTCTGGTAAACAACTATGGCATCTTTGCAGATGATACAAAACTGGACTGGGAAGTGGGTTCTGAAGAGAAACAACAACTTTACAGTCTGAGTTATCCAAATTAGGGGCTTGAGCATCCGAGTGGTGAGTGACATTTAATTTGACCAAATACAGTACCCGGTGATGCATTTTGGCAAAAATAATCCAAGGTATAAGTGCTGCCTACAGAACCATTTACAGTACTTGCAACAGCTCAAAATGAAAAAGATTTGGGAATAACAATTACAAATGATTTAAAACATAAAACTCATTATGACAACAGATTTAAAAAAAATCTAACTACTTGGCAAATTCCATTAACGGAAATTTTATAATTAAGTCAAGTAATATAATAATTCTCTTTAACCAGAGTTATAGCAGATCACATACTGATAACTGCTCACAATTTAGTGGAGGATTAACTATGTGAGAATGACCTAAACTGGAGAGAAGACTCCTGAAACCATAACTGCCTGATCACACCCTTTTTCAGTGCCCAGCTTACACTGGAGCTGCAGTGCCTTTAGAATTCCCTGCTGACCAGTTGTGCATGAGCAGACTGCACATGGCGACCATGTTTTTTTATTTAAATTTTCCTCAGTCCCTTTGTGCTGCTCTCCTGACCATGAAGTGGACCCCCACAGTGCCCACAGGTGCAAAACACAATTCTGGACTTTGGCCTTCTTCTGTACATGGGTCAAGGAGTGGGAGAGCATCCATAGAAATCAAGTGAGCTCCATGGCCCAAATCCACTGAAGAGACACTGCAGGGCACCATGGGGCAGCGATGGGGCTGTAGCCCACCAGGTAAGCCCCAAGATGGGGCAGCAATGGGGCCATAGCCCACCAGGTAAGCCCCAAGATGGGGGGCTTATTTGTTTTAGTAGAGAACAAAGTGAATCACCCTGTGTCCAGGGCCCCCCTTCCCAACTCATTTGGGTGCCCAAACAACCAACAGTACCCAGTACAGATTGCAGATGTGACACAGTATCATACACTATAAGGCTACAACTCAGACTGTGCAGTATCAACAAGACACCATTAACATGTGAACAGTAAATACACTTCATTGAGTTGTTGACAGAGCTTAGCTGGTATGCTTGCCTCCATCTAGGTGTAACACTTAAGGCTCCCCCTTTGAGGGAGCTACAGATGCAGTCTCCTCTGGGCACTCTTCCTGACTGCTCTGGTGGAAACATCATAGTCCTACTGTTGTAAGAGGTAAATCAACTTTTATACTGCCTCTGGATACCTCTCAGCTAAAAACAAAGATAGCATTTTTAATGGCTGAGCTAGACTAGCCCTTAGCCTCAGCCTGTGAACTCCCTCCTCCCAACTGGCTCAAGCCCTGATTACCATAACCAAAGGGACCCAAACAGCTACCACAGAAAAGAAATAAAAAATATCCTGTGCTGATCTGGGGGAATGGGGCTCCCCTGAAGCTGCTCCCAAGTCTCTAATGGACAGTCAAGTTGGGCTAATGACCCCTCGGAGTTGTGTTGAATATGCAGAAGGTGCATTCTGTTACTTTGCGCACTGTGTACAGCATGTAGCATATTCCCACTTGAGTTGCTTCGTGTCATCCAGGAACCCACTCAGCTGCTATGCAGCAGGGATTTCCAGACAGTCGGGGATCACATAAGCAACTCCTTCCCATGTCGCTGTCATTTTTAAAAAGATGTCAGTGAAGTCAGCCCTTCACTGCACCCTCTTCGCCCACATTTTCCACTGAGTTCCTACAGACTCTGGGATTCCCTCCACCACACACTGGCTTGTGTTTTGCAATTTAAATGAGTGGTTTACTTCATGGTGGTGCACTGTACTCTGTGAGAGAACCATTTCTGCATCAAAACTTGTGGCTTTGTACAAAAAACACAGAGAAACAAACAATATTCGTTTCAGAGCCTGCCTAGAAAAGAACTGTACACATGCCTACACCAGAATGCTAAACTCTCAAAGCATCTCACACAGCCTCCACCCCCCCCGAATACCAAGATGTTAAAACACCAGCTAAGCTACTAAATCAACTCTTTAGTGTCTCATTTCATGGGATAAGTCAGACAACTTTTACAGTTCAGAATGCAAAGTCTATATCGACGGTAGGTAAAATAACCATTTGCTGGGACAAACTGCCCCACTGCACTGTAGTGGTAAACTGCCTCTTCCAGTGTCCCATATTAAGCAATCAGTGAAAAGGATGTGAAACCTCCTGACTCGATGACCTAACTGGGGAGTAAAAGACAATAAATTAAGAAATTTATACAGCGTATACTGTTACAAGGGTGACTATGTTACTGTGATAACCATTACAGTGACAAATCTGACAGTACACTGTAATGGTCACATGGGACCCTGGCATGATCTCTTCGGGGTCCTGCACCCCTCTCTGGAACAACTCTGACCCAGAGTTGATTATATTAAATTCTGGGGGGGTGCAGTGGGCAAAGCCCTCTGCATGGGTGTTTCAGGGGGCACAGCCCCCAAAAAAACAAAAGCACTTTTCACGACGGCTGAATGCTGACCACAATTGCAGATGGCATAGTGCCATTGCTGTAAAGGCATTCAACAGACTTTTTGTTGCTGTGACTTGGTGGAACCTTTATACAGTACCTATTGCACTTTTAGCCTTGTGCAATGTCCTTCTCTTGAACCTGGGGAGGGTCTTCTTTTACCCAGCTTGCCAAATCCTCTTTCAAGTGTCTGGCAGATTTTGCTAGTCTCTTTTTACCCAGGGGGCTTCTTTTGCCAGCTTGCCAAATCCTCTTTTAAGTGTCTGTGGCAGATTTTGCTAGTCTCTTTTTACCATGGGAATTTGATGGTTGGGTGAACAAAGTTTTAAGTCCTCAAAAAGATTTGTGATTCTCCAGTGTGTTCAGTTTTACACCCATCTTTTCTAAAGCTCTCATGGCCTCATCCAAAGAGGACTAAAAGTTGTGGTTCTGCTTCAGTAAAGATCTTAATCTATGCAGGAGTGAAGAGTGATGCTTTCAGCCCTTTCTCTTTCAGCTGCTTAATGACATCAGGAATACATCTCCACTGTTCCATAGTATGCGGTATAAAATCTTGGTCCATGTACAGCCTCTTGTCTTCCAATAAGAAATCATTTTTTATCCCAAACCTTTCTCAAGATTTGCATTTTGGTGCAATATTCCAAGAATTTCATTTCTACCAATCTAGGTATGGCCCCTGGGGCCTGGGGTTTGAGTGCCAACCTTTAATGTGTATTCTCCAGGTCAACAGGGAAATCAGCAAGTAGGTCCAGTTACTCTCAGAGCAAAGATTCCAGACACACAGTCATTTCTCCTGACTAAGTTCCTTTTTGTGGTCAATAAAGCCCCATTGTTCTGGTGGAAGCAGGACTCTAAATCTTCTACTTTGGCTGCTGTCTTTCACTGCTGCCAATAGACATACAGAAGGGCTGTATTGTGATGGTCAATCTGGTCCAAGGCTTCCCTAAGGTCCTACTCAATCTCTGTAGTCTGGGTTTGCAATTCCTTAATGTCCACCTGTGTGTGGAGCATTGCCTCCTCAAGCTTTCAAAGTATGCTGTTGATACTGTAGAGTTCAATGACCAGTTACCTCGAGGTAATTGTTATATTCTCCTTGTCTGCTTCCAAATCAGCTTTGCAGTTGGGAGAGCCACCTGCCAGTGGCCCAACTGATTTCTTTGGTTTTGGTCTTTCAAGTGCAAACTCTTTCAGGCTACTATGAGCTGCCATCATTTGCAGTACTTTGCCCATTTTTGTCTTTAAATTTGGTATTTGGGGGTGTATTTATTCAGACTGAGAGTGTCCAAGAGATGGAGATCATTCTCAGTACTGCCAGATTGATGATGTCACCGGAAGTCTTGCGTCTCTATTAAATGGCCAACTGACCACACTGGCAGGTAACTGAATTGAAGGACTTGTGTCAAAGTGCAGTGTTGGTGTGACCAAAATCCTAAAAGGACATTTGAATTGTAAAATTGATTTTTCATTTGTGATTTTAAAGTATTAGTGCTCAGTGTGTTAGCTGAATAGAAGGGATTACTGACTGTGCTTCCAAGTTCATTATACTGTTGTTCAGACTAAAGGTAGGAGTAGAATTCCACTGCTAAGAAATTATGTGTTGCAACTCAGCTTGGCAAGCCACTGTAAATATATTACAAAGCAAGCAAATGCAGGCCTTTCAGGTCCTCTTACAGACATTGGGAGTAGTGTCTTCTAGTAGCTAGATGTCTGCAGAGAACCAAGGGATCACAGGTTTAAACCACACTAGACCCAAGTTCTTACTGCCACACCTTGAGCAAATCTCTTACCAGCTTCAGTACACTCCTGAACTATCATGGTTAAATAACCTTTATTTTAGAAAGACAAAACCTTGCCAATGACCTGCCTTGCCTTCCCCTTCAAGCAGTGTAGTCTAATGATAACAGCAATATTGGATAGACAGATAGATAGACAGATGGAAATCTCTCTCTCTCTCTCTCTCTCTCTCCCTCTTTCTATATATAGATATATATTGATATAAGCTGATGTGTTACAGTATAGAATAATGGGGTGAGAGTTAGGCCCAATAACCCCAACACACAACCCCGACACCTGATGGGGTATGGAGGGTTGGGGAGGGGCATGGTGTGGTGGGGCTGGTAACCCTAATGTTAAATTTCAGCACTTTTGTACATGTGGAATCAACCCTAACTGGCGCATTATCTGAGTTTTTTTTTCAATTAATTTCCCTTCTTTTTGAGAAACTGAAATATTACTCATATGGCGTCCATAGGTGGGAGTGTACGGGCCCTGCACTCCCATGCACATACTGTATAACTGTGTCTTTAGAGTAGCAAAATGGAATCTATAAATGGGAGCACAGGCCCTCTGGGCCCTGTACTCCCACCCCCCCATAAGTATGTCCTCAGGTTTGCAAAATGGTATCCATACATGGGAACATGGGTCCTCAAGGCCCTGCACTCCCACCCACCCATAGCTATGTCCTCAGATTTGCAAAATGGTATCCATAGATGGGAGTGCAGCCCCTCTGGCCCCTGTGCTCCCACCCACCCATGAGGGTAGAGGCATAGCATAGGAGAGCCCAGTTTAGCATAAATAGTATGCATAGGTGGAAGCACAAGGCCCATACTCCCACCTACACATAAGTATAGACAAATAGCACAGGCATAGAGGCATTGCAAGCTACCCTCATAATGTTTATGCGGCAATATCTCAGTAACTGTAGAAACTGTGGAAAAAATTATTTTGCAGTTGTATTCATAATCTAGCCACCTCCACACATGCTTAGTAGACTTTATGGTGTACTAACCTGCACTTAGCGAAAAATTTGCATCTCAAACTGTTTTTTAAATACAGGCACCAAAATGTGTCATGGCAGCCACAATGTAATCCTGTGGGAAAATTCCCAACTTTGGAGTGCTGTAACTCTGCAACTGGTGTAATTTTCTTTCACCAAACCAGCAAAAGGCACATTTGTTGTGCAAGGACTTTCCACCCTGCTCATTTCAGCTTAAAACTCCAAACCGTGTAGTGGTAGTGAGGTGGAAAAGAAACCGTGATTTTGGCAGATGCCACAGTGTTAACCTATGGGAAAAATTCACAACTTCAGAGTGCTGTAACTGTGGAATTGATGTAAATTTTTCTACCAAACCACAACAAGGCACATCTGTTGTGCAAGAGATTGCCACCCTGAAAATTGTAGCCCAAAAGCCTAAACCATGTAGTGGCAGTGAGGTGACAAAGAAACCATTATTTGGGGGAGAATACCGTCATAAATTGTGAAAGTTTCCCAAATTGTGACAGTACTTAGTCACACTTTCACAAATTTGTGAAAGTGACATGCTTGTATTTGCAACAGTATAAATGGCCTGATCAAAATCACATATTTCTGGGTGTAATTTTAAAATTCTGATGCATGGATGCTTTTCGTAGGACCCCATTTAGATAAACACAACAGTTGAAGTTTACCAAGGGGCATTCATTTTTCAACTGTAATGTTTTTTCTCTACCACTAACTGAAAACAAGATGGCTGGGGCACAACACTACTAAGGACATTTTCAACAGAAAAAGGTGCTTTTTATTTAATTTTTGATAACTGTGTGGGTGTGCTAGACACAAGCTGTGACTATTTTCAGAACCCAGGAGGTTACAAAGTTACAAACAGTGTTACATCAAAGTAATACAGTTTCAGATTAGGAGCATTAACACAGTACAGTACATATGATGGTATAGCAAGGTAAGATATACAAATTAACAATTACGTTTGGTCATAGACAAAAATTGACATCACAAAAATTGTGCAGCAGGATTTAAAAAACAAATGGTAATACAAAGCAATAGGCAGACATAGTAATTAAGGCAAGTGCTATAATAGTTGTCAGCAAAGGGCCATGTCATATAGAATATATACACGAGTCACCACTGACTCAGCGGCAACAGGGCAAAAACAGAACTAAATGGCATAAGAATCGGTTTACAGATAGCATCATAAGTACTGTGAGTAAATCCAGTGGTGGTAACAGCGGAAAGGGAAGGAGACAGGCATAAGTATGGAGGGGAGGCTATAATCCAGGTGGAAAGGGAGGCGGGTGTTTAGAGGAGGATGCGAGTGATATGGTTGCAGCTTGAGAAGATTAGGGAGGTTTAAAGCAGGTGCAGGATTCAGGGTTGATGAGGAAGCTGCGTAGTTTGTGTTTGAAGATGGTATGTGTGGGTGCAATACAAACTTCCATGGGTATGGAGTTCCAGTGCTTAGGGGCCTCATGAAAGAAAGCAGTGCCACCCTTTGTGGTTTTGCACCTGGGCACATGTAGTAGGGCTAGATCAATGGAATGTAGGCCATGGGTGGAGGAGTGAGGCATTAGATGGGTGTTTAGTGAGATTGGGGTGTTAGACCTGATTATGTTGTTGACAGGGAGCAGAGGGAAAGGAGCCGATGGGCGGAGGGGCAAGGCCAGTTGACAGTATCACTTGCTTTCATGTGGAACATATAATTTTTTTCCCATAGGATATAATGGGAAACTAAACTTTAATTGCATTTGAACTGATTAATATTTTTTTACCAAACCCTCAAAAGGCACTTTCCTGACCCAGTCCCCATACAGTATACCCTGAATATTTTGAACAAGACAGACAAATCATTTGGGCTCTAGAGAGGAGCAAAGAATTCACAAAAGTTGAGAATTTTTCACACTTTTCGGTGCTCTGCAGGTCTGCAACCACAAATTTGACCAGAACGGACATTTCCAGATCCAGAGATCTATGGTACGATAATGCACATGCCAAATATCATGTGTCTTGGACAAATGGTTGCAAAGTTATTAAAGTGCAAAATCTTGGCTTTAACATAGAAGTGGCCATGCAACCCTAACTATAACTGCCCTACCGGGCAGGTAATATAAGGGTGCTATAACGCCCTTATAGTTAGGGTTGGTACAGCTTTTCAATGTTAAATCTCAGTATGTGCACCTTACTAACTTTGTCATTTTACAACCAAATAACCCCAAAACTGGTATGTGTTGTCATGATGTCAGTGTCACAGGATGTGGAAAGTTTCATGATGGTAGCTTTTATGGTTTTGGAGATATAAAGTGGTCAAAAATGTAAAAAGTAATGTTTTTTTCACATAGGATAACATGGGATATTTGCTCTCATGTACAGCACACTCAGAATTAAGTTAGCCTCTGATATTTTCAGGGATGATGGGATGTGTGTCAAGGGCATGCCTTTGGATGATTTGGTGAAAAAATATATTATCATTTTTGAATTATAACGATTTTTGTGATAGATGCAAGACAGGTAGTGTGAACTGTATTTTGTAAATACAGTGCAAACAGTAATTAGAAAAACCGTTTGCACTGTATTTTGAAAATACAGTATGAACAGTAATTAGAAAAAACATTTGCACTGTCTTTTCAAAATACAGTGCGTATGGTAATTAGAAAAAAGCATTCTAACTGTATTTTGCAAATATAGTTAGAATGGTATTTTTAATTACCTTTAACTTTAAAATGTTCTCCTGCTGTACATAAGGCTTGCAATTAGTGGTGTAGACATGTTGTAACTGAGAAGTTTTGTGATAGATGCAGGACAGGCAGTGCAAACTGTATTTTGTAAATATAGTGCAAACAGTAATTAGAAAAAACATTCACACTGTATTTTGAAAATACAGTGCAAACGGTAATTAGAAAAAACATCCTAACTGTATTTTGCAAATACAGTTTGAATTATATTTTTAATTACCTTTTAGTTTAAAATGTTCTGCTGTACATAAGGCTTGTAATTACAGTAGTAGTATAGACATGTGGTAACTGTGGGACATTTTGTAACATATGCAGGACAGGCAGTGTGAACTGTATTTTGTAAATACATTGTGAATGGTAATTAGAAAAAACATTTGCACAGCATTTTGAAAATAAAGTGTGAACAGTAACTAGAAAAAAATTTGAACTGTATTTTCGAAATACCGTGCAAATGTTTTTTCTAATTACCATTCAAACTGTATTTACAAACTACAGTTTGCACTACCTGTCCGGCATCTATCCCAAAACTTTCTTTCCAACTTCACTGCCACTACACGATTTGGACTTTTGGGATGAAATTTGCAGGATGGCAAGCCCTTGCACCACAGATGTACCTTTTGTGGTTTGCTGACAAAAATTTGCACCGCTCCAGAGTTACAGCACTCCAAAGTTGTGAATTTTCCCATAGGATAACATTGTGGCAGCCACAGTGCCTTTTGGCACCTATATCTCAAAAACAGTTTGAGAAATGGATTTTTCAATAAATGCAACTTATTACACCAGTACTAAGCATGCGTGGAGGTGACTAGGTCATGAATACAACTGCAAAAGAATTGTTTCTGCCCTTGCTATGTTTTACCGAGCTATTGGCGAATAAACATTACAAGAGTTAATTGGAATGCCTCTAGGCCTCTGCTATGTGTCTGCACTTATGTGTAGGTAGGAGCACAGGGCCCAGAGAGCCTGTGCTCCCACCTATGCATACAATTTATGCTAAACTGGGAGCACTACACTCATGGGTGGGAGGGTGTGCAGGGCCCAGAGGTCCCTCACGCTCCCATCTATGGAGACCATTTTGCAAACCTGATGACATACTTATGGGTGCATGGGAGCGAAGTGCCTGTCTGGCCCGTGCTCCCACCTATGCATTCCATATAAACAACATTTCAGTTTCTTAAAAAGAAGGGACATTCATTGCAAATATCTCCAATAATGCATCAGTTAGGGCTGATTTCCACACCAACAAAAGTGTGGAAATGCAACGTTAGGGTTTCCAACCCTACTACCCCATGCCCCACCGCTCCACCCTCCACACACCAACAGGCATCTAGGTATGTGCTGGGTCATCGGGCCTAACTATCACCCCATTCTTCTATACTGTGCCAGCTCAGCTTGTTTACAGGTGGAATGGGGTGAGAGTTAGGCCTGATGACCCCAATACACACACCGATGCTTGTTGTTGTGTTGAGAGTGGGGCATGGGATAGTAGGGTTGGAAACCCTAATGTTGAATTTTCAAACTTTTGTTGGTGTGGAAATCAACCCTATCTGATGCATTAATGGAGTTTTTTGCAATGAATTAGATAGATAGACAGACAGACAGATAGATAGATAGATAGATAGATAGATAGATAGATAGATAGATAGATAGATAGATAGATAGATAGATAGATAGATAGATAGATTATAGTGGCACAGTAGTGCCACTAAAGTTAGGGTTACATAGTCATTTCTATGTTAAACCTCATATTTTGCACTTTAATAACTTTGCAACTGTATATCTGATTTGCCTGAAATTTGGAATGCAATAAGATGTTTGGTACAGCTCTGGTTCTGGAAATATATGTGTTGATTGGATGTACAGTTGCAGAATTGTAGTGCGCTGAAAAAAAAAAATCTCAACATTCGGTTTTTTTTAGATGTCCACTTTGTACTAAAGACTGCATCCGAGTAGGTTCAAATTGGATGGGCTACATGGGTCCTGGCTCGCAGATGTGCCTTTTGAAGATTTTGTGTAAAAATCTTGTTCTGTTCAAAAGTTATAGCGTTTTTAGTGCCCCATTATATTCTATAGGAAAATGTATATGTGCAGCTCGAAAATTGTCACAAAAGTATTTTTTAGTGTTGAGCTTGCCAAAAATAGTGTCATGCTGCCACCATCTTGTTTTCAGTTAACGAGAGAGAAAAAACAATATAACAAAAAATGCTGCACTTTTCGACACACCAACCATTGGGATTACTATTCTGGGGCCTGAGGAACAGGAATCTGGCATTAGTTTTTCACCAGCTGGTCTGAAATGTGGTTTTCAGATTTTTTTTCACCATTTTGCCATTTTTTGATCGCGACACTATCTCAAAGTGCCACGGCAATATGCACGACCATAAAAAATACAACTGCAAAACTATTTTTTACGTTTGCAGCAGTATTCCTATTATAAAGATAGGAGTGTCACAATCATATTTTAAATGACCGTGGTAATACTGCACAACCACATTTTCTGAAATGCTGTTTTCTTTTCACTTGATTGTGGCAAGCTGGATTGTGACATTGGCCTGACATTTTCAGGGTGGCAAACCCTAGTATCACAGATGAGCCTTTCAGTGGTTTGGTTCTAAAACATCTACCATATCCCTAGTTATAGCATTCCAAATCTACACATTTTCCCATAGGATAAACTTGTGGGAGTCATTTTCTTTGTCACTTCATTGTGGCTATGTGCATTGTGGTATTGACCTGAAATTTTCATGGAACAAAGACCTACCCCTACAAGTGTGCCTTTTGGTGGTTTGGTACCGAACTATTAAACATGGCCATACTTACAGCATTGTGAAGTTTTGAAATTTCCCCATAGGATAACATTGTGGTGCTGGTTTCTCTTTCTCGCCTCATTGCTGCAATGTGCAATGCAGTATTACCCTGCACGTTTCAGGGTGAAAAGCCCTAGTCTCACAGGTGTGCCTTTTGGTGGTTTGCTGTGAAAACATTCAGCAGGGCCAGAGCTACAGTATTCCAAAGTTCCAAATTTTCCATATAGGATAACATTGCGGCACCTGTGATGCCTTTCGTTGCCTATATCTCGAAAACGGTTCGAGAAATGGACTTTTTCTTGGAAAATTTCTTAGCTCCCCATTAGGGGGCTAAGTACAGAACTAGGTTAGAAAGCCTTGAAACCTCTGAAATTAGAATTTTTTTTCTAGCATGTACAGATCCTGAGATATTTGTGAATTACTGTACTAATTGGTGATTTTCATGTGCGTGGGCCAGTATTATGCTCTCAGATTTAGCACTCAGATTGCGTTTCGGTGCATGTATCTCGGAAACGATATGAGATACGGGGTCAGTCATTCATGGTCATAAGAACTGCAGTCTTTCATGATTACACTTGAATTTGTTTTCTACCTACTATGGTTCCCAAGATATGGGCAAATTACTGTTGCAAAGCCCCCTTGCCTTATAGGGCTGCTGTATCGCTCCATGCATATATATAAGAGGGAGCACGGGCCCAGAGGGCCCGTGCTCCCACCCACACATACATTATGCACAAATAAGAGGCTTGGTGGGAGAGCGAGGCCTAAAGGTCCCCATGGTCCCACAAAGCTGCCTCTTTCGATCACTACTTAAATTACACTTTTAAAAAAAGAAAGGAAATTTTTTGCAAAAACTTCATTAATGCATCAGTTAGGTTCTTCCACACCAACAAAGGGTGGAAATTCAGGGTTAGGGTTACCACCCCTCACAACCTCATTCCCATCCCACCCCCACCAAGAGGCATCGGTGTGTGCTGGGGTTGTCATGCCTAACATTCACCTTATTCTGCTATACCACACCACCTCAGCTTCTTTACACAGGGAATGGATGAGAGTAAGGCTGATGACCCAACGCACACCCCGATGCCTGTTGGTGGGGTTGGGATGGTATGGGTGGTAACCCTAACGTTGAATTTCCACACTTTTGTCGGTGTGGAAAGAACCATAACTGATGCATTAACAACATTTTTGCAAAGAATATATATATATATATATGAATAGATATAGATAAAGATATAGATAGGCACGGTCGTGCCCCTGTAATTAGGGTTGAGTAGGCACTTATTTTATTTTATTTTTTATTTCTTTTATTTAGAGTCTAGGATTACAAGTACCTTTGAGCTGAGGCTCTTTTACAAAGGCTCCACGTCAATTCAGGTACAATACAAACATTACATAGAGTTGAGTAACAATGCAGAAATGGTGCACAGACATTTTTAAGCAGCTGAAATACATTACATTTAAGGAAAGTGAGTACTAGGGGGCAAGGTAGCCAGAGGTAACTAAAACTTGGAATGGACACAAACAGCAGTGCAACCATGGGCATTTGTCAGGCCTCAAAAAAGTGCTTAGGGAAGGGGCAAAAACAGGAGGGAGGGGGGGAGGGTAGGCTGTAGGAAAAGGAAGAGAGGGGATATGAGTAGAAGTGCTAGGAGGGAGAACAGATTATGAGGGACAGTCGCAAGAGCTAGAGGCAGCTAGGTGTCTAGATGACACTTCAATGTCAAACTCAAAAGTTTGTACTTTAATAACTTTGCAACCATTCAACGGATTTGCAAAAAAAAAAAAAATATGCACTGTCCTGTGGGGTAGCTCTCCTGATGTAGCAAGTTACATTACAGTCAGATGTGTGGTCTCCAAGTTATGGAGAGGTGAAAAAAAAACACGTTTTCACTGATTGACTTTGCTGGGATTTTTTTTTAACTTGCCTACAGCCCAGACAGTTTGTTTTTTTGGTCTGATATTTTCATGGCTGAAAAGGACTACCCCACAGTGTGCCTTTTGCTAGTCTGGTGAGAAAAGAATAAGTAGCTTCTAAGTTATTACAATTTAAAAATGTGTAAAAATAGTTTCTGAGCATGCTCAGTAAGCACTACAATATACAGTAGCTGTATGAAATGAAGAAGGAATCCTGCTTCGTATGAGAAAATTCCTACTTCATATGGCCGCCATCTTGTTTTCAGTTTTGCCTGAAAAATTCAAATTTGGAATCCTCCCCAGATGATATTCTAGGGAGGAACCAACACACATACCTTGCTTATTGGACCCCCCCTCTCCCAGTACATTCTGTACTTTACTGCTTGGAAAATGCCCTTTAAATGTGTGTTATTTAACATTTAAATTCTTTGTTTGTATTGGCGTCATATGAGGTAGGATCATAGCTTGTATGACGAGATATGAACTAGGATTCTACTTCGTGAGTCATATGAAGTAGGATCTTAGTTCACATGATGAGATATGAACTAAGATCCTGCTTCACATGACTCCAATATCAGTCAAAAATTCCTATATGTGCTAAGTCTGTTGGCAGCCTAAGGGTTAAATGTGGATATCTCAGCCATTTTTTGGTATTTGATCATCACATTTTCAGCATGGGCATTTTTGGACCCCACCTCATGAACACTGGTGCTGTCATTTTGTTACATGGTCCCAAAAGGTGATTTCACGGTTGCTGATCAGAATCATGTTCTGGGACTAAGTAATGAAATGAAAATGCCAGTATTCATGAGGTGGGGCCCCAAAAAGCCCATGTTAAAAATCTGGTGCAAAAATACCTGAAAAAGCCCAAGTTATGATCGGTTATTGAAATTTTTCTAGATACCCTTGTAACTTTGGCAATTTTGAGTATTTGCACACCAAATTTTTAATATTGCCATTTTTTCAGACTGCCTCGTGAACAGTATATCTGTCATTTTTCACATCCTGCCTGCAATGTGTTTTCATTACCTGTGGTGCCCTCACTGCACAAAATCACCTTTCAGGACTGATTAATGAAGAGACAGTACCAGTTTTGATGAGGTAGGGTCCCAAAAAAGGCCATGTTGAAAATTTGGTGAAAAAAGTTCTGAAAGTGCCTGAGTTACGTGCACCCGTTGAATTTATTCTATGCACACGCATAACTTTGGTACTTTTTAATATTTTGCCACCAAATTTTCATCATAGCTGTTTCTCCACACCACCTCATGAACAGTACAGCTATCATTTTTCATATCCTGCCCAAAATGTGTTTTCGCACCTGTGATGCACAATGGCATTGCAGTTATACATAATTACATTTTGCCTTCCAAATTTCGCAATTTATCTGTAACGGGGTACATGAGGTGGGGGTAATAAGATGGCTATGCTGACAGTTTGGTCACTGTTGTTTACCACACTTACATACATACGTGCATCTATGGAGGGATTGGAGTGCAGGGTCCAAAGGACCCTGTGATCCATAGTAAAATAAGAATACTATTATACAGTACTGTCTCAAAAAGTAAGAAAATTAATTGAAAAAAACTCAATTAATGCATCAGTTAGGGTTGATATTACAGCAACAAAAGTCAGAAAATTCAGTGTTAGGGTTCTCAACTTTTCTGGGTGGTCAGGGCAATGGCAAGTAGAGTGCCAGTGGGAGGTCGCTGGCAGGTACAGTGCCACACCACAAAGTCGCAGGGACCAGGAGTACCAACCAACACAGAGCAGCTGGGCAGTGCCACACACTGCACATCCACAGACCTGCCTAACAAATGCCTACAGGGCAGCAGGAGATGCAGCAACCCCAGGGAACACCACATGGCACAAAGCACCAGAGACAAGGTGCAGATACAGTGTGCAAGGGACCACATGGCATAGCCACCATCCCACATGCCCAGTACCACAGTGATGCTGCGCACAACACCGATGGCCGCCGACAGTAGCACCAACAACACCACAGCTGAGAGCCATGCACGGCCGACAGGCCGGCATGTGGGGTGCCCCTAGGGACCATGGTGGAGGAGGAGGTGGGCAGGGGCAACATGACACTCAACTGAGAGTAGTGGCACCCAAAGGAAGGACACCAGCAGGGGGCAGCAGGGCATGCAACCCAGACATACACACCCAGGAACAACCATGGCAGTGGTCATGCTGCAGATGCAGCAGGCACATCTGCCCATGGATGAGCAGCTGTAATGTGTACATGGCAGTGGGTGCAGCCATGGCAGCCCGTGGGACCCAAGACACTGATGCAGATGCACTGGTGTGGGCTCCCATAGACAGATGGCACCCATGCACAGGGGCCACAGGTGGACACCCACACAGCACAGAGGCCCCATGGCCAGCTGTGTACCCCAACAGGCAGGACAACCCAGCTGATGCACCAGCAGTGGGCATGGCACATGCACAGGGAGGCAGTGTGTACATCTGTATGGGGGTACATAGGGGCCATGATGCAGACCACAGCCCCATGGCCCACAGTGTGGTTGCTGCTGCATCATGGCACTCTTACTGCTGGTGCTGCATTGTGTCCTTGGGCACCAGGCACCCTTTTCCACTGTTGCTCTGCTTGTGGGAGTGCACTTGTGGTTTGCACACTCCCGCTGGTGCTCCACTTGCTGGCACCCTGCTGCTGGTGCCCTGACCACCCGGAACCATTCCCAACCCTACCACCCTACCCCTCCCCCCGACTCCACATACAAATAGGTGTTGGGATATGTCTTGGGATCACCAGGCCTAACTCTCACCCCATTTGGTTTGTAGCAGATATTCTACAGGTGGAGGCTACTTCTAACTAAAAGGTGAAATAAGGAACTTAATCAGGAAAAGACAGTCTTGTTACAATTCTTAAGATTTTCAGTGCAGGAAGAGTTTAAACCCTGGGCTAAACATTTGTCACAAATCCTGAAAAAAGTGCAGGTACAGGTTGTGTATTTGACCCAGACAGTAAACTGTTTTTTGGGTTTATCTTTTGTGTGCCTTAAAAGGAAATTCCAGACTTTCTCAGGAAGTGATTACACCATAGCTACTTAATCAGCCAATAGCTTTGGTAACAGACTTGAGAACAATAGTATTATAAGCAAGTGTTTTATAGCAAACTCATCAGAACAGCTAATATTTTTTAAGGCAAGCTACCTCTTGCTGGGAGCTACAATACTGAGCATAGGATTTGCAAGAAAGTGAGTTGTGCTCACAACAGAGGGAGGTGAACCTTGCAATTGTCTTTTTTTTGTAGCAGATATTCTACAGGTGGAGGCTACTTCTAACTGAAAGGTGAAATAAGGAACTTAATCATGAAAAGACAGTATTGTTACAATTCTTTAGATTTTCAGTGCAGGAAGAGTTTAAAGCACAGCTGACTTATTTTGGGGCTGACTGCTTTCAGAAGCACAAACCACCAGGCTGTTTTGGGGCTGGGGAGGTTTACCTGTGTCTGACTTGGATGTCTGGATTTTTCTCTGTTTGATTAGCAGGGATTTGTCTGTCAAATTGTTGTGTATGGTATCTTGCTGACAGGAAGGCACTCATCGCAGCGGTGGGTCAGAGCTCTTAGCTGATTGTTTTGTGAGGGCACCACAATCCGCACAGGGGTTGTATACAGACCCCCTTCTCAGGGGGAGGAAATGGACAAGGAAATGATAGAAAGTATACTTAGTAAGGCAGAAAAAGGGCAGCTATTGCTGATGGGTGATCTGAATATGCCAGATGTTAACTGGAGTGCAGTTGCAGCAGCCAGTTCGAAGTGTGGGGTTATTCTAGATGCCTTACAGGGGGCATGCCTTAGACAACTAGTATTGGAGCCCACTTGAGAGGAGCAATCTTAGACCTGGTTCTCTCAAATGGAGATGAAGAGGATCACAGATGTAGAAGTGGGTAGCCATCTGGGAACTAGCGACCATCGAACAGTATGGTTCACAATAACACAGCAATAGAGTCAAGCCTACAAAGGCAAAGGTACTGGACTTTAGGAGGGCTGACTTTGCTAAAATGGGTGAGTGCCTAAGGAATGCACTAGCAAAATGGGCAGGAAGGGGTGGAAGAACAATGGGGAATAATAAAACTGCCATCACAGAGGTAACTAGCCTTGTGTGAAGAAATCAAACAAACTAAACTGATGTAAGAAACCACTATGGTTCTCAAAGGAAGTGGCAGTGAAGGTTCAAGAGAAAATAAAGCTTCAGGAAGTACAAGGAATCACAGAAAGAGCAGGACAGAGAACTGTATCAGTTAAAGCAAAAGGAAGCTGGGAAGGCAGTCAGAACAGCAAAGGCCCAAACTGAGGAAAAGATAGCCAACTCAGTTAAGAAGGTGGATAAAACCTTTTATAGGTATATCAGGGAGCGACGGAAGACCAAGGGAGGGATAGTGAGGCTTAATAAAGGGGGGGAAGGTGGGCAGAGGGTGACTGTGAAAAGGCAGAGATACTAAACAAATATCTTTGCTCTGTATTTACAAAGGAAGAGGGGGAGGTACCTAAAACAAACAGTAGAAACACTCTGGATGCAGAAGTTGATACCAGCCCATTTACAGAAAAAGGGTTCCGAAAGAACTCTTAAAACTGAAGGTGGACAAAGCAATGGGGCCTGATGGGATTCATCCCAGAATTCTAAAAGAACTAAGGGTGGAATTAGTGACACCACTGACTACCCTGTTTAACAAATCATGTGGAGGATGGGTGGTACCCGAGGACGGAGGAGGGCAGATGTGATTCCCCTTCACAAAAGTGGGAGCAAGGCAGAAGCAGGAAACACAGACCTGTTAGTTTAACCTCAGTGGTAGGGAAAATGATGGAATCACTCCAAGGAAAGAATTGTCGAGTATCTAGAGGCCAGAGGGCACAGGACCCAAGGCAGCATGAATTATAGCGGAAGGTCATGCCAGACAAATCTGATAGATTTCTTTGACTGGGTGACCAAAGTAGTAGATCAGGAGGGGCTGTGACATGGCCTACCTAGACTTTAGCAAGGCATTTGACACAGTCCCACACAAAAGATTAATATACAAGTTAGCTAGCCTGGGAGTGGGTCCCAAGATGACAACCTGGGTAAAAATTGGCTGGTGAATAGGACACAGAGAGTAATAGTAAATGGAGTCCACACTGAAGAAAGGGGGTTACTAGTGGGGAACCACAGGGTTCAGTATTAGACGGTCCTCTTCAATGTTCTTTAATGTGACATTGCAGAGGGACTGGAAGGAAAGTATGTCTCTTTGCAGATGACACAAAGATCTGCAACAGAGCTGATGCACAAGGTGGGGTGGAAAGGATGAAAAGGGACTTGGCAAGGTTAAAGGAATGGTCAAATGTATGGCAGCTTAGATTCAATGCTAAGAAGTGCAAGGTAATGCACCTGGGAAACAAAAACCCAGGGGAAGAGTACACAATGGGGGGTGAGATACTAACAACAACAAAAATGGAAAGGGACCTGGGGTAGTCATATCAGATGACCTAAAGGTGGGCAAGCAATGTGAGAGGGCAAGGAGGGTTGGGGGGATACTGGGATGCTAGGAGAGGCATCACCAGTAGAAAACAGGAAGTTATTATCCTCTGTACAGACAGCTGGTCAGACCTCATCTGGAGTACTGTGTGCAGTTCTGGAGACCCAGTCTTCGCAAAGACGTAGACGGGATGGAAGCTGTCCAGAGGAGGGCAACTAAAATGGTGCAGGGTCTGCATGGGAAGCCATATGAAGAGAGACTTAAGGAGCTTAATATGTATACCTCGAGGAAAGGAGGGAGAGGGGGGACATGATAGAAACTTTCAAGTACCTCAAGGGAATCAACAAAGTCCAAGAGGGTAGCATCTTTCAAAAAAAGAGGTGTGCAAGAACAAGGGGGCACAATTTGAAGATGGGGGGCGGCTCAGAGGTAATTTAAGGAAGTATTTTTTCACAGAGAGGGTTGTGGATGCATGGAATGGCCTCCGGAGGAGGTCGTGGAGTCAAAAACAGTGGGGGAATTCAAGCATGCATGGGACAGTCATAAGGCAATTCTAGGGGGTGGGGGTAGAAAGAAGTAGGCTGCTGGTTAACTAGGATCTGCAGCTTATCCAGTAGGCAGGGAAATGGGCAGACTGGGTGGGCCAAGCGGTCCTTATCTGCCGTCAAATTCTATGTTTCTATGTTTCTATGTTTCTACTACACTGTACTATCTGAGCGTCCTTACACATGGAATGGGGTGAAAGTTAGGCCTGAAGACACCAAGGGACACCATGATGGCTGCTGGTATGTGGAGGGTGGGGGGTGCAGTGGGATGGTAGGGTTCAGAACCCTAACACTTAATTTCCTGACTTTTATTGCTGCAATATCAACCCTAACTGGTGCATTAACAGAGTTCTTTGCAATGAATATATATATATATATTGCAAAAAACTTAATTAATGCATCAGTTAGGGTTCAAGTGAAAAAAGTATGGAAATGAGATGTTAGGGTTGAGCCCTAACATCCACCCTCCCACCCAACACCACCAGCTCACCCCACACCCACTCTCCACAGAACAACATGCATTGGGGTATGTCTTGGGGTCATTGGCCTTAACTCTCACCCCTTTCCATGTGTAAGAAAGTTGACATAGTACAGTATAGGAGAATAGGATGAGAGTTAGGGCTGATGACCACAAGGCACACCCCAATGTGTGTTGGTCTGTGAAGGGTGGGTGTGTGGTGGCTTGGTGTGGTTGGGTGTGCTGGGGGCATTAGATGCTCAAACCTAAAATCTCATTTCCCTATTTTTGTCATTTCAACCATTACTGATGCATTAACAAAGTTTTTAGCAATTTATTTATTTACTTTTTGAGATAGTATGATAGCATCTTTATTTTGCAGTGAGAGTGCAGGGTCCTTTAGACCCTGCACTCCCATCCCTCCACAGATGCACATATATATCTAGCTGTGGAAACACAGGAGTCTCCAGCCTCTGCAATTCCACACATTAATTTAAGAGCAGGAGTAGCGAAAATGCAACATATAGTTAGAACTGTGCCATCTTAAATAATTTTTACACCAAATGCTCAACATAGCCCTCTTATCACCTCACCACATGTACCCAATGCAGAAAAGTTTCAAATCCCAGTTGAAATGCAATGTTGTGCAACTGAAACGCCATTCTGTGCTGCAGGTGCAGAAAATATTTTTTGCAGGATTTGAAAAAATTCTGGCTATACTGTTAATGAAGTGGTGTGAAAAAATGGTAATGTTGAAAATCTGGAGTAAGAATATAATAAACTGCCAATATTACGCGAGTGCATAGCAAAAGTTCAATGACCGCGCATAACTCGGGTGTTTTTTGGGTATTTTTACACCAGATTTTCAACATGGCCTTTTTGGGACCCCACATCATAAACACTAGCCTTGTGATTTTGTTACTACATCCCAAAAGTTGATTTCACACAGCGACTGTGCCATACTGTGCCACAGGTGCAAAAACATGTTTTGGGCAGGATGTGAAAACTGACAGCTGTACTGTTCATGCGGAGGTGTGACAAAATGGCAATGCTGAAAATCTGGATTGAAAATATTAAAAATTGGCACTGTTATGCTGGCCCAGTGGTGCTGAGGGCTGAGGTGCTGGATGCCTTACCTCACGTCATGCCAGCGACCCGTGTTCGGGAATGGACATGGAGTGCCGGGGTTGGCAGGGAGGAGAGGGATTGAGCATCCCCAGGACTGCTCTCCTTCCCTGGGGAGGGGGGATTGCAGTACTCAGCGATTGCCTGCCACCTAGTGGAGGCTAGGAGGTGGCACACCAGCATTGAATCTGTGGGTGATAGTCCACGACAGGCGCTTGGCGAGGATGCACATGGCAGCGTGCATGCCACCGCCACTGGTGCCATTGCATGCTGAGACCTCTGGGGAAGAAAAGAGGGAAAATGGGAGTCCTCTGTGAGGATGATGATGGTCCCCTCTGCAACGGCCCAAGAAGGTACCTCCCCGAACACTAAATCCAGTCCGGTGGGTCGAATCGCTCCCTGCCCCCTGCCATGAAGGGTAAGTTGTGGGGTCTAGGGGAAGGGGTTTCATACCCAGTGCCAGGCATGGGGGGCATGTCATAAGGGTTGCAGAGGACTCCAGGAGGAGAAAAAATAGATAACTGCAAAGAAATTGGCACAGTTATGAGTGTGCATAGAACTGCACAATGCGCGCTCATAATGCAGTCATTTTTGGGATTTTTCACATCAGATTTTCAACATGGGCTTTTTTACACCTTCCCTCATGAACACTGGCATTGTCATTTCATTAATCAGTCCCAAGAGGTGATTCTGTGCAGCAACCGCAAAATCACCTTTTGGAGTACGTAACAAAATGACAGTGCCAGTGTTCATGAGGTGGGGTCTCCAAGAATTCCATGTTCAATATTTTGGGTCAAAATTCCAAAAAAATGGCTGAGATATCAACATAAGTTGTTATCCCTCTGTACAGACAGTTGGTGAGACCCCATCTGGAGTACTGCATGCAGTTCTGGAGACCCCATCTCTGTAAGGACATAGACAGAAATGGAGGCTGCCCAGAGGAGGGCAACTAAAATGGTGCAAGGTCTGCACCAGAAGCCATATGAAGAGAGATTAAATGAGCTTAATATGTATACCCTTGAGGAAAGGAAGGAGGGTGGATATGATAGAAACTTTCAAGTACCTCAAGGCAATCAGCAAAGTCCAAAAGGGTAGCATCTTTCAGAAAAAGAGATGTGCAAGAACAAGGGGGCACAATTTGAAGATAGAGGGGAGACAACTCAGAGGTAATATGAGGAAGAATTTTTTCACAGAGAGGGTTGTGGATGTGTGGAACAGCCTTCCTGAAGAGGTTGTGGAGTCAAAAACAGTTGGGGAATTCAAGAATGCATGGGACAGACATAAGGCAATTCTAGTGGGGGGTAGGAGGAAGTAGGCTGTTGGTTAACTAGGATCTGCAGCTCACCCATTAGTTAGGGAAATGGGCAAACTAGGTGGGCCAAGCGGTCCTTATCTGCCGTCAAATTTATGTTTCTATATTTCTACCCCATTGACAGCCATTATATGGTGCTTACCTTGATCTCTCAGTTTGCAGTTTGGCTTTGAGGAGTGCAGACGTGTCTGGGTCCACAGAAGATTGCAGTTGCCAACCTCAGAGGGAAAGTATGGGCTATGGGGATGGGTGCAGGAGGTGGGTGCTGTGTGGGAGGGAGGGGATGGGTGCTGGGGAAGACAACAAGGGGCTTTTTTTCTTTTTTACAGGGAACACAAAAAAAAGACATCTGGAACTGTTTTCTTTTTTTTACAGGTTAAATACATATTTCGGCACACTGGGGATGAGCTCCCCAGTGTGTCTCAGTAGGGGGCAATAAATGCCAACATGGGGAAAAAATGATAAGGAGATGATCACCCCCAGTGTCCCATACTACTGGGGGAGTCTCAAAACAAAAGGCTGACATGGAGATTGGGCCACCTGAGGGCAGCAGTAAAAAAAATATAATGGACTGCAGGGGCAGGGGGGGGGTATCTGGCACCAGGTGTGGGCATCCCGGTGTCGGAATAATTAAATAAATAGCACAGGTGGGCGATCAGAGGGTGGGGACTACTAGACACCAGAGAATGAGAAAATAAGGGAGTCAGGGAGTCCACTAGGCACCAGGAAAAGCAAGTGCAGGGACCTTAAAAATCCCTCTTCGAAATCCATTTTTTGCCAGTCGATCTGGCAAAAAGGATTGACTGGTGAAAAGTGATTGCGAAAAGGGATTTAAAATTATAAAACTGCTATTTTTTGTAGTAAAATAAAACAAAACAAAGGCATGTGTGGGTAGAGGATGTCCTTCTCACAAAATTCCATGCCTGTTTTTAGAAAAGACAACCCTAGAGCAAGTTGAGATGTTTAGTTTTCTCCCCTCGCTAAAGGAGAAAACAAGATGGCGGCTGATGAAGAGGGCCTTTTCTCGCAAAGATGGATTTCCCAAGATTTCTGAATCCCTCTTTGCAATTCTTCTTCACCAGCTCTCCATGGCCAGGAATCCTTGATCGAAACTGTGCATCAAGCCAAAGACTGAACCGCGCATGCTCAGAACCTGAAATTTCAAAATGTAATAACATTAAAATGGATTATTATTTTCTCACCAAACCAGTGCTGGATTGTTCCTTAGGATAACCTCTTTCTACCCTGAAAATGTCAGGCCCAAATACTAAATGGTGTGGGAACAGCATGATGTTGAAAAATGACCCTGACATTTGCCAAAAATGTTGAAAAACACATTTTTTGATGCTTCACTGCACGAATACTGCAAATCCGAGATGGTGTATTCCAAATTACATGCAAATCTTTTGAACAGTTGCAAAGTTATTAACATGCAAAATTTGGCATTTGACATTGCACTGTCAACTCAATCCTAACTATAGGGTGCAACTGCCCTATATATGATATATTTATATATATATATATTAGAGGCAAAAAACTCCATTTAATGCATTAGTTAGGGTTGTTCCACAGCGACAAAAGTGAGGAAATTTGGTGTTAGGGTTGAAAACCCCCCTTGGACCCCCCAGCCCACCCCCACAACTAGCATTGGAGTGCGCATTGGGGTCGTCAGCCCTAACTCTCACCCCATCACATGTGTAAACAGCAGAAGTATAGGAGAATGAGGAGAGTTAGGACCGACGACCAATGCGCACCCCAATGCCGGTTGGGAGGTGGGCTGGGGTCCAAGGGTTTTCAACCCTAACACCGAATTTCCTCACTTTTGTCGCTGTGGAACAACCCTAACTAATGCATTAAATGGAGTTTTTTAACTCTAATTTCCTTTCTTTTTGAGAATGATAATGAGAAATAGTGAATGTATTGCAGCGGCGGGAGGGCCCCGTGCTCCCGCCACATTATGTCTTGTGGCATAGTAGCAGGAACAGCAACGCAAACAGAAGCGTTAACAGTGGTGCACATGGTAATGCAAGCGCGAATGAGAACAGAAAGGGTAACGCACACGGTGGTGTAGACGGGAATGGTCTGCCATGTGATGTGTTGTCACATAGTAACATGGTGCCTGAAAACGGAAATGTCAATGGGTGTGGTGACGCAAAGTGAAACAGAAAGAGAAACAGTACTGTAGACACAAATGGCAAAAAATAACAGAAATGCAAGCGCAAATGAAAACACAAAGGATAACGCACATGGTGGCGTAAACGTCAACTGTAAGTGAAACGGGTACAGAACCGCAAGCAGAAAGGGCAACGGTAAAAGTAATGTAAGGGCACAGGCTGGTTTTCCCCAAAAGCTGCATAGAGAAAGACAGTGAGTATAAAGAATGTATGCATAATAATGGGTCTCAGAGCAGAAAATGAGGAGTTGGAATACTAAATAGCGTATATCTCAGGAACCGTACGACGTTGAAAAAAAATTTATAAGTCATATGATTTATGACTTTCCTGGCTAGTTTTGTACTTAGCTCCTGTTAGGGAGCTAAGAAATTTTCTTATGAAAAGTCCGTATCTCGCACCATTTCCAAGATACAGGCCCTGAAAGGCGCGGCAAACGCCGTAATGTTATCCTATGGGAAAAAAAGAGAGGTTCAGAGTGCCATAACTTTGCCTCCTTGTAATATTTTTTCACCAAACCACTGAAAGGCACATCTGTGGGCTGTTGGCTGTCTTCTCTCCAAATTTTAGGAGAAAAGACCAAACCGTTATTTTGCAGCAGGGTGCCAAATGATTCCTGTAATGCGTCAGCTGCCATAATGTAATCCTATGGGAAAAAACGTCAATTTTGGAGTGCTGTAACTTTGCCGCCATGTAATATTTTTTCAACACAACACTGAAAGGCACATCTGTGAGATGCCAGCTGCGTTCCCTCCAAATTTCAGCCCAAAACTCCCAACCGTTCTTTTGCAGCGGGGTGCCAAAGAATTGCTGTCATTTCCCCACAGCCTAGAAAAGTACTGTCGCAATTTGCGAAAGCTTTCGCAAAAATTTGTGACACTTTCATGAGCACGAAAGTACTTTGTGAAAGTACTTTTTCCAGAAATTTGAAAAACATATTTCTGGGGTGTTTTACCCCAAAATAAAGACATGGCTAGCATCCTCAGGCTCCGACTAGGTGAATACAAAAATAATTAGGTTGCTAGAGGGTCACAAATTTAAATGGCAAGCATTTTTCTGATCACTAACTGAAAACAAGATGGTGAATTTGTGAAAGTAAGAGGGCCATTTGTGAAAGTAAAAATGCATTTGCGACACTGTCGAACGTTTTAACTTTTCCCATTGACTTATAATGGGAAATTGTTTTTTGAATAACTTTTGAACCGTTTAATATTTTTTCACAAAATCTTTGAAAGGCACATTGGGGACCCTGGCTGCACGTTTCCTGAAGATATTGGACCGGTCGTGCAAACCGTGCGACCTGTAGGCGCGACAGTAGAATTCCAGAAAAAGCGTAAACGCACGTGCAGATCATGCTTAATAACTCCGCAGCCGTGTATCTGACTGGTACGAAACTTGGCAGATCCCAAGGCATATGGGTCTTGATCATGTATTCCAAATTCCAGGCAACTCTGTCAAATGGTTGCAAAGTTATTAAGGTGCAAAATTTTGAGTTTAACATGGAAATGGCTCCTCAACCCTAACTATGGTAGCACTACCATGCTACCATAATATATGTGTGTGTGTGTGTATAGATATTCATTGCAAAAAAACTCAGTGAATGCATCAGTTAGGGTGACTACTATAGCAAAAAAAGCAGGTAAATGAGGTGGTATGGTTTCCAACCCTAACAACCCACCCCCAATCTGCAGAGAATGACAGGTATCGGGGGGTATCTTGGAGTCATGGCCCCTAACGCTCACCCCATTCTCATATATTGTACCCATCTGAGCTTATTTACTTATGTAGTGGGGTGAGCGTTAGGGTCCATGACCCCAAGGCACCCCCCAATGCCTGTCAGTATCTGCAGGTTGGGGTTGGGGTGTTAGGGTTGGAAACCCTAACACCTCATTTCCCTGCTTTTGTTGGTATAATATTCACACTAACTGAGGCATTAACAGTTTTTTGCAATGAATTTCCCTTCTTTTTGAGATAGTATAATATTATTCTTATTTTACTGTGCGAGTGCAGGGTCCTTTGGATCCTGCACTTCAAATCCTCCATACATGCGCATATGTATGTAGGTGTGGAAGCACATGGCCCTCTGGGCCCTGCATTTCCATGTGTCCAACAGAAGTGACCCAGTTGTCAGCATAGGCATCTTATTACCCCACCTCATGTACCCTGCTACAGAGGAAGTGTGAAATGCAAGACAAAATGTAATTATGCTCAACTGCAATGCCCATTCTGTGTCACAGGTTTAAAAACACATTTGGGGCAGGAAGTGAAAAATGACAGCTGTATGTTCATGAGGTGGTGTGATAAAATGGTTGTGTTGAACATATGGCTGCAAAATACTGAAAAGTACCAAAGTTATGTGCGTGCGTAGAATAAATTCAATGGACACACAAAACTCGGGCATTTTCAGGATGTTTCTTACCAGATTTTCAACATGGTCTTTTGGCCACCTTATGGACACAGGAACTGTGATTTTGTTAATCCATCCTGAAAGTTGATTTTTGCACAGCAACTGTGCCATTCTACACTGCAGGTGTGAAAACACATTTCAGGAAGGATGTGAAACATGACAGCTATACTGTTTATGAGGAGGTGTGAAAAAATATCAATGTTGAAAATCTGGAGTGAAAATATTACAAATTGCTGAAGTTATGAGCATACATAAAAACTGTAATGCACGCTTGTAACACAGTCATTTTTTTGAATTTTTTGGACCAAATTTTCAACATTGGCTTCTTGGGACCTACCCTCATGAACACTAGCACTGTCATTTTGTTAATCAGACCTGAAAGGTGATTCCGTGCAGCAACTGCAAAATCACCTTTCAGGACCATGACTGTTGCATAAAGGACACAACTGGAGACACTTGGGTTGGCTACCCAGTGTCCCACACTGTCAGGGGGTTGGGGGCTACTAACTAAGTAACTAACTAGCTAACGAGGGTGGGGGGTGCCACTAGACACCAGGGCAACAAAAATGGGAGGTGCCCCTGAACACTAGGAGATCGAGTGTCTGAAACTTGACTCTGCACCCGGCAGCATGAGTTCCAGCTGTGGCAGCAGATGTCATGAAAATACCACTGTTCTCATACATAGAATGGAAGAAAAGTGGTCCTCTCGCTAAGTTAGCACTCAGTATTTTGGGAGATCAATAAACTTGTTTTCAGCCAGCAAAACAATGAAAGAACCATTAGAATTTAACTAAATGTGTCCCCTTTACCTGAGGTCTGATTTTTTTTTTAATCTTGCATTATTTTTTTGCATATTTTCAACATTTGTTGGTCCTTGCTAAGAGGAAAACAAAATAGCGGAAGCTACACAGTCCCTGTGATCAAACCAGATACCCTCCCTTCTTTCAAAAAAAGGGACTGTATTTTGCGCAAAGTATCATTTGTGCGAAAAATAAAATCTTTCATGCCTGACATATAAGTTTTCCCATTGGAAATATTGGGACCATTTAAAACTGAATAACTTCTGAACAAATTGATCTTTTTTCACCAAACTTTCAAAAGGTACATCTGTGACCCAAAGGCTTTCCACCCTAAAAATGTCAGACCACAACCTAAAGCCATTTTGGAGAGCCAGGTGGACAAAAAATGGCAAATAATACGGATTTTTCAGTTTCTTCAACACTCAGAAACCACACAATGGATTTGGACAAAATTTATAACATCAAGAGTTCTACCCCTTGAGATTATGTATGACAAATGTCATACACATCCATGGAACAGCTCCAAAAGTTATTAAGGTTCAAAGTTTCAGGTTTAACATAGAAGTTACATTTCACCCTAACTATACTGGCACTACCGCACTAATATACTATCTATATCTATATCTATATCTATATCTATATCTATATCTATATCTATATCTATATATATACACATATACATATATACATATATGTGTGTGTGTGTGTGTGTTATATATATATATATATATATATATATATACTGGTAACCCTATGTATTAACCTGATTACCAGTATGGTCAAATGCCGTAATAACTCAAAATCTGATTATTATGGCATTTGATGCTGTAATAACCCAAAATCTGGTTATTACAACATTCTGGAAACAACTTTCACTTTTGTCCATGGTAGTGTGACCGAGTGGTGTTTGCTCCTGTGAACCCTATGCTATACAACCTGTGGAAACTGTAATATTGAGTGTAAAAATTGCCTCAGTTCCATCGCTAAAGATCACTTTTCCTATTTTGCTGTGAAAGAAGCTACCTAGTATAGAGCGAGGAGAGCGGGTGACTCGATGGCTTCAGAACACTCAACACAACCATTACCGAGTGTTGCTATAGCAATGCTTCCTAATACTTTTGTTGAGTCTTCTGAAGCTGCCGAGCCACTCACTCTCCTCGATCTACACTTGGTGGCTTCTTTCACAGCAAAATAGGAAAAGTGACCTTTAGTAATGGAACTGAGGTAATTTCTGCACTCAGTACTGCTGTTTCCATGGGATGTATAGCATACTGTTCACAGATGCTCACTGCTCGGTCACTCTTCAGTGAGGAACCCTCAGTCATTTGCCCTCGGCTCCACTGTCAACGCTGGAACTTCACACACCAGCAGTTACAAAAAATAAAAAATATGCAAGTGTGTGTTGAAGGATTTTTTTACACACCCTTCACTCTTGAGGTTTATGGGCCATCACACACCTTGAGTGTGTAAAAAAAAATTCATAACACACACTTGGCTATTCATTATTTTCTATGTATACACAGTGCTTTTTATATATATATATATATATATATATATATATATATACAGTATATATACAGTATATATATATATATATATATATATATATATTCTATGCAAAAACTGCATTAATGCATCCTTTAGGGTTAAAAGCATAAAAAGTCAGGAAATTATACCTTTAGGGTTGCCCTCCCACCCCTTCGTGTAGCCCCTCCTCCTCCTGAGATTGACAGATGATGAGGTGTGTCATTGGGTTGTGAGGCCTAAATGTCACCCTATTCCATGTGTAATCATATTCACAAGCCACAGTAAAGAAGAATGGGGTGACATTTAGGGCCTCACAACCCCAATGACACACCTCATCGTCTGCCATCTCAGCAGGAGGGAAGGGCTACACAAAGGGGGGGAGGAGGGCAACCCTAAATGTCTAATTTCCTGACTTTTTATGCTTTAACCCCAAATGATGCATTAAAGCAGTTTTTTGCTTAGGATTTCCTTATTTTTTGAGAAAGAATATAAAAGTAGAAAGTTACACAAGTTGGTGGGAGCGTGGGGCCCGAATGCTAACATAACAGTGCAAGTACTGAATATAATATCTATTGGTAGTAGCACATATGCATGAGAGCGTGAGGCACTTTGGGCCCCAGGATCCCACCACCTCGAAACAAAACAAAGTTTCATTCATCAGAGTGGCATAATTCCACACCTGTTTACATGTCAGACACCTAACCACTGAAAATCATCTCCATGGCTGTAATGCTAGGTACCCTATAAATGTGAAGCCACTACCACAATGCAAAATGCCATACGGAAAACATAAAGTGTGCTATGTAATATCTGTGCAGCAAATTAATTTTGCAACAGCTAAACACAATAATTCAGATGTGTAGACATCCCCTGATGACCCTCCAAATTTCAGTGTAAAAGAGTACACCACCTCTGAGATATAACATTTGAAAGTTTGAGATTTTCATTCATTGGAGTGGCAAAATTCCGCACCTGTTGAC
Organism: Neoceratodus forsteri; assembly: GCA_016271365.2. Lineage (NCBI taxonomy): Eukaryota > Metazoa > Chordata > Ceratodontiformes > Ceratodontidae > Neoceratodus > Neoceratodus forsteri. Next base: position 113,290,188 of record JADMNL010000033.1, read on the forward strand.
ATGTTATACACCTAATGACTAAAAAGTACATCCACAGCAGTAAGGCCAGCTACTGTACAAATTTCAAGCCACTACCACAATGGAAAATGCTGTTCACAAAACATAAACTGCCACTCAATATCTCTGCAAAACATGTATTGTCTGACATGTAAACATGATAATTCTCATGTACAGGACATCCCGTGAACACCCTCCAAATTTCAAGTAAAAAGACCCAACTGTTTCCGAGATATTTAATTCTAAAGATTGTTAAAATTGCCTAGCTGTTGCATTCATATCTGGCCATTTGGGATCAAAGATTGCTATCAAAGAATCTCGTGATCAAAGAATTTGCAGGCTTGTGATCAAATAATTTGCAGGCTCACTGTCAAAGAATAGAAAATGGTGAAATTCAAATTTTATGCATAAATACATGAAACCACTGGCATGGTTCGATAAAACAAAGCCCCCTGAGCAAAACCAATCCTAGTTTGTGTTTCTAGGTCACCCCTGGGCTGAGAAATTACATTTTTTAATCTGGCCATTTGGTCGTCACCTTGCGATCAAAGATCGCGGTCAAAGAATCTCGCGATCAAAGAATTTGCAGGCTTGTGATCAAAGATCATTAGCGAGCCACAATCAAAGAATAAAAATGTGTGAAACTCTATTTCTTGACCATTTTAAATAAAGCCACAGGCATGGCTCGATAGAGGGAAGACATCTGAGTAAACCCCACCATAGTTTTACTTCAGCAGTCCCCCCTGAGCTGAGAAATTTTAATTTTTCCAGCCGGAAAATGAAAATAAGATGGCGGCTGTCGCTATCAAAGAATTTCTTGGGGTCAAAGATTCTTTGATCACGAGCCTGAAAATTCTTTAATCGTGAAGAGGGACCAGATGGCCAAAACCCCATTCTTCATTCACAAAATAACCACGTAGATTTTCCCATTGACTTATAATGGGAAATTAAAAGTTTAATAACTTTTGAATGGATTAATATTTCTTCACCAAATGAAAAGCGGCACGTTCCTTGACACAAGTTCTTTAAAATGAGCCAAGTTGCAGAGCAGCACAGCACAGCACACAATGGCTGCACAGTGCCACAGACAAAATCCGAAAAACTGCCCACATAACTGGCATAAAGTGCATTTTTCAGCGTTTTGGTGTGCAAAAAAAACATAAGTCTGACCAAAATGAAATTTGGCAAATCAAGAGATCGATCATGCCCCACTAAGCATACCAAATTTCATGCAAATCCGTTGAACGGGTCCAAAGTTATTAATGCGCAACATTTCAAGTTTAACATAGAACTGCCTTCATAACCCTATAATATATATATGTGTATATATATATATATATATATATATATATATATATATATATTGCTATTATATTGGCACAGTAGCACCAGTATAGTTTGGGTTGTTTGAGTTAAATACAGTGCTCAGTGTTAAACCCCAAACTTTGTACCTTAATGACTTTGGCAGCATTCAATGAAATTGCATCAGATTTTGCATGTGTTGTCCAGGAATCAAGTTCTCAAGACCTCATAAGTTTTGTTACGGTAGCTTGTGCCATTTCTGAGATCCAGATATGTAGTTTTAAAATGTTTTTTTTAACTTTTCCTATACACATTATATTTTTTTGTTTGTTTTGTTTCATTCTCACCTACAGCCTAGATGGTACAGAATTTTTTGTGAAACTTTTAATAAAGGACATCATGTCCAAAACTAGTTATGGTGTGCTTGAGCATTGGCACCTTAATAAAATTGCACTTGATTTCAAGAAAAGTGAGCAGCCTCTTTATTTGGTTGAGGAGTGTGGGACTTTTTGATTGATGAATATACAGGTTTGACCCAGCACCCCCAGCCTGGTGCATCTTTCTATCCTGCAACTTTAACTGGTCAATTTCTTTACTACTTATTCACTTGTGGATGTTGCTCACAGTGCTGCCTCCAGCTGTGATCAAGTAACTCGCCCTCAGCCATCAAGTGACGGGCTAAACCATGTCCTTCATATCCTCTTTAACACACTTTCCCTTAGACCGCCACCATTGTCCTCCAATCACATTGCTCATCCTGTGGGGTATAAAGGATGAGCCCTAGTGTGTGAGTGCCACAGACAGAGATAGAGAGTGAGACTGGGGATTGAATAGCCAGGCAGGTTGTGCAGTGTGCCATCATAACTGCCCTTGGACTTACTGTATAAGAAATCTTTTCTTGGATTCCCTTCTGACTGCAGACTAAAAAAATAATTATTTTATTATTTAATAATTGTTTTTTGTGGCCGTTCACCTTGCCTGTCTCCAGCCGCTACACAGTGATTGAGCATGCAGCAGTGGCATGCATGTAGTTCAGCACTTGCTGGCTGGAGCAGGGCCACCCTCATGGCCATGAGTAGGGATGGGAGTCAGGAGGACTCACCGCCAGAGGTGTCCAAGTCCAACTCTAACAGTTTAGTCCACAGTCAATTTCAGGACTTAGAAATCAAAAGGGAAAGGAAAAGGAATTTGGCAAGGTCAGTCACTGCTGCATACAGGAAGGACAAGCAGTAAACATGACCATGCCACATGGTGGAAGGGTGGGGAAAGCAAAAAATAATTAAAAATAATAAATCCAGGCAGGCTTGGATGGTATCTGTTAGTGGAGCTCAGCTAGCTTAGTAGATGTTTTTCTTATTCCTGCTTGCCTGCAGTGTAGCTCAAAAGGGACCCATCAGTGTCAGACAGACTCAGCAGACACTTTCACTTTCCAGGCAGCACAGCAACTTCGAGCTCAGTAAAGCATCTAATCCATTAACCCACACATGCTTACTTTCTGCATACCTGTACTGCATTGGTTATTTCTGAGCCTGCATGAATTGTCCATCATTTCTCAAGAGAGACAGAAATTTGGAAAAATAAATCAGAAATTTGATTTTCTGTTTCTTTTCAAGGACTTGTTGAAAGCATCACGCCCCCAGACACATAAGTAGGGGGATTTCAATTTGTTTAAATGGTGCAGTGTGTGTGCATTTACTGCAAGCAATTACATTTCTCTTTGGGTCACTGTTAACACCCTGACATTTATTTATGTGACCTAGCCAGTCAGATGGCATGGCCCTAACACAAATGCCTTATACAGCCATAAAAGCTATCTGTTTCACTAAGTGTTGTTGGGTGACTAGCTGGATATGCCAAATTAATAAATGTCGGGATCTAACAATGGCTGTTTATCTACTGTGGAGCATCTAGCTGGCCATCTTAAATTAATTATTGTTGGTGGTTATCTTAATTTAATTAATGTCGGGGTGTCTAACACAGTGGTACTAAGACAAATGCCTTATACAGCCATAAAAGGCTGTTTCACTAAGTGCTACAGAAACACAGTCTGACTTCAACTGGCTATGTCACTTGACATTAATAAATGTCCAGGCATCTAACAGTGGTCATACTTATTTAACCATAAGAGGCTCTCTGTTTCATTAACTACTATGGACACCCAGGCTGGCAAAGTCAAATTAATAAATAAATGTGAGGACATATCAAATGGCACTGCAGATAATTCCTTATATAGTCATAAAATAAAAGACCAAACCTCCTCAAGCTGTTGCTCTGCACCAGAAGGTTGCATGGCTACTTTTTTTGGAACCTCTGCCAGCAATCGTCCTTATGACCGGAAACAGTGCCACCATGCCCTGCCAACTGACAATCCCCTTCTCGGGAGCCAGCCAATCAGGCAAAGCCACTGGACTCTTGGGCTTGGCTTGAGAAAGCCTGCAAAGCACAAATGAAAGACTCATGCTGAAGGTTGCTAACTCACTCCTTGGCTCTTCCCAAACCTCCTCAGACTCCTACTCTGTATTGGAGGGTTGACCAGCTACTTTTTGTGATACTCCCCCCAACAATCATCCCAACAACAAGGAACAGCACCACTAGGACCCCTGTTGGCTACCAACCACCGCACATGACACCCGCTAATGATATCAACTGAAGTCTGCCAGGAGTCAGCCCAGTGTCTGTCACCTGCCAGCCACTCTGTTCCGGATCCCTTCCAGTAGCCTGTCCAACCAGTCACCATATTGCATGGTGCTGTGCATCTGCCAGCAACACCTACATTCCCCTACCTATCCACTTCTAGCTTTGGCTGCCAGCATTTGACTCCTGTTTTTGGAGACTTTTCTGAACTAGGCTGATCAGCTATCTCCCGTTTCAGGATCACTAACAGACACTGCAATAACTAAGAGCTAGTTTGCTACCTACTGCACAGGCCATTCCTTTAATCCTTCTCTCTTTGCAAATGTGTTGGGCACCTCCAGTGCCTCCTAGTTGCTTTTGCAATATAATCCCCAGCTAATCAAAGGTGCTGCCAAGCTATCTTCATAGCCTGCTGTTTGCCTACTGTATAAAACCTAGCATATATACCATCTGCCACTCTTTTATTTCATGATTTACTACTATCTACAGTAACTTACTAGTTTCAAGCTCACAAGCCTTTGTTTTAGCCTTTAGTATAAGTTACTGTGCTAGATTAATCTTAGCTGAAGCAAACTGCTTTTAGTTCACTGTGCCTACATTCACCAGCCTTTGTTTTCTGACTACAGTATAAACTCCTGTTAGATCATTGAGCTTAAGCTAGCTTTTGTCTTAGCCTCCTGTACAAGGATTAGTCATTAGTGTTGGCTTATCCTTAGCCTTACAACATGCATTTTTTTTAGTTCTATTTTTCCTCCACCTCAGTGAAGCGAACCCCCGCGATCTCCGGTCACTGTCCCCTGTGCCTCCTGGACTCGGTCATGCATGAGGGCCACACAAACCCGCAGAACACAGGGTCAGGCCAACATCATGCCATACCCCAGACAGGCACCTCTCTTGGGTCCAGGGGTGCATGGCATGGCCATAAACCACAGAGATCACCCCCATGAGTTTTTCCTCCAATCTTCACCCCTTGCAGAATGCGGGCATGAATTGACGTCCGGGCACTACATGCCGTTGTCTGACGCACTACGCCCCCTCACTGCCACCACTCTGGTAGTGCCCCCAGTCATCAGCAGGGGCTGCTACAGAGCAGTGGATCCCTGGATACCTCCCCGGAATAGGAGAGCAGTCCTCCGGATGCTCAATCCTATCCCTCCCCTGGCGGTCCGGGCTCACATCCGAACCCAGGTCACCAGCATGGCATGAGGTGTGGCGTCCAGTGCCTCAACCCTCAGCACCACTGGGCTGGCTTACAACATGCATTTTTACTTCATTGTGCCTTTGCTCACTAACCACTGTTTCCAGCCTATAGTACCAGTACTAGCCATTTAATTTTCTGCATTAGCCACAGTACGATATCTGCCTGCAGCCCAGCCCTAAGAAGATTAACTGTTCAGTCATCTCATCAGCCCTCACTGTAATTTGCTTCTACCTTTTCATTATTCTGGTAGGGGTGTGTGAGTAACAAATATTAAGTCATGAATACCACAAATAATACGGTATTCAGTAGTCGAGAGCCGAATACCGAATATTGGCTCTATTAGGCAATATTTGGTATTTGGCATTCCCATGGGATTTCAAGATCTCACAGAACTTGCTGGCCAATCGCTGAGCATTTGCCAAAGCTAGATCACATGACAGTTTGACATTGCTGTGTGTTTGAGAGTGGAGAACGCTCTATGTCAGCAGAGATTAGGAGTTGCAAAAACTAATATTTTCATCACAAAACCTTTATTTTTTTGCTCGGTACCATGTGTTTTTAGTACCTAGGGTACATGATCAGATTAGTGCTACAGGAATAGCACCAGGCAAGGGAGCGCTAGTCCCTATAGCAATACCATGAACAGTGAGCAGGGTTATAAAGCGCTTGCAATATGTGCTTCCCTGGTCACTGGCCATGGTGCTGCCACAGGACAAGGGCAGCAAAATATCAGCAGCTGGCTAAGCTGGTCCCATAGTGTGGAGGATTGGGGCATGGAGCAGCTCAGCAGGGAGGCAGTGGAGACCAGGGTTCTAATCCTGGTCTCCAACAATTTTGCAGGAATCTGGACTTCATTTTTTTATAAGGGGCCATGGAAACAGTATTCTATGGCCCCACAAATTTTAACTTTCCCCATGATCCACTCCCCCTCCAGAGTGGGAATGTTTTATTACTGGTGGTGCAGGGATTAGACCCATCCCCCACATCAGGAGTGTGGGGGGCAAAGCCCCCTTGAAAAATAAAAATGGCATTTTTGCCACACTGTTGTTGCCAAAGGCATTCTTGTAGGCTATATTCAGACCAAGTGCCATGCCTAGTACTAGTGGGGGCACTGGGAGTTTTTTTTTCATGGATAAATCATCAGATGTACTGATTTTTTTTGCTTGGAGCTGCAGAGAAACTAATATACTGTATCTTCATTTCAGGGGCCTCTCGTGACTGGTGGAGAGATCATAGTGGAGAGATCTCTGTGTCAGCAGAGATTAGGAGTTGCAAAAACTAATATTTTCATCACAAAACCTTTATTTTTTTGTTCTGTACCGTGTGTCTTTTGTGCCTAGTACTAGTGGGAGCACTGGGAGGGTTTTTTGTGTGGATAAATTGTCTGATGTACTGATTTTTATTTTTGCTAGGAGCTGCAGAGAAGCTAGTATACTGTACATTTATTTCGGGGGTCTCTCTTGACTGGTGGAGAGATTGTAGTGAAGAGTGGAGAGAGCTCTGAGTCATCAGAAGTTGCAAAAACTAATATTTTCATTACAAAACCTTTATTTTTCTGTTCTTTACCATGTGTTTTTTGTGCCTAGTAGTAGTGGGAGCACTGGGAAGGTTCTTGTTTTCCTGGATAAATCGTCTGATTTTTTATTCTAGGTGCTTCAGAAAGAAACTAGTATACCTTCATTTCAGGGGTGATTGTGGTGTGAGGCTTTCTGTATTTTCCCCAGAGAAATTGTCTGATTTATTTTACCAGGAGGAGCTGCAGAGAGACTTAAGTTGCAGTTTAACTCCTCAATTACAGTAGTTCTGACATCTACCTTGACTGCTGTACTGTACTGATTTTTAAGAAAAGTCTTTAATTTGGTGGTATAAATAATAAGTATTTCTTGGCGGGGGCTCAGATTTCACAAAACCCAGTAGTAGCCTAGCCAGAAATCTTGGAGGGTAGTCAGCTGACTGCACTCCCACCTCCCACAGTTTAGAGCCAGGTAGCGAGTCAACACTTGCAGTGTGCCCACACCCTCACCTGCCCTGTGTGCATGCTGCTTGCAGTAATTTTTCTGTGCAAAAATAAAGCAGTACTGCTGCTTGCAACCATTTTTTTGTACTGAAATACAGCAGAACCTGTGTGCATTTACAAATTTAAAAAAAGTGAATTGCAATAGTTCTGCCATAGAAATCTCTGTAAGAAATATTTGTGGTGTAATCTGAGGTTGGACTGGGGTTTCATGAAAGTCAGTGGCCGTCAGGAGTCTCAGCGAGCAGTCAGCTGACTGCACTCCCCCACCCTCACAGTTTAGGGCTAGGTAGTGAGTCGACACTTGCAGTGTGTGTACTCTCTCACCTGACCTGTGTGCGTGCTGCTTGCAGTAAGTTTTCTGTGTGAAAATAAAGTAGAAATGCAGCAGGTGCTGCTTGAAATAATTTTTCTGTACTAAAATAAAGCAGTACTGCAGCAGGCGCTGCTTGCAATATTTTGTATGTGCTAAAATAAAGCAGTACTGCAGCAGGTGCTGCTTGCAATACATTTTCAATGCTACAATAAATCACATATTTTGTACATTTACAAACCATTAAATACTTGAGAGTGTTTCAAACTTGTTGGCATAGACAAAGACAGGTAGCAGTCCAGCCCAAGCAACTCTTCAATGGAGGAACAGGTTGGTGATGCTGAACCTGAATGTGAGTGAATGTCAGCCCGTTTTCAATGCCGAACATTATTATTTCCCCCTTCCAAGCCTATGACTTCCAGCAACAGTAGTACTGTGGCTGGCACAGGACAAAGTGATACAGGAAGCACAAGCTGAAGGACACTGTTCTCGACTCCTACCACAGCCACCAATGTGTCCCCATCTCTCACCAGTATCATCACATCTGTCATTACCACCACCACCTTTTCCACAACAATGGGCAGCATGACTATTACAACCAGTCCTGCAACTGTGACTGTCACTCCAGCCACTACTGACACTATGAACACTGCCACTTCTGTAACACTATCACTATCAGTAAGCCTTTTCTCCTACAGACTAGAAGAATGCTGTGTGGCATTAGCTACATGATCTTGCACTAATTTTATGAAACATTGTGTTTGTGCAATTGAACTGCTCGCTATCACGAGTTTCTGAGCCCTAGTTACCAATCCAGGGACTAGGAAGAGGAACTGTAGTTCTGTGACCCTTCTGGGAAACTACAGCTCATAACTTAAGGGGAATTATTTGTTGTGAAAGCTCTGGGGGCTATATTTTATTTGTTAAGCCACTGTAGTGGCAATTTTAACAATTTTAAAGCAGTAATTCTGAACTTTTGCTCACAGAGAGCTCTGTGACCCCTGTGACTACTTCTGGGTCATAGACTGGCTTAAAAGCAAGCCCTACAGTGAGCAGGGTGAGCTCGAGCAGGGCAAGCGTGTGTTGTCAAGCGCGAAGATGCATGCAAAGACACCTGCGTCTGCATGTGTTTTACATGTTTTAACAAAGTTTGGCAAGTGCAACATCAAGGGTGCTATAATTCTATATTTGTGAGCACTAAAAGGTAAGGCCTTCAGCTTATGAGCACCCACATTAAGGATTAACCACCGAGGGTTTTTCAAACACAGCTACATCAGCTGATAAAGTAGCAGTATATATAACAGGGTTATACATCAAATAAAATACAATGGAGAATATGATACCAATCCTAGAAGGACAACCAGGAGTTAGGTGCATAGTTAGTAACATGTATAATTTTATAAAAGATAGTACACAGGAACTAAATCATACATGTATTAAATGTATTGAAAACAGATATATGGCTATATTAATCACTCTTTTCAATGAAAGACTATCAGAACTTGAGCAAAGTCAAAAAGAAATGGCTGACAGATACAATGTCAGATTAAATACAGCTAAAGAACAAAGTACCATAAGCACTACAGTAAACTGCTCAGCACCAAGCATCCCCCCCCCATCAAACATGACCCTAGGTAGTGTGTCACTTTTAACTCCTTCACTCAGCAGTCCCCTACATAAGAAAAGAGATAGGAAGGATGACTGATGTACTGTACTGATTTAAAAGAAAAGTATTTAATTTGGTGGTATAAATAATAAGTATTTCTTGGGGGGGGCTCAGGTTTCACAAAACCCAGTAGTAGCCTAGCCAGATACCTTAGATAGCCCTGAGGATAGATGGTATCCAGTTCAAAGCTCTAAATCATCAAAAAGAAAAAGGGGAAGGAAGGAAGGCAGATCAGTTTCACATATCAGTACAGAATAGATTTCACCCATTAGCCAATGAAGAGATACAGATTTCAGGATCTACAATAGATACAGGAATAGAACATACTGTTGAAAATGGCACTGACAATATGCTATTAAATAATATGATAGGTAGTATACCAACTAGTACTACAAATGGGAACTTAATGTCTTTTGAACAAATCATCACACTCCTTAATAATATAAACCCTGACATGAGGGTAATCAGAATAAACCAGACCAAAATATGGAAAACAATAATTTTAATGGCAAGGTTAAAAAACTTTATGTATTGGGGATTCGATTATCAAAGGACTAGATAGAGTAATTTGTGACCCAGATAAACATAACAGAAAATTGTCATGCTTCAGAGGAGCAAAAATAACACACATTACACAAATGACAAAAGACATACTGTACAAAAGAAATGAGAAAAAGCTGGTAATAGTCCAAGCTGGAGCAAATAATGTTCTACACCAAAATTCCCAGTAGGTCAAGCAAGAATTTGTTAATCTGACAAATAAAATGATAGACCTGGACTGTAAATTAATTATTTCAGAAATTCTACCTTTTCCAAGGGCAACATATCAACAGACATGTAAAATAAAATATAAATAATTGGCTAAGACAATGGTGTACAAAGCAATCTATTGAGTGCATAACTAACTGGGAGGAATTCTCTGACAAAGATTTTCTCTAGAGTAGAGATGGGCTTCACCTTAGCAGACATGGAAGACAGCTTCTAGGAGATAGTCTAGAAAAATGCATCTTGAGGCATTTAAACTAGACAAGAGGAGGGTGATGTCCGAACTTGCTACATCTAAAATATTAAACCAGCATGATTCCTACAAACAAGTTTTCCCAGTATCTAAGGGCATTCAAGCACCTAATAGCAAGACTAACATGAGCACAAACAAAAAGATAAATAGACGGGGCCAAAACTTAAACGAAATGCAAAACAAAAAAGAAATAAAAATCTTACTACTAAATGGGAGAAGCCTCCCGAATAAAATTGATGAATTAAAACATACCCGTATCACTAAAAACATTTATATTTGTGGAGTAATGGAAACTTGGTTCATGGATAATGAATGGAACATTGATATACCAGGTTTCACAACTTTTCAAAAGAATAGGAAGGACAAGAAAGGTGGTGGGGTTGCATTATATGTAGTGGATTATCTCAAAGGATGTCATTTTTTTTTCCATATCCGTCTAATACAGAAATAATATGGGTAAAAATACCATTAAATAATACTATTACAAAAATTGGACTTGCCTATCACTCCCCCAGTCTGGAATCAGCAGAAAATCAACTGTTCCTTGATGAACTAGAGAATATGGAAATTAAAAATGATTTTTTCCTGATGGGTGATTTTAATTTCCCATATATAAACTGGGCAAATAATAACACTAAGGATCAACTTGAAAAAAGATTCATGGAAATCACCTTTCTACACAATTTAGGACAACTAGTTAATCTCCCAACCAGGAATAATAATAATATATTAGATTTGGTTTTAACCAATGTTAGAAATCAATGCTTGACGCTACAAATTTTATCTCCCTTAAGTAATAGAGATCACAATATGGTACAGATTAATTTAACAAAAACCATTGAAAGAGTCAATGGAATCTCAAAATTTAGAAATTATGTAAAAGCAGACTGCGGTAATATTAAAAACTATCTTCATAGCTGGAATTGGCAAGACAGTTTAAACAACTGCAGTGTTTAGCAAGCTTGGGTGAACATAAAAAAAGAGATTGATTACTGTATTACAACATGGGTACCACTTAGAACTAAATATAACAATAACAATCTTAGAGTCCCACCATGGTGGAATGGAAAAATTGGGAAATTAATTAATAAAAAGAAAAGAGCATACTGCAAATATGAACAAACCAACAAGAATGATGACCTGCAAAAATTCAGAGACTTAGCCAAAAATATTAAAAACACATTCATTTGGCAAAACAAAAGTTAGAATTAAATTTGATAAACAAAACAAGAGGTAATAAAAATTTTTTTTTATAACTATATAGGGGTGTTAAAAGGAACACAAAATGCTATTGGACCACTTATCTCAAATAATGAACTGCTAGTTGATGAGACTGATATGGTGCAGGAACTCAACAAATATTTTGGTAGTGTACTTAAAGTAGACAGTAGTTTCAACCTATCCACCCTGAATACGATTGGTCCTACAATCATTTTTTCCAAACAACAGGTATCAGATGCTATTGGGCAGTTAAAAAATTAATCATCTCCAGGACCAGATGATGTAAGTCCATTTTTTCTAAAACAGGTCAGCAAAGAACTACAGGGATCATTAACAGTTTTGTTTAATATTCCATTACAGAAGGTAAAACTCTGGAGTCATGGAGGAAAGCAAATATAACACCAATAATTAAAGGGGCAATAAACAAATTACAAGTAATTATAGACCTATCAGTCTTACATCCATCATCAGTAAACTCATAGAGTGACTGATACAAAATATAATACTGGTGCATATTCATAATAGTGGCTGTGTTGACATTTCCCAACATGGATTTACATCCGGCACGTCATGTCTAACTTGATAAACTTTTTTGACCCAGTTAGTGAAACGCTGGAATAGGGACTACCGGTGGATGTAGTCTTTCTTGACTATGCTAAAACTTTCGATACAGTGTCTCAAAAAGTATTAACAGAACAGCTAGTTAGTATAAATCTAGATACTAAAATCATAAAATGGATCAATTCTTGGTTAAGAAATAGACATTAGAGAGTAGTCATTAGAGGGCATAAATCTGAGTGGACATCAGTTACCAGTGGGGTTCCTCAGGGCTTGGTATTGGACCCATTACTGTTCAATATACTCATTTCAAGTATGCAGACAGATAGTGGTGTCTGGATTAGCAAATATGCAGATGACTGCAAAACTGGATGCATTGTAAACAATAATGAATCAATTAACAACTTACAAAATACTTTAAATAAATTATATAACTGGGCAAATCATAACAAAATGAGTTTTAGTGAACAGAAGTGCAAAGTGATGCACATGGGCAAAAATAATGTTAAAGCACACTACACAATGAATAGTATACAATTATCAACAACAACCGAAGAAGAGGATCTAGGTGTCATAATCTCAGATGACCTTAAATTTGATACACACATAAAGGTAACAATTAAAAAATGTTATGGTATCCTTGGGTGTATTCTGAGGCACATAAGAAGTAGATCAGCAGAAGTCTTACTCCCATTATACACTAGTCTTATTCGCCCTCATCTGGAGTACTGTGCTCCGTCCTGTACCCCACGACTGTGGGAAATAAAAAACTATATGAGAGAGTCCAGAGGAGGCTTACGAAAAAAGTAAGCAGTGTGAAAAATAAGGATTATAGTTGTAGATTAAGAACTCTGAATCTGTATTCCCTAGAATACAGATCAAGATGAGACATCATATACCTGTTTAAAGCATTGTTAAATACCTCATTATTTGATACAATTTGTCTTGAAAAACAATTGATGCAAAAAATACTAGGTCCCATTGGCATCAGTTAAAAACTACAGTAAGTAAAACCACTAGAAGAAAAAAAAATCACACAAAGAGCTCCTGCTATATGGAACATATTACCAAAACAAGTGGTTATGAGTGAAACAGTAGACCAGTTTAAAAAAAAACAACACTTGGACCACTATATGGAAAAACAAAAGTACAACTACCTCCACTGATCAGTGGTGGTGGGTTCATTATGGGCCTCGGCCTTAGGAACCTGTAAACAACTATAAAATGAAAACCTGAGTCTGGTATCCCTGCCATAGTGCATATTACCAGTATGACCACTACAGTTGATACACTTATGTCTCCTGTTCCTCAGCTTCTCAGTACTCTTGAAAATGTTGCAGAGGATGACCAGTCATCTGGTCCTGAGTATTTCCTTCCACATGATGAATTGTCCAGTGACACGTCATTTTCTTCATCAGAGGCACATATGAGTGACTTTGAAGATAAGGCAGAGTGCTGGATCACATGATGCCTCAGAGAGAGTAGCAGCAATTTTGCAGCTCTCTGTTCACCTCACCTCAAACTTAGAACTTTTATACTAAACCTTTTCTTTTTAGATTAACTAAAGACACCTTTTTACCAGATTATTTCTACACATCAACAAAATGGATGCAGAAATGAGAGCTCCTTCAACCAGACACACTCCTCCACCAATGCCAGACAAAGCAATGGGTTCCAAGAGATCTAAACAATTACACCAAAATCCTCGAATACATCTGCTAATCTTAACACTCTAACCACAGAAAAATTGCTCTCTGAAATCTCACCTCTAAAGGAGACTATGGAATCTATCCTAATGGAAATTAAAAATCTCAGAACCAAAGCAGATGACCTTAACAGGAGAGCTGGTGATGTTGAAGTGAGAATTTCTTTGGTGAAAAACTGGTGTGCCAGAACTGAGCCCGAGTTCCCTATGATGAGACAAAAAATTAGAAAATTAGAATCCAAGCTTGAAGACCACGAGGGCAGAAGCAGTCAAAATAATCTTTTAATTTTTGGGATCCCTGAAACATTCAAGGACAGCAATACAATACACTTTGCTCAAGTTATTCTTGAGAATACTGCCAATCCCTCTTCAAACGGTCAGTTTTACATTGTTGAAAAGGTGCATAGATCCTTAAAACTGGTGCCTTCAGAAAAAGAAAAACCTAGACCCTTCATAATAAAACTTTTAAATTACATTAGACAGGCAACATGTTCTGACAAAGTTAAATCCAACCAGAATCTGATTAAGAAGGCCACAGAATCAGAATTACTGAGGACTTGCCGCAGGAAGTTCAGAATCGCAGACAAGCTTTCGCTACAATGGTGAGTAAATTTATCGTGGCAGAAATAAAATTCAGACTGCTCTACCCTGCAAGGCTATGCATTAGGCATAATTCTGCTAATCTCACTTTTGAAGATCCTGATCAAACCCAAAAGGAGCTCAGGTCTATCTTCCCGAACTTCTTTAAAAAATTACTTCATTAATAAATGCATGGTGGATCCTGTGCTGGGCAGTTAAGACTATCCTAACAAAGATTTTTGCCATTGGTTTTGTGAGATTCAATACTCAGACTGCTACCTTCCTGCTTTTATTCCTAAGGCAAATAAATGATGACCTATCTTCTCTTTATGTTTCTACGCTCTCTCTCTATGGTTTGTATGATCTTGGGGGAGGGAATAGAGATTTAAGCTGCAAATTACTAAAATAAAAGGTCACTGAATGATTTCTTTTGTGGTCCATGTTGGGAAAGTTTGCTGATGTAATTTTATGGAATGACCACTGTTGTTATATATAAAGTTGATGCTAAGACTGTAACAGTTGGGATCTGGTTTTCCAATTCCCTAACAGCTCAGAACTTTCTGGACTCATGGATCTGTGCAGTCAAGTTGATAATCCTCTTTGATTTCTGGTTGCCAGGAACATCAAGGGAGGTATTTTCTCCTACACGTTACGGGTTTTTTATTTTCAGAATTGCTGAATTCATCAATCACCTGTTCTTTTACTGTGAAATCCAACAATTTGGTGTCCCTTCTCTAAATTTTGTGGATTGTGGGAAGCTCTTCCAGATGCTTTCATTAGGTGTATATATTCTCTTTGATAATGCCTTGGAGCTGAGACTCACTATAATACATGGATTTGATGTTTAATTCAAATGCATACCTTGCTTTGTACTATGGTGTATCTCATCTACGGGCCACACTCAATATGGAACAAACTGTAATTTGGATCTATAATTTACATATTTTTCTTAAAACTCAGAAGATTCTGGAACTAATGACTCTATGGTGCCTTTTCCTTATTTAGTAAACCTGGACTTCCGAGGAAAGGAGGACTCAACTTAGAATTTACTTTATCATGCAGACAGCATATATTTAATTTATTACAGAACCCATTAACCTTAGTCTTTTACGCCCTTCATTTGGGAATGCACTTTTATTTCAGAGATCCCTTTTCCAAACTAAAGTGAGTAATCAATCACTCATCCTTGGTTATGTATTGCTCATACCTACTTAAACATTGTCTATCACAGGGCTGCATATACAGTAGTATAATGATCTCAAATCGGAGACATGGTTTTAAGTGTTCAATATCAGTTTTATTATCAGTAAGTTAATCACTGACTAAGGAAATCAGAATAAGAGTGCCTAAGTTCAGTACTCTAATTATTTAAATTTGGTTTACAAGGTTAGGGACATATGGATTTTATTATATTCTCCTCTTATGCTACTTTAAGTTGGTTCCTTATATATAAGGTTCAGATTTCTTGAGCAACACACAAACATGTTACTTCATTGTGAAGGCGACTTTGTTTTTTATATAAGCAATTCAGTATTGTATGGCCAGGATAGGGCTATTTGATGGTCAAATATATTTTATTATCAGGTTCACTACATTTTGCAAAGTAGGTTCTTTGTTCTACATAGCTAACAGCTTATGCATCAGTTCATACTAAGCAATTGACTTAATTTTGATACAACAGATATTTCTAATATTTAAACATTAAATAAGTAAACTGATATGTCAATTTATGTATTTACTCTGTCTTTAGGCTTGTAGTGTAGAACAAAAGAATGCTCTGACAATTAAAGTGAAACAGAGTGTTGCAGGCTATAGAGCTGAGCTTCACTGTTTAATTCAGCCTTGGAGTTTGGGTATTTTGTACCCGGGGATAGTTTATTTAGTTTTAGTACTGACTTAGTAGTTCAATGTTTATGGGGTTATATAGTTGGGTAGGGGGTTGGGTATTGATTCTGAGACCTAATTTCTGGTTAAGATACCTAATAATTTACAAAGTAGTTTTTAATAATCATAAGTATTCTTCACATTTTAATTTTGTTACTGGGAACGTAAAAGGGGCTAGGGATAAAGTCAAGAGATGGCAATTAATAAAGCATATAAGACTTCTGCAAGATCAAATAATCTATCTACAGGAAACCCACCTTTTCTAAAAAGAAGTTAACCTTTTATCAAAAATGGGCTTTACTCAAGTATTTGGAGTTGGAGACTCCACCAATAAAAAAGGGGTAGTCATTTTGATAGATAATAAACTGCCATTTACCAATAATTTTGTTATCCATGATCCAGATGGAAGGTTTGTTTTAGTTGGAGGTGAACTTAATAATTATAAACTCCTGTTAGTGAGCATTTATGTTCTAAATTTCTCCTCTCATGCTTTCCTCACTGAGTTAACAAAAGTATTGCTCCCCTATTCAGATTTTGATTTTATCCTGGGGGGGGGGGGTGGACTGGAATATTTTAGTAGATAATAAATTAGATGGTTCTTCACATTTTAAAACTAACAATGTAGCTGATATTAAAGTCTTATCTGAATTCATAGAATTATTTCATCTCGCTGATCCTTGAAGAACACTCATCCCTTTAGTAAAACAATACTTCTTTTACTCATCCTCTCATAAAGTTTCCTCTAGGCTGGGCTACTTCTTAATCAGTAACAGCTTAATGCCTACAGTAGTTGATTCTCTTATTACCCCGAGGGTGCTCTCTGACCACTCACCAGTAAAGCTCACTTTAAATTTGACAGACACTAACCAATTTAGACCCAAATTATGGAGATCAAATAACCAACTATTGAAAGACAGCTTTATAGTAAACTATATTAAAAAAAGAAATTGGCTATTTCTGGGCAAACAATTCCAATTCCATTAGCAAGTTTGATATTATCTAGGCTTCATTCAACTGTTTTATAAGGAGTCACTTTAAAAGATTAGACTCTAAATGCAAAAAAGCAGTGCTCTGCCAAACTTAGAGACCTTAGAAGCCATAGAATTGCTGGAATCCAGGGGTACTTCTTCTTTGGAAGACTATGACTTAATTAAGTTACAAAACCTTAGAGATACAGTACTTATGCTGATCTATCAAGAGAGCAAGTAGAATATTATATAGTGAAAACAAGGATGACTTATTTGGATCAAGGTGAGAAATCATCCAAACTTTTAGTTTACAGACTTAATAATCTTGAGTCCAATAGGTTCATCACTTCTATTAAATCAGACAGAGATGGTTCAATAAAAACTCTTCCCGAAGACATTGTTGCTGAATTTGAATTATTTTTCAATAATCTCTACAACCCAAATTCTGGAACCTGTAAGTCAGCTGATTACAGGATTCATTTAAGTCAGTTTAAAAGTTCAGTTTTACCCAGTGATGCAGGTACTGTACACATTTAATTTCATCCATCTCTGGTAATGAAATATTGGAGGTAATAATTTCCTTGAAGTTGAATAAGTCCCCCGGTCCTGATGGACTGTCTCCTAACTTTTATAAAGTATTTAAAGATGATTTAATCCCTTTCCTCTTGACTTTCTTTAATTATATTTTAGAAAATGGAATTTCTGACTATACTCTTTTAGATGCAGTTATAGTTTTTATCCCCAAACCAGGTAAATCTAAGGATATAATGTTAAACTATAGACCCATTTCATTAATCAATGGTGATATGAAAATTTTAGCTAAAATCCTGGCCACTAGAGTTAAAACTATTTGGGACTTACTGATCTCACCTGAACAAGTGGGTTTTATGTCATGGAGATTTGCTTCTGACCACATCAGAAAATTGTCTCATATTTTCTCTGCATCTGGGGAGGTCAGGGCACCTGCAGTTCTGGTCTCCCTAGACGCGGAGAAAGCTTTTGATAGGGTAAATATCTCCTTCCTGTTTGAAATCCTATCCAAATTTGGTTTCCCTTCCAAATGTATAGATTGGTTAAAAGTTTTATATTCTTATCCTTCAGCTAGGCTTTATATTAATGGCATGTTTTCTTTTCGCATCAAGCTATGGTTTGACACAAGACAAGGCTGCCCCCTCTCCCCAATCCTTTTTAATTTTTATATAGAACCTTTACTTCACTTTCTCAAACACAATCTAAATATCAAAGGGATTACAGTGGGATCACATGTTTTAATCTTATCAGCTTTTGCTGATGATGTCCTTCTATATGAGACACATTCGGATATCTCACTCCCTGCTATTATTTCTACCATTGAACAGTTTAGTCTGTTTTCTAATTATACAATGAATACAGCTAAAACAATGGTCTTACCTCTAAACAGTAGAACTACCAAGGAATATATAGTAAAATATGGCTTTTCCTGGACTCCTGACCACATGAAATATTTGGGGCTATTTCTGTCACATGACCAGAAACAGATGTTAGATCTGAACCCTTCTAATTTGCTAACACCCATTAAATTCAGTTTTGAAAGGTGAATGAAATTACATAGAAACATAGACTTTGATGGCAGATAAGGACCACTTGGCCCACCTAGTCTGCCCATTTCCCTACCTATTGGACAATCTGCAGATCCTAGTTAACCAACAGCCTACTTCCTCCTACCCTCCACTATAATTGCCTTCTGGCTGTCCCATGCATTCTTGAATTCCCCACTGTTTTTTATCCCACAACCTCCTCAGAAAGGTGGTTCCATGCATCCACCACTTTCTCTGTGAACAAATATTTCCTCATGTTGCCCCTGAGCCTCCCCCATCTTTAAATTGTGCCCCCTTGTTCTTGTACATCTCTTTTTCTGAAAGATGCTACCTTCTTGGACTTTGTTGATTCCCATGAGGTACTTGAAAGTTTCTATCATGTCCCCCCTCTCCCTTCTTTCCTCAAGGGTATACATATTAGGCTCTCTTGGTCTCTCTTCATATGGCTTTTGATGCAGACCCTGTACCATTTTAGTTTCCCTCCTCTGGACTGCCTCTATCCTGTCTATGTCCTTGCAGAGATAGGGCTTCCAAAACTGCATGCAGTACTCCAGATGGGGTCTCCCCAACTGTCTGTAGAGAGGGATAACAACTTCCTGTTTTCTACTGGTGATGCCTCTCCCTATGCATCCCAGTATCCCCCCAGCTCTCCTTATTGCCTTCTCACATTGCTTGCCTACCTTACAGTCATCTGATATGACTATCCCCAGGTCCCTTTCCAATTTTGTTGTTGTTAATACTCTTCCCCTGTTGTGTACTCTTCACCTGGGTTTTTGTTCCCCAGGTACATTATTTTACATTTCTTTGTATTTAATTTAAGCTACCATACTTTTGACCATTTCTCCAATCTTACCAAGTCCCTTCTCATCCTTTCCACCACCCCTTGTGTATCAGTTCTGTTGCAGATCTTTGTGTCATCTGCAAAGAGGCATACTTTCCCTTCCAGACCCTATGCAATGTCTCCTATAAAGACATTAAAGAGGACTGGTCCTATTATTGAACCCTACTGTACCCCATCAGTAACCCCCTTTCTTTGAAGTAAGTTCCATTTACCATTACCCTCTGCATCCTGTTGTGCAGACAATTTGTTACCCAGGCTACCACCCTGGGACCCAGTCCCAGGCTGGCTAACTTACTTATTAATCTTTCATGTGGGACTGTGTCAAAGGCCTTGCTAAAGTCTTGGTAGGCCATATCCACAGCCCCTCCCTGGTCTACTACTTTGGTCACCCAGTCAAAGAAATCTATTAGATTCATCTGACATGACCTTCCTGCTGTGAATCCATGCTGCCTTGGGTCCTGTGCCCTGCTGGTCTCTAGGTACTCAGCAATTGTTTCTTTCAGAAGTGATTCCATCATTTTCCCTACCACTGAGGTCAAACTAGCAGGTCTGTAGTTTCCTGCATCCGCCTTGCTCCCACTTTTATAAAAGGGAATCACATCCACCTTTGCTAGCCCTCAGAAACCACCCCATCCTCCCATGATTTGTTAAAAAGGGTAGTCAGTGGTGTTACTAGGCCTCCCCTTAGTTCTTTTAGAATTCTGGGGTGAATTCTGTCAGGCCCCATTACTTTGTCCACCTTGAGTTTTAGGAGTTCTTTCAGGACCCTTTCTTCTGTGAATGGACTGGTGTCGATCCCCCCTTCCCAGAGTGCTTCTACTGTTTGGTTTGGGTAACTCCTCCTCTTCTTCTTCTTTCGTGAATACTGAACAAAAGTATTTGTTCAATATCTCTGCCTTCCCACTGTCACCCTCTGCCACCTCCCCTCCACTTTATTAAGCTTCTCTATCCCTCCCTTGACCTTTCCTTGCTTCCTAATGTACCTATAAAAGGTTTTATGCCCCTTCTTAACTGAGTTGGCTATCTTTTCCTCAGTTTGTGCCTTTGCTATTCTGACTGCCTTCCCCACTTCCTCCTGCTTTAACTGATACAGTTCCCTGTCCTGCTCCTTCTGTGATTCCTTATACTTCCTGAATGCTATCATTTTCTCCCTAACCTTTCCCGCCATCTCTGTTGAGAACCATTGTGGTTTTTTTACTCCATTTTGTTTTCTCTGTATGTTTCACACTAAGGCTTGTTGCCTCTATGATGACAGTTTTGATTTTTCTCTATTGTTCTTCCACCCCTCCTTTCTGGACAGTTGCTAGTTCATTCCTTAGGTATTCACCCATTTTGCCAAAGTCAGCCCTTCTAAAGTCCAATATCCTTGTTTTTGTATGGCTTGTCTCCACAGTTGTGTTTATCATGAACCACAGTGTATGGTGGCCGCTTGTTCCCAGATAGCTATCCACTTTTACATCTATGATCCTCTCTCCATTTGAGAGTACCAAGTCTAAGAATGCACCCTCCCGAGTGGGTTAAAACACTAGCTGTCTAAGGCATGCCCCTGTAGGGCATCGAGAATGACCCTGCTCTTGGATGTGGCTGCAGTAAATGTGTTCCAGTTAACATCTGGCCTATTCATGTCCCCCATCAACAATATATTCCCTATTTCAGCCATTCTGAGAATGCTTTCCATTATTTCCTTGTCCATTTCCTCCCCCAGAGATGGGGGTGTGTATACCACCCCTGTGCAGATTGTAGTGCCAGTCCGTGTCTCCAAGGTGACTCAGAATGCCTCCTGTCCTCCCCATTTATCCTTTAGTTCTGTGGCTTTGATCCCTTTCCTTATGTAGAGAGCTACTCCTCCTCCTCCTCTGTTACTCTCGCTGTCCCTTCTGTAGATTGTGTGCCCTGGTATATTTACATCCTCTTTCTTTGTTAGGCAGAATCAATATTGTGACAATTAATGTCTTACCCAGACTCTTTTATCCAATAAGCACTTTGAAATTTTATTTACCCTTATCTTGGTTTAAAAAACTCCACTCAATAATTGTTAACTTCATTTGGCTTAACAAGCCTCCCAGAATAGCATACGACAAACTTACCTTTACCAAACACCAAGGGGAATTTAAGGTATCACATTTCTTTCTTTACTACCTGATTAGTCATTTAAATAAACTCTTCAGATGGTCCCTCTTAAATAATCATTTGAAAAGGTTTTGTCCCATTTGGGTGGGCATCAAAAGGGATGTGTTGCAAAGAAATAACATTTCTCTCTGAGCTATTTATTATATGACATTTAAATCCCTTCCTAGCAATCTAAGAAATACAATTATTGGGAGTTCATTTCGATGTTTCGATCAGTTATGCCGCTTTAACCAGGTCTCTCTATCAAGGGATATTAATCAACCACTGTTACACAATAGTAATTTATACTTAAGGAATAAGCCACTGGATACTAATTGGTTCCCACAGTTAAAAAACTGCTTGGTGAAAGACCTTCTAAAGAATGGTAATTTAATAGCTTTTGATGAAATCAGATCGAAGTTCTGTCTAGGTAAAGGTTACCTTTATAAACTGTTCACTTTAAAACTGATCCTTGCATCTCATTTTGGAACCTCACCCTGGCTGGTAGATCACAGACTGATAACATACAATATTTTGATGATCGTTAAAAAACCTCATGCTATTCCAAAACTGTATCTATATTTTCTGCTTAGAATATCTCTATCATTAACAAATATATCCAGATACTGGTCTGATAAACAGATTTATTCAAGTTCAGATTGGTCACCAGTTTGGAAAGACTTGCATCAATTCATTTCAAATGATAAACTAAAACTAATTCAAATTAAAATACTCCATAATGCTTTCTACTCTCCATTAAATGGTTTAAATTTAGCCTGTTATCTATGAAGGCATGTTTCCAATGTGGATCAGAGGTTGGTTCTCTTTCCCACATATTTTGGGAGTGTCGACTGACTGTTTCCTTTTGGTCTGATCTTAAGAATGAAATAGGTGACAAACTTGGCTTGGTTAATTATTGCACTGCACAGATATGCCTAATCTGAGATTTGATTAGTATCTCTTGCTCTGCCAAAAAAACATAATATATATATGATTGCCTTAACAGCTAAAAAAGTTATCTTAAATCATTGGAAGGATCACCAAACCCCTTCTCTGATGGAATGGATAAATGAGATACTCCTTAATTTAAGATCTGAAATACTTTTATCTAGTATGAAATACAATTTAGAGGGCTTTACCTTTAAATGGGATAAACTATACAATTTGATTCTTAATCTCAAACAGAGCTAGCTCCTTGATTTAAGTTGATTATGTAAAAATCTTGTATGTTAAAAGGTGTTTATGTTTATCTTTTGCTGTTAAATCTAAATGAATTTTATATATTTGGTTTAATGAGGTCTCAGTAATGATTTTGTTCCTTATGTCCAATAGTTGTTTGTTGGGGGTCGGGGGGGGGGTTGAGGGAAGGGATTCATTAATTATTATGGTTTTTAAGTGTGTCCTCAAATAGGATAGTTTTATTGTTTTCTTTGACCATGCATATTGTATACCATTTTTGTTCCACTTTGTCATGTTCTTCTTAAAATGTTTTTTATATGAAATACGATAATGAAGGTTTTTAATTTTTTTTAAAAAGAAGATAGGGCAGAGTATGCCATGTACCTTGATGGCAAAAAAAAGGAAAAGGTGGCTGGCAAAACAGCCTCTAGGTGTAGCACTACTAGCAAGGTTAGTAGAAGTAGCAGTAAGGGCAAGGGTTCCCCTCCTTCTAAGAAAAGCAAACAAGCAACACTAATGTTTCTTTAGCAGGCTCCATCACAGCCTGAAAGACAGTGAAGTGATGGCAGCACTGGCATAGCACCATCAGGGACAGTGATCACAGGGCAAGAATATCAGGACAAGACTGGCATATATGCTGAAAAAACAACTGTGGGATGTGGTGCTAGCAAAATCACTGGTAACCATAGTGTTAAAAGTGCTATGTGGCTGCATTTCACTGTGTTAAAGGAGGACACTAAGAAATCAGTTTGTTCTTTTTGCAACGACACTATAAGCCGAGGAGAAATCACTCTCTAACTTAACCACAACATCATTACAGAACCACTTGAAGATTAAGCACCCTTGAGTGAATCGAAGTTCATCTGGGTCTGGATCCAGACCCTTGGTTTTACCAAGACTAAACCCCTCTGGTGGACAGGTAAGCACAGTTGGTAGTGGTGGTGGCACTGATGACAGATCTGGTTTAGCGTCATCCAGTGGTCATGACACTCCTTCCCCCTCACCAACACAGAGTCCGGCCTCTACTCTGGTGGTCACTTCTGATACCAGTGATACTACAAGGCAGAGACAGTCATTAGCACTTTGCACACCACCATTGCTGAAGCGGTCCACATCGATATCTCAAGTGGCACTTCCAATAATGGATGCTCTGCATGCACGAACAAAGTATCATGCCCCCTTTCAACAGCACAGCAAATCACACAGCTGATTGCTGAGATGTTGGTGTTTGATCTTCAGCCTATGTCAGTTGATGAAGATACTGGCTTCCGTCAGCTTCTCAATTATTTGCACCCATGTTATCAGATCCCATCTTGTACTACATGGAGATGGAAGACTAGGTTTGCTGGCAAAGGCATCTAGTTTCACCTGTGCTCTTTTCTTTTAGGTTTGCTTGTAAAGACAGCGCAAGGAACAACATTATCAGAGCATGGAAAAAGATTAAGGCTTCTCTTGGCAAGGCAGATTTACTGTGTGTTACTATTTTCTTTTGTGCTCACAGGTTTTGTTACTGTTTTTTGCTTACATGTTACTGCTTTATTGTTCTATGATTCAAATTACTGTTGCAGGGTATACTTTCTGATGTATTATTACAGGGTGTGCCTACAGGTTTGCTACTGTTTTGTGCTTACAGAATACTGCTGTAATCTTCTCTGATTCAAATTGTTTTTTGCAAGGTATGTTTTCTGTTACTGATTTATTTTTCTATGTAGCAAAGTGTTTTTTGCAGGGTATATCTTCTGTGAAATTGTTACAGGTGGTTCTTACAGGTTTTACAGTTTTATCTATCATTAGGCTAAGCTTTCAGGGCTACTGCATTTGATGTTGGTTGATTGTTTTGGTTTTTATCTCCTTGTTTCTTTCATCTGTGTTTCTTCCTTTTTGGCAGGGGAAGGACCCAACCAACCAACCACCCACCCCATCCCCAACCACTCCATGCTACACTCCTTTTATAGAGTAGCACAGTCGTGACACTTCCTGTAGCAAAGTGGAAAGGGGAGGATCAGAGGGGTATCCACACAGTGACCTCACTTACAGGGGCACAATTAATTTAACTTGTTATAAAACATTATATAAAAACAAACAGACAAAAAAATATATATTAAAAAAAAATCTTTTGCTTTCATTTTCCTTCTATTTACTCAGACCAGGTTATAAACTCTGCAACTCAACTGGAATGTATATTATTAACTGCAGGAACTGTGTGACACTTTTCAAAAGGGCAGTTATACAGGATTTAGGATGATGTCCTACATGCTGGACCATCGGAGATCTAAGGGCTCAGCTCTGAGCAGCACGGACAGAGATTGTGTGCCTCAAATCACATATTCAGGAGGAAATATATTACAAGAACTGCCCGCCATTTCCTCAACATCCAACGGAAGCACCTCGACTGTAGAGGGTAGTTGGTCCAGGAGATTGGCAGGTGGTTAGGAGGGGCAAATCAGGTGCCCCATCACTCAATGCTTACCAATGTATCACCTCCACAAACAATATGAAAACTACAAACAGGAATCTACCTCTATCTCTGAAATAAAACAAAGAAGCACAGGACACTGCAGCACAGGAGTTAGCCCTACAAAACTCACCCAAAACAGGGACCAAAACAAAAAAAGCAAACAGGAAATCCAAGACACTTCTGATCATAGGAGACTCTGTGATTCAGGGATGAGTGATACCTACCTCCAGTCAGGAGTAATGGTCAGATGTCTCCCAGGTACATCAGCATGGACAGACACTGACTGCATTGCTAAAATTGTGCAGGAAGTAGGAGAAAACATTGATATCCTGGTACGCATAGGGACTAATGATCTCACCAGCTGGTCAGTTGTGGAGACCAAGGAACATCTGACCAGGTTGGGAGACAAACTGTCATCCATTTTGTCTGGCATCTCCTTCTCTGAGATCTTGCTGGTCTGGGATGGGAGGGCAGATGGACGGAAGGTCAGAGAAGGGGAGACAGTGGAGCTAAACATATGGTTCAAGGGCTGGTGCCAGGAAAAAGGACACACATTTGTAGGTAACTGGCAACAGTTTTGGGAGCGAAAGTTCTTTAACTTTGATGGACTGCATCTGACTAAGGAGGGAGTCAGTGCCTTGAGGCAGAAGTTTGATGTCCTTGTAGAATATTTAAACAAGTAAATGGGGAGAAGGGTGCAGCACCCAATATTCTGAATGGGAAGAACACCCCTCCCCCTCAGCTAGTGATCAAACAGGAGTTCAGAGGGTGCTAGAGAGCTGATCTCAAGGCAGGATGCAAGTTAGAGCAGCTCTTCAAATCAGCTTGCTAATTTTAAAAATCCGAGCAGATTAAGTCACTTGTACCACAATATAATTAAACAATTTGTTTTCCTGAAGTAGAGAGCTTTCAGAAAATATCAAATTTACAATGATAAGACAAAAAGGTTTGGCAATGGGAGCATCTAAACTGCCAGCAGTGAAATTAGCTAAGGCCGAGGAACCACCGAGCGGTGAGGGAGAAAATTCAGCTGACTCAACAACAGATCCTCCATGGTAGCAAATGCTGGCTACCATGAAATCGCTAGACTCCAAAATGGAAAAAACTCTGGTGCACCTTGAGAAGCATGATTATACCATAACTGAACTCACCAGCAAGGTGGCAGATAGTGACAAGCAGTCGATCACCACACAGGCTGCAGTCACTATGCTCAAGAAGGAGAATGTACAGCTCCAGAGCAGGCTGTAAGCTCTGGAAAATGAAACACGGGCAGGGAATGTTCACCTTGTAGGGGTCCTGGAGGGCACTGAGGGACTGAATCTACTGGCCTACCTTAAATAATGGCTGCAAACCTGGATTCCAGTCCCTGAGGATTTCAATTGGGGATCACTGCGGTGAGCATACAGGGTGAACCCTAGAGTGAGGCCCGTAGATACCAACTTGCCGTGCACTATTCTACTGAGCACAACTGGAGTGGAAATAAGGGACACTTTGATCTCAGCAGTGAGGGTTGTATACCCTTTATCCATCAGTGACTTTGCTATCAAATTATTCCCTGATCTTTCATTCCAGACCCGCTCCTGATGCAAACATTTTGATGGGGTAAGACAGAGGCTGCATTCTCTAGGAATTGTGTATTTGTTTTTGTTACCTGCAAGACTGAGGATAACATATGCGGGGAAAATGTAGCAATTTTCTGATCCAGCAGATGCAGGCTGCTGGATGGAGAAGACAGAAAAGGAGTTTGATTCTCAGAAGGCTGTTCTTGAAGAGGAGATGATTGAAGAGGAGGATTAGGGAAGGGCCTGAACTGGAGTAACACCTTATCCATCCTCACTTCACTGCAGCAGGCTAACTGAAGGGACTGGGGGCTAATTTGGTCCCTGAAGGTATCCGATCCTCACAGAGGTTGGTAGAGTCATAGGACAAACTTGGGAAATAGTATCTGTCTGCAGAACATTCAGATTCCTAATTGTGGGGGGTTATTTAGGTGGCCTCTCTTGTTTTTCTCTGCTTACACTGGTGGGGATGGGTAAGTTCAGTTAATTTACCTTCAAAGTTATGCTCTACTTTAACGCTGATAAGTTTGATTTTACTAAGGGTCTCTTCTGATTTGTTTATGGTAAACAGAATGTGGACAAAAGTTAAGAGTTCAAAGTTACTAATGATAACTATTATTAAATTGCCAATGCCAATTACGTTTGGAAGGCAGTGGTTTGAAGAGAGTAATGACTTGCTCGATTTTTTCTAATTACATGTTTAAATATATGTTTTGGATAAATAGCAATCCTCAGAGATTGCATTAGTTCTTTCTTATACTAATACCTGAGGTTGAGATATTCCAAGCCATTGAGATGGCTGGCATTTAAGGACTCATTGCTGGATTAGTAATGTGGGGGACACGTTACTCCTAATGTACAATAATGTAGGAGACCAGTATGAATATCATAGATTTTATTATCAATGATGATGTGCCTTTATTATTGTCCTACATGAGGAAATGTATGTAAGTTCCTTATAAGAATACAATAAACATAAAGTATGAAAAAAAACAGGAGTTCAGCATGTTTTTAGTTTATTTGCATCACCAGTTAAGGAAAAAGGTCCCGCTTCCCATACAAAGTGCAGGGGAAACGCCAGACCTCGCACAACAACTAACGCATTGAAATCTGGCCAATGGAAAATCATGTACACAAATGCCTGCAGTCTGGGAAACAAGATCCCAGATCTGGAGGCAACAATGACAGAGGCTAAACCGGACATAGTAGCCATTAGCAAGACATGGTTCACCAGTAACCACACTTGGGAGACTTCAGTACCCGACTATGCAATGTTCAGAAGAGACCGAGGTGCAAAAAAAAGGGGGGGGAGTGGCTCTTTATGTCAATGAAAATATGAAAGCTACAGAAATTTAGAATACACACAAGAAGCCAGAAGAACTGTGGGTCACCCTGGAAACAGGAAATGGATGGCCATATGAACTGGGTTTGTCTACAGGCCTCCAGACAACGGGGAGAACATAGACACATTACTGTTAGAAGATATACAAAACATGACAGCTAAAGGGGAGGTTCTGATAATGGGAGACTTCAACATGCAGGATACAGATTGGTCAATACCAGCAGGAATATCCATCAGAACTAGACACATAATGGATTCCCTTCAGGGGGAGGGCATCAAAAAATTAGTACAACAACCCACAAGAGACAAGGTTATCCTGGATCAAGTACTAACTAATGGGGATAGGATCACAGATCTCCAGGTAGAAGGTCACCTGGGGGCCAGTGACCATCACATGGTATTGTTCAATTTGGCCACTAGAACTAAATCATCCCATTCCAAGGCAAAAATATCGGACTTCAAAGGAGCTGACTTTGATAAGATGACTAACAGAGTTAAACTAGCCCTCGCAAGAAGAAATACAGGTGAGGGGGTACAGACAAAGTGGGCAAGCATTAAGGATGCAATACTTGAAACAACATCCCATTGTGTTAGGGAGAAAAGCAAGAGCAAACGAAGGAGGAAACCATTTTTGTTCTCAAAAACAGTAGCAGAAAAGATCAGAGCCAAAAGGTTGGCCTTCAGGAAATATAAGGGAATGCAGCAGAATGAAGATAGGGAGGCACACTAAACTTCCCAAAGGGAAGCAGGGAAGGTAGTAAGGCAGGCAAAGGCCCAAACTGAGGAAACACTGGCATGAACAATAAAAGAAGGAGACAAGACTTACTATAGACACATTAGTGAAAGGAGAAAGTCCAGAGGGGGTATTGCTAAGATCAAAGGGGATAAGGGGGAGTATGTGGAGAAGGACCAAGGAAAAGCATCTATCCTAAACAGATACATCTGCTCAGTAGGGCCCACAGCTCAGCACCACGGATACAGGGGGAAGGGAGATGTGCACAAGTCCCTTCACAAAAGAAAGGGTCCTACAAGAGCTTCCTAAGCTCAGGGTGGACAAGGAAATAGGACCTGATGGCATACATCCTAGGCTACTAAAGGAGCTAAGCGTGGACCTAGCAGAGCCATTATCAGAATGGTTTAGTGAGTCTCTAAGCACAGGAGAAGTCCCAGAAGACTGGAGAAGGGCTCATGTGATCCCACTTCACAAGAGTGGCAGCAGGAAGGAGGCAGGGAACTGCAGACTGGTCAGTCTTTCCTCAGTAGTGGGCAAAATTATGAAAGCACTCCTGAAGGAAAAGATAGTGTAACACCTGGAATCCATATGAGTACAGGATCCAAGACAGCATGGGTTTACAACAGGAAATCCTAACAAAATAATCTCATAGATTTCTTTGACTGGGTAACTAGAGTGGTGGACCAAGGGGGTGCAGTTGATGTTGCCTACCTTGACTTCAGCAAAGCTTGCAATACTGTTCCACACAGAAGCTTGATTAATAAGCTGCATAGGCTTGGGGTAGGTCAGAGGTTGGTCAATTGGGTGGCAAACTGGGTGGCAGGCAGAAAACAGAGAGTGGTTATAAAAGGTATACAGTCAGAAGAGATGCAAGTCACAAGTGGTGTACCTCAGGCATCAGTCCTGAACCAGTCCTCTTCAATATCTTCATCAGTGACATTGCAGATAAATTGTAAGGTAAGGTTTGTCTATTTGCAGATGACACCAAGATCTGCAACAGAGTAGATGATCAAGATGGGGTGGGCAGAATGAGAAGAAATCTGAATAAATTGGCAAAATGGTGAGAAGAGTGTAAACTGAGGTTTAACGCATAGAAGTGCAAGATCATGCACATAGGGAAGAGAAACCCTGATGTTACCTACAGGTTGGGAGGGGAGTTGCTGGCAATCACAAGGGAAGAAAGATACTTGGGCATCATCATTGTCATCATCACAGATAACCTGAAATCATTCAAGCTGACCACTAAAGCAGTAAGTAAGGCTAGAGGGATGTTGGGGTGTATTAGTAGGGGTATCATAAATCGTAAGAGGGAGGTAAGAATCCCACTTTACAAGACACTGGTTAGGCCTCATCTGGAGTAATGCGTGCAGTACTGGAGGCCACACCTGCATGAGGAAATTAACAAAATGGAGGCAGTCCAGAGAAGGCAATCAAAATGGTGCAGG
The DNA here is from genome assembly GCA_016271365.2 of Neoceratodus forsteri. NCBI lineage: Eukaryota > Metazoa > Chordata > Ceratodontiformes > Ceratodontidae > Neoceratodus > Neoceratodus forsteri. The sequence goes on from JADMNL010000033.1 coordinate 113,320,491, forward strand.
GACTGCATCAGAAAACATACGAGGACAGATTAACGGAGCTCAATATGTATACCCTAGATCAAAAGATGGAGAGAGGTAAAATGATCAAAATATTCAAACATCTTGAGCATTAATAAGGTGAAAGAGTCTAACATGTTTCAATATAAGAAAAATAGCAGAACAAGAGAAAACAGCATGAGATTAGAGGGAGGCTGATTAAGAGGTAATGTGAGGAAGTTCTTTTTCACAGAAAGGGTGGTGGATGTATGGAATGGCCTACCTCAGGAAGTGGTGGTTATGAATACAGTGCAGGGCTTCAAAAAGGCATGGGATAGGCATAAGGGAGCAATACAGATGAGTATGAATAGATAGGCCATTGACAGAGTAAAGGCCTATGGCACATTCATAAGGTAGAAAAAATGGCCAGACTGGATGGGCCTTGTGGTCCTTATTTGCCATCAGCTTTTATGTTTCTATGTTTCTATGTACATTTTCTTGAACTATATTGCCACATCTGTATGATGGCGTGCAATCTGCTGTTGCTGCTCTGCTTGCAGAGGCTGTTTGTTGATGGTGTTTTTAACTGCACACCATATATCTGGACTAGCAATAACTCTCTGCAGGCCCATCTCTCCTTCGCTGCACACTGGTGTGTGCAACACTCTGCTGCTGTTTCCAATGCATCACCTTGTGGCTGACTCTTGCCCCCCCAATATGGTAGTCTCATTAGGTCAGCTTTGCTGAATGTCAGATTCATGGAGGAAGACCACAGAGCACATAATATTCTTATGTTCCTGCAAGACATGTTGCAGTCTTAGACTGGTATTAACACCAATTTAAATGTTGTTTTTTTGTTACTGACAATGGCACAAACATGGTGAAAGCCATCAATGATGGCTGTTTTGTGAGTATTCATTGCTTTGCACACACACTAAATTTAGTGGTGACTCATGCACTGTCTAGCAGTAATAGGACCAACAACGTATTATTAACAGCCTGTTCCATCTGCAGCCATTTCCATCACACTGTAAGAGCCACTAACAAATTACGAGACGTTCAGGAATGCATTGGTCTGCCCCAACATCAAGTAATAGAAGATGTTAGCACTCAGTGGAATTATTCATATTTGATACTTTCATAACTTTTGGAGCAAAAACAGGCACTACACGAAATGTCTATTGAGGCAGACATTAGAGGAGTCCTACTTCATCATAATTGGTTAGTTCTTTAGGGCATGGTGAAGGTTCTTGCACCATTTGAGAGGACTACATGTGATCTAAGTGCTTCCACATCCTTACCCTGTCAGGTTATCCCAGTTGTGCATAATCTCAAAAGATCATTACAACAGTTGTTGGCTGACAACACACTCAGTATACAAGAGGTCACTGACCTTGTTAATCATCTCGATGCAGAACCTGATGCAAATTTTGCCACAGTCATGGATACCTGCCATCATGTGTTTGCTACCATGTTGGCACCTAGGTTCAAATGCGAAATTCTTCATATAGCCACGGACACTCACAGGGTGACTCATTTTAGAAAACAGCTCAGTGAAGAGTTAAATAGTGCCATGCAGGTAGTCAGACACTCAGAGGGGGAGGAACGTGCTCCAGGTCAGGTTCCTGAGGGAGAGAGACAGCATGTGGTGGTTTGGAATCGGATGATACTGGTGGAGATGAGGAAAGACGGCATAGTGGCAGTGCAGAGGAGAGTGACTGGGCATTACTCAGCACATCATTGCGTTAACAGCAACACAAACACTCACAGTCTCAGCCTCTCTCTGCAGACAATTTACTTAATGGCTACTTTGCAGAATCAATTGAGCCATTTGATGTTGATCCACTGGGCTACTGGGCTCAGAAAATCAACTCTTCTCCTCACCTGGCACAACTTGCTTTAAAATACCTAAGCTGTCCTCCTACAAATGTGCCATCTGAGAGGTTGTTTAGCACTTCTGGTGATGTTATTGAGCTGCACCATTCCAAGCTGGACCCTCAACACATTGAACAGCTAGTGTTCCTTAAGCTAAACTTATCAGTAATTGGCAACAAATATAATCTGCCCACATAAAACTGGTGCTACAGTACAGCTCTCAATCTGCCTAATGTTATGAAAGTGTAATGTTACATTTTTGGGGCTCACCTTTTCTTTTTTCTATCACGCAAGGTATTTAATTCAAAGGGCAACTGAGTCTCCACTCTCTGGCATATAACTGCAGGACCACCATGAGGCCCCTGTTAAACTAGAAACATTTAAATAATGTATCATGTTTTAGTGACCTTATTGTTGTGTACTTCAGGTTACTAGTTATCTGTTGGAAAAGGACCGCTTGGCCCACACAGTCAGCCCAGATTATCCATCCCTACCTTATCGGTCTCAACTGCAGACCCTAAAACAACCATGCTGCCTCCCTGCCTGTTTTCAAACACACCCCAGCCCTATGCCTATCTCAAGCATGCTTGAAGCCCCACAATGTTCTCGGCACCATCACTTATGCCTGCAGTCCTTCTCAGTCATCTACCATGCCTTCTGTGAATATTTCTTCACATTTATCTGGCTGAACACTCTCTTCAGCTTCATTACATGAAACATACATAAAAACATAGAAGTTGACGGCAGATGAGGACCGCAAGGCCCATCCAGTCTGCCCATTTCTTTTTCTACCTTATAAATGTGCCATCGGCCTTTGCTCTGTCAGTGGCCTATCTATTCATAGTCATTTGTATTGCTCCCTTATGCCTATCCCATGCCTGTTTGAAGCCCTGCACTGTATTCATAGCCACCACTTCTTGTGGTAAGCCATTCCATGCATCCACCACCCTTTCTGTGAAAAAGAATTTCCTCACATTCCCCCTTAATCGGCCTCCCTCTAATCTCATGCTGTGTCCTCTTGTCCTGCTATTTTTCTTATATTTAAACATGTTAGACTCTTTCACCTTGTTTATGTCCTTAAGGTGTTTGAATGCCTCGATCATATCACCTCTCTCCCTCCTTTGCTCAAGGGTATACATATTGAGCTCTGTTAATCTGTCCTCATATGTCTTCTGATGCAGTCTCTGCACCATTTTGGTTGCCCTTCTCTGGACTGCCTCAATTTGGTTAATGCCCTTGTGAAGGTGTGGCCTCCAATACTGCATGCAGTACTCCAGATGGGGCCTAACCAATGTCTTGTAAAGAGGGATTATTACCTCCCTCTTACGACTTGTGATACCCCTACTAATACACCCTAACACCCCCCTAGCCTTACCTACTGCTTTAGAGGTCTGCTTGGATGATTTTAGGTCATCAGTGATGATGATGCCCAAGTCTCTTTCTTCCTTTGTGACTGCTAGCAACTCCCTCCCAGCCTATAGGTGGCTTCAGGTTTCTCTTCCCTATGTGCATGATTTTGCACTCTTTGCATTAAATCCCAGTTGCCACTCTTCTGACCATTCTGCTAGTTTATCCAGATCTCTTCTCATTCTGCCCACACCATCTGGATCATCTACTCTGTTGCAGATCTTGGTGTCATCTGCAAACAGACAAGCTTTACCTCTAGTCCATCTGCAAGGTCACTAATGAAGATGTTGAAGAGGACTGGCCCTAGGACTGATCCCTGAGGTACCCCACTTGTGACTTGCATCTCTTCTGACTGTATACCATTTACCACCACTCTCTGTTTTCTGCCCGTCAACCAGTTTGCCACCCAGCTGACCAACTTCTGACCCACCTCGAGCCTACCCAGCTTATTTATCAATCTTCTATGTGGAACAGTGTCAAAAGCTTTGCTGAAGTCAAGGTAGGCGACATCAGCTGCTCCCCCTTGGTCCACCACTCTGGTTACCTAGTCAAAGAAATCTATGAGATTAGTTTGACAGGGCCTTCCTTTTGTAAACCCATGCTGTCTTGGATCCTGTGCACCTGTGGATTCCAGGTGTTGCACTATCCTTTCCTTAAGGAGTGCCTCCATAATCTTGCCCACTACTGAGGTAAGACTGACCGGTCTGTAGTTCCCTGCCTCCTCCCTGCTATCATTCTTGTGGAGCGGGATCACATGAGCCCTTCTCCAGTCTTCTGGGACCTCTCCTGTGCTCAGAGACTCACTAAACAATTCTGCTAATGGCTCTGCTAGTTCCTCCTTTAGCTCCTTAAGTACCCTGGGATGTATGCCATCAGGTCCCATTGCCTTATCCACCCTGAGCTTAGCGAGCTCTTGTAGGACCCTTTCTTTTGTGAAGGGAGTAGTGCTCACCTCCCTCCCCCCTGTGTCCATGATGCTGAGCTGTGGGCCCTGCCTTACCTTCTCTTCAGTAAATACTGAGCAAAAGTGTCTATTTAGGATAGATGCCTTTACAGGGTCCTCCTCCTCACATGCTCCCTTTTCTCCATTAAGCTTAGCAATACCCCCTCTGGACTTTCTCCTTTCACTAATGTATCTATAGAAAGTCTTGTCACCTTCTTTACTGTTCGTGCTAGTGTTTCCTCAGTTTGGGACTTTGCCTGCCTTACTGCCTTACCTGCTTCCCTTAAGGCAGTTTGGTATGCCTCCCCTATCTTCATCCCGCTGTGTTCCCTTATATTTCCTGAAGGCCAGCCTTTTGGCTCTGACCTTTTCTGCTACTGTATTTGAGAACCAAAGTGGTTTCCTTCTTCTTTTGCACATATTGCCCCTGGTACTTGTGCACAAGGCCCCTACTTTTCTGCAGCACATTGGGACCAAGTTCTGTGGCAAGACTACCTTCTGCCGCAGAACTTCTGCAGCAGTGGTTTGTAATTTCTGGTGATGTTCTGTGGCACTAATGAACTACCACATCACAGTGTCAGCTTGTCATTCTGACTTCACTTTCATGGCAATGGTTATAGCAATCAGGATGGGGGACAGCGCAGTAACACTAGTTCAAACAAGCATTTGTCAATGCCGAATGTTGTTGCACTGGCATTGGCTTTGGTAGTGCAGGGTGGAAACACATTTTGGGCAGGATGTGAAAAATGATGGCTGTACTGTTCATAAGGAGGTGTAAAAAAATGGCAGTGTTGGAAATGTGGCATGTAAATATTGCAAATTTGCGAAGTTACAAGGGTGCGTGGGAAATGCGCAACACATGCTTGTAACACAGTCATTTTATGGACTTTAGGCAAAAATTTTCAACATAGGCATTTTAGCACCTCTGCTCAGGTACAGTGTCACTGTCATTTCCTCAAACTGTCCCAAAAGTGATTTCGCACAGCAATCGTGCTATTCTGCGCCGGACATGCGAAAACACATTTTGGACAGGATATGTAAAATGACAGGTGTACTGTTCATCAAGAGGTGTGGAAAAATGCCAATGGTGAAAATCCAGAGTGAAAATATTACAAATGCACGTTATGAGCATGCGTGCAAACTACTCAACACATGCTCATAACACAGTTATTTTATGGAGTATCATCACCAGATTTTCAACATAGGCATTTTAGGACCTCTGCTCATGAACAGTGTCACTGTCATTTTCATAATCTGCCCCGAACACTGATCTCCCACAGTCACCGCGCTACTGTGTGCCAGAAGTGCGGAAACACATTTTGGCCAGGATGTGAAAAATGACAGCTGTGCTGTTCACCAGGAGGTGTAGAAAAATTACAGTGTTGAAAATTTGCCATGAAAATGTTGTGAATTCACGAAGTTATGAGCGTGCATAGCAACTGCGCAACACACACTCGTAACACAGTCATTTTATGGAGTATTGTTACCAAATTTTCATCATAGGCATTTTAGGACCTCTGCTCATGAATAGTGTCACTGTCATTTTTGTAATCTGCCCCAAACACTGATTTCCCATAGCGACCGTGCTACTGTGTGCCAGAAGTGTGGAAACACATTTTGGCCAGGATGTGAAAAATAACAGCTGTACTGTTCACAAAGAGGTGTAGAAAAATGACAATGCTGAAAATCTGGCATGAAAATATTGTGAATTTGCAAAGTTACGAGCATGCATAGTAACTGCGCAACGCACGCTAGTAAAACAGAAATTTTTTTTATTTCTTCCACCAGATTTGCCACATAGACTTTTTGAGAGCCCTCCTCATGAACACTGCCACTGTCCTTGCGTAAATCAGTCCCAAAAGGTGATTCCATGCAGTGACTGCGAAATCACCTTTTGGGACTGATTAACATCATAACAGTGACAGAATTCATGAGGAGGGGTCCCAAAAACCCCATGTTGAAAATTTGGTGCAAAAATTCCCACAAATGCCCGAGATATGCATCAATGTTGAAAAAAAACTATTTATTCCATTATACAGCTTACCGGCATTTTCTCAGTTCATGGTCGGCTTTGAAGAGTGCAGACGTGTTCCCAATCCACAAAGATCCTTTTGCCAGACTCCGGAGGTAAGTATGGGGTGAGAGGGGTGTGGGGAGGCAGTGTGTGCAGTGGGTGGGTGCGCGTGGTAGGGAGACTATGAGGACCATTTTCTGTTTACAGGGGTTAAAAAAAAACATTGCGAAGGTTTTCTTTTTTTACAGTTTTTTTTTTGGGGGGGGTACTGTAGCTGATGGGGGATTGGGCACCCCTCTTGGCACATAGGGAGTGGAGAACCGATGCCGATGGGGATTGGGCACCCCCGTCAGCAAACAACGAAACCGGTCGGGGGTGCATGAGCTGAGGGGGATTGGGCACCCCTTGGCAACCAAAAAAGGAGAGGGGGCTACACATGATGCTGACGGGGAGTGGGCTCCCCCATTGGCACACACACGAGGGGCAGGGTAAACCAACCGCGGGATTGGGCACCCCTGAAGTCGGCAGTTTAGCGGCCACTGTGCCACCATGCTTGACGCTGGGAAAGCATGTAGGAAGATCTGCTGCATGTGATGAGCTTTGCTCACACTGCAGCTGACCTTTCCTTAGATGTGCTTACCTGGGTGGTGTGGCGCTGGCATGCAGGCTGATTGGGGAATGAGGGACGCACCTACTGGTGTATGCCCTGCATTCGCCCAACAGTGGCCACGCCTCCAAATCTCCACTACTGCAAGATGTTGGCTGTGCAAGCGAGCCAACATAAAAACAACAGACTTATAGAAAAAATATTATGCCTAAACAAGCAAAAAAAGTATCTATCCCATAATGTCCTAGCCTATTGCATAAATGAAATATGCAGAAGGAACCTTATGTGATAAATAAAGTATTTCTATACTCATGCTATCTATACCACTTATGAGGTCCCAACTGTGTATGACTTATATATTTATATGTGCTGTCTACCCCACTCATGAGGTCCCCACTGTATATCACTTATATATTTATATGTGCTGTCTACACCGCTCATGAGGTCCCAACTGTGTATCACTTATGTATTTATATGTAATCTGTGACATACCTACAAATGTGTGTATGTGTAGTGAAGAGAATCCTGTGTGTGGTTATATATATAACCACACACAGGATATAAAAAATATATAGTTATATATATATATATATATATATAGATATATATAAATATATATTTTTTAATTTCCATGAAATTGTATTCTCATTCAGACAGGTCCCTTTGGAAATGGAATAAACAGAATAAAGGAGATATTGCAAAACTCATTTTTTGTGCCAATCTACGTCCCCTGACACACTACATAACACCATCAGGCCATGACATGTATGTGAATCCATTGTGGGATAAAGCACTATAGCCCATCACAATGTGTCCCCCCCTGTGGCAGAACACTGTGCCATATCTTCTCAGGCTCAGAGCAGTGATGTGTTCCCCCAGTCCTTGTCCTGCCCAGCCAGCTCCAAGAGTTCATCTCTGAACCTGAGTTGCCAGCATGGGAACACAAAATGCTACCCTCTGGCCCAACAGCTAGCCCTGCACACAGCATTTCTCAGTAACTTTTTGGTGACTCTATCAATCAATGTCAATATGTAATCAATAACCCTGGCAAAAATGTGTACAGCACAGTTATTTATTTAACAGGTCTATTCTTTCAACAGGTCTACACATTATTATATTCCACTTTTCGGGCCATAATTGCTTTATTTTTCTTAAAAATGACAGGTTAATTCATTTTACCAGTTATTCATTTCAGATGGCATCTCTATACCTTAAAAGGAAAAATACATTTGTACAAAGTAAGGTGTGGACTTAACAGATCTATGCTATTGCCAAGGTTTTGTTTAAGTTGGCCCTAGTGCAATTATGTAAGACTGAAAATTGTATTAGGCTGCAGTGCAGGTTGAGCAAATATCACCATACCAGATGTGCTGTGCCATCGCCTCTGGCAGTGGGAGCTATGATAGATAAGTGACTTTCATTTCTGTGGCAGAATGAAGCTATTTTATTAGTTAATGTATGATGTTATAGCATTAATAACATCACTTTCTGAGCATAGAGGGGTTTTGGATATAAAAAGAGAAGAAGGGAACCAGTTTATATGGATAAATGGAAATATTAGTAAAGAATCATCAAGAACAGTGAATTCTGCTGCACTGCAGAAGATCTGTGGTAGGTTGCAAGTTCTGCATAAAATTCTGTGGCCACAGAATTCTAGGGGCCTTGCTTGTGCACTTTCTCATTTGAAAAAGACTCCCCTTATGTGCCCTGTCTTCACCCTGTGAGCTACTTGTATAGGTCTCTATCATGGCACATCTCACTCTCATCTCTTCCAGGGTGGACATGCAATGCACTTACACCAGTGCCATTTTAGTAGCCCTAGGCAAGACACAAGATGACACCTCATCTGTGACCTTTGCACAATCTATGATGACCATGTGTCACCTGACCACTGACCAGTGCAGTAGTTTGTTGCATTTTGGGGTCCCTGATAGGCTGTTGGGGAGTGTTCATGGCAGAATTGCCTAGTGTACTTCAAAAGTGAAGGAAGTGGTGGAGTTTAACAGTGTTACTTCTTTTTTTTTTAACATTTATCGGTGGGGGGGGGGGTCGAATAGCAAACATCTGGTGCCTTGAATTTCCGAATATAATTATAAATTATTTAACACTAAAACTGTATATTCCTTACAATATCTAGTACAGTATGCGCTGCTTGCAATGGACTAGTTTGACAAAGCAAAGCTTGTCCGTTACAGGCAGTGTCCGTTACATCATTTGCACAGTGAATCACGGATGAGAACTGAATGGTTAATTAAACAATGAACAACAAACAAAACGCACTTAACAGTTAACTTTTAGATTGTGATTACTGCTCTTTTTGTTATAGGGTAAGTTGATAAGCCAAAGTAAGTGACTGCACTTGTAACTTTATTAATTTTAAGACCACCAAAATACCAAATAAACAAATAAATGCTGAGCATTGTACCGTGCTTCGGTAGATACCATTCTGTACTTACTACTCTGGCTGTGTACTTGGCATCAGGTAGTCCACTATTGATGTCTGCACTTTTGGTGCTGTTGTGTGCTTTCACCAACAGGTCTCCATCATGGCAAGTTGGTCCCAGCATGGGACAATATCATCTGTCTGCTGAACGGCTCAGCAGAATGTCATGACTGCTTTCCAGACATCGGCAGGAGTCACCGGCACTTCATCAACCGCCTCCTCTGGCTGTTCATCATTCTCTTCCTCTTCTATTTCCTCAGCCATCCCTGCCAGAGCTTCCTCAATGTCATCAACTTCTGTCTGTTGTTTCTCATTCCCTGAGTGACAGAACTCATCCAGCACTTCTCAGGTCAAACCCGCTAGCTCCTCAGTTTCATCTTCTAGTTCCTCCTCCTCCTCTCGCACCATACCAATGGATGCATCAGTTGCAAACCTGCCTTTCCTAAAGCATCAGTGAATGATCTCAACTAACACCTTGTGCTGTGCCTGCTGGATTAACCTCACAGAATCAAGTCAGTTATTGCAGGACACTCAAACGGAGGCAGTGATCTCCTTGTCAGCATCAAGGATATCTAACAAGTGTCCTCGCGTGAGAGCGACATACAGTAGGTTCATAGATTCATAGGTTCCTAGGTATTAGTACAGGTCAAGTGGCTACTAGAACCATAATAGACCCACCACCACCACGTTAGTAGTGGTGATGTTTAAAACGTAGAGAATTCCTTGATTGAGGGGTTGCATAAGGGAGGTGGTGTTGGGAGGTAGGTACACCAGCTTTATGTTTCTTAGCCCATTCACGGGTCGGAAGGAGCTGTAATTGTCAAGAGGAGTGTGATCTTTCATGACTGAACACTACGGTCCCAGTCTCTCAGCCACACTGTAAAAATATCACATGTCATCAAGGCTGTCCTGTTGTTTCTGTACAGCACTGGAAGGTGACAGATTTGATGAACACAGCTTGGTTGTGCACTCTTGCCAATTACTATTGGTGTCTTTTTCTCACTTCCTGCCATGTTGCATGTCAAAAGCACAGTTATCCTCTCCTTTGCTTTTTTAAGCCAAGCGGGGCATCTGTACAGAAGGCCAATGTGCCATAGCCCACACAGTGAAAAAACAACCCTGTTTCATCTGTATTGAAAATGTTTTCTGGTGTGTAGTCAGATAGGAGCTCAGGCAAAACATCACACAACCAGGCATCTGCTGCACCTGTGTCTGCATTTAACTTTTCACTGTGAATTTTGCAAAAGCAGATGTTTTGTCACTGCTTTCAGTGACTTAGCCAGACGTCAGTGGCTTTAAAGTCACTCTTGCCCATAGCTTCAGCTTTCTGCATCAAGAGGGACCCACTAATTAAAGCCTCTCTGCCTCCGGCGTTAGAGAACCATTGGATTAGGGCGTCCTCAACTTCAGAATCTTTACCCTTCCATTTTCATTTGCCATCCGGGTTTTGGTTCACATGCCAGTTGGGAAGAAGTGCTTCCTGATTTTTTAGCAAGTCAGAGACAGTAGATTTTGGGATAGCAAAGTGGGTGCTAAGATCCCTAATGCTAAGTTTTGGCAGTTTCTCAATCTCTTTTAACATTTCTATCTTCTTAGCAAGGGTTAAACAGGTCCTCTTACCAGTCATCATGATGCAGATCTTAAGCACAGTACAGCAGCTCAGCACAGCACACAAAAAAAAAAAGAATTCTGTGAACCAGTACAACTAAAGGCTTAAATGCAATACTAATTGAGCTTGGATTTTACTGCAAAACAATTAACACATATTTAATGCCACTTTAGTGTGTCAAGGGAGCAGATGAATCGAGTGATTTGTGCAATCTGGCAGCCGCTACATGCGGAGTTACAGGTCCACATAAACAAGCAATTTTAACATGCTGCAATATACAGTTTTGTATTTAGAATGGATGTTTTGTCTGTTAAAAGCAGCTGTCCACTACAACCACATCCAGTACTTTTGGCACGTACTGTATCTACTGGAACTAGGCATGAAAATAAATATTTGCTGAGGAAAAATACAGAACAAATTCAGTGACCCCGATCCAATAACAGGTTTGGTGATATTGCATTGCAAACTATGATGGCACACACGGAACACTACACCATTAGAACTAAAGGCCAAAAGTTCATTATCTGAATTTCAGATAGCTTTAAGAAAACATTTTAAATTGCAATGTAATTGCTACACATGATTTTATAGATTGGATAATTATGTGCAATATTTTCTTGAATGTCCAACAAATTTGTATTTTTTGTAACTGGTGTTGCATTGAATGTGGTATAAACTGTTGTATGTGATATTGTCATGCTGTATAGGGCATTCTTACTGAAAACAGGGATTTTAACTCTAAAGTTTGTACCTAGTTAAAAATAACATTTTATCAAGCAGTTGCAATTTCCCTCCCATTCCTGTCCCTCCCTCCTTCCTTCCTTCTGGCCCTGCTCACTCACTTCTCATCCCCATACCCTCCCTTCCCTCCCATACCTCACCCACTTCGCCACTCCTTCCTCTACTCTCCCTGTCTACCCTCTCCTGTACTTCCTCATCCACCCCAGACTGCTGCATTGTCCCTCCCTGAAGCATCAAATTCTTACACTGAGCCTATCTCTTCTCTTCACTCTCCCATCTTCCCCACTCCCACCACACCCAAAAGGACTGAAGTCTCACTCTATTCTCCTTCTTCATTTTCTTCTCTCCTACTTCTTGCTAGTGATGTTGAACTCAACCCTGGCTCCCCTTCTTCCTCTCCCCCTGCTTTACCCAAAGGAGTCACTTTCTTCCACCTCAGTGCAAGAAATTCCTCCCCATGCTCAACTCCCTTAAAGTCTGGGTCTCCTAGCATTCCCCCAACCTCTTGTGCATCACTGAAACCTGGCTATCCTCAAAGGTACTTGACTCCAGCTCAGCTCTTCCTGACTTCCTCCTTGTTCATCAGTACTGTGGTAAGCATGGAGGCATTATTGCCCTCTATGTCCATCAAACATTTTCCTGCTCCATCTCTTTCAGTGAGTCTCTTCCCTCCTCTCACGAGCTCCTGCTATTAAAGCTATTCCTCCCCTCCACCCTCTCCATCTTTTTCGATATTATCTTTGCCTCCCCAAGCTCTTTTCCTCTTCTCCAGTAAACTCCTTCTCATCTTTTGTTTCTCATGCTGCCTCCAGAAAGCTTGTCCTCTTTGGGGACTTCAACTTAACTTGCCTCTCCTCTGCTTTCAAGTCTACCCTTTACAAAATTGACTCCTTGAACCTCACCCAACTAGTCACTGCACCCACCCAACTCAATCTGCACTCCCTTAACATTGGCTCACTCTACTGGGTGATCGCCTCCCATCCCCACTGTATTAAAGCTGCAGGCATTCTCCTGGATGCCTTCAGTGACTACTGCATAACCTGCTTTGTCAGGAAAATGTGCCCCCCTCAATCTGCCACAAATACATTAGATTTAGGCTTCTCAAGTCAACTGACACTGATGCTCTCCTAAAGGACCTTGCTGCCTCTGACTGGTGCCCCATATACTCAGCCCCAGACATTGATTCAATCCTGTCTCTCTTCATTGCCATTTTCAACAATTCCCGGAATATCCACGCCCCCCCCCCCCCAGAAAGGCCAGGCTTAAAGGGGAAGTCTCCCATAGTTTCACACCAATATTTTCCCAACTCCTTATGTGTAACTGTTATGTGCCTCCTCCAGTTGCCAGCAGTCCTATTGCTGTCCAAATCTAGATTATAAATAAAAATATACAGCCCCCAGAAGTTATCAATGTGTTTGTCCTCCATTTTACCATCAATGTTGCTGGAGGATGATGTCACCAGAGTAACTGATAATGGTGCTGCACTAAATGCAGTTCCACCAGTAAACCAAACCCATAATGTTTGGTTCCTCACTTGAGTAATGGAGGAACCCTTTAAGTGTCATGCACAGGAACTAGGACCATATGAGTGTGATGCAGCACTGATTTGAGGTATACACAGTATTCATATTAGTAAGTGCCTGTATGTGTTGTGTTACTGTTTCTGTTAGCAAAAAGTTTACCCAATAAATGGCTCTGGGTACAACAAGAGTTTTAAGTGGTATGGTATTATACAGCTGTTGTATTATGTTCTGTGTGTGTTAGCATTCTCTGTTATGATTGACACCAGCAGTGAGAAACAATCTTGCAAATATGCCCCTTTCCCTTTGTAACTAGGCAGTCAGTGATTGGATGGCTACTGTAAGGCAATAAAGAGTCAGCTATAACAAGGAACAGGTTACCAGGAAAGCATCAGCTGCAGCATACAAAAGAAGGGTAATCTAGTGGTTAAAGCATAGGCTCAAGAACAAGGAGATTCTGCTTCAAGTCCTACTAAAGTCCCTTGCTCACTAATCCTTAACAAGTTCCTCCTAACCTCTTTGGGAACTGTGATGGCCCCTCAGGTCCATGACTTTAAAAGTGCCCCCATTACCATTATAAATCATTAGCAGTGATGTGAGAGCTACAGCACATCACTTTGAAGGTACTGAGGACAAGCTGTGGCAGTCCCCCCACACTTTGTACTGCCAGCATTTAAAGTAGAATGTCCCTCACAAATCCGATGCTACACTAGGTTCAGCTGTTGTAGGTAAAGAAACTGCTCAGTGTCAGTGTTTGTAGTGCTCTGTATTTGCTTGGTTCATTCCTTCCACATCATATGCATTCTATGTCTTGGTATTTCCAGTCAGAAACTCAGATATAAGGGGCATTTGAAATGTAAAACAATACACTTTATAAAGTAAGTGATCTAGCTCTCCACTTTCAGGCTGCTGAAAGTGGGAGTGTATCATTTGTGCAAAGGAGGGATTTAGTCTTGTGTGATCCTTTGGGAAACTGCTTAGGCCCACCTTGTAAATGGATTTTCTCAAGGGTGTTCACCTGGTTCAATACAGATTGATTGACTGACTGCTTGATTTAGTCTACTGCTCTCCAGAACATGTTACAACTGTCTCACAGAGAGAAAGGCGCAGTACAAAGAAAACAGATTGTGTTTCCTGTGAATGAAAAACTATTAGATGTATTATTTGCTCTACACATAAAGTATTAAGGCTACAAGTACTACTCCCTGTGTGAGTTGCATGACAGAACTGTTTTAAGCCACTGCAAACTTAAACTAAAATCAGGATAGACAGCATTGATACCCTTATGTTTTCTTCTGCACTGTTGCTGCAGTGACATCAAGGAATGGGAGGGGCTGTATTACAAGTGACTCATCTGAATGTAAATGGAGGCTTGCTTGACACTTTACTACCTTGTGTCAAGAGCCTCAGACTCTAGATATGTGTCACAACAGAAGAAATAACTGATCTCTTATTGACGTATGTATAGTAATTGATGTAATGTATAATAAATACATCAGACATCTCAAATCATAAGTATACAGGAGTCTTCTCCTTTAAATGCTGCTACCACCCAACCTTTCTGACTTGTGAACATCTGAGGACCTTGCATGGGCACTCTTTAAGTACTTCCAGTCCCTGTCAGACCTCCAGTCTTAGATGTCACTCACAAACACCTGCACAAAAGCTGTTTGAACCACTAAGGCTCATTACTTCATGACCAATCTCACCTCCTCCTATAAATTTCAAAAGGTTTTCCGCTCCCTATTTGACTCCCTAGCTCAATCCACCCCTCCCGCCCTTCTGGTGGATGGTTCAGTGGTCTCCCATAGTATATCAAGTTGCCTACTCATTTTTGTCATGCCAATTACAGTGCCACAACAAGGGTGACAGTGAAAGGAGAGATCCTGATTTTAGAATGCCCCTCACACTTGTCACCCTTTGTGCCCACACAGTTTCTACCCACTCTGGAGCATGCCCACCCATTGCCTGGGAGGGCGCTTTGGTGTTCTAACTCCTGGGAGATGGAATGCCTGGTGCTATAATGCCAGGTGGTGTTTTGTCTTCACTGTAATCAGTGTCAGCAAAACGTATGTCGCTGCAGCATGGATGAACTCTGGTTTCCGACTCCACTTCTGTTGCTGCACTTTTTTAACAAATTCTTCACAACCTGTACTCTACCCTGTCACTCTCCTCCTGATCCTACAGTTTCACTCCCACCTCAATTGTTAGAAGTCTTCCATTTCCCTCCTGTCTCCCCCAGGAAGTCTTCCTATCTCTCATGTCGCTCAACCCGTCCACGTCCAGCTCTGACAGTCTGGACCCCCAAACTCCTATGAATTTCTGCACCTGTTATTGCACTCCCTGTATCTCTCACCTTCTGAACCTGTACTTTTCCCTTGGTGCTGTTCCTCAGGCCTGGAAAATTGCTAAGGTTCTGCCTCTGCACAAAGGGGGTAACCCCTCTACCCCAGACATCAACAGGCCAATATCACTACTCCCCTTCCTTGCTAAACTCCAAGAATCTATTGTCTACTCTAGGCTTCTTGAATTCCTTACCTCCACTAACCTCCTTTCTCTGTTCCAGTCCAGTTTTAAGAAGAACCACTCCATTGTGTCATCCCTGCTGCATGTAACAGATGCTATCTTCATCAGAATGGATCAGAGACATATCACTGCAGCTATCTTCATCAATTTAGCCAAAGCTGTTGACTCAGTGTCCCACCCACTCCTACTGAACAAGCTGAACTTGGCTGGCCTGTCTGCATCCTCTGTGACTTGGTTCCATTCATACCTTATGGACCGACAACAGTTTGTGAAGGTGGGAGGTGTCCTGCCCCCCAATCCTAGCTGGGTTCCCATGGGGCTTCCTCCTAGGCCCGATCCTTTTCTCTATTTTCCTAAATGACCTCCCATCTGCATGTGCCACTTTACACATCACATGTATGCAGATGACATGGGCATCTACACTGCTGACACCTAAACCTCAGCTGTGGAGGTTCCACTCCAGCTTGACTTCCACAATGTGCTGCATTGCTTCTAAGCTAATCAGCTCAAGGTAAAAACTAAGAAGACTGTGTCCATGACCATTGGCACCAGACAGAAATTGGCAAGGCACTTGTCTTCACTGTCTTCTCCATACTGGATATCACCCACCATGACGATTTCCCCACTTTCAAATATTTTTGGGTTTGGCTCGATAGCAAGCTTGATTTCTCTGCCCATATTGATGCCATCCACAACAAACTTCACCCTAAACTCTCTGCATTGTACCATAACAAGGACTGCCTCTCCCTTTAGTTCTGCCTAGAGTTGGTTACTAAAGTGATCCTCCTGGTGTTTGACTTAATGGATGTGGTCTATGCCACAACTCCCACCTCTTCTCTAGCCAGAATGAACACCCTCTGCAAAGTCCTTCTGTCATTTTGCCACCAAATTCCTACCTTACACTCATGACTGCTCTCTTTATTCATCCCTTTCCATTCTCCCATTATCCAAATGTCACCCCTACTGTACCTACTCCATAGCCAAATAATGGTTTGGTTCCCTTCCCTCTTACCTATCCTTACTTCTTTCCCCTGCCCTCTCCTCTTCTTACTCTCTATGCACCAGAGACTCCTAAACCTTCATTATTCCTCATCCTCAGTCATGTACTGAGTAAGCTGCATTCTCCTACCATCTCCCCTTCCTCTTTAACCTACTCCTCACTAGAGATGTTGCAAAATAAAATTTTGTTAGTGAAATTGCCGTGAAATTGGCAATTTTGCTGCACAAACTATTTCAAAAAATGTGCCTATTTTTGAAATATTTCAAGGGTGCGAAATGTGAAATTAAGCCCCAAAGTTGTGAAATTTTGTCATTTCACATTTTGTGCTGAAATTTCACCATGTTCGGGTGAAATTTCTGAATTTGGGGTTAAAATTTATCAATTTTGGGGTGAAATCTTGCATTTCACACTTGCAAAATATTTCACAAAATGTGCAAATTTCATGAAATATTTAGTGTAACAAAATTTCTGAATTTTACACAACATTACTTCCCCTTCCCTTTGTCTCTCACCTTCTCTCCTTACCTTTAGATGCATTCAAAGGCCTACTCCTGCTCCCCCCGTACCCATCTCTCCCTCTTGTGTATCCAAAAAACAGTTAAGGGGCCAGAAATAAGACATGCTGGGAGTGGTGCAGTGCAGTGGCTGTGGAGCAGCAGTCTTCCAGTAGATGTTCTGAAGGATGCAGTGTTGTCCTATCTGCAGGCACCTCTCTAGGCTGAGGGAGGAGGTTGCTTATTTCCAGGCTGAGTTGGTCAGGATTTGGAGGATCTCCTCTCCCACATGGGGACTAGCAGGGCCACTGCCAATGCCTCAGAGGTTGCCAAGAAAGAGGAGCAGTTGGACCACAGTGGATTCAGGTTGGGTGATGGTGGTGCAACAGTGGTGCATCCCTCCAGTTATACCTCTCTACAATTCATATGCCATTCTGGCAAAGTGTGGTTCCTCTATGGAGGCACCCACAGTGAAGACCAAGGAGGATGCTGGGAACCTCCACAAAGAGACCCACAGGAGGGTGCATGGAGACCACACAGGGGAAGGAAACAACTCCTGGTGGGGGACTCCATTGTTAGGAGGGTAGAACTGGGGAGGAAGGGGAGAGGGAGGTAAGGTGCCTGCCTGGCACCATGGCTTGGAGTGACAGGAAATGAATATTCAGGATCACTGGAGCAGCTGCATGGGGGAGTGAGCTGGATGTCATTGTCCACCTAGGGACAAATGACCTGGCAGAGAAAGGGATCAGAGCAGTGCAGGAAGAGTTTGTGGAGTTGGGGAAGGGCCTTAGACAAGTAGCATGCACAGTAACCTTCTCAGAGGTGCTCCCTGTCTATGGCATGGGTGAGGCTAGGGTGCTTCACTCCAAGAGATTCAATCAGTGGTTGAAAAACTAGTGCAGAGCTTGGGGCTTTGGCTTCATTGGGAACTGGGGGTCCACCTGGAGTGATGCAGGCCTATAGAGCCGCAATGGTCTGCATCTGTCCAGGAGGGGAACCAGAATCCTTGGTGATAGGTTTAAATGCTTCATTGTCAAGCATTTAAACTAACCAAGGGGGGAAGCACTGGAAAGAAGCAGAGAAATCCTAGCCCCCTCCAAAGAAATCAGGGTATTAAGTGATGTAAACACCAAGATAGAGACATTGATAGGGAGAAGGGCAGGGGTAAATGGAGAAAATGACAAAGGCAATAAGAGCAGGGATGGGGCAAAATGGGATAAGACCATCAAGAACTGGAGGGTAATGAGTACCAATGCTCATAGTGTGGGCAACAAACTCTCTGAACTGGTGACCTTGATGGAAGAGGGATGCCTGGATATCATGGCAGCCACAGAAACATGGTACACAGAGAACCATGACTGGGATGTTAACATACCAGGGTACACAAGCTACAGGAGAGACAGGGAGGGGGGAAGAGAGGTAGAAGTAGCTCTCTATGTAAGAGAAGGGATAATAGCAATGGAACAAAAGAGTAAACATGGAGGAGAGGAGGCACTGTGGGTCACCATAGACACTGGAAGTGGCACCACAATCTGCACATGGGTTGTATACAGACCCCCAACTCAGGGGGAGGAAATGGATAAGGATATGGTAGAAGGTATCCTTAGGATGGCAGAGAAAGGGGAGATACTGTTGATGGGGGACCTGAATATGCCAGATGTTAACTGGAGCACTTTTGCTGCAGCCACATCCAAGAGCTGGGCCATTCTCAATATCCTACAGGGGCATGCCTCAGACAGCTAGCTTCAGAACCCACTCGTGATGGAGCCATCTTAGACCTCATAGTCTCAAATGGGGACAATGTGAGGTTCTCAGATCTAGAAGTGGGTAGCCATCTGGGAACAAGTGACCAACAAACAGTGTGGTTCATGATAAACTCAGATGCATAGTCAAGACATACAAAAGTGAGGGTACTGGACTTCAAGAGGGCTCACTTTGGCAAGATGGGAGAGTGCCTAAGAAAAGCACTAGCAAATAGGCAAGAAGGAGGGGTGGAGCAACAATGGGGAAACATCAAAACTGCCATCACAGAGGCAACAAGCCTTTGTGTGAAGCAAATAAACAAATCAAAACAAAAGAAAAAGCCACTGTGGTTCTCAAAAGAGGTGGCGGGAAGGTTAGGGAGAAAAATATAGCATTTAGGAAGTATAAGGAAACACAGAAGGAGCAGGACAGAGAACTGTACCAGTTAAGGTAGTAGGAAGCAGGGAGGGAAGTCAGAATAGCAAAGGCCCAAACTGAGGAAAAGATAGCCAACTCAGTTAAGAAGGGGAATAAAACATTTTATAGGTACAATACATCAGGGAGCATAGAAAGATAAAGGGAGGGATAGTGAGGCTGAATAGAATGAACGGTGGGTGGGCAGAGAGGGACAGTGAAAAAGCAGGGATACTGAATGAATACTTCTGCTCAGTATTCCCAAATAAGGAGGAGGGGGAGGTACCTAATCCAATTAACAGAAGCACTCTGGATAGGGGGGTCGATCCCATTCCTTTCACAGGAGAAAGGGTTCTGAAAGAACTCCTAAAAATGAAGGTGGACAAAGCAATGGTGTCTGATGGGATTCACCTCAGAATTCTAAAATAATTAAGGGGAGAACTAGTGAAACCACTGACTACCCTTTTTAACAAATCATGGGAGGACGGTGTGGTACCTGAGGACTGGAGGAAGGTGGACGTGATTCCCCTTCACAAAAGTGGGAGCAAGACAGAGGCAGGAAACTAAAGACCTGTCAGTTTGACCTCTGTGGTAGAGAAAGTGATGGAATCACTTCTGAAGGAAAGACTTGTTGAGTACCTAGAGGCCAGTGGGGCACAGGACTGAAGGCAGCATGGGTTCACGGTGGGAAGGTCATGTCAGATGAATCTAATTGATTTCTTTGACTGGGTGACCAAAGTAGTAGACCAGGGAGGGTCTGTGGACATGGTCTACCTAGACTTTAACAAGGCATTTGACACAGTCCCACACAAAAGATTAATAGACAAATTAATGAGCCTGGGAGTGGGTCGCAGGGTGGTAGCCTGGGTAAAACATTGGCTGGACAACAGGACACAGAAGGTAATTGTAAATGGAGTCCACTCTGAGGAAAGGGGGGTTACTAGTGGGGTACCACAGGGTTCAGTAGTTGGTCCAGTCCTTTTTAATGTCTTTATAAGTGACATTGCATGGGGACTGGAAGGAAAAGTATGCCTCTTTGCAGATGACACAAAGATCTGCAACAGGGCTGATACACAAGGAGGTATGGAAGGTATGAGAAGGGACTTGGCAAGGTTGGACGAATGGTCAGATGTTTGGCAGCTTGGATTCAATGCAAAGAAGTGCAAAATAATGCAACTGGGAAACAAAAACCCAGGGGAAGAGTACACAATGGGGGGGGGGGTAGTAACAACAACAAAAATGGAAAGGGACCTGGGGTAATCATATCAGATGACCTTAAGTTTGGCAAGCAATGTGAGAAGGCAGCAGGGAGGGCTGGTGGGATAGTGGGATGTATAGGGAGAGGCATCCCCAGCAGGAAACAAGAAGTTGTTATCCCTCTATATAGGCAGTTGGTGAGACTCCACTTGGAGTACTACATCCAGTTCTGGAGACCCCATCTCTGCAAGGACATAGACAGGGTGGAGGCTGTCCAGAGCAGGGCAACTAAAATGGTGCAGGGTCTGCAAGAGAAGCCATACGAGGAGAGACTAAAGGAGCTTAATATGTATACCCTTGAGGAAAGAAGGGAGAGGTGGGACATGATAGAAACTTTTAAGTACCTCAATGGAATCAACAAAGTCCAAAAGGGAAGCATCTTTCAGAAAAAGAGATGTGCAAGAACAAGGGGACACAATTTGAAGATAGAGGGGGGGACAGCTCAGGGGCAATGTGAGGAAGTATTTTTTCACAAAGAGAATGGTGGATGCATGGAACAGCCTTACTGAGGAGGTTGTGGGGTCTAAAACTGTGGGAGAATTCAAGAATGCATGGGACAGACATAAGACAATTCTTGTAGAGGGTAGGAAGAAATATTCTGTTGGTTAACTAGGATCTTCAGCTTATCCTGTAGGTAGGGAGATGAGCAGACTAGGTGGGCCAAGCGGTCTTTATCTGCTGTCAAAGTCTTTGTTTCTATGTTTCCTTTCCTTTCTCTCCTCACAGCCTTCCCTACTCTAGTTTGCATCCTATTACACTTCTAACTGAGTCTGCTGCTCTGTTGGCTCCCTTCTTGCTCCTTAATATGTTGGTGCACTATTTTGATGCACTCTAGTGAACATTGTTCACTGCAGCCATGTACAGTATGTTACTACTCATATAGCTCTGTCAATTCACTCAATTTTGATTTTGACTGCCTGTGTAATTTGTATTTTTGTATGCTGCACTTCAGATGCCTATAACTGCTCTTTACGTATGTTCATATTCTTTTTCCCTGCCCCTCCCCCGGGTTGCATCTGGAAACGAGCTTTGGCCCAGTGTGCTTTTCCAGGTTATCAAATTTTAAATTAATTAATCAATGAAAGAAAGAATGAATTGACATTTTTCATTAACCATCTCTCACACCAGCATGGCTGCCATTGTTCCATGCACTCAGCTTCCTGGAAGTATGCTCCAAAGCAAATGTCCCCAGATGCACCTATACATCTTCCTTTTTCCAAGATCATCCAAGATGGCACTGCCAAGAACTTACTGGATCCTCAGAGGTTTTGCGCCATTAAAAGGAGCACTCGTCCTTACTGCTGCATTACACAATGGAATTGGAAGTGCACTGTACTGTGACATGACAACCAGAGCTGTGCAGTTGGACAAAATTATGTAAGCATTAATCCCCGACAGAGGAGGGCTCTACCGGTGGATTAATGCCCGGGGGGGGGAGTTGGTGCTGCAGGCCAAGTGCTTCCAACCACCCACCGGGCATTAATCCACCAGTAGAGCCCGACTCTGGAGGGGATTAATGTGCTTGTAACATGGCAAGTTCAAGGGGAATATTGTGCGAGTGGTGTTTCACTTGAAACAACAGAACAGTTTCCGTCACTAATCATGCTGATTGCAAAGTTATGCACCATTTGGTCACTTCTAATACAGTGAGATGAGCTGACAATGTGCACATTCACGGTTCATGGTACACATTCATTTACATAGTGTCTGGTATTTTTGAACATAGACGAGGAGAGCTGAACTGTGTGAAATACACAAAGTACACTGTAATTTTGTTATTCGTACTGACCGTTTTTATGCTGTGTGCTTCGGCATTATATCCCGGTCCTCTAGAATAGCAATGCAGTGTGGAACATTTCTTTGCGTCATCACTGACATTAACAGATCTACACACACTGATTTGTGGTGCTCTTTCTCCTGTGCCATATGCTCATTATTTCCTATATTTCTACTCTTCCACAGTGTCTGCTTCTCTTGCTGAATCTGTCGGTGGAATATATTTCACTTAATGCACCATTTGCATGGCTCCCATGCTGACTGCCAACAATCCCTGTGGGTCACTCGGCATGATACAGACGAGCACTGTATTCTGTTGACTTACGAGCACCATCTACAGACTCATACAGTCACATACAGGAACAGACATCAGAGCACAGACTAATTCTTTTATTTCCAACATTTATTTCGCGTGATCCCGATACCAAGCAGGCTCTACTGCTGGTTTAATACCAGCTCGGTTTTCATCAGCTGATGCCTTTGCACCAATCTGGTTCCTCCATTTCACCATCATGTTTCGTGCCATGTAACAAGAATGTAATATGCCAGCCTGGCTGCCATTTTGTGCAATATTACCTTGTACCACAGAACACTGTATGGTTTTATTTATTCTTAAAGGGACACTGTGTTGCCTGCCATTAGCTGAAACAGCTGGAAAAGTATACTTGAATACTTGCTGACTGCAAAATGTACATGTTCCTTTTCACAAAGTGAAGCTACAACAATATTCTTCACTTGGGATCTATGGGGGAGTGGTGACGCATTGCCAAGCAACCTGCACTATTCGTGCATGCACCCCAGACAAGTCATGTTCTTTGCTCTCTCCCCTGCCATATACTACATTTGGGAACCCCTGACATGTACTCACTGATCTTCCCACTCCAGCGAGTGTTTTCTCTGTCCTCCACTGAGAAACTCTGTCAGCATTGTCCTGTAGGAGGGGAATGTAGACCCAGCCCAGGCTGCTTGGTTTGCCCAGCAATCAGCCGCATGCATTGAAGTGCCTGCAGCACTGAGGCAGTGGCCCAATTTCCACTCTGCCCCACCAGCTGTCAACAACCTGGGGCATTTTTGGTACCCCCCCAGGAAAATGTAGCTTGGCAGAAGACACCAGGAGAAAAGACTGCTGTGTGACTGGACTTATCTGCTGGGACTAATGAAGTAGAACCCTTGTACTTGGACCTTTAATTTAGGGTAAAAAAAACTAACAAACAAAACAAAAAAAATGTGTGTGTTTGTCTGAGTTAACTGAACTGAATGGTTATCTGAACAGTTATCTAGGTGTAAATCTCAGGTGGTTGAAAGGACTTGATAGTCGTGAGGTTTAAATTACTTGTAGAAAGCTCTAGTAAGTAGGGGGAGTGGCTTAGCTAGAAGGAAGCTACATTTAAAGACTGCCTTAGAAAGATTCTGCTAGTAGCTTGGCTGAAGACACCAGGAGAAAGGACTGCTGTGTGACTGGACTTCTCTACTGGGAGTATATTGCCCTCCTTCCCTCCACTCCACCCTCCCACCCAAAGCTAGTTCTACTTTTATAGGCACAGGATTTGACTGACAACAGGAACTTCCTGTTTGGGAGCAGGAAGTGAGTGATCACAGAGCCACCAAAGACCCACCATCCTAGAAGGGTAACAGTAGCTCTCTGGCCCCCTCTAGCTGCTGGAGATCTGCCTCTGAGCAAGTAAGGGGTCTAATGAGAAATATAGGATATTCTTGTCTCAGAACAGGACAATCTGGAGCTTAAAGGGCACACAGGCAGAAAGTAAGGAGAGAGAGAGAGAAAAAAAACAGAGGAAAGAGTAAGGATTGCAAACAGTTAAGGGGCCAGAAAGAAGACATGATGGAAGTGGTGCAGTGCAGTGGCTGTGGAGCAGCAGTCTTCCGGGAGACATTCTGGATGATGCAGTGTTGTCCCATCTGCAGGCACCTCTCTGGGCTGAGGGAGGAGGTTGCTCATCTCCAGGCTGAGTTGGCCAGGATTTGTGGGACCTCCTCTTCCATCCAGGGACCACCAGTGCCACTGCCGTTGCCTCAGAGATTGCCAAGAAAGAGGAGTGGTTGGACCACAGTGGGCTCAAGGAGGGTGAGGGTGGTGGAACAGAGGCGCATTCCTCCAGTTGTACCTCTCCACAATTCCTATGCCATTATGGCAAAGTGTGGTTCCTCTATGGAGGCACCCACAGTGGAGACCAAGGAGGATGCTGGGAACCTCTACAAAGGAGACCCACAGGAGGGTGGCAGGGGACCCCGCGAGAAACAACTCTGGTGGGGACTCCACTGTTAGGAAGGTAGAACTGGGGAGGAAGGGAGAGGAGGTAGGTGCCTGCCTGGTGCCATGGCTTGGAGGGACAGGGAGGCGAATCCTCAGGATTGCGGAACAGCTGCACAGGGAGGGAGCTGGATGTCATTGTCCACCTAGGGACAAATGGCCTGGCTAAGAAAGGATTAGAGAAGTGCAGGAAGAGTTTGTGGAATTTGGGAGGGCCTTGAAACAAGTAGCATGCACGGTAACCTTCTCAGAGGTGCTGCCCATCTATGGCGTAGGAGAGGCTAGGGTGTTCCACACCATAGGATTCAATCAGTGGTTGAAAAACTGGTGTGGAGCTCAGGGATTTGGCTTCTTTGGGGACTGGGGGTCCACCTGGAGTGATGCAAGCCTATACTGGTATGGTGGGATGCTTCTGTCCAGGAGGGGAGCCAGGATCCTAGGTGATAGGTTTAAATGCTTCACTGGCAAGCATTTAAACTAGTCAAGGGAGGAGGCACTGGAAAGGAGCAGGGAAATCCTAGCCCTCCCCAAAAAATCATGGTAGTAAGTGCAATAAACACCAACATAGAGGTGTCGATAGGGAGAAGGGCTGGGGTAAATGGAGAAAGTGACAAAGGCAAGAAGGACAGGGATGGGGCAAAAATGAGGAAGGCCATCAGAAAATGGAGAGTAATGAGTACCAATGCCCATAGTCTGGGCAACAAGCTCCCTGAGCTGGTGGCCTTGATGGAAGAGGGATGCTTGGATATCGTAGCAATCACAGAAACATGGTACACAGAGAACCATGACTGGGATGTTAACATACCAGGGTACATAACCTACAGGAGAGACAGGCAGGGGAGAAGAGGGGGAGGAGTAGCTCTCTATGTAAAGGAAGGGATAAAAGCAACTGAACAAAAGAGTAAACAGGGAGGAGAGGAGGCCCTGCAGGGTCACCTTGGAGACTGGAAGGGCACCACAATCCACACAGGGGTTGTGTACAGACCCCACGTCAGGGGAGGAATGGACAAGGATATGATAGAAGGCATTCTTAGAATGGCAGAGAAAGGGGAGATACTGTTGATGGGAGACCAGAATATGCCAGATGTTAACTGCAGCACATTTGCTGCAGCCACATCCAAGAGCAGGGCCATTCTTGATGCCCTACAGGTGGCAGGACTCAGACAGCTAGTTTTGGAACCCATTCACGAGGGAGCAATCTTAGACCTCGTACTCTCAAGCGGGGGCAGTGAGAGGATCTCAGATCTAGAATTGGGTTGCCATCTGGGAACAAGTGACCATCAAACAGTGTGGTTCACGTTAAACTCAGCTACAGAGACAAGCCATACAAAAGTGAGGGTACTGGACTTCAGGAGGGCTGACTTTCGCAAGATGGGAGAGTGCCTCAGAAAAGCACTAGCATACAGGCTAGAAGGAGGTGTGGAGCAACAAGGGGGAATCATCAAAACTGCCATCACAGAGGCAACAAGCCTTTGTGTGAAGCAAATAAACAAATCAAAATGAAAGAAAAAGCCACTATGGTTCTCAAAAGAGGTGACTGTGAAAGTCATGAAGAAAAAGATAGCATTCCAGAAGTATAAGGAAACATAGAAGGAGTAGGACAGAGAGCTGTACCAGTTAAGGCAGAAGGAAGCAGGGAAGGAAGTCAGAATAGCAAAGGCCCAAACTGAGGAAAAGATAGCCAACTCGGTTAAGAAGGGGGGTAACACCTTTTATAGGTACATCAGAGAGTGTAGAAAGACAAACTGAGGGATAGTGAGGCTGAATAGAATGAACGGTGGGTGGGCAGAGGGGGACAGTGAAAAAGCAGGGATACTGCATGAATGTTTCTGCTCAGTATTCACAAAAGAGGAGGGGGAAGTGCCTAATCCAATTAACTGAAGCACTCTTGATAGGGGGGTCAATCCCAGTCCTTTCACAGAAGAAAGGGTTCTGAAAGAACTCCTAAAACTGAAGGTGGACAAAACAACGGAGCCTGATGTAATTCACCCCAGAATTCTAAATAATTAAGGGGGGAACTAGTGAAACCACTGGCTACTCTTTTTAATAAATCATGGGAGGATAGTGTGGTACCTGAGGACTGGAGGAAGGCAGATGTGATTCCCCTTCATAAATGTGGGACCAAGACAGAGGCAGGAAACTACAGACCTGTCAGTCTGACCTCTGTGGTAGGGAAAATGATGGAGTCACTTCTGAAGGAAAGAATAGTTGAGTACCTAGAGGCCAGTGGGGCACAGGACCCAAGGCAGCATGGGTTCATAGCGGGAAGGTCATGTCAGACGAATCTAATAGATTTCTTTGACTGGGTGACCAAAGTAGTAGACCAGGGAGGGTCTGTGGACATGGCCTACCTAGACTTTAGCAAGGCATTTGACACAGTCCCACAAAAGATTAATAGTCAAATGAACCAGCCTGGGAGTGGGTCCCAGGGTGGTAGCCTGGGTAAAACATTGGCTGGACAACAGGACACAGAAGGTAATTGTAAATGGAGTCCACTCTGAAGAAAGAGGGGTTACTAGTGCGGTACCGCAGGGTTCAGTATTGCGTCCAGTCCTTTTTAATGTCTTCATTAGTGACATTGCAGAGTGACTGGAAGGAAAAGTAAACCTCTTTCCAGATGACACAAAGATCTGCAACAGGGTTGATACACAAGGAGTCATGGAAAGGATGACAAGGGACTGGGCAAGTTTGGAGGAATGGTCAGAAGTAGGGCAGCTAGGATTCAATGCAAAGAAGTGCAAAATAATGCACCTGGGAAACAAGAACCCAGGGGACGATTACACAATGGGGGGGAGGTAGTAACAACAACAAAAAAGGCAAGGGACCTGGGGGTAATCATATCAGATGACCTTAAGGTTAGCAAGCAATGTGAGAAGGCAGTAGAGAGGGCTGGGGGTATACTGGGATGCATAGGGAGAGGCATCAGCAGCAGAAAACAGGAAGTTGTTATCCCTCTGTAGAGACAGTTGGTGAGACCCCATCTGGAGTATTGTGTCCAGTTCTGGAGACCCCATCTCTGCAAGGACATAGACAGGATAGAGACAGTCCAGAGGAGGGCAACTAAAATGGTGCAGGGTCTGCAAGAAAAGCTGTATGAGCAGAGACTAAAGGAGCTTAATATGTATACCCTTGAGGAAAGAAGGGAGAGGGGGGACATGATAGAAACGTTTAAGTACCTCAGTGGAATCAATAAAGTCCAAGAGGGTAGCATCTTTCAGAAAAAGAGACGTGCAAGAACAAGGAGACACAATTTAAAGATAGAAGGGGTGGTTCAGGAGCAATGTGAGGAAGTATTATTTCACAGAGAGGGTAGTGGATGCATGGAACAGCCTTCCTGAGGAGGTTGTGGGTTCTAAAACTGTGGGAGAATTCAAGAATGCATGGACAGACATAAGGCGATTCTTGTGGGGAGGAGGAAGAAATAGGCTGTTGGTTAACTAGGATCTGCGGCCTATCCTGTAGGTAGGGAAATGGGCATACTAGATGGGCCAAGCGGTCCTTATCTGCCGTCAAAGTCTATGTTTCTATGTTTCTATGTTACTCACTATTCTGCTCTGTTGAACCAATGAATCAATCCCCTCTCATCTGCATGAACACCACCCTATTGCCGTGGCAATGTATGCAGGCCAGACCATGCCTGCATGATGAGCTGCTTCCATGAGGTGACTTTCATGCCACTATTCCCTTACTATCTCATGAGGTCCTGGCTGCCTGACTGCACCCACAATCTTAATGTCCCTGTCGGACATATCCTGCTCACCCATCCTTTTTACTGCTCCTCCCTCAAGCTCTGTCACTCCCAAGTTCTCTCACTCACAGCACACTCGCAACCACCATGCAGTTGTCTTGCCACCACCCTGCAACTACGGGGCCCAACAACCTAACTATCCTACTCCTACATGTCCTCCACAAAACTAAGCAGCATTGAATTAGCCATTCTGAATGGTGTTCCCAAACAGTAGCTCACTGTTTTTTTTTGTTTGTTTCTATATTCCAGGTACCTTTGTTCTGCTGTTGGCATGCCCTTTGAATAAAATTCAGACTCACCTTGGTCCTGCTGTTCATCCTGCTACTGCTTGCTGCTGCCTATAAATGCTGACCTCCATGAAGCCGACTGAAGGAAACAGGAGTCTGTGGATCCCTGTGTGAGCCTTTAAGCAACCTCCTGACTCCTCACTCCAGTCTAACTCACCATCACTTTGTCTGCCACCTAACTACCTTGCTCCATACCTTTTTCCCAGCTCCCCTTGTCCTGTCATGCTTAGCTACCATCTATCAGATGTCAGGGGAAGGGCTCACAGACAAAGTCTATGCAGGCACCAAGGGTCCCCCTTCAGCTACTGTTTGTTCTGAAATCACAGTACATATACCACCTCACAGTATCTATTGTATAGCTCAAGCATTTTAATCAATTGGACATGAGTTTGGTCAACAAAATAGTCAATTCTACAGTTTTGTGGTGCTATTAACAATTCACATGGGCCTAAGGGGGTGGACTTGCTAAAGCATCTGTCAAATGCTAGCTTTACTTATTATCTCCATGTTTCAACGAACAGATGTATATTTTGTTATGACTGTGTTTGCAGATTACAATTTTTTTTTGGGGGGTGCTTGCGTTGCTGCTGGTACTTCATCCCGGTCACAGACCCCTGTCGCTTCCACTCCCAGCTTCAGCCATGACTCCCTGATACCCTCTGGCTTACCCCCCAGGGCAGGGTTGTGGCACTGGCCCTAAGTGCCACAATCACCAGAATAGGTCAGGGAGCCGGCCCTGGAAGCTAATCGAAGCAGAGGGACTGGCTTCATGGAGGTGGCAGGCAGCAGAGTTTTTCCCCCCTAAATGGGGTGGGGATGTGCAATGATGACCAGCGTCTTCGCCACCCCCTAATGTGTTGGCGTCGGTGCATGCGGTACACCCAGCCTCCACTAGGTGTCCGTAGAACACCGAGCACTCTACCCCCTCCCCCCTGGAGAAGGAGAGCAGTTGCAGGATGCTCAATCCTTCTCCCCCGGCTGGCCCTCTAACGTCCCGGATCCTTTCCTGAATCCAGGTCACCAGCATTGCAGGTCAGCACCCTGCGCCAGTGGGCTGGCTCGTAGATTACAATTTTTAACACACGTATACAAAAACGTTGACTATGTTTAATATTGACATCTGTATTATTTGTATAAAGTGTACCAAAAACAATTTGTAAACACTGTTAAAACTTGTATACTATATGAGTAGAATATGATGAACAGTTATAAAATATAGTTATACAGTTATAGAAATACAGTTATATTCATATTTCTTTCATTACCATAACTAATTATAATGAAACTAATACACCAGTGATGCAATGTCCCCACTATTTTGAATGCTCACCATTTATTTGTGGTTGAGAAGGAATTTTCCAAAGTAATAGTTATAAAGAAAACCTTATTTACTTAAATGTATATTTCTGTCTTGATTTACACCTTCTTTTACACCTTCTATGGACTGATTTTTTCTTTACCCCTCCTTTGTGGGATTGCATCACAATTGTATTTTGGTGTTTGGATACAGTATGTCATCATATTTACATAGTGGATATCATGGGCCAGATTTTCCAAGCGACTAGATTGTCACAACCATGGTTGTACCATGTAGTGCACCGGGCTTGCAGCAATCTAATGGGATTTTCTACCTTATGTGGCAATTGCTGCAAGTTAGACTGTCTTTTCATAGTCTAGCTTGTGTCAATCCCAGGGACCCTTTTTACTGTGTTTGTGAGCGAGATTTGGTGCAAGCTGCCATAAATCAGAACAAGCATTTGTCAATGCCGAACATTCGCTTGCAGGTATTTGCAGTGGTATTTGGCACTTGGACATGGCTTAAAAAAATCAGTGACAAAGAAGTACAAGCATTTGTCAATGCCGAATGTTGCTTGCTTCTATGTGCTGTTTAGGTATTTGGAAGTCATTGGAGTGCAAATATTGAAAATTCGCGAACTTACTAGTGTGCGTAGGAATTGCGCAATGCACGCTCGTAAAACAGCCATTTTTAGGAATTTTTTCACCAAATTTTCAACATAGCCATTTTAAGACCTCTGCTCGTGAACAATGTCACTGTGATTTTCTTAATGTGTCCCATACATTGAGTTCGCACACCGACTGCGCCATTGTGTGCTACATGGGTGGAAACACATTTTGGGCAGGATGTGAAAAATGACAGCTGTACTGCTCATAAGAAGGTGTGGTAAAATGGCAATGTTGAAAATCTGGAGTGAAAATAGTGAAAATTTGCAAACTTACGAGTGTGCGTAGGAACTGCGCAACACACACTCGTAAAACAGTCATTTTTTAGGAATTTTTTCACCAAATTTTCAACATAACCATTTTAAGACCTCTGCTCATGAACAGTATCACTGTGATTTTCTTAATGTCTTCCATACATTGATTTCGCACACCGACTGCGCCATTGTGCGCTACATGGGTGGAAACACATTTTGGGCAGGATGTGAAAAATTACAGCTCTACTGCTCATAAGGAGGTGTGGTAAAATGGCAATGTTGAAAATCTGGAGTGAAAATATTGAAAATTAGCGAACTTACGAGCCTCGCGTAGGAGCTGCTGGCATGCTTGTAAAAGTCATTTTAGAATTTTTCACCAAATTTTCAACATAGCCATTTTAAGACCTCTGCTCATGAACAGTGTCACTGTAATTTTCTTAATGTGTCCCATACATTGATTTAGCACACCGACTGAGCCATTTATGAGCTACATGAGAAGGAAACATGTTTTAGGTGAGATGTGAAAAATGACAGCTGCACTGCTCATAAGGAGGTGTGGTAAAATGGCAATGTTGAAAATCTGGAGTGAAAATATTGAATTCATGAAACTTACGAGCATGTGTAGGAACTGCGCAACGCACACTCGTAAAACAGCCATTTTTAGGAATTTTTTTCACCAAATTTTCAACATAGCCATTTTAAGACCTCTGCTCATGAACAGCATCACTGTGATTTTCTTAATGTGTCCCATACATTGATTTCGCACACCGACTGCACCATTGTGCGCTACATGGGCAGAAACACGTTTTGGGTGAGATGTGAAAAATGACAGCTGTACTGCTCATAAGAAATTGTGGTAAAATGGCAATGTTGAAAATCTGGAGTGAAAATATTGAAAATTCATGAACTTACAAGCCTGCGTAGGAACTGCGCATCGCACGCTCATAAAACGGTCATTTTTAGGAATTTTTCTAATAAATTTTCAAAATAGGCTTTTTGAGAGCCCACCTTATGAACGCTGGCACTGTTGTTTCATTAATCGGGCCAGAAAGATGATTTCGTGAAATCACCCTTCCGGCACGAAATAACGCCATAACAGTGACAGAATTCATGAGAAGGGGTTCCAAAATTCCCATGTTGAAAATTTGGTGCAAAAATTCCAAAAAATGCCTGAGATATGCAACAAAGTTGAAAAAAAAACATCTAGCCCATTATACAGCTTACTGGCATTTCCTCAGTTCGCGGTTGACTTTGAAGAGTGCAGACGTGTTCCCGGTCCAGCGATGATCGTCGCGCCGAGCTCCAGAGGTAAGTATGGGGTGGGGGGTATGGAGAGGCAGGGTGTGCAGTGGGTGAGTGCGGGTTGTGGGAGAGGGTGGGAGACAACGATGGGCGTTTTCTTTTTGCAGGTTTTTACTCAGATGGCAGGGCGTTTGCCATGCTGGGGTGGGCTCCCAGCGTGGCAGCAGGAAGCTGTTTGGGGGCGTGGAGCCGGCGGGGGTTGGGCACCCCTGTGAGCGACACGGGACATTTGCCTCTCTGGGGTGGGCTCCCAGCGTGGCAGCAGGAAAGCTGTTTGTGGGAGGTGGAGCCGGCGAGTTGAGCACCCGTCGGCAGGCCAGTCTAAGACATTTGCCAAGCTGGGGTGGGCTTCCAGCGTGGCACCAAAAGGTTTTGAGGCGTGGCACTGCTGGCATACAGCGGTGGTTTTCTTTGAAGAGAAGACCACCGCTGTCATTCACAGCACTGCATCGATTGGTGCAGGACCGCCACGCCTGCTCAACGAAGCAGGGGATTGCACAGGACAGGCACACCTCCAAAGTGTCCCATTCTCCCAAGACGTTCCTTGCGCATGTATGCAAGCGAACGTAAAAACTGTTGCAGCTGCATCCAAACTTTTAAAATCAGGCACAGTTGTGGTAGAAGAGATTGGTGTACTGGCAGATTCAAAGTGCTGTGGCGCAGGGCTTGGCAAAAGTCATGCATCACCCTTTGAAAATCCGGCCCACTATGTCTATTGCAGAGAGTAGACACGTTTTTGTTTGTTTGTTTTTATTGTGGGAAATTCCCCTTTCTCTTTGACATATTTCCAGCAACATACAGTGCTTCTGTTATGGGTCAGTGTTTCATTTATTACATATGATAATTTACAGTACTGTATATGCAATAAATGTCTAGCCATCTTGATTTCTAGCTGTTATATAAATTAGTAACATTCCACTGTGGGCACAATTGGCAGTTATGATGCAGAACAAGTTAATGATGTAGGTTAAGGTATAGATATTACGTACACTAAAGAGAAACATATATGTAACCCGTTCCCCAGGCAAGAGCAGCGTCTAGCAACCAGGACCCCCCCCCCCAAACTTGTGCCACAAACAAGGCAACAGACCACAGGCTGGCATAAACAATAGGCATCACTACTGGTGCTGGGGCAAATACCTGGCTCAGCAGTCTCAGAGTTCAGGTGGTTAGGGTACAAAATAACATTTATATTTACTCCAAGTTCTGGGAGAGAGGTGCTAGGGTTATGCTAGGTCTAACTTCTGAGGGTGCCCAATAACAAGTTCACACTTAAGACATAACTTTATTTTCCAGTACTGAAGTTGGGATTGTCTAGTATGGTTTTATTCTGACAATAGATAGAAAACACAGAATGAGGTGATCCCCAAGGTTGGAAACTGACTTTTTGGGACAACACACTTTTCTTTCCAGAAACAACATTTGTCTTGGTCATTTAGTACATTATTTTCCACACATAACATTTGAACTCTCAATTCTTCTGAACTAGGGATCTCTAGACATTTACTTCCAAAGTGTATATCTTGTGGAGGGTTCCACACACTTTAAAACATTTCATATTCTCTCCTCTTGACTTGATGAACTTTGTTAACATGTCCAGTGTAACCTGGTGCCCATACATGAACCAGTTAGCCCTAACTGAGGATTAAAATCTGGTTATGCCAACTATGGCCCCAACCAAACTCTGCCATTCCTTCTGGTTACACCAAATGGTTCCTGCAATTCACTTGGATTGCCAAAGGACTCCCAATTTTAAAACTTCACATTCAGCTCATTTTTGTGGTGATACAGGGTCCCTGACAGGTATATTCTATCCTTATCTCTGGGCAGATACACGTCAGACAACTACCTAAGAAACAGTCCCATGAACCTGTACTCACGGTTTTGTCTGTCCCTTTGATACAGATATGGATGCTAGAAGAAACACCTCTTCCTTTCGCAGCTAGCTTGTCACAGCTTCACACAGATCACTCATTCTTTCTGGGCAGCTGCAATTCTTCAAGATTGCTCCTTGGATCCACAGAAACTGAAGTCTGAACCACTTCTTTTTTTTTTTAAATAAGCATGCTTATTTGAGATTTTAACAGACAGAGGCCAAGCACATAAAACAATAAAACAGTAAACAGAGAACAAAATAATACAGTACACTACAACTACACCCCTGACCAAAACCACCTCTCCTCCCCAGTCCCCCCACCCCACCTAAAAGAAACACTTGGAGTGACCACCAATCAGGGTATGATGATGGGTTATCCATGGGCCAACCACATATGCTATCCTTCCTGTGTGCTACACAGGAAGTGAGCCAAGGTGGCCCCAGCAAAGGTGTAATAGAAACAGCAAGGAGTTATGATTGGGAGCTTGCTTGAGACTGACCATAGAATAGAATCACAGGAATGGTTACAAGTCCAGTAGCTTATACAGCCATAATAGGACTTGCCACTATTCAGTAGACAAAATCCCATTTTCTTTCTCCCATATGTTGATCTAAGAGAGATTTAAAAATGTCCATGCTACCAGCCTCAACCACTTCACTAGAAAGTGTATTCCATACCCCAACAACTCTCTGATTAAACCAATGACCACATCTAGTGTATCCGAAAATGAAACTGATCCAAAATGAGGATAAGTGTTTGCAATATTTCTAAACCTTGACTGTAGGAGCTATCCCTCTGATGTGTCTCTGCAATATGCTTCTCTATTGCTAAGGTTTGTAGAAGCTCATTATACCATTCTTCATATGAGGGAGGTCTCTCCTCAAGCCAATGTCTAAGGAGGACTATTTTCATGGAAATGGATATAAGGGCTATTTGAACCTTACAGTGTTTCATGGAAAGAGTGGAATAGTCCCCTAATAGATGAATTTTGGTAGTGAAGGTGCACTCCAGCCCCAGCAAGGGGTCCATAGCCAACTGAATCCTCTGCCACAGGGGCTGGATGCTAGGACAATCCCATAGCATATTTATTTTATTTATTTAGTTTTGTTGACCGGGTAAGTGCACTAGATACATTCTGCCTATTTTCAGGCGACGACCTGGGGGTGGGGAATACAGATGAATGCAACTGACCTTGAACCAGATTAAGCTGTTGGTGGTATTTTAGTGAATGGGGGGAAATTTGGCCAAGGCATCAGGGAAATTCCCTTACTCTTTTTGCTAGAGGGTGCTGTGTTGCTGTGGGACAGTGAACAGAGTGCGAGAGCTTTTGTAGGAACAAGACATGTTGGTGGCTGAGGAGCGGGTCTCCTCCTCGGCCTTACCTATTTTAGAGGCTGCAATGGAAACTGAACCTGCTTTGGAGGAATCGCATGTATTGGCCACTGAACATATGGATGGTTTAGATGCTGACTTGTTATATACGTCTGAGTCAGGAATTGGAGCTCAGACATCTGATCAGAAGGCTGTCTTTGAGAACAAGGCGGCTGATATTCACTTGCAGATAGAGCTGGCTGAAAAGCACTTTGAGGAGACTAGGAACCAATTGCAAGAAAAATTACGACTGCAGGAGGAGTGATGTGCAACTCAGGAACTGGAAATAGTAATGAGTAAAATGGAGACCGAAGTGTGTGCAGAGAGTTCGAGAGAGGCAGAGGATCTGCCTTTATCTACTAAGAATGATGTCTCTCCTGGTTCTTCGGTAACACAGGTAACGGAGGCTGTGATGGCGTCCACTTCGCATGGGAGTACACGGAGAGATGCGCAGCAAACTAGTGATGTTTTTTCTCCTCAGAATCTCGGAAAGCAATTGCAGCAAAGTAATGTACCTCCTTCTGAATTACTAGACTGTGAGGAGTCTGGCACTTTACCCCCGATTATTTTTTCCATTGGGGTCTCCTCGGGAGGGGGGAAAAGTCTGTAGGTAAGGAGGGAGTGGGGAAGCGCCATAGACTGTGATCGCAGATCTCTGATGTTAATAATAAATCCCCTGGAATTGTGCTAACTACTTCTGTTATATCTTCATTGGGGCTTTCCCCTAGTTCTGTGGACTGGGTCTCATCTACATTAACAGCTGCTGGGTGGGTAAAGAATGATTCAGATACAGGATGGAACGCTAATTTCCATGAAATAAAAGATCCTGGTTCTGTCCCAAATCAACCCCTTAATATCCCTATTCCTGCTTCTGAATTAAGCGATGGCTCTGTTTTGACTCCAGGGCAACTTACTCCTTTGGTACAAGTTGCAGTTACTCAGTCTGATACTTCTAATGCTTTATTAGAAAATATTAAGAATTTAGAAGGTGACATTTCTGTGCCCAATATACCAGATTCTCCTTTATTAGCTACTGGGGAAAATTTGGCCGGCCCTACTCTTTTGTGCCAGGATACTACCCCCACGATACATATAGGCCCAGAATAATCCTTACAGGCCTCTAATAATGTCTGGCATGATAGAGATAAGGATCAACTCTTTACTCCTGACACTAGGCTTCTATCAGAACCTGCTATAAGAAGGAAGACTGTGCATTTGAAATATAGGGATAATATCTCCGATGTCCCTGACAGGCATTTTTTGGGGTGGGCCTTGCTTAAAGATAGTATGAAATACTATGCTTATGAGGTATATGCCCTCATACATGTGCCTGGGGATTTGGTGTTTGATATTAGTTTTAAACACCCTGTAGGCCGGGAACGATTTTGGAAACAATACCAGATATTGAAACTTTCCCCTTTATGGAAGCCATTTTTGGTGATTCCCCCAACCAAACCCCTGACGAAGAAAATAACTGTATTATTCCGGAATGAATAGGGTGAATGTTGCTGATATTACTGGTTACAACAGCGTTGCACAGTAAAAGGATATCCAGAGCCAATCTTGGATGATGAACAAATTTGGACTGGTGCATGGAAATATCAGGTTGTATTAAACTTGGAGCATGGACTGACTAAGCACCTTCCTAATTGTTTATTTCTAGGGCGAAATCGCGGGGTGATTTTTTTTAACCAGGACAACCCAGGGCTTGTTTCAAATGTGGGGATATTGGGCATTTAAGCAATGTCTGTGACAAGCAGAAGTGTGGCCTTTGTGGTGAAGTGGGTCATTTTTGGGGCTCAATGTCAGCAACCCTTGAGATGTAATTTATGTGATGAGCAAGGTCACACTTTTCGTAACTGTTCCTGGGCTTCCCATAACAGTAGAGATCTGGCTACTCGAGCTGAGCAAGATGCTTATGTGGCCACAGTGCAAAAAGAGAAGTTACACATGTTGGAATTATTAGAGTCTGCCCCACATAATGATGCCTTGCCCTACAGAGTATCTCGGCCTGGTAAAGAGGCCTCCACAGAGGAAGTAGCTCTGAAGGGAGAGATACCTGAGTCCCAGTCTGTTGTTATGGATCCTGCATCTACTACTGTAGAAACTAAAGGCGCCTCGTATACCATGGCTAACACTGATTTATGTGATCCCCTCGCCCAGAATATAATTGAGCCCTGTGGACAAGTTAACCTGGTTGCATACTCGCAGAGAAACCCCCTATAGACTCTCCAGCTGTGTCTAAGGATTTGGATAGCTTTCCTGTACATAATTCTTATGCTATGTTGTTTGAACAAGGTGGTGGAGATGAAAGTCATGACTCAGACTTATCTTCTATTGCTTCTTTGCAAGATCACGTTGTCACTGATGGTGGGCCTGTTGCAAAGCCCAAGTCTAGGAAACGTAAAAAGAAAAAATTATTGTGAATAATTAGTTTTCATGCTTTGTTGTTATGTTTTTTTCTCTTCTCTGTCCTCTATTTCTTATGAATGCTGCAATTTCTCTTATCACTATTAATGTGAATAGCATTAAGTCTTTAGATAAAAGGCGGGTGACCTTTGCTAGTCTTAGGGAAGGGAAAGGACATGTTATTCTATTACAGGATACTAGATTACATTCTTTGATAGAGGTGAGAGAAGCTCAAAGGGATTAGTAATGGGGTATCTCTTTTTGGTCTTTAGGTGAAGAAGCTTGTTCAGGGTTGGGGTTTTTATTCTCAGGCTTGACTGTAAGGGTATTACAGATCTTTGATGTTCAGCCTGGGAGACCCATGGTAATGGATGTGGTTTTGTGTAATGTGACATACAGAATTATAAACATCTATGCTCCTCAACTGAAGGCAGATAGGTCTTCTCTCTTTATGAAATTGGAGCCTTATTTACATACTACTAAATTAGTAATATGGGGGGGTGATTTTAATTGCAGCCTATCAAATAGGGATTGGGGAAGGTTACGACTAAATTATACAGTGACACTAATGCATTGCTTAAAATCTTAAAAATCCATAATTTATGTGATGTTTATGATATTTTGCAACAGGTTCTGACACATACTATTTACAAAGGAAATTTATCTACAAGGATGGACTTTTGGTTTGTGTCTAATCGGGTTACTTGTCAGGGAGTAGGGATTGTTCCGTTAGAAACCTTGGATCATATGGCTGTTAAACTGGAATTAGGATCAGTACAGAAGATTCCTATGGGAAGAGGATACTGGAAGATGAATGTGGCTGTATTACAGGAGGCTCTTATACAGAATTTTTGATGTTGAGGGCTGATGTTTCTTTCCTATATGATAGTCCCATAGAGTGGTGGGAAGACACTAAGAGAGATCTGAAACAACTTTATATAAGTATTACTAGGGAACGGGCTAAAAATAAATGTATTCAGTATTTGGGACTTAGAGTGTAATATATGCAATTATTAACTCAGGCTATTGATCCTACTAATGATGTGAAACTACAGTTACAATCAATTAAGGATAAATGTATATACATTTGAAGGTGTCTGACGATAGGGCAGCACAACAACAAAAGTATCAGACTAGGGGAATGAAAGAGCAGGTGAACCCATATGATTTGGGCTTACATGGGGCTCAACGGATGGTAATGACCACCTTAAAGGATGACAAAGGAACTTCAATAACAGATAATAGTGGTCTTATGCTGTTAATTCAGGAACATGTTAAGGCTACTTTCCAGAGGGATAGGGTAGGGTATCCAGATTCATTTGTACACAAATTGGACATCCCACAATTGAGGAAAGCAGAGGTGCATGGTTTGGTAGTTTCTATTTCAATAGTAAAAATTAGGGAAGCTATTTCTAAACTAACACCAAGGACTGCTCCTGGGATTGATGGAACATCAAATGATTTCTATAAATGCTTTTGTGACATATTGGCCCCTTGGTTGCAGATTATTTATGAAGCTATTTGGGAAGGAAAATAGGTTGGTATCTAGTATGAAGGAGGGAATTATGACTTTCCTATATAAAAAAGGGGATCTGCAAGAGATTAAAAATTGGAGGCCTTTGAGTTTGCTGAACTCTGATTATAAATTTCTGACCAGAATATTGACTAATCATTTAGCTAAAATTGCAAAGCATGTCATTAGTCCTGCACAGACTTGTGCAATCCCAGGTAGAAATGTTATCCAGAATTTAACTTTCATTAGAGAAGTGGTGGAATAAAGTTTATGCATGAATTTAGATGGTTATTTACTGACTATTGATCAGGAAACTGCATTTGATTCTGTACGACAAGAATATATCTGGGCAGTATTGCAGCACTATGGTGTTCCAGAATATTTTTTTGACATTATTATGTACATTGTATACTGAAGTACAGGTTATGCCTGTGGTGAATGGGCAGCTAGGTATGCCAATATATTTGAAAAATGGTGTTAGACAGGGCTGTCCAATGAGTCCTTTACTGTATGTGTTTGGACTAGATCCCATACTAAGGAGAACTGAAAATGCTACAGACATCAAAGCTATTGAGAATAAGAATGGGGTTGTTTTTCAGAAAGTTACTGCTTATGCTGATGATTGCACTTTTACAGTGGCTGATTTGGAATCTGATGAACGGATTTTAAGGATAATGGAGGAAGTCTATGATACTACTGGTATTAAGATTAATATAGGAAAAAGTAAGGTTTAAGTTCTGGGCGCTGCGCAGGTTGTGAAAGAGTTTCCCATCTCTATGACAAATGAAGAAATTAGGATATTAGGTTTGTTCTTTGGTTCTAGAGAATCAGAAGGGAAGAACTGGGATATGGTATATGACCAGGCTAACCTAAAAGTTAAATCATGGCTTTTCTGGAAAATGACTTGGAAGAAGAGGGTTTATTTGTTAAGGGCGTATATAGCTCCCATCTTTTTATATGTCTCTCATGTTTTTCCACTTTCTTTTGGTATGCATTATAAGATTATGGGCCTTTTTTTTTCTTATGGGGAAGTAGGTTGAATGCAGTTAAGAGGATACACACATATAGGGCTTGGAAAGTGGGGGGTCTAAACGTGATTCAGCCTTTAATATATTTTTTGGGGAATTTCTTTTTTAGTTCAATTCATCCAGTACTTCTAGAATCTGAGGGTATGGGAATTTTGTGTATGTATTTATCGGAATCCATTTTTTTGATGGCATGGGGTAGGGATAAATAGCACCCATCAGAGAAGGCTCTTCTGGGGTATTTACAAACCACTTCAAAGTATATTTGGACCTGGAAAATCGAGCTTGGTTGGTTTTTGGGTATGAGAAAAAAGCATTTTTATAAAATTGTACAAGAAAAATGGTATAAAGAGAAGCCTTTATTTCAGGTACCTGCAGTGATTAATACAGAGCTGTTACTGGAAGGTATTGTGGAACCTAGAATTCCCCTCAAAATGGAAGATCTTATATGGTTATGTGGACACCAGAGATTGAATGTGAAAGACAATCAAAAACATAAACAGACTGATGACAGGGGCTGTGGGGAACTTCTGTCATGAGCAAATAGAAACTATGCAACATTTTTTCTTTGACTGTGTGAATGTTCAAGGTTTTTGGAAACAATTAGCTAGTTGGTGGGGAGAAGGCCTCTTTTGATATATGAACCATGATATTTTGGTATTGGGGCAAATTTCTGCTTCATGGATGAAATGGCCGAAGAGTACTATTTATGTAATTTTAGCTTGTCTGAAATGGTCTTTATGGCAAGCTAGATGTCAAAGATCTCTACAAAATAAAGAGGTCACCCATCAAGAAGTTTTGTTCCGCATTCAGGGAGAACTTGATAGAATCTATGACTGTGAATTTCGAACTTTAGGACATTCTGTGGGCTCTAGGTTATGGAAAAATTTTGGACGGGTGGGCTAATGCTTATTATTTTGCTTTTTGTTTTTTCTCATTATAGTATTGCAATTAAGATGCCTCTGTTCTAGATATAGGTATATGACTTGGGGATGTGATTATTGTTAATTTTGTCATTGTTTAGTTCTGGTGAGGGGTTATAGTTATTTGAGCACTATGTCTGGGATGTTATGGGGGATGAGGTTTGTGGTGGGTCCTATGAGTTGTATTACATTTTTGTTCTATTTCATTATTGTTGTGCCTTATGTTGTGTTTCTTGAATATTGAATAAACATTTCTCCTACTCTTTTTGAGAAGTGCCATGGGATCTTTAACATCCACCTGAACTACCACCGGAATAGGCAGATGGGACCTCAGTTTAATGACTCATCCAAAAGAAGGCACCTCAGGAGTGCAGCACCCCCTTCGTGCTGTACTGCAGTGTCAGTATTGGGATATTAACCCAAGTGTCTAGTGTGGGGATAGAACCCACAGCCTTCTGATCTCCCAGCCTCAGAGGCAAGTGTGCTACCTGCTGAGCCACTGACACTGACATATGATACAAATCACCCACTGAGAGGGAGTAACAAGGGCAGTTTGGAGTGTGAGATCTACCCATTTGAAAGAGCTTGAAAGGGGTATAGTAGAGGTCATGCCGTATCCTGAATTGGGTCCATCTGTGCCAATGATGCCTGAGGAATCTATGAAGGTTACACCAAACTGAGTGCCATTACAGAGGGCATAACCTAAGTTCAGTTTATGATGCCAATAAAAACAAATCCCAGACAATGTGTTAGGATCAAGGCAATTGGATATAAGAATATAATCCTGTGACAATGTGGGGCTTACAGACAATAAGCAAAAGACTAGCTAATGGCTGCACCACTGGAGATTGCCAAGGTCTAGGTCCATAAAATGCTTCCAGGGCTTTCAGCAATTGTAGTTACTTGAACGTGTGTAAAAGTGGGATCGAGCAAGTTTCCACGATTAGATAGATCAATAAAAAGCTTT
The DNA here is from genome assembly GCA_016271365.2 of Neoceratodus forsteri. Classification (NCBI taxonomy): domain Eukaryota; kingdom Metazoa; phylum Chordata; order Ceratodontiformes; family Ceratodontidae; genus Neoceratodus; species Neoceratodus forsteri. Next base: position 113,362,743 of record JADMNL010000033.1, read on the forward strand.
TATTTTTTAACAGGAGTATAACTTTTAGGACGATAAGGCCCTGTTTATCAAAGTTGTCCTGTAAAAGATTACAGTTTCACAGATATATGAATAACTTATGATACAGTATTACAATAACATTTGAATGTTGGCAGACAAAGGATATATTAAATACATACAGATACACTTAAATCATGCACGTCAAATAATACATAAAAAGACTCACTATGAATCTTAACCCCACCGAATAAGCTAGAAAAGAAATACACTCAAAATATACACTAAAACATAGAAACCAATTCTCCATGAATTATATCCCCAGGGAATAGGCTAGGGATTAGTGCACTCTGAAGGTATACACTAAAGTTGTGCACATCGGATAACCATATGTTTTACAAAAGGATGGAGGGAAGAAAGGAATCAAAACCCAGCTAATATTTAACAGGAGAAGGTAAAACAGAAACATTGTAAATCAGGATACATTTATCTACCCAGGCCAAGCATAGATCCTGTCAGGGAGAATATACCAACATTAAGACACAATCCTACAAAGAGAAATAGAGAATCAGATTTACACAGAAGGGGCATAACATATACATTGATCTTTCCAAACTGAATCTAAACATTGTTTAAAGTGTTCAATGTTTTCCACATTTCTAAATTCTGGAGCTATTTATTCCATAATTTTGGTAAATAGAAACATCTTTGCATTCTACTATAAGTATTAACCTCCAAGGGGATTTTCAAACATCTATGCTTTAGATCCCTTAAGTTACACTTAGAGGAGAAGGGAGCATAAGAATTGTTGATTTTATTCAATGTTGGTGTTTCTTCCATATTCAATATATGCTTTATGTCCAGCTCGTTTTTCCTACAAATCTCAAGAGAATCCCAGCTTAGCCTTTGTAGAAGTCTGCAATGATGGGTAAAATAGGGGCATCTCGAGACATACCTTGCCATTTTATAATGTGTCTTATCCAACTTATTTAGTAAGGTCCTTGAGGCAAATTGGTATATTATACTTCCATATTCTAAAATTGGTAAGAGTAGCTGTAAAGCCACTCTATTTCTAGTTTCTCTAGGAAGGATTGAAGTTCTTCTTCTAAGCACACCCAGTCTAGTATTGACCTTACCAACAGCACTGGTTATATGATTCAAAAAGGTAAGACTGTTATCTACATGTATCCCTAAATACTTGTAAACCAAAACTTGCTCCAAAATATGTCCATCTAATGTTTGTATATCCAAATTTTGATTATGAATTTTTTTACCTTTAGGATTAAACAACATTACCTTGGTTTTCTTTATACTGAGCATCATCTTGGATTTTAATAACCAGTGTTGCAGGATATCAAAATCTGACTGAAGGTTTTTTTGCAGGTTAGCCATATATCTTGCTCTGCCTATTAAGGCCATATCATCTGCATATAAATAAATCTTAGTATATTTTTTTATAAGATGAAAGTGGATTTATGTATATTAGGAACAACAGTGGGCCCAAGATCGACCCTTGGGGAACACCCCTGAAAGTTTCTTGCTTGACTGACAATATTCCATTAATACATACTTGTTGTGTATGCTCAGTCAAATAGGAGAGCATCCAGGTCTGAACAGGTTCTGACATGCCTATTTAGGCCAATCTCCTCATTAATATACTAAAGTCAACCAGGTCAAAGGCCTTTGAGAGGTTTATGAACACCACACCAACAGACTCCCTCACCTCCATCCCATTTGCCACAGTATCAATGAAGTCTGCCAGAGCAGTGTCCATTGACCTCCCAGTCCTAAAACCTGCCTGACACTCAACTAGTAACTTATATTTCTCTAGCTATTCATACAGCTGAGCAGAAACCAATTGCTCAAAGATCTCTGAGACAATAGACAACAAAGTTATCGGGCGATAATTAGTTTGATTATCTTTAGCCCCACCCCTAAACATCGGAATCACTTTTGAGTTTTTCCAAAAGTCTGGAAAATATCTTGTTGTAAACTTAAATTAAATAAATTAGTTAGGTTTGGACTTATTTGATCTACTGATGCTTTTAAGAATCTTGTTTCTACGTTTTCCTATCCTATCGCCTTCTGCAAATTTAATTTTGTTATCTGTTTCTTCACCTCATTGATTTTAACTGCACAAAAGTAGAAACATGGACAGTCCCCTCTAAAATATTCCTCTAGATACAAATATTTCTGGTTACCATTTTTTTGATTACTTCTTCCTGTTCTATTTTTATATCTGGGAGATAAAAATATTGATTTAAACTTTCTGCCACTTGCCTTATTGTCATCTCCCTTCCTTTTCCATCATTCAATGTTATGTCCATCTGGTTCTTTTTCTTTCCTTCAGGATCTTTTATTACATTCCAGTGCTGAGCCAGATTTTTTGTTTGATTGATTTTATTTTGACAATAGTTTTTCCGTGTTTTTTTATCATGCTTTTACATTTATTCCTAATCTTTTTAAACAGTTCCCAATCCTCTGCCCTTAAAGATTGATTGCCTTTTTCCAAACCCTAACCTTCCATCTTATTTGTTTTTTAATCAACTCATTTACCTAGGAGTTATGTTAATGTCTTTCCTTTGATACTTTAAAGGGGGCATTTTTATCACATATCTCCATATAGACTTTTATAAACTCTCTAACTGCCATATCCACTTCTGGAATCAAGTTTATACATGTCCAATTTATTTGTTCTATCTGATATAGAAAAGAAGATTTGTTGAATTGTTTATAATCTCTAGTGTAGCTACAATTTGACATTCAAATAATGTCATGATTACATGTTACATTACATTCAAGGTAACTGTGATCTCCTAAATTTGGTGAGCCTACCCTATAGTCCACTAAATGTATGCCATTTGTTATAAATATAAGGTCCAGGATGTTCCCTGTACTGGAGTACGTGCTTCTACATGTTGGAATATTTATGATTTGTGTGAATCTCAGAGGTTGAAATTCAGATTGAAGCTTAAGGCCTCTAGCTGCCCCCATGCTGCATTAAAATTGCCTGTTAAAATGGTTTCCCTTTGTCCTATCAGATCATTTAACCTTGTAGACAAGGCCTCAAAGACCAATGTCTTTATTTTTGGATGAGAATATATTACCCCAAGGCACATTTTCAGCCTAGTTATAAAGACTAATATTATCGCCACACCCTCGATGTTTCCTGAGAAAAGAGTTTCTACTTGGCCCAACTTGCTTTTAATATAGAGGGCTACCCCTCCCCCTCTACTTGGTCTGTCATACCTAAACAGATCATAGTTATCTTTTTGGAATTCAGAATCTAGATGTTTTTTAGTAAGCCATGTCTCAGTAATACCAACAATATCATAATCATTTTAGTATATCCAAAGATTTAATGAACCTGTTTCCAGCAAGAATACTTACACTATACAGAATCAGATGGTCAACTTTCAGGAGCTGTTACACCCAGATACCCCATAATGGGGGACAGAAACCCTTCAGTATGGGGAAACCTGCAATAGAAAAATGAGAATTGACCATGACCAGCTGAGAAAACTCTTTGGACCAGTCTATCTTTAGGTACTGCTGAATCTGAACACAGGCTTTCAGGGACCAGACTAGGGGAGAGTAACAAAGGCCTGAAGGGATGCTTGTTGGGGTAAGATATAGCAGGCTATGCCAGTGCAGTCCCATCTTCCTACAAAGGTCTTTCTATATATGTAACCAGGTATGGTGGTATCCATCAGCTGCATGGTCAGTCATGGAACTATTCCACTGTATCCACTTAGAGCCATGCAGTGGGAAATAGTAGAGGAAGAAGTTTGGAAGATGGATCCTTCTCCTCTCTTTCTGCTGTGCCAACTTTAAGTAGGCCAGGCAGACTGAACCCCCATCCATAAAAATTGATTCAGAATTATTTGTAGGTTCAAGAACCAGGATTTAGGGAGGTAAGTACTAATCATATCCAAGAAGTATAAAAGTCATGGTAAAATATTAATTTTCAGTATACCGGACCATCCAGCCACTTCAAAGAGTGGGGTTATTCTAGATGCCCTACAGGGGGCATGCCTTACACAACTAGTATTGGAGCCCACTCAAGAGGGAGCAGTCTTAGACCTGGTTCTCTCAAATGGAGATGGAGAGAGGATCATAGATGTAGAAGTGGGTAGCCATCTGGGAACTAGCGATCATCGAACAGTATGGTTCACAATAAACACAGCAATAGAGTCAAGCCATACAAAGGCAAAAGTATTGGACTTTAGGAGGGCTGACTTTGCCAAAATGGGTGAGTTCCTAAGGAATGCACTAGCAAATGGGCAGGAAGGAGGGGTGGAAGAACAATGGGGAATAATAAAAACTGCCATCACAGAGGTAACTAGCCTTTGTGTGAAGCAAATAAACAAAACTAAACGATGTAAGAAACCACTATGGTTCTCAAAGGAAGTAGCAGTGAAGGTTCAAGAGAAAAGAAAGCATTCAGGAAGTACAAGGAATCGCAGAAGGAGCAGGACAGAGAACTGTATCAGTTAAAGCAAAAGGAGGCTGGGAAGGCAGTCAGAACAGCAAAGGCCCAAACCGAGGAAAAGATAGCCAACTCAGTTAAGAAGGGGGATAAAACCTTTTATAGGTACATCAGGGAGCGAAGGAAGACCAAGGGAGGGATAGTGAGGCTTAATAAAGGGGAGGGAGGGTGGGCAGAGGGAGACTGTGAAAAGGCAGAGATACTAAACAAATATTTTTGCACAGTATTTACAAATGAAGAGGGAGAGGTACCTAAAACAAACAGTAGAAACACTCTGGATGCAGAAGTTGATACCAGCCCATTTACAGAAGAAAGGGTTCTGAAAGAACTCTTAAAACTGAAGGTGGACAAAGCAATGGGGCCTGATGGGATTCATCCCAGAATTCTAAAGAACTAAGGGTAGAACTAGTGACACCACTGACTACCCTTTTAACAAATCATGGGAGGATGGGGTGGTACCCGAGGACTGGAGGAGGGCAGATGTGATTCCCCTTCACAAAAGTGGGAGCAAGGCAGAAGCAGGAAACTACAGACCTGTTAGTTTAACCTCAGTGATAGGGAAAATGATGGAATCACTTCTGAAGGAAAGAATTGTCAAGTATCTAGAGGCCGGAGGGGCACAGAACCCTAGGCAGCATGGATTCACAGTGGGAAGGTCATGCCAGATGAATCTGATAGATTTCTTTGACTGGGTGACCAAAGTAGTAGATCAGGGAGGGGCTGTGGACATGGCCTATCTAGACTTTAGCAAGGCATTTGACACAGTCCCACACAAAAGATTAATATACAAGTTAGCCAGCCTGGGAGTGGGTCCCAAGATGACAGCCTGGGTAAAGAATTGGCTGGAGAATAGGACACAGAGAGTAATAGTAAATGGAGTCCACTCAGAAGAAAGGAGGGTTACTACTGGGGTACCACAGGGTTCAGTATTAGGACCGGTCCTCTTCAATGTCTTTATAAGTGACATTGCAGAGGGACTGGAAGGAAAAGTATGTCTCTTTGCAGATGACACAAAGATCTGCAACAGAGTTGATGCACAGGGTGGGGTGGAAAGGATGAAAAGGGACTTGGCAAGGTTAGAGGAATGGTCAAATGTATGGCAGCTTAGATTCAATGCTAAGATGTGCAAGGTAATGCACCTGGGAAACAAAAACCCAGGGGAAGAGTACACAATGGGGGGTGAGATACTAACAACAACAAAAATGGAAAGGGACCTGGGGGTAGTCATATCAGATGACCTAAAGGTGGGCAAGCAATGTGAGAGGGCAGCAAGGAGGCTTGGGGGATACTGGGATGCATAGGGAGAGGCATCACCAGTAGAAAACAGGAAGTTATTATCCCTCTGTACAGACAGCTGGTGAGACCCCATCTGAGTACTGTGTGCAGTTCTGGAGACCCAATCTCCGCAAAGACATAGACAGGATGGAAGCTGTCCAGAGGAGGGCAACTAAAATGGTGCAGGGTCTGCACCGAAGACATATGAAGAGAGACGAAGGAGCTTAATATGTATAGCCTCGAGGAAAGGAGGGAGTGGGGACATGATAGAAATGTTCAAGTACCTCAAGGGAATCAACAAAGTCCAAGAGGGTAGCATCTTTCAAAAAAGAGGTGTGCAAGAACAAGAGGGCACAATTTGAAGATAGAGGGCAGCTCAGAGGTAATTTAAGGAAGTATTTTTTCACAGACAGGGTTGTGGATGCATGGAATGGCCTTCCGAAGGAGGTTGTGGAGTCAAAATCAGTGGTGGAATTCAAGCATGCATGGGACAGTCATAAGGCCATTCTAGGGGGTGGGGGTAGGAAGAAGTTGGATGCTGGTTAACTAGGATCTGCAGCTTATCCAGTAGGTAGGGAAATGGGCAGACTGGGTGGGCCAAGCAGTCCTTATCTGCCGTCAAATTCTATGTTTCTATATGTTTATCCCCATAGGGATAATGAAAGTGCCACCCAGCATTGAAATCCTATTTGATTGTCTGGAGCAGAGGGGTCAGGTTCGCATTGCAGAGATTAGTGGGACAGTGGGGTATCCTGATCCTGAGGTAGACCAATTAATTGGGGACCCATGACAGGCCAAGACTTTCTCTCTTGCCATGTCCGAACCACTTCTCTGCGGACTGACCCACTGGGGTCCTGCTGGCAATGGTCTCCACCAATTCACTTGGCACTGCTGGATCTCACACACTAGGGTGAGAAACAGACCAGAGGTCCTTCACTCAGTCTCATAACAGACTGGCAGGCATCTCCACACTGAGAATTCCCTCCTCACAGAGCTCCCACACTCAGACTGCTTTCTTCCTGACTACTCCCATCTGATCATTCTAAACTGCCCCAGAGCATCTGATTCTAAAGTGGCTTATGCTGCTGTGAAAATTCTAAATGACATAATCCATTCTCTGCTCAGGCTAGCTGAGTAAACAATGATGTCATGTTGTAAGGAACTTTTAACAACTCCCTATAGACTGCCCAGGAACCTTCCTAGTATAACACTGATGGGATTCTAGTAACCCTAGGGGACTGAGTGGGTTACACTCACCACCAACCTGACAAGCTTGCTGTTTGCAGCAAGGCTATGGCCTGCTGTGCAGGACAACCAACCTCTGGGTGCCCTACAGGGTGAGGTGGCCAGGCTCACCCCTACCTATGCTGAAGCATATGCAGGTTGCACCAGAGACTAGAGGCCTGCTGAAGCAACTTCAGCTTTACCTAACAAACTATCTCAGGAGTTTCAGTGGCTCCAAAAGACTGCCTGAAGCATGCCCTAAAAGACATCACTGGTGACCCCTATCTGGATCAGGACCACCAGCCTGCCTATCCTCCTAGCCTTCTAGGGAAAAACTATCTGACCTATGCTACCTACTGGGGTAACCTATCCTCACACACATGTCATAAGTTACCAAACTGTACATTGCTATGCATTTCCAAAACCCCAGTAATACATACTGTAAACCTGAAAAGCAGAAAAATGGTTAACATTTCCTAGTTAAACATTTCTAATACAGAAAACACTTTAAAGGAGGACTCTATTCAGTCTTAAACATCCTCTTCTTGTCTTCTTTTATTCCCTTAACTCAGAATCACCTGCAAAAGGAAATATTCCAAAACACATCCTGCAAGCAAGAAATAACCTGCAAGAAAAACACAGTAACCAAACATCCCACCAGCAAAATACTACACAATACCAAAAAAGATTTTAAAGGATTTTCTACAAAAAGCGGTATAAAAATATAAAAGAAACACATTTACAATAACATTTGGGGAAGAGGATCCCTACAATGCCTTTACTCTAAGGGAAGAAGTCCTGAGTACACAAGGCACTCCATACAAAAAGAGTGTCTATAGGCCAAAGCCTGCTGAAAACTGTTGTTGGCACAGGCTCGAGGCCTGCTGACACTGCAGTCCAGATCCAGGATTGTCTCTTTTAGGACCAACAGTTCAAAGGACATCTTCACTTATGGACACATTCAATAAAACATAAAAAAGTCAAAGAGGAAGTTTTACGCTTTACCAGACTAGGTGCACAGGTTGACAGTCTGCATCACCTCTCTGGATCTGGGCTGAAGACCATCTGCTGATCAACTCTTCCATGCTACCTGCTGGACCTGGTTACTGCTGTATAAAGGTCAAGCTGGATCTACCAGGATAGCTGCACCCATGTTGGTCTCCTCCACTTGACATCTGGCAGGAGACATGCAACACTAAAGCTGCACCCACGTTGGCCTCTTCCTCTTGACGCTTGTAAGAGGCATGCACCATTAAAGCTGCACACACATGGGCCTCTTCCTCTTGGTGCTTGGCAAGAGGAATGTACCATTAAAGCTGCACCCACACTGCTGTGGCTGACATTTAAATTGGCAAAATGCTGGAGTAGTGGCACTCAGGGATAGTATGACTCAGGATGAGGACCATAGACAATTGTACCATCTGGACTAACAATTCTTTTGTTGTGAACTATCTCATTGCCAGCTTTATCTATTACTCTGACTGAATCAAGATAGAGGATGCAACCTAACTTCCAAAATTTCAATCTGTTATGGCACAGTTTGAGTCCCATAATTTATTCACAAGGAGTCTGATGGAAGCTCTGGCTTCTTCTCATAGCCATTCCTCCCTATGGTCCTCCATTGCATCCCATATTCTTCTAGGGAAAAATGGATACTTTTGTCCATAATCGACCTCAGACCTGTGTCTGATCAGACATTCCTCCTTACTGCTTTTAGGCATAGTCAATCCAATGGTCCAGCTGGAAGATGGCCAGACCTGATCAAGCCAGCTTTGGATGGTCATAACAGGGAAAAAGCAGTCCATCCCTGTAACTTCTATGACTTCTGAGCCCTGAACAGTCTGTTGTGGCTGATCTGCAATTGGGGCCACTGGTAGACCATTCTCACTGCCAGTTGCCTTACCAACTTCCTCCAATTCTGCTTGCTCTACAAGTTCTGCCCTGGGAACTGATATCTGGTTCAGTCCCAGATACAGTCCATTCTTCACTGCATTTGGAGCCTGGTGACTCCCAGTGCAAAGCCTCTTCAGTTTTATCTGCTCCAACCAAACTCGGACTGGGGCCTGCTGCCCATGGATCTATCGACTCAGTTTCTGGATGGTCCTTCTCAACCTTTTCTGAGGTTGAGAAAACCAATTTTTCCTGGCACTGCAAGTTGCTCTGGGTCACACCCTCGAAACACTCTTTTACTAGTGCTTCTGGATCTTCCTGCCTGCATACAGTTTCTCCCTGAACAGAACAGACTGGACCTTCACACAGAGTCCATGCTGGATCCAAACATATTGCCTTTGCTTTTGCTTATACAATGCCACTGGACTCGCACATCCCAAATTGCTTCCTGAAATCTTTGCAATGGGGTGTCATCAGGACAACTCTTCCAGTCCTTATACATACTATACAGACATTCACCAAAAAGTTTGGTAAAGCTACACTGGCTGGTGTGCCTTCACACTTGTAAAGTCTTTCACACTGTGCTAATTTTTTTTCCTACTGGGTTATCCATACTTAGGCATGGAGGGGATGCCCTGTTTTCCTAACTGCCATTTTCGCTGCAAAAGAAACAACTGTAATGGAAATGTAGAGAAGAGCTACTGACCAGTGTTCCTATCTCTCAAGCATAAACAAATTCAATATCCTCAGAAAACCTACCAATTTAACTTTATTCATTGCCAACAGTATACTAGAGCACATTGGAGGAGAGTTTCAACCAAAATCAGTCACTGCTGTCACATTTTTTCCCATATCACAAAGTTGGCCTGAACTGAAAATGACAACCGTGGGAGGAAAAGCATCAGTGAATGGAACAAAACACCACCAGGCTAATGCAGGTACTAGTTCACCAGGAGGCAGTGCTCAGTGACAAAAGAAATCTGATATGGCCATTATAAAAGAAATGCTCACTGAGCTTAAGCTAGATATTTCAGAAATTAAGCAAACCATGTACTAACTCCAACTGGACTCAGAGGACCAAAGGAAAAGGCTTGATGTGACTGCTGATAGAGTCCGACAGGTAGAGACCACAGTTACACAACTACAGATTACCTCCGATTACTTCAGCAGCCAGTTATCTTATATTCTGAACAAAATCAATAATCTAGAAAACAGGGAAATGAGGAATAACTTAAGGACTTTGGGTGTGCCAGAAGGTGTGGAGGGCAGATCTACTATACAGTTCTTGCAGCAACTTTTCTCAGAACTATTCCCGTAACAATGGGAATGGCCCCTTGAAATTGAAAGGGCCCATCGTTCACTTACAGGCAAGGCTACCTCAAATGTCAGAAGCTGCTAGATCGTTGCATACTTCCTAAGATTTACGGTAAAGGAACAAATGCTGCGACTGGCAAGGGACAAAGGTTCCCTTCAGTGGAGGGGTCACAGAATATCAGTTTACCAGGATTTTGCAACTGAAATTGTCTCAAGAAGAAAATAATTTTATGAGGTGAAATGGGCCTTACAAGATCAAGGTGTTGATTACTACATGAAATACCCTGCTACTTTAATGAAACAAACAGTCTATGGACAAATGATACAGTGCACCTCGATCGATCTGGCCTGGGACTTTATTGAAGGGGACTACCTACATAGTCATAACAAAGGCCAGAACAAACAGTCAAGACTTTATTTGTTTATTTTATTTCATTATTCGGACCTAACCTTTGAGCAAAATGCTCTTTTTCAAAGGCTCCATGTCTTGACAGGAGGACAACACAGAAAGGTAGTTACAGAGAGTGGGTGCACAAGTACAGAGACAAAAAATACAAGAAATAACAGCAATTGGTCTATTTACAATTGTAAGCTATCTCATATAGAGGTACAGCATATTGCAGTTAGTACAGCCCAGGGTACATGGTAAATGATGTGGGTTTAAGAAACTAATTTAGTAGGAGGTAAAGCAGCCAGGGGAGGCATTTTCATTATTTTATGTAAAGTCTGGGGAGGGAGGAACTCAACATAAGCTTTCACACCCTGTATGTTAAGGCAGCCAAGAGGAGGCTTTGTTGTTAATTTTAGTCAAGGGGGTAATTTACTGTGCAGGACTGACCTAGTAGGAACATACTAGAGAGCAATGTGAGGGAGGGCCATTCACAGAATCAGCTGGGGGAAGACAGGTGCTTTGAGACAATTACATTTGTGCAGGGTCAATGGCAGGGGAGGGACTTAAAACAGAGTGCAGAGTTAAGGACAGTAGGTAGAAGGCTTATAGACAGTCTGTGGCTATGGAAGGCTCAGGGTTGAGGGCTGGCAAGTAGAAGGAGGAAGTAAGAGTTTAAACTCAGGGTTACTGGGAAGCAGGGTAAGAAATCAAAGAATACAGCCCAGGAGCGGCTGACTCCAAGTTACCGGGTGATAGTGCTACAGGTTACCTGCAGCTACAAACCTCAGCCTTGGCCAGGTGATGTCTTAGTTCCACCTTGAAGACAGGGAGGCTGTTAATGAGTAATAGGCATGCTGGGATCTCATTTAGCCAAGAAGGAGACCTGTATGTGAAAGACCGTTGGTCAAGCACCGTTTTTATGAAGGGGACGGCAAGTGGACAGTGAGTCTGCCCTCTAGTGTGGTACCCAGATCTACCTTGCCAGAACAGTTCTTTAAAGGTCACTGGAGCTTTACCTAGGAGAGATTTAATGCCAGGCAGGCACATTTGGTATTTGATTCTGCTGGCGAGACTGAGCCAGTTAGTGTGCTCGTAGAGGGAGCAGGTGTGTAGGAGATTATCAGCCCCTAGAGCCAGCCTGCAGGCCTTGTTGAGGGCCGTGCTTAGTCATTTTAGTGCAGATGCTGACCCATAGACCATGAGTCCATAGACAATAACTGACAAAATGGAAGAGGAGATTGCCAACCTGAGGGCTTCAGGAGTTAGGTACTGTCTGTGCCTCTAGAGAACTCTGTTTTGATGACCTGATCAATGTGCTGCACATAAGAGAGGATGTCATCAATGATCACACCCAAGTATTTAAAAGAGTTGACCTGCTTAAGTGGAGCAGCCTTGTTGTTAGTAATAGTAAGGGACAGAAGAGATCTCTTGTGTTGGTGAGTGGTTATCAGCGTTGTCTTCGTCCTCTTGTAATTGAGAAGCAATTTCTGAGAGCTGAACCAGTCCTCCAACCTGCAAAATGAGTACTGCAAATCATTCTGTAGGTGCTGAAGTGGGGCACTACTACTAAGGATCACCGCATCATCTGCATACAGAATAATCTTGCTATTGCAGGCCTCTTAAAGCCTGTTGATGAACATGCTAAAGAGGAGGGGGCCCAGTATAAACCCTTGTGGGACACCCAGTACTATATCCCTAGACGAGGAGATAGCTGCCCCAATTTTTACACTCTGCACTCTGCTGGATAGGAAATCCTGGAACCAGAGGATAGCTTCAGAGGCTAGCCCGAGGTGTTGAATCTGGTCAAACAAGATGTGATGGTTGACAGTATCAAAGGCTTTGGTGAGATCTATGAAGCTAGATCCCACCAGGCAACCCCCATCCAAAGCCTTGTGAATGTAGTCTGTGAATTCAACTAAGGCCGTAGTTGTGTTATGGCACTGACGGAATCCGTGCTGTTGTGGGCACAGTAGACTGTACTTCTGAAGGTCCTCCATGACCTGGTCAGCCACGATCCTTCAAGCACCTTCAAGAGGACTGGAGAGGCTAGATATTGGTCTATAGTTAGCAGTACAAGACTGGTCCCCACTTTTTAGGACAGGGGTGACTAGAGCTACCTTCCAGGCCACAGGGAATTTTGACAGGGTGAGAGACTTGTTAAAGATCTTGGCGATGGGAACCACCAGTTTGTCCAAAGCAACTTCCACCAATTTCATGTCGAGTGAGTCACTCCCAAGTCTAGTTTTACCCAGCACCTTAGTAATGTAGGTCCTGGCTTCCTTTCAAGTGGCACAGGAGCTCAAGATGCAGAGTCTGTAGCTGGCACTGACTCCAATTCCAGTGCCAATTCTGACATGCCAGGAGATGCTGGAGAACGTATGGTCACCAAACATTCTAGCTGTGATTCAAGGAGACAGCCCCCTCCATCGTCAACATATGTCTCCGTGTCAAGGTTCTCTGTACCTACCTCCAATCCCCAACAGAACTCCATCCACAGGAAAGACAAGCCCACTACCCAAAATTATACCAGCTCCAAACCACAGTGAAAGAAGCCTGACTATAACATAAACAGAAGAATATGGAGCAGAAGTTGAAGCAAAGAAAGGAAAGTTGGGTCATTCATAAGCTCTGCAGCACACCAGTCTCCATAGCCTCCTACAACCTCTGAACTTTCTATCCATGAAGAAATATCATCCTGATTGGCTGGTGCCAAGTCCTGATGTATATTTTTTAACCAACTGCTGCACAGGAAGTTAAATGATCTCCCTTCTGCCCAGGCAAACCAGAGTTATAACATGCTTCTTCTGTTTTATTTGCTCATAACCTCATATGCCAAGTCCACGGATGTACTACCACCCAGTCTGCACTTTGGGTGTACCCCTTCATCAGCAATAGATAAAGAGACATTAGGAAGCGGGTCTCGATCTCAGGCACTTTGGACCACGACACTCATTTTACTTGTACTTCCTCATAACCAGATAATGACAATGGGTGACAAACAAACAAATGTGCAAACAGACTTTTATACTGTGAACTTACAGAAAAGTTTATACCCCACCCCCTATAAGGAGCATTGTGCTACGAGCTGCTGAACTACTGGAACACTGTATGCAAACCTTATTTCAATGTTATTAATCTCATGTTGGGGGGTTAATAATTTCTAATAATAGTTAAAAAAACCTTTGTGTCAGTCAGCATGCTCAGGGGGAGTCTACCTGCAGTTAATAGTTATGCCTTAGAGCTCATGTTATCAGCAAGGCAGGGGTAAACTGACTCGTCTTCTGTGGTGTCCTGTCACAACCTGCTTTTTTTGGGCTGGCCGATGGACTACATCCTATGTATGATACTGTTTTTGCTCTATTTTTATTATGTTCTTACTGATATGGTCTGCCGAAATGTATTTTGCTGACTTGCTGTTTCCTGTTGTGGATTTGCTTTTATTAATGTTAGCAGCTCATTTATCTTTAGACATCTGGGCATAACAACTGCTAGGCATGACTATATTGCTCACTCCCTAAACCAAATTAGTCTTCCCTAATCAAAATTAAACTAGTTCATGCTAGTCCCTGCTAAATCGGGTCTAATTACACCAGCATAGAGTTTGTCACTCCATCCTACCCTGAGCTTCTCGTGGTGATGGAAGGTTTGACAAGATATTACTTTGGTGTTCCTTGCAACATCCTTCTTTCCAACTATAGCTCTACTCTACTCTTGGCTCCTCTCTTTACTTCTCCCAAGTATTACCCACATATGGTTTGTCACAACTCAGTGACTTTAAGGTGAGTATTACTGGATGGTGATGTAGGCCCCTGGATAGCTGCGCAAAAATCCACAACCAAGTCAGATGGACTATCCTGAGGGAACATTGCACTGACTATACAGTGTGTTGGTTAGTGGCTTCCTGGGGTTAAGGGGCTTACTCATAATTTGCTATGTTGGCAAAGGAGAAGCAGTGACAATCGCTGAATAACTCTTGTGTATGGGCCTGTCAAAACCCTGAGGGGGTTATCGTCCTGGCTCTCCTTTCACCTATGAACTTCCTATTTAGCTAAAATTTGACTAAATTTGGTCATAGCTCTGAGAGAGCTTCCTGGTGAACACTGGGCGCACAGCAGAACTTCAAAACCCTAAACACTTAAAAAAAAGAGAGGAGGGCAAACTAATTCTCTATCCTCACTTTTTTGTTTGTGTCTCTTTGTCTTTTGGGTGTATAATTCTCATTTCCCATACCCTCAGCATGCTATTATGATTGCTGGTTTCTTTCATTTGTAATGGTAATATTTGACAAACGTTTGCTGGTTTATTATGCTAGTTAATAGCTGTACTCTACAGATAAGGAAGCGCTGGTCAGCTTCACAAATCCCACTCTATCCTCACACCAATTCTTGACTGAGACGTCTTGGGCTAGATTACCACCCCAGTTTTTTAGCATACTCTAGCCCTTTTTTGGGCTATTGTACCCCAAACTACTCCCTGGATACTCTGGCTGACTCTAACTTTAACTTGATCTATTTTTTTTTTTTTAACAATTGCACCTATATTTTGAACATAAGGTGCTATGTAGGTCTATTTATTACCTGCTTACCTGTGTTGAGTTTTGTAACTGTCGGTTCAACTCTGTTAAGATGTTTAATCTCGCTTCTTGTTACTTCTAAAGTCAAATTTTTTTTTAGTTTTTGTAAGTGCACGAGACAAAATACAGACTAGACAGATACCTGTTCAAATTCAGTGTGCCCAACTTCTAACAATTACCCTTATACTTTGTTTTGATCTGAGCACTATTGGGAGGGTATACAGTTAATCATAGCCTAGCTTTAAGCATGTCAGGCTAACTTCTGCCTGTTGTTCTCAGAACCATGGCTAATTGTTACAAGATAGTCTCTTGGAACATCCAGGGACTAGGTTCACCCATTAAAAGAAAGAAAGTGCTGAATTATAGTCATAAACATAGAGCTGATATTGCTTTCCTCCAGGAAACCCACCTAATTCTAACTGAGGCTGTGAAATTATGTAGAGGTTGGGTCCCCCAGGTTGAACATACCTGTTTTAACTTGAAGCAAAGGAGTACAGCAATACTTATTAAGAAGGGAGCAAAATTTATAAAATATCAACACCTTACTGATACATAAGGAAGACTTCAGATATTAATTGGGACTCTCAAAGGTAAAGCAGTGGCCCTATGCAATGTATATGCCTCTAACAAAGAGCAGAAACAATTTTTTGACAACCTCTCCATACAATTTGGTGGCCTGACAGGCTATGAGATTATTCTGGGAGTGGACTTTAATGGAGTTTTAGATCCTCTTGGATAGATTGGCACCTGCAAAAAGATGCTCTTTTCCCCCCCACCCCAGAAAGAAAACCTCTGTTGAAAGTTGCTCAAGATCTAGGTCTCATAGATGCATGGCATATAGTCCATCCACATGGTAAAGACCATACATTCTTCTCCAACAGGCACGGATCACTCAGCAGATTGGGTTACTTTTTCCTCTCTAATATTCTTAAGAACTTGATCTTCTCTGCTGATATCCAGAGCATTGTAATCTCAGACCATGTCTTCATCAGTATAAATTTGATCCTTGAGAATTCAAAACTCAAACTGCCAAGATGGAAATTCAATGCCTCTTTAACTAATGATGCAAAGTTTGTGACCTGGATCTCTAAAGAAATAACAGAGTTTTTCAACTTTAATGACAATACTGAAGTGTCACAAATGTGCCTATGGGAAACTTTTAAAGCATTCTTCAGGGGTAGAGTAATCAGCTACTCTTCTGGAAAAAAAGAGCTAGCCAAAAGAATTTGAAGGAACTAGAGTCTGAGCTAAAATCTGTTGAAGCACTTTACAAGCAAAGGATAGGGAATAGGCCAGCATTGTTAAGGCACATCTATGACTGTCCTGAAATATGACATTAATAAAATATATACTGCATCGGCTGAAGATGATTTGTTGTTGACTCTCAGTAGGTTGTTAGACTCATACTATGCCCTGGAAACTCTCCTTCAAGAATTTGGTGCTCTATCAGGATTGAAAGTCAACAAGAACAAGACTCAGCTAATGCCACTGTTTTGCCCACAATTCTAGAAGTGAGCTTGAAAAAACAGTTCCCGAGTAGTGTTTTGAAAAATGAAATCCAGTTACTTGGTTATTGCATTAAGTAATAACTTCAAATCACTAGTGGATTTGAAAATACTACCTTTACTAAAAGAAATACAAAAAGACTTAGATAGGTTGAGAAAACTTAATCTGTCACTACTAGGGAAAACAAACTCAGCCAAAATTATGATTGTCCAAATGTTATTCTATATTTTCCAAAAATCTCCTGATAGTCATTCATTAGAAGTACTTTAAAAAGAAAGCTCTGTAAGGAGGTTCCTGTGTGGGGGCAAACGCCACCCCACATATCCATTAGTAAACTCAGAGCTCCTCTAGAAAGTGAAGATCTTGGTGGGAGAAATACTATTGGGCCTTCCTCGCCAAACAATCACTGCAATGGCTGCAGACACCCAACTCATCCAATCACCCATTATGGTTCCCTGTGGAATCCTCCATTCTGAATTTATTTCAACCACTAGATTTCATTTTTATGCCAACCCTTAAAACCATTAGAGATAACCCTACTATAGATGACTCCATTACATTGCTTCAGAAAATTTATACCCACTTTCACTCAGGTTCCCCTCTGAATCTTGACTTCCCCTTTGGAATAACCCCATCTCTTATATATAGTGGGAGAACACTAAATGACCCTGGTTGGTGCAAACTGAGAATCCTCCATCTAGCTGATGTCTTGGCTGATGATGCAAAAACCCTAAACTCATTTAGTGAACTCAGACCAAAATTTGGCAAACACAGATTCCACTTCTGTTATTACCTGCAACTCAGAGAAGCATTTTATAGGGTCCTTGGTGCGAACTTTAGCATTGCAAATTCCCCAGAGTGGTCAAAATTTAAGAAACTATCAGCATTTCAAAAGGTACAGGATACTTTATAAACTACTAACTCAACCCAGTAATGGTCTAACAAATTCCCCAAAAGGCAAATGAGAAAGTGAATTTAACATCACTATCTCCAGCTCAGATTGGGACTCTGTATTGGTTAATGCTAAGTTGTCTAGCAGGGAGACCCAGGAAAGTCTTATACAATATAAAATCCTGCATTACTTTTATTTCTGTCTGTACAAGCTAGACAGCATGGGGTTCTTCACAGATGGTACATGCTGGAGGTGCTTACACAAGCACTGTGACTTGTCACACATGTTCTAGAAATGCCCTAAGCTCTTGCACTTCTGGTCCTCAATACATAGCACATGCTCGGAAGTAGTCCAAACCAATCTTCCTTTTACACCATCCCTTTCTACTCTGGGCATCTTCCATGATAATATGCTATTGGGGAGAAACTCATAATTATGGCCACTAGCAGCCTTCCTGTGGGCTAAGCGCCTAATACTTACCCACTGTAAATCTGACACAGTTTCTTCAATGCTACAGTGGGATCAATACATGGGTGCAACAGCTAATAATGAAAGAATTTTGTATTCACTTCAGGGAAAGCCAGGTTTATTTGAACAAGTTTGGGACCCATTCATGAAACACTGGAACTTGTAATCAGTTAAGTTGTTGGACAGGTATATTATTGTTATTCAGGCCTTATTACCCTGTCCTTATTTATAATTACAGCATTGGTTGTCTAGAATATATTTTCTTAAGATCTTACTGTACTATTTAAGGATACTAATATACTTTATAGTTATAACTATACTTATTTATAGTGATCCTTGTGCTACTTCTTTGAATAGACTTATATGTCGATTTTTGTAATTCCTTTGACTATTACTGTACTTTTTTTAAATCAATAAAAATGTTAAATGAGAAAAGAAGAAACAACACACAAGTCCATGTTACTTATCTGCACTTTGTATTTACCACGCTGGTTCTGCCTGTTTACACTGCAAATGTATTTTGTTCTTTCTACACTTTTGCTGAAACTGCTGCCTGAATTTGCACTTCATTTCAGTTACTTACTCCACATTTCTGAAACATTTGCCTGACTTGCACTTTGTTTCAAATACTTTCTGCACATTTCTGATTGTTTTTCTCCATTGAGCCCTTTTCCCAACATAGCACTGCATTGTTTGTTTACTTTCTGCAGACTACGCCCAACATGACCATGGAAACTTTTCCTGCGTCACACACCCATTGCTCTACATTTGGTTCTCTGACATCATGTTTACTTGTACTATGCACAACCTTGCATAAAATTTACTTTTGAAAAATCAGCACCGGCTTTAAATCTTGGCACACTTTTCTTTTGACTTTGTTTAGCACTGCCCATGGTTAGACTGTAGCTTGTTTGCTTGCTACCAGCTACAGCTTCTACACCTCAGTACTTTTTAACATCAAACACTTGCTTAGTTCAATCCTTTGCTGACTTTGCATTATTTCTCTTGCTTTTCTGCACACAGTTAATTTACTTTGCCATAGAAGTACTTACAAGTAACAGGTTCCCTCCATGGTTGTGTTGCGGCCTGCTGCCAAATTTGAAGCTTGTTTGGGGTCAGCCTATCCAGCCTGCAGGTTGGCACCGTGCACACTCGAGATCACTACCACTGTAGTCGCTAGTTGGGAAAAGCTGGCTTCAACTGTTTGAAAAGAGTCTTTTGGTCAAAACACTGAAGTTTTCCTTCATGACGGTTCACTGCTGGTATTGGCTCTGCTCTGCTGCACGCTCCTCACTCTCTTCTTCTTCTCAAACACTCCTCTCTCACTGAGACTCCAGGCAATGGGCAGGACTTGGTGGGTTTGATGAGTCACATGACACCATGCAAATGAGCTCTATTTCCTGCTTGCACTCCCTCATGATGATCGTCAAGCAGGCAAATTTAAACTGCAAACTGAAACTTCTTTCTCAATTTGAAATTTTAGTGGGCAGAAGTGCTTTTTAGGCATTTTGACACAGTTATTTGTATATTTCCTCTTGCAACTCCCCCAGTTTATATCACAAACACTTGAAACCTTCTGGAGACTTAGGCACAAATGTTGTCTTAGTCCACAACAACTTTTAAACTTGAAATCTTTACTCTTTAACAGTTTTAAGCACTTTGACTGAAAGGGCACACATTTCTTTAGCATCACAGTTCTTGGCATCACAGTTTCCATAAACACTACAGACAGCACATTTTTCCTTAGAAAGCACAGGCAGCAAATTTTCCTCAGAAACACAAGCAGCAGAAGTCTTTGGAGGACACTTTACTGGGCACAACTTCACTTTTGCTCACAATAATTTCTGTTATGGTGCACTGCCACTAGACAGAAAGATCCTAGACATACTCTCAGCATTTGCACTGGCAAGGCAACCTTATCCTCTCCCCAAGATCTTCAGACAAGATCCCAATTTTGCAACCCATACCCTGGCCAAGAGCAGTATCTGGCAACTGGGACCCCCCAAACTTGTGCCATAAGCAAGGCAACAGGCCACAAGCTGACATAAATCATAGGCATCACCCCTAGCACTGGGGCAAATACCTGGCTCAGAAGTCTCAGAGGTAGGGAGTTAAGGTACAAAATAACATTTGTATTTACTCAGAGTTCTAGGAGAGAGGTACTAGGACTACGCTAGGTCTAACTTCTGAGGGGGCCCAATAACAAGTTCACATTGGAAGCATAGATTGATTGCCCACTACTGAAGATGGGATTGTGCAGTATGGCTTTATTCTGAAAATAGATGAAAAACACAGCATGGGGTAGTCCCCCAGGTTGGAAACTCACTTTTCAAGGGCAACACATTTTTCTTTCCAGAAACAACATCCTTCTTGGGTATTTAGTACATTACTTTCCACACAGAACATTCAAACTGTCCATCCCTCTGAACTAGAGATTTCTAGATATTTACTTCCAAAAGTGTATATCTTGTGGAGGGTTTCACACACTTTTAAACATTTCACATTTTTTTCTCCTGACGTGATGAATTTTGTTAACATGCCCAGGGTAACCTGGTGCCCATACATGAACCAGTTAGCACTGACTGAGGATTAAAATGTGGTTATGCCCACTCTGGCCCCAACCAGTCTCTGCCATTCCTTCTGGGTAATACCAAATGGATCCTGCAATTCACTTGGATTGCCAAAGGCCTCACAACTTTAAAACTTCACATTCAGCACGTTTTTGTGGTGATAGAGGGGCCCTGTCAGGTGTATTCTAGCCTTGTCTCTGGGAACATACACCTCAGACAACTCCCTAATGAACAGTCCCATGAACCTGTACTCATGGTTTTGTTTATCCATTTGATATAGACATGGATGCTGGAACAAACCTCTCTTCCCTTCATAGGTAGCTTGTCATAGCTTCACACAGATCACTCTTTCCTTCTGGGCAGCTGACACTCTTCAAGGCCTTCAGGGGATTGCCCCTTGGATCCACAGAAACTGAAGTCTGAACAGCTTCTCTGTTGACTGACCCACTGTGATCCTGCTGGCAACGGTCTCCACCACTTCACTTGGCACTGCTGGATCTCACACATTAGGGTGAGAAAGTGACCAGAGGTCCTTCACCCAGTCTCAGAACAGACTGGCAGGTACCTCCACACTGAGAGTTCCCTCCTCACAGCTCCCACACTCAAACTGCTTTCTTACTGACTACTCCTGTCTGAACATTCTAAACTGCTCCAGAGCAGCTGATTCCAAAGTGGCTTATGCTGCTGTAAGAATTCTAAATGACATGATCTATTCTCTGCTCAGGCTAGCTGAGTAAATAATGATGTCATGTTGTAAGGAGCTGTTAATAACTTCCTACAGACTGCCCAGAAACCTTCCTAGTCTAACACTGATGGGATTCTAGCAACCCCAGGGGACTTGGTGGTTATATATATCTCAAGGGTTATATGCTTTTTGATAGAAAGACAATATGCAAAACAGGTTACTGTCAGTATATATGACAGTTTGCTGAATCAAAAATTAGCAGCACACTTTTTTTATACTAAGGTTCATACTAAGGTGATGAAGGAGCTAGGAGGCTTATAGGCCCGTAGTTGCTCCTGTAGAATTAATAATAACTAATTTTATAGCCAGACAGAATAAGTTTATCTAGGTGTCACTTAAATTCAGATTTAGGTTTCCTGATGATAACCTCAAGGGGGAGTTTATTCCAGGGGTTCACAATTCTTAATGTGAATAAATATTTACATGCAATAAGATTTAATTTTTTACTGTAAGGCTGAAATAGGTGCCCTCTGGTGTTATATACTTCATTTTTGAAGTCACAGCCCAAAACAGATGACAGGTATGGGTCCTGAATAATATTATACATGAAGGGAATCATGTGATGCAGCACACCTGAAAGCAGCTCCACTCAACCTCTCCAGCCACCCAATCCTTTATAACTATTTTCTCCACTTCCCAGGGTTAAACAAAACCTTAAAACATGGATCAAAAGATCCAGCAACTAGACAAGCAACATCTACAGTGTTTTTCACAACCATGGAGGTCAAAATGAGGAAGGTGCTACCGAGACATACTCCTCCAGAAACACTGGAGAAGGCCCCTAAGAAACCATGGGCCACCAGTGTGAATGCTCCTCAGGGTACGACCCACCAGCAGACAGAGCAAGAGCCACTTATGCTCTCCAGATTCCTGGCTGAATTCCGGCCTTATCAAGAAGAACTTCAAGGGACAGCCACAGAAATTAAATCTCTCTCACAGGCTCTGGAAGACATAGCAACCCGGACATATGACAGCAAAACCCGTACCATCTCTTTGGAGAGATGGGTCGAAAGGGTTGACCCAGATCTTGCGGCAGTTCAGCAATGGCTTACCAAGATGGAATTGAAGGTGGAGGACTTGGATTGTCGCAGCCACAGAAACAATGCAGTTATTATTGGGCTTCCAGAGGCAGAAGAGGGCCAAGACACCATACTCTTTCTGCAGAAGTTAATAGAAAAAATTGCATGGCAGTCCCCCTTCTGTCCTAAATATGTGATTGAAAGAGCACACTGGGTGCTCCGACTGACTCCTCTACTGGGAGCTTCACCACGACCTTTAATTTTCTGTTTTTTTAACTATTTGGAGCACCAGCATTTCCTCTCCAAAGTGAGGGAAATTCAAGAAGTCCGGTGGGAAGGCAACAGAATTTGTGTGGCCCAGGATTTGTCAGTAACAGTCAGACAATGCAGAATGGCCTTTCACCCTCTAGTTACCAAGCTTATCACTGCTGGGATGAAATTCAAAATGATCTACCCAGCAAAGCTCCAGGTACTCATTGCGGGCAACTGGCAGGCTTATGATGATCCAGAAGCAGCCCAAGCCGGTCTCAAGATTGCCCTACCTGACCTTTTCCATGGCACCTGAGTTTGCCTGACTCTATACCTGTTGATTGAGGGGAAGTGTTTCTTGGCATGTAGGGCCTGATTTTCATGACTGAAAAACAGACACCATTTGTCTCCAGGACTGCTCGTGTTGTGTTCTTTGTGATGTTTCTTTGTTATACCTCTAAATACCTAATTTAGACTCTGGCTTGGCTACTTTTTCCATGGTGGACCTGCCCTACCTCCACTTCATCTCTGGAAAGTTATAATTAACAGATTTAAGTGTGTGTGGTTCTACTTTGCACACAGATACACAGCTCAGGGTTTCCCCGATGGTTGTGTCATTTCACCATTTGGTCACTTGAGGGGGTAGTTCTTCATGTTTCCCAGCCCCAAAAGCCTATATTTCAGAGTGGTAGACTACTTAAATTAGATTTAAAAAGTATTTACCTGTCTCTGTCTCACTGTTATAGATTACAAATGTAATAGTGTGGTTGTTGTTTATTCCTTTTTCTTCTCCAGAGACTGTGTTCACCAATCGGGAGCAGTTTTTGATGCCTTTGTAGAGACTCTGGACATTCCAAAAGGCAGAGTAGTCCTTATGTTTTCACAAGTTTGAGCTTATAGATCTACTCCACCCTTTTTTATGTGGGGTTCTTTGCTTTTAATACTTGTTGTGTTGCATTGTATAGTTCAAGATGGTTAATGACCAGGATCAAAGTGTCCATGTTATGATTCTGGGTAAAACTCTTTATCTCAAATGTTTTATTGGATAGGGTATAGTTTGTAGGTAGTAGTTAATGGTGGTTGGAGAGGGGGGCAGTAGTATGGTGTTCTGAAGAACAATGTTTGTAACAGTAAGGGGGGTGGGATGGGTCAGGTTACTGTGTTGGGGTTTTGGTATGGATACCTGTGGATACAAGGGGTTGGGACTGGGGACTGGAGAGGGGAGGAGGGACGGGGATAGCACAGCCTCAAGGATTAATAAGGTATCAAGGTTTTTTACTTATGCCATTTTACTGATAGTTTTCTGGTTTGATTTCACTAAACTATATGGCTAGCGATCTCACATTGGCTACATGGAATGTAAAAAGGGTTAGATGCAAACTTAAACAGTACAAAGTTTTAAAGCATTTGAATATTCTAAAAGCACAAATAACTTTTATACAAGAGTCACATTTATTGGATCCTTGAAGTGTTACAGATGAGGAGACAACAGGTGGGGCAGGTGTTTTCTGCCGGATGCACCACCCAAAGCTGTGGGGCCATGATCCTAATCAATAGGAGAGTCCCATTTACTCTCTCCCAGATTGTCAGAGACTCCCAGGGCAGGTTCATATTGGTTCATGGCAATATACGTACCACTGAAATTCTTCTCGGCAGCATTTATGGGCCTAATGTGGATGCTCCAGGGTTCTTCATGCAGCTCATCAATATCCTCATGCCCTTTCTTTCAATCCTGATAATTCTTAGGGGTGACCTAAATTTAGTTTTTGACCCAGCAATGGATTGATCAGGCTCTTCTCAGAAAGGACTCTCTCCTGTTCAGTGGGCACTTCGTGACCTAGTGGACCAAATTGACCTGTGTGATGTCTGGTGCACCCTTAACCCCAAAGATAGGGGATACACATTTACTTCCTCAGTTCACAGGTCTTCTTCACGTATTGACTATGTACTGCTTTCCCAGACACTTCTCCCCAGAGTCCAGGCCTCCTCTGTTCAACCTGGTCCTCCTTCTGACCACTCCCATGTTACATGTCAACTTTCTCTCACGTCTCTCCCCAAAAGAGGGGCACGTTGGAAGATCAACGATCAGCTGCTGAAGAACTCAGGTGCAACACAACATATTTCTGATCATATTAACCAATATTTTTAGGTTAATCACAACTCTACTACTAGGCTGGACATGGAATGGTGTGCCTTTAAGGCATTCCTAAGAGGAATACTGATAAGTCTGGCATCGCAGAGAAAGAAAAAACGTGAACAGCAGCTGTTACATCTCCTTTCCCAATTCCTGAATATAGAAGCGAAATTGGCTCCCCATTCCCCTATCAATCTCAGGCAGGACCTGGTCAAATTAAGGGACACTTATCTTGATCTTTTGACAGAAAAGGCTGAATTTGCAATCTTACAAACTAAGGCCTCCTACCCAGACCAGGGAGAGAAAGCAGGGTGCTTGTTAGCTCTTAGAATAAAGCAAAAAGAAACTTCACAATTCATCCCCCCATTCTTTCTCAGGGCGATGGCACCCTGAAAATGACACCAACTGATATTGTAGCTGAATTTACTAGTTACTATAAACAGTTGTATGGGCCTATGTCAGAACCACCATCAAACCTGGCTCTGGATAATTTCTTAAAGGCCTCCCATTTATCTTCCCTTTCTGAAGCCCACAAACACGTATTAATTGCTCCCATTTCTGCACTTGAACTGGCTGAAGTTATTAAAAGTCTTCCCATGGATAAAACCCCTGGGCTGGATTGCCTTTCCTCCAACTTCTACAAAAAAATTCAAGATCAAGTTATCCCTTTTATTTTACCATTATATCAACGTATGCTATTAGGGGCACAAGTTGACCCAACAATATTCGAAGCCCTGATTGTTCTTATGCCTAAAGCTGACAGGAGTCCAGATCTGGCTACGAATTATCGCCCTATTTCTCTCCTCAATCAGGTTATTAAAATTTTTACTAAATAGCTCTCAGACCATCTTATCTTAGTGCTCTCTGATCTTTTAGGTCCTGAACAGATAGATTTCATGAAAGGGATGTCCTCGGTGGACCACCTTGGTACACAGTCACACATCTTCTCAGTGTCCAGAGATGCCCCTTTCCCTGCTGCCTTGGTCTCTCTGGATGCTGAGAAGGCATTCGATCAAGTCAACTGGAACTTCCTCTTTCAGCTCTCAAGTCCCTCGATTTACCTCCCAAATTCCTGAAATGGATACAAGCCCTATACCAGTTCCCGACTGCCCGTGTATCTGGTAATGGAGTGATCTCAGAACCGTTCTCATTACAGTCAGGTATGAGACGAGGCTGCCTCTTGTCCCCTTTGCTTTTTAATATTTACCTGGAGCCCCTCATTCATAGATTAATGGAATGTCAGGCGATCCAAGGAATTACCATCCAAGCTCAGGAGGTCAAGGTCTCCACTTATGCGGATGATCTACTCTTCCAACTGTCTCACCCATGTACATCTATTCCACCCATGCTAGAAATTATTGCAGAATGCAGCCAAGTTTCACATTACAAGCTGAACATTAACAAATCAGTTGCTTTCCCCTTAATCATAAAGTTTTTAAAGAGACTATTTTGTCACTAGGGCTTTCCTGGTCACAAGACTCTGTCAGATACCTTGGAATTGAACTCACCAGAAACTCAGCCCTTTGTATCAAATGGAATCTAGATTCTCTGGTACAAGTTATTAGTCAGGATATAGATCGATGGTCGACCCTTCCAATCTCATTATAGGAGAGAATTAACCTAATTAAGACAAACATCTTTCCACATTTGTTTTACCCCCCTAATTTACTTAATATTTAGTTGCCAGGGTCCTGGTTTAAAAAAGTGCACGGGTTCCTCACCGAATTCAGCTGGTCAAAAAAACAACCTAGAATAGCCCTTTATAAACTGACTGCTCCAAAGCATAAAGGGGGCTTACGTCTCCCTCATTTAGGTCTCTACTACTGGGCTATCCAAGTCACCAAATATCTGAGATGGTTATCTCTGGGTCACTCTTTACCCTCCCCGCTTTGGCTTAAAATTGAATTAGCCCATATTCGATCCTGTCAATTATCACCGGCAGTGCTTTTACTTACAAGGGTATACTCTTTGCCTTCAAATCTCAGATCCACTCCTGTAGCTGTATCTATAAGGGTTCACTCCCAACTGTGTGTCTTCCTTAGATATACAGTAGACACAATCATGACCCATCCTAATCCATATGGGGAAATCACAATTTCAAGACTGATAATCAGGTTTTGACATCAAGATGATTACCTCACTTGGGGCATGGCCAGCTTTCCAGCCTTGTAAAAGAAGATGGCTCATGGCTCCCCATTGCAGAAATCATAAGCAAATTCAAAATTCCAAACCAGTTTATAATTCAAAGTCTTCCAATTGAGACATCTTCTCATTAAAGAGTTGGGAACTGACCCCCCTCAACCGGCCAAATTATCTTTTCATTTGGAAATTGGCCACCTGGTGAATCTCCCAAAGGCTGTTTCCAAGATGTATGTGATTCTAATGAATGTTTTTTTCCCAGATTGCTTTTGCCCCACAGCTTACTGGGCAACTCTTTTTCCCAATTTAAATATCAATTGGCTTTCCCTCTGGTGTAGCTGTCATCGATTTGTGACACAAGACAGACTATGTCTCCTGCAATTTCACATCTTGCATAATCTGTATTACTCCCCGCAGATGTTAGCCAAATTTGGTTAATGTCCTCTGCCCTATGTTCCCATTGTCACTAAGGAGAAGGCACACTACTTCACATTTTCTGGACTTGTCCTAAAGTGGCTCCTTTGTGGGCATGCATTCAATGTAAGGCAGACCCTCTTTCAGGGCTGTCTGAATTATTTACAGCAGAAATTTGTTAACTTGGTGACTATTCCCAAATTTCAGTGTTTAATCACAAGTATCATATGGCTCTTATTTCTATGTCCATCAAAAAATTAGTATTGAAGCATTGGAAGGACAGTGAAGATATCTCTTACACTGAATGGCTTAATGAGCTGTTGGCTAAACTGAGAATTGAAAAGGCAATAGGACGCCTCTATAATAGACTGAAAAGTTACAGAAAAATCTGGGACCCCTTATATACTTTATATTCCTTATAAGTGACATGTCTAGATGACTTACCTCAATCTGGGTGTTCAAGCTTTATCTGGCTGTGCTACGAGGGAGGGGGGAGGAAAGATTGGGAGGGAGGGGTGGGGAAGATGGGGTTGTGGGAGAGGGGGGACAGGTACATGGCATTATTAGGTAATTGTCTTATGTGCTGTTTTCCTTTGTATGGATCTGTTCCTTATATTGAAAAACTTGTAATAAATTTTGAATTGCAAAAAAAAAAATAATATCATACATGAAAAGGAGATCACCTCTAAGACGCTGAGTAGTTAATGACATAAGGTTTAGGATTTCAATTCTTATTTTATATGACTCATTATTTAGGCCAGTAATATGCTTCATATATTTTCTTTGCACCCTTTCCAATAAACAGATATCTAATTTCCTGAATGGGCACCATAGTTGAGAGGCATACTCTAGGTGAGGTCTGTCATATGTCCTGTACAGGGGCACCATCACCTTACTGTTCTTAGACTTAATTTATTTTTTTTTTTTTTTGATGGACCAGATGACTTGATTTGCTTTATCAATTGCCTCATTTATTTGAATAGATTGATGGAAATCCTCCAAAATAGTGATCCCCAGATCCTTTTCATTAGTTGTAATTTTTAATGTTGTGTCACCCAATGAGTATGTAAATATTGGGTTTTGTAGACCCATATGCATAGCCTTACATTTGTTAACATTAAGGTTCATACCCCATTTTGTTACCCACTGAGTCATTCTATCTAAATCTTTCTGAATTGTAGTAATCTGATCTAAGTTTGCACAGGGGCCATCAATTTTAACATCATCCTTATACTATATTGCTGAAGAAATTCAGTTGTTTATTAAATCAGCAATAAATGCCTGAAACAGACAGGAGCCAAGGACAGAGTCCCGTGGTACCCCGCTTGTGACTCTGCCAATGTTAGAAAGCTGACCAGTAATCAGAACTCTTTGTGATCCATTGCTTATCCAATTAGAGACCCAGTTTATTATTTTTGTGTTATGGAGTTTGGAAACAAGAGCCCAGCATGACATTGCATCGAATGCCTTGCTAAAATCAATGAAAATGACGTCATGTGGTATCTTACAATTGAGTTGAAAACTGACTTCTTCATAGAAGCACATAAGATTAGTAAGGCATCTGCAACCCTTTTTAAACCCATGTTGTTCCGTGTCGAGATTATCTATGGCTGGGGAGATCAAATCCTTGATAATACTTTTTAACAATTTGCAGACAGAAGCTGTTAGGCTAATGGGCCTATAATTTTCCCAGTTATTTCTCAGTCCCTTTTTGTGTATGGGGATAACATGTGCTGTTTTCCAGACATCAGGAATAAAGTTGGAAGACAGGCACTTTTCAAATAATAATCTAAGTGGGTGGGCCATACAATTGGCTAACATGAATAGGAGATGGCCAACTATTCCTTCGGGGCCAGTGCTGGCTTTACCCCTCAGAGCTGACAATTTTTCTAACATACAGTCTTCAGGGATTAGTATAGGGTCATCCATTGATGTAGTATGTATAACCTTGTTCTGTTGGGAATGAAAAATTTCACAAAATTTAGTATTAAAAATGTTGGTCATTTCTGTCAGTTCGTGTATTAGATTATTATTAGCAAGCAAAGGCCCAACCTGATGGACTGTTTTTTTAAGTGAGTTAATACAACAATAGAAGGATTTACTGTTAGTCTTGTTGGTGTTATTGGCAAGATTATATTCCCGTTTTGTCTTTGCTTTTTTAATTCTATGTTTGCATTTTTTTTTTAAGTAGGAGGCCCAATTATTTCGGGTGCGAGATTATAGATAATTAGAATTTTTTTTATTTTATTTTTTGCTTGAGAAATTTACATAAAGAGTTATCCAGCCATTTTGGATGATGTTTTTTATTGTTATTTTTAATTTTGAATGGGGTGAAATTGTCTCTAAGATGAGTTAAGGTGTTATGGAATATGTCCCAACTATCCTTTATGGGTAAGTTAGAGAAAATATTATCCCAATTAGTATTATTCAAAGTTGATTTCATTTTAGGTAAGTCCACTTTATTATAGATAAATATTTTAGTGTTACAGTTGGTGTAGAAGAAAGTATTTTCAATAGTAATTTGTACAGAGTTATGGTCACTATTTCCTAGCAGTGAACTTATAGTAATATTTTTTACGACCAGGTTCTCATTATGTATTACTAAATGCAGAATTCTTTCATCCCTAGTAGGCTGATGAATACTTTGAGTCAGATGATGCTGTTGGAATGTGGAAATTAGCTATTTTTTCCTTGCCCCGTGGATGCAGTGAGGTACTTCCAAGAAGTGTCACTGAGATTGAAATCACCTATAAGGATGATATCCCCCAGCTCACATGCCTATTCAGTTTCCTGTGCGATTGCATCAAAAGTTTCAGTAGTTGTATTTGGTGGATGATAGCAATTCCCAATAATAATAATACAGTTTGAGTTGTTCAATACTAGTTTAATCCATAAGGTTTCAGTAGAACAATCAGGGGCTTTTATTTTGTCTGAGATGTCAATTGTTTGCAGATTATATTTTACATAAATAACAACCCCTCCACCTTTTCTATCTACTCTATTACATTTATAGGATGTGTACCCAGGGAGGATGTTATCCCAGGAGGATTTTTCATCTCCCCACATTTCAGTGACAGCTATATCAATGTTATCAGAAATCACTCTTAATTTTACTTCATCAATTTTATTGTGTAGGCATCTAGCATTAAAGCACAAGAAATTCAACCTATTAGTAATGCATTCATTTTGTATTGTATTAGTTGTGTTCAGAGTTGTAGGATACACCTGCATCTCCCCCAATTCAATTAGCTTAAATGTTTGTTGATGCTAGACAAGATATATTTGCACACTAAAATGCTACCCCACTGGATCAGATGCAATCTGTCACCTCAGTAAAGTTCTAAACTATTAGAAAATTCTTCCCAGTGGGTGATGCAAAAGTTATTTTGTTCTAGTCACCACTTCCTGAGCCACTCATTAAAAACCTTTATTTTTTGGTTTATGTCAAGAGAGGCTCTTGGAATGGGTAGTATTTCTGAAAAAAACAATTTCACAGCCTAAGTCTTCTAATCTATTAGATAGGGCCCCTATGTCTTTTTTAATCTCCAATAAATCATCAATGCATGATGTTATTAGCTCCCATGTGCCAAATAACAAGGGGGTAAGTACCACAATCATAGACAATATGATTGGCCATGGTAGTTAGATCAGCAATTTTTGCTCCTCGGAAGCTAGAGCAGGTTCAATTCACTTTGTCATGTTCACATTTAGCTTTGTCAAGATGTCTGACTACTGAATCCCCTAGGACATATATCTGTCTAAGGTCAGTGGGGGGGGGGAGTTGAATTACTTAAATTAGTTTCCATGGACATAGGAGTAATGTCAAAAGATATGCCCAAGGTATCACAAACTAAAACTGGGGGAGTAATATCTCCCAGGGCAAAAGCGGTAGCAGGAGTATAACTGTTATATAATGTAGAGATAAGTAGTGAGCTAGCAGATAAACCATCAGAACCTGAGGGTAATGCTGGAGTAACATTGTCAGTGAGCACGGTGGTATCCAATGGAAACAATGGGGTGGAAGCATTAACTCCTATACGGTTAGCCTTGTCAGTAATACTAATAGCTGCTGTGACACTGCTGACTTGATTATTAGAAATACATGGGGGTTAATTAAATGGGATATTATCCATATCATCACTCTGTGATCCCAAAAGTGGGTTAAATCTATTATGAGTATAGATAGAGAACACATTAGTTTTGCGTCCCTTTTAAAAAAACTCTTTTGCTTTGGACCTCATACCATAGGTCATCGGAATTGTCACACATGTCATCCTCTCTGGGGCATTTTTTTATTGCTTTGTTCAGTGGTTGCAGTACTAGTACCAAGGCCAGGACTATTCAACATAGTAACATGAGTATCTGTAGGGACACAGTGTTCTAATGCCAATGCGAGCTGTGGAGAAATAATCATTTGCTCATTAGTAGCTGCAGAAGAAATAGAGCCACCTGGGGTAGAGCCTAGTGCAACAAACCTATCTGTCATATCTTTCTGAATGTGTTCTAAAAAAAGTAGCCAAGAACGAAACAATGAAATGTCTTTGAGTATAGCAACATTATCGACACATTCGGTATAGACATAATTCTGTTGTGATAGCAAATCAGATGTAGTAATATACATTAGACATTCAGTGCATTTAATCCCTACATCCCCCTCAAGGGTCATTATTGTGTAGGCCACAGTCCAGTATAAAAGAATTGAACTTATTTTCCCAGTGGAGATATATATATAATCGTAATACCCTGATGTTTATGAACACGATTTATGATGGAATGGAGTTCAAGGATGATGGGGGAACAGTACTAGATGAGCTAGGAAACCTACAGATATTACAACAGATGTACCTTAAGGTGATAAGAAGTACACAAACAGCGGTCAGGAAAAATAAAATGGGTATATCATAAATCCTGGCCTACCTTATGGTGGAACCAGTGTGCTCTCCATGCTACCATGTTGACCACACCGTGCACACATGGCATATGCCCTGCTCACAGCAGGGCATACTTAAATACAGGAAACTGATGCAGAAGTGTTCTTGGGGTCAAATTCACCAAATAAGTGCCACCACAATTTACTAGCCATTTGAGAATGTGCAAAATCCACTCATGCATGGATTTGGCACACTTGAAATGTTATAATGTCCAATAGGTAAAAATAATTTTGTTACATGGACTTTTAGTTCACTGAAAGCCCCAGGTGAACTACAGCCCCCTTCCTATTTCCTGAATGGAAAGTAGGGCTCCAACGTGCTCCGTAAGGAGGTCACTCCTGTAGTAATTAAAAATGGAACATAAAAGAGTGTCAGAGGCTCTGCCCAGCCTCTGCACCCAACTTCAGAATAAAAATAACAAAGTAAAACACTCCTGCTCACAGCAGGGCATATTTAAATACAGGAAACTGACCCAGAAGTGTTCTTGGGGTCAAATCCACCAAATGAGTGTCACCACAATTTACTAGCTGTTTGAGGATGGGAGAAATCCACTCATGCATGGATTTGGCACACTTGAAATGCTATAGTGCCCATCAGGTAAAAATAATTTTGTTACATGGACTTGTAGTTCATTGAAAGCTTCAGGTGAACTACAGCCCCTCATACTACTTCCGAAATGGAGAGTAGGGCTCCGATGTGCTCCGTAAGGAGATAGCTCCTGTAGTAATTAAAAATTGAACAAAAAAGAGTATCAGAGGCTCTGCCCAACCTCTACACCCATCTTCAGCATAAAAACAGCAAATTAAAACCTTTTATAAGACTACCTAAAGAATTTTTACACAGGCTTTTGAGACCTTCCAGGTCCCTTCATCAGGTGGAACATTAAGTACTGCAGTGTCCATCTCTATTGCTCTGCTCAAACAAATGTCTGTTTGCCACTATGCAGCTGTACAGACACAA
Source organism: Neoceratodus forsteri (assembly GCA_016271365.2). Lineage (NCBI taxonomy): Eukaryota > Metazoa > Chordata > Ceratodontiformes > Ceratodontidae > Neoceratodus > Neoceratodus forsteri. The sequence continues at coordinate 113,395,902 of JADMNL010000033.1, forward strand.
ATAAACTATATTTAAAACACAGTGCTATACTATGTATGGCTAAATAACTATATTCTTAGTGGGGGCTATACATTAAAGATGGGCTGGGTATGCACAATTCACATGCACCTGGCCTGCATAGCTCCACATCTGTGGACAGGCATGAGGTGGTCAGCATGTTCAATAGCTTGCCACTCCATGTTACTGTCCACAGCCACACCACCTGGCATGCAGCTGCTAGGAGCTGATCAGAGGATACAGGTGGGCATTCAATCAGATGCCTCTCCTAGTCCCCTACTGAATCCCCTACTCCATGAGGAGCAGGGGATTCTGGGAAGATGCAAACTGAAAAAAGTAAAAAAAAAGATTGGGCAAGTTTCTGAAATGCTGCCCCCACCTCTCTTTGTCTGCCCAGAGGGCTGGTGCAAAATGGTTGTGGAGGGTGTCTGTTCTCACTGCAGCCAGTGAGTGAAATCTGTGGGAGCATGCAACAGATATGGCATAGTCACTTCTGCCATATCCTGCACCCCCCCTTCCCTGGCATTCCACACCTTTGTGAATGGTGCAGAGTGTGGGCACATCCCCACCATGCCTCCAGACCAGCTGTGCATGTAGCTGTGAAATTGGCTGGGGGATTGAGTGTGCAAGTGGCATGCACCCCTTCTGTGAATGCTGCTGGGGGTTCACTGGACCCCTGGTTCATGGCATCCTTTCTTAGGGTTGCCTATGTGTCACATATTCTTGTGCATAGACCCCAATATAATTTATTTAGCAGCAACCACATGGTATCTGTTTTTTTAAAGTAAATCTCATGTCAATGTATAAACAGCATAACTAATCAAAATAGGTAAAATTTGTCGTATTCTGAAACTGTGTGAAAAATGTATTCTATGTCATCTGTTTAAACTTGCTGGCACAAAATTAACTGATGTCTCCAATGCTGTACACAACTGCAAATGATGCATAAAAATAACAAAAAACATGATTGCACCAAAATTTAATACCAATAGCACATCCATACATTTATTTAGATTTTTCAGTCTATGTTATGTACAGCACACCTGTCTGTTGTTTTTTTCTAACAACTTGAACTACAGCTGTATAGTACTGTTGTGATTTATGATTAATGTGTCAGTATATGTGACTGCAGAAGTGCAGCCTGCAAGCATAAAGTGACAGTTAAGCTGTAGAAGACATTGCAAGACATAGATAGCAATATGGATCACGCAACAAAAGTAAGACCCTGTGTGGCATACCCCAGACATGTATTATACATTGTGTTTGGATCATTAGGGTGGGTGGTTGAGCAAAGGGGAGTATGGGGCAGGCATCAGAGTTTAGAACTACGATGAACACTACAGAACTTCATTACCCAAAGCCATGTAAGAGCAACCCCTACTATTTTTCCATTTCCACACTTTGATTGCTTTGCATTCTTCAGCTGTAATATCTGTAGTTTATTTGCAATTAATCTATATATTTATAGTCTTTGAAAAAATCTCTGTTAATGCAACATTTAGCATTTAGGCTAAAGGGACAAAAGTAGGGAAATGTGGATTTAGGGTTTCCAACCCTAACACCTCAATGCCACCCCTAAAGCAAATCAGAGGTGAAGTCTTCCTAGGGGTTGTCAGCCCTAAAGCTCAATGCATTAGTGTGTGTGTGCATGTGTGTGTGTGTGTGTGTGTGTGTGTGTGTTTGTGGAATGTACAGAAAGATGTGAGCTTTAGGGCTGATAACCCCTGGGAAGGCTCCACCCTGATTTGCTTTAGGGGTTGAATTGAGATGTTAGGGTTGAAAACCCTAAATCCACATTTTCCTACTTTTGTCCCTTTAGCCTGAATGCTAAATGTTGCATTAACAGAGATTTTTCAAAGACTATAAATATATAGATCTTAAATCCACATTTCCCTACATTTGTAGCTTTAGCCTTAACCCTAAGTGTTGCATTAACAGAGTTTTTTTGCAAAGATTTTTTCTTACTTTTTGAGATAGTATAACTGTATCCTTATTTTGCTGTGAGGGACGCAAACGGCAGCAAGAGACATCGATGGATGATTTTCTTTTTACAGGAACAAAAAAAGAAAAGAAAAATGGACATTTGCCTTTTTTTTATTAGAAAGTCACAAGACTGGGGGATTCAGAACCCCCAGTGCCACTGGTATATTTTGGAGTGTGAGGGATAGGACCAGAGGAGCATGCACCATGGGGGGTCACTTACTGGTTGGTGACACTGGGGAATTGGGCATGCCCAGTGTCAGTGTAATAATAAATATGAATAGATTAGGATCCAAGGGTAAGGGATGCCAGTAGACACCAGGGAATTGCAGGGCAATGGGGATGGGGATTGGAGGGCAGGTGTGCAACTAGACTCTAGGGTAAGCAAAGTTGTTAACTCAGAAGGAATAATCTTTTTTTGTCAGTCATAATACGAAAAAGAATCTTTTTTCATATCAAGGCTCATGAAAAAAGATTTATAAAATAAAAAAATAAAATAACTCTGGAACAGATTAACATTTAAAACATAGTAGCAGAAAAGGCCAGAGCCAAAAGGCTGGTCTTCAGGAAATATAAGGGAACTCAGCAGGAATGGAGATAGGGAGGCATACTAAACTTCCCTAAGGCAAGAGTTCTCAAACTTTGTCATAGTGAGCCTCCCCTAAGCCATGGAAAAGATCTTGAGCCTCCCCCAAAATACTGAAATATTTTTGGGCCTCCCCATAAAAAAATAGCCTACTTCTCACAGTACATCAGGAATAAATTGAAACCTCTTTGCATAGCTGGCTCTCATGTTATTAAGCTTATTGTAACCCCCGCCCCCCACCAAACAGGATAACCTACTTGCTCCAATATTTTGACTCTCGAACCATTGTTACCCCTTACTGCCATACCTTCATGGGTCAGACTGCTTCTTCTGTTTCCCCTCTAACTGGAATAACCTTCCTGCTGACCTCTGCCTCTCCCCCCTATCCCCCTGCTCTTAAGCAACTTCTCAGGGATCATTTTGCTCCCTCCTGCTCTTATTCCTAGTACCTGTATGGTTAACTCTTGTATTTGAACAGTTCTGCTGCCAGTCTAATGATCAGTTGTTCCTCGTATTGTTAGTTTACTGTTCGGAATTTGTTTGTACTTTTATTCATTTCGTATTGCTTGAGTGTTTGGCAGTTACATTTTGTACTGTATTCTCTCACTACCCTTCCCTGGGTACACATGAAATAAGCCATGGCTCAGTGTACAGTACCTTCCCTGGTCACAGACTTGTGAATAAATACATAAATTCACCTATTATTATCCTTTTTCAGTTTGCCTTATCCCTTCACACAAAATCTATAAAGTTCAAAATTGAAATATAATACTTTTTCAAGACTTGCTTGAGCCTCCCCTTGAATAGGTTGGGGCCTCCCCAAGGAGGCTGGCCTCACCATTTGAGAACCCCTGCCCTAAGGGAAGCAGGGAAGGCAGCAAGGCAAGCAAAGGCAGAAACTGAGGAAACACTAGCACGAACAGTAAAATAAGGTGACAAGACTTTCTATAGATACATTAGTGAAAGAAGAAAGTCCAGAGGGGGTATTGCTAAGATCAAAGGGGATAAGGGGGCATGTGAAGAGGAGGACCATGTAAAAGCATCTATCCTAAATAGATACTTCTGCTCAGTATTTACTGAAGAGAAGGTAGGGCAGAGCCCTCAGCTCTGCACCATGGACACGGGGGGAGGGAGGTATGCACTAGTCCCTTCACAAAAGAAAGGGTCATACAACAGCTTGATAAGCTCAGGATGGACAAGGCAATGGGACCTGATGGCATACATCCCAGGGTACTTAAGGAGCTAAGGGTGGAACCAGCAGATCCATTATCAGAACTGTTTAGTCGGTCTCTGAGCACAGGAGAGGTCCCAGAAGACTGAAGAAGGGCTCATGTGATCCCGCTGTACAAGAGTGGTAGCAGGGAGGAGGCAGTGAACTACAGACCAATCAGTCTTACCTCAGTAATGGGCAAGATTATGGAGACACTCCTTAAGGAAAGGATAGTGCAACACCTGGAATCCACAGGAGCACAGGATCCAAGACAACATGGGTTTACAAAAGGAAGGTCCTGTCAAACTAATCTCATAGATTTCTTTGACTGGGTAACCAGAATGGTGGACCAAGGGGGAGCAGTTGATGTTGCTTACCTTGGCTTCAGCAAAGCTTTCGATATTGTTCCACATAGAAGATTGATTAATAGGCTGGGTAGGCTCGGGGTTGGTCAGACGTTGGTCAACTGGGTGGCAAACTGGTTGACAGGCAGAACACAGAGAGTGGTGGTAAACAGTATACAGGCAGAAGAGATGCAAGTCACAAGTGGGGTACCTCAGGGATCAGTCCTGGGGCCAGTCCTCTTCAATATCTTCATCAGTGACATTGCAGATGGACTGGAGGGTAAGGTTTGTCTGTTTGCAGATGACACCAAGATCTGCAACAGAGTAGATGATCCAGATGGTGTGGGCAGAATGAGAAGAGATCTGGATAAACTAGCAAAATGGTTGGAACAGTGGCAACTGGGGTTTAATGCAATGAAGTGCAAGATCATGCACATAGGGAAGAGAAACCCTGAAGCCACCTATAGGCTGGGAGGAGAATTGCCGGCACTTACAATGGAAGAAAGAGACTTGGGCGTCATCATCACCGATGACCTGAAATCATCCAAGCAGACCTCTAAAGCAGTAGGTAAGGCTAGAGGGATGTTGAGGTGTATTAGTAGGGGTATCACAAGTCAGAAGAGGGACGTAATAATCCCTCTTTACAAGACACTGGTTAGGCCCCATCTGGAGTACTGGGTGCAGTACTGGAGGCCATACCTTCACAAGGACATTAACCAAATTGAGGCAGTCCAGAGAATGGCAACCAAAATGGTGCAGGGACTGCATCAGAAAACATATGAGGACAGATTAACTGAACTCAATATGTATGCCCTAGAGCAAAGGAGGGAGAGAGGTGATATGATTGAAACATTCAAATACCTTAAGGGCATTAACAAGGTGAAAGAGTCTAACATGTTTCAATATAAGAAAAATAGCAGGACAAGAGGGCACAGCATGAGATTAGAGGGAGGACGATTAAGGGGTAATGTGAGGAAGTTCTTTTTCACAGAAAGGGTGGTAGATGCATGGAATGGTCTACCTCAGGAGGTGGTGGATATGAATACAGTGCAGGGCTTCAAACAGGCATGGGATAGGCATAAGGGAGCAATACAGATGAGTATGAATAGATAGGCCATTGACAGAGCAAAGGCCTATGGCACATTCACAAGGCAGAAAAATAAATGGGCAGACTGGATGGGCCTTGCGGTCCTTATCTGCCATCAACTTCTATGTTTCTGTTTGTTAACCAAATTAACAAAAGGCAAATCTCTGCCACAGCCCCTTTTTTCTATAAAAATTTCAGACCACAGTTGCAAACAGTGTGAGCGTGAGCCCAGTTGGCACATTAAACATAATATGACACTCATGCCACAGAGAAGTGGAGAACAACATGGTGGCCAAATGAAAAAGGATTTTCCCCCCATGAAAAAGGATGATGTCCATACAGAAAAGGAATTATTTTGTTTGTTTGTTTCATACAGCTATTTGTTGTTGCTTACTCAGCATGTTCAGAACCAAGTATTCCAAAGTTCAAAATTAAATATAATATTTTTTCACAAAACAAGCAAAAGGCACAACTGTATGCCAGACCCTTTGTACCCTGAAAATTTCAGGCCAAAATTCCAAACTGTCTGACCGCTAGCCAAATTGACAAAAATCACATTCAAACCAATGGGAAAAAAGCTTGAAAAATTCACTTTTTTCATTATGTGTATCTCAGAATCCATACATCCAACTGGAACAATACTTGGTAAGCCAATGGATCTACTCCAGAACACTGAACATGCAAAATTTCATGCAAATCCATTAAACAGCTGCAAAGTTATTAAAGTGCAAATTTTGGGATTTAACACTGAAGTGTCTGTACAACGCTAAGGTTCCACCAAGTCTTGTCAACAACAAAGTTGTTGACGGACACTACAGTGACACAAATTTGCTGATGGTGATTACATTACCGGACAAATGGTGCTGACCGACTGCTGTGGCACCTCATGCATCGGGGCACATTTTGACTGTTTATATAATCAACTCGGGGGGGGGGCAACACTGGGATTTGCTGTATCCATACAGTGCTCCAACAACCCATTCAACACTGTGGATGCCAAATGGGTTGCATTGCTGTAGTGGTTTTGCTGAAACAATGGTATACCCAATCCTAAATATAATTGCACTACTGTGCCCCTATAATATATATGTATCTAAGTATCTCTATAGCTATCACTCTCTCTCTCTATCTCGATATATATATATATATTTATGCAACTGGTGTCTGAATAAATGTGCACTGATAAATCCATTTATCTGTGCTACTATGTGGATAAAAAAAATGTATCCACATACTAACTACGTCAGACTCAATTTATCCACACAGTAACTGTGTCATAACATACAACAGACCGGACCTAATTTCCTCACTCCTAAAACAATTACAGCAACCACAGGCAAACCAATAAAACTCCTTCACAAATACCATCTCATGCACAAATGGCAAAGATGCCCCTCGAATCCTTGTGCTAAACCAAACGGCAACTGTTAAACATAAGAACACCAACCTCTGAGTGAAAACAACAAACACATTATCTCACAGAGCATACATTTAAAAGCCTAAAAAACGTTCAAAATATGGCTAGACATGAACAACATAACAGCAGCTTTGAATTAGAACGGGAGCAAATAACGACACAGATAGAAGATACGGAACCACTTGAGCCACCGACAGAATAAACCAGTGCCATTGCCATGGTAATCGCAACAACTGCACAGGAAAACCTGCACCAGCATGCCAAGCCTTCAACCAGCAGTACTTCCCAACACAGCAACTCCTACAGCAAAAATGAAAAAGTGTATATAAACATAGAAGACATCCAAAAAGCCAAAAATATAAATACAGCAAAAAGAAAAAAAACACAAACGGATGTCACAATGTTCAAACAGTACCCAACAGAAAACTTCTCAGGAGAATACCCTTTACAGGATATTCCACCACAATCACTGAACACTTTTCTATGCCACTACTTCATAAACTGCAAAAAAAGAGATGGCTCAGAGTATGAGCCACTAACATTGCATGCAACATTTCAAAGCATCAAGAGACACCTCAAAAGTAAAGACTACCCACATTCACTATCTTCCTCACAAGTATTTGAAATGGCCAGGCAAGTGTTACTATCTAAACAGAAAAACCTCAAATCAGACAGCAAGGGTTCAAAACCCAGAGCAGCAGATGAGCTCACAGACAACATAATAGAAAAACTGTATGAAGAACATCTCTTGGGACCCAACAACCCTGAGTCACTGCTAAACAAATGTGGGTGGTCACTAGCATGTATTTTGGACTTAGAGGAAATGCAGAAATTAGACATTTGAAATGGGGAGACATATCATTAAAAACAGATGAAAACAAGCAGAAGTACCTGCAATACGACCAAGAACACCAAAGAAAGACCTGCACTGGAGCTAACCCAAAGGATAGCAGAAAAATAAAACCCAGGGCCTACCAGCTAGTAAACAACCCTTACAAATGGCCAGTGCTTAACTACATAACCTACAAAGACAAGTGACCACCACAGTGTTTGACAGATCAGTCACCATTCTTCCTTGCTACAAACAACCACAGCAAGCAGCAAAAGCCAACAGTATGGTTCGAAAACCAACCTGTGGGAATCCACAATATTGTATCAATAGTAAAAACAATGATTGCCAAATCATCCATACAAACTGAAAAGCGGTTAACAAACCACTCTGTGAGGAAGCATTTGATTCAAACTCTAAATGACTATGGCATACCTCCCACTGACATAATGCAAATCTCAGGCTATAAAAACCTACAGTCTAAATGACTATTCACAGTTAAATGAAGAACAGCGGCAAAAAATCTCAAATATCCTGAGCTGCGAGCCCAGCACTTCAAAAGTCATTCAAACAGAAACACAACCACAACTAAAAGTGATAATAGAAAATCATCCAGACATTCTTGGATCCTGTTTCTACTGACCCTCTATCCAGGCAAAAAACATCTACTTTACCATAATTAAAGATAAGAAAAGCACTCCATGCCAAAAGTCACACATTCCCCTCCCCCACAAAAAAGTAATGCAATTAAAAATGTATCTCTCTCTTTATCACAGGCAGCAAATATGACTCCTATACCAAAAAAAGGGCCATGGTACTGGACTCCGAAAGTGACATGGACTAAAAAAAAGTAAACATCAAGCCAAATCTCTCAATGAAGCATTCCAGCAGCATATCCAGAAGTGATTTCCTACGTGTATGTACCACACAATGACAATGTGAACTGCTGGATTAACATTGTTATGAAGAAATAATGCAACAGCATTACCCAAAAGACAACATTATTTAGCAAAGATTGAATCTAAGTAAATGTGAACAGAAAAATCACTGTACATAAAAAAAAGAAAACTGTTGCAAAAGTTCTACATCTCTCTATATTTCAAAAAAGTTTGACAATCCTACTACCTTTCCAGCTCTAGGACCCTACTGTACTCCTCTTCATTCTTACAATATTAAGTTAGCATAAGAATAAAATATTCAGACAGTGATCACCTTCAGTACTAGATTGCATGCTATTATATCTAACATTTGAACGTTCTCACAGTAATAAAAGTAAATGTTTCCTGTGCACTTAGTTTTCTGTTTGTATACCATGTTAACGTTTCAATAAATATGTTAAATGTTTCTTACCTTTTCATGTATCTCTCTACGCACAAATCCAGTTCAAAAATCAAAGTGCACCCTTCAAAAAAAAAAAAATCCACAAAGGTAAATGGTGCGACTGTTCGACTCAAAATTCACAAAGTCTCCCGATTTTTCAATCCCTAGTAAAAATCTCCAGAAATCCAGATATCGGACATCCAAGAGCCACGATCCAAACACAGGAAACCTCCACAGCAGAAAATCCAGGAATCCGAAGTAAAAAAATCCAAATAAAGTAATCCAACAGTGACTGAAACAAAGCACTCCCAAACAGATGCCACACGCCAAGATTCACGTCCATCCAGCCATCACCGAAGAAAAACTGTCAAGGAAATCCAAAACAGGCCGCCGAAATCACCGAGCTCCCCATTAACATTCATCCGATAGTAGCAACTCCTCTCCTGCTCCCCTGAAGAAACCACGCCACTCCCTAAAGTGCTCTTCCAACATGCCACAGCACCAATCCTCTTCGAACTGCATACAAATTAAAGACCTGCCCATCAACCAATAGGAAAATGGCATACAAGATTGACACGCACACCCACCAATCAACAGACTCCACACACTACCACACCCTCCAGCCAATCACAGCTCGTTCACACATGTTAATCAGACCAGCTACAAGCCACACCTCTTTACAAAAATAACCTATCCAAACCCACATTAACAACACAACCCACCAATCATATCACAGTACTTCAATCCTCACCCAATCAAAACACACAGCATCAGTCCCATTAATTCTACCAGAGACAACATAAAACCTAATGCGGAAGAACCACCCGAGTAAGAAAATAACCCCACAAAGATTAAGATAAAACAAAAAAAAATACACTCTCAGCACAAACACCACTACCCAAAAACAAAATGTATCAGTTGCATAAATCGAATATGTGGGAAGTCAGTGTGGGATAAAACATTTATGTAGTACAGTTGACAGTGACCACTCGTAACACTCACTCGTGTCTTCGGCACCCGTGAGGATACCTGAGGTCACTATCAACTGTACTACATAAATATTTTATCCCACACTGACTCCCCGCATATCCCTTAGAGATCTATATGTATATATATATATATATATATATATAGAGCAGCTAACCATTGTTTTTTTCTTTCCCTTTTTTTTTATCCTCCGCTCGCCTACTTAAAGCCCCCTCTCTCCTTTCTCTCCTCAGGTCCTGCTGTTCACTTGGAGGTCGCAAGGCGATCATCGCGCTGCCCTCCCACCACAGAGAAAGCACCGGATCCATCCCCCTCCCAACAGAGCAACAGAGGTTGTGAGGGACTAACTTAAAAAACCCTCCCCCAAGCTGAGCACTCCTCCCCTCACCTGCACAGAGCCCCTGTACCGGAAAATTGAAGGTATTGGCAAGAAAGATCCTACCGGCTGATAGATGAGCCTGGGCAGACTGCACTCCATGTCCTCTCACTGCTTCTATGGTGGAGCCCCACCGGTGCTGCGCGCCGGCTCTCTACCACCCCCCCACTGCCCTTGGTGAGCGTCTGTCTATATAGCAGTGGTCACGTGAGCTGTATAACCTATCAGCTCACTTTTCCATCTGCAGGTTATCAGACCTCTCCGCTAGAGGTCGCATCAAAAACATCACTGCCAACCTCCCACCTTTTAAAATGGACAAAAGCTCTGCTGCCTGCTGTCAGCGATGGGAACCTAAAACGCTATCCCTCTCACTCCCCTGAGCTAAATATCTGGGTAACTAATGCAATAAAATGTCCTATACATGAAAGGCATTACAAGCCCTTCACAACCACACTGCAACCCCCCCATTTCACCTCCTCTCATAACGTCCCCCTACGCTAGAGTATCGCCGACCCACTCACCCCCCTCTACCCCACGGGCCCCTCATCCAGGCTTAGGCTAATACTTGGGGGGGACATTGAAACCAACCCTGGTCCTTTCTCTCCTAACCTCACGCTTAGTGACCATACTAACCCCCTCTGGGCAAACACCGGTGTACTCAAACTGGTGCACATGAACATTGGGAGCCTAAGGCATAAAATACCTGACCTTGAGGCTTGGACCCTGCTCTACAAACCTGATGTACTAGCAGTGATGGAGACATGGCTAAAGCCCCACATCCTCCCTCATGAAGTCGAACTGGCCGGCTATCAGGCCATAAGAAAGGATAGAACAGGAAAGAAAGGGGGGGTTCTTATCTACCTGAACTCCTCCCTAAATGCTACCCTGATTGATCACCCCACTCCTAACGGATCCCTGGGTGAGGTATTACTTGTCAAGCTACTCCTCGGAGACACCAAACCTCTCATTATTGGGTGTGCCTCTCTCCCACCACAAATCACCACCACCTCTCTAGAATCCCTCACAAGTGCCATCCACAATCTCCCCCTGAGGGAGACCATCCTCCTTGGGGACTTCAACCTAAACTGGCTTTCCCCAAATACCTCCAGAATCAAGAACCTAATACTGGATGTATCACTTACCCAAGTGATCGATTTGCCCACCAGGCTCAATACTAAGTCGGGCAACCACTCCCTACTTGACTGGGTGCTCGCCTCCTGCTCTGATCGGATACTGACTGCAGGGATCTTGTCCGACTCCCTGAGCGACCACTCCCCTATTTTCTGTACCTGGTCAAATAAACCCCCCAAGGCAGCCCCCAGAGTGAATGAAGCTAGGAACTTCAGCCAGTTTGTACCCGCTGACCTCTGCTCTGACCTACTGAACGTAGACTAGGGCCCCATTGTTTCCCTCCCCACAATTGACGAGGCCCTAGATTATTTCACCAATTTGTTCCTCTCCATTGTTAACCAACATGCCCCCTGGAAAAAACTCAGAGTACAGGGTAACTGCCACAAGTGGCTAAACCCTAAACTTAAACACACCATGCGTCTCCGGGACAAGGCATGGGGTCTCTACAAATCCTCTGGATGCAAACCTGACTGGGAGAAGTACTGATGACTGAGGAACCAATGCAAAAAAGCTACAAAACAGGCCAAATCAAAATTTCTCAGGGACCTCCAAACTGGCCACCTAAGTGACCCAAAGAAATTCTGGGGCCACATAAATGCTCTCCTCAAAGGCCCCTCAAAGGAGCATGACACCTCACTCCAAATTGGGGACTCAGTTTCCAATGACCCTACTAAAGTGGCTGAAGCTTTTGGTGCATCCTTTACAAACCCCAGCAGCCACCTCCCAGCAGTGCCTGGGACCCCCTCCCTCCCCCTCACAGACAGGGTGCTACCTCGCCTCTTATTCTACCTGAAACTAGTTGAGCCCAAAACAGTACTGCCCCTCCTGCACAAAATAAAACCCGAGTCATCTCCGAGCAATGACCTTCTGGAACCCCAGCTACTGAGGGCTGCAGCCCCAGCCATCACCTACCCCGTCACCCTGCTCACCAATAGATCCCTCCAAGAAGGGACGGTCCCCAGTAAATGGAAAGTTGAAACCATTGTTCCTGTCTACAAAAAAGGAACTCAGGACAGAGTGGAGAACTACAGGCCCATCTCTCTTCTCTTCCCCCTAGGAAAAATTCAGGAAAGACTTGTCTATGACCAACTTCAAGACTACCTGGAACAACACCTGCTCCTCTCCAAAGTACAGCACGGCTTTCGGAAAGGTCACGGCACAGGCACTGCCCTCATCCAGCTAACATCGGACATACTTCATGCCATGGACCTAGGCACCCCAACGGGTGCCCTATTCATTGACCTATCCAAGGCCTTTGACTTGATCAACCATGAGCTCCTCCTTGCCAAACTTAAGTGCCTTAGCCTGAATCAGCTCTCACTCTCCTGGATCACTAGCTACCTGACAAATAGATCCCAAAGAGTCCACTAGGGGGAAGCACACTCCAACCCCAGACCTGTGACCTCTGGGGTACCCCAGGTCTCCATCCTGGGCACCCTACTATTCTCGCTATTCCTAAATGACCTTGAAGAGGATTGTGCACCTTGCAACCTTATCCTCTACTTGGATGACACTGTAATCTACTACAGTGACCCCCAACCCTCGGTTATCTCTGCCAAACTTCAGGCCAACCTCACAACGCTCGAAGAGTAGTTCACTGCTAACCACCTAAAACTTAACGAAGAAAAGACAAAAGCAGTCCTCTTCGGGACCCGACGGCTGGGCAATGACCGTAATGGGTTACTCCAACTCTCGTCAGCCCTTGGAAGGCAAGTAGAATTCTCTGACCAGTTCAGGTACCTTGGGGTACTCCTTGACCAGGAGTTAACCCACAAACCTCATTTTGATGCCTTAACCAGATCCATGCATCAGAGGCTTGGCCTCTTATACCACTTGGATAGACGCCTTTCTGAGGAAGCCACGATTGAGCCATAGCAAACTGCAACCTCCTTCCTCACTGCTATATGGCCCTCATCTGTCTCTCAGGAGTCAGAGCTAAACAAACTCACTACCCTCTACCACCACATTTCCACTTTGAGACCAACTCCTCCCCTAGGGGCATCACTGTGAGCTCTCCAGCGACCTACTCCAGCCAACCCTAAGCATAAATTATCCTATGCCACCACTGCCTCACCTATAAATTCACCTCCCTTGGCCACCCGCCTCACCTGAGTGACCTGCTCACCCCCAAAGTATCCCTTTGTAACTTCCAGTCCACCACAAGTCAACTCCTGAACATCCCTCTCATTCGGACCAACCAAGGTAAACGCTCCTTTCAGTTCATGGCCCCTTACCTCTGGAACTCTCTCCCCACACGCTTACTAGACAAGCCCTCCCTCTCCTCATTCAAAGCAGGTCTTAAAGTGTACCTCATTGAGCTGAGCTGCAACCACTAGATCATGTCCTCATCCCAAACCCCTCCCAATGACTAATGACTAAAATCTGTCTCTCCTTGGACTGCCTATAAGCAAAAACCAATTGATACTGTAGCTCTGATGTAATGAAACTGAAATTGTCTAAATGTACCCTACTTACTATGAATGTACTCTTACACTGTGTTACTGCATACATACCTAATGTAAAGTGGTTGGTATTCTCAAACCTGGGGCGCCCCTGAAAAAGGGATCTGTGGTCTCAGTGGGCTTACCTTGGTCAACAAAATCTAAATAAATAAATAAATAAATAAATATATATATATATATATATATATATATATATATATATACATGCAACAGGGGTCATGACAAAAACTGTAGAATAAAACCATTTATCTACAATACTATGGTAATAAATTTATTTATCACCATAGTATCCATTTATCCACACATTTACTATGTCAGAAATCTCTTCAGAATACATTTAGAATGTTCGGCCTCAGAAGCAGTACTAACAATATTCAAATGGGAATAACATTAAAATGAAAAAAGATTGCATAGTACTGTGAGCACAAAAATTGTTCAGCACAAAATTATCTACAAAATGAGTGGTGCTTCTTTTATATATACCTTATATATTTTTTATAATTAGCAAGAAAACAGAAGAAAATGTAATGTTTTGTTCACTTTTTTGACAAACAAATGTGAATAACTTTAAAACAAAAAATGATAACATGGTACTGTGAGCACGAAAAATATTCAGCACAAAAATATCTACAAAATGAGTGGTGTTTCATTAATAGATACCATTTTGTTTTTTTATATAATTAGCAAACAAACAGCATAAAATTCAATTTTCTTTTCCCTTTTTGACAAATTATTTACACCTACCAAAATCAAAATGTTCACACAACATCTAAACCTGTTGCATAAATGGAATATGCAGTGGTTCAGTGTGTGATGAAGCATTTATCTTGTACAGTTTCAAAGTGACCTCTAGTAACTCTCCTCATGCCTTGACGCACTGTGAGGTTACTTGAGGTTACTGAAAACTGTACAAGATACAATTATCACACACTGAACCTCTACATATCCATACATTAATATGTAATAGATAACCCCACTCTTGGGTGTGCGAGTCGCTGCTCTGATAGCACTGCGCCTTGGTGTGTGTGTATGCATGGGACCACAGGCCAAGTGTATCGCCACCCTAGGCGTGCGTATATCAAATCTTGTTTCTACAATAAATTATCTATCTATCTTATAAAATGGCTGTTTTTTAGGGTTGTAAGTACAGGTGTGCAGTCGGTGCTCTGATATAGCGCATGGTCATGTGATGTGAATCAACAAATCAGAGACATAATTTTTCCTACCCATTTTATAAATATATATATATATATTTCTTTTAGAAAATGGGTAAAAGTAAATGTTCCAAATCCAATGTTCTGATTGTATAAAACACATCACATGACCATGCGTATATCAGAGTGCGACCACACACCTGCACTTTTACCCCCTACAAAACAATTTTGACATTTTAGAAGATAGAAAACCACTTTGAGGTGTGCGGTCACGCTCTGATATACACACATCTTGGGTGGTTGATGCACTCGGCCTGCGGCCTCATGTGTAACAACGTGCACCAAGGCGTGCGTATATCATAGTGTGACTGCACACCTCAGAGTGGATTATCTATCATATATATATATATATATATATATATATATATATCTCTCTCTTGCTACATATAGAAACAATGTTCCAAAAATTTATAGTACATCTTTAGACTATACAAACATAGAATTTATTGGCAGAAAAGGACTGCTTGACCCACCCAGTCTGCCCAGATGATCCCTCCCTAGTCTGTCTCCATAGACCCTAACTTGTCTCCGGCAACCCTCCCTCTTCCCTGTTTACTATTATATCTTCATTGTCTAATTCATGCATTCTTGAAACCCTCAACTGTTTTTGCCTCTACCACATCCGCTGGCAGTCTATTGGTTGGCCATGATTAATCATAAATTGCTCTGTTTCCATCTGGCTGTTCATGTTCAAAGTTACTATAGAATTCTTCAAGTGGCTTTATGTACTACGGCCTTCATATAGTTTTAAAATCTTCTGGACATACCATGGTCATCAAACCATGGTCTATTTATGCTTGATCATGGTATGTGTCATACAAGCATGGGATTGCAATAAAATTTTTATCATTTATTTGTGCATCAGAAAGAAATATTTGAGCCTCTAACTAATATAGTCACAATAATAACAATTGTTGCAGTTTATAAAGTGAAAAGGTTTACGTAAGGAAATTAATTCTTCAAGCTTAAAAAAATAAATGTGTGAACTCATATTTTACAAGGGTTTCCTTTTGTGATGGGTATTTAAATAGAAATTATGGCATTCTACCAGTTACAAATGATGACAGACTGTTAGAAAAAGCAGCAACATTGTATGGGTAAGTACTATTTTTGTCTCTCTTGTGTTTGTATGTATGAGTTCCATAAATATGCACACCACAGTCTTGTGACTGAAAATATTAGAAAGCTAGTTGAAAAGTATGCATGAGTAACATACATTCATTGGAGAATGTTAAGATTGTTGAAATAAATTAAATTCCTTAAGCTGTATACAAACAGATTTAGTTTAGTTGCCTTATTGGTCTTTGTAAGAACAGATCCTGAAGCAAATGGTTTGATACCTTTTATTGGACCAACTTAGATGTTACAAAAAGAACAAAGTGTCTAAGCTTTTGGACCATTGGGTTATATTATAGTGATTGGTACATACTGAACCCATAACATATTAGGATGCACTGTCTCATTTTCTTAGGGTCCTTGACAGGTTTATTTTTTAATTTGGCTCTTATAATGGCAATTGATATTATTGCATTCACTTGCACTTGTGCAAGGAACTTCTTGGGACTATACAGCAAATGAGAGGTGTGTCACTGCCAAGCCAATTACAGCTGAAACTGCAATGGGTTTGGCAATGTACACCAGCAACCAGGCACTCTGGTCATGACAGCAGTTTAGCTTTGCTGAGTTTGTGTGGCTGGACTTCTAAGAAATGAACTGCTCCAATTGGAGCACTTCATTTCTTTCTATAGACCAAATTCCAGTCATGTGCATTAGAGTGCGTACTAATGCACATGGCCTGAGTTTCTGCCCCTGTATTCTCTCTCCCCATTTTCCCTCCTCTGCCCCCCCCAAAGGTTTCAATGTTAGCCATGGTGTGGCTTTCTCTCCCAGTATTCGCTTCTCGCCACCCCCCCCACCTCAACACTAGCTGCGGTGTGGCTTTCTCTCCCTCCTCCTCCTCGTGCTCACTTCTCTGCCCCCCCTTAACATTAGCCGTGGTGCTGTTCATGTGCAAAGGTTATCAGCTGCTGTTGTTGCTTATGTTTCCATGAAAGAGTAGTATCAGTAACTTTCCATTGTGTCTGTGTGGGTTTTGGATTTTTTATTTTTTTTTATTAGTTCTGAAGGTGGACCTCAGTATGATTGTTACTCCCTGAGTTGGTTTCACATTCAGAGCATGTTTATGAGGAGCGCAAGCATGAGAATGATGTAATTGGGTGGATGAGTTGCTCGCGGTCTGAGTGCCGATTCCCGCTTTCAGTTACCTGCCCCGACTCCGAGCCTCAATAGCATAGCCTAGTACTGTTATAGTCTGCTGTGAATGAAAATAACTATTCTGTGTGTTTGAAAGTTTGAAGTGGGCTCTCTGACTAATCTAATGTCATTTGCCACTAATTCTTTTGTGTGTTTTTCTTTTTTTTTGTCTGACATTTTTAGCCATTCCTTTCCATCCCTGAATAAATGATTGTGCGTGTTTGAAGTGGTCTCTATGACTAACCTGACATTGTCACTAACTCTCTTTTTTCTGACTTTTTTGGTTCATTTTCACCATACCTGAATGTTGTGGCTTCTGAAGTGAAAGGTACAGTGACTGAATCAGTGCACCACTACTGGCTCATTTTCTCTGCTGTCTAAAGTTGTAGTTGTAGTGTTGGAATAGGAGAAACAGTGGTTTTGATAGTGCTTTTAGTTCTTGTTTTCTAGGTGTTCCTGGTATTTGTATTGGGTTGGAAAATCAGCTTGTCATTGGGCTTCTGTCAGCCATGATTCTTACAATGTGGCAATTGCCCAAAGTGGCATTTTCCTTTGAAGTGTTTTCTTTTTTGTTGTTGTTGTTGTTGATTTCACATTGTCCCAGCAGTCTCTGCATTCCTCGAACCATTATTGTAGTTCTCAACTTTGGAGGGAAATGTCACTATGCACAGAATGAGAACAAATGGCAGTAAATGAATACTGGAGCACTCTCAATCCCCCTACAGTGTCAGACTCTAGGAAACAGGGGCTAGAGATGGAGAGCTTACAACAAAAGCCACAGGTGTGCAGCAAAAATAAAACAAAAGAAAAAAAATAAAATAAGTGACTCCCTGCTCAAGCATTTTGGGGAGTACTTAACTACGGCCATCAAAGGACAACAGGTCATAGCAATACTGGGACAATGGCCATGACACATGCCTGCCTTCATGTTGCAGGTAGCTGTTTCCAGAAATGCATAGCCTCTTGCCAGCAGTTGGACAAGGACTGACCAAAAGTTGTAGTTTGACATGGTACACAACAGGTAACACCTGCGTCCAACTGGGTTTTACTCATGTGAGCTAATCACATCTGGGAGTATGGTCACTGGCCACTGTCTGCTCACAAGCAGGGACGGGGGCCGAAGTTGCCACTGGCCCACAAGCTTCATACAACCCAAAATTCTTCATTTTTCTGATACAAAACACTAGTACATTATTAATAGAGAGGAAAAAGAATAAAAAAATTAAATGACTTGTGTGGGCTGTCAACATAATTCCAAGCCCTTTACTGCATGCTAACAGCGATTGCCTGTCAGATTCAATAAAGAAAAAAAAAAGCATACCGACTGCATCACATTCAATATTTATTTACTGTGAGGGCAGTATGCAGGAAAATTACAACAACACATGTCCATGCAGAAAGGGACATGACAGGATGTCAAAGATGGCTAAACTACATGACACACAGTGCTTTGGAAACATGTATCCGGGAAAGGCACACTGAGCTGAAGCTCATTTTCACTGCTTGAAATATTGCTGTCAAAATAATGCTAAATGAAGTTGCACCCCTAGCACCTTACCTGTCATATTCCCTTGACAAGGCCCCCTGACTGCACTGTCTTCTGCCCTCGCCCACCTCCCCCCGTATCTCCACTCCTGCCCATGCCCCCAACCACCTCCCGTACTCCCCCTTACCCTCTACCTCCTTCCCCTCGATCTCCTACCCTCACTTCCCCCCACCACCCCCTTCCCTTGTTTTGCTCATAGCTCAAGTCTTTGTACTGGTTATTACATGTCTGTAAGTCAATGATTATATGTTTGTAACTAAAATGATGACTGTTGCACACGCTGACATGGAACCTTTGTAAAAGAGCCTCGGCTCAAAGGTATTGTAATCCTAGATTTAAATAAATAAATAAATAAAATAAATAAAACAACATTACTCAACCAAAATAAGTCATTCCACAACAATAGACAGTTTTATTACTATTCATCCACAGACATGTTTATGTTTCCCTGTAAAAATTAAAATGGTCCCCCAACTTTTTTTTTTATACCTGAAAAAAAGAAAACAGTCCCTCGTCATCTTCCCCATCCCCCTCCCCCATGCCAGCCCTCCTGCTGCACACCCACCTCCCCGCACCCCCCCTTTCCCCATACTTACTGGAGGTCAGTGGCTGCACTCTTCAAAGCCGAACCATGAACTGAAGAATTAAGGTAAGTGCCGTATAATGGATGTCAATGGGGGTTTCAACTTATGTCGATATCTCAGCCATTTTTTTGAATTTTTGCCCAAAATTTTCAACATAGCCTTTTTGGGACCTCCCCTCATGAACACTGGCACTGTCATTTCATTACTGAGCACCAAAATTTGATTTCACAGTCACTGTGTGGAATCACCTTTCGAGATTAGTTAATGAAATGACAGTGCCAGTGTTCATGGGGGGAGGTCCCAGAAAGCCCATTTTGAAAATTTGGTGAAAAAAAATTCCAGAAATGACTGCATTACAAGTGTGCATTGTGCAGTTTCTATGCACACTCATAACTTCATCAATTTTTAATATTCTCACTCCAGATTTTCCACATTTCCATTTTTTCATACCTCCTCGTGAACAGTACTGCTGTCATTGTTCACATGCTGCCTGAAATCTGTTTGCAACTGTGGCACAGAATGACACAGTTGTTGTGCAAAATCAACTTTCAGGATGGATTAACAAAATTATAGTGTCATTGTTCATGAGGTAGAGTCCAAAAAAAGCCATGTTGAATATTTGGCACAAAAACACCCGAGTTATGTGCAGTCATTGAAATTTCATCATGCATGTGTGTAACTTTGGTAAATTTTTATATTTTCACTCCAAATATTCAGCCTTGACAGTGTTTCATACCACCTCATGAACAGTATAGCTGTCATTTTTCACATCCTGCCCGAAATGTGTTTTCACACCTGTGGCACTGAATGGCACAGTTGCTATGCAAAATCAACTTTCAGGATTGAGTAATAAAATGATAGTGCCACTGTTAATGAAGTAGGGCACCAAAAAGCCCATGTTGAAAATTTGGAGTGCAAATACGAACAAACACCTGGGGCATTAGGGTTTCCAACCATAATTCCGACCCCCACCCTGTGGAGACTGACAGGCATCGGAAGATGCCTTGGGGTTGTGGGCCATAATGATCACACCATTCCACCCTCACCCTGCAGTCAGTGACAGGCATTGGGGTGTTCCTGAGGTCTTCAGCCCTAATGTTCACCCCATTCTCTGATACTGCACCCATCTTAGCTTATTTCCTTATGGAATTGAATGAACATTAGGGCCAAAGACCCTAAGGCACACTGCGATGCCCGTCAGAGTCTGCAGGGTGGGGGTGGGGGTGGAATGGAGTGAGCATTATGGCCGATGACCCAAAGGCACTTGCCCATTGCCTGTCAGTCTCTGCAGGGTGGGGGTGGGGGGGTGGTGTCAATGCTTTTAAACCCTAATGCCTCATTAAGGAAGTAAATCAGGGAGGGATGGTTGACATCACCTACCTTGATTTCAACAAAGCCTTCGACAACATCCAACATAGAAGGCTGATTAACAAGATGGAAAGTCTGGCAATGGGGCACAAACTTATAAACTGGGTTAGAAATGGGCTGATGGACATGAGGCACAAGGTGGTGGTAATGGGATCTAATCCAGGGAGAGGGGGTGACCAGCTGGGTTCCTCAGGGATCAGTCCTGGGACCATTTATGGCACAGCTTCTACAATGTAGCACCCACCACTCTCACTGCTGCCTCCTCTCTCATCTGAAGCCAGTACCAGTACCAAACACCACTGCAAATACTTGCAAGTGAACATTCAGCATTGACAAGTGCTTGTCTTGTATAATATCATGTTTCAGCACTGAAGATCTTCAGGTTTACAGAATATAGTAACTAGTTGAGTGTATAATTGGGAAAAAGTCTCCAGATAGGTTGTATAGTTTATAAATATGTGAAACAGTTGCTCACACTAGGGAAACTCTACTTTAAACCATCTTTATGCCATATATAGAAAATGTCTGTTATATATTCTTTTGCTTGTTTTAACATACATTAATATAAAATTTAACATGTACTTAAGTTAGTATTGAATCTGAAGCACTTGCTTTTCCTTAGACTGTATTCACAAAGCACACTGATACATTCATAATTTAAGTTAGCGGAACTTTCTGCTTGAAGTGTCCGTTTCTCATTCTGGTGACACTTGACCTTGAAAGACTCCTTAATGTAAAACAAACTGGTGAAATATGATTCCTCTGATTTAAATGGCTGTTTTGAGTATTTTAAACCAATGAGAATTCTTTCTGTTTTTTTTTTTTTGCATGACCTGGATGTTAATAGTATGGGATTTTCTAAATAACTGTCTTAAGCTTCTGAAAAAAGGACTTGGTTGGTCCAAAAGCTTAGCTACTTTGTTCTTTTTGTAACATCTAAGTTGGTCCAATAAAAGGTATCAAACCATTTGGTTCCGGATCTTAAGCTGTATAGAATTCTGTTTTTATAAAGCAGGGAACTTCTGAAATTATTATCGGTGTAGCAGCATATTTGACCATGGTCAACTTCAAAAATTCTTTAACTAGATTTTCCATGGCCATGTATGATCTGTCCTTGGCCCATTTACCATTGGTAGCTGTCCATGGAAAGCCACAGTTAAAGTCACAGAGCAAGCATAGGTGCCATAATTACTGATCATGTTTCATCTAGGACTAACTATGATTTATCCCATGATCACAAGTGCAGGGTTAGAAAGGGAAAGGGATTTGGGTGGAAATGGGCTGCTAGTGGTTGCATGAAGGGGAGTAACATTTACTGGAACACTTTTCTTGTCTTTTTTTAATACTTACCCCAACATCATGAATGGCCCCTGGTTTGGGGGATGATGCTGTCTTCAGATTGTAGGGAGGGGTTGGGGGAGAGAGAGCTTGTGCTAATGGTTGGAGAAAAGGAATAACTAGGACCAGCAAGTGATATCATAAAGGTACAGTTTAAGCAGCACAGTCACTCTGCCAATAAATGTGTACCATCATGGTTCAGTGCTCGGACCCTTCCCTTTTGTGAAATTTATGAAAATTACAAAGTTTCAAGACTTTGCCAGCAAAATTTATATTAAAAAAATGGTTTGCTGTTTCTTGGCACATAGCTCCTAATTTTATGAATTTTCAAGATCTTCCGATTTTTTTCAAACTCATGAAACTTCCAAACACAAAACTATAAATGTAGCACCTCACTGAAACTGAGATGTATCTCTTCTGAGCTAGCCTGGTTAAATACATTGCTTTAAATCGTTTGCCAGCCCAGATAATAACAATATCTTCATGTAACAACTGGATTGCAGGACTCCATCCCAAGACCAATCTTAAAAGATTGTCTAGTGAAGTAACCCGCTGGTACATTGCAGTAGTCTGGCTCTCAGGGACAAAATGCTGTCTTATAGCAGTGCTGAATTATTTTACAGGGCTGAAGTGAAATCCAAAACATTATCACCATCCACAGTTGGCTAAGGCTCATACTCACTCGGCTATTACTTGGAATGATGAACAACAACATATAGTTTATAGTCCTGAGTGCCTTGGTCCCAGTCTGCATTATCTGTCACTAAATGGCCCTAATCTTCATTAATTATGAAAAAAATATGGTTGGGGGAAGTAAACAGACTGCTTGGTTATGAAGAATATTTTAGGATGAAAATAAACTCTTCTGAAGGCACATGGTTGCTTTGTGTCTTTTTCTATACAGTTCCTGCTGAGAATAACAAAGGTTGAATAGACTGGGGAGCTGAAAAATTTGCTCTAGTAAATGGGCCATTCTGCACTGAATGAGAAAGGCCATTTTTTGACTTCAGCTGCAATACACTAATATAGTAACGACCTGCTAAACACACTGCTTCAGTGCACAGCAAACATATTCTTTTAACAGACAATTTACTCTTTATTAGGAAGTTAACTATACTCTGCAAATTCTTGTCATAACTAATGAATACCAAGTGTTTTTATGTAAAGCAGCAGTATTTGTTAATTGGCAAAAACAAAATCATTATGTATATTTTAGCAGCAGTATTCATATTTCTGGCAAAAACATCAATATACCCATATATCATTTTCATTTAATTTAATTCATGAACTGAGATATGGGGTGTTTTCAGTGGTTAATAATAAATTCCCACATCGACCATGAAAAAAGTAAACCTTATTGTGTTGTGCTATGATGTTTACCATCAGAAAAAAAATGGGTGCTTCATCTTAATACTCTCCCAGTTATTCAGATATATTTCATTTTATTTGAACATGGGTCTTTGGACAATACTGCCTATTATAAAAGACACTCATGGTCAAAAACACAGACAGGACATGTAATATATACAATACAATACAGTACAATACAATACAATAGAACAATACAAAACTTATAAAATTCCAGAGGAAGTTACAAACTTTTCCCATATTTGGGAAAAAAGAAAGGCAGGAATAGGATTGTTAGGTTGACAGAGTGGGGCAGGTAATAGAGGAGGGCATGCAGAAGCCAGCCATTTTTAACAAATACTTCTGCTCAGTGTTCATAGTGAAGAACAATTGACCTTTCCTGGAAACTGGCATACAGGCTTCTGATAGGAGGATCCCAGAAATGAGGCAGGCAGTATCTGTAAGTGAAAGGGACAGAAAAGGGCTGGCTGCTCTGAAGATTGATAATGTTGTGGGGCTGGAAGGGATGCATTAGAGGGTGCTCAGGGAATTTGCATTGAAATTGGCTGAATCCCTGGCAGGACTGTTCAGTAGTTCAGTTTAGTCAAGGGTGGTTCTGAAGGACTGGAGAGTAATGGACTTAGTTCCGATCCATAAGGCTGGGAAGAAGGAGCAACTAGGGAACTACATGCCTGTGAGTCTTTCCTCAAAAGTGAGTAAATTGATGGAAATACTAGTCAAAGAGGACCTATTAGACTGCCTGGAGAGTAATGGGCTCCAGGATATGTAACAACATGCATTTCTAGCAGGGAGGTCTTATCAGACAAATGTGACAGTAATCTCTGACTGGGCAACTAGGGCAGTAGATAATGGAAAAAAAGTGGATTTACAGTGCTCTATTTGAATTTCAGCAAGCCATTCACTCAGTGCCACAGAGAAGGTTGCATAAGAAGCTAGATATTTTAGGTGTGGCAAAGTACATAGTTAGATGGGTGCATAGTTGGGCAGTTGATTGGGGAAGAAAGCAGAGGGTAGTGGTAAACAAAGTTGAATACAGGGAGAGTGAGTTCACAAGTAGGTTATCACAGGGTTCAGTCCTGGGTCCAGTCCTTTTCAATAGATTCATCAGCAGCATACAGTAGGAGAAGGAATTCAGTGCCAGATGTGTCTCTTCACAGATGACACAAGGCTCTGTAGTTGGGTAGAAAGGGAGGAGGGTTAAGGGAGTTGCAAAGGCACCTGCAAAGGATGAAAAGGTGGTCCAAGATTTGGCAGTTGAAGTTCAATGTAAAAAATTGCAAGGTGAGGCACATTGGGAACAGGAACTGCAAGATGAAATATTGGATGAAAAGGGTTAAGCACTACTACTGAGGAAAGGGACCTAGGAGTCATCATAAGTGACTCCCTTAAGCACTCTTGCAAATGTAACAATGCCTGTAGCAAGGCAACCAGTGTATTGGGTGTATTTGGAGGGGATTTAATAGCTGGAGAAAATAGGTATTACTACCACTCTATAGATCTCTGATAAAGCCACACTTGGAGAGCTGTGCCCAGTTCTGGAGCCCTCCCATGAGGAAAGACAGAGACAGAGACAGGGTAGAGATGGTACAGTGTAGTGTAACAAAAACAAGCATTTGTCAATGCCGAATGTTTGCATGCTGGCATTGGCATTGGTAGTGTAGAAGTTTCAGATCTGCATAATAGGAATGGCAGCGAAGTATTGAACTGAAGCCAACCCCACCACAACCCTGCAGAGAGTGACAGGCATTGGGGTGTGCCTTTGGGACATCAGGCATAACGACACATGCCATTTCACCACACCCTACCCTGCAGACACTGACAAGTGTCACGGTGTGCCTTGGGGTCTTTGGCCCTTATGCGCACCCCATTCCATCAGGAAATATGGTGAGATGGGTGCGGTATAGGAGAATGGGGTGAAGTTTGGGCCCGAAGAGTCAGAGGCACACCTTGATGCCTCTCACTGGCTGCAGGGTGTGGGGGGGTGGAATGGTATGAGCATGACAGGCAAGAATCCCAAGTCACACCCCTGATGCCTGTCATTCTCTACAGGGTGGGGCGTTATGGTCGGAAACCCTAATGCCTCAGGCATTCGTTGGTATTTTCACTCCAAATTTTCAACATGGTTTTTTGTGACCCCACCTCATGAACTGAAGCAATATCAGTTTGTTAGCCAAAAACTGCTTTTGCACAGTGACTACGACATTTGGCACCACAGGTGCAAAAACACATTCCGAACAGGATGTGAAAAATGACAGCAGTACTGTTCATGGGGAAGTGTAAAAAATGGCAATGTTGAAAATCTGCTATGAAAATCTTTAAAAAAATAGTGAAGTCACGAGTGTGCGTAGAAACTGTGCAACGCACACCCGTAATGTAACTAGTTTGGGGATTTTTTACAGCAGATTGTTAACACAGGCATTTTGGGACCTCCGATCATGAACAGTGTCAGTGTGATTGTCTTTATCTGTCCTGAACAATGATATCTCACAGTGACCATGAATTTCTGTGCTGAAAGTGTGAAAACACATTTCGGCCATGTTGTGGAAAATGACAGCTGTACTGTTCATAAGGAGGTGTGGAAAAATGCCACTGATGAAAATCTGGACTGAAAATATTACAAATTCATGAACTTACGAGGGTGATTGGAAACTGCACAATGCTCACTTGTAACATAGTCTTTTATGGAGTGTTGTCAACAAATTTTCAACATAGCCATTTTAAGACCTCTGCTCATGACCAGTGTCACTGTGATTTTCTTAATCTGTCCCAAAATTGTTTCGCCACCGACTGTACCATTATCAGCTTCATGTGTGAAACACATTTTAGGTGAGATGTGAAAATGGTAGCTGTACTGCTCATAAGGAAGTCTTGGTAAAATGGCACTGTTGAAATCTGGTGTGCAAATATTACAAATTACGCAAACTTGCCAGCGTGCGTAGGAACTATGTAACGTGCACTCTAAAACAGTCATTTTAGAATTTTCACAAATTTTCAACATAACCATTTAACACCTCTGCTCATGACCAGTGTCACTGTGATTTTTCTTAATGTGTCCGACCATTAATTTAGCACACCGACTGTGGAATTGTGCGCTACATGGGCGGAAACACATTGTGGGCGAGATGTGAAAAATGACAGCTGTACTGCTCATAAGGAAGCGTGGTAAAATGGCAATGCTGAAAATCTGGAGTGAAAATACTGAAAATTTGCAAACTTACAAGCGTGTGTAGGAACTGTACAACGCACACTCGTAAAACAGTCATTTTTAGGAATTTTTTCACCAAATTTTCAACATAGCCATTTTTTTTTTTGAAATCATATTTTATCCTCCTCCCATAGCCTGCCTCCTCTGACACTTCGGCGATGACCATGAACATCCACTACCCATAACCCTACTTCACAGTCCACAGGCCCCCATGGAGCCAGCTTACCCCGGGCAGGGGCAGTGAGGACAACCCCGTAACTAAGTGTTCCTTCGGCCCGTGGACTGTCAAGTGAGCGCGGGCAAATGCGAGCACGTCCGGGTCTCGCTTCCTCCCGGACAAGGCAGGCTCTTTTCCTGTTTTCTCCTCCCGAGCAGACTGCGATCCCCCTGACGTCATGGCGCCGTCGGCGTCGGCTGCTCAACGGCCACCGGCCAATCGCCCACAAGGACTTGCACTTCCTCAAGCCTCGCTTCAGCCGCTGGGAAGTGCGGATTGCGGCCGTCCCACCCGGGTAAGCGAGCTGTCATCGGACGCTCAAGCCTAACTCCCCGGCTGACCCCACGGCTACCCAAGTCCGCTCCGAACCGGGTGGTCAGCGTGGGCGGTGTGGCGTTCAACGCCTCAGCCCTCTGTGCCACCGGGCGATAACATAGCCATTTAAGACCTCTGCTCATTAACAGTGTCACTGTGATTTTCTTAATGTGTCCGTACATTGATTTAGCACCCGACTGTGCCATTGTGCGCTATATGAGCGGAAATACGTTTGGGTGAGATGTAAAAATGACAGCTGTACTGCTCATAAGGAGGTGTGGTAAAATGGCAATGTTGAAATCTAGGTGAAAATATTGAAAATTTGTGAACTTATGAGTGTGCGTAGGACCTTGATATACACTCATAAAACAGTCATTTTAGGAATTATTCCACAAATTTTTCAAAATAGACTTTTGAGAGCCACCTTATGAACACTGGCAGTGTCATTTCATTACTCAGTCCGAAAGGTTATTTTCGCGCGGTGACTCTGACAATCACTCTCATAGCCCCATAATGGACTGACAGCATTCATGAGAAGGGTCCCAAAAACCCCATGTTGAAAATTTGGTGCAAAATTTCAAAAATGCCCAAGACATGCAGCAAAGTTGAAAAACCCTATCTATTACATTATACAGCTTACCGGCATTTCCTCAGTTCGCAGTCGGCTTTGAAGAGTGCAGGCGTGTTCCGGTCCACGAAGATCGTTGCGTCGGACTCGGAGGTAAATATGAGAGTGAGGGGGTGTGGGGAGGCAGGGTGCACAGTGGGTGGGTGTGGGTGGGGCAGGAGACTGCGAGGACCGTTTTTAATTTACAGTTTTTTATTATTAAGGCGGCGGGGATGTTTTGCCACGCTGGGGTGGGCTCCCAGCGTGGCAGCTGGAAAGGCTGTTTGGGGAGGCTGGAGCCTCACGGGATTAGGAACCCCTGTCAGCCACTCAGGGCTTGTGCCACACTGGGGTGGGCTCCCAGCGTGGCAGCTGTAAAGCTGTGTAGGGGGCTGGAGCCGGCAGGGGATTGGGCACCCCGTCGGCCATATGGACATGTGCCATGCTGGGGTGGGCTCCCAGCGTGGCACCGAAATTTTTGGGGGGTAGCGTGGAGCCGAGCAGGGCATTGGGCACCCAGTCGGCTATACAGTATGTGTGCGTGGGGGCACGTCAACATGCAATATGCGTGCATGCATGTTGAGGGGGGGAGCACTGCTCACTGAAGTGGAGCTCTCCCTTTCAACTGTATGCCACTACATTTTCAACTGCTGTCATAGACAGCTGGAGCAGTGATTGGCGCACTGCGACCTTGCCTGCAAACATACTGACTGATTTGGAAGAGGCTGACACATCTCTGGAAAACTAGGATGATGGCACTATGTTTCTTGCACATGCATGCAAGCAAACATAATGATTCATAATCTGCAGGACAGATCTTATACGGATCAGCTTAGGACACTGAACATGTACCCACCAGAGGCCAGAAAGGACAGAAATGATAGGAGTGAGACCATCAAGTTCCTGAAAGGATTAAACAAGGTAAACTTCAAATAAATATTCAACGGGAATAGCTAATCTAGAACACAGGGACATAGCTGACCCAATATACAGATTACTGTTGTCCATTCCGTGTACTATGCTGTTATCTTCCGTCTGTTGTAATGTATATGCCTGATGTTCTTGTATGTGCCTTGATATGCCTGATGTTCTTGAATGTACCTTGTAATCTCCTGGGTTGCATCTGAAAATAGGAACTTCTCTGTCTAGTGTGCATACCTGGTAAACAAAAGCAAATAAATAAATAAATGAGTGGAAGCTGGCATAAATGAAATTCAGGTGGGATATGAGGAAGTTCTTTTTACAGGGAGAAGTGACTGAGCGATGGGACAGCCTGCCAGCTGAGGTGGTGGGTGTCAAGACCATTGATGCTTCAAACATGGTTGGGACAGAGTTAAGGGCTTTACAGTCACCCAGGGAGCAACCGCAAGGCAAGAAACATGGGGACAGTTAGCATAGGCATAAATCTCATATAGACACTAGGTCTCAGGGGCACAATAGGTGTTTCTGGTCAGACTAGAGGGACCAAAGGCTAGATAGACTGTAGCTCAGGATTATCTGCCAAACCGCACCTCCGCGGTTTGGCCAAGCCGACCAGCTGACCAGTCAACCCGCCCACCAGCCTGCCCAGGAAAGCATCGCTCAGGCTTCCCTGCAATTTTAACCCTTGATCAGGCCAGGATCACCCATCGAGCCACTGTGGCTCAGGATTATCTGCTGAACCACACCTCCACACTTTGGCCAAGCTGACCAGCCAATCAGCCAACCCACGCACCCCTTACCTGCCTGGGGAAGCATTGCTCACGTACAGAGCTGACCAACTCCTCCATTTGAGATTATGCACCCTGGACTTTGAATCTGGTGCCTCTCTGAAACTTTTTGGCTCATTGGCCTTATCAGTCTCAAGAGCCTGGGTTTCAGAAGCTCTAATTGGTGAAAGCATGGTGCAAGGTTTACTGCTGAGATTGGAATTGTCGAGATTTTTTACCAGGCAACCAGAGACACTTCCCCCTAAGGGAGCATATCAGGGCTACCCAGATCATATCTATTCTAGGGACTGAGTTTCCATTATTAAGTAGGAAAGTAGAAAGGAAATCTTTGATGCACTGCAGGGAGTCGGGTTTTTGGAGCAACTGATTGTTCAGTCTCCAGAGAGCATCCCTTCTAATACCTGGCCAAAGGAGACATGTAAGAGGAATGGGAGAGTGGTCTGATATGACCCTCATGTGTATATCTGCATTTATCACTCCAGGCAGGGAGAAGGAGCTCAACAGGAGGAAGTCAATATGGGAGAAAGATTTATGTGGGGGTGAAAAAAGGTATATTGGCATTTTCCAGGGTTTAGTACCATCCATACATCCCAAAGATCCGCTCCTGTCAGGAGGTCATGTAGAGCCATTTGTGAAGGGGATAGACCTTGCTTTTGGGAGTCAGATCTATCTATGTGTGAGTATAGTACAATGTTCCAGTCACCCCCAGTATGGTCAGGACAGGCAGATTAACAGTCAATAAGCTCAACAGGTGTGTGAAAAAATGAGGAGATTCACAATTTAGGCCATACACAGCCCCTAAAATAATTTGCTGCATTTGTAATATTCCATAAAGAATAATATAACTACCGTTAAAGTCCGAAGTACTACTCCCCAACTACATGTGGACTTCCCTGCACCGTATGCTTGTCCTACCCATGTTTTTGGAGAGTAGACTGACATCTTCTCACCAAAGATGCGTCTCCTGGAGACAGGCAATCACAGTTTTTAACTGATAGAGATGTCAAAGAATAACTTGTCTCTTGCACCTATCCTATGCACTTTTAACATTCCAACTTATTATCTTATATGGGCCACTCATTATTATAATTTACAGAGGTGGTGGCGTGTAAGTCTGAAATACCCAGAGTGAAAAAACTGTTAACGTTCACCAAACTGAGAACTAGGAAAAGTTCTAGATAAGAAGTTTGAATTAGCACACTTGACTTATTACCCCAAATGCCCATAAAGAACACAAAATAATTCTTTAAGAAATAAAACTTATATCCTACAACCTTACCCTTACATTAAACCAATCAAAGATCTTATTTTGCACTAAATTCCCTTAACCCCAGTTCAAATTAACTGCACCACTGTTTAAGCCCTGGCAAGTAATGTCTTTGCTCAGCGACTGTGTTGCACCAGTTAAAAGTCCCCAACCCTGCTTCCTCCTACCCCCGCTGCATAGTAATTATCAAGATATTAGAAACTTCCAGTATTAAGCAGGTACCATAATAAATTTACAAAGCTCTGTGAGGTTAAGTTATAGCTAATGAGAGGAATCTTTAACAATGAACCTTATTGTTCTAAGCCTCATAGTGTGTTTGAAACTGTTTAAAAAAAAAACAAAGGTTCCAAAACAAACATGTGGCCCCTGACTATCTCCAGAGGGGCTTGAGGCCAGAACCCAGAAAAACTTCCCATGTACTGTATGTTCTAAAGTTCTACCAATTATGGGTAGTGCAGAGTGCCAATAGGAAAGTCCCACATCAGTCCTTCAATACTGGAGTGAGAGGATCACGTGGCTTCGATCGCCAACCCCGAAATTTTGACAGTCCACATTCTTTCATCAGTTAGAAGTAAATATAAAGTTATAGTCAGTGCCTAATCACTATCTTAATTATGTGTCAGCAAGCTGTTAGAGCGACATCAAAATGACTCCCTCAGTCAAAGAGCATTGCTTTAGCCTCTGCGCGCATATGTATTTAGAAAATAGCTGAGCTCAAATGAAGGTGGGCTCTAGCACAAAATCAAAAACTCTTTGAGTGGGATCCACTCAGGCTCTGTCAAGCTGAGTTCCTCAAATGCTGCCAGATAAGTCAGGTATCCATCGTTGGAACAATAGGCCATCATCCTAGAACTCAGAGCAAGTCCAGCAAACGTAGCACACAATTATGCTTTGCAGAAAAAAAACAGGGGCACTTCTACATACCCTCGGAGGTCTCCTCACTTAAAGAGATTGGGGAAAAGGCCTTGAAGCTCATTCATAGCCTGCTCATGTGATTCAAAAGAGACCCACTGATCACCAGACTTCACCTGAAGCACCGCTGGGTACCTCATTCAAAATGGTTTTCCTGCGGTGATAAGCTTAGATACAATCGGGTGCATTTCTTGCCATTTCACTCCTACTGACTGTGGAAGATCTTGGGTTATCCTGGTTCTGCGCCCTTCCCATAGGACATCCTGTAAATCCCCCTCCTTTACTAGTATATGCTGCTTGTCCAGGAAGTTTAGCAACTTAAAAATTAGAGGCCTGGATTGAGAATTAGGTGGTATAGGAGGGCGGAGGGCATGATGGGCCCTTTCAATTATATAAGTGGTGCCATTCAGGGAGGGTCCAGCAATTTTTTTGCACAATTTCTGAAGGAAAAGAATAGGTGTTGCTCCCGCTTCCTTTTCTGGTATCCTGATGACAAGGAGATTGTTTCTTCAACTTCTACCCTCAAAGTCCTCAATTTTCTCTTCAAGCTTTTAAAGTCTCCAACCACACTGTATCACAGATAGTTGTCTTTTCTTGTTTTTTCTCCAAATAGACCAATTTAGCTTCTGAGTCTCCCACTCAGATATTTAAGGAGTGTACTGAGGTCTTCATTTGCTGTAAGTCATCAAAGATTTCAGCTCTTTTATCTTGTAGGGATTGCATTATCTCAAGAAATCTCTCCTCTGAGAGTGTGGCTGCTGTGGTAGTGGATTTGCTTGAGCCCGCAGGCTGGTGCTTGGGGCGCTTTGCAACCTTGTCTTTCTCTGGAGTTGGTGGCGGTGAATGTCTTGGTGGCACTTTTTTCATGTAAACCTCCATAACTGAATGAGCTCCCTGAAGTCCCAGTCTCTCAACAGCTAAGATAATGTAGTTTGTGGCTCTCTAATAAATACGAATACTGCATGGAAAGACTGAAATGAGTAGCGAAGGCACGGATCAATGGAGGGCTGCTGCTGCTGCTGCTTCTCAAGCTGCCATCACATGGGTTTCAGAAGCTGCCTAGCTTTTCTTTTCTGTGCTGTTTACAGTTCTTTGAGGTTAAGGGAATTTTTAAAATAAGTTATTTTAGTTAAAGTTCATTTTAGTTAGAAGAATGCTATTAGAGTAAATAAGGTAAACAGTATTCTGCATTTTCCTCCCCCATCCTACTCTCTCTCATTCTCCCCTGTAGTGAATTCACCCCCCCCCCGATTCTCCTTAACAAAAGCATTCTTACCTTCCCTCCCTGGTCTCTTGCTGGGCTGTCCACACACCCCGATTTATAAGACAAAAGACTGTACATTTGTAATCCCTCTTCTACCCCTCTTCCGCAGGCTTCCCTGCAATTTTAGCCCTTGATCAATCCAGGATCACCAATTGAACCACTATGGCTCAGGATTATCTGCCAAAATGCACCTCCGCAGTTCGGCCAAGCTGACCCACCATTCTGCCCGCCTGCCTGCCCAGGGAAGCATATCCCACCAGTGCTGTGTGCCTGCTCCCCTTCCTCTCACCCACCATATCTGGACACTTACTTACATAGTTATAATTGGTCACATGACCACACCCTCCTCCTCCCACCCACCCTATCTGCACCCTTACTTATAGTTATAACTGGTCACATGACCACCATGAAATAAACGAAGTGCCCAGTTCGTCATTAGCTCCTTATCTTGAGCTCCATTAAAGGCAGTCTTGGGCATCTGTTTGCACTCTAAATCTACCAAGACTTACAGAAATTGCAGCAAACATTTTCTTTGCTTCCTTTTCCTCTTTCTTTGTTGTACTTCCATAACACAATTCAAAGTGGGGGGCTTCTATTCCTCCCTGGGCTTCACTACTCTCTGCTCTTCACTTGCTGAATCCTCTCTTCCTCGGCCAGCACACCCCAACAGCACACCCCAGCAGTGTATTTTTGGATCTACTACTAAACGACTCTTCAATGCTCCAAGTAATTATAATATTATTGTCCACATTAATTCCCACTATCGATGTTCAATGTAACTCAACAACACTACCCTTCAGCTTTAATCCCTTCTTGTTAAACAACCCCCACCCGCAGTGGGACAAGACCACCTATATCCTAGCAAGCTCGTCAGACTCAGGTTTCACTCACACCTACGGGGCTATTATACTGTTATGTGCATACCCTCACTCTGATTTCTTCCCTCATAAGAAATGGACTTTGACCATGTGTTACAGGTGGACTCAACAATGTAAATTGCATACTGCCTCAACTAGAATATGGATCCTTCAAATGATTTTTATCTTTCTCCTTTGCTCTGGCAAAATTGGGCTAAACCCCAATCTACAACATCAGCAAGGTTACTAGCAAATCAAATCTCTGTTAAGGGGTTAAAACTGATGCTCTTAAACATATGCAGTCTCCAGATGAAACTTGTTGAAATACAGTCAAGTGTCTCATACACTCTACCAGACATACTAGTTCTAACAGACAACTGGCTAAAAAGCACAGTCACAAGTCAATCTTTAGCACTACCTTTCTACTCCCTTCATAGGGTAGACAGAGTTACCAGAGGGGGTGGAGTCATCATTTATTTAAATAAGAAGTTGTCTGCTACTGTTATCGAATCCACCTCAAAACCAAAGGAATTTGAGTCCCTAGCACTAAATATAGCTATTTCAGCAGCAGAAACAGTAAATGTAATTGGATGCTATAGACCTCCCTCTGTGGGCTTGGACATCCTGCCCCATATACAACACTTCCTTAATGCTAACACCAATGGAACTATAATCTTGGGTAACCTGAATTTGGATTGACTTAATGAAAATCAACTCCCCTCAAAAGCCTATGTGATGAACTGGGCTTGACATAGATAATCTCTGACATTACTAGGCCTGGCCATAATGATTGGCTATCTGGTACCCTATTAGACATAGTTTTAACAAACAGACCCCACAAAATTCTACATGTGGCAGTATGGCATAACAACCTCAGTGACCACAATATAGTAGCATATGTTAGTAATTTAACTAAATCTATAAACAATAGTAAGATAATAATAAAAAGATCTTACAGAAAGTTTAATTCAGACAATTTCCTATCGGATTTAAGAGAATAAATTGGCAATAGTTCTACATAGCCCCCACAATAAATGAGGCCCTGACCATCTTTAATTCCAAACTCACTAGTGTTACAAATACCCATGCACTGCTAATAAGCTGCAGAGTGAGAAAAACCTCATGCCCCTGGTTCAATGGGGAAGTCAAGAAAATGATGCTAAAATGGGATTAATTACAGGACACTGTGAGACATATAAAATCTCATGAGGACTGGTCAGCTTTCAAGGCCAGTTGTAATGCCTGTACTAAACTGGTCAGGTCTACTAAACAGAGCTATTACTTATAGATCCTCGAATCAGCTAAAGGTAATCTCACAAAAATCTGTCTCACCTTCGAAATACTGGAAGGTAGTAAAGTGCCCCCATCCTTGCCTAATATGATAAGGTACCATAGTACCCCTATAACAGACAAAAACATTACAGTTGACAAACTTAATGAGCACTTTGTAACAGCATGCCTTGCCTTTGATTCCTCGAAGTCTGCCACTTTACGACCCTCTCTCCTCCAAACAAC
This sequence comes from Neoceratodus forsteri, assembly GCA_016271365.2. Classification (NCBI taxonomy): domain Eukaryota; kingdom Metazoa; phylum Chordata; order Ceratodontiformes; family Ceratodontidae; genus Neoceratodus; species Neoceratodus forsteri. The sequence goes on from JADMNL010000033.1 coordinate 113,431,167, forward strand.
TACCCCACCATGTAATCCAACTCATGATCTATTCACCTTCTTGGAAATTACCTATAAACAAGTTGATGACCTATTACTTATGTTGGACTGGACACAAAAAGTGCAGGAGCAGATAATATTGACTCCTCTTTTTGAAGCTAGGATGCTATTTTCTTACTGTTCTAATTACCCACTTATTCAACCTATCACTTGCCAAAGGCATAGTTCCCCAAGATTGGAAGGTAGCACATCTATTACTGCTCTTTTATTTATTTAGATTTTTATGACCAGGAATGGAGGACTAGACAGTTCTTCCTATTTTCAGCCTTGTTCCAGGGGAGGGGAATAAATTTGGCTAGGATACCAGGGGAAATTCCCCTACCCTTTCTGAGAAGTGCCATAGGATCTTTAACATCCACCTGAACTACCACCAGAACAGGCAAACTTTAAATCAGGTGACCGTAGTAACTTATATTATTATAGGCCAATATCAATCCTGCCAACCCTCTCAAAGTTCCTTGAAAAACTGGTTGGTATGCAGATATGAAAATACCTCTAAAATCACCATCTGGTGAGCCCACTGCAGTCTGACTTTCAACCTCACCATAGTACTATCTTAGCTCTTTCTAAAGTCACTAATGACTGGCTTGAGGCAATAGAAAAAAAAGCTAATTACTGGCACAGTCTTTTTAGACCTTAGCAAGGCATTTGATACAGTGAACCACATCCTCCTGTTAGATTGTCTTAAAGAACTGGGTCTGGGTGACACTGTAGTTAGGTGGTTTGCCAGCTACCTTGATAACAGATATCAATGGAGTAAAATTAATGGAACACTCTCCTTTCTGCTCCCCCTACAGAGAGGGGTTCCCAGGGCTCCATTTTGTGCCCCCTACTATTCCTAATGTATGTGAACAACCTGAGCAAAGACAATATCAACTCTATCATCCACCTCTTTGCAGATGACATCATCCTCTATGTTTCAAAACCATCCTTTGAACAGGCTTCTTCTGCTTTCCAGTCCGACTTCAACAAGCTCCAGAATAATCTAATCTTATCAAAGTCATTGTTACATGCCAAAACAACTAAGATAATGTTTTTCTATCCACCTAATTCACAGAATGCTCACTCCATTAATAGCACGCCTTCTCATATTACCATGCTCCTAGAGCATACTCTTGAAGTGGTACATAATTTCAAATATTTTGGCTTTGTAATTGATTCCCACCTATCCTTTACCCCCCACATGAAAGCAATGGCTATAAAACTAAGATTAAGACTTGGAGTTTTATTTAGGAATAAACCTCTGTTCACCCAAGATTCCAGAACCAGGATTGTTCAGGTCACCTTCTTGCCCCATTGGACTATGCTGACATAATATACTCCACGAACTTCTACAAATTGGACGTTGTCTTCTGCTGTGTCATCTGATTTTTAATCAATGCCTCAGCCAGAACTTATCACTGCACATTATACAGGGAGGTGTGCTGGTCCTCTCTTTCTACTAGGAGACTTACATTTATATCAGGACATACAAAGCTCTCCTCAATAAGCTGCCCCTCTACATCACATTTTTCATTCATCATCTTCACAGATCTTATACACTCAGGAAATGTGCTTACATTTCCTTGGAAGTACCTAATTTATACCTCCGGGAACAAACTCTGATGCATACTAAAGCTACAATCTCCAATTCCATTAGGCACCTTCAAAAGAATCTTGGATGGAATTACTTCTGAACTCGGTCTTTGCCTTCCATCCCTCCCTTACTCCCCACATCTGCCCTTTCTATACCTCTCCTTTTCTAGCATTGGTCAGACTGTAAATTTGTGCACTTATAGCTGCTGCACTTATACTTATTCTTAGCTCTTATTTGTGTTTGTACTGTATTTGCCCATGTGAATCAGTGTTATGTACCTTTACCCTATGTATAACTACTAGGATTTGAACAATGTATTTTCTTTATTCCTTTTTTGCCACTCCTCTATGACTTACAATGTATCGTTTCATGTTATCCAAGTTATGTTCATGCTATGTATGTTGTTGAGTATGCTGTACAAAGGATCTCCTTTCAAATGAACTCACCCAATGGAATTTATCCCTTCAATAAACTGAACTGAACAAAGGTCTTTTTCTGCAGTCAACATCTATGTTTTTATGTACAGTCAAAACATGACCTTAACACCAGAGATTTTTCAAAGTTGCTTGTGGAAACCCTATTTAAGGACTTAAGTCATTAAATAAAAAATAGTAATAAAAGCTGCTTTACAAATATCAGAATAAGTTTAAAATACACTGATAACAAATCCAAGGATGCCAGAAATACATAACTGTGAAAAAGATATGATGAATTTATTTGACAGCAAACTGCTTTTTTAACAGGTTTATTCTCTTACAGAGGCTCTAGTCACTTGTAGATAAATCACAGCTGGCACTGGCAGACCCAGTTATCTAACACTGAAAATAAAATTGAGCTAATTTATTTCATAAGGATAAATGTACGACAATGTAACTGTGTCCTTTACAGTTCCGTTTATGCTGCTCATCTGCTTGAAACATCCCATTCTGATGTTGGGGAGATGATTGTTGTACCACAAGCAAAGGATTATCATGGATTATTGATAAATTATAGGGGCAGAAAAAAGTGAGAAGCAATAAAGGGAGAATTAGTACAGGTAGCAAGTGTGCAACATATCTGTCATTAAGGCAAAAATTACAAGATACCAATATGACTAGACTGACAATTGAGGAAGCACTCCAGGACAAAAAAAGAGAATATTTATGGTCTATAAATGGGAGCTAAATGAGACAAAAATAAATGTGCCTATGAAAAGGTAGACAAAAGGAAGCAGTTCATTAGGAAGGCAAATGTTGACACAGAGCTAAGGATATTAGAAAGCGTCAAGAAGATAAGACCTTCTTTGTGTACATTAAGGACAAAAAAAACTAAAAATAGCAAAGAAGCATATGGAAGGATGAAGAGAGTATGGAGGGGAATGTAAACAAGGTCAGCATATTGAACGAGTACTTGTGTTAATGGTGAAACTACAGGATCAATAGCAGACAACAGGCTACCATTTGATGGTACATCTAGGAACAAATCAGAGATACGAGATATGATATACAGTACTGCATATATGGATAGAGTGTACTAAATGGTCTGCATGGCCTAAAGTCAATTAAGCAAAACTCCTGATGGACCACTGGCAGACCTATGGGTGAAGTACCAATTGACTGGAAGGCGGCGAGTGTGCCCCCTGCACAAGAATAGGAATAGGAAGAACCAAAGAAATTGCAAACCAGAAAGTCTGGCATCTATACTAGGCAAGTCACAAGAGTTTATCATAAAAGAATGCATTGCTGAATTTCTGAAAAAAATCGGGCTTATGTATGGGAATCAACATGGGTTCACGAGATGCAGCTTGTGTCAAATGAACTGAATTTTTTTAATGCAGTGGCAGAAATGGTTGAAAGAGGGCAGGCAATCAACATCCTCTACCTGGATTTCAATAAGGCATTTGATTCAATGCTGAACTGGAAGCTAATGAAGATAGTTAGGGAAAGGGAAAGGGGAAATTGTTTAACCAGGAAAGGCACACTAAGCCAAAGCTTGCTTCCAGGTGTGACCTGAGAGCACAAGGGAGTTAAGTAACTTATTTAGAGTCACACAATATGCAAGTGGAGGCTGTGGGATTCAAACCTAGGTCTCCAAGTTTTCAGCTCAGTGCCCTAAATCACAGTGCACACTGCTATATTGCCTTCAAGTTTGTACAGTACCTATGACTTTGGGATGAGCTAACAAGATGGATTGGGAATATGTTGACAGAATGGACTCGAAGGGTGTCCTGAATGGTATGTTCTCTGATAAGGGGGTGGGACATCCACAGTTAAAAGGAGTGCTTCTGCAAGTGGCACTCCACGATTTGCCACTCCACGAGTGATTTTCACATAGTAATCACCTATGGGCATCCACTGTGGCGGACTCTGGGGAGTCCAGAAACTCTAGTTGTTCAAATTCTAAACCAGGGTTTCTGATAAGACAGAAGAAAAGAATCGTGTGAAATTTGTAATTAATAATGATTGTAGTATTTATGTTGTCTAAACTGAGTGTGTGGTACTATGTAAACTAGTTATATATTATAAAACAAAAGACAAAATGTATGGGTTAGCAGGAATCCCTGTGGCAGAAAGTCAGTTCAGAGTTAGAAAGAAACAAGAGGGGTGTAAATTGGGGAAATGTGTGCATTATTAACTGCACAAAGATGGTTGGAGGGCAGCTGGCAACAACAAGCAAAATACTTTTGTTTGCTTGCGCATGTAGAAACATTATAGCAGCTTAGGAAAACTGGTTGCGGAGGTGGATAGCACTGTGAGCAGGCGGTGCATTTGGGGGCTTGGCACTGGTGAACCAATGGAGGTACAGTGTGTCGATGACACTGGTCTCCAAAAGTATCACCAAGTAGAAACGCTTTTGCCGCTGCAATGAGGGGCCGCCTCATCATTGCAGCATCAGCCATTCCGCTACAATAAGGGAGTGACCCATTATTGCAGAGCGGTACCTTCCCAAGTATAACAATTAAATTAAACATGGCAGCAGCTTGCTGCCTCCTCTCGGCCCCATGATAGCTGATTGGTGGTGGCCAATGCCCCTATCGGTATCCCCTGACCCAGTTAATTTGCTAATGGAGGAGCCCACTCCCCATCAGCATGATGTAATCCCGCTCCCATTTGTTGTGTGCTGAGGTGGTGCCCAATCCTCCTCAGCATCATGACACCCCAAAACAGTTGTTCTTTGTTGACGGAGGGCCCAGTTCCCATCGGCTTCAGTATCCCCACTCCAAAAAAGGAAGGTGACACAGGGCCCACCCAGTGTCTGAGAAACAAGCCTGGAAAAACAAAACCTTCCTAGCATATTTTAATATTTTTCTCCCTAAAACAAAGGAAACTGTCCTACATCAGTCACCATCCTCTCCCCCATCCTGCACCCATGCACTGTGCTCCCAACCTCCCTACACCCCCCTCACCCCATACTTACCTCCGGAGTCTGGCACGACGCTCTTCGGTGGACCAGGAACATATCTGCATTCTTCAAAGCTGACTGTGAACTGAAGAAATGCTGGTAAGCTGTATAATGGTATAAATAGGGTGTTTTCAACTTTGGTGCATATCTCTGGCATTTTGAGGAATTTTGGCACCAAATTTTCAACATGGGGTTATTGGGACCCCTCCTCATGAATTCAGGCACTGTCATGGGATTATTCAGTCCATAAAGGTGATTTCGTGGTCACTGCACAGAATCACTTTCTGGGACCAAATAATGAAACAACAGTGCCAGCGTTCTTGAGATAGGCTCTCAAAAAGCCTATGTTGCAAATTTGGTGAAAAAAGTCCAAAAAATGACTGTTTTAGGAGCATGCATTGTGCAGTTTCCATGCACACTCGTAACTTTGCACATTTGTAATATTTTCACTCCAGATTTTCAACATTGGCATTTTTCCCCACCTTCTTATGAACAGTACAACTGTCATTTTTTACATCCTGACCAAAATGTGGTTTCACACTACCAGTGCAGAATAGCGTGGTCATTGTGAGAAATCAGTGTTCAGGACACATTAAGAAAATCACAGTGACACTGTTCAAGAGTAGAAGTCCAAAAATGTCTATGTTGAAAATTTGGTGACTAAAGCCCATAAAAAGACTGTGTTATGAGCATGCGTTGTACAGTTTCCACGCACTCTCGCAACTTTGCAAATTTGTAATATTTTCACTCCAGATTTTCAACATTGGCATTCTTCCACACCTCCTTATGAACAGTAGAGTTGTCATTTTTCATATCCTGCCCAAAATATGCATTTACACATCTGGCACAGAATAGCTTGGTATCTGCGGGAAATCAATGTTAGGGACAGATTAGGAAAATCATAGTGACACTGTTCAAGAGCAGAGGTCACAAAAAACCTATGCTGAAAATTTGATGAAAAAATTCCACTAAATGACTGTGTTATGCACATGTGTTGTGCAGTTTCCACATAAACCCAGATATTCGAGTATTTTCAGTATTTTCATTACAGATTTTCAACATTGCCGTCTCTTCACAGCTCCCTATGAATGGTACAGCTGTCATTCTTCACATACTGCCTGTTCTGTGTTTTCGTACATCTGGTGCAGAATGGCATGGTCACTGTGGGGAAATCAAAGTTCGGGACACATTAACAAAAATCACAGTGCCACTGTTCATGAAAAGAGGTCCCAAATACTTTCATGAGTTGGGGGTCATAAAAAGGCCATGTTGAAAATTTGTAGTATAAATACCAAAAAAATGCCCCAGGGCGTTAGGGTGTTTAACCATAACGTCCCACCCTGTACAGACTGACAGGCATCAGGGGTATGCTATTGGATTGCCGACTGTAATGCTTATGCCATTCCACCCCCATCCCACCACCCTGCAGCCAATGGCAGGCATCAAGGTGTGCCTTGAACTCTTTGGCCCAACAGTTCACCCTGTTCTCCTATACTGCACCCCATTTCAGCATATGTCCTTATGGAATGGGGTGACTCTACAGCTAAACACCCCAAGGCATACCTCTACACGTGTTGGTGTCTGCAAGATAGGGTGACGTGAAATGGCATGAACGTTATGGGTGACGACCCAAACATATACCCCAATGCCTGTCCGTCTCCACAGGGTGGCAGTGGGGCTGGCATGAAGTTCAATACTTCACTGCCATTCTTAATCTGCATCTCTCTAACTTCTGCATTTCCAATGCTAATACCAGCAAGAAAACATTCGGCATTGACAAAAGCTTGTTTAGTTATAGATCAAAGGGAATGGTGTAGTCAGCTTAATGTAAACATCAGAACAAGAGAAGTATCCAATTTGTTTAGTGTTAAAATGGTGAATGCTTGGGTCCCCACAGTTATGAACAGAAATGTGAGAGCAACAGGTACAAAAAAATAGATGGTCTAAATAAAATGTTAAAACACAACCAGGCACAAATTGCTATCATTACCGGAACTTGGTGTAATCCTCATGTGATTAAAGAAGTAGTTACAATAACTGGGTATGACGTAGAAAGAAAAAAATGTGTAGGAAAAAAAGGTGGCATAATTGCGTGTTATATCCATGAAAGTATAGATTTTCAAAGAATGAATGAGATAAAACTGGAGGGTTTTAAAACCTTAAGGATGGAAATAAAAATGTTTACATTATATAGAAATGGCATACCTTTGTGGGAGGGTTTTACCCTCCCCCCCAAAAAAAATATTCAGAGTAACAGTAAAACATTTGATTAGGTGCATCAACAGAATCTTTGTGAATTATACAATGGGGTATGAAAATCATGTAACCTCATTGGTCCCAACACATCACATGACCATGGTATATCTTGTAATAACCCACACCCTGTCATGCCTTATTGCTTAAGTACCCTGCCTGTGGACTAAGCCTGTGATGGGGATGCATATATAATACTGATGGAAAAAATAATGCAAGGGAGAATTTTAAAACAGATAGTGAGAGACGGGACAAGAGGAAAAAGAACATCAGATGTAATTGTGACAAATCTTAGTGAGTGGTATGAAACCCCTGCTATTTTACCTCATATTGGGCTAGCTGGCACAATGAAGTATTAGTGTCATCTAGTCTGGGAGGTGGAAGAAATCAAATGAGTAAGAAGGTGGTTTTCAGAACAGAAAATAGTCTAAAGCAAAGAAAGAAAAGGTGTTAGATTTAACTGCAGCGGAGATGAACACTTATTGGTTTAAGTGGGATTCAACTTAGAAACATAGAAACATAGACTTTGACAGCAGATAAGGACCACTTGGCCCATCTAGTCTGCCCATTTCCCTACCTACATATCCTAGTTAACCAACTGCCTATTTCTTCCTACCCCCACAAGAATTGCTTTATGTCTGTCCCATGCATTCTTGAATTCTCCCACAGTTTTAGACCCCACAACCTCCTCAGGAAGGCTGTTTCATGCATCCACTACCCTCTCTGTGAAATAATACTTCCTCACATTGCCCCTGAACTGCCCCCCCATCTTTAAATTGTGTCCCCTTGTTCTTGCACATCTCTTTTTCTGAAAGATGTTACCCTCTTGGATTTCCTTGATTCCACTGAGGTACTTAAAAGTTTCTGTCATGTTCCCCCTCACCCTTCTTTCCTCAAGGGTATACATATTAAGCTCCTTTAATCTCTCCTCATACGGCTTTTCTTGCAGACCCTGCACCATTTTAGTTGCCCTCCTCTGGACTGCCTCTATCCTGTCTATGTCGTTGCGGAGATGGGGTCTCCAGAACTCGACACAATACTCCAGATGGGGTCTCACCAACTGTCTCTACAGAGGGATAACAACTTCCTGTTTTCTGCTGGTAATGCCTCTCCCTATGCATCCCAGTATACCCCCAGCCCTCCCTACTGCCTTCTCACATTGCTTGCTAACCTTAAGGTCATCTGATATGATTACCCCCAGGTCCCTTTCCTTTTTTGTTGTTGTTACTACCCCCCCCATTGTGTATTCTTTCCCTGGGTTCTTGTTTCCCAGGTGCATTATTTTGCACTTCTTTGCATTGAATCCTAGCTGCCATGCTTCTGACCATTCCTCCAACCATGCCAAGTCCCTTCTCATCCTTTCCACGCCTCCTTGTGTATCAACCCTGTTGCAGATATTTGTGTCATCTGCAAAGAGGCATATTTTTCCTTCCAGTCCCTTTGCAATGTCACTTATGAAGATATTAAAAAGGACTGGACCCAATACTGAACCCTGTGGTACCCCACTAGTAACCCCTCTTTCTTCAGAGTAGACTCCATTTGCAATTACCTTCTGTGTCCTGTTGTGCAGCCAATGTTTTACCCAGGCTACCACCCTGGGACCCACTCCCAGGCTGGTTAATTTGACTATTAATCTTTTGTGTGGGACTGTGTCAAATGCCTTGCTAAAGTCGAGGTAGGCCATGTCCACAGCCCCTCCCTGGTCTACTACTTTGGTCACCCAGTCAAAGAAATCTATTAAATTCATCTGACATGACCTTCCCGCTGTGAACCCATGCTGCCTTGGGTCCTGTGCCCCACTGGCCTCTAGGTACTCAACTATTCTTTCCTTCAGAAGTGACTCCATCACGTTCCCTACCACAGAGGTCAGACTGACAGGTCTGTAGTTTCCTGCCTCTGTCTTGGACCCACTTTTATGAAGAGAATCACACCTGCCTTCCTCCAGTCCTCGGTACCACACCATCCTCCCATGATTTATTAAAAGAGTAGCCAGTGGTTTCACTAGTCCCCCCCTTAATTCTTTTAGAATTCTGTGGTAAATTCCATCAGGCCCCATTGCTTTGTCCACCTTCAGTTTTAGGAGTTCTAGCAGAACCCTTTCTTCTGTGAAAGGACTGGGATCGACCCCCCTATCAAGAGTGCTTCTGTTAATTGGATTAGGCACTTCCCCCTCCTCCTTTGTGAATACTGAGCTGAAATATTCATCCAGTATCCCTGCTTTTTCACTGTCACTCTCTGCCCACCCACCATCCATTCTATTCAGCCTCACTATCCCTCCCTTTGTCTTTCTACGCTCGCTGATGTACCTATAAAAGGTTTTATCCCCCTTCTTAACTGAGTTGGCTATCTTTTCCTCAGTTTGGGCCTTTGCTATTCTGACTTCCCTCCCTGCTTCCTTCTGCCTTAACTGGTACAGTTTTCTGTCCTGATCCTTCTGTGTTTCCTTATACTTCCGGAATGCTATCTTTTTCTTCCTGACTTTCATAGCCACCTCTTTTGAGAACCATAGTGGCTTTTCTTTCATTTGATTTATTTATTTGCTTCACACAAAGGCTTGTTGCCTCTGTGATGGCAGTTTTGATGATTCCCCATTGTTGCTCCACACCTCCTTCTAGCCTGTTTGCTAGTGTTTTTTTGAGGCACTCTCCCATCTTGCCAAAGTCAGCCCTCCTGAAGTCCAGTACCCTTACTTTTGTATGGCTTGACTCTGTAGCTGAGTTTAACGTGAACCACACTGTTTTATGGTCACTTATTCCCAGATGGCAACCCACTTCTAGATCTGAGATCCTCTCACTGCCCCCATTTGAGAGTACGAGGTCTCAGATTGCTCCCTCATGAGTGGGTTCTGAAACTAGCTGTCTGAGGCCTACCACCTGTAGATCATCAAGAATGGCCCTGCTCTTAGATGTGGCTGCAGCAAATGTGCTCCAGTTAACATCTGGCATATTCAGGTCTCCCATCAACAGTATCTCCCCTTTCTCTGCCATTCTAAGAATGCCTTCTATCATATCCTTGTCCATTCCCTCCCCCTGACATGGGGGTCTGTACACAACCCCTGTGTGGATTGTGGTGCCCTTTCCAGTCTCCAAGGTGACCCACAGTGCCTCCTCTCCTCCCTGTTTAGTCTTTTGTTCAGTTGCTTTTGTCCCTTCTTTTACATGAAACTACTCCTCCCCTCTTCTCCCCTGCCTGTCTCTCCTGTAGGTTATGTACCTGGTATGTTAACATCCCAGTCATGGTTCTCTGTGTACCATGTTTCTGTGACTGCTATGATATCCAGGCATCCCTCTTCCAACAAGGCCACGAGCTCAGGGAGCTTGTTGCCCAGACTATGGGCATTGGTACTCATTACACTCCATTTCCTGATGGCTTTACTCCTTTTTGCCCCATCCCTGTCCTTCTTGCCTTTGTCACTTTCTCCATTTATCCCTGTCCTGCTCCCTATCGACACCTCTATGTTGGTGTTTACGGCACTAACTACCATGATTTTTTGGGGAAGGCTAGGATTTCCCTTCTCCTTTCCAGTGCCTCCCCCTTGGCTAGTTTAAATGCTTGCCAATGAAGCATTTAAACCTATCGCCTAGGATCCTGGTTCCTCTCCTGGACAGATGCAACCCATCATGCCAGTATAGGCTTGCATCACTCCAGGTGGACCCCCAGTCCCCAATGAAGCCAAATCACTGAGCTCCACACCAGTTTTTCAACCACTGATTGAATCCCATGGTGCAGAACACCCTAGCCTCTCCTACGCCATAGATGGGCAGCACCTCCGAGAAGGTTACCGTGCATGCTACTTGTCTAAGGCCCCTTCCCAATTCCACAAACTCTTCCTGCACTTCTCTAATCCCTTGCTTAACCAGGTCATTTGTCCCTAGGTGGACAATGACATCCAGCTCCTCCCTGTGCAGCTGCTCCGGCAATCCTGAGGATTCGCTCCCTGTCCCTCAAGCCATGGCCAAGCAGGCACCTTACCTCCCTCTCCTTCCTCCCCCAGTTCTACCTTTCTAACAATGGAGTCCCCACCAGGAGTTATTTTCTTCCCTCGGGTCCCCTGCCACCCTCCTGTGGGTCTCCTTTGTGGAGGTTCCCAACATCCTCCTTGGTCTCCTGTGGTGCCTCATAGAGAACCACACTTGCCCCGAATGGCATAGGATTGTGGAAGGGTACAACTGGAGGGATGTGCTTCTGTTCCACCACCCTCACCCTCCCTGAGCCCACTGTGGTCCAACCGCTCCTATTTCTTGGCAACCTCTGAGGTAACGGCAGTGCCACTGGTGGTCCCTGGATGGAAGAGGAGGTCCCACAAATCCTGGCCAACTCAGCCTGGAGATGAGCAACCTCCTCCCTCAGCCCAGAGAGGTGCCTGCAGATGGGACAACACCGCATCCTCCAGAATGTCTCCCGGAACACTGCTGCTCCACAGCCACTGCACTGCACCACTCCTATCATGTCTTATTTATGGTCCCTTAACAGTTTTCAATCCTTACTCTTTCCTCTGTTTTTTCTCTCTCTCCTTACTTTCTGCCTGTGTGCCCTTTAAGCTCCTGATTGTTCTGTTCTGAGACAGGAATATCCTATATTTCTCAGTAGACCCCTTACTTGCTCAGAGGCAGACCTCCAGCAGCTAGAGGGGGCTGGAGAGCTACTCTTGCCTTCTAGGATGGTGGGTCTTTGGTGGCTCTGTGATCACTCACTTCCTGTTCCCAAACAGGAAGTTCCTGTTGTCAGTCAAATTCTGTGCCTATAAAAATAGAACTAGCTTTGGGTGGGAGGGTGGAGGGGAAGGAAGGAGGGCAGTATAGTCCCATTAGAGAAGTCTGGTCACAAAGCAGTCCTTTCTCCTTAGGAAAAGATGATGAATACTCTTCAAGAGATAATAGAATAAATTTCCACAGTGAAAGAAGTGGTGATTAAGGGAAGTGATAAGTCATGGGTAACGGGGAAATTCAAGGAGCTGATACATTAAATACAGGTAACACTGAAAGGGAGTGATAGTATAGAACATAACAGGTTGAGAAATGAAGTACATAGTCCAGCAAGAAGAGTGAAGAGAAAAGCTGAGGGGTTACAGAAGGCAGATTCACATAAGTAGTGATGTAAAACAAAGGAATGTTTTGGGGAATAGTAAACAAGTGTGTCAGATGGATAAATGGGCAGAAGAATATGGGCTTAAAGACAGCAGTAATGGGAAAAAGTCACTCAGAAGTTAATCAAAATGTGTGAGGTGAGCAAAGATCTTAAACCTTTAGGGAAAAGGGTAGGGGAAGTATGGGAGGTGTCAGCAAAATGTTTGCTAAAAGCAAAGATGTGGTAAAGGAATAGAAGAAATTCAAAATAAAGAAGGCAGTTGTTCCCGATGTAATAACACATTGAATAGGGAGGAAAGGGGCAGATTTAATCACTCTGTGGATCTATAATATAGTTAATAAAAATATAACATCAGGAAAAGTACCAGCCCAGTGGAAACAGGCCTATGCAATCCCTTTGCCTAAAACAACTATGCTACAGGATGTGCAGAAAGAGTTTAGGCCCATCACACTACTTGTGTATTATCCAAAGTATATGAAGGATTTATCACATGATGGATGCTAGAACTGATTTCCAATGAAACTTATGAAAATCATGTTTAGATCAACACAAAGGAGCTCAATGACCTTGGCAGTATTAACGTTTTTAGAACTGTGTATGAAATCTTGGGAGAAGGTGAGGTAGTGAGGCCAGTGTAGGTGGACCACAGGGAAGATTTTGATTTGATAGACCATAATACATTATAGGAAAATTGCAGAAGAATACCAGCCCACCTTGAATTGCGAGATGGATCTCCAACTTTCTGGAGGGCGGGGCTCAGTGAATTGAAGTGCAAGGAGTTAGATCAGCTGTAAAAAGTATAAATGGGGGAGTCTACATGAGACAACATTGGGACCTTTTTTCCTGATAATGATAAATGACCTTAAAACTGTTGGATCTTGTGTCAGGTACAATGATCATACCACAGGGATCGACAGATTTAGTGAAAAACGTCAGAGTACTATGCAAGGGGATTTATGTAAAATTGAAGAGTGGTTGAAACAAAATTTTATGGAGATAAACCCAGGCAAAAGCAAGGAAATTAGGTTTGGGAACACAAGTGTAAGAGAATGCCCTCATTTGTGTCTGGGGAGGGCATTCAGCTGAGACTATTGAAAGTGTAAAATTGTTAAGAATCGTAGTACAAGAATTTGGATGGAAAGAACAAGTTGAGGGGATGTTAAAAAAGGAAATTCAAGAACACACTTTTTGGCAATGTTAAAAAGGGCTGAGGTCAGTTAAAAATATCTGTTATACTGTACATCAGGTTGAATTCATGTCTGGCATATTTAGTGCAATTGAACCTGCTTCACTTATTAGCATCTGGTAGAATAGGCTCTTTGGGCTTATCTGTACATACTTTATTACTGACAGTCACTTACAATCAGTGTGTTACTGGTTTTCTAATTGCTGGCTGGCAACTGTAATTGTTTAACACTTGCTGACACACCTGTTAGGCAGCAATCAATGGTCTACTTATGTGCACAGAGGTCTGGTCTCACACAGTTCTTTTAGTGCACTCTGGTACTACTGTGTCTGGGTCGGTCCTTAGTCTCCAGCTCAAAAAAGAAAATGTCACTTCTGGATACAATATTCTTTGCAAGGCAAAAAACAGTACCCATTTAAACCCAGCTCTGTTGACAGTGCCAAGTTAGTCAACAGCTCAGGAGTCAATACCACCAGCAAAGAGAAACTGCACAGCCACATATATCAACTACACCCCTGAGACCCGATTCCAGACTGGGAAATATGCATTGGGGCATGGTGTTATGGCAGAGGTACAATTTCATCAATCAAAATCAGGTAGCAGAATAAATAAAAGTACAATCAGAAAATTTAAATCTGACTACCTCATGGAGCTAAGAAAAACATCAGACTCTACCATACTATCCACATTCCTGCCCCAAAAAAACTCATTTTGAGGACCAGCTAAGGAACATTATAAGATCACTGGAAGCTGAAGGGGCTGTAGTTAATGCCCAGGTTATCCAAGAAGTGGCATAAGACATTGTTAAAGCTAATGCACCCCAGTTTCTAGTTGAAAATGGTGGTCACCTAAATCTAACCTGTACGTGGGCTTGGAGTTTTTTGCATCATATGGGTTTTAGCAAAAGAAAACTGACTAAAGTAGCGTTTAAAGCACCTAATTACTTTCAGCATGTGAAAGCTGCTTTCTAATAAAGAATTTCTCAACCATGTGTCTTGGAGTTAATCCCACCATAAATGGTCATTAATATGAATGAGACAAGGGTAAACATGCTTCCTCTCTCAGAGTGGACAATGGCTGCTACTGGCTTTAAACATGTTTCACTTGCTGCTGGCCCAGTGGTGCTGAGCAGCTGGATGCCTTACTCATGCTACAACTGTCACCTGGGTTCGGTAATAACCTCAGGTTGTCAGGAGCTGGCGCGGTGGGGAAGGGAGGGAGTGGGATTGAACAGCAGCAAGGCAGCGCTCCCCTCTCGGGGTGGGTGTCTGCACACTCCATAGTTCTGCTCCCACTGGGTGGAGGTCCGGTGGGAAGTGTAAGTGTGAAGGGTGTGGCGGCAATACCCAGGGGCGTGAGAAGGGGCCGGCCAGTACCCAGCATGCGCATGCGCCTCCACGCTTGCGCACGCACATGTCTGCTGGGGTCTGAGTCGGGGAGAAAATGGGAGAAAATCTACAAACTACATATAAAAAAAAACATGTTTCACTTACAAGCTTGAAGACAAGAGGTAAGTCTCGATAGTTATTGCTTGCACCCTCGTAAGAGACATGCTTCCTCCTCAAGTCACTTGCAAGGGGAAGACTGCTGCATGTAACCCATTACACAAATTCCCCACTGAATGGCACATTACACAGTTGACAAATCATTGGTCCAATGACAAGACCATGTTAAATTTCATTGACAATGTGATAGTGCCCTATTTCAATTCCACTAAGCAGAATCTGGGTCTGACAGCAGACCAGAAAGCATTCTTCAAACTTGGCCTTTATAGGCACACACAATCAGGACAGTAATTTAAAAAACTCGAGGATAGATACTTTATTTCTGTTTACATCCCTGCATTCTGTACTGATGCCCTGCCAGCCACTAAATGTATCTGTAAATACTGTAAGCTCTTCAAGGACTTCTTAAAAAACAGTTTCACTACCTGGTATGCAGGGCTTCTTTCCAATAAGATTGCAGCAGGCACAGAACATGTGAACATTGATTTAAAGTTGCTCACCCTAAAAGAACATCATACACATTGGCTTGAGGTGACCTTCAACTCCATGACAACCTGCCATGACAATATTGTGCATGACTTTACGGAAAAAAGAATCTGCGAGGCGCAGCGGACATGCCTCAATAATGTAAGTGTATGTATTCTGCGCTGTACTGATTCTGGCACTACTTTCTGCAGTTCTATGTAAATGTAACCACCAGTCTTCTTATTCTTTCAGACCATGCCACAGACCAATGGAGAAGCAAGAGGAGATAATCTGGGGAATTGAGTGAACAGGATTGTGAAGTAGATTAAGTTTCTTTCAAATCAATTCTGCCATAAATTTTTTTTTTTTAACACAAACTTTAAGATTTTGACAACCCTTGCTAACCGGGTTGTGACTCAATGACTGTACACTGTATAGTGTAGTTCATATATAACCTGGTTACAGTTTACCAGGGTACCGGCAACCTTGGCTTGCTATGTGCTGATAATTTTCGCTTTCTAGATATTTTTGCTTTTTTTTTCTCAAATAGTGAAAATAAATGGAATATGAACATAATCTTCCATTGCACTGTAATCAGACCTGCATTTGAATATGGATCCTCGATACAGGATGGGGGTTAACTAAAATGGAGTGAAAAGAGTTAGACAGAATTTGAAAAAGAGACCTATAAATAATCCTGGCATTAAGGTCTCTTATGATGGGGTGTTAAAAAGTGTAATTTGGTGAGAGTGAATGTAAGGTGAGAAGAACTGTCAAAAAAGCTATTTTTAGAAGTTTGTGACCCTAAACATAAGTTGCATTCCCTGCTGCCACCAAAAAAAGAATCTGTGTATGGTTTAAGGAAACAGATTAGATGGTGAAAACCTATTTTTAGAACCAAGAAATATAATGCATCTTTTTATGTGATTTTTGGATAACTAAAACATATAGGTAAAAAGTGTTGCTTATTAATATTCGTGTGATAGTATTTTTTTGCTGAAAATAGAATAATGTAAGAATAATGTGCCTGAATCTTGCAGAAGTAGAATTGAAGTTGTTTTTTTATTAATGTATTTGTAAGGATTTTTCTCTTGTAAATGCAATGTAATGTATTATACATAGTTGTAGCATAATGTCATGCAATATGTGTAAAGTGTTTTTCAACAATGTATTGAACTTCAGCCTCCCTTTTCTTGGGGCTAGTTGCATTTGGACTCTATTAAATTCTGATGCTATGGAGGTAGAGTAACTAATGGGATTTTGTAGGGGTCTGTTTTGGGGTCACTATTCTTTAACATGTGCACACATGATATTAGGGGGAGTTACAGGTAGCAGCACAGGCAGAAAGGGGGAGAAAAGAGGGGGTTGCAGACAGGGAGACAAAAAGGTTGGAGAGCCATGTGTGCCCACTGGAGGAGTCTTGGAAACAGAATTCTGGACCGGGAGGCCATCATGGTGGAGGCAGATCTGGATCTGGTGTATTGCAGAAGTCACAGTGGGCTGTCCCCTGGGGACCAGTGATAATCATACGAGTGGTTCAATCTTAAGACAGGTGCAGAGGCAAACCACCCAAAGATGAGGGTTCTGGACTTTAGGAGGACATATTTTAAAGAAATGGGAGGCAGCCTCAGCAGCAGCCTAGCAGGGGAGGATTGCCAGAGATGGGTAGAGGCACAGGAGAGAAAATTAAAGGAAGGGGTATTGCAGGAAACCAGCCTACATGTGAAAGAAGTGAACAAAAGTTGGAGCAAAAAAAATACCATTATGGTACTTTAGAGCAGTGGCCATGAAGGTAAAGAAAAAAAGGGTGACAATCAGGAGGTGGAAAACAATTCTGAGGGATGAGGATAGGGACGTGTACCAGGTAAAACAAAGGGTAGAAGGTAAGTCAGTGAGGGGAGCAAAGGCACAAACTGATGAAAGGATAGCCAAAGGGGTAGCAAAAGGGGACAGACATCCCTCAGGTACATAAGTGAGAAGAGGAAGGCAAACAGATAAATATCAAGGAAAAGGAGGACAGCTGAGGGAGATTGCACAGAGGATGATCAGAAAAAAGCAGACATCCTGAACAGGTATATCTGCTCAGTCTTCACAGTTAAGGGAGAGGGGGATGGACCACCATGGAGAGCAGCAACAATGGGGAAGGGGAGGTGGATACAAGTCCCTCTTCAGAGGAAAGAGTCCTAAAGGATCTTGCAAGTCTGAACATGGACAAGGCAATGGGACCAGATGGGATACATTGAAGGATGTTAAGAAAACTCAGGTAGGTGCTTGCTGCACCTCTGACAGCCTTAATCAACAATTCACTGGAAACAGGAGTGGTTCCAAAGCACTGGAGGAGAAAAGACATAGTCCTGCTCCATAGAAGCAGCAGCAGGGAGGAGGCTGGCAGCTGTAGGCTGGTGAGTCTTACTTCAGTGGTGGAGAAATTAAAGGAAATCCTATTAAAGGAAAGGCTAAAGGAGTATCTTGAATCCAGTGTGTAACAAGGCCACAGGCAGCATGACTTCACAGTGCAGGGAGGTCATGCCAGATGAATCTGATTGATTTCTTCCACTGGGTAACCAGTATGATGATATGTATATTAATTAAGCTAATGAATATTATTGTCTAGATTTGAAAGTATAAATACAGATTGGTGTGCTAAAACCTGCCAGATTCAAACCGTCTGTCTCAATGTAATGTTCTGTTGTTTCGTTAGTAAAGCCTTTAGAAATTATAATGTTTGCCTCATTGTGTTTCATTGCATGGTGTCAGAAGATGGAGCAGCTGTCGCCACCACCTACTTTGGATTTAGCTGGCAACCTTTGCTGAGAACTAGTGCTGCTTCAAGCAACAAGTAGAAATTTATTTTGTGGCCTTGGGAGTCTTGGAAAAGTCTCTGTGGATTCAAGCCATCATCTTTCTGCAAATTGTGGGCCCCATAGCCCTGGAGATTTACAATACATTTGACTGGGCAAAGGATGAAGATAAAATGGCCTTGCCTCAGATTATGCAGCAGTTTGAGAACTACTGCAATCTACGGAGAAACGTCACCTATGAGCAGCATCAGTTCAACACACGCAACCAATAGTCAGATGAAACCTTCGATATTTATCTTACTGAATTATGATTGTGTGCTAAGTCATGCAAGTTTGGTACTCTGACTGACTCACTGATCAGAGATACAATTGTTTGCAGTATTCTGGATAACCGAATGCAGTTCTGACTGTTCCATGAAATGGACTTGTCTTTGCCCAAAAATATTGATATTTGCAGGGATGCTGAATTAAGCAAGAGACAAATCAAAACCATAAGTGAGCCCCTGGTACAGATGCTGCAGTGAACTGAACAGCTTTTAGAAAGGGGTGAGAGATTGTTCAGAAAATGAGACAGGCTATGACAGCCAGACAGCCCAGACTGCATGCATGTGGTAAATGTGGGAGACTGCCCTGCTTATGAACAGAGATGTCAAATATGCTATAGACAGAACCATTCTGCAAGAATGCACACAGTAAGGCAAGGTGCAAAGTTACATGTAGTCAAGGAAGAGAGCAGAAGTGAAAGTGAGAATGCTTTTGTTGTTGAAATACTGACTGACACAGCTGTGGACAAGGACTGGAATGTGCACTTAAACATTAATGGGAAAATTGTAACTTTCAAACTGGACACTGGAGCTCAGTGTAATGTTATGCCTATGAGCATGTACCAAATGGCATCCATAGAGTTCATACAAAGGTAGAAAGCACGATTGATTTCCTGCTCTGGACATCAGGTGAATGTGCAAGGAAAAGTTGTACTGGCTGTGGAACTCAAACATCAGTATCATGTTGCCACATTTCAAGTTGTTGATGCTGACATAACGCCCGTGCTGGGACTACCTACATGTCTTAAGATTAAACTTGTCAAGAAATTGCTTCCACTTAACACAGAGCCTGAGGCAAGTGATGAGATATTGTCCAAGTTTGCTGATGTTTTGCGGGAGCTGGGATGTCTTGAGAGTGAACACCACATCAAGATCTACAAGCCTTTGAGCTCAGTGATATACCCCCCAAGGAAAATACAATTTGCTTTAAAAGACAAGGTTAAGGAAGAGCTGGACAATATGGAGAAGTTCTGTGTCATTGAAAAAGTAGAAAGACCCACACGCTGGGTTAATTCAATGGTGGTAATACAGATGTCTGGTAAAGTCAGAATATGCATTGACCCTAGAGATTTGAACACGGCAATAAGGAGAGAGCACTCAAATTGGACAGAATAAAATATATTGAAAGCTTTTGAAATTAGGAATTAATGCTTTAGCTAAAATTTTTCCAACTATGTTTAACTATTCCCTTTGCCATGGCATTTTCCATTGATGTTGAAAGTCAGCTCTCATAAAGCCAATTTTTAAATCAGGGTCAAATGAATCTTATCTCAAATTATAGACATAGATCCCTGCTGACTCCCTTATCTAGAATTCTTGAAATGATTGTATTTGATCAGATTCAGGCTTTTCTGTTGAAGTACAATTTATTAACAAGTTTCCAGCATGGGTTTAGATCAAACCATAATACAGAGATGGCCATGGTGGAGTTCACAATTGGTGTATGGAGTGCCCTAGATTTGGGGCACTCCATCGCAGGGGTGTTTGTGGACCTCACCAAGGCCTTTGATCTGGTGAACCATGCTTTGTTGTTGGAATCCTTGAGAGATGTTTATTTTTCGGGGGAAGTTACATCCTGGCTGGATGGTTACCTATCCAATAGGGAGCATAAGACTGTAATTGCTCAGAAATGCTCTGACTCCCATTTAATTACCTATGGTTCAAGTTTCAAGTTCAGGTTTATTGCAGAAAGACTTCATTGAGCAAGCTCATTCACAAGGAGGTCCTGAAGGTAATGCACATACAAGGGCACATTATACAGTACAATACTTTGATAACCAATTATACAGAGTGCACACAATGCTCTAATCAGGTAATTCATAGCAAGATACAAGGTTAAAGATATATGTGCAGATTCGGGACAAACAGTATCAGGTGAGGTTAAACACTTTGTCGCTGTAAGATGCAATAGATAATCAAAAAGTGGTGAAGTACTAGAAAAAGGAAACAATAATAATGGTGAGCAGGATAGGGGAAGGGAAGGTTAGTAAAGGGTAAAGTAGGTTGAGGGATAAAGGTCTCAGTATGTCAAGGGCCTATAGAGACAATAGACAAGAAGCACACATAGGTATAAAAGGATGCTTAGTGGCAGTTACAAATATCTTTTATTTTAGATGCAATTAGCACTCTGAAGAAGTTGACTGAGGCAGTGCTAGTTAGTTTCAGTAAAGATTGGAGTTGGTTCCACATAGAAGGGAGGGCAAACGAAATAGCAAGTTTGCCAAAGGAGATACGAGTCCTAGGTACATCGAACAAGACAAAGTCAGTCTTCCTAAGAGAATATGCACTGTGGGAGATGCGAATTAATGCTGTTAGGTAGCATGGTATTTTCTGTAAGAGTAACTTAAGGGTCCAAATACCAGCGTGGAGCAGGCGTCTAGTGGTGAGAGATGTCCAGCCAACAGCTGCATACAAATTACAGTGGCGAGTACGATAGGGACAGTTGGTAATGAATAGTAATGCACGGTGATAAAGGATGTCAAGCTTGTTTAGGTTTAAAATTTATTTTATTTATTTATTTATTTTATTTAGTTTTTTGTTGACCGGGTAAGTGCACTAGACAAATCCTGCCTATTTTCAGGCATGACCCGGGGGATACAGATGAATGCCAACTGACCTTGAACCAGATCAAGCTGTTGGTGGTATTTTTAGTGAATGAGGTATTTGGCCAGGACACAGGGAAATTCCCTACTCTGCTTTGTGAGCAGAGGGGACCCTTTTGCTGGTGACTCCAAGATGGCTGCTGTTCCAGATCCTGGTGGAGGTGGTGGAAATTCTGTGGAAGGCAGGGGAGCTATTCTTACTGATATGGAGACTGATAATGGAGTGGTGAAGAGTTCTGCTGTATGCACACCACGGGAGCACTTTCAAGAAAGTCAGGGAGAATACCGCACTATGGGAGAGGCAGAAGCCATAATGAAACACAACATGGAGCTTATGGATGCTGTTGCAGTTCAGAATCAGGAAGTTGGTGGCCCGGATGATTTGCAGGATGGCGAGCGGTGCACAGAACCTCTGATTGTGGAGGAGGAGGGTTCGCTAGTTCCTGGTGCGGCTAGGATGCCTTTTCAACCAGAGGAGGAACGTGGAGCTATGCAGAAGTTAAACGTGACATTGGAGAACTTTCCAGCCAGGGACTGGAGCAAGGAGACTGCCTTGCTCGATGCAGGCTGGATGAAAAAAGATGGTAAATGGATTCCAGATACTGAATGGCTCACTTTTTCACCAGAGGGCATGGCTGCTCAGGAGTCTCCAGGGCCAGTGCAACCTGACGAGGTGCAGATGGAGGCAGGTAGTGCTGCTGGTGGTGAGCCTTTTTTTCATGTTGGGACAGACTCTGGGGCTGCTTCTGGGTCATCAGGTGTTCCCCCCTCTTCCTCCCCTCAGAGGGAACAATTTCGTAAAGGTCCTTGCTTTTTGGACCTATTTCTTAACAATCATTTGGAACAAGCCCCCAGACAGAACGCTGTCCGCCTTAGGTACGGGAGGGGGCTTCCGGAACCACCTGACTGTTTCTTCGTGACCCGCAGGCTACTCAAGGGATCGATGAATTTCCAAGCATCAGATATCTATGCCCTTATTAACATTCGAGGGGAAGAAACATTTGATATCAGTTTCAAATCCTTTGTAGGACTTGATAAATTTTGGCAAAAATATGATTCCCTCAAAACAACCCCTTTGTGGACTCCGTTTTGGGCAATTCCTATTATAAAACCACTGTTTAAAACTGTTCATGTTATGTTTCGAAATGATGGGATAAATGTGGGGGATATTTTGTATTGGCTTGAAAGTAAATGTACTGTCCTGGGTACTCCTGAACCTGTCATTGATGGGGAAGGCATTTGGACAGGTGGTTGGAGGTTTAAAATAAAATTGCATATTGTGGGGGATTTGGTGCAACATATTCCAAACAGTTTTTTCCTGGGTAGGGATCGAGGTGTCTGCTTTTACCCTGGTCAACCCAAGGCATGTTACAAATGTGGAAGCCCACGTCACCTTAGCAGTGCTTGTGACAAAATCAAATGTGCCTTATGTGGGGAACTAGATCATGACAGTTATACATGTCGCAATGTTTTTCGCTGTAATTTGTGTGATACCCAGGGTCATGCATACCATCAATGTCCATATGCTGGCCAGAACAATTCTGGTGGGTTAGATAAAGAAACCTTGATTTCAGATGCACAAGGCCACTTTAGGCCAACTACAGAGGAAGCGGCCTTCACTGACCCCAATCCTCCTGGTCCAGACCACATGGGTTCACCTCCCCCTGTGGGAGACGCCTCTGATTCTTCTGGTATACCTCCTGTTGTTGTCCACCCACAGGAAGGTCAGGAGTGCATTGACTCTCTGGTGCTCATAACTGCCCCCCCATCTGCCCCAGAGTTTCAGGCACCTCATCCAAAATGAGTGACATGATCCCATGCCAAAAAGCTTGTTTTACCACCCCTTACTACTACGCATAATACTTTTCAGGTTCTGCAGGATGTAGAAGGAGACTCTGAATCTAATTTATCAGTTGCCTCAGGGGTCTTATCTGGGATGGAGTGTGATGTGGAGGGAGGACCCGAATTCTTGGCATTTAAAAAGAAGTCGGGACGAAAACGAAATAAAGACAAAACTTAGTTAATGCGCACTGGCTTTTTTGTCAATAGCTTCCTTGAATTCTTGTAGCCTCAAGAATTCAAAAAAACATCTAGGGCTTTTGCACTTTTGTAAAACCTTACCTGCATGTATTATTTTTCTGCAGGAGGCACATTTTTCTATCCTTACTGATGTTGATTACACCAAAACACTGTGGCATGCAGGACTCTCTTTTTGGTCCTTTGGCTCAGACGTTGCAGATGGAGTAGGGGTATTATTTTGTCATCCTTTCGTTCAAGTTACTGGCTTGGTTGACATAGTCCCAGGGTGGGCCCTACTCCTAGACTGTGTTTGCAGAGGGTTTTTTCTCCGGGTCATTAATGTTTATGCACCTCAGGTTAAATCAGCCAGGGTTGCTTTATTTTCTGACATACAACAATATTTGTCTACCCCTAGGCATGTCATTCTGGGGATTTCAATTGTGGATTGGATATTAAATTTAAAGATCACACGCAGCATAAGATATATTGTGATTCTCATGTCTTGTTTAAATTATTGTCGACGGCATCCTTGACAGATGTTTATAGAACTTTAAATTCGAATCCAGGATTCACTTATAAACGTGGTCATCTTACAACACAGATTGATTTTATTTTTTCTTCCAGATTTTTGTTACCTTATTCTTTTTTTTTGGCCCCATGTGAATTCTCGGATCATTTCTTGTTACAAGCAAAATTTTCTTTAACTAAGATTCCACCAGCTTTTCCGGCCTTGCCGGCTAGGTGGAAACTAAATCCAACAATCCTTGCCACTGAGCGCTATCAGATATGTTTATTTCAGGTTTTTGATAATCGGCGTTTGGTAGCTGAGAGGTATGATTCCTGGGGGGATTGGTGGATGGACACTAAAATGGAATTTCGGCAGGCCTCAAAGACACATCATTGTGCTACCCAGTCCGCAGATTACTTTGACTACTTAAAACTCAGAGCACAGTTCTATAAACTACTGTCACGGTCTTCAGTTTCTGATGATTTTGTTAAGGAACAATTGGCTATACTTAGACAAAGGCCCAGATATTCAAAAGGGTTGCGCGTGCGCAACTCCAAAAATGCGCCATTCTGCGATATTGAGAAGGGGCCAGTTGCACCACCGGAAACACGCTGAGCCACAGCGCAATGGAAATGAAGCATCGCGGCGACGAAGGCGGTCCATACATAAAGTGCGTAATCGATATTGAACACTCTGCGCATGCGCAAGAGTGGCTCAGCCGAGGATGCGCTGTACCGGATGTGAGCCAAAAATAAAGAGCTCTAGAGGAGCTGCGCAAGAACCTAGCAGGCCGCAAACTGGGGGAGAGAGACAGAGAGAGAGAGACAGAGAGCAGGAAGGACAGAGAGGGACAGTGGGTCCTGGAGGACAGAGAGGCCAGTGGGGGGTGCCCGGTGCAGTGGAAGCAGCAGTGGGGGCAGTGGGGGTAACACAGGAACAGCAGCTGGGGGAGGGCAGAAGCCAGGGAGATGGACAGTGTCAGCTTCCACATGGAGGCTGTAATGAGGGGGGTGAGACAGCATGCTGCAGGGGGACGTGGCCGTGGAGGGGCCCGTCGGCGGTACGCCCCCGACAGGCGGTATCGTGCCCGCATCAGCTATGAGCTGTACAGCGATGTCAAGATCGTGGCCCGGTACCGCCTGAACAGGGCAATACTGAGACAGCTCAGTGAGCTGTGCAGTGATGTGATGCAGGCACCCTCATGACGGAGTCATGCTCTGTCCGTGGAGACCAAGGTGACAGCCTGCATGTGCCTGCTTGCCACAGGCACCTTCCAGAGGCCGACAGGGGACACCACAGGCATTACGCAGTCGGCCACGTCACGCATCCTCACCCAATTCCTCAGTGCACTGCTGCCTCATGCTGCGGAGTACATCCATTTCCCCAGCACCGTGGCAGAGCATACAGCAAACATGCAGGAGTTCCACAGGGTAGCACAAATGCCTGGCATGCTAGGTGCCATAGACTGCACCCATGTGGCCGATGCGCACGCCACCTGGCCCGGCGAGAAAGCATATCAGAACCGAAAGGGCTACTCGAGTGTCAACTGCCAGGTGGTGTGTGATGCCACTGGGCGCATCATCAATGTCTGTGCCACACACCCTGGCGGAGCACATGATGCCTTCATATGGCACCAATCTGCACTGTGCCATCGATTCGAGAGTGGGAACATCCCCACGGGTCACCTAGTGGGTGAGTATACATGTATGGAATGCAAACTCTGTGCAAGGGTGGGAATGACACAGGTGCCATGGTAGTGGCACACAAGGATATGGGCAACATGGACCTGACCTAACACTGATCTCCACTATCTCCACACAGGTGACTGTGGATACCCACTCCGTCCTGGCTGCTCACACCATACCCGGCACCCCACGACCCCAGCGCGCTACGGTTTCAATGAGGCACATGCGCAACACGGGTATATCATAGCGGGTGTTAGGGATACTCAAGGCATGCTTCCGATGCCTGGACACCTCGGTGGAGCCCTACAGTACAGCCCCCAAAGGCCTGTGGGATATTCCTGGCCTGTTGCATCCTGCACAACATGGCCAAAGACCATGGGATAGCCATTACAGGTCCAAGAGGACAGCGATGGGGACGCCAGTGGCGCGGTGATATGGGTGATGAGCTGCCCCCTAGGACGGAGGGACCCCGACTGACCCGCAGGCCCAGCTGCACCGGGACACCATTGCAGAAGAGCACTACGCCCAACACAGGTAAGTCAAGGGGACATGTGCAGGCAACACTGTCTATGCGCAAACCACAGGCACACAGGGGAACACACCGTGCATGAAGGTCAGGGGAGTTGAAGGGTCTAGGCATACCAACACATCATCAGAGAGGGGTGAGCACTCAAATGAACACACACACACACACACACACACACACACCAGGCAGCATACAGGGACAGCAGCACAGCACTGTGGAAATACATGCTATCACACAGCACCACCAACCACCCTCACCACCTGGACTGTCCACGTACGTGTGTCAGGACCTGGGCAACCTTGCACCTTGGTGTACAGTGCAATGCAGGCATCATCATCCACACGCATCTGTGGACAGCAGTTGGGAGTGTGCAGGTGGTCCGTGTGTCAGTTTGGTGAGCAGAGCACCCAGCAGTGCACTGCCCACCATGACACACATTGCACACAGGGCAGCACCAGACAGGGCCTGCATTGGGAGACAGCTCAGTCAGGGAGCACTGTCCCACGGCCTGCGGATGCATGGGTGGCCCCGCCGGTAGCCTAGCAGCACTGGCAGGCTGTGCAGGGGCCACATCGGGTGGTGCTGTGCACCACCAGGGTCCCATGCGACCACCGCGACCTTGCCTGCACGGGGTCTGCATCCCGAAACAAACTTGCACCAGGGTGCTCAGGATGCCCACAGCAGAACCTGGCATCGACAGGCCTGGTGTCGCCCACGATGCCGAGGAGCGAGGGAGTGGGTGTGCACTGTGTCGCGGTGCATGGGACAGGGTCACCAGACAGTGTGGTCAATCGCGGTCGCCACAGAGACCACTGCCTTGGTCAGCCTGTCGATGGCAGCGGTCATCCGATCCGCATATGGACCATCTCGGCCCGGTCCCGAGCACACTCCCTGCTATGCGCTCCACGGACACAGTCAGTGCCTCACCGGACCTTGCACCCGCCCTGCAGCTGTACCAACTCCTGCAGCAGGCGGGTGTCTTGGCGATCAAAAGGTACTGTGCCCCAATGGCATCGTGACCCCAGGGTGTGGATGGTCCTGGTGCATAGCACCTGAGGTGGCCGCTGTTCGCCAGGACCAGGTATGGGCTGATCTGAGGCGGTGGACAAGTGCCACTGCCTGACGCTGTCCCCCAGGCCTGGTGTGCAACTGCTGCCGCCCCTCCAACTGCTGAGCCCCAGGTCCACCTGTTCCACCCCTGTGCTGTCAACAGTGCCAGACACCTGCTCAGCCACTGATGCTGCCCGGTGCTGACAGGCCAAGCCTGTGACTGTGCCAGCATGCTGGTACACAGGTGTGGAGCTGGACGCCAGGGGCACGTGCTGGCCTGCCATGTGTCCCTCGTGGGACACACCTCTCACTGGCCATTGCAGGCCTGCCATCATCAATAGTGCCGGTGCGTGCCTACGCATAGGCACAGCATGCTAGCACACCTGCGCCAGACTGCTGTGACACAGGCTGTGACCCCTGCACCCGTATCACTGCCGGCGGAGTTGTCGGCCCAGCCGGCCTGCTGCTGCAGTGCGTGCAGGCTGCTGGCGGAGGTGGAAGGTCCCTCCTCCTGGTCCAGCAGGTCTGCCTCACTGTCAGCACCCAACACCACCGTCTCCTGCAGACGAACAGGATCTGAAACAGAAAGAGAGTACATGTGAGTGCATGTGAACAACAGCCGTCCCCCCCCCACAACATCACCATGACATACCGTGCAGTGATGGGCTTCCACCTGTCTGGAATCCTCCGTCGGAACACCGCAATGGCACTCGCTGCATGGCGCTGACCAGTGTCTCCTCGGTCGGGGTCAGCTGCAACACCACTGGTGGTCCCCACCCAGTGGCAGCACGTCGCCACCCTGAGGCTGCCACCTTCTCCTTCAGCCTCCTGCGGTCAGTCCCCATCTTCTTGCGGCACTCCTGCACGGGCGCTGGTGGTTTCCGTGCAGGTTGACGGCCAGAGCTACCCCTCCCATGCAGCTGCGACTGCTGAGGGGTGCCCTCCGCCCACTCAAAGTGGCTCATCCTCCAGGTAGGCCTGGAAGAGGGCCTCGGTCTCTGCTGTGGTGAAGTTCGGCCTCCTCCCCGCCGTCCACACCCTCAGCCTGGTTCTCGCCAGTCATGCTGATCTGTATGGGTGGAAGTGGACACCTGTCACTGTGCAGTCCACAGCATTTCCCCATGAGCATAGCTGCAGGCGGGGGCAGAAGCCCCCTTTCCTCGCCGCATGGCAGATACTGATGGAAGGGTGCCCTCTGCCCTTTCTAAGTGCCCTCATCATGCTCAGCCCCTCAACCTGTGACATCCTCCAGCACCCCTGCCCATGAGCATTGTCCTGAGCATCACACAGCATGTAACTCACCCTCTCAGCTGCAACAACCAAATCTGGCCACCACAACCCAGTGTCGCATTTTTATAGCGCAACACATGCAAATGAGGTGTGGCGCACTTTAATGACATGCTAATCGCGCCACCGCGCCTTGCATGGCTGATCGACTGATTTGCATATGTCGGCTGAATATCGCGTATTTGCGCTTAGCGCAATAGGGAAGGTCCGGCTGAGCCGATGGCGCATGTTTGTGGCTGTGTGCTACACTGCATTGCGCATGCTCAGACAGGTTACGCAGGCGTCGATCGCGCTGCAGACCTGCTGAGCGCGATAGGCGATTCTGGCCATGGCCACCATTGTGCCAGTGGTGCTACAGCACTGGGCACTATATGCGCTTGGCACTTCTGCGTGATAGTCCACTGTGGCACTGGTGCTCTGCTAGCAGTCGCGGATGCCTATACATCCCAAGGCGCTGTGCGTAGCCTTGCGTCATTGCCGTGACCTTGTGTATGCCCTCTGACCCTGGCGCTGTGGGCATGCCATGTGTCACGTCCCTATTGCGCTGTCTGGTTACAGCGCCATGTAAAATGATGGCGCTGTAGCGAACAGCGCCGATTGGAGCCTGTACTGGTCATTGGCGCAACAACCCACGTGGGGTCACAGCGCAGCTGGGCCATATTGCCTGCTGTGAAGTTGGGGCCATGGCTCGGAGGAGGCGGGTGTCCTGAGCGCAGTTGAAGTGGCCAACCCTGGTGGCCCTAGTGAGCCCCACTATGAGGGACTATAGGGTGAGGCCCCTCACCGACCTAGAGACCCATGTGTGGCAGCAAGTGGCCACTGACCTGGTGGGGTCACTGGCCGGAGCAGTCTGCGGAGCAGTGCCGCACGGTACAATGATCTCCACTGGAGGGACCCGGAACTGTTAACAGCTGCGTTCCCGTGCCCAGGCGGGGCCTGGTGCCTCAACCCGCGTGAGTGTACCATCTATTCACCTATATCCTCTGTAGGTGTGTGTGCCTGGGTGGCTGTGCATCGGTGTGTCAGTGTGTGCAGCTGTGTGATGGATGGTTATGGCTGTGTGGGCAGGCAGTCTTACTGGGGCAGGGGGCACTCTGCTTTTGAGTCACACTGATGTTTGTCTCACCATATGTCTCCCACAGGCCGGATGGTGAGGGCGCCGGACGAGGCTGATGTGGGCCATGCCAGGGCCCCAGTGCCACAGGCCGTCGGGCCACAGCAGCAGCAGTATCAGCAGCAGCAACAGCAGCAGCAGCAGCGGCAGACAGAGCTGCTGGAGGAGTGTGAGTATCATTACGTCATGGATGCTATTGCATGCTGGGGGGGCAGGACCACCAACCATGATGGACACAACCAAATGGGGTCGTGGTTCCACTAGGCGAAAGCACTCGTGACTCCCACACTGGAGTACAGTGTACAGTTCCAGAAAACATACCTGTGTACGGACAGGGACTGGGTGGAGGCGTTCACAGGAGGGCGACATGGATGGTGCATGGATTGCATCACAAGTCCTATGCAGACAGGTTGGGCGGAACTGAACATGTACTCCCTGGAGGAGGAGGGTGTGGGGACATGATGGGGACATACAAGTATTGTACAGGGGAACAGAGTGCAGGAAACAATATTTGTCAGCGTAAGGATGTTCCAGGACTAGAGGCATGGGATGCAGTTGGAGGGGCTCGTTTAGAGGAACATAGAAAGTGTTTCTTCACATAATGGGTGGTGGACAGGTGGAACACCCTGCAAGAGGATGTGGTGGGGGCTGACTTGGTCACGGGATATCTGTATGTGTGAGTTGCCATGAGGGACTTCTGGAGGTCAGGGTGAGGGGAGCGGACTTATAGGACAAGAGAGTGATCGTACAAGGCCAAATGGCCAGACTGGGTGTCCATAGGCTCTTATCTGCCGACACATTCTATGTATCCATGTATGTAGGCGTGACACAGGTGACCTGCATCACAGTGCAGCATCCGCGACACGTCTGTATGCATCACAGGTGGTCAGGCATGCACTGGGCACATAGCTGTGTAACTGGCATCGCCCACGTTGCAACATCACACAGCAGCCTGAGTTTGTACTGTGATTGATGTGGGCAGTGTGTGTGGGCGGTGGTGCACATGGCTGGTGCCGCCTGTTTGTGATAGCCTTGTGCATGTTCACTGTGGGTGGGTGCATGCCATCACATGTATGCAGCACATTAGGTTAGATGGGTTGCAGGTTGGGTGGTGTTCAGGGTTGTGGTCAGTCTCAGCCATTGACTGTGTTCCCATTTTCCTAGGCCTCGGTGTGCTTGGTGCATGGTGCGTGATGTCTGGCGCCTGACCCAGGTTGTGGTCAAGAACCAGGAGGTCCTGCAAGCCCTACAGCACCAGGGCAGCATGGCCGACATAGGAGAGATGACGGCAAGGGAGGAGCAGGAGCCTGCTGGGCCATAGCCCACCTTCGGTTGCCTTTCACCCATCCCTTTCACCTGCTTCCTCTCTCCAAGTTTTATTCCTCCCCTTGAACACCCCTGCCTTTACCCTTCCCCCAAATTGTACATAGTTTTTACTGTATTGTTCACTCTTTTTGTTTCAATATAGATTTCTATTTTGGCACAACTGCTGTGTTGGTGTCTGCTTTGCAACTGGCTCTGGGTGCTCCATTGCAGAGGTGTACATGCCATCTGGGCTACTATGGTCCTGGGTATGTGTGTGTGTGTGTCCATGGGGAGGTATCACCAGCATAGCATTGCCTTTCTGTTGCTCTCGCCATCTGCTGCCACCCACTGCTGGGTGCACAGGGTGGGTCTGGGTGGTCTGCTTCTCTGCAGCATGGGGTTGACGTTGTGTGCGGTTGGGTGCATGGTGTTTCCTGCAGTGCCTGTCACTGCACATGAAGCGGTGTCTTGGGGGCAGCACGGTGCACGCTGTGCTGTGCGTGCAGGGGACTGATGTGCACTGTGGTTGTCAACCCCTGGGTGTGGCACTCTTTGCCTGCCAGTGGTTGTGCTGAGGTGTCATGGCTCTGCTATGCTTTAGTTGGCTTGTCCCCATGGGCACATGGATCATCAGTCCCACCCCAGTGATGCTGTGCTTGGGTGTGCCAGTGTGGTGTGGGTTCTGCAGTGAGTTCCGGTGCCCATGTGTGGCATGGCTGGCGGTGGGCCCCAGCCTGCCTCCTGGATGTGCAGTTCCATTGCTCTGGGGGGCTGTGCTTGCGCTATGGCAGCTCTGCACTGCTCAGCTGAGCTTCCATGGTTGCACCATGGCGCAGCATTTTGGCTCAGCCTCTCCTACCTGGTTGCGCCATGGCGCAGTATGTGCGATATTGAGGCGTTGGTTGCTACATGAATTTGCTCTGCTCCATGTTTGAATATCGCACCTGTTGCGCATTTGCGCAATGGGTTTGTGCTTGCTCCTGCTGTTGCGCTACTTTTGAGCGCAGTTTGAATATCTGGGCCAAAGTATGAGGAATTACCATTATGGCAAGGCATGCAAAATTCATGAAGACTTATCCTATGGGCTTAAGTTTTCACCAAGTTCAGATCCTTATTCAGCATGCAAACAAGCTTTGGATAGTAAACTTATGGAGGGTCTTTATGATTTTCAAGGGGTTCTACGCACTGCAGACACCGACATGCTACATATAACAGGAACTTTTGCAATCCCAACATGGTACAGTTTTCAGTCCACCATTTTATGGGAGGATTTGTTTACTTTTCATCCACCTACCATAACTACCTCTGACTCTCTTATTCTAGATGCTCAATAACACTGGCGAGGTTAAATCAGAAATAGCGCACTTAAAATCCGGAATATCACCTGGTCCAGATGGTTTAATTAATGAACTATACAAGCTCATGGCAGATGACATCAGTGTCATCCTGACTTCAGTTTTTAATGAGATTCTGGATTCTTCATGGATACCGGCCAGTTTTTCAGATGCTTTGACGGTTTTTTTTATTTAAAAAAGGGGTTAAGCACCATATTGAGAATTGGAGACCGATCTGTTTATTAAATTCAGATTACATTTTTTTGGCCATCCTGTGTCATCTGCTTCAACAGGTTGCTCCCTTTTTAGTACACCCGGTGCAGACATGTTCTATCCCAGGGAGACATGTTCAGCAGAATTTGACTGTATTACGGAACGTGTGTGAGTTTGGGTGCTTAGGAAAACTTTCAGGGTATTTACTTTCTCTGGATCAGGCAAAAGCCTTTGATAAGGTGACACACAGGTTTTTATTCTATGTTCTCCGACGATATGGGTTTCTGTTAAAACAAGAACCTGGGTGGCACTTTTATATAACACGCTTACAATTTCCCAATTGTAAATCGTTTGATGAAGAAGGATTGATTTTTTTTTTGTAGAAGCCAGCATGAGTTGTCCACTCGAGTCCCTTACTATATCACCTTTGTTTGGATCCTTTGGTTTGGGAAATCCTTCATCATCCACACATTCAAGGCTTAACTCCATCTCTAGAGGTTCCACCTCAGTGTATAGTGGTATATGCGGATGATATGTGTTTCATGCTCAAGGATGTAACAGAAGGACTAGCCGCATTACATATAGTGGAACATTTTGGTTGGATTTCGGGAACATCCATAAATTATAAGAAAAGTGCTGGTTTTTTTTTTAGGCAATGGGGTTTCTGTTTCCATGATTGGACAGATAACTGTTTCTTCGGGGCCCATCAAGATTCTAGGATGTTTTTTTGGTTCTGGAGATTTAAATGATATTAATTGGCAATCACGTATTGAAATAGGAGAAACGAAAGTACAATTGTGGAAAATCTAGTCATTTTCTAAACAGAAATGTGTATTAATCATTAAAAAATGTTTACTCCCCTTATTTCTTTATTTGAGTTCAGTTTTTCCTTTCTAGGAATCAGGAGACCGTTTGTATAGTATTTTTTTAAAATGTTGTGAGGTAGCAGATTGACCCAGTCAAGCGAGTTTTACCTATCTTCAATTAAAGGCGGAGGTCTAGGGATGATTAACCCGGTAGTCTTTTATTTTTCTTTTTTATTAAACTACTTTACAAGAGCGGTTGACCACAACCTGTCATCCATGGGATGACCTGGACTATAGCTTTCCTCCAGGATTTCTTCTCAAAATGGTCTACTTTAGCACCTATTGTAAAAATTAATTATAAAGTTCCCTCTTTTTTGCCAATAGTGGCAACTAAGCTTCGTGCGTGAAGGGTGGTTAAAGATGAAGTTTTTCGGCTTACTCGGAAAGGTCTTTATCAATATATAATGTCCCAGAATTTTTTTGTTCAGGTGGATTTTCCCAGGTGTAACCCCTCAAAAGTACCACTAGCTCTTAAAGTTCTTATGGATGGGAGGATTCCGGCTTGGATGTGGGATATTACATGGTTAAGTTGCCATGGAGAAGCTTGTTAAGGGAAATTTAAAACATAAAGCTTTAACAGAAAGAAACTGCATCCGCATTGAATGCGTGGGTATAGAAGAAACCAAG
This sequence comes from Neoceratodus forsteri, assembly GCA_016271365.2. NCBI lineage: Eukaryota > Metazoa > Chordata > Ceratodontiformes > Ceratodontidae > Neoceratodus > Neoceratodus forsteri. The sequence continues at coordinate 113,464,921 of JADMNL010000033.1, forward strand.
ACTCACTTTTTCCACAATTGTCCACATACAGTACAGTTTTGGTCTGCTTTGTCTGAGAAATGGGGGTGGGGAACAGCATGCCAGATTACATATGAATGTTTGATTTTAGGATATTTTTCTCATTTTCATCCCAGCACTCTTCATGTAATTTTTGCTTGTAACAAGTTTTATCTTTGGCAAGCATGATGTTCTTTTTCTATACAACATACCTGTATTTTACCTAGGGTAGTGATCAGTCAAATTGAGATGGTGTTACGGATACAAAAAGATTTTGAATACCGTCATATTCCGAGTTCATTATTTTTCGAATACTGGAAACATGTTTATTGGATTTGAAATGTTTAGTTGTACTTATTTTTTCCTTTCTTTATTTATATTGCTTTGTTTTGTATCTGAAATTTGTATAGTGATGCTTTATTTCCAGTTTTACTTTCAGTTGTTTCCATTGAGTATTTGTATTGATGGTTTTTGGTTTTTGCAATAAACAATTCCCCTACTCTTTGCCTGCAGGGGGCCTTGCTTCCTGCGAGCAGAAGGGACCCTTTTGTCTGTGGTACCAACATGGCGGATGAAAGTGTGGTTGCTGGTGGAATTGCTGGAGATATTTTGGATTCTGTCCTGACTACAACTTCACCCATGGAATCAAGAATACCTGACATTATCTCTGAAGAAACTACAAGGCTGCAATCTGCAGAAAGAAATACTGAAGGTACCACTTTAAATGAATTGCCAGACAATCATCAAGAAGACTTGCCTCAGACACCACTTTACCCAGTTTCAGGAACTTAGAGCACTTCTAATAACACAGAAAATTATCTGTGAAGCTTGTATTTTGCACACAAGGATTTTCTTATTGGTCTAATGCACTCTGATTCACAGTTTTCCTCTTAGCCTTTTTTGTCAACTTACCCTGCAGCAGCCACTTCTGATATGACTCCTAGCACCAGAAATGCCACAAACTCTGCATCCGGAGCTCCTCTCTCTTTGCATCTAGGGGACAGTCATTGTACCACAGAGGACATTGAGAGCATTTGGTCACCCACGGCAGCTCTCCATGCTGCTGACTGGCAGCAACATTCAGAAGGAGCACCCTGGACCTCCCCAAGGGCTGTTTCAACCCAGGAAATCATCTCTGAGGCTCGCAATGACCTCCAATCTTCAGGAGACACACCATTACCAATGAAAACAGCTCCAGAACCAGTATCTTTCCCTAGTAATGCTTCAAGCACACCTGCTATCTCCCGAACAACACCTGACGTCACAGATACTGTCATGGGCCCCAACTTAGCCAGGCTTGAATCTACTTCATCCTCCTCGACTTCAGAACATAATTTAGCTGGTACATCTGAGCCATTTGGTTCACAGCCTTCAAGTGAGGGCACTAACTTGACTCCATTTAAACTCAGTGATCTGTTCACAAACTTAGGTGAGCCAGCACAGCGAAGGAATGCTGTACGTATGAAGTTCATGGGGGACATTGCTACAAGCCCTGACAGAAGAACTGTATTGCATAGTATGTTGCGGGACTCTTTAGGATGGGGCAACAGAATTATTTGCCTTCATTCATGTGCATGGGAATCTGTGTATGACTTAAGTTTTAAAAATGTGTACACTTTGGAGAAATTCTGGGAGAAATATAAGCATATAAAACATCTGCCACTCTGGGCTCCCTTTATGGTCATCCCCTCACGAAACCAACAGTGAAAATTGTTACCTTACTGTTTTGTAGTGAGGGGTGACGTATGAGACGTCAATATTGGCTCAGGCAGCTGCGATATACTAGAGGTCCCTCAACCTATTTTGAGCGAGGACCTAGTATGGACTGGGGGATGGAAAGTAAAGGTACAACTTAAAAACACGGGTAAAGGTATCTCTCATTTACCAGGCAGCTTTCACATAGGCAGGGACCGTGGTTTATGTTTTTACCCTGGACAACCACGGACCTGTCATAAGTGTGGCTCTAGCACCTACCTGAGCAGCACTTGCGACAAGCCCAGATGTACTTTGTGCTTATCCTATGGACATGTGAGTTTAGATTGTCCAAATCCTCTATACTGCAATCTGTGTGATGAGCTGGGGCACTCCTATCACCAGTGCCCTTGGGCGGATCATAATAGGCTCGACCGCCCTCCCCAGGACCAGATAGCGCTTATAATGGATTCCCAGACTCAGGCCTTATGCCGCAGGGAGGCCCCAGCCCTGCCACTTCTACCCTGGCACAAGAACCTCCTCTCCCACAACAGCCTGAACCTACAGCCAGACAAGGGGCAATTCCCAAGTCCTCTGACACCCCTATAGCAGCAGTACATCCTTCTGAATCAGTCCCTGCTAGTACCCAGGCTACCATGCCTCCTACCCCCCCAAAGGACTCAGACCACTTTGTGGTAATCCCCCCCTTCTAAACAGGGTAAAGGCAAATGAAAAGCAGAAGCTTCCACCCCCAAGAGAACAATTATCATGAGGAATAAATTTCAGGCCTTAGCCAAGAGACAACAATGGGAGACACGGAAGAGGAAGATGGAGACCTCGGATTTTTCTCAGCTTCTTCCTCCCATATGGACTTCTCCTCTGACTCCCAGCTGATCCCTCCCCTTCAGCAGATGGAGTGGGACCCATGCTAACATTACCTGACACTAGCTCCTCCAGAATGACACTGTACTTTCTGGGATGAACCACCACCAAGGACTCCGCTGCTTCACCCTAAATGCATGCAGCGTTAAATCTATAGAAAACAACTCTCTACAATGCAGTACCTTTCTGACTTACACCACGACATCTATTTTCTCCAGGACACCCATTTGAAATCTCTTCATGAGCTTTCTCAAATTAAAACTCGTTGGCATCAGGGCTCTTCCCTCTGGTCATATGGAGAGATAGGTGTGATAGCTACAAATTTTGTTTGCTAATTTTAATTTCCAAATTCCCAGTTGGTAGACATAATACCAGGATGAGCCATGCTTATAGACTGTACATACCAACAACACAAACTCAGGCTCATTAATGTATATGCCCCCCAGAGCATTGCCTCCAGAACAGACTTATTTAACAAAATACACCCATACCTGTATTCCAACCGGCAAATCTATATGGGAGGAGATTTCAACTGTGGTCTTACTCTATCAGATCGGGGTGGCTCCACCCAAAAACTTTTCGCAGATTCAATTCCCCTGAACAAAATTATTCAAACTGCGGCCCTCATGGATGGACATAACGCTTTACATGGTCCAGGTGCCAAAACCTATCATAGAGGCCCATACGCTAGCAGGATAGATTTTCTTTTTGTCTCACAGAATATTTCAGTCACACAGTCAAGAATCATACCCTGTGAGACTTCAGACCATCTGGGGATCTCTCTGGTTTGCTCCCCCTCAAGGAACTCCTTTCCTGGCAACCCCACTCTAGGTGGAAATGGAATAGTTAATTGTTGACAGACCAAGCCATTTCAATGCATTGCACAGACCTTCTAAGGACTCGGCTGTGCATATTGGAAGCATATCATTCCCCTCTACAATGGTGGGAAGACTCTAAGAGTGATATCAAGATTTTCTTCCTACATACAGGGAGGAAGAGAACACTGAGTTCATATCTTCGATACCTCACTCTCAGATAAAAACTACAACAGGCCATATCTCTTTCTTTCACATCCCACATGGACTACTCTCACACAATAAAGCCCATTAAGGAAGAAATGGAACAGTTCCAGTATCACCGCACATTCTTTATGGATGGTAGCTCAACATGGGACCAAGGCTCCGGTCCCTCATGAGATATCTATAAAAGTTGCACTGACAGGGTAAATACAACCCATAGAGAACTTTTGATCCTGCTTCCAATACCCCCACAGTTCCTTGCTGGACATAAAGCGATCGCCAGCTCTTATCTAGCTATGATGTTTGGCACCACAACTCCTGTGGATGGTATCATACCTTTCCTTTCAGGTATTTCTATTCCTCCTCCATCCCAAGATACATTGAAACATCTCCTTGAACCTATAACACCAGAAACCCAGCAGGCTATAAAGCAGCCAAAAGAAGCGCATTTCCCCTTATTCCGATGGCCTTACTGCAGAATTATATATACAGTTTATGTTATTTTTTGGCCCCTTTCTGACGTTAATATATAATACCATCATACGCACTAATTCTACTCCTAAAGGATTTTCTGATGCTATTATGATTTTATTATTCAATAAAGGGAACAGAGACGATATATGGAACTGGAGACCACTAAGTCTGCTAAACGTAGACTATAAAATATTCACTTCCATCTTGCTCAATAGGATGCTCCCTGTTGCTGCTCAGATTATTTCTGAGGTGCAGACTTGTGCCCTTCCTGGCAGATCTATCCTTTCCAACCTATCCCTCATTCGAGACATTATTTCAAACAGTACCCCCTCTTCACCTGCTCTGTTACTCTCATTGGACCAAGAAAAGGCTTTTGACCAGGTCAGCCATGTTTATTTGTTCCAGGTTCTTGCACACTACCATGTTCCCCAGAAATTCATCTCTTGGCTTAAACTCTTATATAGTACTGCTTGGATACAACCCTATATAAATGGTTCTCCATGCCCCCCCTTTTTTAGGCCTTAAAGGAGTGTGACAGGGCTGCCCCTTAAGTCCTCTTTTATATATTTTCCAACTGGACCCTTTATTATGAACCCTACTGCTGCACCCATCTTTACCTAGAATCTCTTCCCCCATTAGAAGACCTCTACCTCCAGTATGTGCATATGCTGATGATTTGTGCATTTGTACTACCCCCATCTTCAGGAGATAGTACTTTCCCCTATTTTCAAAGCATTTAAGACAGCTTTGGGCTCCCAAATAAATATAGCAAAAAACACAGCACTAGTGGTGCCAGCTTCAGCCAGCATAGACTTACCAACGCATATTGTTGATATCCCTCTGGCAATCGCTTCAATAAAAATCCTGGGATTACATTATGGCACCTCAGATGATGCCAGCTATAACTGGAATGTAGTATTAAATAGAGCAGCACACTCCCTTTCCTTTTGGAAAGGACATAGCATTGCAAAACAGAAAAGAGTGCTTTTATTGAAAACTTTAATACTTCCCCTCTTCTTACATGTGGCATCAGTGTTTTCAGTCCCTTTTTCTCTGGAGGCAAGAGTTTACAATATTTTTTTTCAAGGCTTCTGGGGCAGCTGTTTAAATCCCATAAAAAGATCATACACATACATGGATTATTGTCATGGTGGGGTAAGGATGCTGAACCCAGTAGTATTTTTCCATAGCCTATTCCTGAAAATCACGATACCCCACTTACTCCATGATCCACCCCTATTTTGGCATTTAATTATATATTCTTTTACCATTAAGGTATGCCTAATATGACAACAACTCCCGCATGACATCCCTAGGAACTTCAGAAAACTAGGTATCCCCAGCTTCCTCTTCCCCCCTTTTCTGAAGATCCAGCAATGGAAACTCTCCCCTACACATATATTGACTAAAACCAGGAGACAGCTTTATAACTTTGTTTTAGATACCCATTTTTCTGACTTACCACAGATAGTATCTACACAAGGCTCCCTTCTGGAATTAGAAATGCCCTTCTCTCAGTTAACTGACCCCAGGATCTCCACGCAATTTTGGGATATCTCCTGGCTAGCCTGTCATGGAAGACTGGGTGTCAAGAACAACCTTAAACATAAATCAATAGAGGAGCGAATATGCCCTCGAGACTCTTGCACAGCGGTACTGGAAACCATGCATAATTTTTTTATTGATTGCCTATATAGTTAAGTTGTTTGGACCCTCCTTTTACATAAATGGAAAGAAAAGGCACTTCAGAATGAAACATATGATATCCTGGTGTACGGGATATACCCCCCTGGATTACAGAAATATCACACAGGGACCTTACTTCTCATCTTTGCATCCTGCCGCTATTATTTATGGCAGGCCAGGTGCGCCTTTCTCCTGCAACAGAAGTGTTTTCTGCAATGCAAATAGTTGCACAGATTGTTTCTAAGCCTTGTGTTAATCAAAATGCAGAAAAAAGTTGTTAACTTCTGATGTATACAGTTCATATTGGAACAATTGTGCATGGATTGAAACTGCAGTACTTGAAGATGTTTTCTTTTTCCTCTCTGTATTAGTAAGCATTTATTTTGCTCCATTTAAACTGAAATGTTTCTTTTGACTTCTTTTTCCTTTTTCCCCTCACCCTTGTTTATTGGTTTTATTTGTGGGTTGATTTCATTTTGTCTTTCTTGCAAACCTTATTTACAGTTTCTGTAAAGCTGACATTGTATTTTGTTTATTGAGTGTACTGCACTAATTTTTCTTTAAATAAAACATTCCCCTACTCTTTTTTGATAAGTGCCATGGGATCTTTAACATCCACCTGAACTACCACCAATCCAGGCAGATGGGACCTCGGTTTAATGTCTCATCCACAAATTGAAGCTGTAGTGTAAATCAAGTCACCATAATTGAGCAGGGGAAGGAATGTGGCCTGTACAAGCCTTGTTCGTATCTCAAGGGGGAATAGAGACCTATTTCTAAAAAAGAATCCTAATCTTGCTTTGAGCCTCCTGGATAGTTCATCAATGTGGTCATTAAATGAGAGCTTATTATCTAACGAGATACCAAAGTATTTAAATTTAGCAACGACTTCCAAAGATTCACCTAGTGCAGTAAGTATAAATTCATTTGGTTGGACGGGGGAGGGGGGGACCAGGGGAGGTACAGCAAGTGAAAATCTTTGCTTTTTTTTTCTTAGCATTAAGAAGCAGCTTGGCTTTTATCAGATTATTTTCTAGCTGAGCGAAATCAGCTTTTAATACATCCCTTACCTGTGATGCCATAGATCCAGAAGTATACAGAACAGTATCGTCCACAAAGAAGTGCAGGTTGGAGCTCATTATATGGGAGTCAAGATCATTTATGTACAGAGAGAACAGGATCGTGCCTAGAATGAAGCCTTGGGGGACTCCTCTGACAACCGATAGGGGGCAGAGAATAGGCCATGTGCTTTGACTTTCTGTGTTCTCCCTGATAGGTAACTAGTGAACCACTCAGTGGTGGACAGAGTAGCACCTAAGTTGGACAAGTAAGACACTAGAAGGTTGTGATCGACAGTATCAAAAGCTTTGCTAAGGTCCAAAAAAACAGCACCAGTAACCAGCTTAGCATCGACGGTGGAGATCCAATAATTTTTTACTTTCACCAAAGCCGTGATAGTGCTGTGATTTGCCTGGAAACTGGATTGAGCTGCATTAAGGAGTGAAAAGGTTTCGATGTGAAGTTTTAATTGGTTACAGACCAATTTTTTGAAGACTTTAGAGAGGATGGGCAAGATGGATATGGGTCTGTAATTGCTGAGATCGCATGGGTCCCCTGATTTAAAATGGGGAAGGATGTGGGCAGATCTCCAACAGGTCAGAACTTCAGCAGAAGTAATAGAGAGGTTGAATATATGAAGAATCAGGGCTGTGAGGTGGGCCTAGCCTAGTCTTAGAAAGAAAGGTTCAAGACTATCATCCCCTGCGCTTTTCTAGTTATGAAGTTTAAGAAGTGAGTCTTCAACTTCTTTATAGTTAAACAAGAGCAAATGAAAGGGGCAGGATGAGATGTGGGAGGACAGGGTGGAGCTTGGCTGACTCATAGCATAGCTGCCATGGGGTGAGGAGTCGAACACTGGTCCGGCTATAACAAAATGGTAATTGAGCTCTTCTAGAATTTGAGAATTACTTTCCACAATCCTGCCATTTGCACATATCTTGGTAGGAGCGGAGGGGGCTGTGGGCCACCCTTCAATGGATCTGAGTGTCCTCCAAATTTTGTGGGGATCCCCATTTGCCCGTTTGAGGGAAGAGATGTAGAAGTGGGCTTTGGCAGTGCAAACGCTTTTTACACAGGCATTCCTAGCCACTGTAAAGGCCTGCCAATCTTCAGGGCTCTCGGAATGCCTAGCTTGGGCCCAGAGCTTGTCCCAGTTAATAACAGCTGCCTTGAGTCCTGGGGTGAACTAGGGGTGAGAGTTTTTATGCACCCTCACTTTGATTAGGGGGGTCATACTTATGTATCAGTGTGGCAAAGTTATCATTGAGGACAGAGACAGCCTTGTCAACATTTTTGGCAAGGTACAGATCCTGCCATCTGATCTCACCTAGGTCTGAGAGGAAATTAGCTGCGTTGAATTTTTGAAAGGAATGTTTAGTTATAATTGTGGGCTGCTGGCAGGGCTTAGTTTGAGCTCTTATGCATACTACAACCCCATGGTTGCTCATATCATTGTGGAAGACTGCTGCGTGGGAGATTTTATGGGGATGAGTGGATAAAATGACGTCTAAGAGGGAGCTTTTGTCTGAGTTAATGGCATTAGTCCTTGTAGATTCACTAATTGCGCAAGGCCAAGCTCATCACAAACAGATTTAAGGCAGTGAGATTTTGATGTAAGCCAGTTCATATTGAGATATCCTAAGAATATTGTTTCTGTATTAGCAGTGGAGATTAATGATCTGAGTGTGTTTAACATTTTTGAGTGACCAGACAGAGGCCTGTAGCCCTCAATAATATTGATGAATTCAGAAGAGGGAAGGTGGAGCTTCAAGGAAACTACCTCAAATTCCTTTGATAACGATTTGCAGCTTATAACTGAGACTATGTACTTGAGTTTTGAATAAATCACTACACCCCCACCCCGACATTCCCTGTCAGCTCGGAATAGTTTATAACCAGGAAGGGTAATTTGTTGGTCAGAGTTAGTCTTTTTGAGTCATGATTCAGTAATAATGATAAGTTCTGTATTAGTATGCGCAGCCCAGGCTTGTAGTTGGACAAATTTTGTGGTCAAGCTCAGAATATTAACTAACATCATTTTAAGGCCCAAGGCAACTGCAAACTCTGATGGGGAGGAAAGTTGCAAAGGTGGGCCAGGATTTAGGTCAACATTATCTGAACAGAGGAGGAGGAGCAGCAGCATTTTCTTTAAGGAATTGATCAAAAGAGAGACCTCTTTTTTCCTCTGGGACCTTACCAATGGCGTGTTTTTGGAGCTGGAGGTGGTAATGCTGAGTTGTCGATTTATCATGATGAGGGAGAGTACTCTCATAGTCAGAGGGGAAGAGAGCAGGAGGGGGCAGTGGGCAGAATGAAAGGTCTGGGCACGATGAGGGGGTAACAAGAAGTGAGAGGTACATTGAGCAGGGGTAGGATAAGATATAATTTGGGTGACTAAGACTAGGTTAGGTCGATGTACATCATATTGTAGCATAGAACAGGGTATATTGAGTTTGAAGATCACAAACATAACAATAAAGAATGCCATACTTCCAGGAGAAGGGTGACAAGGTTTTATTAGGGAATGGAAGTTTTCTGCCGAGTATGAAACCTGGACACAAGCAGACCCTCAGGGAATAATAAAAGCTGTGTGCGAGGGGGGAGGAGAGCAGTGAAAAACAACAGGCTGAACAATATAATGCTAACCCAAGTAGAGCAAACTGTTTTACTTGGCTCCCCATCAGCAAATGTTGGGTAAGTCACCAAGGCCAGTATTACAAATAAGAAGGCAGAAGAATCAAGGAGGGAGGTGCAGACCTGTAGTTAATGGTGGCCTGGGAGGGGGTGGTGCGGCGGGAGAAAAGTATCAAGTAGATCAGTGCCCAAAGGCACCAGGAGTTGCTGCTAAAGTCTATGTGTGCGGGCGCAGCAATCGCTGGGCAGCAGGGAGGCAGGCGAGCCAATTGGTATAGGCCTACTAGGGCACCGCACCAATCAGGGATCAGCTGTACATGCTGGTTCAACAGAGAAAATCTGTGTAGCACAGTACTCAATATTGGGCCCACTTTTGTTTTCCCTTTTTATGAATGCAACCTCCTCATCCTGCTTGAACTCTAATATGATTTGTACTCAGATGATGCAGTAATTTTTACATCTGGAGTTAACTCAGATAAAGCTTTTAGTCCAATGGGATTTTTATTCATTTCAAAGGTGGCTGCTCTTTCATGACCTGGTTTTAAACACAGGGAAGACAAAAGCTATGGAGTGAGATTTTCAAAACCCCGACACAAGCTGTGACAATGGCAGCTTTTTTTTTCTTTTTTTTCAGTTGATTAACCAGGAGTAGCACACTAAGCTGAAAGCTTTTTTACAGGAGGAGCTTGTGCCAAGTATGGGTGCATCCTGGACCCCGCAGACAATTTTCTATTCCACAAGGTCCCGGCGCCTATGTCCCACAGCTTGCAGCAAAAGTGGTGGTGCACCAAATGGATGTCGCACCCACCCAGAATGCCACACCCACAGATAGGGGCAAGGTACTGGCTAGAGCCCCCCCACATCACCGTGCCACTAGAACCCTTATGCCCAAACACACCAGGACCCTGGTGGTCTAGTGACCCCCCCACTTGGCATGTACTGTCCACCTACCTGCTCTCACCCCCATCCTGTACCCAATCCAGTGACCAGCACAGCCCTCCTCACACCACTATGGCTGGACACCAAATGAACTGTCAGCGCATACTGCAGTATGCACTCTGACAGTTCATTCAGCAGACGGCCATGGTGGTGTGAGGAGGTCTGTGCCAGTCACCGATCGGGGTACAGGACAGGGGTAGGAGGTGGGCATTGCCTGCAGGGTGGTGGGCTGGAGGGCTGCTAGAGCAGTAGGGACAAGATACAGAATGCTGTACTGGTGATCAGGGTGGGGAGGGAGGGCAAGTGGGCACCATGCGGTACCAATAAAGTATTGTATGGACAATGAGGGGGCACTGCCCCACAGGATTCTGCAGGTATGGGCACCTTAGGGCAGGTAGGAGGGGCTCTATGTTCATGGCTATTTCTGGGGAAGGAACACAGTGACAGGATGCTGATGGCACTCTCCCAAGGGCAGTCTAAATACCAGTAGACCAGCCCTTTGCTGTTCTAATGGTTCTTGGCTCTTTTTCCATGGGGAGGGTTTTGAAATTCCAACTGTTGGGGTTGTGGCAGCCAGGGTCACCCACAAGACCCCTTGTGCCATGCTGCAGCCACATCTGTAGTGCAAGGGTGGTGCAAACCACTTTGGAGCATGCAGCCTGCTGTTTGATGCAGGCTGCATTAGAAAATAGCCCTGGGCGCAACGCTTAGCTCAAGGTGTCTGTTGTGTCAGACTCACTCGATGCAAGCACCTTGCACAAGTCTAAGGTTCTTGAAAATCTGGCCCATGGTGTTTACAGGTCTTAAGACAGTCAGGGACATCAAGATTTCAGTTGTGGACCTTAAAGGGGACAGGAAAGAATTAGTGGACAATTTCAGCTATTTAGGGGTGACCCTTGATTCACAACTTTCGTTTGATTTATATGCCAGTAAAATAGTTAAAAAAGTCCATCAGAGGTTAGGAATGTTATTTAGAGTTATGTCTTACCCTATTCCTGAATCTCATCAATTACTGGCACACAGGGTTTTGCTTAGTACATTTGATTATGGATTAATGGTCTACTCTGAAAAGAGTGAAAAAATGTTACACTAGCTACCAGTAATTTACCATAGCATCTTGTAATTTATGACTGGTATTCCCCTGAGGATTCACCATTGTAATCTAGTGAAGGGAGCTAATTGTACTTCTCTAATAGATAGGATTAACATCAAGATGGCTACCTTTGTATTGAAGGAATTAAGGGTTTCCTCCCTCTCCCTATTCAGTCCTTCTTCATTAGATTGGACAATTCTCAGGTGACAAGGTCACACACTCGAGATCTTCTTAGGGTCCCTTTTCTCAAGAAAACTATGGTCAAAGATCTGTTGTCTACAAGGCTACAACATTTTTTAATAGTATCCCTAGTGTAGTTACTAATTGTAGAACTGTTAGGTCCTTCAAGTATAAGCTTGTTCAATGGTTTGACTCTCTTACTGATTGTACCTATTTGCAATAGATATTGAATATTACCTGTATATTTGTATGTATTTACATTCTTGTATCCTGTCTTACTTAATATGTCCTGTCTGACAGTATGTATGTAAACTTGTTGCTTGTGAACATGGGCATTTTGTTCATTTTGCTAACAAATATAAAAAAAAAATGAAGAAAATTTAAAAAACTGTCTGATGAAAACTGTCGAAGAAGTAGCTGCAAGGCCAGCAGGTGCCAAAATGTTCTCAGTGCTTGATGCGGGTCATGCGTTTTGGCAATTAAAATTTGTTGAGCCCAGCTCTGAGTTAGTGCCCTTTAATACACTGTTCGGGCATTATAAATTTAAGAGTGTGCCATTTGGAATATGCTCTGCCCCTGAGGTGTTTCAAAGAAAGATTTCTCAACTATTTGAAGGCATAGAAGGTGTAGAAGGTTACATGGATGATATATTGATTTGTGGGGTCAGATCTGCAAGAACATAATGTACTATAAGATTAAAGAATGTACCGCAGAGAGTGCGAGAGTGCCACCTAACACACTGAATCTCAAAAACTCAAAGCTTGGACTGAAAGAAGTTCTGTATATTGGGCAGCAACTGACCTAACATGGGCTAGTGGCAGACCCAGAGAAAATTAAGCTGTGGTGGATATGCCCACACCCCAGACTGTCATGGAACTTCAAAGGCTTGTGGGAATGGTTAACTACCTAGCCAAATTCAATCCTAATTTTTCAACTTTGAATACACCACTAAAAGAATTACTGGAAAAAGAAATGGCCTGGCATTGGAACCCCAGACATGAATAGGTTTTTCATTAATTAAAGAAAATTAGTATGCACCTCCAGTGCTGCCTTTTTACAACCTGCAACAACTGGTGGTCCTGTCTCTTGACATCTCTTCTGAAGGACTGGGAGCATGCCTATTGCAATCCAATAAATCTATGGCATTTGTTTCAAGATCCCTGACCAGTGTCAAGAAATATTACTCACAAATAGAAAAGGAAATGCTGGTTATGGTGTAGGGGTATACTAAACACCACCAATGCATCTATGGCAGACAGAACATGCTCATACAGACTGACTACAAACCCCTTGAAAGCCTGTTTAAGAAACCCCTGCATACTACTTCTCCTGGCATACAAGAATGATGCTCAGGTTGCAGAAATATGATTTACAAGTCTTGTACAAAGCAGGAAGGGAGGTGCACATTGTGGATGCATTCAATAGAGCCATACAAAAAGGGACCTTACCAGAAACTAACACTGATGAATATGAGGTGCATACCATTGAACAAAATTCCTATTACAGATGAAAAATTGAAACAGTTTCAACAGAAAACAGTATGAGACGAGGAACTGCAAAGGTTAAAAGAGACAGAGTTGCAGGGATGGCCCTCAGAACACTCTCAAGTGGACCCTATCATTAGATCACATTGGCTATTTCAAGAACACATTACAACAGAGAGTGGGCTACTCCCTAAAGGTGAGAGATTGATTGTGCCTGGATCACTGCAAAAAGAAATACTTACAAAAATTCATGTCAGCCACTTGGGTATTGAGAAGTGCAGGAGATGAGCAAGAGATGTTTTGTTCTGGCCAGGGATGAATAGTCAAATCAGTCAGCTGGTCTGAAACTGTGGCATCTGTGCCACCTGCAGGAAAACTCAACCCAGAGAACCACTGCAACCCCAAGAAATACCAGACAGGTCCTGGCAAAAGGTGGGAGCTGATTTATTTGACTTTAATAGAGTATCATATTTGCTGATGGTGGACTATTAGTCTAACTTTATTGAGATATCCAGATTAAAAAAACACTACAATTGAAACTGTGATTAATCATATAAAATCTCAATTTGCACAGCATGGCATACCAGAGATTCTCATCATGGACAATGGAGCCCCAATTTGATAGTGCTGAGTTTCAGTCTTGTGAAAGCATAAGAGTTCAAGCACCTCACCTCTTCACCCAGGTTCTCCCAGAGCAATAGCATGGTTGAGAGAGCAGAGCAAACAGTTAAGAATTTACTAAAACAAAAGCTATGAAAGACAAAAGAGACATATTTGGCCCTGCTTGATTTGAGGAACACACTTTTTGAAGGCTTGGGATCCCTAGCACAATCATGCATGGGCCATTGCACAATAACCTTGTTACCTGTAACACACAGTCTATTGAAGCAAAGGATCACAGATTCAGATGTTCATGCCACAGTGCAGTCTGCTTAGCAAAAGCAGCAGTATTATTACGACAGAACAGTGCACACCTTGCCTCCATTGAGCCACAGACAAGTGCACATGCAAACTAACCAACAAGAATGGTTCTCTGCCATTGTTGCAGCTGCACTGACTCCCCCTTCCCCATTCTACATTGTCTCGGCTAATGGAAAACAGTACCAGCATAATTGCCACAATCTGATGGGCTCACTGGCAATGCAGTGTGCCCCACAAAGAATACAGTCTTCCACCTGCAGCAGGAGACAGGAATAAGTGAACAAGGAATTGGGAAAGGATTTTTAAATGGAGAGTGCAGCAGGGAACAATGTAGCAGCAACAGTGGTACAGCCAGATCAAGATCCCAGTGAAGACACTGCCAGCGACACAGCCAGAGCTGGCAGCTGCCTCAATGGACCTACAGAGCCAACCAGAAGGCCCTGCTCAATTTAGCACAGTTAGTGGAGGCAGTATAGCACAGTGGGCTAAGGCTCTGAGCTGCAAATCTGGTGACATCCAGCAGACCAGACCTGGGTTTGAATCCCACAGCTTCCACTTGCATACTTTGTGACCCTGAGCAAGTCACTTGTGCTCCCAGGTCGCTTCTGTAAAAAAGCTTTCAGCTTAGTGTGCTATACCTGGTTAAAAAAACAAATAAGTAATATAATAAATAATAAGTGGAGGTATGATACAAAAAGCTTCATGTTACAAGACTTAACCTAGGGTTTTTAAAAGTTAACAAATTCAGCTGTTAAAAATTTATTCTAAAGAGGGGAGATGTGATTATATGTATAATAATTAAGCTAATGAATATTAATGATGCACACCCTGTGTGCATCTCTAGATTTGAACCTTAGTATAAATACTGGTTCACAGGCTAAAACCCACAATATTCAAACAGTCTGTCTCAATGTGATGTTCTGCTAGTTCTTCAGTAAAGCCTTTAGAAAGTGTGGTGTTTGCCTCACTGTTTCATTATAACCAAGAAAATACAGTAGATCAAGCAAGGGCAGTGGATATGGCCTTCTTGGACTTCAGCAAGGTCTTCAACACTGTGCCACATAGAAGACTATATTGGGCAGTCTAGGGATGGGATTCAAAGTGGAGAAATGGGTAAAAAATGGTTACTGGATAGGCAACAAAGGGTGCTATGGGTCTGCAAATAATGAATAGTACAGCTGTGCCAAGCCAGGATGAAGTGCAGAAATGCTGCAGAATATCACAGAATACTGCAATTTACTGTAGGGACCATTGTAAGTCAATGGCAATTAATCCCTTTTGTTATGCAGGATTTTGTGACATGTCATTACTGCAAGTTACTGCACTTCATCGTGGCTGACACATCTGTATTTCTCAAGTACCATGAATAATTGGCTATTTATTACTCAGGAAAAAAAAACAAATACTGTAATAATCACTTTTCAATGCTATTCAGCATTTTGCTATTTGGCAGGAGTTCAGAATCTCAATAGATTCCATAAACTTTGTGATCTATCAGAGGCCACTTACGAAGCTCACTGAAGGCAGGTCATGTGCCCAAGCATTCACAGACACTCAGATAGGAGATACAGACCACTTGAGCTGCTGCAGACAAAGGGCTTGATTCTCAAAGCCCTGAGATTGACACAAGGTGCTTGCACCACACATAAATGGTGCAAGTGGCACCTTACATCCAAAACTGCCCCTGAACTATTCACAAAGGCAGCCTGTGGCAACAGCAGGCTGTCTGCCACAAATGGGGCTAGCACCACCTATGCATCACATAATGGGCTGTGGCATGGTGCAAGAGGGCATAAGGCAGATGCAAGCTGCCACATTCCCCAATGTCAGATTCTCAAAACACTCCCAGTGGGAGAAATTCTAAGTACCCTTGGGAGAGTTCAGCTCAGTGCCCCAAAGTGTAATGATCTCACCCCCAAAGCCCCTGATCCGCAGTCACATAGATCATGTATCACTGGTGGTCTAGTGCCCCCACATCTCTGATGTCAGCAGTTCATAATAAAATAACTGAAGCCCCATTATTAGTAGACAAGTGTCCTTCCCATTCCCAATCCCTGAAGTCACCAGTTGTAAATAAGTTTCATAAGATCCCCATTCCCTGGTGGACTAGTGCCCCCCATCCCCAATGTCACCCATTGTAAAAACATTGCATAAGATCCTCATTCCCTGGTGGAACAGTGGCCCCTCACACTCCCACCCCTGCAGGTATTGCCCCACTCGCTCCACCATCCCAATACACTGCAGGCACCCGGCACAGCTCACCTCTCACCACTGTGGCTGGGCACCGACTGAACTGTCATGGAGCACATACTGAAACCATGTACGCTCTCATTGACAGACTGTCTTTCAATGAGCGTGTACACTGTACAGTATGTGTTCTGTGACAGTTCAGTCAGCACTCGGCCATAGAGGTGAGAGGTGGGCTTTGCAGGTCACTGACTATGTACCAGGATAGGAAGCAGGGGGTGGGCAATACCTTCACAAGCGAGGGGTGGGGAGCCACTAGTCCACCAGGAAATGGGGATCTTCTGAAATGTATTAATAACAGGTGACATCAGGGATCAGAAGGGTGTACTAGTCCACCAGGGAAAGGGAATACTGTGAAATATATTTACAACCCACAACTTTGGGGATCAGAGAGGGGGGGCCATTAGTTCACCAATGATGGGGGCTTCAGTTAGTTTTATATTAACTGCTGACATCGGGGATTGGGGGAACACTAGATCACCAGGGAATGGGGATCTTAAGAAATGTATTTACAAGAGGTGACATTGGGGATTGGGGAGGGGGGCCACTAGAAAACTGGGGACACTGTTTTTTTTTACAATATGGATCAGTGTTGGGGGGCACTAGACTACCAGAGAAAAGTGTGTTTGTCTTTATTACAGCACGATTGGGGATTGGGGGTGCATTTTCCTTTGCAGCAAGGAGCCTGCAGCAGACTCTATCCATGCACCAGGTGTTTGCCACATGGAAGGGATTGCCGCAAGGGTGGGGACTTAGGCACCGAGACCCCTCCTGTACCAGAATCTGGTGCAATGTCCCTGGCACAATGGGCTTCAGTGCAAGCTGTTGTTTGATGCATTTTGTGCTGATCTAAGCCCTCTTTAAGGATTGGTCCCAAACAATCTACTTCCAAACACTTGTTAAAACTAGACAAAAAACAGAAATCTTGACATTTTTTGTTCCCTGTCTAAATTCCAAGCTAGAGAAGGTCAATTCTTTACACTGCAGGATGAAAATTCTGTTCTTAGAAATGGAAAATAGATGAGGGGGTGTGGTCTAGCAGCAGAGCCGATGGCAGCTTGAATTTGGAGCTCTGCGACCATCTCATGCAATCTCCTCTAATTTTTACTTAAATTCCCCAAAATACCTTATCAGCAAGCTTAATCTGTAAATCTGATGTCATCCTCTCAAAACTCGGGGAAAGAGCAATCAAAAATTGCATTTAAGACAGCTCGCCACAATCCTACAATGCAAAGCCTACCAAGATCTGAACACCCTCCGGGGAGCTTGCGGGCAGACGACTCGCATAAAAACACTCATCCTGCTGGAGGAGCCTTGGGGGAAGAACATATTGAAACTCCCTTACAGCAAACAATGATCGAGGGATATCAAAACCTTGAGAGGCTAATAGAGGATTTAAAATATGATTTAGGCACCAGGTTGGAGGCCGGATTCAAAAATATAATGGCCCAGATCCAACACTTGCAGCAGGCCGTGAATGCCAATTCAGAGCAGGTAGAAATGCATGAGCGAAGGCTTGGTGAGGCGGAACAATGAATAAGTGACCACACCACACTGGTTAAAGAACTCAAAGAAATAGAATTTCTCAAGAATTCCATTGATGACCATGAGAACCAGGAGCGTCAATGTAACATCTGAATTATTGGACTCCCGGAGGACGTGGAGGGGAAAAAACTGCATCCAGTATCTCTAGAGCTGGTTTAAAACTACATTACATCTATCCCAAGACTCCGATTTAGAGATCCAGAGGGCGCACAGAGTTCCGGGGCCGAAACCGACTACAGACCAGAAGCTTCGACACATTATTGTCAAGTTCCTAAAATATCAAGATACGGTGCAGGTTTTGAAGCAGCACGGAATACTGGCATGGTCATGGTTCAGCAAAGAAGAATTAGCTTCTACCCGGACTACTCCCGCCTCCTGCAACAACAACGGCAGGCCTTTGCGGAGGTTCGTCGAGTCCTGCACTCAATTAACTGTACCTTCTCTCTTATTTATCCCACCCAGCTGATTGTTCGTCCTTCGGGAGACACTTTGAAATCTTCACGGACCCTGCAGCAGCCATGGAGTATGCCAGGGAATTGGAGAGGCAGAGGGCTGCCTGATTTGTGTGATAAGCCTCGGCCTGAAGGTACTGTTTTTCTCTTCAACGAGGGGGAGGGGTGCGGGGGGAATGTTTCCCTGGACCGTAACTCCATCAGAGGCCTATAAAGGCTGGACCTGGGTGTTCCCCTTTCCCCTCTCTCTCGGTAAAGCCAGCAAGGGTATGGCTTTGGTGACTAAGGAGGACGGGACATTGTTTGATTTTGGCCTTTTCAAATGGAGCCATAGATGACTTGCATATTTTTATGTGCTTGGGAGCTTTCTACTAACACTCCACACATACAGTTCTTACTGGGGAGGGCTCTATTATAGTTTTCGTCATTCTCTTGAATATAAGGATAGGTGGGGAATTGAGAATTTATTAGCTGGCTGGGGGAGGTACTTTAACTGAACTGGGAATGATCCTTTTCAGTTGTGGGTTCTGTTCCTTTTTGTCTTTTTGTTCTTTTTAATTTTGTTTTATTATTCTCTTTTCCCTGATGGAAGGGTTTGAGGAGAAGATTGACTATAATTTATAAATAAAGTATGAGAACTTGGAACAATGCTGCACTATCCATAGTTTTGGGATGACCTGCTCCTATCCTCGGTACAGTAGGGGGTTGGAAACCTCAAAGATCCTCCTCAGTATATAAACATTTTTTTTTCTCTCTTTTCCTTTTCTTTTTTGTATTTGCCTCTCCTGAGGTAGCATCCTAGGCCAGAGTGAGTGAGTTAACCTCCTGGTCCTGGGTTTCCCCCCAACGGATTAATTTTATTAAACTATTTAGAGGGTTAATAAGTCATTGACTTTTGTTATTTCTTAGAGGAGTAAGGGTTGCAAGAGATGGATTCTCAATCCACAAAAAGTAGAGGGTAGTTTCTATGTTCAGGGTATTCTTGTTGGGGTTTATGGGCTACTTGGGGTACTAACTATGTTTCTTAAGTTTGTTGGGAGGGATGGGGGAGCAGAGTACTATGTTAGCCTTGAAAATGTACTGATTTGTTTACACTGTTTGGAATGGGATGGGGTGAGTAGTTTGGATTTTTTTTTAGAAAATGTTAAAAGTTTTTTCAGCAGCGTAAGGAGTGATGTAATGTCATTTTGGAAAAGGATGGACCAAGCTAAGATAACTAGTTACTTATTTAAGTATGGATAAGATTGTGCTAATTACATGGAACGTAAATGGTCTACGAACAGTAATAAAAAGGAAACAAGTTTTAGCTCTGATTAAAAACAAGATGAAAGGAGATATAGTATTCTTGCAGGAGTTACATTCAACTACAGAAGAACTGGATGCCCTGTGCCACACCTGGGGAGGTACCATTATTGCATCTACTTTCTCCTGCAAGGCCCGAGATGTAGCAGTTTGGATTAGGCCCGGCTTCCCACATAAAATCTTAGCCTCGGTGAAAGATCCCCAAGGGAGATTCATAGTGGTAGTAGTGGAAGTGAGGGGAACCCCGATTACGCTGGTCTCTGTTTATGGCCCAAATATAGACTCCTTGGACTTTTTTACCCATCTTGGAACCACATTGGCCCCATTTCCGGATGATAATATAATAGGAGGTGATATGAATACATACTGGGATCTACATTTGGATCACTCTGGCACAAGGAAGGGTCCTATCCCTAAGATTGTTAAAACTCTCCACCAATTGATGGAGGGGAGATCCTTGCAGGAAGTGTGGAGATTTTGTCATCTATCCTTTAGACAATATTCGTTCTATTCCCATGCCCATAAAATTTACACTAGATTGGATTATTTATTTTTGACTAAGTCTCGGATGGGAGAAGTGGTCGAAGCCGAATAGGGACCAATTCTTGTATCAGACCACGCTCCTCTGAAGGTGATATTGGAGGGAAAGAAGAAACCAGGTAGGGACCCAGTATGGCGTATGGACCCTAACCTACTGGAGGACCCAAAATTCACATTACAACTAAAAAAGCATGTTTCTGAATTCCTTATGGTAAACAAACCAGGGAATATGGACAATGGGATGATTTGGGAGGCACTTAAGGTGAATATTCGGAGTGAAACAATTTCATACTCCTCGTTTTAAAAAGAAAACACCTGTTAAAAGGGAACAGGAGTTGGAAGTCTTGATCCAAAATGTAGAGAAAGAATTAATGACTTCATTTGACCAGACTAAATTGTCAAAATTAAAAACTTTAAAAAGAAAATTAAATCAAATATCTACCCAACATATACTGTAGATAGGTCCCTTCACATAACCAAATCTTACACCTACTTTGAAGTGGACAAAGCTGGGAAATTGTTGGCGAATTTGGTAAAGAGACAGATAGTGGAGAGAACAGTCTTGGGGGTGGAAATTGAGGGAGGAGAGATTACTTATGATCAATGGAAAATTAATGACGCATTTAAAAATTATTATTCCCACTTATATACCTCTGAATTTCTGCAGGGAGTGGACCCGGAGGAGTTTTTAATAGAAATTACCTTTCCAGTAATGGGGAAGTTAGAATCCGGGGAATTAGAATCCCCAATAACCCTAGAGGAAATAAAGGAAGTGGCATTGAAATCTAAGAGAGGGAAGGTCCCGGGTCCCTACGGTATTCCGGTTGAAATTTATAAGCTGTTGTGGGAGGAGTTGGAATGCTTAATGAAGGAAATGATACAGGAGACCCTGGAGGAAGGAGCCCTTCCCCCCACACAGGAACCTGCTACTATTACCATATTACCCAAGGAGGTTAAGAACCCACTGTGGTGTTCCTCGTATAGCCCAATTTCATTGCTTAATGCTAATTATAAAATCTTAGCAAAATTGTTGGCAAGTAGGTTGGAAAAGATTCTCCCCAAACGTATACACCCAGACCAAGGTGGCTTTGTGAAAGGGAGACAGACCAAACACAACATCAGGCAGTCTTTGAGCATAATTTACCAGTGGCCAAGGGGTGGACGGGAGGCCTAGTATCATTAGACACAGAAAAGGCCTTTGATCACGTGGAATGGCCTTTCATGATGGCAGTTTTATGGAAATTTGGCCTTGGTCCCTTATTGTTAAAGTGGTTTGGAGTACTGTATAGATCCCTGAAAGCCCAAATACTTACTAATAATATCATCTCATCCCCCTTCACATTAACGTGGGGAACCAGACAGGGGTGCCCCCTTTCCCCCTTAATATATGTACTCACTATTGAAGCATTGGCACAAAGTGATAGATCTAACCTGAGGATTAGGGGTCTTAGTTGGAAGGGGCAGGAGCATGTGATCTCACTTTTCGCCAATGATATCCTTTTATTTTTGGACTCCCTGGGTGAGCTATTGGAGGAACTGTCCCAGCTCTTTGAAAAATATGGCCCTCTTTCAGGGCATAAAATCAACTGTAGTAAGTGTGAGTGGGTTCCTGTGGGAAAAGCTAAGGGCCCCATTAAGATTGCCCAGACCTTGGTCCAACCAGATAAGGCCTTAAAGTACTTTGGAGTTCTGATCCCTTCTAGACTGCCTTCCCTGATTAAACTTAACATGAAGGGTTTGATCTCTAAAATTAAAAATAATTGTTTGACTTGGAGGGCACTTCCGTTGACTTTGCTGGGGAGGGTGAATTTGGTAAAGATGTCAATCTTGCCCCAATTTTTATATCTCTTTCAGGTGATTCCCCCGAAGGTCCCTCTAAAATATTTTAAGAACATTGAGGGCTCTATTACACAGCTTCTCTGGAATAATAAGAGGCCAAGGATTAAGAAATCATTCCTGTGAATGTCCCAAAGAAGAGGGGGTTTGGGCCTACCAAGTGTGAGACATTACTGGGTGGCAGCTCACGTAACCCATATACATGATATTTTAAAGGTCTCTGAGTCACAGCCGGCTTGGGGTACAATGGAGGGAGCTGGGGGATCTTCTTTGTATCATAACAACTTGGCACTGAGGGGTGAAGTGGGTAATTTGAAGGTTCCAGTCAATCCACTTACAGGGACTATGGTGAGAGCCTGGAAACTCACTCACGATATGATTGGAGTAAGCAATGGTTTGTCCCCCGAGGCTTCTCTAAGGTGAATTCTTCAGCAAGGAGGGAGGTTGTCACCCTGGGATTTTTTGGTTTTGAATCTGTGGGCAGGAAGGGGGGGGGTCACCCAGGTCCAACATATGGTTCAAGAGGGGAAGTTGGGCTCTTTTGAGTATTTGGTGTGAAATAAAACCCTCAGTAAATCTCATTTCCCCCAATATGCTAAAATTAAGGAGGAAGTTGAGAGACTGATTGGAGGCAGAGGCCGAGATGGGGTGCCTCAATCTCCATTGGAAAAATTATTCTGGGGACAACTGGGTCAGAACACATTCAAACCCTTAAGAAGCACTGATAAATTGTTGATAATGGCCCTGCCTGACCATATGGAGGCTACCAAGGCTAAGTGGGAAACTGATATCTTACCAGATGGTCTGACAGGAGGAGAATGGATAACTATTTTAAACAATAGCCTAAAATGCTCTGTTAATAACAGAGCCAAAGCCATCCAATTCAATGTGTTACACAGAATATATCACACTCCTTGGCTAGCACATGTGATTAACCGTAGTGAATCCCCATTATGCCCTAAGTGTCAGATACATGATGGTACTTTTTATCATATGATTTGGCAATGTAGCCAAATTCAGAACTTCTGGTGGGGGCTACAGGAGATACTCTCTAGATTGACTAATATACCTCCCAAATTAGACCCTGTGGAGTTTCTACTTGGCTTGCCCCCGGGAACACCATGTGGCCCGAACAATTACACCAAGTCAAATTTTACCCTCTGGAGGTTGGGGAATGTGATGGGCCTGAAGGTTCTTGCCATGCACTGGTGGCTCCACTCTATCCCCACTATATCGGAGTGGGTCGACAACCTCTTAGATTGTATGAAATTTGAAAAAATACAATACACTGTTAGAGGGCAGCTGAATACCTTCTTGGAAATTTGGTCCCCAGAGGAGAAGGCACTTTTGCAAGCCTGGTTTCTGCCCTTCTGATTTGGTTTTATTTAGTTTGGGAGGGAGATACAGATGAATGTTAACTGGTTAATGTCTGAAAAGGTTTGAACCCCCCTTTTGTTGGATTAATACTTGTATGGAGGTATAGAATATAGAAGACATAAGTATTTGTGGCAAGAACTGAGTAAATACTCCATGAGTAGAGTAATACATTTTATGGTATGACTGTCTGTACATTAACTTGATCTATTTATCTATTATGAGCTGGTACTGGCTCATCCTGTGTACTGCTGAATTAAGTATAAATAATGTGTACAAAAAAATGGAAAATAGAGGGGCTGTTTAGTGTTTACAGAGAGAGAGAGAGAGGGAGAGAGAGAGAGAGAGGCAGGCAGAGAGGCACCAACAGCACATACACATAAAAGGTGTGTGTGTGTGTGTGTGTGTGTGTGTCTGTGTGTACTGTACTAAAACCAAATGAAATTTAAAACTGCAATGCACTATGTTTTAAGGACCAGCAGCTTAAGGGAGTAAGGAAGGTATTGTAGGGGTTTATTTTGATTAGAAATTTAAGGTTTTTGTAACCTAGTTGTCTGAAACAAAAAACAAGTTAAGTGATGTAACTGAAGTGCAGGTAGCTGTAAGGAACCTTTATTTCTATTGTTCATGGGCTTGGCTTCATGTCCAAGAAAAAAATTGTGGTTGTGTGCCAAATAAGAAATTTAAAGCTATATTTGTTCCTGAGAATTTAGTCAGGCTTGACTATAGTCTGTGAGACTTGTCAGTTCAGCATTGTTGCAGTGATTTGAGCAACATGATTTCATAATAAATATAATTAAATTTAATATCAGAAATCTTCCTGTGAGGAAAGCAGGTTTGGGTCTTTCTACAACCACTTAAACAAGTGTGAGTGCACCGTAGCTGGTAGGGTGGGACAAGTCAGCTGACTTCCTACACTTCAGAAGCTGCTTTTTTGTTCTGCATGTCTGCATGGCTGCACTCAAGACATTTTTCGTTTGTCAGTTCAGCATTGCTGCAGTGACAGGAGCAACTTGATTTCATAATAAATATAATTTAAATTGAATTTCAGAAATCTTCCTGTGAGGAATCAAGGTCTGGGTCTCTCCAGGGCCACTTAACAGAAGTTCGAGCACACCATAGCTGGTAGGGTGGGATTAATTTGGTTGACTCTCACCACTTCAGTTAGCTGTTTTTCTGTTCTGCATGTGTACACAGTTGTGCTCTAAAGACAGTGTTCTAAGTTTGTTGCTGTGTACCTAAGAATAATTTTTTTTTTCTGAGAATTTAGTCACTAAGTGACTAATGGGAGCATCAAAAATCAAGATGATGGACCTGCAGCTGCTCACAGAGAGAAGATGGAGTAGTGCACAAGTTGAACAAATCAGACATCAGTGCAAAAAACAGGTACACTCCTCTATCCAAGAGAAAAAAAGTGGGATGAAGAGGAGGAAGACTCTGACATGTCATCCACTGTGTCATCCCAGCCAGACATTTTGACAACAAAGAATGTACATCATTAGATTTCAGATCAAAAAAAAAAAGAAAAAAATCACCAATAAAGTCAGGCTCTGACGAAATGTTGGGAGAGCAGTAGGGCTCTATCACTTGAATATGTATTTAAACATGACATTTGGATCCCTGAACACTAACAGCATAAAACATGATGAGAAGATGCACTGCATTTTCTGTCTTAAGGGATTTAAAATTGTGAATATATTTTCTCCAAGATACGAAACTACACACTGTCAATGAACAACAGAAGGCAAAGAACAATTGCTTGAGAGGTTCATCTTTCTGGTCTTTATGAGAAGAAGCTTGTTCTGGTCTGGGTATCCTGTTTAACACTACAGGACTGACAGTAACATGATTGATTGACTTGGTCCCTGGGAGAGTGTTAATTCTGGATGTTAAATATAATACAATTTTAGGCTGGTTAATATTTATAATTATCAAATGAAATACCAAAGAATAGATTTGATGAAGAAAATACAGCCTTTTTTATATACCACAAAGTCAGTAATTTTGGGGGGGATTTTAACTGTATTTTTATTTTATTTATTTATTTAGCTTTGTTAACCAGGTAAGTGCACTAGCCATAAAATGACTATTTTCAGGCATGACCCGGGAGAGTACAGACATGCAGAAACTTAACAGGATAACAATTTATAAGTGCTTTACATACAATGAGTTAAAGAAGATACACTATATCGGAACATACAAAGTAAAGCGCTTTACACACAGTGAGTTAAAGTGGATACAATATATCAGAGACATACAGAGTAGACCATTCATAAGTTCATAGGTGCCTACCTATGCAATGAATAGAGAGGACAGTAGACAAAAAATTATCAGGTGACATATTCCCAATTCTGTCATTAATGGATAAAACAGGTATTACACAAAAAATATATACAGACACTAATAGTTTAAATAGGATGTACAAGGACGCACATTTACATAACTGTGCAGCAGTGCACAGCCCTCAGATGGAACATACATTTGTATAAGGGAGATTATCTACTCGTATTAATTTTTCTTTGCGTCACATTGGATTCCTGTAACAGATTTTAGGGTGATACCAATTGAGACTTTAGATCATAAATTAATTACAGTGAGGTGTGGAACTCCTACAAATAAACCAAGACTCAGCTCAACATGGAGGCTAAATGTTTCTACATTAGAAGAACAGCATACACGGGGGAAATACAGACTGAGCTAGAAGCAAGATTTTCAGTCTTTGACTTATACGATAATTCATTGTTTTGGTGGCAAGATACCAAAAAGGATATTAGAACAGTTTCTAGTCAAAGAGCAAAAATGGCCTCAAATGAAAAATATTTGAATTACTTAAAACTCAGAAATAGATTACAAAGTCTTCAGTCAGTAATGGTTGAAACAAGGCTGGATCTGTCCGCTCAGATTCAAGAGGTAAAAACAGAGATGTAAACATACCAGTATGACAGTGCCCAATATTTATATGTAGAGCAAAAGTCTGGAAAACAAGGTAAGGTGCAGCATACCAATTCATATGATAGCTGCAACCAGAGAATTGAATCTAACTTCATGGGAGAACTCAGATCTGAGATGAGAGATCTGATTAGGGACTCACTGGGGATAGAACAAGTGGTGGCCCAGTAGGTAAAGGGCTCATCTAGTCATACTGTGACAGTTCCAGATACTTTAGTATGTTTTTTACAAAACTTGGACATTCCAGGGATTCCGGAGGAAGAGAAATCTCAATTTGTAACCCCAATCACCAGAGCAGAGTTGCAGGCAGCAATCGCTGCTTTAAAAAGTGGAATATCCCCTGGCCCAGATGGGTTATCAGGGGAATTCTATACAAAAGTGACTAATAAACTTTTAGATAAGCTTGTAAATGTTTTCAATGATAAATTAGCAAGGGTGGTGGCTTTCCCAGCATCATTGGCAGACAGCATTTTAGCATTCATATATGAAAAGGGAGACAGATTGGCTTTAGAAAATTGCAGGCTGATTAGTTTGATAAATGTCGACTGGAAAATACTATGCAAGATATTATGCACTAGATTATCAAGAATAGCTCAGTATATTATATCTCCGGCTCAGACATGTGCCATTCCATAGATTTCAATGATAGATAATTCGAAATGCATACAGGAAGCTTTCGATAGCCCAGAAGGTTTTGGCTATCTAATAGCAATTGACCAGTCAAAGGCATTTGATGAGGTTCCACATGATTACCTATTTGAAGTTTTAAAAAAGTATGGAATTCCTGAGATATTTATATATTGGGTACACATCTTGTATAAAAATGCTTTTACTAGCCCTGTAGTGAATGGGAGAGCAGGAAAGTGTATAAAAACACACAGAAGGGTCAGACAGGGATGCCTCCTGAACTCCATTCTTTATGTTTTTGCAACAGACCCTCTACTAAAAAAGATTAAATTCAGAGGGTACTATTCTACATATTGGGGGAACTGCGAAGTTAGATTATCCTGTGGCATTGGCTTATGCCAATGATGTCACCATAATGGTGGCAGATATTTCATCAGGCAAGAAAGCATTAGAAATTGTGTTAGGATTTTCAGGAATATCTGGATCAAAAATTAACAAACAGAAAAGTGGGGGTTTAAGGATACACAAAGCAGAAATTTCAAGGTTAAATATATCGGGTATTTTAGTAAATGGGCCTCCAGCAAGAATTTTAGGAATTCAGTTTGGGGTTCAGAAACCGACCACACTGAACTGGGAAGAAGTTATCGAGAAAGCAGAAGAGAAAGTGAAAAGGTGGAAGTCCTTCCCTACGATGAAAAAAAAGGGTGTATATGTTTAAAATCTTTATTCTTCATTTATTTTTATTATTGATATCTATCCTCCTTCCGGAAAAGTTGGAAACTAAAGTGTACAGCATTTCATCCCTTCTAATATGGGGAAGTATACTAAATCCGGTGCAAAGAGGGGCAACAAACTGGTCTATAAAACAGGAGGGTCTGAATATATGTAATGCTGTCCTTTTTCTATGAATTCCGTGTATTCAAATGTAATGCCAGTGTTGTTGGGAAAGCAATTATCTTTGATCCCTAGTTTTAGGGAACGGTGCTTGCCTTTTTGGCAAAAATGAGAAACATTGCAGTGGGGTATCTCTAGAGGCATCCTGCAGGGGACGGCTGCATATTTACTAGAAATCTTTAGAAAATTCAAAAGATGGAAACTAATGCAGGCTGAAATTAAACATATGTCTAGGAAAGAAATGTATAACAGAGTGTTATAGACTGAATTTCTGGGCATGTCAAGTCTTAGACTTCCAGCTGGGATGCAGACCAATGAGGAAATGGCACAACTGGTCGAGGCAAGGGTCCCACCCAAAATGTGGGATGCCCTATGGCTGTGCTGCCATGGCCATTTAAATGTCAAAGGAAATCATCATCATAAAGAAATGATTGAAAGATCATGTGTAAGACCAGGATGTGTGGACATACAGTATTAGAGCCCATGGGACACCTGTATGTTGACTGCCCTTACATGGATGGTTTTTGGGGACGGTTGGAAGAAGTCTGGGGAGTACCCCAGTTTAGATCATTAACATATGAAATGTTAATATTTGGGCAGTATGGAAGGGTTTGGAAAGGATTCCACAAAGGCACGTTTTGCATGAGTTTTGCAATTATTAAATAGGTCATGTGGCAAAATACATGCCAATTTGTGATACAGCAAAAAAATATGAGACTACAAGCGGTTATAGAGTGGTGCACAAAGGGGCTTGAAATGGTATGGAGGAAGGAAAAATGATCCCTTCTACAGCAAGTTTTAAGGGTATGGTGGAGGCACTGGGAAAATATAGTAATTTAGTTTAAATTATGTTATGGAATAAAAGAAATGGCCCATTAGCAAGGGCAAAGGAAATAACTACTTGACAGTTGCACTGGGTATAAAGGGAGGGGTTGAAGGGTAATAGACTTTAACTGGTATTAAATAAATTAAAATAAGCATCTAACTTTTATGAGGAAACCGGGAAGCACAAACCCAATATAAGGGTATTTGAAGTAACTGATATTTGAAGAATTAGAGTAGACACGCTAGGCTCAAAGAATGAGTAATCAAGAAAAATATTGTAAAACTAGTATTGGATAATCAACATTGAGTAAATTAGTGAAGTATAGTGTCTGTCAGTAGAATTAATTTAACTTGTTTAATATAGGAGTTTTTCAGATGTATGTATTACTACTGATCAATATGCAATATGGAGTGTTTTATTAATGAATTACATACCTCTGTTTAATAAAAAATCCTCCTTCTCTTTTCTATAAGTGCCATGGGATCTTTAACATCCACCTGAACTACCACCAATCCAGGCAGATGGGACCACAGTTTAACATCTAATCAGAAAGATGGCACCTCAGAAGTGCAGCACCCCCCTCATGCTGCACTACAGTGTTAATACTGTGATATTAACCTAAGTGCCAGCTGTGGGAACTGAACCCACAGTCCTCTGATCTCTTGGCCTCAGAGGTGAGTGTGCTACTTGGAAAAATATCTTGCATGCATAGCCATGCAGACACACAGACAGAAAAGCAGCTTCTGAATTAGAGAGAGTCAGCTGACTAGTCCCACCTTACAACTATGGTGCACTCGCATTTCTTTGTAAGCTAAAGGAAATGGTTGAGATAATTATTGAGCCTGACAAGCTTGATATCCCTAATTCGCATTATGATTTAGAGAAGACCTTTTTGATAGAGCCTGTTTTAAATAACTCATCTTTGGAAAAAGTTTTAAAACCGAAGGTTGAATCTCACAATTTAGGCTCATTTGAAGAGACTATTTCTGTAAAGGCCAGGCAGAATAAGACAAGTAACTCTGAGGAAGTTTCAAATTCTCTGGTTAATCAAGCCCTTCCTTGCTTGGTCAGAGATAAAAACTGCTCCAAAAATCAACATAGTTCCTTAGATATTAGTGGAGGTGAGGTGGTTTTTAAATTTGAAAATATTCTTTTGAAGCAAAATGGAACCTCTGAATCACTGACTGAACTTTTTAAATATTTATTGAGATGTGAGCTTGTTGTACCTGAGGCTGTAAACGCAACTAAGCATGTCTTTGGAGATAGAATGGTGGAAACGAAACCTGTTTATGTACTACTATCAGATATGATTAGTGCAAAAAAAATTTTGGGCAAAACAAAGAGACCTAAATAGATTGAGAATTTCAATATCATCTCCAGTAAATTGGACCACAATCTGGAAACATGTTTATGGAGAAGATAAAATAATGCCCATTCTATCTATTGACATTATAAATGATACCATTTCCATTCTGAATTGGAACTTTGTTAACTTTGACAACGTAGTTTTGGAAGCTCTTTCTATATTTGTAAAAGAACATTTACAGAGTATAAATTCTGAGATGTTGCATTCATATATTAGTAAATTATTGAGTTTTTGTTTAAATATTTCTGTCTCCCCTCTAGATTTTAAATCAGTAACAAGAGTCTTTCCACAAGCTAATGAGACACAAATTGATATAGTAATAAATCTGAATCTCCACAATATTATAATGCAAAACCTGACTAAATTGGATTGTGCCCAGTTGTGCATAGCTGATTTCATAGATGGTTCAACTCATTCAAATCAGAATGGCAATCCTGAATCTAACCCGTGACTAGCTAATCTAGGTCACATACATTTAGATACTGTATTAGATTATTTATCATCATCTAGTACTGATTCATTAATTGAAAATTCAAAATTTTTATCTTGGAATATAGAAGGTTTTTCTGCAAAACTCATAGCTCCAGACTGGTGTAAGTTTTGTCAAAAATTTGAAATATTACTCTGTCAGGAAACTTGGGCTATGGAATTAACATTGTTAAATGGGTATAATTCTAATTTGTTCCTGCAAAAAGAATAAAGAATAATGGTAGACCTAGAGGGGGATTGTCTACATTTATAAAGATACAGAAGGGCCTTCTGGTTTTGGATTATATTGTTTTGAATGACGAAATGTTGTTACATGTTATAAATTGGGATAACTATGTATTCCTTATACCAAATATTTACATTCCCCCTAATTACCAATCTTTAACCCATAATGATGTTTGGTCTAAACTGGATATTGAATTAGACTGATTAATGCTAAAACATCCGATTGATATAATCTTATTGGGTGGAGATATTAATGCCCGAACCGCTAATGCAGATAAGTTAGTTTTGCTTCAATCTACAGTTTATATGGGTAATCTAGGAACAAGGAACTCCACTGATACTGTTCTTAACTGTGCAGGGAGGAAATTGATTGAATTTATTAATAGTAACCACTTCCTTATTCTTAATGGTAGGATAAAGGGAGATTTGATTGGGAACTCTACATATTTTTCATCATTAGGAAAGAGTGTTATTGATTATTTGCTTATCACTCCTAACAGTTATAAACACTTTTGTTCCCTTGTGGTCTTAATGAGACCTGAAAGTGACCATGCAGCCTTGATAGCTGATATTAACACATTCGGTTATGAGGGATAGTTTGAAGTAGATAATAAAAATAAAAATATAATAAAAGATAATCAAATTCAGTTAGAGTTAAAAAGTTGATTAAAATTATCATTAAGTGCAATTAACACATCAAGGGTGTTAGATTTGATGTATCTCTCAGATGTCTAAGTTATTTTCTTTGGTACACAATTCTTCCCCTCAGATTTAGATGAACAGTCGGAGACTGTTCATCAGACAATTAGATCTAAAATATATAATGTTACTACAAAGTCAACTAATTCAGGTACTTGTTTTAATAATCATTGCAAAAAGGAAAAACAGAAATTTAGGAAAATTATCAGATTTACTAAGAAAAATCTTTCCAGAGAGAATTTTGTTTATTTAATAGGAGTTAGGAAATTGTATCATAAGTTTCTTGAAAACAAAAAGTTAGAATTTAAGCAATATCAAAGGGCAAAAATGCATGACATTATAAGATCTAACAACACAAAGGCATTTTGGCTAATGATCTCTAAAGGTGAAAGAAAGGACCACTCTATCTTATCAGTACATATTCCACAAGATACATGGATTATGTATTTTAAAAAATGATTCACAATAGATTCCCAGGTACTTAGCTTACATCAAACCTCATCTAGAATCTTAATGGCTGAATATCAACCATTAATAGTTACTTTTAAGGAAGTCAGTAATAAAGCCCTTGGCCCAGATCTTATTTCCGGAGAGATATACAAAAAACATAAGAACTATTGGGTATCTTTTTTCATAATTTTTTTTTAAATCTCTGTCTTCGAGAAAGATATATTCCACCATCATGGAATAAGAACATTATAGTTCCTCTACATAAAAAAGGATCTTATCAGTCCCCTTCAAATTATTGTCCTATAAGTTTCTTAGACATAAGTGGTAAATTATTCTTTAAAATACTTCTAGATAAACCTCAGATCTGGGTTGAAAATCATAGCCACTCTCCACTTTTCAATTAGGGTTCAGTCAGGGATGCTCAACCTCGGATAACATATTTATATTAACACATTTAATTAAGAAATAGAAGATATATAGGAAAATAAAGCTTTATGTATTGTTTGTTGATTTCACTGTGGCATTTGACTCTGTGATAAGAGAAATGTTATGGGAAGTACTTTATAAAAAATGTTTACCTTTAGAATTATTAAATCCCATTGTACTACTATACTCTAGTACATATACCGCAGTGAGATTTGATAACAGTGATAATATTACAGATTATTTTAAAACCAATAAAGGGGTCAAACAGGGGTGCTTATTAGCACCACTGTTATTTAATATCTATATAGATACCTTTCTCATTTGTGATGAATCATTACCATTAGACTCTCCTAAAGTTAATAATGTTTCTATCCCCTTATTGGCTTATGCGGATGACTTAGTGTTACTTTCTCTTTCAAATATAGGACTTCAAAGAAAAATAGACCAACTTAAACTAAAATGTAACCATTATCATCTGGGAATTAATTTAAACAAAACTAAAATAATGTTTTTTGGTACACAATCAGTGGTATCTAGAATTTATATTGAGAAACACATGATAGAGGTGGTGCAGTCATATGTCTATCTAGGAGTTACATTTACTTCAAATGGTTCATGGAATGCACATATTAATAAACAGGTAGATAGGGCAAACCTCATTGTGAAGGGATTACTTCGTTTTAACTCTACGTTTGGAGGATCTGCTGTATTACCTGCTATTAGAGCAGGTGAAGCAAAAATTACCATATTACTTTTATATGGGGTAGAGATTTGGGGTACCAAAGAACAACCTAATTTGGAACTTCCCTTATCATACTATTACAAGGCTACACTACAGGTTCCCCTTTCTACTTCTAATTCAGTAGCACATTCTGAGTTGGGTAGGATTCCAGTAAAAGCCATAATAAATTTAAGAATAGTTTCATTCTGGCTGAGACCAATAAATAAAAAAAAAACAATAATAAAAATTATTGTAAAGGTGGTATCACTTACCATTGTTTATTAGAAAAAATCCATTGGAATACTGAAAGTTATCTCCCTCCATGGTTAAGAAGGTTGCTCATTATACTTAAAAGTATTAATAGTTATCATTTGTGGAAAGATTTTAACAAGGGTATTCCGATATCTATTCAATATAAAAATAAAGCTAAAAATATATCTTTAGATTAGCTCAAAAAGAACAGATGGAGTTAGTTAAGAGTCAAAAACAGGCAATATGGTTTAGCCAAAATAAGAACGATTCAGGGATTGAAAATTAACTGTTGTTACCTTTATCCCAAAGCTCATGTAAAGTTATTACTTGGGTTAGGTTTGAAATTTTGACTTCGAAATATGTTTATTTCAACTAGGCTAAAAACAATGAAACCCAAACAGAACAATTTTGTAGATGCAACAGGGGCTTCCAGGAAACATTGGAAGATATAATAATACAATTCCCTTTGTATAATCAGTTAAGAGACTCCCATCTCAAACAATTTCTGATAAAATATATGAATTCATCTTATGATCTGGTTTTTATCTTGATGCACCCTATGATCCTAGAGGATGACAGAATGATCGCTAAATTTATTGCTTCTGTTATTCAGTTGAAAAAAAAAAGTATTATAGGGAAATTAATAAATTATAGTCTTGTACTTTATTGTACAACTATATTGTATTGGTGTAAGATCGAGCTATTTATATCTTACTTTTTTATAATTTATTTATTTGTTGTTTTTAACTGTTGTAATTTATTTACATTTGTAATGTCCAAACTGTAATGTACTGGATGAACAAATAAAATTGATGATGTTGAAGTTACCATAGAGAGACCCAATCCTGGGTTCATCACATTAATTTCTAGTATTAAGTTTAATTATATTTAGTAAGACATCAAGTTGCTCATGTCACTGCAGCAATGCTGAACTAACACATCTCACTCATTAATACATCAAGCCTGACTAAATTTTCAGAAATAAAATATTTCTTTAAATTTCTTATTGGGCACACAACTGCAAACTTAGAAAAAATGCCTCGAGTGCACAGCTGTGCACACACACAGAACAGGGGAGCAGCTAACTGAAGTGGAGGGAATTGGCCAACTAGTCCCACCCTACCAAGAGCAGTTACAGTACACTTGCACTTGCTTAAATGGCCATGGAGGAACCAAGCCTGGGTTCCTCACAGAAACATTTCTGATACTACATTTTAATGATATTTATTGTGAAATCAAGACACTCAAATCACTGAAGGAATGTTGTGATGACAAGTCTCACTGAGTAATAGCCACCTGACTAAATTCCCAATTTTTTTTTATTTCCTCTTGTGCAAACACTCAGCCACAAACTTAGAACAATGTCTTGAAAGCACAGCCATGCACACGTGCAGAACAGAAAAGCAGCTAACTGAAATGGTGAGAGTCAGCCAACTAGTCCTACCCTACCAGCTACAGTGCACTCACACTTGTTTTAACTGGCCATGGAGAGACCCAAACCTTGGTTCTTCAGAGGAAGATTTCTGAAATTAAATTTAAATTATATTTATTATGAAATCAAGTCACTAATTTCACAGCAGCAATGCTGAGCTGACAAGTCTCGCTGACTAATACTGATGCCTGACTAACTTCTCAGAAAAATACATTTTTTTTTTATTTCTTCTAGGGCACACAGCCTCAGACTTAGAAATATGTCTTGGATGCACAGCTAAGCACCCACATAGAACATAAAAGCAGCTAACTGAAGTGGTGGAAGTCAGCTGACTAATCCCATCCTAAAAGCTACAGTGTACTCGTCCTTGATCAGGTGGTCATGGAGGGACCCAAGTCATATTCATTATGAAATCAAGTCACTCAAATCACTAAAGCAAAGCTGAGCTGGCAAGTTTAACTGAGTAATTGTCACCTGACTAAATTCTCAGAAGAAAATATTTTTTCATTTATTTCTTCAGCACGCACTCAGCCAAAAACTAAAAATGTCTTGAGATTACAGCCATGCCCAAACACAGAACAGAAAAGTGGCAAACTGAAGCAGTGAGAGTCAGCCAACTAGTCCCACCCTACCAGCTATGGTGAACTCGTACTTGCTGAAGTGGCCATAGCAGGACTAAAGCCTGGGTTCCTCACAGGAAGATTTCTGAAATTAAATTTTAATTGTATGTATTATGACATTAATGCACTCAATTGACAACAGCAATCATGAGCTGACAAGTCTCACTCACTAATAGTGAAGGCTGAGTAAATACTCAGAAAAAAAGGGTAACATATTTTTTTTTTCATTTCTTCATGGGAGCACACTCAGCCACAAACTAAGAAACATGTTGTGAGAGCACAGCTGTGCACCTACATAGACTAGAAATGCAGCTAACTGATGTGGTGGGAGTCAGTCAAGTAGTCCCAGGCTATTAGCTATAGTGCACTCCCATTTGCTTAAGTGGAAGTGGAGAGACCCAAGCCTGGGTCCTCACAGGAAAATTTCTGATATTAAATTAAAATTATATTTATTATGAAGTCCACTCATGCAAGTCACTGCAGAGATGATGAGCTGCAAGTCTCACTGACTAATAAGCAAACCTAAGTTCTCAGAAATTGTTTTTTTATTTATTTTTTGGCACACAACCTCAGACTTAGAAAAAATGCCTTGAATGCACAGTTATGCACCCACACAGAACATAAAAATCTGCTAACTGAAGCAATGGGAGTCAGCCAACTAGTCCCACAGTAGAAGTGCACTAGGTGGACATGGAGGGACCCAAACCTGAGTTCCTCACAGGAGGAGTTTTGGTATTGCATTTTAATTATTTTTGTTATGAAATTAAGTCACTCAAGTCACTAAAGCAATGTTGAACTGGCAAGTTTCAGTGACTTGTGAGAATGGCAATTGCCACGCTACTTTCAAAGGTTGTGGGTGGAATTTTCCACTGTACCTCAGACATCTGGAGCAGTACAATCTCAGTGAATGCATATTCTCCTTGACTGCACACTGCTGTATGCAAAATTCTATATGTCTTCTGTTGCTGATTCCTCCTTCTCTTCCTGTGTCACTGGCTCTCCTCTCTCTGCAATCTGGAAGTCACTCCAGTTCTTCTCTTCCAAATACCGGACTAATGGATAAAGACCACATGTCACCAAACAATCTGGCATTCAGTCAAGACAAGCTGCAGTCATGGACAGTTGGTACCAATCTAAATGTTGTTTTTCTCATCATGGATAATGGGGCAAATATGGTGAAAGCAGTTGCTGATGGAAAGTTTGTTAGCATTCATTGTTTTGCTCACATATTGAATCTTGTGGTCATATCTGCGCTATGTCACAGTACTAAGGCTAGTAAGACTTTCTCTCCAGTGCACTTCATCTGTGCTCATTTTCATTGCTTGGTAAAGGGGCTAACCAACTAAAAGAAGTGCAGCAATGCCTTGGTCTGTTTCAACATTGCTTGAAACAGGATGTCAGTACCAGATGGAATTTGTCATACCTGATGCTGTCTAGACTGCTAGAACAAAAGCATGCACTTTCTGGCATAGCAGTGAAGTGTGACTTTGGGGGAGTCCTAGGCCACCATGAGTGATCACTGTTTGATGTCATGGTGAGAGTACTTGGGTCAATTGAGTGGAGCACCCATGTTATGAGTGTGTCTACTGCCACTCTGATTCAGGTGATCAAAGCTGTGCATAAACTGAAAGCATCCATTGACAGATATATAGAGGAAACAGGGAGATTCCACATGAGGCAGTTGTACTCATTGAGCAGCTACAAGCTGAACTGGATGCAAGGTTTGCAAAAGTGCTGGATAGTTGAAGCCACATTTTTGTAACCATGCTGGATCCCCAATTTAAATGTGAGAGCCATCATATGGCTATGTATCACCACAGAGTGGTTCATTTTCAACAGGAGCTGTGTGATGAGATGACTGGTTGCATATGTGGACTGATGATACCAGCAGCTGGTGCAGAAGGTCATTAGAGAGAGGGAATTCCATTTGTGGGCTGAAAAGTATGGAAGTTACAACATCCAGTCTGACAACTTAGGATGCAATTTCCCAGTATCACTTTGTTGATTCCATAACAGATAACAGCAAGTAACAACAATGGTCCTCCAGAAGATCAATGTTTTGAGTAATAATTGTATGCTTTTTTTCAAGGTAAGAATTCCATTTGATATGCCTGGTTCTACTGGAGGAGATGGGAAATAAATACCTGTTACTGACAGTAGCATTGATGGGAGTGGGTAGGCACTGTTCAACACATTCTTACATCAAAAGCAACAGAAGAGGACACAGTCACAGACTTTATGTGGAAAACATGTTGAACAGCCATTATGCAGAGTCTCTTGAGCCATTTTAGCTTGATCCATTAGGCTACGGGGCACAGAAGATGAATTCATCGCCACACTTGGCACAAATGGCTATGAGATACATTGGTTATCTCACTAGAAGTATGCCAGCTGAGAGGATGATTAGCACAGCTAGTGATGTTGTTGAGCCTCAACATTCAGCACTAGACCCTAAACATGCCCAACAGCTTGTTTTCATCAAACTTAACTTGCCCTTACTTGGGTACAAATATGAGTTACCCCATCAGAAAAGAAATATAGTCTCTTAAGTCTGCTTCTGCTGTTTTTCTTCATAAAGTTAGCCCGCATATTTCACGCTATGCTTCCATCATCCAGTTTTTAATGTATACACCTTCACTATAATATAATTAAATACCTTAACTTTTTCGGAGCCAGATATAACTTCTTTTCTTGTTGTTTCTATACATGTTATTGTCATGTATCTTAGAAACAGCAAGGATGCTATAGAAAAACACATCTAGGTTCCATGTGATAATGGTGATCCCAGAATAGAGATCGCCGGTTGGGTGAGTATTCATTGCTGAAAATGAATTTCAGGGATGTACATTTGTGGCAAACTGCAAGAGTTCACCAGAGATCTACAGTTTTCTTTGCACCCCCTAACTAAATGATTCTCAACTCCAGCGTGGTACATGTTGGGGGAGGGGTGCAAAACTTAAAAAACAAAACAAAAAAATGACCAGGCACAAAAACACGGTCACGCCCAGAACTGAACCTGGCACCCTCCCAACCCCAGCCTGCCAACAACCCACCACGACACAAAGCCAGCTCGGAAGCCCACCACTGCACTACACCCACAAACCCTCCCTCCCTCCCTCCCTTCCACCCGTTGCATGGCATGGTGCCTCCTCCCTCCACATGGGATATACATAGCAACATTCTGTCGCTATATTCACCTACCCCCATATCCAATTGCTACCCTGCCAGCTAGCCCTATGCACTGGTGATGTGATTAAGTTGCCCTTTTTGAAAGTATTCAATTGCGGTCACCTTGTACATGGGATACCCACATCTACAATAGCCCCAAGGTAAGTCAAAACCCAGAGGGTACTAATAACTTGCTTCTCATGTTATGACTTCTTGGCAATGAGGTTATGAAACTGGGTGCACTGCACAATTCATCACATATGTCTCTATTTTTCATAAAACCTAAAAAAAAAAACATTTCCAGAATCTTCTTACTTCCCAGTTCTCACAACACTCAAAATTTTGCAGATACATTTTGGTTATGAGACTGCTTATGCTTTTTGTCATTTTGCTATCCCCTTCTGGCTTGCAATATTTTTCTCATAAATAAACAAGTATTTGACAATGCCGAACGTAGGTTGCTTGTTAAACTTTTTTTTTTCAATTCTGACCCCAGATTTTGAAGAGTTCAACTCCTGACCAAAAGTTGATTTCATGCAGCGACTGTGAAATTACCTTTTGGGATACAAAAAACATTTTGTCAGGATCTGAAAAATAACAGCTAACAAATTCCTGAGGTGCTGTGAAGAAATAGCAATGTTGAAAATCTGGGGTCAAAATATTGAAAATTGCCAAAGTTACGAGCCTGCATTCACAAATTTCAACATAGGCTTATAACTTTGATGTTTGTGAATATTTTTCCCCAAAATTTTCAACATACTCTTCTTATGACTCCACTTCATGAACAAGTGCAGAGAAAAAAGTCAACTCCGGCCCAAAAAGGTGATTTTGTGCATCAATTGCAAAAATCACCTTACCAGATGAAAAAAAAACATTTTGGCCAGGATCTGAAAAATGACAGCTGTCACATTCATGAGGTGCTGTGAAGAAATGGTGATGTTGAACATTTGGGTTCAAAATATTGAAAATTGCCAAAGTTACGAGCCTGCATTCACAAATTTCAATGTAGGCTCATAACTTTGTTGTTTTTTAATACAGTATTTTCACACCAAATTTTCAACATAGCCTTCTTATGACCCCACCTCATGAACAAAGGTGGAGAAAAGTTTCAACTCCTGCTCGAAAGGTGATGTCATGCAGTGACCACAAAAATCACCTTTTGGAACAGAATTGCCTACTGTCACTTAATTGTTCATGAGGTGGGGTCCCAAAAAGGTATATTATAAATCTGGGGCAAAAATATAAAAAAATGGTTAAGTTATGTCATTAAGTTGAAAACTCCATTGAAATGCATTGAAACTGAATACTCCATTGAAATACATTGAAGCGCATACCTCAGTTTGCATTTGGGCTTTGAAGCGTGAAGATGTGACTGAGGTCCAAGGAAGATTACAACAACAGACCTCCGGTGGGTAAGTATGGGGTGGGCTGTGTGTGGGGTGGTGGGTCCTGAGTGGAAAGGTCAGGTGCAGGGGTGGGTAACGGTGCGGCAGACAATGATGGATGGTTTTCTTTTTTTTTTTTCAGGTAAAAAAAATGATGAGGGACAGTTTTCTCTATTTCATGGACAGCACACTGGGGGATTGGGCACTAGAGGATGGGGAGGGACACTAGACTACAAGGGACTGTTTCTTTTGTTTGTCACTCTGGGGACAGTGGTCAGCCAGTCGGGGTGGGCACCACTACACTATGGCAACATTATATTTCATATGGCATGGATGATCAGGGATGGGGAAGGCAACTACACTTCAGAAAATGTTTTCCATTATTGGGTGGGAGAGCGAGGAAGGAGAGCCACTGCAATACAGAATAATGTTTTGGGTTGAAAATCAATCTGCTGTGTGAGCTGAATGGTCATGCAAATCAAAGGGCTAAAACCCTTTCAGATTACAGTGGCTTCAGTCCTTTGAAATGCATGACCATTTAGCCCACCCAGAAGAGAGCTGTGTCAGGATCACACCTAACAGCCATTAGGGTAGTCTGCTGAGCCCCTAGTTCTGTGAACTGCAATCGGCTCAGCAGTGACAGCCCCCCCCCCAAATCCCATATCACCACAATATGTTGGATTGTGTAAACATAACCAACCTAAAAAGGTGGCCTGCTTTTATTGCTCTTTTAAAATCCTTTCATTTCATTTTATTTTTTCACACATCTACTTTGCTCAGCTGCCACCACCTGGCACCCAGACTACATTGAAGCAACACAGCAGTCCCTTGGGGGACATTGTCTGTGCCCCCTACTTCTTGAGAGAAGAGCCATCCATGGATGCTCAATTCTCTGTCCCCTGACTGGCCCCCGAGGGGCCAAGGTCCATTCCAACACTCAGTTCATAGTAGTAGTTAACAGTACTGATGGCACTGCAATGCTATGTGGCTGGCTGTTTCTTTACATTTTATGAGACAAAAGCATTGTTTTATTTTCATTTTTTTTTCTCTTCTGTTGTCCACCAGGTATATACCCTCTAATCAGATAGGGGTGTACCCTCAAAACAGACAGGGATATACACTGCCCTGTACTGAGACAGGGAATGGGACATACCCTGTTTAAGTTCTATGAGCCGTGATTGAGACAGCAGTGAAGTTTCTTTGGTCAAGGGCCCATTACACCACTAGAGATGTTGCAAAGTGTTACTTCACTGGTAACATTCTGGTGCAATTGCTAAATTTGCCTTCACAAACAACTTTGTAAATTGTCCACTTTGCCACTTTGCATTGAGTTTTCTTTGGGAAATTGCACTTTTTGAAGTGAAGTCAGTTGAAGTTAAGTCAAAGTTGCAACTTTGCCTTAACTTCACCTAAACTTCACCTGAAAAAGTGTCACTTCACCTGCCAAAAGCTTTGCAAAGTTAGCACGTCATCATTCGCAAATCTGACAAACTTTGAGAATTATTTTTTGTGGAGTGAAGTTTGACAGCTTTGCACATCACTATGCACCACAAAGTGCCCGCCTAGCTCTACTCCTCCTGAACCTCGCCCATTAGGGTGGCACAACAACCAAAACATTTTGACTGCACCGTGTTACTTTCCTAGTTGGGTGGGCATCCCTGCAAGGAAGCTAACATAGCACTTTATAAAAAAAATTTCACTGAGGCTCTGCCATTGAGTCATCCTTGAAAACGAAATGAAAGGATTTAAAAAAAAAAGAGTAAGGAAAGTAGGCAGTTGTTTTCATTTGTGTGATAAATTATTACAAGTAAGGAATGGATAATAAAATGATGACAACAGTTAAAAACCCTCCCCTAAACAAGCCCTATTGACAAAATGCTGGGGTTATTATGTGTGGTTTTAATGGAATGTTTTTAACAACTTAGCATTGTAAATGTTTTGTATTTTTTAGCTTTGTGCAAACTACAACTGCTGACTGAGTGAGTGGCCTCTCGATGCTATTTCAATTAATGCAATCTTCATTACCATTATGCCAAATAAGGAGGATTTGCACCAGGGCTGTGACTGATTCGTGCTTGCAGAGCAGAAACAGGCCTGCCTAGTATAGTACAACTATTTTTTTTTCACTTTTAGGGAATTAAAAAAAAAAACTTGTCTAGCAGTTTCCTGAGAAACACTGAAACTGTACATTATTATACAGAAGTGTGAAAAATGTACCCTCTCCTCTGGCTTGGGATTTAGAAAAGAAACAATACTGTCTGGATTTCTGCTTCTTTCTGGCTAATTTTAACAAGTGGATGGAAGAAGATTACTCTTTCACAATACAATAACTACAAGTAAGAAAGGGATTCCAAAATGATGATGACAACAGCAACACTCCCCTAAACAAGCCGTATTGGCCAGGCTGTAACTGATTGTTTTTGTTTACAGAGCAGAAACAGGCTTAGTGTATAGGGGGGGAAAAAACACTCCTAGGAGTTTTCCTGAGAAACACTGAAAGGTATCTCACAATGGTGGGACAAAAAATACTCTTTCTCGCTTGGGATTTAGAGAAGGAACAAAAAATGTCAATATTTTCATTTTTTTTCTAGTTTTAACAAATGGATTGAAGTAGATTCTTTATTTGCAGCAGCGCAAGTCCTCTGTCTCTCCTGCCTGAAGCTTCTGTGAGTGCTGGGTCAAATGACCTGCCATCCATGAGCTTCCAAAGTGGCCTGATTGGACTGGAAGCCTCAGGAGATCTTGTTGTCTCACAGCCACTGCCAACAGCTGAATAACAAATAATGAAGTGCAAATAACAAATAATTGGAACTGCTGAATATGAATGCTCAGTGAATATTCAAAATAAGGTATCCACACACTCCTAGAGGAAACTGACCAGTGGGGTTCCATAGTGCTCAGTACTGGAATCGGTCCTCTTTAATGTCTTCATAAGTGACATTGCAGAAGAACTGGAAGGGATGGTATGCCTTTTTGCAGATGACTCAAAATCTGTAATATCATGGATACTCAGGAAGAGAGAAGAGTTTATTAAGTTGTGCTAAAAAAAAAAAAAAATACCAGGTTATGGCATCAACCTAGCTCTCCACAGGTGGCATATTGGAAAACACTTGTTGAAAATATTTATCGATATGAACAATGTACCTATGCCTATTTCAATCATTTACCTGCATTCAATGAAATTTGGAAATGCTGGGTCCTATATAAACTCAATGTTTATCCTGATTTTGCCTCTGAATGGTTATTATTTTTAACTGAGTTTGATAACCCTTTCCTTGTGGCTTCTTGAGTCTGGCCTCTTGGCTTCCCCTCTTCTTCATCTTCTTTTTTTCTTTTGTTGTTGTTTTGTAATATTTTATAATACTGGTTTATATTTTTTGTATATCTTGTTCTCCGCTTTGGTGTATTTTGGCTTATTTGAATGTTGTTTTTGTATTTTTAATAATATGCTATCCCCATATGTTGATTGTATATTTGATATATCTATTTTTATGTTATTTTTTTAGCAAATTGTTGGTGTAGATTGTTGGCATTTTCTGTTGTTATTATTTACCT
The DNA here is from genome assembly GCA_016271365.2 of Neoceratodus forsteri. Taxonomy (NCBI): domain Eukaryota; kingdom Metazoa; phylum Chordata; order Ceratodontiformes; family Ceratodontidae; genus Neoceratodus; species Neoceratodus forsteri. The sequence goes on from JADMNL010000033.1 coordinate 113,508,361, forward strand.
AAAATAATTGTATTGGTATAATAGGTTTATAAATATGATTATTTTCCTCTCATTCAATATTGTTTAATAGCTATAACAATTGTACTGTGTTTTTATTGTATGGATTTGTTGTTATATATTATCTTTAATAAAGATGTTTTAATTAAAAAAGGAAGAGAGAAGAGAATGACTAGGGAGCTTAGAAAACCTGAGGAGTGATCAAAGGCATAGCAACTGGGGTTCAATGTCAAAACATACAAAATCATACGCATAGGGCATAGAAACCAAGGAGCTGACAAATGGCAGGACATGCAAGGCCATGCATACCTATGCCAGCAGCCTAGGGAATAAAATCCCAGTTTCAGTGGCCTTGATAACAGAGGCTGACCTGGAAATTGTAGCTATTGCTGAAAAGTGGTGTACTGGAAATCATGACTGGGATGTAGCAGTACCAAGTTACACTCAGTTTAGAAGAGATGTGGTAAAAAGGGAGGGTGGGTGGATCTTTACACCAGGGAGGGTATTAGGGTGACTAAGGTACAGGGAATGCAGGGTGGGAGCGGATGTACTTTATGTCACCCTAGTGACAGGCAATGGCACTGCTATTGGCACAGGCATGATATACAGAATTACAGCACAGGCGGAGGAGGTGGATAGGGTTCAAGTGGAATCCATCCATATGATGTCAGCTAAAGGGGAGGTGCTGCTGCTAGGTGATTTGAATCTGCCAGATGTGGATTGGAGCATCCCAGCTGCTGCCTCAGCCAGGGGCAGGGACATCTTGTACACTGTACAAGGGACAGGCCTCAGGCAGCTAGTGCTAGAGCTCACTAGGGAGGATGCAATTTTGGACCTGGTTCTCACCAATTGGGACAGATTTGAGGAAGTCAGAGTGGTCAAACACCTGGGATCCTGTGATCATCACATAGTGTGGTTCAGCAAGAGTACAGTGGCAGAGTCAAACCACACAAAGGTGAGGGTCCTGGATTTCAGGAGGGTGGACTTTACTAAGACAGGGATATGTCTCAAGCAAGCTCTGGCAGGGAGGGATAAAAGAGGGGAGTGGAGGAGCTGTGGGTTCATCTGAAAGAATCCATAGTGGAGGTGACAAACCTTTGCATTAGGCAAGTAAACAAGGACAAGAGAAAGAGAAAGCCACTATGGTTCTCAAAGGTAGTGGCTGGAATGGTAAGGGTGAAAAAATGGCTTTCAGGAAATACAAGGAAACACAGCAGGAGGAGGACAGGGTAGTGTATCTGGATAAACAGAAGGAGACAGGGAAAATAGTCAGGAGGGTAAAGGCACAAACAGAGGAAAAAATAGCACATGAGGTAAAAGTAGGAGAAAAGACTTTTTATAGGTACATTAGTGAAAGGAGAAAAACAGGGGTGGTATGGTAAGGCTTAAAGGGGAAGAAGAAGAATGTGTGGAAGGGGACCTGGAGAAAGTATTAATACCGAACAAATATTTTTGTTCTGTATTCACGGAAGAAGAAGGTGAAGGAACAATCAGGCAACATGAACAAATATGTGAGGGAGATGGACACTGGTCCTTTTACAGAAGGAAGAGTCCTAAAGAAACTCACAAAACTGAAAGTGGACATGGCAATGGGACCAGATGGGATACATCTTAGAATATTAAGGGAACTATGGGAGGTGCCCAGGGGAGGTGCTGGCACTACCACTGGCAGCACTGTTCAACTAGTCACTCAATACGGGAGTGGTTCCAGAGGACTGGAGGAGGACAGATGTAGTCCCTCTTCACAAAAGTGGCAGTAGGGAGGAGGTTGGAAACTAAAGACCAGTCAACCTCACCTCAGTAGTGGGGAAGATTATGGAATCACTACTTAAACAAAGGATAATAGAACATCTTGAAGCCAGCAAAGCACAGGATCCAAGACAGCACTGATTCACAGAGGGAAGGTCATGTCAAACAAATCTAATTTAATTCTTTGACTGGGTGACTAAGGTCATGGATCAGAGGGGAGCCGTGGATGTCACCTATCTGGATTTCAGTAAGGTTTTCGATACTGTTCCACATGGAAGACTTGTGAAAAGCTGGGCAGCCTGTGAGTGGGTCACAATGTGGTAAACTGGGTTAGGAACTGGCTAAGTGATAGAAGCCAGAGGGCATGGTAAATGGTGCTCAATCTGAGGAAAGAAGGGTGACCAGCGGGGTGCCACAGGGATCAGTCCTGTTTAATGTCTTCACAAGTGACATTGTGGAGGGCTGGAGAGGAAGGTGAGCCTCTTTTCCGATGACATTAAGATCTGCAACAGGATTGACACTTTGGGAGGGGTGAAAAAAATGAGGAGGGACCTAGATAAACTGGAAGAATGGTCCAGAGTGTGGTAGCTGAGATTTAATGTGAAAAAGTGTAAAATCATGCATTTGGGGTGCAAGAATCCAGGGGAGGATTACATAATGGGGGGGGACAGATGGTTAGCAAACAGGAAAGGGATTTCAGTGTAATCATATCTGATGACCTAAAGGTGGCCAAACAATGTGCTAAGGCTGTGGGGAGAGGCAGTGGGATGCTGGGGTGCATAGGGAGAGGTATCACCAGCAGAAGGAAGGAGGTGGTGATGCCACTCCACAGATCATTAGTGAGGCCTCATTTGGAATATGGTGTCCAGTTATGGAGGCCACATCTCTGTAAGGATGTAGACAGGGTGAAAGCAGTTCAAAGAAGGGCAACAAAGGTGGTGCAGGGCCTGCACCAAAAGTCATATGAGGAGAGACTTGGAGACCTCAGTATGTATACCCTGGAGGAGAGAAAAGACAGGGGAGATATAATAGAAACCTAAAAATATCTAAAAGGCATAAATAGGGTGCCAGAGGGTAACATCTTTCAGAAAATGAGATGTCCAGGAACAAGAGGGCATGACATGAGGTTGGAAGGGAGTAGACTAAGGGGTGTCATGAGGAATTATTTCTTCCCAGAAAGGGTGGTGGATTGCCTGGCCCCATGGCGCTGAGGGTTGAGGTGCTGGACACCACACCTCACTCCACGATGGTGATCCGGGTTCAGGAATGAGCCCGGGTCATCGGGGGTCAGCTGAGGAGGACAAGGATTGAGCGTCCAATGACAGCTCTCCTAGTCCTGGGGAGAAGGGGTGGATGCACGTCACCCTCTGCTGGTCCCTGGGGATGCCCGAAGGTACTGCAGTTGCATGGGTGCTTAGCTGGGGGGAAGCATGGCAGACATCTGCACATTAGTGCATGGACATTACTGCACGCCTATGCTTCCATCAGGGGAAAGTAAAAAATGGGGGAAAATGGCAGCACAAGTCCGAGGCAGCTTAATGTCCACAGTTTCACCAACTCACGATGCCTGAAAGGCATGTGCCAGTAATGGATCCTCTCTGGGCGCGGGGGCTAAGGGGGGCCCCTTTTGCAGGTGTAGTTGCCTATGTCAACTGGGCATGTCAAGCTTCAGGGTTGGCGGTGGAAAGGAGGAGCGGAGGCTTGATATAAAGCAGGACTGTGGTTGCAGGTAAAAACTGTTAAATGATAAAAAAAAAGAAAGGGTGGTGGATGCATGGAATAAACTTCCAGAGGAGTTGATGGGGGCAAACATAGTGGAGGGAATCAAGCATGTATGGGACAGGCATAGGGAAACTCTAGCAATAGGAATGAGGAGGTAAAGCTGGAGCTCAAGTAAAGTCTGCGGCTTTTACAGTAGGCAGACCTAGTGGTCCTTATCTGCCATCAATTTATATGTTTCTGTATTTCTAATATAAAATGGGGGGGGAAGTACCGAAAATCAACCTTGGGGTTATCATGTCTGACACTCTCAAAATGGCAGGGCAGTGTGACAAGACAGAGGTCATAGTCAGTGGGATGCTGAGATGCACAGGAGAGGTATCACCAGCAGGAGGAGAAAGGCAGTGTTACCACTATATCGATCATTGGTGAGACCCCACCTGTATTAGTGTGTCCAGTTCTGGAAGTTGGATCTCAGAAAGGAAAGGGAAAGGAGAAATTGTTTAACCAGGAAAGGACACTAAGCTGAAGCTTGTTTCCAGGTGCGACCTGGGAGTGCAAGGAAGTTAAATGACTTTCTCAGGGTCACACAGTATGCAAGTGGGGGCTGTAGGATTCAAACCCAGGTCTCCAGGTTTGGAGCTCAGAGCCCTAAGCCTCTGCGCTATACTGCCTCCTAAGGAGATGGAAGCAATCCAGAGGAGGACAACTAAAATGGTGCAGGGGTTACATCAAGAGCCCTTTGAGGAGAGACTGAGGGGTCTCAACATGCACACCCCAGAAAAGAAGTGAGGGGGCACATGACAGACATCTACAAGTACGTCATGGGGGTTAATAGGGTACAGGAGTGGAGTCTATTTCAAATGAAGAAGTGTGCCAAGATAAGAAGGCAGACAATGAAGCCAGAAGGTTGAATGTTTAAGAGGGATATAAGGAAGTACTACTTCACTAAAAGAGTGATGGATGACTGGAACAGTCTGCCAGCAAAGGTGGTAGGAAAAAAAACAGTGGGGATTTCAAACATGCATGGGATAGGCATGATGGAATATTGTTGAATAGGCAGGGTGGAAGGAGGGTAGATAGAGACCAGATAGGGTTTGTGGAGACAGAATAGGCAGGGAAAATCTGAGCAGACTGGATGGGCCAAGCTGTCCTTTGGTACCAGTTTTTGGAAGGCTGTGCCTGTAGTTCAATGGGGTGAAGCAATCAGCCAGTCCCCCTGCTTGAGACATAAAAGGCTGCACCTTCCACTTCTTCCTGAAGTGATTTTTCATTGTGGCCTGAGGCTCCACCCCCCCCCTTCGTCTGTTCATTCTGTGTCATGGCTCCTTGTCTGCTTGCTGGTCTTGTCCTGGTTCATGCTTCTCCATCATTTCTGTTGCTCTGTCCTTGTCTCCAGCCACTGAATCATGCCTCCCTTCCCCTCTATTCCTTTTGTGTTGCCTCCTGCCCTGCGGCTGTCATGCTGTCCAACCACACCCCTGCTCCCTCCATTTTAGTTGAGGCTTGTTCGCGGCTGTCTGTCTCTCCCTTCTGCTCCCTCCCATTCTGTTGCTGCTCACTCTGTGGCTCTCTGTCTGTGTCCCCCTCTTCTCGCTCCCTCCCTCCCACCCACTGTTGTTGTTTCCCCTCCTTTGTTTGTTGTTGACCATGGCCCCAATTTGTTCCCATGTTCCTCTGTACCGTCACCTTGCTTCCTTCACCTGCGCCAGCAGCTGCTTGCACATTACACTGTTTTTTCCCTCCCACTCCTCATGACTGTTTTCTCCTCCGATTCTTGGACCGAGCCTGTTTCCTCTGCCTGCTGTGTCTGTGATCCGCCTGCCTGGCTCCTCTGCCTTTTTTGGGGGTTTCCTGCCCTTCCATATGACCTTCCTTAAATGTCCTACTCCTACGTACAGGACTCATCTGCATTTGTTATTATGAATCAAACACTCCTTACGTTTGCCATGTCCCCAATCTCTCCATCCAGCTGACTGGGGGCACCGTTTCCGATTTGCACTGCATTTTTGGGGATTTCCTATATATTTATTTATTTATTTATTGTTGTCTCATCCTATGGCAGGACTAGTGTATATTCATTATAATATTAACACTCAGTGCCTTGCCTACCTATTCAATCCACGGTAGTTCAGTCTGGCTTACAGCTGCTGGCAGATAATCAATTTTATTCATCCCGAATCTTTAAATTAGCATTTGGTCTCATGGTGCCTAGTTCATGGCTTCTCTGTTATTCCTGTAGTGGGGAATTGTGATGACACAGTGGGCATTGTGGCTTCAAGTAGTAAGTTCATGCTTTCTGTAAGTTACATGTATTTGTTGGCTGCTGGCTCCGCCTGGCCTTCTACTACTGCTTTGTGCAGCCTACATGCTTGTCTGTGCTATTGACCTCTGCCTCATGTTAACTGTTCTCTCATACCACCTCACAACCATCTGTGTTGTCGCTACTTGCATGCGCTGTGTATGCTGTTGCCACTTGCCTCACAGCTGTATGTGTTGTTGCCACTCACCCTAAGTCTGTCTGTGCTGTTCCTGCTCAACCTGCAGCTGTCTGTGTAATTGCCATTTGCCCTGCATCTGTCTGTGTTGTTGCCACTACCCCGCATCTGTTTGTGCTTTTGACACTTGCCTCAAAACATCCGCATTGTTGCCACTCACTCTGTGTCTGTCTGTGGTGTTGCCTCACCCAATGTCTGTCCCTGCATTTGCTGCTCATCCCATGGCTGTCTGTGCCATTGCCACTCTCCCCACAGCTGTCTCTACTGTTGCAGTTCACCCCATGGCCATCCATGCTCTTGTTGCTTGCCCCATGGCTTTCTGTGCTGTTGATGCTCACTCTGTGGCTGTGTGTGCTGGTGCCACTCATCCTGCAGATGTCTGTGCTGTTGTCTGTTGCCCTGTGGCTCTCTCCTCCATTGCCTGTTGCTGACGCCCCAACAATGTCTGTACTGTTGCGCTTACCCCATGGCTGTCTGTGTTGTTTCAATTCACCCCATGGCTGTGTATGCTGTTGCCACTTGTCCCGTAGCTGTCTGTGCTTGGCCACTTGCTCTGTTGCTGCTCACCCCATGGCTGCCTGTGCTCCCCTTGCCACTCACCCCACTTCTGACCGTCCTCCCTCATACTGCTGCTTGCCCCATGGCTCTCTGCTGTTCCCCCCTCCTTTGTTCCCTTGTCCTTGTTTTTCTCTGCATTTTGGGGAATTTCTCCTGTTGCTGTGTGCTGTCATGCCCTGATTCTGTTGGTTTGTCAGTGGTATGCGAGTCTGACATCACTGATCTGGTGGTTTGTGTTGTTTGTCCACAACCTTTGTTTCGTGTTGTCTCATCAGTCCTGTCCCATCTGACTTGTCTTGTCAATCCTGTCCTGCCTGATGTGTTAGCCACCATCACTAAATAAAACATCCAAAGCCTGGAGAGAAGGCGACCTAGGCCATAGATCCCCAGAGATTTCCTCTTCAAAAGGTGTTTTTCCTCTCCTCCATGCCAAAGGTCATAATAGTTAGTTAGGTTTTGTAGCGTATTCCCTAGGTTAGTTAGGCAGGTATCTACTGTTAGATGGAGATGGATGGTGGCTCTCCTTGCCATTCCGTCTCTCCCTAGGAAGTCATGCCCTCGCTATTTAATCGGTCAGACCTACGTGACAGTTGCTATCCATTACCTCTTGTCTCCTGCTGACCTATGCCAAGGTCCTAGCTAAATGATACCTTCTTGACCTACATGAAGGTCCTCCTCACAAGTTCTTACTCATTTATGTCTGCTCCTTGCTATACCATACCTACTTACCTACTCAGAGGTCCTCATTACTGATACGTACTCATCCTTCTGTAATGCTTTTGCTCTATGCTCTTTTTGGGACTCCATCCTAAGGTACTGCAACCCTTACCCCGGTCAAGAGTGGCATCTTGCAACCAGGACCCCCTTACTTGTTATATAGACAAGGCAATGAACCACAGGTTGGCAAAAAATAAGTCTCACCCCTGGCATTAGGGTAAATACTTGGCTCAGCCATCTAAGTTGTTGGGGGGTTATGGCACAAAATAACGTTTATATTTACTCAGAGTCTGGGAGAGAGGTTTCAGGGCTATGCTTTGTCTCCTATCTGAGGGGAGCCCCATAACATTTCACTCGGACTCACGGATGGACTGTCCACAACCACAAAATTGGGACTGTATTGTACTGCTTTATTTTCTGATAAGATGTTAAGCAGAAACTAGGGTAGTCCCCCAGTTTGCACTGTCCAAACAGATGACAACACTTGCAATAGAAAACATTTTGTTTTCTCACAAAACCTAAGCAGTACTGTACAGTCCAACACAACCTTTTCTTACAAACAAACAATCCACCCCTTTGCTTAGGGATCTCTGGATTTCTAACCAAGTGTCTAAACAGTGGGGGTTGCCACACACTTTACTTTAAAACATCCTGATGAGAGGGACTATGTTAACATCTGCAGGGTAAACTATGCCTATCAGGTAACCAGTTAGCCTTGACTGAGACTCCAAGTGAGGTTCTGCCTACCCTGGCCCCAGCCAGCCTCTGCCATTCCTTTTAGGACACACAAACTGGATCCTTCAACTCCTCCTGGATTGCTAAAGGCATGATTTACTCTAGATTTCCAAACCCTTCCTGGATTGCTAGAGACATCCTTTACTTTAATACATTACTTTAGCACATATCTGTGGCGAACTGGTTCCTGAGTAAAGTGTAATCTAGTCAGCATAGGGCACATACACCACCAGAAAACCCATAGGTCTTTATTAAATGCTACTGTACTCATGGTTTGGTATTCTATTTGTTGCAGGCATCTGACAATATTTCAAGAAACATTTCTTCCTTGAAATCCATAGCTTTTAAAAAAACTCTTTTATCTCTTTATATGGGCAGTTGTGACAGTCTTCAGTCCATCAGGGGGTTGCCCCTAGAAACCACTGATTTCTCAGTCCCATCTCACATTTCAAAAGAAATGAACCCACTGGGGTCCCACTGGCACTGGTCTCCACCACCTCTTTTAGGCACACTGTTGTTCCACTCACTAGTTTGAGAAAATGAAGACTAGAAGTCCTTCACCCAGCCCAGAGAGGCTGGCAGGCACCTCTTGCCCTCTGCTGGACAGAGAGCTCCTTCCTCTTCACTCTCCAAACTGGAACGCACACTCTGAACTCTCAAGATTCTAAACTGCTTCTCCTGCAGTTGAGCTAAAAGGTTTATGCTGTTGCCACAGTTCTAAATAACATCACTCATTTTCCACCTAGCCTAACTAGGTAAACAATGATGTATTGTGGTAGAGAGTCTCTAAAAAACCCACTGGCTGCCCAGAAACCTGCCTGGTCTAACACTGATGGGATTCTAGTAACCCCAGGGGGCTGGGTGGTTACAGTACCATTAGCCAAGGGAATCATTCCTACGGCACCTCTAGATGTGGAACCCTCCTCTAGGGTGCCTTTCTTTCACACCCCTAATGGGTGCTATATACTGTAGATAGAGAGGTGAATGGCCTCAGGTTTATCACAAAGTTGCACAAGCATAACATTACACTAAGTTGCGTAAGCCCAGTAAGCTATATTTCTTTGTTTCTACAGGGAGAATTTAGCCTGTTTGTAGACAATTAGCTCTGCAGGAGAGTGGTTAGTGAGGAGTGAATTATTAACATAAAAAAGGATGTGGAGAGGCTGAAAACTTGGTCCAGTATTTGAAAAATTAATTTAATGCCTGGAAATGTATAATAATAGATTATTATAATAGATGATTAGCCCATTTTGCTCATGGTTTCTGAAAGTCATTTTTCATATAGAACCATGCAGTATGACTTGGAACATGCTGGTTTTCCACAGAGACAGGAAAACACTTTAGGAGAAATCATCTTTTTTCTCTGTGCATCTACTCAGGAACTTAACAACTGCCCTGCTTGGTTCTCTTTGGCATTAGCAGATCTCCATCCCTCTATCTAGACATTGTGCATAACCTCTGGAAAGCTTGTTGATTCACTAAATTATTACAGATTGTAAACTGGGAAAATCATGCATTTTAAAATATAAACAACCTCTAACTGAAGGACTGGATTACTATGGTACCTCAGGGTTCTAGTGACATCATAGTACCACTTGAGCTTTGCTCTCATGGTAATGTGATACCACACAAGAACTACTTGGTGTCCTTACAGCCCTGTTCTTCACAGTCAGTGATTAATTATTCTCTATGTAATGCACATTGGTAGCAGACATCTGCATACAGGTTACTGCATCAATGCAATAAAGATGGAGAACTCAAATGAGAAAAGGGACCTGGGGTGATAATTAGCAATAGACTAAGAACCTCTTCTCAGCACAATAAAGAACATGTGAAGGCAAACAGGATGTTAGGAGCTGGCACAGTGGTACTGAGGGTTGAGGCACTCGACGCCACACCTCGCGCCACTCTGGTGACCAGGGTTCAGGAGCAATCTAGGACTGCCAGGGGTTGGCTGAGGAGTAGGGAGCAGGACTGAGCATCCATCTGGCAAGCTCTTCTCTCCCAAGAAGGGATTCTGTGTCTGTCAGCGCCACAGTGGCATCCAGTGGTGACTGAGTGTCTCTGCAGCTGGGACCACCTTAGATGGGGCATGGAGGAGGTGGAGGCCTACGTGAGCTGTGCAGAAGTTTGCAGCTGGACATGCTGGTGTCATTCCACATCCTCCTCCTGCTGGGGACCTAAACAGAAAATTCCTTTGAAGTGGACAGTATGAGGCCCCGATTGACCCATGCTCCCCTTGTCCAAACAAAGTCCCGGTGGTGGGTTGCGGCTCAAGGATAATGCAGTCTCTCTCTCTCTCTCTCTCCATCCTCACCCAGGGGGCCCTCTACATGAGGGGTATGTTGCAGTCCTCCCCGTCCCATTATTGAGGTGGAGGCTGGATCAAGTGGAGCTTGAGGGGTCAGCGTACCAGGTCGATAGGGGTCAAGTACTCCACCGCAGCCTGAAGTACATAAAGAGAGTTAAAAAAACACACAAAAAAAACCCAGGATGTTCAGTTCAGTTTATTTTTGAAGGGATAACAGACATTGAGCAAGCTCATTTGCAAGGTGATCACTTGTACATAAACCATAACATCCACAAATACAGAGCAACACGTAAATGGTTACAAGGTTAGGGCACATAACACAATTGTAGTGTGTATATTTAATAGCCAACAACTAAACATTAGCAGAACAAATATTGACCACAGCCAGGTACATACAAAAGTGCATAATGGATAAGTGCGATTTTACACTTATTTGATTTACAACCATAGAAAGAGGGGAAGAGAAGGTGAAATCAAAATATGGAGAACAACAGAGCTAGGATAAGCACAGGGAGAGAAGGTTAATACCAATGGCAGATGTTGGGAGTAATTTTGTCAATAAGCGATTTGAACGCTCTCAGGATGATCAAGTTTTTTAATTTGAGCATGGATTGAAGTTAGTTCCAGGCTGTGGAAAGCACATAGTTCATGGCTGGCTTACCAAAGTGAGTGCGAATTGTGGGTACCTTCAGTGAGATGTATACACATTGCTTTAGCACATAGGAGCTGTGGGAATGGTGGAGAAGAGAAATGATATAGGGGAGAAACTTGCTTATTAGTGCTTTGTAAACCCTGGTGTATCTATGAATAAGTCTTCTGATTGCCAGGGAATCCAGCTTACCCCCATATACAATGAACATTGTTTTTTTTTTGGCTGGAGCATTGGTAATTAACTGAATAGCATGGTGATAGAGGGTGTCCAACTTTTGAAGACTGGTTATTGAACAGTTAGTGTATATAATATCTGCATACTTAAATAGGGGCATGAAGGTGGCCTGAACAAGTCTGATTCTAGAGTCTCATAAGAATAGCGATTTGTTTCTGAAAAAGAGCCCAAGTCTCTGCCTCAGTATTTTGGATAATGCCTCAATATGGGAGGCAAAGGATAAATGAGAGTAAAGCAAGGACCCTATGTATTTGAAGTTATCCACTGACTCAAGCTTATCACCTAGGAGTGAGGTAATGGGATTGGTAGTGCTAAGGTTAGAAGATGCAGTGGGTGAATTGGGTGGGTGAAAGAATATTACCTTAGTTTTTTTAACATTCAACAGTAGTGTTGACACTATTACTGTAGGTTCTGCTGAAGATGGTTAGTCAGTCTGGAGTGCTGAGCAGACCTGGACGAGGCAGGGTTTTGAGGTTTATAGAACAGTGTCATCAGAAAATAAGTGGATGTTAGAGGCAGTAATGCTGTTGCTTAAGGTGTTAGCATAAATCAGAAAGAACAGTGGGCCCAGAATGGAGCAGTGAGGAACCCCTCTTAGCAAGAGGAGTAATGATGAGAGAGTACCATTGGCATTTATCTGTTGATATCTATCCCCCAGATAACTGGCAAATCAATTTAATACAGAATTATTGAAGCCCAGTTGTTTAAGGCTGTCGAACAGAAGGAGATGATCCACTGTATCAAAGGCCTTACTCAGATCCAGGAAACAGATCCTGTGATTAATAGTTTGCCCATGGCCTCTAACCAGCCACTTGTAACTTTGGATAATGCTGATATTGTGCTATGTAGTGGTCTGAAACCAGATTGTAAGGGGTTGATTAACTGGGGCTTGCCAAGGAATATTCTGAATTGTATGCTGCCTAACTTTTCTAATAATTTTGAGAGGACTGGCAGGATTGAAATAGGCCTATAATTATTTAGGTTGCTAGGATCACCAGATTTAAAGAGAACTAGGAGGTGGGCTATCTTCCAGTCATGTGGTATGGTTCCCTCTGCTAATGATAGGTTAAACAGGTGGGCAATTGGGACCGTAAGGTAATGTTAGCCTAGTTTTAGGAAGAAGGGATCGATACTGACTGCCCTAGCACCTTTTGTAATGTCAAGCTTAAGCAATTGAACTTCAACCTGTTTATAAGTAATGTTGGAGAAGGTGAAGGAAGCATGGGTGGAAGGGCTGGGTGGTGTAATTGTATGGAAAATTGGAGGACACAAAGTAGCAACATGGGAGGAATTGAAGGCAAGGCCTGCCATTGCAAAATGCTTGTTATGTTTGTCAAGTATTGTGGCCTTGTTAGTTATGGAGGTGCCTTGGAAATTTATTTTATTTGACAAGGTTGGAGGTGCTTTACTACCTTCCACAGATTTGAATATGTGCCAGCTTTTTGCTGGGTTTCCTTCTGCTGATTCGAGTATGTTAATGTAACACTTCTCCTTTGTATTTCTAACCATTTTGGTGCAGGCATTATGGCATTCCCTAAAAGCTGTCCAGTCCACAGGGGATTTGGTCTGTCGAGCAGTTGCCCATAACCAATCCCTATTTAACATAGAAACATAGACTTTGATGGCAGATAAGGACCGCTTGGCCCACCTAGTCTGCCCATTTCCCTACCTAGAGGATAAGCTGTAGATCCTATTAACCAACAGCCTATTTCTTCCTACCCCCCACAAAAATTGCCTTATGTCTTTCCCATGTATTCTTGAATTCTCCCACAGTTTTAGACCCCACAACCTCCTCAGAAAGGCTGTTCCATGCATCCACCACCCTCTTTGTGAAAAAATACTTCCTCACATTGCCCCTGAGCCGTCCCCCCTCTATCTTCAGATTGTGTCCCGTTGTTCTTGCACATCTCTTTTTCTGAAAGATGCTACTCTCTTGGACTTTGTTGATTCCACTGAGGTACTTGAACATTTCTATCATGTCCCCCCTCTTCCTCCTTTCCTCAAGGGTATACATATTAAGCTCCTTTAGTCTCTCCTTGTATGGCTTCTCTTGCAGACCCTGCACCATTTTAGTTGCCCTCCTCTGAACTGCCTCCATCCTGTCTTTGGCCTTGCGGAGATGGGGTCTCCAGAACTGGATGCAGTACTCCAGATGGGGTCTCACCAACTGTCTGTACAGGGGGATAACAACTTCCTGTTTGCTGCTGGTGATACCTCTTCCTATACATCCCAGTATCCCCCCAGCCCTCCCTACCGCCTTCTCACATTGCTTGCCAACCTTAAGGTCATCTGATATGATTACCCCCAGGTCCCTTTCCATTTTTGTTGTTGTTACTACCTCCCCCCCCATTATGTAATCTTCCCCTGGGTTTTGTTTCCCAGGTGCATTACTTTGCACTTCTTTGCATTGAATCCAAGCTGCCATACTTCTGACCATTCCTCCAATCTTGCAAATCCTTCTCATCCTTTCCACGCCTCCTTGTGTATCAACCCTGTTGCAGATCTTTGTGTCATCTGCAAAAGGCATACTTTCCTTCAGTCCCTCTGGAATGTCACTTATAAAGACATTAAAAAGGACTGGACCCAGTACTGAACCCTGCAGTACCCCACTAGTAACCCCTCTTTCTTCAGAGTGGACTCCATTTACAATTACCTTCTGTGTCCTGTTGTTCAGCCAATGCTTTACGCAGGCTACCACCCTGGGACCCACTCCCAGGCTGGTTAATTTGACTCTAATCTTTTGTGTGGGACTGTGTCAAATGCCTTGCTAAAGTCTAGGTAGGCCATGTCCACAGCCCCTCCCTGGTCTACTACTTTGGTCACCCAGTCAAAGAAATAAATTAAGATTCGTCTGACATGACCTTCCCGCTGAGAACCCATGCTGCCTTGGGTCCTGTGCCCCACTGGCCTCTAGGTACTCAACAATTCTTTCCATCAGAAGTGATTACCTCTACCACAGAGGTCAAACTGACAGGTCTGTAGTTTACTGCCTCTGTCTTGGTCCCACTTTTGTGAAGGGGAATCACATCTGCCTTCTTTCAGTCCTCAGGTACCACACCATCTTCCCATGATTTGTTAAAAAGGGTAGTCAGTGGTGTCACTAGTTCTCTGCTTAATTCTTTTAGAATTCTGGGGTGAATTCCATCTGGCCTCATTGCTTTGTCCACCTTCAGTTTTAGGAGTTCTTTCAGAACCCTTTCTTCTATGAAAGGACTGGGATCGACCCCCCTATCCAGAGTGATTCTGTTAATTGGATTTGGCACCTCCCCCACTTCCTCTTTTGTGAATACTGAACAGAAGTATTCATTCAGTATCCCTGCTTTCTCACTGTCACTCTCTGCCCACCCACCATCCATTCTATTCAGCCTCACTATCCCTCCCTTTGTCTTTCTACGCTCCCTGATATACCTATAAAAGTTATTATCCCCCTTCTTAACTGAGTTAGCTATCTTTTCCTCAGTTTGTGCCTTTGCTATTCTGACTACCCTCCCTGCTTCCTTCTGCCTTAATTGGTACAGTTCTCTATCCTGCTCCTTCTGTGTTTTCATATACTTCCTAAATGCTATCTTTTTCTCCCTAACCTTCACCGCCACCTCTTTTGAAAACCATAGTGGCTTTTTCTTTCATTTTGGTTTGTTTATTTGCTTCACACAAAGGCATGTTGCCTCTGTGATGGCAGTTTTGATATTTCCCCATTGTTGCTCCACCCCTCCTTCTAGCCTGTTTGCTAGTGCTTTGCTAAGGCACTCTCCCATCTTGCCAAAGTCAGCCCTCCTGAAGTCCAGAACCCTCACTTTTGTATGGCTTGACTCTGTAGCTGAGTTTATTGTGAACCACACTGTTTGGTGGTCACTTGTTCCCAAATGGCTACCAACTTCTAGATCTGAGATCCTCTCACTGTCCCCATTTGAGAGTATGAGGTCTAAGATTGCTCCTCCATGAGTAGGTTCCAAAACTAGCTGTCTGAGGCATGCCACCTGAAGGGCATCAAGAATGGCCCTGCTTTTGGATGTGGCTGCTGCAAAGGTGCTCCAGTTAACATCTGGCATATTAAGGTCCCCCATCAACAGTATCTCCCCTTTCTCTGCCATCCTAAGTATGCCTTCTATCATATCTTTATCCATTCCCTCCCCCCTGACAAGAGGGTCTATATACAACCCCTGTGTGGATTGTGGTGCCATTTCCAGTCTCTAAGGTGACCCACAGTGCCTCCTCTCCTCTCCTCCCTGTTTACTCTTTTGTTCAGTTGCCTTTATCCTTTCCCTTACATAGAGAGCTACTCCCTGTCTCTCCTGTAGGTTGTGTACCCTGGTATGTTAACATCCCAGACATGGTTCTCTGTGTACCACATTTCTGTGACTGCTACGATATCCAGGCATCCCTCTTCCATCAAGGCCACCAGTTCAAGGAGCTTGTTGCCTAGACTATGGGCATTGGTACTCATTACTCTCCATTTCTTGATGGCCTTACCCTTTTTTGCCCCATCCCTGTCCTTACTGCATTTGTCACTTTCTCCATTTACCCCTGCGCTTCTCCCTATCAACATCTCTATGTTTGTGTCTACCTCACTTAATACCCTGATATTTTTGGTGGGGGCTAGGATTTCCCTGACCCTTTCCAGTACCTCCCCCCCTTGGCTAGTTTAAATGCTTGTCAATGAAGTATTTAAACCTATCGCCTAGGATCCTGGTTCCCCTCCTGGACAGATACAGACCATCATGCCAGTATAGGCCTGCATCCCTCCAGGTGGACCCCCCCATCCCCAATGAAGCCAAATCCCTGAGCTCTGCACCAGTTTTTCAACCGCTAATCTTGTTGATCTTCCCGTTGAACCAGGGGCATGAAGCTTTTTTAACTCTGTGGCTAGTCAGAGTGACATGTCTATTTATAATATTACTGAGGGTGGAATTAAAAATGGGCAGTGCATCTTGTGTAGCAGGTGCTAAGTAGAAATGATGTCAGTTAATATCCTGTAGATCAGCCAAGTAATTGGTAGAGCTGAACTTCCTCAAGCACCTCCTGGAGACAAACTTACTATTAAAAGCCAGTTTTACTACATTCCTGATGCACACAACTATATTGTGGTAGTGGAGATCATTGTGAAAAACAGCTTTATGATGTATTTTGTGGGGTCTGTTGGTCATGACTACATCTAACAATGATCCTGTAGTTTGATTTTTACGGTTTGGCCCTGTTGTATCACTGATTATCTGAGCCAGAACCATTTCATTGCATAGGTTCTTTGGGGGTTAGATTTGGTACTGAGCAAGTCCAGGTGTAAATCCCTAAAATTATTGACTAGTTAGAGGTGTTGCTTGCTAAGGAATTTTTTTTTCCAATTTATTAAACTTTATTGAAAATTTTCCAGACATGAAGTACATACAATACATAACATTGTGGCATATAACATGTTAATATATCTGCACATAAAGTCCTCCTCCCCCCTTCCCAGACCCCCTCCCATCTCCGACTATCCATCCTTCCAAATTCAGTATACAATAGTTAATATGTCCCAATTCCCTCCTCCACCCCTCCCTCTTATCTAACTCAACTTAATCAGAAAGGGCTAAATACCTGCCTAACTAATTCCCATCCTGAAGAACAATCTGTAGAAACATATTGTAAGTATCTCCTAGATGTTTGGCTTCCAAGAATAAGAGATTTGGAAGAATACCCTTCATGATACTCCTTTCACCTCCCAGCTAAGAAATGTGTAAACTGTTTGCATCTCCTATTAAAAGCCCCTAGAGTGTGGAATTGAATGGCTATTGCCCTTTCTGCATTAAGAGCTACATGAAGTTCATGTATCCACTCTTTAAGTGGGGGTGGGGTATCTCTAATCCAATATCTCATAGTAAGGAGCAGTGCTACAGCTGAAATAATAGCCAAATAATATTTGTGTGTTTGTGAAGCAACAGCTGAGAAGTTTCTAAAGTAAAATAGTTGGCCCCTCTGAAAAGTTCTTAATTTTTTGCCAAGAACTCTGGAGTTTTGGGCAGGTCCAAATCAAATGTCTAAGAGACCCCATCTCCTGGTGGCATCTCTGACAGGCTGGGTTCTGATCCTTACCCATATAATGCAGTTTAAGTGGGGTGTAATATAAATTATGGAGAACACTGAACCTGATCATGTGTAACCTGTCTTGTTTAATAAATCTATAAACATTGTTCCAGATCGATTCCCCAAGTTCAAGGGTCATATGAGAGGTCAGCAGCCTGTTGCCAATAAAAGGCAGTCGGCAAGTGACCTGACCCAACCTTGGTAGCTGGTTGGTGATATAGTCGTCCTATAGGTCTGGATCGAGTAGCCATCTTTAATAAGTCTGAAAAAAAAGAGATTCCTCTGAAGACCAGGGGGTTGATCTATGAGCTGCACAGACACATTGCTTAATCAGCAAATATTTAAAAATTGGTAACTCTGGAAGGTGAAAGAAATGCCTGATTTCTCTGGTAGAAATTATTTTATTTTCTTTAACCAAGTCGGATTAGGGCCACAGCACTTAAATCCTTCCAAAAACACTGAGTGATGACCTTGTTTCCTATCAGTAAGTTCAGATTATCAAAAAGAGGCTGACCTAGATCATGCTTATTGTCTAATTTAAAATAATTGCATAATTGAGTGTGTGCATTCATTACCCAAGCTAACAGGCTGTGCTTCCAGTTCTGGGGTACTTTACTATAGGGGGTATAGAGTAAAGAAGCTAGGGATTGATTGTGCATGAGAGTTATATGTCTTTCTAGCTTGATCCCAGCAATGTTTGGAAGGTCATTTTCCTGGGGGTCCAACCACCGCAGATCTTTACACCCATGAAAGGCCAAATAATAAAGAAAAAGATGGGAGATATTAAGATCCCCTTCCGCTCTCTTTATTGAGCCAGCTTGATTATGACTCTTCTGGGTCTCTTGTGCAGCCATAAAAAGCAGACCAAATACAGTTGATCTTTTTAAACCACACCAGAGGAAGGGACAAATTCAGCATGGATAGGGGGTATATTAACCTCGGGAAAATGGCCATCTTTAAAATGTTAACTCTTCCCAAGAGAGATAATGGCAGGCATTGCTATCTCTTCAAATCCTGTTGCATCTGATACACCACAAGGTCTAAATTAAGAGTTCTCAATTTGCCAATATCCTGTGTGAGTTCATTTCCTAGAAAAGTAAGAGAGTTTGAGGCCCACCATAAGCCTAAGTCCTCTGTCTCTGCCTTTGTACAAGTAGGAGTCAAAGATAAGATGGTTGTCTTATGATGATTTCATTTATAACTGGACAGCAGACTAAATTCCTTTATTATTCTCAAAACCACCTGCAGAGAATGTCGCCAGGAGGAAAGGTGTAGAAGAATATTGTCTGTGAACATGGAGAGTTTATAATTAACTGAACTGATCTCTATCCCTCTTACCTCACCCACTGCATTGCTTTTTCTAGCCAAAGGTTCAATATATAGATTGAATAACATGGGGATAGGGGATAACCCTGCCGTGTACCTCTAGTCAACCCCAAATTGTTGGAAATAGCCCCATTACTCAGTACTCTTGTGGATGGAGTTAAGTATAGAATTGCAGTCCACTGTATGAATTCAGGTGGCAGTCTGTATCTGGGTCAAAGGTCAAACACAAATATCCAACTAACTCTGTCAAATACTTTTTCTGTGTCTAGGGAGACCAGCACCTTATCAGTATTGGTCCGCCAGACACGGACATCAGATGGAAAATCTTTCTAAAACAGTCACTAGAATGTCTCCCCAAAACAAATCCCATCTGTTCCGGCCCTATTAAATTATTCCAGACTTTCTTTAGACGGGATGCCAAGATACTGGCCAACAGCTTGACCTCTATATTTAATAATGAAATTAGTCTATAGTTATCTGGTCTTGAAGGATCTCTACCGGGTTTAGGTAGGACAACAATCCTGGCTTTGTATAATGCAGACTCCTTAATAGGGGCATAGTGTATATATAATTAAATAATGTCCTTAAAAATGGAGTCAGGTCATCTTTAAAACATTTGTAAAAGGAAGGGGGGGGACCATCAGGGCCTGGGGCCTTGTCTGCTGACAACCAGTCAGTCACCTCTGAGATCTCATGGAGTGTAATTTCCCCTATTAATGAGTTTCATTGGGGTACACTGAGCCTGGGTAGCTCTACATCATGCAAGAACTCCCTGAGTTTTCCATTATAATCGGGATTTATAGGAGGTGCTGCAAATAGACACTGGTAGTACTGACTAAAAACATTGGCAATGACAGCTGGATCAGAGGTCAACCTCCCAGTTGCCTAATCCATTAGGGCAGATACGCATCTAGCCTCCCTTTTTTGTTTAAGCCTGTTCACCAGCAGTTTTCCTGCCTTTCCCCCTGTCCAATATATGTTGCCTTCCACCTTGAGGCTGCACTTAATGTAAGAGCTAGACTATGTGCAGTATATTTGGCCCTCATAGACTGCAGTTCCGTCCAAACCCGGTCATCTGAAGATTTGTTCAAGTGGGTCTCTAAAAATCTAATACAAGCCAGTCAGTCCTCCACCTCATTGGTCTTTTTAATGCTTCCGAATGGTGGCAAGTCTAATAAATTCACCCATCCAAGTTGCCTTGGGAGAGCCCCATAGCACATCTATTGCCTGGATAGATAGATAATTGGTGTCCCATGAGTTCCTGATAAAGGTTCTCATATGCTCCACTATTTTCTCCTCGGACAACAGTTGGGTATTAATGGACCACGAACTAGAGACCCGTTGGTAAGGTGTTAACCCCAACCGAAGCCAAAGGGGAGAGTGGTCTGAAAGCAGTCTGGGATATATACCGACATTTTCAACCCCCTTTAATGATGGTGAACTAAGGAGAAAATAATCTATCCATGAATAAACTCCATGGGGTGAAGAGAAAAAGGTAAAATCCTTCACCTGTGGGTAGTGGGAGTCTCCATGGATCCATGAGACTGGAGTCCTTCATAAATCCCCGGAGGGCATGTTGTGCTGGGGAAAGACCTACTCGTCTACAATATGATCTAAGGCATTCAGATTGACTAGATTCCAGTCCCCACCTAAAAGGCAAGGGACATTGGGAACTGAGGCAATTATAATAGAAAGGGGGGGAAGTAGGAGTATCCACATGAGGGCCATATATGGAGCCTAAGAGAACCTCCACCCCCAGCTAAACTCCCATACACCAACATGTACCACCCTTCATGGTCACACTAGGATTTAATTTCCTCAAAAGGAACACTTCTTTGGATAAGTATTGCCACCCTCCCATCTGGTACTATTATCTGCCCCATATACCTGGCCAACCCAAAGCGTGTGAAGTCTCACCAATTGGTCGATACTAATATGGGTCTTCTGTAGCACAGCCATATGTGGATGGTATCTTTTTAGATGCCTAAAAATAGTGTACTTCTTGGAATTGTCTTTTCCATCTTTGATATTCCATGAAATTACATTCCAACTCCCCATGATTCTGCAGCTTTTGTGACTGTTAGGAATAGAGTGTTCTGCCCATGCACCCAAAAAAAGTAGCGAGTCTGTTTACAGACACCCCTCCCCCCAAACATAACCCCCTGTCTCCCAAGCCCTCCTACGGCTAAATCCCTATATTCCAAGCCCCCCACATAATCCCCCAATTTATCTAGAACTCAGACTGAATGCCCACTCCTAAATGTGCTGGCCATCATGCACTATGGGAAGCAACCCCTGCTATGTTTGTAGAGGCACCCCAAAGGGCGCTCGGGTCAATTTACCCCCAATGTCAACTGTATTCGTAAATGCCCAACTTAACAGGTTTAAGCAGCATCTTAAATGACGGGTGGAAATAAATCTTATCACTGCAGTGACCAACTATGGAAGGGCCATCTGAGCTGATTGTAGCATGGAAGGTCACACTCACTCCCGTAGGAGGTATACCAGCATCAGCTTTTCCCAGACTAGATAGATGGGATCCTTGTCCTTCCTCTGTTATCACCCTCACTATAGCCAAAGTACTGTTTCCAACCTTGTAATCAAACAAGTCAACATGAGAACACTTTTTCACCAATCTATCTTATAAAGTAACTAAACAGTAAACTTTAAAGGTGAGGCAAGGGGTGTTGTTTGTAGTTCAAGTTCCAATTATAGACTCAGCACCCTCAAATTATTGTAACGTTCCATATTAATATGAAAATAAAATTAGAAGTCAAAAATTGTACACTTTCCTCGAGGGGTAATCTTGAAATGGTGCTGATGTTCGCTCAGAGTCCAGTAGAGGGTGCCCCTGCCTAAGCTATCTCTCATACAGTCTCATTATGTCTAGATCCTAAAATAAAAATAGGTGCATTGCCGAACCTCAAACAGAGAAATGAGTTAAAGTCAATACAAGGAAAATGCCCCTCGGATGCTCTGTATTCTAATTATAACCCTCTCTTGCTTCACTACAGTGTGTTCAGAAAAGGGCAAAGCCTGTTCCAAAAGGGAAAAACCTTTCCAGCATGTCGCTTAAGGAACATCGGTGTGTAAATCTCCAAGTACCTATTGTAACTCAAGTCCTAGTTAGATGGGTCGGGTATCTAGATGGGGCTCATCCACCTTTCCCAAATAGATCAGGGAGCCAAATGACCAGGTCAGTAGTTGCTTGTTCCGACGTCTCATAGTGCTGGACACCTGATGGCAGTGAGACCTCCAAACAAGAGGGATACAACATCCTGTGCTGGATTTTTGTGGCCCATAACTTGGTCTGTAGCAGTCGATAAGTGGCCCTTTCTTGCCTGACTTTGAAGGTCAAATCTGGAACCAATCTCAGTCGCTTTCCTCCCCACTCAATCTTTTTTGCATTTCTGGCATCTTTCAAGATGTGGGCCCTGTCCAGGTAATTCAAGACCTTAAAAATAATAGGGCAGGGTGGGAGATCTGGTGTGAGTTTAGGCCTAATGGATCTGTGAGCACACTCAATTATGTAAGTGGGCCCATTAGGCGAGAGGCCTGCAATACGCACACAGAGTTTCTAGATAAAGGTGATTGTATTGCTTCCCTCGTTGCCTTCTGGCAACTCCAATAACACAAGATTATTCCATCTTGATCTGCCTTCCCAATCATCAACTTTGTCATCAAGCTTTTTGGCTGCCCTTTTCAGGGTTATATTATCTTTCTCCAGCTTGGTGAGTTGGTCTTCGGTGCATGAAATCCACGTTTCCAAATCCAAGATGCGCATGGCCAACCCAGACAGAGTCGTCTTCTACTCCCGGAATTCAGTAATTAGTGAAAATAGAGCTTTTTTGATTGTATTTATGTCCTCATGAAGCTGATCTTGCGAGAGACCAGGAGGGTGCTGCATCGATTCCGCTGCCAGCGATGTGCTTCTGCAGGGCCTTTTGGTTTCCAGCCCTACCATGACATCTTGTTCATCCTCCTCTTCAGCACTGCAACTCGTCTCCGGAAACTGGTCCTGAAAGGCATGCTCCATGTTTCTGGAAGCTAGGCAGCCTGATGGAAAGGTAGGAAAAGTGATAAATTCACATGAAAATTAGCGGAGCTGCACCGACGTGCTAGCTTACGCCACCAAGGGCATTATGTGATTCTTATTGCTAAGGAATTGTTGTAGATGGGGCAATAGATCCAATCCCCAGAAGGGGTTTGCAGCATCCAATTATATTGATTGACTAAGCAGCTGAAATGGATATTTTTAATGCTAAGCATTCAAAAGCCTTTGGCTCTGAGATGGTATACAGGACAGTGGTGGGTAATCTCTCATTGACATAAAGGCCACCCCCCCCCGGTGGCTTTGTCTACCTGATAGAGGGAATACTGTATGATGGTAGTGCTATGGCTTGGTCTGTAATGGTGCTTTGTAGCCATGTTTCTGTCAGAACTAAAATATGAAGGAGAGTGTGAAATGCCCATGCCTGTAATTCAGTTAATTTCTTTGGAGGTTACAAACGTGGATAAGCATACTTTTTAGGCCTTTAGCAGCAGCGAAGTCTGCAGGTGACACTAGAAGGGTTATAGGGCCAGGATTAAGCTCAATGATTCCTGAGCAAAGGAGCAGTAGTAAAATTATTTGCCGAATGCAACTTCTCATTGAGATAATAGTTACTTTATGTTGTTGAGCCCACCTGGTGCTTGAAGTTGTAGATCATTTATTATTTGAAAGGAAATGAAGGTGAGAAGATGCACACAGAAGGGTTAAAGCTCTTTGGGCAATGGAGCAGCTATTTATGAGGGTGGGTGCATAAGCACTAGTGGTATAATCCCACTGAGGGTGGGGATTAATATGGGTGATGGTGTATGAAATAAGGGTAAAATTATGGTTATGTGGAATGATTTCAGCCTTTGTTTTCAGAATAGTAGCAGTATTATGGTAAGCATTTTGCTGATGAGAATGTATTAGTAGAACATCGGGTATCTGGTAAAGTACTGAGGATCAATTGATCAATATAGCTAATAATTGTGCAAGTGCAACACTTCCACCACTTCTGAGTTCTGCTTATGGAGAGACTTGCAGTATTGCCCCTAGTGAACTTTGGAGATAAAGTGCAGATGGAAGACTGACACTAGACCACAGTAAGCTTTAAGAAGGTTGTGAAGTTGTGAGAGAATTGGTGTCTCAGGTAACAGTGAGAAAGGTAGGAGGTATAGTGGCCACTAGTGGTCATTTATGATAGGATGCAAATGGGAAAATGGAGTGTTAAAAAAATGCAGAAAAATGGTTTAAGTTAAAAAGGCACTACAGTTACAAAATTAAGGCTACAAGTCACAAAACAGGCTCACTAATAAAACCGACTATGCAACATGTAAGGAATTATACAGTATGTTCAATAATTTAAAAGTTTAAGCAGCATTTAAGAATTATATACAGTATTTCATTAATTCTACAGGGAAGAGAGAGTCCATTTGGAATAAGCTGCCAAAGCAGCAAGTGGCTGGCCCCTCTTGCACCGAGCAGGTCTCTGGGTGGGTCTCCGTACCTGATTCAATCTGAAGGATTGAGCCCAGGGGAGTCACTGCTTGCTGGGCTTGAATCTCAAGGGGACTGGGCTGATTCAGTCTGAAGGGTTGAGCCTGGGGGAGTCATTGCTTGCTGGACTGGAGTCCTGTGGGGGAGTAGTTTTGATTCAATCTGCAGGATTGAGCCCTGGGGAGTTGCTGCTTGTTGGACTTGAGTCTTGAGGAGAGTGGGTTGATTCAATCTGCAGGATTTAGCCCAGGGGAGTTGCTACTTGGTGGACTTGAGTCCTGAGGGGAGTGGGCTAATTCATTCTGCAGGACTGATGGATTTTAGGATGCATCAGTGGGGTTTCACCATTAGCAGGAGAGAAGTAATTCTGCAACTGCAAATGACGCTAATTTGATCACACCTGTAGTATTGCATGCAATTCTGGAGTCCACATCTGAGGTAGGACAGGGCTAAAATGCTAACTATACAACCAATGCCACAATATTGATCTAGGGACCGCAGGGTCATCCTTATGAGGACAGCCTTGAAAGTCTTATTATGCATTCTCTGGAGGGCAAGAGTGGAAGGGGTATTTGATAGAGACATAAAAATACATACAGGGGTACACTTGGATTAACACCACAGATTTGTTCACATTTATGAATAATTCATACACCGGGGGCATAATTTCAGGCTGGGAGGGTGGGAATTCAAAAAGTACATAAGAAAGATTTTTTTTTTTCAGCCATGAGGTGGCAGAAGGGTAAAATAGTCTGCCCAAAAATGTGGTCAGTGCTGGGACTATAGTTGGGTTCCAAACACAGTGGGGCATCTTTCAGGAAGCAATAAGGAGCAAGGGTGTGATAAGTGACAGGAAAGACTGACAGAAAAATTAATTCAGTGTAGTACATCATGAGGAACATGAGGGTAGACATACTGGACTTACAGTTTATTTTTCTGACCTCATTTATTATGTTTCTATGACATCAGCTCTTCAATACTATCAAGGCAAAATGTTTGTATTTGTTAAAAGTTGGTAACTGGGAAAGGGACACTGAGCCTAATCTCATTTCCAGGTGCAACTTGGGGGTACAATCAGGGTGAAAATACAACAACAAAGGAAATGCAACATCCGATCTGTTAGAGAATGAACTGTCAAGGACAAGTATGTTGTGATGCACATATTCTTATTTAAAATAAAACAGAATGGCTTGAAATTCAATTTTATTCAATATGGAAAAGCTAAGGAGTGATGAAAATATGTGAGAATCATTTGGGGTATATAGCAAAGCAGTATGAGTGGATGAGGGCAAGGGGAAGGGACAGAGAGAGGGTCAAAGAAGCAGAGAAGTTTAGAATAAGAATAGTGCTGTGTGGAATTTTAAAATTCCATCAGAACAAAATTTTGCAGAATTTTCAAAATTCCACTGAAATTCTGTTGAATTTTGATGAAATCCGAATGGAGGAATTCCACAGCAGAACAAGCATTTATCAGTGCTGAATGTTTGCTTGCTGGCATTAGGATTGACAGTTAGACAGATGCAGAATAGGAATGGCAATGAAGTATTGAACTGATGTCAGTCCTACCCCCACCCTGCAGAGATGAACAGGCATTGGGGTGTACCTTTGGGTCATCACCCATAACGCTCACATCATTTCACCTCACCCTACCCTGCAGACACTGACAAGTGTTGAGGTGTGCCTTGGGGTGTTCAGGCTTTACACTCACCCCACTCCATAAGGAAATATGCTGAAATGGGTGCAGTACAGGAGAATGGGGTGAACTTTGGAGCTGAAGAGTCCAAGGCATATCTCAATGTCTGTCACTGGCTGCACGGTAGGGGTGGGGGTGGAATGGCGTGAGCATTACTGTCGACAATTCCAAGTCACACCCCCTGATGCCTGTCAGTCCCTACAGGGTAAAGCGTTATGGTCAGAAACCCTAATGCCCTGGGCGTTTCTTGGCATTTTCAATCCAAGTTTTCAACATGGGCTTTTTGTGATCCCACTGCATGAACAGTGACACTATCAGTTTGTCAGCTGTAAGGTGATTTTGCACAGTGACTGTGCCATCTGGCGCCACAAGTGCGAAAACACATTTCAGGCAGGATGTGAAAAATAACAGCTGTACTGTTCATGAGGAGGTGTAAAAAATGGTAATGTTGAAAATCTGGAGAGAAAATATAAACAAAATAGGTGAAGTCACGAGCTTGCATAGAAACTGCGTAATGCACAACTGTAATGCAATTATTTGGGGGAATTTTTATACCACATTTTCAACATAGGCATTTTGGGACCTCCTCTCATGAACAGTGGCACTGTGATTTTCTTAATCTGTCCTGAACGCTGATTTCACACAGCGACCGCACCCATTGTGTGCCACAAGTGTGAAAACATGTTTCGGGTAGGATGTGAAAAATGACAGCTGTACTGTTCATAAGGCAGTGTGCAAAAATAACAATGTTGAAAATCTGGAGTAAACAAATAAAAAATTGGCCAGGTTACGAGCGTGCGTAGAAACTGCGCAATGCACGCTGGTAATGCAGTCATTTTTTGGAATACGTTCACCAAATTTTCAGCATGGGCTTTTTGGGACCTCTTCATATGAATACTTCACTGTGATTTTCTTACTCTGTCCCAAACATTGATTTTGCACAGCAACCATGCCATTGTGCACCACATGGCGAAAACACCTTTCAGGCAGTATGTGAAAAATGACAACTGTGCTGTTCATAAGGAGGTGTGGAAAAATGGCAATGTTGGAAATCTGGAGTGAAAATATTAAAAATTCTGGAAATTACCAGCGTGCGTGGGAACCATGCAATGCACGCTCGTAACATAGTCAATTTTTGAAATTTTTTCAGCAAATTTGCAACATAGACTTTTTGGGAGCCCACCTCATGAACAGTGACACTATCATTTTGTTAATCAGTCCTGGAAGGTGATTACACGCAGTGACCACAAAATCACCTTTCAGGACCGAATAATGACATGACAGTGACTGAGTTCATGAGGCGGTGTCCCAACAACCCCATGTTGAAAATTTGGGGCCAAAAGTCACAAAAATGGCTGAGATATCCATCTAAACTGAAACCCCTCATTTATGCCATTATTCAGCTTACCAGCATTTCTTCAGTTCGAGGTAAGCTTTGAAGAGTGCATACATGTTCCCGCTCCACCTAAGATCATCGCTGAACTCCGGGAAATATTAAATGCGGGGTGGAGGGTGTGGCAGAAAGGAGTGGGTGCAGGTTGGGGAGAATCAATGGCGAGGGACCATTTTCTGTTTTTCAGGTTATAAAAAGACAAATAAAATCCACCGCGGACCTTTTTTTTTTTTTTTTACAGGTGTCAGAGTTTGGAGGGTCATGTTAGCCACACTGGGGTGGGCTCCCAGTGTGGCACACAATGGGAATGGGGTGGGGGCAGGAAAATGCTGATGCAGTGGGGGGTTAAACATGTTGACAGGGGGATTGGGCACCTCGTCGGCAAGCATGTCTGTTTGTGGGGGGGGGTGATGCCGAGCGGGATTGGGCAACCCCCTCGGCAGACAAAACACAGCAAAGGGGATCATATGCCAATGGGGATTGGGCTCCCCCATCAGCAAATGAACTGGGGAGGGGGCATGCCAACAAGGGATTGGATACCTCCAAGTCGGCTTGATGGGGACTGTGAGAGACAGACGGTGACAGCCACCACCATGTTTATTGAAATGTTATACCAGGCAAGGCATGCCCTGCAGTGAGGGGGCACGCCCTTATTGCAGCAGTGAAATCATTTCAAGTTGGTGGAATGCTTGCAGACTACTGTCATATCCAATGTGCTCCTTCATTGGTGACACACAGATGAGCCCCAAAAAGCAGTAGTGGCATTGGCCACAACACTGCTGCACTTCCACAACCTGCTTTTCCAGCAAGCTGCCACAACATGTTTCTCGAGCATGCACACAAGCAAACATAAAAACATGGAATGAGTTTTTCCACAGCATTTTTGTGGAATTTATTCTGCGGAGCTAAATATTTTTCACAGAAATGGTTGCAAAATGATTTTCCATGAAAAAAAATGCTGTTTTGTGGAATATTACTCCACAGATCTTGATATTTTCCAAAGCAATGGTTGCAGAATTATTTCTTGCAAAAATAATGCTGTTCCACAGAATAGAATTCTGCAGATTGCAGCAGGTAGGATTCCACAGAAAAAACAGTGAAATTCCATCAGAAATTCCACTGGTGGAATGGTCATTCCATGCTAATTTTGTGGAGCACTAGGTAAGAACCATGATAGGCTTAGCAGTCACAGATAGTAGAAGACAGGGAGTCAGTGGAAATACAAGTGAGAGAGGCGACAGCACAGAAATGGTAAGAATAAAAAAGAGAGCATTCAGATGCAGGGCAGAAGACAACAGGAAAGGGAATGAAAGGAAACAGTGGTGTACATGCTTGTAATTTAAACAGCATACAGAGCAATGCAAACTGAAACCATCAGCCTTTAAGCAGCAGTGCATGACAGTAGTGACAATTTTGACCCGTTCTTTTTTATTTCATTTTGAATTAGAAACATAGAAATATAGAAACTGTTGTCAGATAAGAACCTTCGGCCCACCTAGTCTGCCCTATCACAACTAACAATTGCGCTCTATCATGCACTGCTGGCATTACCTTATACCCCCCTCGACTACCAGCAATCCTCTATGCCAATTCCAAGCATATATAAAAGCTGTAATTGTGTCTGCCCCCACCACCTCCACCAGCGGCTGTTCCACTTGTCCGCCACCCTCTCTGTGAAGAAGGGGGGGTGTAAATATTTATGGCAGGGTTCCCTCTCACGTATATTTCTATGCCCTGTCCTGGCACACAAGTGCTGTCATACATGCATGCAGCTCAGGCCCCCCCCCCCGACACACCCATGGCCCCCCTCCAGCATGGCGCCATGCAGTCAGCTATGGGATCCAGTGCACACAGCGCTGGTGCACCTGTGATGAATGCCACTGGGGGTACTCTGGACCCCGCTGTGTAGCTTTTAGGTGTACGATTGCCTACATGCCTCAGATACACGGTGCATAGGCTATCACACCCATTAGTGATAGACCCCATTGTGCTGCATGTGTGGAATAGCTCTTAGCCTGGCTGCTGATATATCTATCTCTATCCCACCCACAACATCATCAGCTTTGTGATCTCACTGACAGTGACATCAGAGGTGACTGACCTGGCAGCCACTGAGTGGCTGTTTCTAAGCAGCAGTGGTGTTACAGTTAGTGAGATCACAATGTTGATGATGTAGTAGGGGGAATAGAACTATGTATGTCAGCTGCCAGGCAGTGTGTTGTCCTACACATCATGCTTTCCAACATCAAGTAAACAATCTTCTAATTAACCGAAGGGAAAAGGAATAGTACTGCAAATATAAAAGGGAATGGTTAATTGCTTTTGAAAACGAATACTAGTTTTAGGCAGTACACTAGCTGTTTAAGTAAGATATATAGTTTCTACTGGTATTTCACTGGAAAAAGAGCTGAGAATTATGAAAATCCTGCTCATATGAAAATGCACACTAACCACTGTCAAAATTCCCAGAATTTGACTTTTTCTGTCATTGTAAATCAGTATCGGTGGTAATTAGCAAACAAATGTACACTGAAAAAGGATAGGACAGCTGCACTATACCAGCAACTCACAGTGAGGGGAAGCATATATTGGAGAAGGAGACAAAATTATAGGCAAGTCTGAAATCCTCATTGAAGGTTAGAAGAATTACAGACAGGCTGGGTAAAAGCATAGGGATGGACTGCTCCACTAGGGTGATGAGTCACTCGCATTGTAGGGACAAGGGCTACTAGCAGAGTAAAAGTTACAAGGCCAAATCGTAGTACACCAGGAAGTGGACTTAGAGTAACTGACTAACTAGGTAACGAACTGGGGAGAAGCTGTTGCATAAGTAAATAAGACAGGACAAGGTGGGACTTATGCTGAGATTACCACATGCCCAGGGGCATGCTGAGGCCAAACATCAGAGGGAGTGCGCCTTAGAGGCCCTGGATGTGCAATACTTTCATCAGAAATAAAACCCTGGAAGGTCTTATTATGCTTATAAAAAAAACACATGATTGAAAAATTATTAGAAATTCTTTAAAGTTAATAAATGTGTTGTTTTAACTAAATAGTTCTTCAGCTGGAAAACTGTCACGAAAGGGAACTATAGGAATTTTTTTGTTTGTTTTCTGTGTCATGGTGTGGCTTCTTTTGCATGCCATTGTTGGCTTTACTTTGTTTTCTTTTAGTTTCCTCACAGTTTTACATTTCTTTACTGTAAATAGACATTGCCGAGATAGTAGGCAAGACACCATAAGCTAAACAGCTGTACAAAAGGTAACACTGCGTTGTTTTTGTTTTTTCGGCTGTGCAATGTCAAGGGGGAGTTGTGAAGATTCTGAAGGCTCAGAGATCTGTTTGGTCACCCTTATGAAAACATCCTCGGAAAACCGTAGCATTACCATTTGTCCACCATTTCCATACCACTGTAAATTCCACTGCAGTACCACTGTATCCCTTTGACTGGTAACACATTGGATTTGTTTAAATTCCACTGTGAAACCATTGTTGCCATTGTGGTACCACATGGACAGTGGTATCGCAATGAGAATGCGTGCATGGATGGTACTATAATGGCTCAAACACACACCACTGTATTCCCACTGCTGTTTTGGTAACACAATGGATTTGCTTCAATTCCAGTGTATTACCACTGCTGCCACTGTGGTACCGTGTACCATGGTGGTAACACTGGGGTGATTTCCATGTAGAATGGTAACACGATGAGCTGCCATTGCAAAACCATTGAAATTGGTCTCACAGTGGATTTGTTTCAATTCCATTGCCATACCATTGGTGACACTGTGGTACCATCTGTGTGCAATGGTAGTGCTGTGGTTCTCTAAGGGGATGCTGGTAGCTCAATGATGACATTGCACTACCACTGCTATTGGTAATCAGGGGGTAGCACATGTTAGTACAGTGGTTCTCATGTGGTATGACATCGACCACTCCAGGTCCTCTTGCTAGTCCCCCCCCATTAGACTTGACATCAGATCCTCCACCCAGTGCCCCCCCTTCCCGCATGCCTCTCACACCCTCCACTTTGGCTCCCCATGCCTGTCTCCTCCTCAGCAGTTCTCACTGAACTTAGATCTGCAGCTGCACAATAAGGACCACACATGCAACAGTTTTGCTTGGTCATAATAATTTTGAATCAGTACTTTTGGTGATGCTAAATCATTATCTGTCATTATCGATCAATACCCAAAGCCGCCATAAACCATAAGTTTTCTTTCACTGCTGACAGTGTTTTCTTTTATCATCAAAGTTAATTAATACCTGATGCAGGTTATTGGCAGCTAATCAGCATCTGATTCACAGATCATGCTTGGTCATTGGTATTCACTAAAACAAATACCACCAACAGCTTAATCTGGTTCAGTTTAAGTTGGTTACCATTTGTATCCCCCCCTCCTCCTGGTCACCCATGAAAAAGGGACATCTAGTCTTGATGGGTCTACTGGGTCAACAAAATGTAACCAAATAAAATAAATAATAAATAGGCTTGTAATATTTGGCCATGATTAAAGAGCAGCTCTCAACTAGCCCCCCACTGACAAGTATATGGCAACTCACCTGGCCAGGAGTTTTTTCCACAAATGATTCCTTTGTGGGCTATCACTGTAAAATGTTAATCCACTCTTAAATTTATTCCCTGACCCAATCAGCCATTGCCTTTTAATATAAAGGTGTGACATTCTGTATTGGGCTTCATTAAGCGCATCCTGCAGTGATGAAAGTCTGTCCATGCATAAATTATAAAATTGAGTGCTGTCCTGTAAGGGAGGGAAGGGACAGTTAACTTGAACTGCTGTCCAGCAGACTCGTTTCCACTTCCCGGTCTGCCTGCTCTACCCCCACTTTCTGACATTACATGTTTCCAGAGAGGGCATGCAGAATGCCCCATACAAGTCTATGGGGCTCATTTTCAGAATGGTTTTATAAACATTTAAGCAACCTTTGATAGAAAATAAAAGCCACTGCTCAACTAATAGGGACCCTCCTGAATGCTGATGTTTTTGCCTTAACCTTCCCCAACACCTCCTCTGAAAACCATACTGGTCTTTTTTTTTCCCCTGTTGCTTCTGTTTCCATGTCTAACACCTTTCACTAGAATTCTTTTTAATTTTACCCACTGTTCCTGTATTTCTCCCTAGTCTCCCTCCCTTCCAGGGCATTCCTGAGGCAATCCCCCATCTTTGGAAGTCTTTAACTGCATTTCCTGGTAAAAGGGAAAGTTAACTTACTGATTCTTGGTTATACAGTGTGTAAGTGGGTGGGGGCTGGGGATTCAAACCTGTGTCTCCGTCCATGTTTGCCACTTAGTGCTCTGCCTTCAAGCATACAGTGCCCAAGTGCCTCAAAAACAGCACATAATGTCCCCACCACATATACATATAGTATATACAGTACTTGTTGCAAAGCAAAAAACACTATATTATGCGAAGTACACAAAACAAGAAAATGAAAAACAGGGTTTGAGCCTCACGAGTCTTGGCAAACTGGTTATGTGGTGTTCCTTGGAGTTGCTAACCTTAATGCCCATCCCCCACCCCATCGTCTCCTTTCTAAAGCACAAGGTAGAGCTCCAACCCAGTGCCTCATATAGCAGCCATTCATACCTGTAAAACAAGAACAGCAATGGGCTCACAAAGGATCTGCATCTTTTTATTAACTATTTTATTTAGTTTTTGTTAACCGGGTAGGTGCACTAGCCAAGAAATGACTATTTTCAGACACAACCCGGGAAAATACAACAAAAGAAACAGTGGAACAATAGCAAACATGGGTACAGTAAATGAAAAATAAGGGAAAACAATACATCGGAGAATACATCAGTACATCAGGGATACAAGGATACAATACGTAGGAGCAACAATCATAACAGTGAGCATTTTTCAAAAATAATGGCAAACAATATTTATATTAAAGGCAGCAGCCATAGATGGGACCTGTGGAAAAAGTGGGGTAATAAGAGACTAGGGAGAGAGAGAGAGAGAGAGAGAGGGAGAGAGGAGGAAATTGTGCAGGGATTACAAGAAAGACTGCAATAGAAGGGGGTGCACAGATAGTGGGGGAAACAACAGTTGAGATGGGAGGGAGCTCTTGAGTAGAATAAGGTCAAGTAGGCCTAGGGTGGTTTGAAGCAGGAGCACTTGCTAGACAGGATAAGATGGTTTCTAAGTGCCCCCTTGAAAGCAACATGGGACGGAGCCTGGTGAATGGTTAGAGGAAGGGAGTTCCAGTATTGCGGGGCAAGTGAGGCAAAAGCACCGGCCCCTTTAGAGGTGGAGTGTCGAGGGACAAGAACAGGGGCAGAAACTGCTGAGCGAAGGTCATAGAAGGATGACTGTTTTTGAAAGAAACCCGCTAGGGATTGAGGAGTTTGAGATCTAATAATGCTATCAGTTAAGGAGCCTAGACTCGTGCAGTGGAAGCCATCCAAGGTCAGAGTAGAGGGTACAGTGGTGTTTCAGTCTGTGGGAGGAGGATGCATATCGATAGATGTTATTGTAGGTGACACCCCATTTCTGAAAACTTGATTTGCATGCAGAGGTATAGGAGGCAACCCCGTAGTTAAGTGAAGGCAGAAGTATCCCACGAGCTATGGCAAGCCTAGCAGAGGGGGTGAGATCATAGCTGGTTTGATAGGCAATACCGAGTTTAGTGTTTACTGACTTACAGGTTCGTAAGTTATGGGTGTCAAAATTTATTGAGGGATCCAGGGTGATGTCCAGATATTTGAAAGAGCTTACCACCTCGATGGATTTGCCACTTTGGGTGGTGACTTTAAAATTGTGTTGGGCTTGTTTGAGTTTATAGTTAGAGCAGAATAGCATAACTTGAGTCTTAGGTTCATTTAGTACTAGTTTGTGACAGTCAAGCCATCGTTGGATGAGTTGAAAGTCATGGGAAAGTCATTCATTGATGTCATCTGTGCTTTTAGCACTGGTGTACAGGACAATGTTGTTTGCATACAGCAGGGTAGCTGCCTGTGAAAGGTTAGAGGTGATGTTGTTTGGGAAGATAGAGAAGAGCAGTGGACCTAGTATAGACCCCTGGGGTACACCAATGTTAATTGTAGATTTTTCCAAGAAGGTAGAGTTATATTTCACGAACTGGGTTCAGTCAAACAGATAATTACCATACCAGTTAATATTTGGAGAGAAACCAAAAGATCTAAGTGTGGTGAGGAGAATGGAGTGATTGACCAGATCAAATGCCTTAATCATATCGATAAAAAATGGACCCAGTAAGAAGAGCAGAGTCCATGGCCACTAGGACATCAGAGGTTAGCTTGAGTAAAGCAGTGGTAGTACTGTGTCCCTTACGGAAGCCATGCTGGGCAGGAGTGAGGAGGTCATATTTAAGTAGGAATTCTATGGTTTGGGTAGCTACAAGTTTTTTGAGAATTTTGCTAAGAACAGACAGGATTGCGATGGGCCTATAGTTAAGTGGGTCTTTGGGGTCGCCTTTTTTGTAAACAGGGGTTATCCTTGCCATTTTACATACATCAGGGACATGATGTTGGCACAGTGAGAGATTAAAAATGTTGGTTAGGGGGCAGCAATGAATAGAGCTGCTGGCTTTAGTAACTTGGGTTCAAGATTGTCCCGAGACAACTGCTCTATGCTCGGGTATATTCTTGAGTAATTTTAGTACCGCCCATCTAGAGACAGATTTAATGAAGAAGTTTGGGTGTCTGGCGTTAGTTGGAACATGAGGGTCTGGATTGACAGGGAAAGAGGAGGTATATTTTGTTAGATCAGAGAATTGTTTGTTGAAAAAATT
Organism: Neoceratodus forsteri; assembly: GCA_016271365.2. Lineage (NCBI taxonomy): Eukaryota > Metazoa > Chordata > Ceratodontiformes > Ceratodontidae > Neoceratodus > Neoceratodus forsteri. The sequence continues at coordinate 113,543,309 of JADMNL010000033.1, forward strand.
TGCTATGGTACGGGGATTATTGCAATGGATGCCATTGAGTGACATGTCATTTGGGGTGAGTGACGAGATAGAGCCCAGAAAGAACTTAATGTGGGACCAGAATTTTTTTGAGTAACTGTAAGAATTAGCTAAAAGGTCTTTTCAGTAGGAGCTTTTGGCCTGTTAGATATCCTTTCTGCAGGAGTTTCACAGGGCTCGGTGGGTGTTTTGGTCAACTGAAAGGCCGGAGCTCTTGTAGCGGACCCGACTTTTATCTCGTTGATGTCGTTTTTTTGAGTAGGCCAGATTTTAGCCACCTAGTTTGTCTATGTTTTACTCGGTGAGTTACCATTGTACAGTGCTTCTCCTGCAACAATAGGAAGTAGGATAGGAAGGTGTTAAGGGAAGAGTGAGCACCGTTAGTACCTAGGAGAGAGGACCAGTCAGTGTTGGCTACGTCTTGAAGAAAAGCTTGGGAGTTGAAATTTGCATAATCATGGAAGGTAATGAAATGAGGATTTGTTTGTAATGGCTTCCCTTTGCCCCAGATGCAAAAAGTGGAGGAATGGTCAGTAATAGCATCAGCTAGTACACCTGAGGAGACGATATGCTCAGGATGCTTGGTCATGATCCAATCCAGCAGAGTTCCTGTATTAGAGTGAGGGGAAACTCTGGCAGGGTCTAAGATTAGCTGGTGAAGATTAAGGCTTTGTATGCTCGACAGGTATGCAGGTTGGGAGTTACCCAGCCAGTTTATATTAAGGTCCCCAAGGATAAGAACTTCATTACGCCCAGAGAGAGAGGTGGTTTTTCCAGCAGTTCCTCCAAACCTTTATTACCGCTCCTGGGGGGTTGTAGACGCAGACTACATGTAATTTTTTGGAGCCGAGGGTGAGAAGAGTGTGAAGCGCTTCACAGTGATTTAAGGGGGATGGGCTAATAGCAGAAAGTTGGAGGTGACTTTTAAAGTAAACTGCTGTGCCTCCGCCTCTTTTGGGAAGGGGTCTATCTAGTCTCAGGAGGTTGTAGGATGAGATAGTACACAGGGAGTCAGGGGTGGATGGTTTGAGCTAGGTTTCGGTGAGGCAAATTATATCCAGCTTGTGAGAGAGGTCCAAGCTTCAAGATCAGTGAAATTTTTCTTGAGGCTCCGTATGTTGTGGTGGGCAATCATAAGCCCTTTGGCATTAAGACTAGGGTTGGTAATACAATTTGTAGGGCCTGGGTTTAGTTGGACATCACCTGAGAGTAGTATGGCTAGAAACAGTAGATACCACAGTTTAACAGTGTAGGGTAAACACAAAAATAATACTTCCTGATACGTATGGTCAGTGTCCTCCTATACCTGGCCAAAGCCATGTTAGACCTGTAGATATAAAAAGAAAAACGGATCAGTATGAAAAAGAAAAAAAGTGGGTTGTGTTTTTGGGGGAGGGGGGAATACCAGACCTACACCACACCATCAACCTGGCTTTTAGAATGGACTTGGTCACTCAGGAGATGTCATGGTTGGGGGAAGGAGGAAGACTCATTGACCCTGTGCCCCTAGAGCTGATCATTTTTTGGGGGTAGGAGGCTATATTGCTCCACACATCGACCAACACAGGGCAGGATAAAGACACCAAGGGACAAATATTCAAAAACTTTGCCCAGGCAAAATATATGCTTCTCTGGTGGTGTAGTGGATCCCCTCCCTTTTCCTAACCTGCCTGTAGAATACATGGAAACACATGTATCTGACAGCAGAAAAGGCCGCAGGCCCATCTAGTCTGCCCAGTTTGCCTATATCCACTATGCCTTTTTTGTAGTTCCCCGCCCGTGACAATTGCCCTCTATGCTTATCCCATGCCCTCTTGAACCCTCCAACCATCCTCTCCTCCACCACTTCCCTCAGCAACCCATTCCAGTTGTCCACCACTGGCTCAGTAAAGAAATACTTCCTAATGTTTCCTCTAAATTCCCCCCTTGATTTGGAATTTCCAACCACCATCCATTGCAGTATAGCAGAAGGCAGCAGGCCAAATGTGACTAACTCTAGGCCAACATCCCCAGCCACAACCAGTCCCATAACTCCCTGCAGCTCACACCAGAGCAACAGGCAGCAATTGAAGCTCCATTAGTCCGCAGTGCACATTCGAGCTCCCACAACCTCTGATCAGATGTTTTCCACTTCTGCTTTTCTCCAGGGGCTAAGTTCAGTCCTCAGTGACAGAGCTTAGCCCAGGGACTACAGTGGGGCCAGTAAACGAAAGATGAGAGCTTATATAAACTCTTAACATGCACTGTAGGACACTATCTCCCACAGCAGCCCACCACACCAAAGCCAGCCATAGAGGACTCCAGGATCTGCTGCAAATTAAGCTGTCAGTGTAGAATCAAGCAAAACCAGTTCACCACAATCCACTACACCACAGCAAACAGCAGGCAAGCCAAAATGGCTCCACATGCAAAGTGCACATTGGGACCAGACCCACACTTGTGTGGGATCCCTGGCACAAGTCAGCCAGTTGGTGCAGTGGTAAGGAGGGACAAAACCTTTTACATACAGGTACATCAGTGAGGAAAGGAAGGCAAGGGGAGGGATTGTGAGTCTGAAATGGGAGTGAGGGTTAACGATGATGACCACCAAAAAGCAGAAATACTGAACAAATACTTCTATGCGGCTTTTACAAAGGTGGGGGCAGGAAATGGGCCAGCAATAAGGATGGTAAGATCACGGAAATGGACACAGGTCCCGTTGCAAAATAAAGGATCCTCAAGGAATTGGCAGCATTAAGGCTATGAGGCCAGATAGGGTACACCCCAAGATACTGAGGGAGCTAAGGGAGGTGTTAGCAGGGCCTCCGACTATCCTGTTCAACCTGTCATTGTAAACAGATGATGTGCCCTGGGATTGGAGAAGGGCTGTTGTGGTCCCTCTCTATACAAAAGTGTTAACAGGGAGGATGCAGGGAACTACATACTGGTCAGCCTGACCTCAACAGTGGGACAAGTCATGGAAATACTACTGGAGAAAAGAATAGTAGAACACCTGTTTGTCAATGGTCTACAGGAGAAGGGGGTTAGGGAACACTGTTTAACCAGTAGTAGCACACAAAGCTGAAGCTTGTTTCCAGATGCAACCTAGGAGCACAAGGAAGTTAAGTGACTTGCTCAGGATCACACAGTATACAACTAGGCAGCTGTGGGATTCAAACCCAAGTCTCCAGATCTGCAGCTCAGACCCTTAACCCACTGCGCTATACTGCCTCCAGGACCCAAGGCAGCTTGGATTTATGGAAGGAAGGTTGTGCTAGATGAACCCAATTGAGTTTTTCGACTGGGTAACCAGGGAGGTGGATCTGGGGAGTGTGTATGTGGCCTACCTGGATTTCAGCACGGCCTTTGGAATGTTGCTGCACAGAAGGCTGAGAAATGAGCTGGAAGGCTTAGGAGTGGGACAGAAAATAAAAAAGTCGGTGGAGAACTGGTTGAAGGACCGAAGCCAAAGGGTAGTGGTAAATGGGGTGAATTCCAGGGTGGAAGAGGTGACGAGTGGTGTGCCCCAGGGGTCAGTGCTGGGACCCATCCTTTTTTAATATCTATAGCAATGATATAGTGGAGGAACTGCAGGGGAAGGTGTGCCTATTTGTAGGTGGTACGAAGATCTGCAATAGGGTGGACGGAGGCAATGAGGAAGGACCAAAAGATTCTGGAGGGGTGGTCGGAAACTTGGCAGCTGAAATTCAATGCCAAAAAGTGTGCAGTAATGCACATGGGGTGCAATAACCCACAAACCATTTACACACGGTGGGGTTAAAGAAAACTGAGCAGGAGAGAGATCTGGGGATTATAATTTCAAATAACTTTAAGGTGGGGAACCAATGCAGCACGGTGGTGGCCAAACTGAATAGAATGCTGATGTGCATAGGGAGGGGTATAAAACAGAAAGAGGGAGGTCCTGATGTTCCTTTATAACTCCATGATAAGGTGTCACCTGGAGTATGGGGTTTAGTTCTGGAGGCCTCACCTACACAAGGACAGACAAGATTGAAAGGGTTCAAAGGGTTCAGAGAAGGGCAACCAAGATGGTACAAACTATGCATAGGAAGTCCTATGAGGAGAGGTTGAGAGAATTTGATCTGTGCACACTGGACACTAGTAAGGTGAGGTGTGAAGCTTATTTACAAGGGATGTGAGTGCTAGAACTAGGGATCATAATCTAAGATTAGAAGAAGGAAGGTTTAGGGGCAATGTGAGGGGACATTACTTCACTGAGAGGGTGGTGGGAGTCCTGGAACAAACTACTGGAAGAGGTGGTGGGGCAAAAATGGTGAAAGGATTTAAGAGGGCATGGGACAGACACCAGGAGTTGACCAGTCACAGGAGTGGGGTGTCTCTTGACAAAGGAGATGAGTTGGGGGGGGTTAAGGGGCAGACTCGATTGGCCAAAATGGTCCTTTTCTGTCACCAGATTTCTAGGATTCTAAAGCAGTTAAGTAATTATGAGTTACCTGCTCTATCAGAGCTGGGGTGTCCTTGGTTCGGGGTATTCTGGTAGGACCTGAAAGGGAAGAACAGAGAAGGTTAAGGGGACACAAAAGGTTGGAAGTGCTAGAGGGGAGATTAGGGTGTTAGTATTAAACAAAGATAGTTATCTGATTGGTATACAGTTTGGCCAGACCTGTAGAAATAAAGGGAAACATAGATCAGTATGAGGAACTTATTGTAGCGAGAGTAGAGAGATACAAAAACGGTACAGTACAGCATGGGCGTAAAGGGAGGGGATTTTAGAGAAAAAGATAAACTAGGTCAGAGTAAGGAAACTAGAGACAGAAAAATGCAGACAACTAAGAACAGAGAATAAAAAGTGATATTTGAGGCTCAGCATAACCTCCCTTGATGCCCCTAAGTGATCTGCAGATAGCCAATAAATTTACTAGTAGTCCAGATGGGCAGGTGGGGATGCTTCGGACTAGTGGCCTATATTATTTAAGAAAGGGACACTGGTGGTAAATAATGATTTTAATTATATTTAACATTTCCTGGCATCTAGCTGGGGAGGGTCTGTGGGCTCTGACTGTATGGAAGCAGGTAGGTTGGTCAGAAACTGCCAATCAGAAATGATGTGGCTATGCAGCCATCAGTTTTGTGCTACTTACTACAGTGACAGTGCCAGCAGGTGCTTTCAAGTCTCAGCCATGCAGAGTTCAGACTGTGGCCTGCAACATGTGGTGGGGGCAAAAAGATGGGAACTTTTGGGAGGTGGAGGGCCAGAGCAACCATGCCTCACTCAACCGATCAGCCACACGGTGCCTTTGTGAAGACCACCAAGGAGCTTGCTATGAGGGTCTGGAGGAAAGCTAGCAGGAAGTGTCAAAAAGCACTAGCTAAGCTGCATGACAGCTGAGTGTAAGTGTCCTGAGGGGCTTGGTAAGAAGGAACTGGGAGAAAAAAAGGACAAGATGGGGCCACAAGGCCGGCCCAGTGGCACTAAGGGGTTACGAACATATTGTATGATATTGCCAGCAGATAAAGGCCATTCGGTCTATCTAGTCTGCTCGAGTGTACAGCACTTCAGTCCATTAGACTGCAGCTGCTCCCACCTCCCTCATATGCCCTTCCCATCTCCCACCTTTCAGATTTGTACCTCCCCGATCTGTCCCAACCCTCTTAGGCCCCAACACTCTGCAATGATACAACTTCCTCTGGCAGAGCGTTCCACCCTGCCAACACCCTTTCTGTGAAATAGTGTCTCTGCAGTTCACTCTTGAACCTGCCCCCTTCCAGATTCATAGAGTGTCCCCTGGTTTCCCTTCTGCCTTTCAGATTGAACATACACCTGGTGTCTAATTTGTTCAAACCTTTCAGGTACTTGACGGTCTCAATCATAATCCCTCTCTCCCTTCTTTCCTCCAGGGTATACATATTGAGCTCTCTCAGTCTCTCCTCATATGGTCTGTCCCCCATCCCCAGGATCATTTTTATTGCCCTGAGCTGTACCCCCCAGTAGTTTAATGTCCCTTTTCAAGTAGAGGTGCCAGAATTGCACACAGTACTTTAGGTGCAGTCTCACGAGGGACCTGTACAGGTTCAAGATGGCCTCCACAGTCCTAGAAGTAATCCCCCTTGCTATACACCCTAGCATCCTGTTTGCCTCGCTGCTGCCTTCCTGCACTGAGCAGAGTGGTTTATCTCCTCCTTTACCAGCACTCCCAGATCCTTCTCCTCCTTGGATTTTGTTAATGGGACACCCTCCAGCCAGTAATTGTGTTCTGGGTTCTTGCCTCCTAAATGCATCATTTTGCACTTCTTGGCATTGAAACCAAGCTGCCAAATGTGAGACCATTCCTCCAGTTTCATCAAATCCTCCTAAAGTACTTTTGTTCCCTCCTCCCAATTTACTTCAGTACAAATCTTTGTGTCATCTGCAAAAAGACTGTTGTTACTCTTAATACCCACTGCAGTGCCGGCTATGAAAATGTTAAACAGAACTGGTCCCAGCACTGAGCCCTGTGGTACACCACTTGTCACTGCACTGGGTTCAGATGCCTCCCATTCCACTACTACCTTCTGCTGTCTACCCTGCAGCCAGTTCTCAACTCATCTTACCATTTTCCTCCCTGGTCCCAGACTCCACAACTGGCAAGTCAGCCTATTGTGTGGCACTGAGCCAAAAGCCTTGCAGAAATCCAGGTAGAGGACATGCACCACATGTCTACTGCCCTCATAACCAAGTTGTAAAAATTAACCAAGTTCATCTGGCAGGGTCTGCCTGAGACAAACCAGTGCTGTCTGCTGTCCTGGAGATTGTTATCCTCAAGAAAGTGCACCAGTCTTTCCTTGAGGATTGTCTCCATCAGTTTTCCCACAATTGCAGTAAGGCTTCCCTGTCTGTAATTCCCCGGTTTGTTCTTGGGCCAACTCTTATGGAGAGGTACCACATGTGCTTTCCTCCAGTCCCTGGGCATGCACCCCGAGTTCAGAGAAGCATTGAATAAGTTCACCAATGGCCTTACAAGGACCTCTGTCAACTCTCTCAGAATCCTGGGGTGGATTCCGTCTGGGCCAGGTGCCTTGTCCACCTTCAGGGACTTTAGGCCCTCCCTCACCCTTTCTACCGTGATTTCCCCATCTGTGGTTGCTTCTCCTCCACCCTCTCCCACCTCGCCCTTCTTCTCAAATATGGGACCATCCCTTTCCTTGGTGAAGACTGAACAGAAGTATTTATTAAGTACTTCTGCCTGCTCAGTCCCCTTTTCTACCCATCCACTTCCCCTCCTGATCCTAACAATTTGATCCTTGCTCTTCCTCTTCTCTCTGATATATCTCAACAAATCCTTTTCTCCTTCCTTGATCCCCCGTGCTAACCTCTGCTCCCTAGCCACCTTTGCTGTCCTTACCACTCTGCTCGCTTCTCCGGATTTCTTCACATACTCTTCTCTGTCTTCTGCCCTGTTGGATCTCTTGTAGATCCTAAATGTATTTCTCTTCTTCCTCACCTTCTTCACTACTTCTCTACTCATCTACCTTGGTTTCTTGGTCCTGGTTTTCTTGCTGTGGCTCTTGACACAAGTTTTAGTGGCTTCAGCCAGTCCTGCCTTGATGACTGCCCATTTTTGTTCCGTGTCCATTTCTGGGTGGATGCTTGCCATATGACTTTCCAGTATTTGTCCCATCCTGCCAAAGTCCGCCCTTTGAAGTCCAGGACCTAGTTTTTGTATGTACGTCCATAGCAGACTGATTGAGAACCACACTGTGCAGTGGTCACTGCTTGCTAGTGGTTCTTCCACCTGTACATCCCCAACCTGTTCACCATCCTCCAGTACCAGATCTAGTATATTTCTCTCCCTCATTGGCTCCATTTCCCTCTGGGTAAGGAAGCCATACTGGAAAGCTTCCAGGATGATCTGCTCCCTGGTGCAAGTGGTTGCTGGAATGCTCCAATCCACCCCTGGTAGATTAAGATCTCCCACCACCACTGTGCTCCCTTTGCCACTATGCCTCCTTATCTGCTCACCCAGTTCCCTGTCAATGTCCTCCTCCTGGGCCGGAGGTCTATAAATGGCCCCCAGATAAATCTTGGTCCCCTTCTGGTTGTGTAATTGCAGCCAGATTACTTCTGACCTGCCCTTCCTCCCAATTACATCTGATCTCTTCCCTAATGTAAATGGCACCCCCCCAGCCTTCCCTTTATCTCTGTCCCTCCAGAATAGTTTGTACCCTGGGATAATTAGGTCCCAGTCATGATGCCTGGTTGCCCATGTCTCAGTAATGGCAGCTATGTCCTCCTCCCCCTCCGCCATCAATGCCTGCAACTCTGCTAACTTATTCCCCAGGCTCCTAGCATATAGCAGGGTTTTAAATAATTGATTAGCAGTTTTTTTCTTGGGACTATACTAACGTACAGAAAGTATTTATATAGATTTTCTAAAAGTGTTGTGTTTGTTAAACACAGTGAGGCAAGAGCTATGCATTTTCACAAAGATTTAGCACTTTTATGAGCAAAACGCTAATCAATTTTTAGAGTTAAATAAATCCCTGTATAGTGAAACCATTCTCCACACTGCTTCTAGCCTTCTGGAGTCTTTACCCTTCACTTCAACCCCTATTTCACCTAAGCTCGCATCTATCCCAGTGGTGGGGGGAGGTCCGTTGGACCCCCTCTCCTGGTGATTCCCAGCTCCATTATCTCCCCCCTACCTAGTTTAAATGATACAGATTGATGAAATCCCCCAGCTTCTGCTTCAACACCTGTGACTCTGCCCTGCTGAGGTGTAACCTATCCCCTGCATAAAGATCTGTGTTATCCCATGTGCTACCCCAATCCCCCACCAGTCCATACCCCTGGACACACCATTCCCTAAACCCACTCGTTAGCTAAACTGATTCTTCTCTTTCTGTCTGTACTAGCCCTTGGCACTGTGAAACTTCTGAGAAGGCTCCCATTGTTCCCTCTTTGCTGCATAGTTTCACCACTTCCCTGAATCTGTTTTGTACCTTCTCTATCCTTCTCCCTTCCAGATCATTTATTCCCATGAGCACCACAATGTGCAACTTCCCCTCCACCTTCTCCACATATCTGACCATATTCTGCCCCACACTACTTGCTGTCATGCTTGGCATGCATGCTACCCAGATGTTACTTTTCATATCCCTCCCCATTTTATACCCATAAGTATAGAATCCCCAAATTAGGACTCACTGGTGCTTATCCTGCTCTCTTGACCATCACTCCCCTGCCCCCCCAACTTGTGAGGCTCTCTCATCCCCCGTCCAGCCTCCCTGCCTCCTCTAACCTATGCCCTGTCCTCTCCCCCCTCATAAATATGACTTCCAAATTGCCTGACCTCTACCTCTGAACTATTTTCTGACCGTGGATCCTCCTCTTTGCACTTAGTTGTAGCTCCATCCACCATGCTACCACCTCCTCTGCTATTACTTCCCCATGTCTTCCCTGAAATGTGGCCCTTCCCCACTCTGACTCCCCTCCTGTCCCTATCCTTAGCCTTTCCCAGGCTGCCTGCTGCTTCCCTTGTCCTCCTGTCTCCTTGCTCCTAACTTCCCTCAGAGACGTGCATCTCCTTGCTGACCCCCCGCACTGTGTCTTCTTGGTGTACCTACTGCCTCCCTGTCTGTAACATTTCCCCTGTGACCCCTCTCCTGCTCCTTCCTGTAACTCCCTCCTCTCTGCTTCCTGGTTTTCTGGACTAGCCAACCCTGAGAATCTGTTTGCAGCGCTAATCTCCTTTCCATTAATGAGTCAGTTCCCTTCCCCAGGCTAATAGCTTTGCTCCGACCAAGTTTAGTCATGCCCTGTGCGGACCCACCTCAGTATTACTTCCTTCCACATAGGCTACAGCCACTTCGCCAGCCTACTGCTGTCCACCTAGTTCCCCTATATCTGTGCCTGTTAGGAGCTCTTTTGAATACCTCATTAGTTTTCTCCTGGTTATATTCCCCCATCCTGTCTCCTCCATGCCTCAGTTCCCTTATCAACCACCCTATTTCCTGCCTGGGCTATTGTCTACAACACACTCTGCAGCCCACCACTCAAGCTACTCCCAGGAATATGGCTGCTCACATCCTTGGCAACATACAGCCATTGCCATCTCCCACCTTAACTGTGCCTGCACATCCTCTCTTCCCTTAACCTGGTACTGCCCCTCTCCATGGACCCCTTCCCCCACATTGAACTCCCCATCTGTAATGGTATGCTTAGCCCTCCCAGTTAGGCTCTTACTGTCTACCAGCATGTTCTGCTGCCTGCTCTCCACCCTGCTGATGCCCTGCAGATTCTACTCAAGATGCTGCACTCCTGCTACATGGCACTCAAGATTCAGGGTCACTTGGTCAGCTTGAAATATAAGTGGATCCCAGCCCCATTATTGGCTGGTCCAAGTCACGTGACCACCCCTCCCCCTCCTGTGTATTTCCAACCTCTCTCCCTCAGTTAACTGCCCCCCCTCCTCCCAGCCAAGACAAAATCATTTGTTTGGAGCTTGTACCGTTGAAATCACATAGAACACATTGCCATCTCATGAAATGCTAGCTCAATCCTAAAGGAAAACAAACAGCACAGAGAAAGTACTTCTCTTCTATCTCCAACTGCCTGTTTCCTTCTGCTGGGTGTCACTCCAACTGGGTTGAGGCACTGGATGCCACAATGGCAACTCAGGTTCAGGATCGAGCTCAGGAAGTCGGCAGTTGGCAAGGGAGGGAAGGGACTGAGCATCTGGAGGACTGATCTCCCTTCCCAGGGAGGGATGCAGATAACTCGTTGCTCTTGGGCAGCCCCTGATGGTGGTCAGGAGCACTGTAAGGAACAAGCAGCATTGCAGTTGCAAGAAGCAGAGTTCCAGTGTACGTCAGCATGTAGTGCCATTGGACACAATTGCACATTTTTAACACTGAGGGGCAACCATGTAGGAAAAACCCTCTGGTGACCAGTGGAAATGAAGGTGACCCCGGAGACCTACCATCTTCCCACCGTTAGACTCACTCACATCATGATCTCCCACGGGCAACCTGATCTCACAGTAGATCCCTCTAATTCAAAACCAGGCCACCAAGGGTGGGCAGGCCCTCCCCAAGGGGTGAACCTGGGGGCTGGACTTGCCATGGATCTGAAGGGAGATCAATGTGTGTGTGTGTGTGTGTGTGTGTGTGTGTGTGTGTGTGTGTGTGGCAGCAGACTGGGAGTAGAAGGCAGAGTTCAGTGGGTATTCTGGAAGGATGCCCTGGACATCCAGAATGCAAAAATAGAGTCTACAAAAAAAAAAAAAAAAAGAAGATGGGGACCACAATGGAAAAGCTGCACTGCAGCTAAAGGCCAGTGCCCAAAATGGGCTTAAAAGTAGCTGTGGGAAGTAGTCAGGGAAAATTGGTGGACTTCCTGAGAGAACGCATGAAGCATGAGCTACATACCATAGACTTGTGCAGTGGCCGATTGGTTGGCCCTGGTGTCTCAAGGATTGACTGCAGGAAAAAACATAACAGCCAGGAGTGCCCATAATAAAGAACTCATAGCAACAAATAGAAGGAGCCAAGTTTTGGTGGATAATTGGAGTTGTTTTGCTGGAGGAAATAGTTAAGAGCTCTTGGGTTTTAGATGCATGGTGGTGTATTTTGGAGCTTAATATGACCATATAACACACGTCTGTTAAAGTAAAGGTGTCAGATTTTTGAGCTTAGCAGCCCATTACTCTGCTGCAGTGATAGTCCTCATGTCAAACTATAAATGTTACTGCAGTCCTGTAAAGGGAAGGGATCTTGCTCTGGCTGAACACTTGTCCAGTGAGTCCTTCCACTTCCAAACTACTGACCTACCCACACTCGGATTATTTGTGACATCTGTCTGCAGCCTCTTCACCAGCCCATCTCCATCAAAAGAACCTATGTCAGACAACCTCTGTCCAACGCTCCTACACAGACCACACTCCATCAAAGCACCACCAGACACCTCCCCAATGGCCCCACCATGACTAGCTTTCTCCACTGGCCAATTCATGCCCCTCACTCCACAGCTTTGGACAATTGTCTCTACCACCATGCTCCAACTAGCCTTCCTCCCAACACAAGACAGTTGCCCAGACTATGAACCCCACCTCAAAGTACCTAAACTAGCCCCTTCCTCCACTGCACAGGTCAGCACTCCCTCCCTGATGACGCAATCCTGACCTCACGCATCCCCAAAATGACCATGTTTCTCCACAGCCACAGTACTAACCCCTTCCTCCAAGGTCCCTGACATTTCTCATTCTCTCTCTCTCACTCTCTCTCTATCTCTCCTCTGACACATAATGCTAATAGGTATGGCCACAACATTACAGCCAACCCACATATGGGTAGAGTCTGAGCTTCTTACCTGAGGAATAGCAAGCTAGAGGCAGGTCTTTAAGGGATGATGTCCATGGGACCCTGTAAATTAAAACACAAAAAAGGGTCACAAAGGATCTGCAGTTCTTAGAGAGTAAATAGGGTGGAAAGAAAAAGTTAAATATAGATGATACTTACCTGAACAATTTGTGTCTTGCCAGACCTATAAAATAAAATCAGGTTAATATGGAGAAAATATAGCAGAGAACAGAAACAAGAGCTGAGAAATGCAACAGGTATAGTCAACAACACTAAGTAAGAAAGGGTATATTTAGACTTAAAGGACAGTTGGTCAAAGTAGGAAAAAGAACACAAAGAAAGGGAATCAAATAATACAGGAAATAAAAGAGATGCATTTGGGAGGGCTCAGCTAAATCCTCTTAGTGCACTGGATGGCCAGGTGGCGATATTTCAGAACAATAGCCAGGTGGGTTAGCTGGCAGTTCTGATGGGCAAATGGCTCAACTTTAATGAAATGAGGAAAGGGAGGAAACTGATTAACAGGAAAACACATTAAGCCAAAAGCTTGTTTCCAGGTGTGAGTTAAGAGCACAGGGAAATTCAGTGACTTGCACAGGTTACACAGTATGTAACAAAGGACTGTGAGTTCAAACCCTGGTCTCAGGTTTGCTGCTCAGTTCAAAGGTGCAGTGTGGTACATATTTCAAAGTCCTCAGCACAAAGGGTACAATGCGATACATAGTGGCTGTAAAGTTTTTCAAGCTAAAAAATGGTGATTTTCACTATGAGCACTGGCGAAAAATGATTTTTCACAGAAGCAAGTCTGCATTTGATTTTGTGCACAGTTAGCGCCAATAGGTGCATGGAGCAAATTAGCCCCTTTCCATCTAGGACAGATGTGACACAGCAAATATTTGGACTGCATTCCTATTTTAGCACAATCAGCAGCCGAACAGGACTTGAAGCAACAGCCCCCACCCCTTACAGCAACCTGATGCCTGTGCTCCCATTCATCCAGCAAGTGGAGGCCAAGCGGTTCCATGATGCAAGACTGCATTCCTTTTTTTAGCGCAGCTGAACAGGACTTGGAGCAACATCCCACAACCTTCCAGCAGTCTGAGGTTCAGCGGCTCCATGATACAAGGCTGCATTCCTTTTTGAGCACAGTCGGCAGCATAATGGGACATGGATCAACACCACCCACCCTTCCAGCAACAGGAGGTTAAGCGGCTCCACGAAGCAAGGCTGCAGGACAGAGAAATAACCTTGTTTTTCAGCTGCAACAAGCATATTAGTTGACAAACATGACAAGTTAGGACTTATATAATATGTCACGGAAACACCTGATTTTCCGCATTGATCATGAAATCCATACTTTTCATTGAAAACCTGCAACCTTGTCCATAGTGTAACCATGTCCTGCAGACTATGACACAATCATTTGCCCAGATGCATGGGTCAAGAGGCCCCACACACAGCTACTGGCTCTCTCGGCCTTCCTCCTCACTGGCACCTACAGGGTCCCCCTCTTTCACCTTCAGCAACTATTACTTGGACCCACCCTCCCAAGCACCATTTGAACCCCCTGTCTCCCTCCAACCTCCCAAGCTCTGTAGTGAACTCCTGTAGCCCACACATCACTACTATTAAATGGGAAGACAGATCTACAAATTGCAGCTCAACATATAATTCAATACCATCAACTCCCTCAAGTTTGAATTTAATAGAACAGGTGCCCCTCAAATATCTAAGTATGTTCTTCTCCTTACTTAATCTCAGGTTTGAATTCACCAGGCTACAGTACAGACCCTCAATCCTCCATAGCTCAAGTTTAATTTACGCACTAACCAACATCCTTCCCCTCACTCATTTGAATTTGCAGAGATACGACAGCTTCTTACTAATGGCTGAGGTTGTGAGCAAGACCCATAACCTTCTTGTATATTGTTTAAACTTTTGTGGCTCCTCCTTCAGATCTGACAGATCTTGCTCTGTAGGTACAGTTTGGCCTAGATGTTTTTCATCAAATTACTGTTTAAAAGACAAATAAAACAATTCTACCTTTTCCTCAGCCTGCCCCAAGTTTTTCCTTCTGTTTGCAGACCATTTCTAGTTGCTTGGTATAAGAATGCTTTGAAGTCTATCTGTAGTAGCTGGTTTTTCATGCAGTATTCACTGAAGCATGCCTTTTCTACTGGCTCAGAGTTGTGCAAACACATTCCTTCCCTTCTGGTGAAGTGCCACAAAGAAAAGGGTCCCCAGGTGCACAATGTGCCAGTGGAATAGTCCTATTGGACCTAAAATGTGTGTTGCTGTTTCCAAGCTGGCAACCTGGCTAACCTCATCCAGAGAAATGTGCTCATTCATTCTGTTTTCTTTTTCCTCATAGTTGTTTGCTGTTTGATATTTTTCATTTGCTGTTGAAGGAACCTAAATAAGCCAACAGAAAAAAGTAGCAACTAAAAGGAAGAAAGCTATGTGCATAACAAAACAACATTGTTGAAATAATTGTTCTGGGCTACAAACTCTTGTCAGGCAGATGGACTTTAAACCTTGCCTACCAGTGGCTGTAAACAGAATTTTCAGCTGGAAATGACAAAGGGATGATGGCAAGGAGGTGCAGCACAAAAAACAAAAACAAAAAAAAAACATAGATAACAAAAGGACTTGAGAGCTGCAACAGTGAAAGAATATTAATTGACTACAATGAACAGAAGAGATGACTTTTGTAATGGAGGGAGTCAAGAAATTAATGGGACTACAAAGAAAATGGAATGAGACCATGAGATCCAAGGACAATCACAGTATTCCTCCTGGGGGCTAGTACCATCCAACGAGAATTTTCCAGCTTTGCACCCTCCAGCTTCTCTCAATGGCCACCTACAGTTCAGGTTGCCATAGAGACACATGATCCCACACCAGCCATACCTCTGGAAGGAATTAACTAAGGCAAAGTGGGCACAGTGGGATAATGGGACTACTGGCAACTTGTTTGGGCAGAATATGCCTGAAGTAAACATGTTTTCTCTCTACAACAAACTAATTGTTCCAAGGGGATCACAAGCACTATCATGCCTGCCTGATCCCTGGTGAGCAGTTTCTTTGGTAGGGCTCCTGGACACTGCTACAGGCACTTTGTTCTGCCCATCCCAGCAGAAGCTCCTCCCACAGACAAGCTACCCTGCAGCCCACTCCCTCTGGGGAGTAGAAGATCCCACAGAGAAGTGCTGCTCAGCTTTGTTTACTGGGAGGTGCTACTTAGGTGGAAGGAAGAAGCTATTTAGGGGGTCAGACCACAGACCATGCTTTACTGAGGATGCTATGTGTCTAGCAGTTGCAAAGTAGCTCATGAAACTGAGGCAGGCAGCAAGGGTGAAGCCATCCAGGTAGCACCCATGCCTCAACATCTCACCTACCAATCCCCAGCATATGGAATGGCCACTCCTTCACATTCCTCAGCACAGATGGAGAGCTCTGAGACAACCCACCTGGTGGCAGGCACTACACACCATTTCACTGTGGTTGTACCACATAAACCAACCAGTGCCCAGACGTCACATGCTCTGCGGTACCATGCTGTGCCATGCGCAACATGTATTACTGATACTGCTGTGCCACGAGACTACCATCCTTCACATGCCATGCATTGAAAAAGATGTGGTCTACAATGTAAGTGCAGACACTGCTGAACGCGATGCAGTGGCAGCCCGTGTAGGCCCGTGCAGCAACACCACAATGCATCACAAACGGCTGACACAGCAATATTAAGTTACAGAGCTGACATTACCAGTTCAATATACTGCTAACACGCACAGTGCCATGCTGCTGTCGAACTCGGTGCCACAGTCTATACAGGCATCGCATTTGCTAGATGACATGCAGATACTGCGGTGCTATACGCAACACCACTGGCATTGTCATCAAGCTGGCCGCGCACTGCCACATCACATGCCACAGACAATGCTGCGACTGCAATAGCATACTATTGTTTAACATATTTGCCATAGTGATGTTGACACAACACTTTATCATGCAATGGATACTATGCTGTATCACAAGTGACACTGTACTGTCACACGTAATAATAACGTGCTGTGCTGCAGAGACTTCTGATAAGATATATTCAGGTAGGTACTACTCCTTTTGAACACTGGTGGTAAAACCAATGATGCATACAAATGGCAAATATGGTGTAAAGACACACAGTAAAAACTTCAAAAATCATGTGTGTTGTTCCGTATTTGTATTGTGTTTGTCAGTAATGACAGGTGAAAGTATAGGAGCACAGCTGAGCACTTTACGTTTAACTTTACGACCTGCTAATCACGGTATGCTTTCCCAATGACCTGACATTTGAGTTTGGAAGTGAGCCCAGAATGTCAGAGGACTAGGGAGGGAGGACTCAGCGACTCATAGTGCTCTCTCTCGGGGTGAGGACACATCCATTTTGACCAACCACTGGTGGAGAGTAGAGTCGAACAGCTGGTCCAGGATATTCGTGGTGTCAGACATCCAATGTTCTTTCACTATGTACCATACCATGCCTCCTGGAGATCAGCATATTCAGAAAAGACAACATCGGCCAACGGAGGCGTCCACCTCACTAGACCCATGTAACAAGCAGGCTCCCCTCCCCAGGATCATGAAGCAGAATCCATTTGGGGAGGGAGTAAGATCTCCCATAGCACAATGAAAGCATTTAGGCACGGAGGATGGGCCAGGGTCCTTTCTGCTGACAACTTCATATTCTATGAAGTCCCTCACCAACAACTTCCAGATAGTAAGTCAAGATACATTCAAGTGGGGTGGGTAAAACCCCTGGAGATGGGGTTAGGTGGTGAGTTGGACAGATGGTGACCCGTACAATGTAGCACTGCAGCTCATTACATTTTACACTTTGTTTTCACCTGAGAGGATGATTTGGGGCTTCTCAGCACTGTTCCTCACAGATCAGTCTTGTGCCCTGGGGCCACCTCATGGAGTGCCACCACAGATTCCCCAGCAGGGCCAGAAAGGAGGGAAAGACCGCCACCCCACCACTGAAACAGTCTAGTTCAGACCATGGTTAGGGTGGCAGTATGGTCTGAACAAACATGTGAGGCCTCACTGAAATGCCTTCCATTTTCAGTTTTCTCCCATCCTTGTAGCCAGTGTGAGGCATGCATGTAGAGGCATACAAATCTGGACTACCCCGCTCGCCTGCCACCCTAGCCTGTGCTATTAACAGTCAGAGGTTGGGCATACAAGCCCTCCCTCCTGGAAGGAGAACAGTCCCAAGCTCAGTCTCCCAAGTAGCCTCAACAACTGGAATCACTTCCAAACTTAGGTTATCAACACAGAGTGACATGGCATCAACTCAATCCTCAACACCACCAGTCAGCCCTATATGATTAAAAAATAATATATATATATATACACACACACACACACACACACATTTTACTGTATATAAGCATCTTGATGAAGTGCATTTAATTAACTGAAAGCACATATAAATAGAGGATTTTCATTCATGACACTCCACATGGAAAAATGCATTAGCATCTGTGAGTATGAACTGTGAGACTGTGTGATACAATAATTCAATAAAGTAGTACGTGGCACAGCAGTGTCCTTTGCATTTGATAGACACTGATGAATGATGGGCCAACTGTAACTGTTGGCAAGAAGTGATCACTTGACACCCACGCAGTGGGCGGTGTCCGGAGTCCCAGCATGGAAGCAGGATGGTCTGGGCCTGCAGCTGGGAGGAAAACCAGATTATGGCACGCTTGGTGGGTCTTCAGGTACTGCTGGTGGAATCAATATACAACTGCAGTTGTTGGAGGATAGGGACTATGAGCATGCAATCTGCAATTAAGTTTTTGTGCTTTCTGAAAGTTAGGTCTCAATCTGTGGTCAAATGCATCTCTAGGAAAAATATTTAAAACTAAATCCTGAACCAGTACTCATTACTAATTTAAATACTCAAAAGCATTCAAGTGCACAAAGTGCGCTTTTGTTGAGCTGGTTTAGTGCTCAACACCTAACACAAAAGCACTGGGCTGCAGTTCGAATGGGTATTCCCTGGAATCTTTATACAGCTGATTGCTATGTCTTTTAACCTTGTATTTATGCCCGACTGCCTCCTCTTTCCACTCTCTTGGACAGCCTCTCACTGATCACCCTCGCCATTCTGCCCTAGGTACTATTCCATAACTAGGTACCAGTTAACCCCCTCCGGGTAGGGTGAGAACCCCGTTCCAACCTCCTCAGAGCCACACAATGTTGTGACATGGAGCGCAGTGGAGTCTGCCTTGAGGCAAAAGCGTACAGTGAAGTCGCCGCCTAAGAGAACTGAGTTTTCCCTTGTGAGTCCCCAGATGTTGGCATACAATGAAGGCCAATGAACTGGAGGCACTAGTGCCTCCTCCCTCTCTGCAGCATCTGCCCATCTACTTCTTCCCCCAACTACCTGCCACCAAGCTCCCTAGATGGTGGTATTGTGGTGGGAGCATGCAATGACCCCAAGAGGACAGCAGCTGCTGGGCCTCATCTTCTCTCCCGCCAACCCCGATGGGGTGCTCGTTCGAACACAGATCGCTGACATGGTACAAGGTAAGGCATCAGCACCTCAGCCCTCCAGGCCGCCAGGCACTAATAATCATTAAGAACATAAACAGTTAACAGTATTTAACATTAGATCAACTCAGAATGACTGCTAAACTGAATGCCAAACTGAATGACTGATAAAATACTACTAAGGAACTCTATTTTTGCAGTCAGAGGCAATCTGCATGCTCATATACTGTTATTATAGCAGTCGGCTTAGGGAAACAGTCAGTGCTCCTGCAATTTCTCAGGCTGAGCAGGGACAGGAAATGATTCAGGAGAATTAGTTCATGATATGTTAGTATGACTTTTAAAGGACACTGCCAACTTTTTCCATATTATTCTAGACAAAACCCACTTTGTGATTCTTGTCTCTAAAATTCATTGGTGTTGCTGATTGTTTTATCTGTCTCCTTGCTTAGTAGAATTGAAATGCATCGTAATGTACCCAGCCTTAATTGGCTAATTTAAACCCTTGAAATACTTGGCTGGCTAATCTTCAGTCATGATTCAGTAGTATTAAAAAACAAGCATTTGTCAATGCCGAATGTTTGCTTACTGGCATTGGCAGTGTTAGTGTAGAAGTTACAGAGCTGCGTAATAGGAATGGCAGTGAAGTATTAACTAAGCCAACACCACCACCCTGCAGGAGTGACAGCATTGGGGTGTGCATTTGAATTAATCAGGCATAACAACCATGCCATTTCACCCCCCACTCTGCAGAGACTGACAAGTGTGTGTTCCTTGGGGTCATTGGCCCTGATCGCACCATTCATTAGAAATCTGAGTGAGACCGGTGCGATATGGAAGAATGGGTGAGTTTGAGACGAAGGTCAAGGCATACCTCAATGCCTCACCAGTGACTGCAGGGTGTGGAATGGTATGAGCATCACGAGCAGAATCCAAAATCACCTGATTCTGTCATTCTCTATAGGTGGGCGGATTTAGTTGAAAGCAGATACCTCAGGCATTCGTTGGTATTTTAACTCAAATCTTCAACATGTTTGTTTGACCCCACCTCATGAACAGGAGATATCAGTTTAGTAGCAAAAGCTGCTTATGCACAGTACTCGGATTTAGCACCACAGGTGAAAAATATTCTGAACAAACTGTAAAAATACAGCTGTACTCTTTCATGGGAGGTGTAAAAATAGCTGTGTTGCAAATGTAGTAAAAGTATTTAAAAAATGGTGAAGTCACGAATGTACATAGAAACCTACAACACACACCTGTTATATAAGTAGGTTGGGATATTTTATGAATTGTCAACTCAGGCATTTGGTGCCTCGATCATGAACAGTGTCACTGTGATTTTCTTTATCTGTGCTGAACAATGATTTCCCCAGCGACCACGCATCTACTGTAAATTGAAAACACAGAAAGATGTTGTGAAAAATGGCACTGCACTGTTCATAAGGAGTGCTGAAAATACCACTAGTGAAAATCTGGACTGAAAATATTACAAAGTCATGAACTACGAGGATGGTGGAAACTGCACAATGCTCACTAGTAACACGTCGAACAGGAGGAATATCAGTTTGGTAGCCGAAAGTTGCTATACAGTGATATGGATTGCACCACAGGTGCAAATATTCTGAACAGGCTAAAATGACAGCTGTACTCTTTCATGGGAGGTAAAATGTTGTAAGCAATGTAGTAAAAAGTATTTAAAAATGGTGAAGTCATCAGGTAATATAGAAACTGTGCAACCACACCCGTTATATAAGTAGGTTGGGGATATTTTATATAGATTGTCAACTCTGGCATTTTGGTGCTCCGATCATGAACAGTGTCACTGTGATTTTCTTTTTGTTCTGAACAATGATTTCCATAATTAATGATCTCTGCACTGCAAGTGTGAAACACTCGCCATGTTGTGAAAAAATGGCAGCTGTACTGTTCGTGTGAAGTGCTGAAAATGCCACTAGTGAAAATCTGACTGAAAACTATTACAAAGTCATGAACCAATCAGGATGCGTGAAACTGCACAATGCTCACTGTGACACAGTCATTTTATGGATTCTAGTCAGTCTTCAACATAGCCATTTTAAGACTTTCGCTCATGAACAGCGTAATCATGTGATTTTCTCTATCTGTCCTAACATTGTCAAGACACCCAACAGCACCATTGTGCGCCAAGCATGCGATAACATTTTGGGTGACATATGAAAACTGTATTGTACTGTTCAAGGAAGTTTAATAAAATGATGTTGAAAATCTAGAGTGAAAATATTAATGGTCAACTACGGCATGCATGGAACTGTGTAACGCGTCTAAAAGTCATTAGGCATTTTCGTTTTCATAGCCATTTTAAGACCCTGCTCGTGAACAGTGACACTGTGATTTTCTTAATTTGTCCCATTGATTTCGCATGACATGGACTGCGCCATTCTGTGCTACAAGGTGGAAACACATTTTGGGTGTAGATGTGAAAATGACAGCTGCACTACTCATAAGACAGTGTGGTGAAATGGCAATGTTGAAAACTGGGAGTGAAATATTGAAATTTCAAGGAACTTATGAGCCCGTGAGAACTGGGTGATTGTTGTTAGATGAATATTATTTTGATACTGTTGCAGGGACTCAAAGGGTGATTTTGTAAACATTCAGTATGCGTGAAATCACCCTTTGAGCCCTATTAACGCGACGTGACATCATTCATGAGAAGGGGTCCCAAAACCCCATGTTGAAAATTTGGTAAAAATTCCAAAAATGCCTGAGATATGCAATAAGTGTTGAACCCTCCTATCTAGGCCATTATACAGCTTATCGGGCATTTCTCAGTTCCCGGTCGGCTTTGAAGAGTGCAGACGGTTCGGTCCACCGAAGATCGCCATCCGGAGTCCGGAGGTGATGGGGTGAGGGGGTGGGGAGGCTGGGTGCGAGGGTGGGTGCGGGCTGTGGAGGGGGGTTCGGAGACGCTACCATGGGACCGCTTTTGTTTTACAGGTTAAAATAAAAAAGACTTCGGATCGCTTGCCACGCTGGGGTGGGCCTCAGCGTGGCACAACAACTTTGGGAAAACAGCCAACGGGGATTGGGCACCCCGCCGGCAAAAAAAAAACAAAAACGATCTCGCCTGCCACGCCTGGGGTGGGCCTCAGCGAGGCGCACAAGGACTTTGGGGGGGGGGCACGCTCAGCCGACGGGAGATTGGGCACCCCATTGGCAATATGATGGATTGCCATGCTGGGTGGGATCCCAGCGCAGCATCAACTATTGGGAGGGAGGGGAGGAGACAGAGAATTCAGCCCGACGGGATCGGGCACCCTCGTGGCATATACGCCAAGTGTGGGGGGCGCGACGGCTGGGGAGCTGCGCGGTGAGCAGCTTTATCACTGCTCACCTGCCGAGTTTCTTTAATCAGAGTGTTACTGCATTTTGAGCGGCACAGACAGCTCCAAATGCATTGGCTTACAGGGGCCGCGACTGCCAGCACAGTGCCTGAATTGGAGGAGGAGGTGACACACCTCCAAAATCTCCGATGAAGGCACTATGTTTCTTGCACATGTGTGCAAGCAAACATAAAAATGTACATTGAAGAGTATTACAGTTTGACACAGCAGTATTAATGTCTTAGCATTCGCAGCAGTGCAGCCGCCAGCAAGTCAGCAGGGACTCCCTGTCCCCAAACAAGTCTTGAACAGTCCTCCAGCTCCTGCTCCATTCTCTCTGCTTTATCCCGTGCTTCCAGGCCGTGCTGAGTTGGACTCCCACTCCAATGACACTGGCATCCACACACCTCACCACCACTGTTCTACTGACTCTCCCAGGTCACCAATGATTGTCCAATCAAAAATCAACCTCAAGCCAAGTATTAAGAGGCTTCTCTAAGGCAAGCCAGTGCCCGGCAGCTTGCAGTGCAGCTCCTTAAATTTATTTTAGTCCCTCTTGTTGGTCTTGGATCTGGTTGGGTTGTGGTCTGGAGTCATGGATGGAGCGATGAAAAACATGAATACGGCGAGCGACTCACTCATAGAATCGCAGGCAGGCAAGGCAGCATCAACTCAGATCACAGCAGAAGCAGGCCGCTTCACTTTCTTTCCCGCTCTCTTTACCATCCTGTGATGAGTCAGGCTGTCTTGTGCATGCGCGCAAATGTTCACAGCCGCTATGGATCTTGGAACAGTGAGTTTTTTTAACTTGTTTGTTCAGTGTGCCTTTTCTGGTGAAACTTTTCAATAAATAAAATAAATAAATGTATTCAGAAATAAGCACCAATGGTCAGTTTGGTTAAGTAAAACCCAGAGTGAGTGTGTCCAGGGTGATAAAGGTGGCTATAGTCAAGTGGCAAACAGTGGCCAAGCTAGTGTTGTAAAATAGTAGAATTTACTGATTTAAAGTGCACTTGGGTATGAGTTTCAGTCAAGAGCAAGAGTAAGGGAGTGGACCAGGCAGTTATCCACACAAGCAACATACTTGCCACAACCGTAGTCTGTTAGCCACCCCAGCAGCATAGTTGCCACAGCCCCAGCAAAGGACTAGTGACCTGAGTAACAGATCTAGAGACCCCTATAGCACTAGCCTGGCTATTGGAGGCAACTTGGCTACTGTAGTCACCTGTTTCACCCTGGGGCACTCTGACTTTATAATCTAGAACTTACTTCCCACAACTAGCTCTCTGGCACTTATTTCTGAATTAAAAAAACATTGGGACAGCTAGCAATTATTCACTAGCCCAACCGGCTAGCTTGGCTATAACTGGGGCTTTACTCTAACCTTGCTCCTTAGCACCCTGTTCACTATCTAATTCAGGGCCTGCCTGCCCTCTGCTCCACTTCCAATAACTACTTCATTTGAATGCTGCCCACCCCTGTGCTCCATTTAGGAGCATGAGTTAAATAAATGTAGGTAATTTTGAATAAGGCCACCATCTCACTGTATGCTCCCTTCCTGGGCCAATTTTAAATACATTTGAATAGATCCACCCTTGGCAGTTCCTTGCTCTAGGGCCTTGCCCTGACCACACTAACATCCACAGCCATCCTTTATTGTGCTCACTGCATTAAAAAACACATCTTTTTTTATTGCAGTATTAGTTCAGATGGACAGTGCTTGCTTTATGATGCTGTCACCGACTCACTGCCCCAAACTAGGGAGAAGTTGAAACATGAGGTGGGTTAATTGTATGCTGGATGCCCTGATGGCTGCAAGCAGGTGGGAGGTCTTCCCTTGATGGGTAGCTGGCTCCTCCTGATGCTCGTTCATCTAATGATGCTTTCCTGTTTGAGGGGGCCACTGCCAAGAAACTGTCATCTACTTTTTCTTTACAAAAAAACGCACAAATGGGACTAAACAGAACCCACACTACAGCTGCCAACTGCTGATCCTGGGGACCGCCACAACTACTGGACCGCTGACACTGCTGGGACCACTGAGACTGACATAGAGATGAGAGGAGGACTGCAGGTACTGCCTTTTGCTCTGAATTTACTTCCCTGTATCCCCTCTCTATTCTGCTGCACTTTCTTCATGTTTTTGTTTTTCTTTGGGGCATCTGAACTCCCCTGACTGCCTTCCTTCGCAGTCAATTCAAACTCTCCTAATGGCCACCACTGGCCACTCTCAGTATCATCCATGGCATCCAAGATGCTGACTCCATAACAACCAGCTGTCCAGTGCAAGCTGGACCTTAGATGTGACACTGGCTTGTGCCACCTTTACTGGGCAGGCTGCAATAAGAAGAAAAAAATGTTTTAACTGCAGACAAGCACTTTATTTTTATATGGCTCTGGCCACTATGTTCACCCTCCCCCCTTGCAACCTAAACTATAGGGACACCTGGGGTCACCTTACTTGGGCTTGTTGGCATCAACAGAGCTTACTGGTGACCTGATTTTTGGGGCTATTACACAGCTGCCTTTGCTGCCCAATAAAACATACTCAAAAATGAAACTGCATCTAAAACAAGAGGCTGTCATAGCTCCCATCATTTTGATGACTGCTCCTTCCTCATCTGTGTACAAAAGTAACGGTTCTCTTCATGAGCTTCCAGCAGGAAGTCACATCCCACTCTGATTTCCTTTCCTACTGGCCTGGTATCTGGTCTGAGCCAGGACTATTTGCTGTTGCTACGCAAATATCGAGAACAAAATGCAATTGAAATGAATGGGCCTATATACATTTCAATGGGGCCACTCCTTTCAATGGAGATTTTTCTGGCCATTTTGTGCTGGGCTAGTGAAACTCCTGTTGGGACAGTGGATGATTCTAATCACTAGCTCTGATGACTAGTGGCTAAAAACATTAGTATCGACCCCCGTGACAGTCTGTAAAATCTCTAGCATCACAGAGCAGGGTGGCCAAACATGGGAAAGGGACTGTACCATACCTCTCAACAGTCCCTTAGTGACATGTCCCTCATTTTATCCCACAGCATTGCTGTGTCCCTCACTGTAAATGGTGTTGCCAAGGTGCTGTAGCAAAAAGTTAGTCTTCAGCTGTGGGGTCTAGCTTCAAGGTGGGGGTCCAGCTATAGGGGACTGGATCTGGAGAGACTAATCCCATACCTCTTAACTGGCCCTCATTACAATATAGCGTCATAGCAACAACCATCTGGACTCCCACTGTAATGGATGCAGATTCAATTATGGCTCAAACTCCCCATCCCCAGTCACGTAACTAATTCATGGGTACTTTATAGTCCAGGTGAGGCAACCTCTTTGGAGGTGCAGATTCTGGAGAGTGGATGGGGAGTACCTGTAAAACAAAAGGTTATACAGTAGTAAAAGGGGACCCATAGTTCTTAGGGAAAAGCAGTACAGATAGTAAATAAAACTATCCTTAATGGCCATCAATGTATTGCCACAAGAAGACCGTTATTTTCATGGTACTAAAAAGCTCATCTGAACAGTTTTAATGGCAATTAATGGATTAGAGGTACGTGACCATCATTTGCATGGCAATGAAAAGCTCATTGCTCAGTTTCAATGGTTATTAAACATGCCATTAAAATAGGCTGATACAAAATTTAAGGGGCATACCACACACATTAAATGCATAATGGACACCTGTAGTGGTTAGTTTAAGGCATGAGTGAGTAAATTAATGGTTTGCGTCCACAAAACATCAACAATTAATGGAAATGTAATGGGAATAAAAACTGGCCATTAAAAAGGATGATACAAAATGTAATGGGTTTGCATGAAGAAAATGGAAGATTAATGGAATTTTAATGGATTTTAATGAAGCAGTGATATCCCATTCAATTTGGGAACTTAACTGAGGGTTGTTATTGTAATTTGCATATACTGTGGAGCTCATAATGCGTTTCTTTATCTGTGTATGTTTCATTTTGTATTTCTTTCAAACTTTGTTTGATTTTGATGTGTACCATGTTGGTACCACAGTGGTATCAAATTTCCAGATGCACTCATACCACAGTGATACCAAATAAGCTTGGGATTTACATGTGCACAAATCTGCTCCTCTAACATAATACCCTTGTGGAGACATTACAAAATACTGATACCACGGTGGTACCAAATAAGCCTTGGTGGTATATAGAAAACAGTGTTGTACTACCATTGCATTATTATTGGGAACTTCTAGGGCAAATATAGAGTCCCACATGAAAGTGGACTCAAAATTATGTAATACCACTGTGGTACCATTGCCTGTTTACCAGTCCGGGCAACATGCCGAAATTGCCATAGGGATGCCACTGTGCCATGGCACTACCACTGAGGCCAGAAACCTGACTTGGTTGACACCATTGTACTACCAGACTACCACTGGGTAGTACCATTGCACAATTTCAGTCATACCAAGGTATTGCCATTAATAAAACACTGTGTTGCCATTGCAACACATTTGGTAAGGGCATGAAGCAGGCTGGCACTGATGTTTCATTTTTTGGGGGGGAGCTTTTGCTGATATTAGGGTATTGGTGTCAACCTGCTTCAGCCAATTAACATCCAGGACTTAACATACCCCTTTTATAAAGGCTGAGAAAGAGCATAGTAAGTATTCATGGGGGTGGGGTACAGACCATAGGTACAAACAACAACAAAAATTAAACAGTTAAATAGTACTTGTACAATACAATCAAAAATACATCTGCAGTACATCAAGCCTTTTTTAGTTCCCATTCAGTGCTCCAAGGGCAAATCTGAAGTGTTGACTGCCCGGAGAGCAGGTTGAAATGAACAAAGTGGCCTGCTGACCTGATGAAGCCCATGTAGACACCATGGGCCAGATTTACAAAAGGCAAATCAGGACGCAAGGCAACTTGCATCGGAAAAAATGGTGCAAGAAACACTTGCGTCCTGAGTTGTGTCCGGGGGGATTCACATAGGCAGCCTGCGACATACTGCAGGCTGCCTGTGCCCAGCTGCACCTGTGTGCCATAAATCCCCTTGCAACATGGTGTAAGGGGGTTTATGGCAGCATTTGCACCCTATTCAGGAAGGGTGGCAGCTTTGTCCACAAATGGGATTCAGAGACAACCACCAGTGAACATCTGTCAAAGACCAGAAGCCGGATTCAGAAAGGGTCACCGCAAGCTGCGAAAATAGCAGCTTGCGCTGACCATCCCTGCAACCTGGACCTTGCATCCGATTCAGTATCAGAACGGGTCCAATGGTTTGTGTCCTGCGACTTGCAGCAGCTGCACAAGGTATGGCGCAGCTCCCAGGAATGCTGCAGGTCGCAGGACAGGAGATGCAGCAGATGCACCAGCCAAGGCAAGTCATGGCACCCCATGCCCACCTCCGATCCCCTGGAAGGTGTTGACTCCAGCCCCAAGCCCCCTTGCCATGGATCCCCACCATGAAGAAACACTGATAACTGCCCTGGTGGCCCAGAGGTCCCCCACCCCCTCCCGGCAGTGCCAGCCCCCCGATACACACCACCCAGTGGGTGAGTCGGTGACTGGCACAGCCCTCTGCTCACCGCCACGGCCAGCTGCTGACTGAACTGTGCAAAGCTTGCGTACTGTAATAATATGCACTGTGTGAATGACAGCAGCTCATGGGGCCCCACAGAGGAAAGAAATAACTCCTGGTGGGGGACTCAATCATAATGGGGGTAGAAATGGGGGAGGAAGGGGAGAGGGAGGTAAGGTGCCTTCCTGGCGCCACGGCTTGGAGGGACAGGAAGCAAATCCTCAGGATCATGGGAGGAGCTGCATGAGGGAGGGAGCTGGATGTCATTGTCCACCTAGGGACAAATGACCTGGCTAGGAGTGGGATCATAGCCGTGCAAGAGGGAGTTTGTAGAGTTGAGAGGGCCTGAGACAAGAAGCGCATGCGGTAACCTTCTCAGAGCTGCCTGTTCATGGCAAGGGTGATGTTAGGGCACCCTCACCAGGGAATTCAATGAGTGGTTGAAAACTGGTGTGGAGCTCAGGATTTTGGCTTCATTGGGGACTGGGGAGCCACCTGAGGGATGCAGACCCATACTGGTGCGATGGTCTGCATCTGTCCAGGGGAACCAGGATCCTAGGTGAGAGGTTTAAATGCTTCATTGGCAAGCATTTAAACTAGCTAAGGGGAGGCATTGAAAAGGAGCAGGAAATCCCAGCCTCCCCCCAAAAACATGGTAATTAGTGAGGTAAACACCAAGGTAGAGAAGTTATTAGGGAGCAGGACAGAGGTAAATGTATAAAAGGCAAAGGCAGTAAGGACAGGAATGGAGCTAAAAGGGGTAAGGCTATCAAAAAGTGGAGGGTGATGAGTACCAATGCCCGTAGTCTGTGTAACAAGCTCCCTGAACTAGTGGCCTTGATGGAAGAGGGTTGCCTGGAGATTGTGGCAGTCACAGAAACATGGTACACAGAAAACCATGACTGGGATGTGAACATACCAGGATACACAATCTACAGGAGGGACAGGGAAGGTAAAAGAGGAGGAGGAGTAGCTCTCTATGTAAAGGAAGTGATCAAAGCAACAGAACTAAAGAGTAAACAGGGAGTAGGTGAGGCACTCTGGGTCACCCTGGAGACAGGAAATGGCACCACAATCCGCACGGGGGTTGTATACAGACCCCCATCTCAGGGGGAGGGAATGGACAAGGAAATGATAGAAGGCTTCCTTAGAATGGCAGAAAAGGGGAGATATTGTTGATGGGGACCTGAATATGCCAGATGTTAACTGGAGCACCTTTGCTGCAGGCACATCCAAGAGCAGGGTCATTCTTGATGCCTCACAGGGGCATGCCTCAGACAGCTAGTATTGAATCCACCTGAGGAGCAACCTTAGACCTGGTACTTCAAATGGGGACGGAGAAAGAATCTCAGATTTAGAGGTGAGTAGCCATCTGGGAACAAGCACCACCAAACAGTGTGGTTCATGATAAACACAGCCATACCTCAAGCCATACAAAAGCAAGAGTATTGGACTTTAGGAGGGCTGACTTTGGGAAATGAGAGAGTGCCTTAGAAAAGCACTAGCAAACAGGCAAGAAGGAGGGGTTGAGGAACAATGGGGAGTAATCAAAACAGCCATCACAGAGGCAACAAGCCTTTGTGTAAAGCAAATCAATAAAACACAACAAAGGAAAAAAAACGCTATGGTTCTCAAAAGAGGTGGCAGGGAAGGTTAAGGAGAAAAGGATAGCATTCAGGAAATATAAGGAAACACAGAAGGAGCAGAACAGAGAACTTTATCAGTTAAAGCAGAAAGAGGCTGGGAAGGCAGTCAGAATAGCAAAGGCCCAAACCGAGGAAAGGATAGCCAATTCTGTTAAGAAGGGGGATAAGACCTTTTATAGGTACATTAGGGAGCGAAGAAAGACCAAAGGAGGGATACTGAGGCTTAATAAAGGGAGGAATGGGTAGAGGGGACAGTGAAAAAGCAGGGATACTGAACTAATATTTCTACTCAGTATTCACAAAGGAAGAGGAGGGAGAGGTACCTAAACCAAACAAGAGAAACACTCTGAAGATGGGGGTCGATACCAGTCCATTTACAGAAGAAAGGGTTCTGAAAGAACTAATAAAATTGAAGGTGGACAAAGCAATGGGGCCTGATGGGATTCACCCAAGAATTCTAAAAGAACTACTGGTAGAACTAGTGACACCGCTGACTACTCTCTTTAACAAATCATGGGAGGATGAGGTGGTACCTGAGGACTGGAGGAGGGCAGATGTGATTCCTCTTCACAAAAGTGGGAGCAGGACAGAGGCAGGAAACTACAGACCAGTTAGTTTGACCTCAGTGGTAGGGAAAATGATGGAATCACTTCTGAAGGAAAGAATTGTTGAGTACCTAGAGGCCAGTAGGCACAGGACCCAAGGCAGCATGTATTCACAATGGGAAGGTCTTGTCAGACGAATCTAATAGATTTCTTTTACTGGGTGACCAAAGTAGTAGATCAGGGAGGGGCTGTGAACATGGCCTACCTAGATTTTAGCAAGGCATTTGATACAGTCCCACACAAAAGATTAATACACAAGTTAGCCAGCCTTGGAGTGAACCCCAAGGTGGTAGCCTGGATAAAAAATTGGCTAGACAACAGGACGCAAAGGGTAGTAGTAAATGGAGTACACAGTGAAGAAAGGAGGGTTACTAGCGGGGTACTGCAGGGTTCAGTACTGGGACCGGTCCTTTTTAATGTCTTTATAAGTGACATTGCAGAGGAACTGGAAGGAAAAGTATGTCTCTTTGCAGACGACACAAAGATCTGCAACAGTGTTGATACACAAGATGGACTGGAAAGGATGAGAAGAGACTTGGCAAGGTTGGAGGAATGGTCAAATGTATGGCAGCTCAGATTCACTGCAAAGAAGTGCAAGGTAATGCACATGGGAAACAAAAACCCAGGGGAAGAGTACACAATGGGGAAGGGGTGAGATACTGACAACAGTAAAAATGGAAAGGACCTGGGGGTAATTATATCAGATGACCCAAAGGTGGGCAAGCAATGTGAGAAGGCAGTAGGAAGGCTGAGGGATACTGGGATGCATAGGAAGAGGCATCAATAGTAGAAAACAGGAAGTTGTTATCCCTTTGTACAGACAGTTGGTGAGACCCCATCTGGAGTACTGTGTGCAGTTCTGGAGACCCCATCTCCTCAAAGACATAGACAGAATGGAGGCTGTCCAGAGAAGGGCAACCAAAATGGTGCAGGTTCTGCACCAGAAGACATACGAAGAAAGACTAAAGGAGCTTAATATGTATACCCTTGAGGGAAGAAGGGAGAGAGGGGACATGATAGAAACTTTCAAGTACCTCAAGGGAATCAACAAAGTCCAAGAGGGTAGCATCTTTCAGAAAAAGAGATGTGCAAGAACAAGGATGCACAATCTGAAGATAGAGGGGGGACGGCTCAGAGGTAATGTGAGGAAGTATTTTTTCACGGAGAGGGTTGTGGATGCATGGAACAGCCTCCCTGAGGAGGTTGTGGAGTCAAGAACAGTGGGGGAATTCAAGAATGCATGGGACAGACATAAGGCAGTCCTAGTGCGGGGTAGGAGGACGTAAGCTGTTGGATAACTAGGATCTGCAGCTTATCTGTTAGGTAGGAAAATGGGCAGACTAGGTGGGCCAAGTGGTCCTTATCTGCCGTCAAATTCTATGTTTCTATGTTTCTATGCCGTGTCACAAGGGGGACTGTGGCACATAGGTGCAATTGAGTGCAAGCAGCCTGCAGTATGTCGCAGGCTGCCTATGTTAATCCCCTCCAGACGCAACTCAGGACGCAAGTGCTACTTGCACCATTTTTTCCGATGCAAGTTGCCTTGCATCCTGATTTGCCTTTTGTGAATCCAACTCCAGTTACGCCACCAAAAAGGTAGTCTAAGTGGTCTTTGCTGTTCACTGGAGGTTGCCACTGTGCCCCAGCACCACATCCCCTGTGGGTTACAGCCCCCCATGTGCTCCAGGACCTAGACATGGCACCCACTGTGCCAGGATGGGTGTGGGGATAACCCCTGATGCCCAGACCCCCCACACACACATGTTGTGAGCCCCCCCCGACATGCTCTGGGGCATGCTCTCCATCAATCCCTGTAACCCCGGCAGGTCTAGTGGACCCCACCCCCACCTGACAATGCAGGCCCCCCACCCCCCACACTTGCTGGTGACTGGCATAGCCCTCCACTCACCACCACAGCCAGCCGCCGACTGAACTGTGCAAAACTTGCATACTGTAATAATACGCGCTTTGTGAATGACAGCCACTGTCATTCACAGAGCATGTATTATTACAGTATGCAAGCTTTGCACAGTTCAGTCAGTGGCTGGCCGTGGTGGTGAGCAGAGGGCTGTGCCAGTCACCGACTCACCCACTGGGTGTATGTGTTGGGTGGGGCTGGCACCGCCGGGAGAGGGGTGGGGGACCACTGGAACACCAGGCAGTTACCAGTGTTTCTTCATGGGGGGAGTGCATAGCAAGGGGGCTTGGGGCTGAGCCAACACCTTCCGGGGGATCAGAGGTGGGCATGGGGGTGCCATGGCTCACCTCGGCTGGTGCATCTGCCGCATCATCTGTCCTGCAACCTGCGGCATTCCTGGGAGCTGCACCATACCTTGCGCAGCTGCCGCAAGTTGCAGAACACAGACTCCAGGACCCGCCCCGATAATGAATTGGGTGCAAGATCCAGGTCGCAGGGATGGTCGGTGCAAGCTGCCATTGTCGCAGCTTGCGGTGACCCTTTCTGAATCTGGCCCCACGTCTGCTGTTTGCCCTTACCCTGTGAGTGCTTGGAGATGACAGCCAAAAAATATCAAGTATTGTGTGGCAAGCTTCTTGAATAATTCTCACCAGCTGCTTGGTTAATACAGTTTGAATAACTACAGTTCCTACTGCAGCTCTAATGCCTGGGTTTCAGGATCTCCATCAGTTTAGGAGGGAGCTTATCAGTAGCTTGGACCCCCAGTCAGATATTAAGCATGGTATCGCTAATTCAGTACAAACAATAGGGGAAAAGAGCTTGCCATTGTGTAATACCAGTAGTTTTATAATATGAAGAAATATGAATGGTGGATTCTGTGACAGTCTGGCTCAGGGGTGCACTATGCAGTCACCACTGCAGTTCCATTAGTGAGACATTGTCAGCGCATTGTCTCCTAACTAATTCTGACAGCTGCTGTTCTTTTAATTTAAATGTTCTAATGGGTTGCAAATGCAGTAGTAGTGAATGTGTAGCCTGGTTGCTGAAGAGAAGCTCAGTGAACCTTCAGCTTCACTCACAAAGAGATGTCAATCTGTTATTTTCCACAGTTACTGCAGTTTTTTTTTTTGTGCAGGCTGAGCTACTGACAGTGACTGGTTGATGTGCACAGTTTAACCTAGTGATTTGTGAGTGAAGTTGAATGCTTCACAGAACCTTTGTCTTTTCTCCCCCTGAGGGAGGCCATCTTCACTCAGACTGATGCTGTGAAAGTAATGCACTGCCTTTATGGATACAGTACTTGGGAAACCTTGGTTTGGAAATGGACTTTGGCCTCTTGTATTGGAAAGGCAAGAACTGGGTACTCTATAGAAGTGTCCAATTCAGTCTTCTTGGGCAGAGCAGGCTAGGTTACAACTGCCTTTCCCTTTAGTGTGTGATCATCCTACTGCAGGCAATCAGTAGGGTTCATACACTTTTGGGAGAAAATAAAAGCAGCGCAGGAAAGCCGGGTGCAGTCAAAGCAGCGGAAGTAATGACAGCACCTGGCAACTGCACAGCAGACACAGAGCATGCAAGTGATTTAGTAGCACCCCCTGCACCCCCTCTAAAATAAATATAATTACCTCCATCCCGGGCATATCGGAGAGTGGGGGGCAGAGTGACACCTTCAGCACACCATGCCCATAACTCCCGGATGCCCACATGAGGAGTACCCACAGCCCACATTATAGTGCCCACATAACGGTGTCCTTGTTCCAGTGCTCTTTTGATGGGATACCATCAAGGGATAGCCTTAGTGAACAAAGAAAAAGCAGTAGTTCATCAGGCTTTCCAAGCTGGAAGACAGGTTCAACCACAAATAGTATTTACAACGGGGTATAGAGAGGAAACAAATGTTGAGAGACTGAAGGATGAGGGTGTTCAACCTACTACTGATGCTTGAGATCATGACTGGGAATCACTTCAGTGGGTCCAGACCCTGCTCTTGCTATATGCCCAGCCTGAATGGGGGGGGGGGAGTGCATTTTGAACTAGGAATCGCTACTAGGAGAATTATTAAAAGTGACATATTCTGCCTGTAGCATGAAGATCAGGATATTTGCTCCAACTGGTTCTGCAAACATCCTGTGGCACAGAGAACCACAATGCAGTTTCCCTGCTGTCCGTCAGCCCAGCTGTTTAGCATATACCACCACTGGCCTCCCTCAGATACATTCCTTGTAATAAAGATGTTCCCATTGGGTGTCCTCTGTCTACCATTATTCATATGCCATCTGAGAAAAAGGCAGCAGCTACAGGTTTACAGCACTTTGACAGCACTTTGAAATGAAACAACGGAGCTGAAATGTGCCTCAATAATTTTGTCCTTTGCTCTCATGAAGGCAAACTGCTTTTCTCTCTGATGGAGTGCTTAACCTGACAGGTGAAATCAGGAAAATGCAAACAAAATCGCCGTGCAGCCCTTCTCCCCCTAGGTAATGCAGCAGAGAAAGTACCTTCTTCTCAATAGAAGCAGTGCTTCCTTAGCCGACAGGAACTTCTGACCAAAGCACCAGAGTGGACTGCATTACTTGGCTGCCACAGCCCCATTCTCAATCAAATTCCAGATACGGAGCTACTGGGAGTGTATTAGTCCGAAGTCTGCATGTAATGAAATCTGAACAAAATGCTCTCAAGTCGCAGAAAACCAATTTTATGTTGCAGCTTTTCTCTTCTCCTTAATACATTTTCACATGCCTTCAAGCATTTACTGTTAAAGGAAAATGATTTTCCCCCCCGTTCAGACTTGTGCGTGAAAAACAATGTGTGTTTTTCTGCTTTTTATATTTTTTTCACATCTCATTTCTGAAGATTAAAGTAAAAGAAAATCATATCCCATGGAAGGCTGATAAAATCATGCCTGTTCAGATCATATGTGTGATAGGCTCACAATTTTGAACAGTAGAACAGCCAAACTTCTTTGCTATTCAACAGAGATGCCTATCAAACTGTATAGAAGGTTGTTTTTCAGAAACAAAATCTGAATTCTGACGTTCTGATCTCATGGAGTCAGATTTATTAACCTTGAAATAGTTTCACTGTAGGACACAACAGTCCCTGTGCTGGTCAGCCTATTTTCATTTATAACTTTATTATGTATTTTCTACTAGAGACAGGCTGGAGGTTGGTGGCAATGGAAAATGAAATGCCCTACTTATTCCCTGATCACACACTGTATGCAAAAAGACAACTTAAGTTTCCTCATATTGAATAAGTTCAATATTGACACCACCCTATGTTACACTGCATATTTTATATGTAATTACAGAAGGGCATTGATAAATTAGCCATCTGATTGGCCAAAACAAATCACATAATCATGCAATTATTTGTCACAACTACACGGGTGCACTTTTAAATGTATGTTTTGCTATAAAACTATTTTATAAGCACAATAAGACACTTCAAAGATGTGTAATTCTGGCCAGTGATCACACTTCAAGAGTGTGTTTAAAAGCACTTTGCAGCTCCCCTTGCCTAGCAACATCCATGGCATATGTATACACCCTGTCATGTCTCATTGCTTACCTAATGTGTCACCAGATCGTAACTGTGTATTTTAGAACAGCTTACAAATTGACTTAGTTTCTAACTTTTGTTTGTTCACTGGGTCAGGGGGCAACATAT
Source organism: Neoceratodus forsteri (assembly GCA_016271365.2). Classification (NCBI taxonomy): domain Eukaryota; kingdom Metazoa; phylum Chordata; order Ceratodontiformes; family Ceratodontidae; genus Neoceratodus; species Neoceratodus forsteri. The sequence goes on from JADMNL010000033.1 coordinate 113,578,920, forward strand.
GTTTTTGTGTAATGGTCATTGTTGTACAATAGAAATTTGGACATTCAGACACTCTGTCCCCCATTTGGAGATACCACAGTAGTGGAAAGCCACAGAACTTGGTAGTGTGGTCTGTGAAAACTCTCATCCAGGTGAGTGTTCTACCCCAAATATGCTGGAGGTACATGGTCTCCTGCAGCTAAAGGTATGTTATGGAAGACACCCCTGCCATGGACAGAGGTGAAGCTACTAGCAGAGGAGATGGGGGGATGGGAGGACAATAAAGCAACAAAAACTGAACATCCTGCATATGCTGAGCATGCATGTTAAATAATACACAGATAAGGGCAGTGTGTGGGTTACTCTCAACCCCAATATACCACAGGCATAGCCTGATAGTTCAGTGGGTCAGTGGGCAACTTCTCTACATGTAATGATCATGGTTGTGCAACACTAAATTCGCCATTCACATTTTCTGTCCTTGGCTGGGACTACCACCCTCCCGAAGGACCACAGAACTCAGTCATGTCGCCTGAAGGAACACTAATTCCAGTGAGTGCTCAGCTCTAGTTGTGCTGGAGGGACGTGGTCCCCTGCAACTAAAAGTACCTTCTGGAAAATGTCCAGAAAGTCAGAGTGTAAGATATGGTGAAGCACTGAGGAGCATGTACTTCCCTTAATATGAGAGGGAATGATGCTGGCAGTTAATAAAGAAGTAGTGCTGTCATAGACATATGCAGATGCAGAGCCACTCTTCAGGCCCCCATTCATGCTATAATATTTTATGATCTTTGGTAAAGAAGAGAGGACATAAACCCTGTGGTGAAAACCTCTAAGAACCAGATCCTTGGGTCACTGTCCCTACAGGCATAACAGTATTGTAGCATATTATAATTTAGTAAGCAAATTTGATGACAGCTTGGATTGGCAACAACTTCACCCTGCACGGAACTTGGTATGAAGGATTGATGAATGCAATTTGGGGGGCGCTACAAAACTCTCACAATCTGTCTAATAGAATACAACCTTAAAGGTGTCACAGAACTTCATCAGAATGAATAAAGGAAATCCTGAACTTGAAATATTACTCATAAAGGAGCCAAGTGGCGGTATGCCATTCACACAGTGAACACACAATGGCAAAATCCCTCACAGCGACAATCTGGACAGGTTTCAAGATTGTCATTGTAAGGGATCCGAGGGTGAAATTACGCCATCTTTCACCCCCCCCTTCAAAACAACTCCAACTAGGAGTTAGATATGTTAAGAAGGGGGTGGTACGGGAGGGGGGCGCAGCAGTCCCCCTGATAGAAAACACACAATGTCTGACAGGTGAAATTTCACTTGTCAACATTGGGGATCTTGACATACCGAACTTCGACAACGTTGTTGTTACTGCATGGTAGAACCCCAAATGGCATTGCCCTGGTGAATGAGCACAGAAATGCAGTCCCTGGAGAAGAGTAGACCACTGCCGCCTGAGGAGAATGCCTATTCTTTGGCTTGAGGAAGGCCTTAGAAACATAAAACATTGAAACATAGAAATTGTTGGCAGAAAAGGACCACCAGACCCATCCAGTCTGTCCATAAGCCCTACACTTGTTCACAGCCTCTGACCTTAACTGGTCAATGGCTTATCACCCCTCCTTCCAACCTCTAAGGTTCCCTTATACCTGTCCCAGGTATGCTTAAACCCTTCCACTGTACCCACTCCCACCACCTCCTGAGGTAGCCTATTCCATGTGTCTACCACCCTCTCTGTGAAGAAAAATTTCCTCACATTTCCCTTTAGCCTGCCTCCTTCCAATTTCATGTCATGCCCCCTCATTCTTGCACTTCTCCTATACTGGAAGATGTCCTCCCCCTGCAACTTGTTTATGCCCTTAAGGTACTTTAAAGTTTCTATCATGTTCCCCCGATCCCTCCTCTCCTCCAGCAAGTATATATTGAGGTTCTTTAATCTTTCCTCATGTTTTTTAGTACAACCCCTGTACCATCTTAGTTGCCCTTCTCTGGACCGCCTCCACCCTGTCAATATCCTAGTGAAGATGAGTCCTCCAGAACTGCAAACAGTACTCTAGGTGAGGCCTCACTAGTGTTTTACACAATGGCATCACTACCTCCTGTCTTCAGTAGTGATACCTCTGCCTATGCACCCCAGTATGCCGCTGGCCCTCCCTGCAGCCTTTGCACTCTGCTTTAACACCTTTAGGTCATCTGAAATGACAACCCCCAGGTCCCTTTCTTCTCTGGTGATCTTCAGCAGCTCCCCCATCCTGTAGCTCTCCCCTAGGTTCCCTCTTTCCAGGTGCATTATTTTGCACTTCTTTGAATTGAACCTCAGTTGCCACAACTCAGACCATTTTTCAAGCTTTCCCAGGTGCTTCATTATCCTCTCCACCCCCATCTGAAGTATCCACCCTGTTGCAGATCTTGGTGTCATTTGCAAACAGGCAGACCTTCCCCTCTAGCCATTCTGCAATGTCACTAATGAAGACATTAAACAGGATTGGTCCAAGGACTGATCCCTGAGGTGCCTCGCTGGTCACCCCCTCCCAGATTGGATCCCATTCACCATCACGCTCTGCCCCCTGTTCGCTGGCCAGTTCCTAACCCAGTTTATCACCTTGTGTTCCATGCCCATGCTACCATCTTGTTAATCAGCCTTTTATGTGGTACAGTGTCAAAGGCTTTACTGAAATCAAAGTAGGTGACATCCACTACCCCCCAATTTACTTCCTTCATCACCCAGTTAAAAAAATCTGTTAGATTTGTCTGACACAACCTTCCTTTTGTGAATCCATGTTGCCTTGGATCATGGGCACCATTGGATTCCAAGTGTCCCACTATTCTTTCTTTAAGCAGTTCCTCCATGATCTTACCCACTACCGAGGTAAGGCTGGCTTGCCTACAGTTCCCTGCCCCCTCCCTACTCCCGCTTTTGTGTAAAGGGACTACATGTGCCCTCTTCCAGTGATCTGGAATCATTCTTGTATTGAGTGACTCAGTGAATGTGGCCACCAGAGGTGCTGCTAGCTCTCTGAGCAGCTACTTCAAGATCCTCAGGTGTGTGCCATCTATTCCCATTGCTTTGCCCACCTTCAGTTTTGTGAGCTCCTCCAGGACTCTCTCTCTCCACTGAGAATGGACTTGTGTTTACCTCCCCCCTTCATATCTGTTACCCAGCTGTGGTCCCTGACTCTCCCCCCCTCTTTTGTAAATACTGAACAAAAGCATTTGTTCACTATTTCCACCTTCTCCAGGTCTCCCTCCATACATTCCCCTGTATTCCCTCTGAACCTTACAATCCTTCCCCTGGTTTTCCTTCTTTTGCTGATGTACCTATAGAATGTCTTGTCTCCTTTCTTTACTATCTGTGCTAACCTTTCTTTGGCCCATGCCTTTGAGCTCTTTACAGCCTTCCTCACTTCTCTTAGATTCTTTAGGTGCACCTCCCTGTCTTCCTCCCTTTGGGTCTCCTTATATTTCCTGAAACCCACCCATTTGGCCCTTACCTTGTCTGCCACCTCGCTCTGGAGAACCATAGTGGTTTCCTCTTTCTCTTGCCCTTGTTTACAGTTTGACACATTGGTTCCTCACTTCCTCCAAGGCTCACTTCAGGTGTTCCCACTGCTCTTTGACTCCCCACCTTACCTGTATGGGTGCCACAGAGCTTGACTGTGAAAGTGAAGACCCCCCTCTCCCCATTGCAGAATTCCAGCCCTGAGATGAATTAGAGTACACACAAATAAAGGAAGGAGGAATGTATCAAGACCAAGCATGAACATGGGTAGAGTGACTGGTACTATGAATTGATTTCTGGTGACAGTGGTGAGCGTGGCAGTTAGCAATGATGAGAAGGAACTGTAAATGTATTTTTATCATAACATTTTTAATTGAAAAGATATTTAGCTTTTACAATAACACTGCAGATTGTCATGCATACTTCACAATTCCACAGTAACTCTTTTTTGTTCCTATGGTTACAAAACAGCAGTAATTCATGCTGCCATAACTATAACAATCACGTGCATTTTCTATAACAAATACACTTGAATAGTGAACTATATTCCTGATGAACCTAAAGCAGCCTTGTAACTAAAAAGTTTTTTTTTTCCAAAAACAAATCACAGTTACAGTTGATAAACATATTGTCATACCTGTCAAATCTACTTTTCTAGGTACTGTACCTCATATATGTGCATCATTTTTTTTAATTTCTCAGTCCTAACCCTTGACAGGTCTGCAGTGTTATTTCTAAGCCAAACGTGTCAGGCATCCTTTTTTAAAGAAAAAAAATAACTTAACACAGCAGTGGAATAAACTGGGCAAAGAATGTTACACTCTCTTTTATTTTCATTGTAAAATATTCCAGGTGTCTTCCAGATTTTTTTTTTTTTTGTGGTCATATTTCCAGTTCAACCAAAATTTGAGTAATTTATAAATATTTTAATTTGCTTTTCTCTTAGGGAAAAAAAAAGATGGCCACCATATTTGTCTTAAAAATAGCATTGTAGACCTGGCAAGGGTTAGGATTGAGAAAATTAGGGGAAAAAGCTCATGGTGCACATCATAGGAGGTGCATAGAAAAGCAGATTTTGACATGTATGCATATATTTTTAGCAATTGTAGCTGAAAGCAACTTTTAGTAAACACATTTGCCATTGCATTGTTGCTTTGAAACATTTATAATATACTCAGATTATATTGGAAGTAGAATTTTATCACCAAATAAAACTAGAAGATTCCTGGAGGCTTTTATGGTGAAAAAAGGTAGGGTCAAATGTTTTGCCCAATTTCATTACACTGCTGCTTTAACATCCATAATCAACATTTTATACTGATTATCAGTTGCAGTGAGGATTTTAAGGCTTGAACCTTATTTCAATATGTAAGGGCAATCCTGCTCTACTTTGGATGGATTATTGCCCGGGGGTGGGGCACACTGTAACAGTATGAGGTTACTTAGGGTTGCTACTTCTTTTGGTGTTCACTGTTCTTGTACATTTATGTGACAGCCTCTCAAAGATGGCCAACCATGTCATTTCTGCATGTCAGCTGAGGTTACAGTGGGTTAGCTTACTATCATGCCATTGGAATTCATATCTTGGCCTCTAGCAAGGCTGCTAACAACCAATGGTGATGGCAGCTAGAGATATGCTCTACTTCTCTGGTGTACCCCAGAATTATCAAGGATTGCAAGTGAGGATCAGGGTTTTGGAGGATCTTGTCACAGTCCTATAATACACATTGACAAAAATTCTTCAACCTAGAACAAGCCCTGGTGGTAAGATCTGACCTATCGTATTACCACCTGCAGCATTTGGAATATGGGGTAGACCCCTACAATATAGGGCGAGAGGACCTAATTCCTTCTGTGCAGTATTATGGACTGAATTAGGGCCCCTTTGGAGTCCCCACATGCTATTTGAGCCATTCAAATACAAAAGTTCCAAACAGAGGTGGGGACCAAGATCCCCATTTCATTTTCTGTATACTGTTGTAAGTGCACCATGATTAGTGTGCTGTAATGTGGGTGCCACAACAAGGTCATGACAGGGGCATTCTGGATTTCAGAGTCCCACACTCACACTGTGCTCGCGTTGCCCGCCTTCATGGAATGCCTGACCCAGAGTTCATTTTATATTGCTATGGGTGGTGTGGGGAGTGTTGCCCCACTCATAAAATAATGCAGATACCATGTGGTCTGTCTGTGGGGTGACCAATTTCATGCCGCTCACCTGTTGCATCGCTGTTTGCTTGTGCTCTCATTTACCAAGTGCTCTTTGTGCACCAGCATGGGTGAACCTTTTTTTTATGGCTGTGGGCGGAGCCTACAGCCATCTTGCTTCAGCTAGAAAAATGGGATTACAGTGGAACAAATATTTTAGTAATTTTCAGTCTATCCTTCCATGACTGCAAATCTTTATGGCAGTTAAAGAAATACTCCCTTCTTTCTTTTTAGAATGATGGACACAGAACTCCAAGCTGCTTTTCTCTGAGAGCAAATGCGCACGTTCCAAACACACCTAAATATCTTTAAAACTATTCAAGGTGTGCAAAAACAACCAGTGTGAAAGGCCTTTCACATGAGGGTAGTCACTCATCTGAATTCTTTATATTTTGTAAAATATGGTCTTCCAAACAGCCTCAATTTTTTTTTTTTCTTTTTAAGTGAATTCAGTAGGACTCATGACAAACAAATGTAAGTATCTCAGAAAGTGTACAAGTTACCAATATACAACCAACATGAAAGTTGTTCAGGACAAAATGACCTTTCAAATGAGGGTGGTCACCATTTTATTTATTTATTTCAGGGATCAAAAATACCTTTGAGTCAAAGACTCCATTACAAAGGTTCCATGTCACGTATAATAGTTACAGAGATACAAAAAACAGTTAAAGCAGGATAAAGCAATATAGGAAATGTTACAGACTTCTTCACAAGGTTTCATGTCATATACAATAGAACAGAATACACAATGCAGGTAGTGCATACAAACAATACAGTAAATGTTACAGGGTAAGGAAGCTAATTATTTACAGGACTAGTTGGCTAACTATCCGAGCTAGTGCGCTAAGTGGCAGTTAGCAGATATCTGGAAGTTAACACCCTGAGAAGGCGGCGTTAGGAAATGTAGGAAGAGGCCAGCCAGAGGCCATTGTCAAAGTAGTAAAGGGAAGGGCACTGATTCATTTACAGTCACAGATACTCATGGCCCGAAGATGTGCACTCAGGAGTGATTTGAATTGACCAATTCTTTGATCAAGACGCAAGGCATTGGGTAGGGAATTTATCCAAAAGGCTGCCCTGTAGCAAAAGGATCTTTGGAATTGTGTTGTACGACAGGAGGGGATGGAGAGATGTAGGGTATCAGAGCTACGGGTGTGCTGAGCTTTTTGGTCCAGGTTGATTAAAGGGGTAAGAGCTGCAGGGAAGAGGCCAAGGGAGATTTTTTTTGCTAGGATACAAGTGTGCAATTTGATTCTATTGTCCAGATCAAGCCAGTTGGTATCCTGATATAACGCACAGGTATGTGTAAGTCTGTCACACCCTAGTAAAAGACAGCAGGCCCTATTTAGGACAAGTCTAAGACTATCAAGGGCTGAGGAGCTTGCCCCTCCAAAGGTCAGAAGGCCATAGTTAAGGAGGGAGAGTACCGAGGAGGAGAAAGTGAGCTTAAGGGCCTCATGGGGTAGGCAATGTTTAAAGCGGTGCAAAAGCCCTAATCTAATATTTAGAGCCTTAGATAAATGACGAATATGCTCGTGATAGGTAAGGCCAGTATCCAAAGTTATGCCCAGGTATTTGAAGGAATGGACAAATTCCAAGGGGGTCTGAGACACTGATTAGTATTTGTGGGAAACGCCCTATCCTGGAATTTAACTGGTGCGCAAAAAGCATGCATTTGGTTTTTTTATAATTAATAATAAGGCATTGGGAGGTGAACCAGTTTTTGATGGCAGTGAAAGAGGACTGGAGGGAAAGGTGTAATTGAGAGGGATCTGGGCTGGAGGTGAAGATGACAGCATCATCCACATAAAGTAATAGATTGGAGGTGCAGGTTTCTGGGAGGGAGTTAAGGAAGAGGCTGAATAGGAGAGGACCCAAGATAGACCCTTGAGGGACTCCTGTGAGGACAGAAGATTTGGAGGATAAAGTATTGCCAATTTTAACTTGAAGAGTTCGGTTGGAAAGATAGTCGGCAAACCAGCCTACTGCATCCTTTGAGAGACCTAGGCTGAGTAAGGAGGTTTGGAGTAGTGTATGGTGGACGGTATCAAGGCCTTGGTGAGGTCAGATGAAGATAGCACCGGTGATGTGGGCTTTATCCAGTGCTGTGTGGATGTGTGATGTTAGTTGAAGCAAGGCAGTAGTAGTGCTGTGACCTTTCGGAACCCATGTTGTTGTTTGCAGAGAAGGTCATATTTGTTGAGATGGTCAGTGAGTTGATCCGAAACTATTCGCTCTAAGGCCTTGGGGGGGGAGTATGGAGATTGGGCGGTAGTTGTTAGGGGCTGTACGATCACCACCTTTATATATGGGTGTGATAGAGGCCAATTTCCAGATGGCGGGGAATTTACCTAGTGAGAGGGAGAGGTTTAGAATGTGGATGAGAGGAGCTAGTACTTCCTTAAGGAAGAGCCTGAGGATTCTGAGATCAAGGGAGTCAGCATTGGAGGAGACGCGACTAAGGGCAGTGGTAAGGTATGGTTCGGCAGATTTGGGCGAGATTCAGTGAAAGTAGAAGGGGGGCACGTGGGTGAGAGGGGATGCACTAGGGGCTGGTCGGTCATGGATGTTTGGGGGGAGGACATGGCTGAGGTTAGAGAAAGTATCACTGAAAACAGCAGCGATGGCAGAGGGGTCGGAGGTCAGGGCCCCATTTGACATGACCTGGAAGGGGACCAGATTGGGGACCTTACTGCAAATTTCCTTGTTGTTGTTCCAGAACTTACGGCCACAGCCCCAGGACAAAGTTAAGGTGGTTTTATAGTATTCAGCTTTTGCCCTGCGAATGGCCCAGGTGCACTTGTTACGAGCCGTTCTGTAATTCTGTCTATCGTGGGGGAGGCCAGACTCTAAGGAGAGATGCCATAGTGAGTCTCTAGTTCTCATTAGAGACTTGAGTCTTTCAGTGAGCCAGGGTACGTGATTGCCTTTGACTATTCTTTTAGTGAAGGGTGCATAGAGGTCACATATATTATTAAAGGCCCAGGAAAATAGATCCAAGGCACTGTCTATGTTTAGGGAGGTCGAGGTGAAAGACCAGTCCACGGCCCTGAGATGCGCTTTTAATTGTGTCAGTTTACCAGGACCCAGTTTATGTTGCATAATTATTTTGGGTGGGGATTTTGGGATTTTGCAGGACCATGAGCAGAGCACCGGGGAGTGATTGCTGAGGGCATCTGAGAGGATGGACACATTGGTGATCTTGGTCGGGCGATTGGAGAAGATGAGGTCCAGTAAGGAAGAGGATCCAGTACGTGGATCCCAGCGTGTGGGGGAGGTGACCAGTTGAGTAAGGTCTTGGGCTGTAGCGAGATCAATGTATGGTATGGCATCTTTACTTAGCCAATTGATGTTAAAATCGCCAAGTACTAATATTTCCGACTGGGATGGTAACGAATCTGAATTCATTAGATTTTCTTAAATACAGCCATCCAAAAGGTGAAAATTGTGAAGAAAAATGAAAATTCAGGTAATTGAAAGGTGCATGGTTCTGTGGTTCTGTGGGGGGAAGAGGTCCTCCCCCACACTCTACATAAACCACCAGGCAAACCACAGCTCTGCTTAGAGTGAGTCGCACTCTCTGCACTTGCTCCATGCTGCGTGCTGGGGCTGGCTCCTTCCTCAATTCTGTCCCCCCCCTCACTGCCTTTCTGCTGCCTTCTGCCTTGTTATTCTCCCTTCCCCCTCCTCTCCATTTGTTTTCTTGTTACCTTTCTTTGGGGGGATCTCACCTCACCTCTAGCTGCAGCACCGTAGTTCATTGCTCATTCGCTTGCTCCACTGTACTGCTCCTTATGGACCTCCGTGACCTGCCTACTTTCACATGCATGTTCTAGTGTTTCCACATGCTCTCCTGAATACTGCTTCCCTGGCAGTAATATGGATTCCTCCTGCTAACCATATGCTGCACATCCACATGTAATGACCCAATATTAAAACATAACAAAAACATAAACCAGAGAAGGCAGACAAATAGAATGTATATGTAAAAGCTAACAAAGTCAGCGGAACCTCTTACTTTGCAGCTGAACTGCTACCCATAGTCCTGAACCTACGGCACTGTGTTTCTTTTCACCAGCACGTTTGTACTCTACTTTCATTAACCCGTTCTACTGCAGCTCTTCGTTCACACGTTCCTGGCCGGTTTACGTTTGGGTTCCTAATCACGGCCATCTGGGGCTGACACCAATTGCCTGCATCATTACTCCATCAATTATGTTAGTGGAGATTGGTCTTACAGGGCTTCTGGGGAGTTTTCACTGCAGCTACTTCCCAGCTTTCTATGTACCAGTTCTATCACCTTACTGCTATTGCTCTGCCATCAGGTACGTTACTATGGTGCTTTGCATTTAAGGCAGCTTCATCTGCAGATGCTTATGCCACAGGGCAGTCACACAGTGAAGATTTTATTACTATTAGAAGTACTAGTCAAAGGATTGGGATACTTTTTATGCTACCTAGCAATGTTTATACAGGTTGTTTCAACGTTTATCAAAGATTGTCATCCCTCACAGAGGAACTTCAAGACACTGTATTAATTTGAAGGCCTTATTATGCAGGCCAGCTTGCACTGCCTATCAACTGCTATGAATCTAGGCATTACGTATTTAGCTCACTACGTGCTTATTCAGCCACAGGCCTGTCTACAGATATTTAATTCGCATTCAGCTATACATTGCTTTTAACCATTTATGTTATACTCAGCAGGCAAACAGATCTCCTTGGAACAGTATTCCAATGTAATTCTAGGTTCTTGTACTCTCATACTTAACTGACTGCAATTTAGCTGAGCATGGCTATCTGTCACCTCGACAGCCCTTTCACTCCTCCATCCATCTGCTCTATCAGGGTTTGCTGATGGACATTAACAAGACTTTATATCACTGTTTTTGGATGCTTCCCATGTTGCTTCACACCCTTGGATTTCTCTACCTCATTTACCTCCAGCTGATCTACACTTGGTCCAGCTGTGCATGCTAGCTTACATGGGGCTTAGCTGCTACTCTTTACTTACCCTACCAGCTGACCTACGTGAGGTCCAGCTGCGCATGCTAGCCTTTGTGGGCTTATACACTTATATCTACTCACTGACCGTGTGACCTATGTGTCGTCTGGCCATGCCTGTTGGCCTTCGTGAAGTTTAGCCGCCACTCTACTTACTTACTGGCTGATGTACATGATCTACCTGCCATGCTAGCTTTCGTGGAGCTTAGCAGCCACCTCATTCACTTTACTTTTCAGGATTGAATGCACTGCAAGTTGTTCATCGCCATCAATCATACTACTCGAATCCTGGACCCTGCAGCCCTCACCTTGCTGCTTCCACTCACTACCATTTATCAAGGATTCATTTCTTCCTTCCATTGGATTTAATTCTGGATTACATCGGATATTTGCTTCAATTCCCCAGGATGCTCCTTACTATACTGTTTCAAACTCCTTTGGAAATTACTACCGTTTCATGATGCCTTTCTTATCATAGCTGAAGTTTAAGACATAGATTAACTACAGTTTTAGGATGCTTATGTCCTCTTGGTTGAGTTGCCAACTCATCCACCCAGGTCTTTTCATTGGACACCTTATCATCAGGAATACAACAATTTACAGCACCCTTCTACTGCTCTCATAAGTATGCCTCAGAATATACATCTGCGCTGCGAGGAATTGGCTCAGGATTCTGTTACCATTTACAATACTTTTACAACCTATTCCTTACTACTTTGATACTATTTCTGCATTGCATGCAGTTTGACAGTACCACTACTCTATCTACCACTGCTACAACCTGCCTCACCCCATGGGGCCAGAGGTTCACCGCATCACACGTTGAAATACCTGTGCTCTACAAGCCTGGAGGTCCCTTGAACTTACTTTACTACACAATATTCACCTGCTTCTATGACCTGCCTCACCCATTGGGCCTGGGGGTTCAACTACTTCTACTCTACACCTGCCTCACCCAGCTTCAGGGCCTGGAGGTTCACATATTCTATTATACGCCTGCCTGATGCCATGTCTGCCAGCCTTAGGAGTGCCTTTCTAATATGGACTCACATCTGTATTTGTTTAACCGTACATCATCTATTACCTTGAATGATTCTGCCTTGCCACTTCAGTTTCTATTATTTACTACCACACTTCTACCAGGACTTAATTTGAGCCATCTGGAAGACTTTCAGTCTCATGGGTTACACCTCAACATTACTGTGCTCTAATGCTCTGAGGCTTTTGGATTCTATGACACTACTTCATCTGACTCAGCCTTCATCAGTTATTACCATCCATGTCTTTAAAAGCACGTCAATTCATGATTCGTCAAACTATTTCCACAAGTTTAATTCCAGCTGCTGTACCTTTCTGGCTTCACAAAACAAGTATATCTACAGCGTCCTATACTACTGTTTTGATTATCAGAAGAAAGCTTCAACTTACATGCTATTTAACTTCCCCCAATACTCTCCACTGTATACCATACATAATTACTCAATACTATTCCTCTGCTACTATGTCTGCATCTTACAGGTTCGATATTACTACAACAGCTGACCTATGTACAGGTCCACTTATTTACACTATCTGCTAATACTACCTCCATCACCCCTTCCAGGGTCTAGAGGGTCATCAAAGACTGTCTCACCTATTCTATGACCTGCTTCATCCCTCGGTACCTGGAGGTCCATCTATTTTACGTCTACCTACTCACATCAAGATTTATTCCAAATCACTTATTTGTCACCCACTCCAGACCAGAAGTTCCTACTGCTCTGCCCTTGCCAGATTGCGCAACCTGCATCTAGCTCCTATGCTTCATCACCAAGGCCTTCATTTGCAAAGCTTGCCAAGCCAAACATGAACTACCTGTCCTCCTACTCTTGAGTTGCACATATAGCCTTTTGGTTACTAATTCTCCTTGGAAAAGACTTCCTAGCTTGCTGGATCACTTCACCTATGCAACTTTGATACTTCGAATTGTCATTGACTATGGATTCCAATCTACTATCATTCTGCCCTAGACATGGATTCTTGGACTAGGAGTTACTAGTAGGATGTGCTATGTTCACCCAATGTTTCAATATTCAGTACTTTATTCAGTTTTCCATTTCACTGGATCAGGATCTATAACTTTGGATTTTGGATTAGCTGATAACTTAAAATTGTTACTTAGAATTACTCTCCTTTAGTATGCCCAGAAGGACAGGCCAGTCAGTAGCCATGGGTCCTCTGAGGTTCCCCCCAAGGGGGGGTTCCCTCTCCTGCATGCTACTGGTCATACTCTCTGGAGTTGGAGGAGATAATCATTTGATATCATTTTTTGGGGGGGTCTCATACTACTGGACTAAGCATCCTTCTTGTGGTGGGATACAGAGAAAAGCAAAAATATCAAGTTATAACAATTTACTCATCAGTTCAAGCATCTAAGCACCTTTCATAGACTATCCAGTCCACATGTACTATAATCACTGACTTGCTCATGACTATGTCAAAGTACCTAAGCATGATCAATTCAAACTGCCAGTACCTTGTGAGCATTGTACTACTTACTGGTCTGGCCTCTGTATCCAAGCACAACCTACATCATTCAACTGCAGTATGTAACATAAGCACTGAGCTCTGAACCACATATAATTAAAAGGCACATGCCTGTGGTTATATAGGGGAAAAGCTCCTCCCCCACACTCTACATAAACCACCAGACAAACCACAGCTCTGCTTAGAGCGAGTCACACTCACCCTCCATCCTCCCCTGTCACCTTCTCCTTCTCCAGCACTCTTATCCCACCAGGGGAGTCTCATACTAGTGGACTAAGCATCCTTCTTATGGTGGGATACAGAGAAAAGCCAAAATATCAAGTCATAACAAGTTACTGATCAGTTCAAGCATCTAAGCACCTTTCATAGACTATCCAGTCCACATGTACTGCAATCACTGACTTGCTCATGACTATGTTGAAGTATCTAAGCCCTGATCAATTCAAACTACCAAAACCTTGTGAGCATTGTCCTACTTACTGATCTGGCCTCTGTATCCAAGCACAACCTATATCATTCAGCTACAATATGTAGCATAAGCACTGAGCTCTGAACCACATATAATCAGATGACCATAGTTTAAAAAATATAATTAGTGCAGCTTAATGAATAGTCTTATTGGAAATGGATTTGTGTCCTGAACAACTTTCATACGCTTCTTTATGTGTAACGCATATACTTACAGAGATAATTACATTTGTTTGGCATACAGTAACTCCTATGAAAAATGAAAATTGAGGTAATCAGATGGTCATAGTTTTAAAAAATATAATTAGTGCAGCTTAATGAATAGGCTTGTTTGAAAGGTCTTTTTGTCCTGAACAGCCTTCATACTGGCCTTTTATCTCTAACTTGCATACTTTTGTTTTGTATTGTTTTCCTTGAATGGACTGCATTCTGTGCAGTTCCTTTCATGGAACCAAGAATTTGGAATTCTGACTACTGTATGTCACTTCATGGTTTCAGAACCATGGGTACTGGTCTGATAAGTTCATGCTAACGTTTCTAAAACCATGAAGCTACAGAAAAACTTGTTGCCATATTGGTCCTTGTAACACAAGATCCACAGAAACAGATGATTTGATACATTTTATTGGACCAACAGAGTTGTTACAAAAGAACACAGGTGCTTTTAGCTTTCAGATTACACAGAATCCTTCATCAGAAAACACTGGCAGCTGTTTTAGAAGAATATACTTTCTCAAAACCCAGATCTTACAAAAAATAAAAACAAATGAAAAGTTAAGGACCCCATTGTTTAAACCTGCATTAAAAAAAAATAACATGACCATATAAAGACAGCAAAAGTTCCATCAAAAGAAAGCTATCCCAAGGTCAAAGGTCACTGACTCGAAAGTTCACCCCCTGGGAAAAGCTATAAACCAACTGAAGCTTCTTTTTAAAACCCTCTGTGTGTGTCTGTGCTAGCATTACTAAATGACAATGATTAAAAACCACAAGGAAAATATGCTTAAGCAATACATAGTAAATAGTGTTAATAGTCTTATAAATATGAAAATATCTGTGTGTTAAGTAAAAAATAGGTTAGAAGATAACATGTCCTAGTGCAAATTTAGCATTCACCAGCTGTTTAACACAGTGGTGTCAATCAAATTTTACAGTGTAAGTACTGTTCAGATCAATTTTTCTTAAACTCTGTGTATAATAAGTCCATATTACTCATGAATAGTCAAACTTATACTGTCTTAAATATGATATATCTGCAATTCTGTAACAAGTGCCTAGTGTATGTATACATTCAAACCCCAAATCTAACACAGACCCCCTTGTAATTGAGATATTGTTATCCTAAATGTATCAATATGTGTCCATATGTACCTAATCTGCTGCTGTATTAAATAACAGTTCTATAAATCTAAAAC
Source organism: Neoceratodus forsteri (assembly GCA_016271365.2). Taxonomy (NCBI): domain Eukaryota; kingdom Metazoa; phylum Chordata; order Ceratodontiformes; family Ceratodontidae; genus Neoceratodus; species Neoceratodus forsteri. Next base: position 113,594,046 of record JADMNL010000033.1, read on the forward strand.
CAAAACAAAACACAACTGACAGCTTCAGCTTTTATTCAGGCACAGTTAAATAGGGATGCTTTAGAGGTATGAATATAATGTGTGAAACTAGAGACATTTCAAGCATATGCACTTAAGTAATCAATTTCAGTCCCTTTTAACTCATTCAGACCCACTGCGTGTTTAGAACTTTGGAGACAGAACTCCAAACTGTTTTTCTTTGAGAATCTTCCTCAGGCATTGTGCATAATTCTTAGCAAATGTGTACGCATTCCAAACAAATCTAAATGTCTTTAAAACTATGCCAGGTGCACAGAAGCAACCAGCCTGAAAGTTGTTCAGGACAAAAAGACCTTTCAAATGAGGATAGTCACTAATCTGAATTCCTTATATTTTGTAAAATATGGTCATCATATTAAAAGAAGAAGACGGCTAACAGGACCTGTTTGTGCTATCGCAAATACATGAAATGTAGTTGTCCTTTAAGCGGTGCACAAGAACGCTGAAAAAAAGACCTAAAACCAGGTCTCCATAAAAAAACTGCTTTTGTTTGTACAAAAAGCTAAAATGAATACAAGGCAATAATGCCACCCCTTCCACCAGGGGTGTCGCCATTGCCTTGTATTCATTTTAGCTTTTTGTATAAATAAAAGCAATCTTTTATGGAGACCTGGTTTTAGGTCTTTTTTTCTGAGTTCTTGTGCACTGCTTAAAGGACAACCACATGGTCATTATATTACCTGTATTTCCATTTTTGTTTTAAAAAAATTCACATTTCTGAATGCTATTTAAAAAAAAACTATAAAGAATTTAGATTAGTGACTACCCTCATTTGAAATGCCTTTTTGTCCTAAACATATAAATGTAAAATAATACACTTTGGGCACAGAAATCCAGAGGCAGAGTACAAACTGGGAGGAGTGATATTGACAACATTAAGAAAGCACACATTCAAAAAAAAAAGCTTTTACATGCGGTTGATTACTGTTTAACAATATTATGCTTCTATGGTTGCCACTGTACATCTGACGCAAATCCATAACCACATTGTTCCTCACTTGAAGCAAAAAGGGGGGGTGGAGGCCATAACCACTCCTTGTTTTTTTGTGTTAAAGGGGTCAGTTTGTTTACAGCAAAAACAAGGAAAGGGGTCATTTATAAAATGTGCATATGAGCATGGGGACCACTTCTTTCAGAGCATGCCACCACTGGCTGCTACCACTTCAAGACTGCTACTACCCTTACCTAATACAATCAGGGGAAAATCAGAAGTAGTCTACCAGCACTGAAAACAATATAGTTAAGGAACATTTACCAGAAATTATTCCTTAGAAATGAATGAGAAAGTGGATGTGATGAAGAGCAAGTCCCAGACTAGATCTTTAGTTTGTTAATAGTCTCCTCCTGAGTCTGATTTTTATGGCTGTGTGGGCCAAGCTCCACAGATGTTATGCCATCATCAGATTTGTATAAGCACACTGTGGAAGCACATACATGGACCACTGTCTGATGTTCTGCCACAGTGCTCCAGCATTGTTTCCAGTGATTCTGTTTATGCAGCCCTTCCCCTCTGTGGGCCACATAAACATATCCACTTCCTGGTGCACTACTTTTCCTTTCTGCAACTGTGGAAGTGATGGCACTGTGTGCAACATGGTGGTGCTGACTTAAAGTGTGCATGCATGAGTATCATGCATATGTATGTAACACCCACACCACCTTTGGCTAGCTGGCTCCCCCCTTAAAAGAACTACTGCTAACTACGTGGCATACAATTTACTTTTGGCAGAACTACACAAATGGTACCACCCCTAGCGTTGGAGTGTATACCAGGTTCATTATCTAGAAGATGGTGGGGTGGAGGTACATACTGAAATGAACCTTTTTATTTATACCCAGGTCCAGGGGAGAGGATGCTAGGCATATGATATACCTAACTACTGAGGGGCCCCAATAACTTTCACACTAGAAGCAATAAGTGGAATGTCCTAAGCTGTAACTGAGATTTTGCAGTATGGCTTTATTTACAGATGTTACTTAAAGCAAGGGTGGTCCCCCCAAAGGTTTGTCATTTCAATACAGGCACACTCTTTTTTGCAGGACACTTTGCTAGGCAGCACTGTTTTCCACAAAAACATTTCTATCTCTCTTCCAAAGTGTATATCTGTAGGATGTGCCACACACTTTAAAATCATCCTGGTGCATGGTATTTGCCCAGAGAACACTGGTGCCCATCCATGAACCAGTTAGCCCTGCCTGAAACTCCAGATGGTGTTCCTCCCACCCTTTGCCCCAAACAGCCACTGCCATTCCTTCAGGGTTACACCAAATGAGTCTCTAATCCCCAATGAATTGCTAAAGACTCTAAAATTTAACTTTAAATTCAGCATAGTTGTGATGAAAGGGGTCCTGACTGGTGTGAACTAGCCTTATCTAGGGCACACACCTCAGACAACTCCCTCAGAGAACAGTCTCAAATTCTGTACTCACAGATTAGCTGTTCCTTTCTCCCAGTAATGGAAAGAATAAAAGGCACCTTTCTTTTTCTGGTAGCTGTCAGATTCTACCCATTGTTCTTCCTTAAGGCAGCTGTGAACTTCAGGACCTTCAGGGAATTGTCCATTGGATCCACAAGAATTGAAGTCTCTCTCACTCCCCCTGGAGTAAAACTAAAGAGTCCTGCAGGCAAACGGTCTCCGCCACTTCACAGGCAAACTGAAGATTTTACCAAACTAGGGTGAGAAATACTGGGGCTCTCTTTGAAAGAACCCCAATAGCAGACCTTCTGCCACTCTGACTGCCCCACTTGAACTTACTGATAAATATTCTAAGCTCCCCAAAATCAGCTGACTCTAAAAGGGTTACGCTGCTGCAAGAGTTCTAAATGACATAATCATCCTTCTCTCAGGCTAGCTGAGTAAACAATGATGTCATTATGTAAAAAGCCCCTAATGAGCTCCCTACCGTCTGCCTTTTTCTACCTGCCTAATACTAGTATTAATGGGCTTCTAGTAACCCCAGGGGACAGGGTTGTTACATGTAGTTATGTTAGCACCGCCATGTTGCACAAGGCTGACTCCAGGGCAAACTGCAAATGTGTGAGTACTGTAATCACTGCAGTATTACAGCTGACTCCAGTGCAGTGAGAGCACCACATATTCTTTTCACTGCTTTTGCTGCTCCTAAAAGTTCTCCACAGCCATATTGGCTCTGACCAGAGTTTGTTTGCATATTACTATGACAGGGTTAACTCTCAGCCTCTGTTCCCTGTTGTCAAAAAAGAAACCTTTCTGTAGCTTACTTTCTGTACCTTGCATTATCTTTCTCTAAGTCTACAAATTGTAAAAAAACAAAGACAAGGTGCTGCGTCAGCATGTGGTCTAAAAGCAAAACAAAATGGTTATATTAAATGCACGCTGAAAATAGAAAATAGAGTTAAAAATCTACGTTTTGACCTTAGGTCTTCTTCAGGAAATATCTAAAAGAGAAAAAAAAACAAGTTAGTGTAGAGGAGAGGTAAAATGTGAGAGATATATATGTGGAGAAAGAAGAAGGGGAGGCAAAGGAGAAGAAGTGATAAATGATAAGATTAAGAGAGAATCTAGAAACAAAAAGGTGATGATGGGAAAGATAAAACATAATGGGAGAGAAAGAGCTGGGGAAGATCCCAGGTAGAGACTGATTAACAGGGCCTTGTAAGAAGGCTGAAAGGTGACAAATGTGTGAGAAGGAGACAGAAATGGAGACACAAGGTGAAAATGAAAACTAAATCAGTACAAAACAAATTGACTTTAGGAAAAAAGGAGGAGTGAAAGAAGTTAGTGGAAAATAAGTCTATCATTTAAACCAGAGGGCTGCTGGGAGCCAATGGATGATCAGCTTGGCTTCCATGTTTTTTCTATGGTTAGGATCCCGGAAGCCCTGCTGAAGGACACAAACAGAAAGGTCATTGACATTGTGGTCCCTGGAGATAAAGTGGGATACAATGGGTTTAGCAGTTTCACCATTCCTGACCGCTCTGTAATGTTCCCTGAAACGGTCAGCAAGACGCCTACCAGTTTCTCCGATGTAAATAGCTGAACACCTCCTGCAAAGAATACAGTACACTACATTAGTGGAGGTGCATGAGAACTCCTTGGTGATGTGAAAAACACCTGTAGGCCCCCGAATCTCAGTTACACTGGAAATAAATTTGCAGGTGTAGCAGCGAGCCCTGTTGCAAGGTTTGGTACCTGGGGGGGAGGAACTGTTAGGAGTGGGTAGGCTGCTTTTTACCAGGAGATTGCGCAGGTTAGGTGGCCGGCAGTAGGAGGCAATAGGTGGTTCTGTAAAGGAAGCACCAATGTTAGGGTCAGTTTGCAAAATGGGAAAGTTACTAGTGATGATCCTGTGAAGATAAGGTGTGCTCTGATGGAAAGGAAGAACTAGTGGAATTCGCCGTTGTTCTTGTGTGACAGTATTCCTCCTCCGGGGGTCCAGGTTACGGGGCATGTTACTGACCTGGGAGAGTGCTCTGTCCACTGTGCTTTAGGGTATCCCTGTTGATAAAAAACTATGCATTATTTGGGTCTGCTCAGCAAAATCATCCTCTTCACTGCATAACCTGCAAAGTCTAAGAAACTGTGAATAAGGCAGGCCATTCTTGACATGTTTAGGATGGAAGGAGCTATGGAGGAGGAAACTGTGAGAGTCAGTGGGTGTGTAATAGACTGATGTCTTCAGACCAGTGTTCTGGACTGAGAGCTGGATATCCAGGAAAGGCAGTGTAGAGGAGGATACTTCAACCGTGTACTGAAGGGAAGGATGAGCCGTGGTGAACTTGTCAAGGAAGACTTGGAGGGTCTCCCTGGAGCAGGAGGTGGCCCCCACACAGTCATCAATGTAGCGTTTGTAGAGTTCAGGCACAGTCCCTGTGAGTGAGAGAAAAAAACATTCCTCCACCCAACCCACAAACAGATTAGCAAAGCTGGGACCCATCTTGGTACCCATGGCAACTCCACTGACCTGCTGAAAAAAACTGTTATTAAAAGAAAAAGCATTGAGTGTTAGAACCAGTTCTGCCAGACAAGTTAGTGTGTGTGTGGGTGGCTGCTGGACTTCCCGCTTGTTCAAGAAATGCTGCAAAGTTGTCAGACCATCATCATGGGGATCACTGTAAAGAGATTTGATGTCCATGGTGAAGATGAGCTGATGAGAGTCACTGAATCTGAACCTGTCAAATAACTGAGAGCATGGTTAGTGTCTTAACATAGGAGGGCAGGGACTCAACAAGGGGTCTCATGAGGCCATCCAAAAATGCGGAGATGTGGGATGTGGGGCAGGACCAGGCAGACACTATGGGACGACCCGGGTTATCTGTTTTGTGGATTTTGGGAAGAAGATAAAACCTAGATGTCTGGGGATGCTGGACTATGAGTCTCTTAGCAGAAGCAGGGAGCTCATTGTTTTCAATAGCAGAGGTGATGGTGGTGGTGACCTCCGTCTGATAGTCAGCAGTGGGGTCCTGTGGAAGAGAAGAATAAAACCTGGTGTCAGAGAGTTGCTGTGTGGCTTCCGTGATGTATAGCTCCTTTTGCCAGACCACAACAGCACCTCCCTTATCAGCTGGTTTAATAACAATGTCATTCCTACATTGTAGAGATCTGAGGGCTGCAAGCTCACCAGGTGTCATGTTCCTTTACAGAACCACCTATTGCCTCCTACCGCCGGCCACCTAACCTGCACAATCTCCTGGTAAAAAGCAGCCTACCCACTCCTAACAGTTCCTCCCCCAGGTACCAAACCTTGCAACAGGGCTCGCTGCTACACCTGCAAATTTATTTCCAGTGTAACTGAGATTCGGGGGCCTACAGGTGTTTTTCACATCACCAATGAGTTCTCATGCACCTCCACTAATGTAGTGTACTGTATTCTTTGCAGGAGGTGTTCAGCTATTTACATCGGAGAAACTGGTAGGTGTCTTGCTGACCGTTTCAGGGAACATTACAGAGCGGTCAGGAATGGTGAAACTGCTAAACCCATTGTATCCCACTTTATCTCCAGGGACCACAATGTCAATGACCTTTCTGTTTGTGTCCTTCAGCAGGGCTTCCGGGATCCTAACCATAGAAAAAACATGGAAGCCAAGCTGATCATCCGCCTTGGCTCCCAGCAGCCCTCTGGTTTAAATGATAGACTTATTTTCCACTAACATCTTTCAGCCTCCCCTTTTTTTCCCTAAAGTCAATTTGTTTTTGTACTGATTTATTTTTCATTTTCACCTTGTGTCTCCATTTCTGTCTCCTTCTCACACATTTGTCACCTTTCAGCCTTCTTACAAGGCCCTGTTAATCAGTCTCTACCTGGAATCTTCCCCAGCTCTTTCTCTCCCATTATGTTTTATCTTTCCCATCATCACCTTTTTGTTTCACAGATTCTCTCTTAATCTTACCATTTATCACTTCTTCTCCCTTTGCCTCCCCCTTCTTCTTTCTCCACATATATATCTCTCTCATTTTACCTCTCCTCTACACTAACTTGTTTTTTTTTTCTCTTTTAGATATTTCCTGAAGAAGACCTAAGGTCAAAACGTAGATTTTTAACTCTATTTTCTATTTTCAGTGTGCATTTAATATAACCATTTTGTTTTTCTCTAAGTCTGTTGCATAACAGTATTCCTGTCTTCTCTGTCTGCAGGATGGCCACCTATAGATAACCCCACTCACCTTACATACTTTCTTACTTCTACCTTTGCTGCTGTAATATGCTCTTAAAAACAGTTCTAAGATGTGAAGAAAAATTCTAGTGATTTTAGATTGTAAGAAAGTTAAAGCAGTTGTCATGGTTACAGGCGTGTTCTGCCCTATTTTTTCACTTTGGGTGCAATGTGTCCCATTACATCTGCATTCTGTCTTCTGCGTAGAAATGTATTGATAGAAATGTTACAAAGTAAGACTTTATGGAACTTTTTGTACTTCTATGTTTAATACTGTTCTTTTTTTTTTAATCAAGTGTTTTGTGCTTCTGGGGAATATTGTATATAAGAGACCCATTCAGGCTAAATTGAGGTAGCTCAGTTCATTCTGCTCAACCCAGAGAATGAAAAAGGTCTCTTGTTCAGGAGATAGACTCTCATGCTGTCTGATAGTGAGATAGACCTTCTAGGGAAAGAAGCTGCCTGGCAAATAACTCCCTTGAAGAGACACTAGAAATATCTATTGTCTTGAGAATTTCTAGTGTTATGGGCTCTTGCAATTCCAGTATGTATGTATGTATGTATGTATGTATGTATGTATGTATGTATGTATGCTGTACTGCACTTTAGGCCTATTTTCTTATGTTTGTATCCTGAATGATCATCTACCTTGATAAATGGCACACAGAATTCAGTGTGTTAAATGCAATTTCTATGTGTCTGCCTCCTATCTTTCTCACCCCTTCACAGCTATTCTAGTGTGTTCTAATGGTTTGTGGCCATTCCCCAGATAAGCTTGTATATTCTGCCAGTGCTTCTTTTCTTCCAAGGCAGCCACTTGTTCATCAATGTAAAAATCTGTTGTGATATAGTGGACTGTAAGGAGGTGCACAATTGGTGGGTGGTGCATTGTATTTGAAAGTATCTGCACAGGTCCACTCATGGTATATGAAAGTAGCTGCTAATTGGCTGGAAGGATTTAAGAGAATTAGAACCTGGCAATATGAGATCATCCATTTACTGAATACCTTGCTGAAACCAAGCTGGCCCGGAGATGGAGCACCCCTATGAGTATATGTGGGTTTGTCATTGGTATGCCAATTTGAATTATGGGCCCTCTACCATTTTTTTATCAAACATCCTCCTTTAGCATGGATGCCACGTGTGGTAAGTGAACCTAATAATTGCGTGTTTTCTTTTTTTCAGATTAGTATGGCGTTGAACCCCTAATAGTGCTCTGAAACAATTTTTCCTGCAGAGCGCTCCTCTAAGGGTCAAACATGGTGATAGAGAATGAATTTCACTCAACCACAAAGAAGCTTAATGCATCTGAAAAGCAGGCTGATAAACTCAGAAGCACAGTTGGGCCACCCTCCCTTAATCCAGTGGGCCTGCATTTGCAGCTGGTTAAATCAAGTGGGCTTCCCCTCTCAAAGATAGTGACCTATTATATTATCTATGTGCTTAAACAATTGTTCAGGTACGCATAGGGAGAGATGGCTGAACATATATGCAGTCTTGGGCAGGGCAAACATTTTGATTGCTTTGATCTTTCCTGTAAGATTAATGTTCATCTTACGCCATCTGTATCATTCAGCTTCCAGGTCAATTGTAAGAAGCAGCAAGTTGGTAGGGACCAAGGAGGCCAACTTGGTCATGATGGAGTTCCCTAGGTAAGCAATGCCTGAATCTTCCCAGGTAAGTGGTGTCCCCATGCAACAATTCAGTTGGCATTCATCATTCATCTGTAGCAGGGCTGTTTTTGGTTTTGTCCAATAGACCTCAAGGCCTGAGACCTGCACAAAGTCACTGACTATCTGCATGAGATGTAGCAGTGTATGTGCTGGATCTTGCAAGGTAAGTAGCTGGTCATCTACATACAGATTGGCTAGGTGTTTCTGATCTCCAGTCCTTATACCCTGCATGGTGCAATAGCATAAAAGAACTTGACTAAGGGGTTAAAGCACCAGCAGGCATAACAGAGGAAAATGGAAAGTCCTGCCTCATACCTTGGTGGAGTGAGAAAAGGGGAGAAATGTACCTGCTAGTTAAAATGCAGGTTATGGGGCTGGTATAAATTGTTTGGATCCTACTCCAGAAAACCAGTCAAAAGCTAAACTCCTCCAGGGTCTGATACAGATATTCCTACTCCACCAAGACAAAAACCTAGATGAGTTGAGCTAGTTGCACCTCTGACTGCCCTTTTCAATATGTCATTAAAAACAGGGGAGGTACCAGAGGACTGGAGGAGGGCAGATATAGTCCTACTCCGTAAAAGAGGAAATAGAGAGGGGGCAGGAAATTATAGTCCAGTCAGCCTGATATCGATGGTAAGCAACATAATGGAAACACTATTAAAGGAAAGAATCGGGGAATGCCTAGTTAGCAATAACCTGCAGGATCAGAGGCAGAATGGCTTCACAGGAGGAAGTTCTGCCAGACAAACCTGATTGAGTTCTTTGATTGGTGACCAGGGAAATGGATCAAGGGGAGCAGTGGACATGACCTACCTGGATTTCAGCAAGGCTTTCAACACTGTTCCACACAGAAGGCTGTTAAACAAGCTATAAAGCCTAGGAGTAAGTCCCAAGGTAGTAAAAAGGGTGGAACATTGGCTGGGCAATAGGAGTCAGAGGGTCATGGTAAATGGCAGTCACTCCGGAGTAGGCAAAGTGACCAGTGGAGTACCACAATGACAAGTACTAGGGATGCTCCTCTACAATGTCTTAATCAGTGACATTGCAGAGCAGCTGGAGGGGAAAGTATGCCTGTTCGCAGATGACACAAAACTCTGCAACAGAGTAGACTCACCGGAAGGAGTGGAAAAAATGAAAAGTGATCTAGAAAAGTTGGAAGAATGGTCAAGGGCTTGGCAGCTGAGTTTTAACACAAATAAGTACAAAATAATGCACTTAGGGCATAAGAACCTGAGGGCAACATACCAACTGGGAGGAGTGGTATTAACAGTTACAAAGTAGGAAAGGAACCTAGGGGTGATAATTTCTGATGACCTGAAGTTAGTGAAGCAGTGTGACAAAGCAGTGGGGAAGGCTGGAAGGATGCTGGGTTGCATGGGAAGGGGAATCACCAGCAGAAGGAGGGAGGTAATAATAACCCTTTACAGATCACTGGTTAGGCTACATCTCGAGTACTGTGTACAGTTCTGGAGGCCCCACCCCCATAAAAACATAGAGAAGATGGAGGCAGTACAAACGAGGGCAACCAAAATGGTGCATGGCCTGCATCAAAAGCCCTATGGAGGTAAGATTCAAGGAACTTAACATGTACTCCCTGGAGGAAAGGAGAGAAAGGGGAATATGATAGAAACATTCAAATACCTCACAGGGAAAAACAAGGTACAGGAGGGAAGCATTTCCCACAGAAAAAGATGCTCAAGGACAAACAGTACTGCTATGAAGTTAGAAGGGGGGAAGCTAAGAGAAAATACTGTATGAGGAAGTACTTCTTCACAAAGAGAGTGGTGGACACATGGAACAGCTTACCAATGTAGATGGTGGGGGTGGAAATGGTGACAGGGTTCAAGAACGTATGGGATAGACACAGAGGAATCTTAGAGGTGGGTTGGGGGGAGACCAGAGACCGAGTAGGGTCAGTTACAACACTCTAGGTAGGGAAAATAGCGCAGATTAGATGGGCCATCAGGTCATTATCTGCTGACAGAGTATCTGTTTCTATGGTATGACCAAAGGTCTGTGTAATCTGCCTGGAGTTCCCTATCTGCCCTGGGACTTATTGCCCATGTGGGGTTTTAACCCTCACGGTTCACCCCTGCTCCCTCCTTAATGCTACCATCCTGAGCAATCACCAAACCCTTCACTCTGTCTTAGCCATGTTTGACAACTATTTAAGTTCTTGGTGCTTACCACCTCCAGTGGCAGACAGTTCCATGGTTCCACCACCTGTTCTGTAAACAAGAACTTCCTCACTTACCTCTTAAACCTTCCACCCATCAGTTTCCACTCGTGACCTTGGATTCTTGACTCTGTACTTCTGCACAATGATTCCTCTCATTTCGCCTTGTTTAGTAACTTCAGTAACTTGAAGATCTCAATCATATCTCCTCTTTCTCACCTGGTATCCATTGAGCACATTTTCAGTGCCTTGAGACGACCTTAGTAAGATTTCCCCTGTTGACCCTGAATCATCTTGGTCACCCTGCATTGCACTGTCTCCAGCCTGTCTACAGTAAACCTATTCCATCCTGGGGCTTTTCCAGTGGCCAGTGAGGACAGAGCTTCTTGGAGTTGTTCTTTTGTCAATGGGACCTCCATGGTGTCTTGTGTCACATAGCAGCTTAAGTAGTGGAGCCTCCTTTAAAAAGGAGACTAGGGAGGAGTGTGGGGATAAAGCCCATTTTCAGGAATATAGAGAATCATGAAATTCCTGCATTACTATATTTCCAAAGGAGTCAATGTCACTTATCCTTTGTTGTCCTGCAGGGCTACTATACAGGAGGCCACCATTAGTTTCCATAACCTACAGTAAGTGCCAATAACTTCCAGTTTCCCAAAATATGCCATTAGCCTTCAGTAACATTCATTCTGACTGCCTTTGTAACATTCTATTTAATTTGTACTTAAGTCCTACTATCTGAGCACACTGTGTTGTGTTGTTATTTGGGTATTACCTATATTGCATCTCTAGTCTGTTAATTTCTTGTTTCAGTTGTATTTTTTCCCCGATTACTTTTTTCTTTCTATCAGCTGCAAATGCAATAATTCCACCTTGCATGTAGGCCTTAAAGTCCTCTGTCACAGACAGGTTCACTCCTAGAACTCAGTCTGCACTGCTACCACTTTTCACTACCCTTCTGATACCTAAATGGTCACTTTGATATGCTGCCACCATCCAGCTTGACTCTCACATGGGTTATCTTTTGGTCAGAAGCCCACCAGAGCCACTGCTCATATCAGTGCTATAATCAGTGTCAGTGGCTCAGCAGGTAGCGCACTCACCTCTGAGGCCAGGAGATCAGAAGACTGTGGGTTCTATCCCTACACCGGGCACTTGGGTTGAATCCCAATAATGACACTGTTGTGCAGCATGAGGGGGGTGCTTCACTGCTGAGGTGCTGTCTTTTGGATGAGACGTTAAACCGTGGCCCCATCTGCCTGTTCTGGTGATAGTTCAGGTAGATGCTAAAGATACCATGGCACTTCTCAAAAAGAGTAGGGGAATTTTTTATTGAAGAAAATAGATTTAGAAGTATGCAGAAATCAAACACAGATTACAACATGTTTCATAAGAAAATCATGACAAGAAAACAGAGAAAACTAAAAAGAAAACACTCCAAGCCCTATTCTTATACAGAGACATGAAGAAACCATACAAAATCTTTCCATAAATTCCCAGCTTTTATAATATTTTTCTTGCATCCAACATCATATACAATAGTTAAATTACAAATAATATGGTTCACAATCTTTTGCGGAACATACTCTTGCTGCTGTAGTAAGAGGGCACACCTTGCCTGCCATAAATTGCATTTACATAGGGAAAAAAAAATCTAAGTGTAACCCCCCTGTTACCCGGGGTTACTAGAATCCCAGTAAGACCTAGTGGTAGACAGGGAAGGCAGTTTGTGAAACTCCAGTTAAATTGATTTCACACTGTCTCACTCTGTTCTCAGTCTCAGCTGAGACTGAGGGATCACATCAATTTAGAACTGTCGCAGCTGCATAAGCCACACTGGAATGTTGCAGTTGGAGGTTAGAGTAGAACTTTGGGGAATTTTAAGTCAGTTCTGTAGAGTTCGGTAGAGAGTGTGCAATCTGAAAGAGGTGCTCTGCTGTAGGCAGGCCCTCAGAGATCAAAGCTCTGTCAAAGAGCTACTTTTGTTGTTTTAGGTGTGTGTTCTCACCTGAAGAGGAACACAAGAACTGCATATTGAAGTGGTGGAGACCACTTTCAATGGTTCAGGGCCCCATCCCTGCGGGGATGGGGGGTAGGAATTGGCCTGCTTCCAGGGGCAATCCCCTTGGTCCGGCTAGGGAAAAGAAGCTGCCTGGTTTAAGTTCGTGCTGAGGCACCAGAAGCTCTGGAAGAGAGTTCCTTGAGGAGGAAACGCCTGTGGGACACCTGCAACCAAAGGGCGATTTCGCTCTGCTAAAGCACCATGTGTTTTCACCTGCATCAAGACAAAACTAAAGGGACTGTTACTGTGGGGTCAGGAAAAGGCAGCCAAGTACAGTTTGGAAGATGTGGGGATTGGACTGCTTAATTCTGTGGGGGGTCTAGAGTAATGGACAAAGCCACTTTTTAAGTATGTTCAAGTCCACCACAAATGGGATGTAAAGACAGTAGATTGAATGTGATATACATTTAAAAAGATCTACACAGCAAAGTGTGTTAAAGGATGAGGTGTTACAGTCCAGAGAAATGGCCAGGTATGAATTATGGGAGTAACTTGCACTGTACTGCTTGTATTGTAATTGTACCTCCCGGGTCGTGCCTGAAAATAGTCACCTGCTGGCTAGTGCACCTACCCGGTTAACAAAAACTAAATAAATAAAGACCCCCCATCAGTAGTAACCAAATTCACCTCTACAGATTTGCTATGGGACACCTGTTGCTTTCTCTCAGGTACTTGGCCAGTGCCTGAGGAAAGTACCCAGATGTGGGATTGATGAGGAAGATTCCCTAATGGAGCAGAAGTGCTCAGAGGTGGTTTAGGGAGCCACCAGTAAATGTTTCCATGCTATATGGAAAGTGTCCAAGTGGCTGGCAAGGGAGCCGAGCCAGGGAAAACCCAGAGCAGCATACAAGTTCGGGTTATGTGCCCAGTGTGTTTCAGAGCCTGAGGGCTAAAGTGATGAGGATGTGTTCTGGTCTCCTTAAATCTGCATTACCAGGAGTGTAGCCCCATGGGGGTCCATCTATGTTTTGTTTATTCTGTTGGAATTTATTCAAAAGCCACACTTTAGAATCCCACTTCTGGTATTGGACATTACAGATATTGCTTCCTTTGTCCAGAGCTACTTGGGTGCCCCTGTGCAGAGTAGCCAAACCTAGTCAATGTGCCTAGTGACATATTCCTCCCGGAACCCAGCCCACCAAGCAGTGCTGTCAGATGGAAATGGCATACCTGGGTGGGGGTTACATAAGCATACTAGGGTGATGTTTACTTAATGATGAAGGATATAGACCTAGTACTAAAATGTCATGTGTTAGGTGTAGGGATTTTTCATTGCCCCAAGTTTTGAGCAGAAAGGACCAACATTTCTTTGAAAAGGGGCATTCTAGATAGAAATGTTCCTGTGATTCAACTATTTCTGGGCAGGTGGACCTGGGACACATGTGCTCTTCCAGAGCTTTATGTTTATGGGTACCTCTGACTCATAGTCTACCAATACTTGATAACCAAACAACATCCCATACTTTTAAAGGCAGCCTTTTTTCTGTAAGCTGTGAAAAAAATGATAGTAAGCTGGGAATCATAAGCATTTAACACCTGTGGCATCTCATAAAATTTAAGGTTCAGAATGTAACCATAAAAGGACTTTCTGGAGTTACTTAAGATTTGAGGGGTCACCTGCCACAGTTTTAAGTTTACACATGCCATGTGTAAATGAGGAGGCAAGTAAAATTGTTTTAAATTGCGTGGAAGGGATGACAGGGTACTTAACCATTCCAGGAAAACACTATGGAGCCCAGATTCCATGAATTTGTATCCTGCCTGGATGGGTGTTGAAAGGAGAGGAATAAAGTTCTGATAGGAAAAAAAAAAGACTACAAAAAAACAAAATTGGATTTGCCATCCGTACTCCCCCTAAATTGTAGTCACAGTAAGTGTGACCTCTTTTGATGGGGTTAAGTCTGCTACCCCAGAAGCCTTGAAGAAAGACATTCATGAGCCTGGATTCCAAAGAGAGAGGTGCTGGAAAAACCTGAGCAATGTGTAGAAACATGGGAATAATCAAAGTATATATAAGAGAAACCCTTTTCCTTTTTGAAATTGTCTTATTTTTCCACGTGAAGATGGTTTGTTCCGCTCTTTGAACTGTAAAAAGACCAATTCAGGGAGGCATCATCAGGATCTTCCCTCAATGGCACAAGACTGCAGATTACTGATTACTGTCTCTGCTACAGTGGAAAGGCAGGCTGCTAATAGAGAAGCTAAAATTTTGTAGTCAACATTTAGGAGGCTGATTGGCCTTCAGTTTGACAAAACCCTTTTGTCTCCTTTTTTTTATAAAGCACTAACACTAAAGCTTGGGACATTACTTTAGGGAATGTTTCCAAAGATAAAATAAAGGGAAACACGTCCACTAAAATTGGGCCAAAATAGGCTGCAAAGTTCAAGTATAATTTATTGTTGAGCCCATCCCTTCCAGGTGCAGATTTTTCCTTAGTCTGCCTAAAATGGCCATAACTTCTGCTGGAGAGGCTGGTAAAGTTAGAGCAGCCAGGGTATTATGGTCTATTTGTGGAATATTCAAATCCTGCAAATAATTTGAGTCCCATGAGGCAGTAGAAGGAGAATCAAAAATCTCTTGTAAATAAGTTTGTGAAACCTGCTGGATTTTATCTTGATCTGCATAATGTGCATTAGTGCTGGGGTCAAAAATATTATCAGTTTTAGAGTGTTGAACTCTTGTCTGGAAGCTTTTGTAAATGTCCAAGGAAGGCTTGGATCCTTGCGTACCAAATTGTGCCTCTAATTTCAATGATTCTGCCTGTTATGCTGGACTTGAAACATTTCAGCCTTTAATTCCTGAATTTCATTACTTAAATTCAGTTTATGTTTGTAGGCCCTTGATAATGTTTTCAATAATTTATCCTGTAATTTTAAATACTGTAAATAAGATGATGTTGAATTTCTTACAGACTGTTTTAATAGAAAAAAACTTTCAACTCAGTCTTGGTGTTTATCTACCTACCAGTCTGCAAAAGACTCAAAAGCATCTACCACAGAAAACCTAGCTGATAGAAAATCAAACAGTTTTTCCTCCATGACTGGTTGTGTTAAAAGGGATATGTTTAGCACCCTCAAGAAACTGAGTGTTTTGAGAAAGGGTGGGGGGAGCTACTATGGAGCAAGGTATTGTTACCGCTAAGTGATCTGAGGTTTTGCAAGGGAAAACCTGTGCTTGTGTACCAAATAAGGATTTTGAAATGAAGAGATAATCAATTATTGATGCCGGAGGGCCCTTGTAAAATGTTTTTGCTCCCTTAGAGTGTACTGCAGTGTATCCATCTAGTAACCCAGTGATTTTTATAACCAAATTTAAACAATTCGTATCACCAAAATATTTAGAGGTATATCCTCCTCTGTCCTCCAGTGATAATGCGCAGTTAAAATTCCCACCCATTATTATGTGTCTTTTGGTATATAAGTAGGGATGGATCAATGAAAAAAGTGCAGAGCGTGATGCAATGCTCTGAGGGGCGTAAACATTTATAACCCCAGCATTTTCAGTTCCCCAGCACAGATCTATGAGAAGAGATCTTCCAGGACGTATATCTACCAATCTCCTTACGGAGAACTGAAAACCTCTTATCAGGATACCTACCACATCACACATATCAGGACCCGGAGACCAAAAGAAGGGTCTTATGGACAATAATTTTTTTGCACGTGACACCTCATGCATGATCTTTATTCTGGCATCCTGGAGAAGATAAATATTGTTAGATAAAGCTTTTTAAATTTGAAGGGTAGTTAGTCTTTTTTTGTATGTTTTGATACTGCATACATTAAGGGTTAAAGGGGAGATGTGCAGGTCAGCCTTCTTCCTTCCTTATGAATCAGCTTCACCAGGACACTTTCTGGTGTGATTTCTCAGCTTTCTTTTTAACCATTTCTGACTGTGTGTCAGATGAGGGTCTAATCTTGGTGATACAGTGGAGGAATCAGAATTATCACCATCATCCTCGGTATCACCCCACTACCTCCTCTTTGCCAGTGTCTGATACCTGTTTCTGGTTACCACTCTGTTCTTTTGCAGGGGTGATTGGTCTGCTTTCCTCCTTCCTTTCTTTTTCTTTTTTTTGGTATCCACCACCATAAAAGGAACCTGAGAGGCATATCCACAGCATCACAAGTGACAATGAGGGGGAACCTGGTTGGTAACATAATTTGTGGAAGTCCTGCAGAATCCATCTGAGAACTTGCTTTTTCTGGGGGGCAAGTTAATGCTGTCATGAGGAGCCAACTGGCCTTCCTGCTTCTTTAGAGCTTGTACTTGAAATTTTTCAATAAGCTGTACCGGGTCTTGTTTGGCTTTGTCCACTCTGTTTCTCGCAGCCCAAGGACAATTCCTATAACAGTGCCCACTCTCATCACATAGGTTACATTTCAAAGGGTTAGGGCAACCTAAACTAATATGCCCATACTCAAAGCACAAGTTACATTTTAGTTGCACACACACAGAACTAAGGTGGGTCTGTGCTCCACATTTATGGCAAGTTCTAGGTTGCTCCTTTTAGAAACATAGGCCTCTGTCCCTGCCAATGTAAAAACTTCCTGGAAGATGAGCTATACCAGAATCCAGCTGTTTAAGATGCACTTTTACCCTCCAGTTCCCAGTCCACACTAGATCCTCATCCAAAATGGGGGTGGGAGCTTCTAGGATTGAACACTTCTGCTGTAACCAGTTTTGAACATCAGCAGTGCTGATCCCCTCATTCCTAAACAAGTGGATGATTACCTTTATTGTGGGTTTTGTAAATGGTATAGGAAAAAACAGGTGCCATAAGGGGGTGTTCTGAACCTGCGAGTATTTAGCCCAGAACCTATCCAAGGAATGACTAGTTTTAAAACTTACATCATAAATGACCTCTCCCTTAACATTGATGACAACAAATATTTCTGAAGGATTCATACCCATTTGTTCCTTCAACATTTTGTGCAAAACAGTTTTCCTATCTGGTGCAGTAGTATTAAACTTTAAACGGACAGTGTTTCTTCACTGAGCCGATTTCCCCTGTGTTTTTAAACAAATCAGCCATATAGAACAGTCTAGAAAGTCCTGTATCAGTATTTTCCTTTTCAGTAGCTGAGGCCTGTTCTCAGGTGTTTAGAGAATCTGTCCCCACATGTTGCAGTCCTTCCCTAGCAACCAAGGGGTGCACCTGAGAAGCGCCGACCGGCGATGTGGTATCCAGAAAAAAATCATCAGTTCTTTCTGTAGCAACATCAAGCAACCTTGTGGATTGAGAGCCCTCATCCATAATCTGAGCAGCGTTAACTGGGCCCAGTGACATCCAAGTGTTAGAATGAGGGTCACAATTCCAAACTGTCACTTTCAAGGCAGTATCTGGGGACCATGCAGATTGAACCTATATGATGTCTTCGATTCACCCTTTACGCAAAGCAGGTATCTGTTTTTTAGGAGTATTAGTGTTTTTTGAACAGCATGGCATTTCTGAATACGCAACTGGAGTGAACTTAGAATGTATAGACTATTGGCTGGAAGATATGTCAGGAGGGATGTTTAGTTCAGTGTCAACAGAATCTTCTTGTACTAATTGCAAAAGGAATTCCTTATTGGATTTAATGGCATTTCTCAAAAGATCTTCTTGAGACAGGACAGGTGGTACCCATACTACAGGTGTTGCAGCTTGCATAGTCTCTTTCTCCCTTACACAAATGTCTTGAAGTGGAACATCAGAACTCAATTGAGCTTGTTCTCATACCTGAGTTCCTTCCAAATCCTTTTGCTGCATTTCATTTTGTAGAATGACAGGACCTTCTCTGGTATTTTCTCGAACCTCCCTTGGACAAAATGCAGCTTCACCTCCTCCTACAGCCTGATCGTCCATCATCTTGGATAGGTGAACAAGGGGTCCCCCTACTGGCAAGAGTAGGGAAATATCCTCGGTGCCCTGGCCAAATTTCCCCCCATTCACTAAAATTATACCACCAACAGTTTAATCTGGTTCAAGGTCAGTTGGCATTCAACTGTATCCCCTTCCCCCTTCCCGGATCATGCTTGAAAATAGGCAGAATTTGTCTAGTGCACTTATCCAGTCAACAAAAACTAAAATAAATAAAAAAAATATATAACTATATATATAGCACTGTGACTTTTCAGGAAGGGCAAAGAACCTGTTCCTTTAATCACAACTGAGAATACTTTGCTTTAGATAGTTTAGTAGCCTGTCTCCTTTGAAACAGATGAGGGACTTGCCAGTTACCCCAGGTTATCTGTACCTTAAAAGCTCAATCACAGAGAGCATGACATATATAACAAGCATTTGTCAATGCCGAATGTTATCTTGCTGGCATTGGCATTGGTAATGCCGGAGTTAGAAACACATAATAGGAATGGCAGTGAAGTACTGAAGTGACGCCAACCCCACCCCCACCCTGCAGAGACTGACAGGTGTTGGGGTGTGTCTTTGGGTCATCAGCTGTAACGCTCATGCCATTTTACCTCACCCTACCCTGTAGATACTGACAAGTGTTGTGGTGTGCTTTGGGGTCTTTGGGTGTTATGCTTACCCCATTCTATAAGGAAATACACTGAGATGGGTGCAGTATAGGAAGATGGGGTGAACTTTGTGGCCGAACACTGCAAGGCACACCATGATGCCTGTCACAGGCTGCAGGGTGGAGGTGGGGGTGGAATGGGAAGCATTACAGCCGATGATCCCAAGTCACACCCCTGATGCCTGTCAGTCTGCACAGGCTGGGGTGTTACAGTTGGAAACCCTAAGGCCGTAGGTGTGTGTTGGTATTTTCACTCCAGATTTTCAACATGGGCTTTTTGTGACCCCACCTCATGAAGAGTGGCACTATCAGTTTATTAACTGAAAGGTGGTTTTGCACAGTGGCTTTGCCATTTTGCGACACAGGTCTGAAAACACATTTTGGGCAGTATGTAAAAAATGAGAACTGTATTGTTCATGAGGAGGTGTAAAAAAATGGCAATGTTGAAAATCTGGAGTGAAAATATGAAAAATTGGAGAAGTCATGAGCATGCATAGAAACTGTGCAACACACATCCATAGCCTAATTATTTTGGGGATTTTTTTAACCACATTTTCAACATAGGCATTTTGGGACCTCCCCTCATGAACAGTGGCATTGTGATTTTGTTAATTTGTCCCAAAAGTTGATTTCCCATAGCGACCATGCCATTGTGTGCCACAGGTGCGAAAACACATTTTGGGCAGGATGTGAAAAATGACAGCTGTACTGTTCATAAGAAGGTATGAAAAAATGCCAGTTTTGGAAATGTGTCATGAAAATATAGCAAATTTGCGAAGTTACAAGGGTGCGTGGAAACTGCGCAATGCACACTTGTAACACAATAATTTTATGGACTTTCATCACCAGATTTTCAACATAGGCATTTTAGGACCTCTGCTCACGAACATTGTCACTGTCATTTCCTCAAACCGTACTGAAAACTGATTTCGCACAACGATCATGCTATTGTTTTACTGTGTTTAAATCTGACTTAAGTCTGACTTTACAAGCATAGTGTTGCACTGTATAAGCTTATGGTTACCTGCTTTTTTGACCCGCATTTCCGCCCCTACCTGGCTTCTGCCTGAATCAGACTGCAGCGTGGCCCCCCAAACCCCCCAAGCTCTACCCCCCCCACCCTTTCTCCATTGTTTCTGAAACTCTCCCTTCTGTATCCTCCCTACTTAATCACCTTTCACTCTCCTTGTCTCTGCAGCTGTCCCGGTGGTCGTGAGGGCTCAGTCACTGCCATCCCCCAGCAAGCCAGCAGGACTCCACGAAAAACCACCAAGTAAGTACAACCGTTTACAGCAGCAAAGCAGCCGTTGGACTCGCTCTCTCCCTCCGGTCACCTTGGCACCAAATTTAAACTACAGGAGACTCTCCGAGCGGGTAATTGGAGCGCTAGCCCCTCCGAACGCTTTGCATTCGGCTCCCCACCGCCCCCACCACCACCCTTGGTCGGCTCTCTGTTATATAGGCTGTGGTGAGCCACGTGGGGTAGGATATAACCTATCAGCCCTGTTTGCCATCTGCAGGTTATACCCTATCACCACTAGTGGCCGCAATTTACTCAGCCTAGCTAACTCTCTCTCACTTACTATCCTCCCTAAGCTATCTCACACTACTTTTTCTTTTCCTCTGTTCTACCTAACCACCCTTTTGCTCTGCTTTCTGCTCTCCCAGCGCTGTCTGCGCGAGGTAGGCACCGATACATAGTTGCTGAATCCCTTTTGGTCTTATTTCCCAAATAACCTTCTGCCCCTCTTTTTCTGCTCTCTTTCACCCCACACTAGTCCACGGGAACTGTCCTGTTCCCCTTCCTAAACTCCCCTGCTGCTCCCTGGACCCTCCCTGGGGCTATGGCCCACCCTCCGCACCCGCTACCCCCCCGCTCCCCAACCCCTCTCCCTGGCTCTCCTTGAAAGGGCTCAAGATCGCCCACCTGAATGTGCGTAGCCTTCTATGCAACCAAAATGAGCTCACTGCCTGGGTTTCCCTCCACAAACCTGACATTCTGTCCCTTTCTGAAACCTGGGTCAAACCCCATATACCCAATCCCCAGTGCTCCCTACCGGGGTACAACCACCTCCGACGTGGCAGGCTGGGTAAGAAGAAGGGTGGTGGGGTGCTTCTCTATTACCTGGCACACCTCAACCTGTCCCTCATTGACCACCCTCCTACTGACCTGCCTGCATGTGAGTTCCTCCATGCTCTCCTCCTGCTGGGTCATTCTAAGAAGATCCACTTGATATGTGCCTACAACCCACCTAAGAATGGTCTGCCGGGACGCTCCTCCCTGCTCGACTGTATCAGCAATAAAGTGGGTCTCAACGAAACTCTCGTGCCAGGTGACTTCAACCTCAACTGGTTGGGGGCTTATCACAAGTTGTACAAATCCCTGCTTTCGGGCCTTACACTTAGCCAAGTCTATAATGAACCCACCCGGCTCTCCTCTAGGGGGAACTCGTGAACCCTTATAGATTGGCTCCTGTCGAACAGGCCTGCCAATATCTTATCCTCAGGCACTCTCCCTGATGTCATCTCTGATCACTCCCCTATCTACTGTGTCTGGGGTATCTCCCCACCTAAGATCCCTAGCAAAATCATCGAACTGAGGGACTATTCCAAATTTAATCCCCATGACTTCCTGGATGACCTTCTAGCTGTCGACTGGACTGGTGTCACCAGCTCCACTGACCCCTCACAAGCTTTGGAGCTATTTTTAGCCAAGCTAATCCCTCTTCAGAACAAACAGGCCCCCCCTACTAGGAGAAGGGTGAGGGGCACCACCATCACAAAATGGCTAAATGGAGACCTACTCTCCCTTATGAAAGCCAGGGATAAACTCTGGGCATCCTACAAGGCCTCCCTTAACAATCACGACCTGATGGCCTATAGACACCTCAGAAACACCTGTAAAAGAGCCATCCACTCTGCTAAAAGCAACTTCTGCAAAACTGAATTACTCTCCTCCAGCAGTAACCTGAGGAGCTTCTGGCAACATATTAAAAATGCCATTGGGGGATCGGCAAAAGCACAGGTCACTGACCTGCTCATCGGTGAGATCAGCTGTAATAACCTCCAAACCATCGCTAATGCCTTCAACTCCCTGTTCTCTGAACTGCCCCCCTCCTCCCCTTCCCCGCCCCCTCTCGTCCGCACCCCAGGCACCCCATCCAGTCTTCACTCCCGGCCCCCCTTCAAACTGAGGCCAGTAACTCCCAAAGAGACCCATAAGCTGCTCTCTGGCCTCTCCCCCCATAGCGGAGCAGGTCATGACACTCTCGAGCCGAAACTTCTTAGGCTGGGTGCCCACCTCCTTGCCAGACCCATCTCGCACCTATTCAACTCCTCCATTAACTCAGGGATCATTTCTGACCTGTGGAAAGTGGCCAAAGTTGTTCCTATCTTAAAATGGGAATCCTAAGGACCCTCAAAACTACCACCCCATCGCCATTCTGTCCGCCTCCAGTAAACTGCTCGAGAAAGCCGTTGCCTCCCAGCTCTCCCAATACATCCTGGACTACAATATACTCTCTCCTGCCCAGCACGGCTTCAGGAAAGGGTACAGCACGTCCACCGCCCTTGCCACTGTCACCTCCCTGATCAGGGCAGGCACTGACCTAAGCAATCTCACTGGGGCCATTTTCGTCGACCTGTCCAAAGCCTTCGACAGAGTTAACCACTCCCTCCTCAGCTCCACGCTTCTAACCCTCGGGTTCTCCCCCTCTGCCCACGCCTGGTTCCAAAACTACCTTTCCAACTGACAGCAATACACCTACTTCAACCGGACATCCTCCAACCTTTCCCCTGTCCTCTGTGGTGTACCTCAGGGGTCCATCCTTGGTCCGACCCTATTCTCACTATTTATCAATGACCTATCTTCCATCCCTGCCCATGCCCACTCCACCCTTTACGCAGATGATCTCATCCTCCTGGCCAGCTCGCGGGACATCTCAACTATTAACTCCCAGCTTAACTCTGACTTTGAAAGCATTCATACTTGGATGGGTGACCACAGGCTCACCCTCAATCTCAAAAAACTCAAGCCATGTTGTTTGGGTCCTCAAACAAAATAAAATCCTGCCCTGCTCCCCTGCGTATCCTTGGGGCCGATGGCTCTCCCCTCGAGACGGTTACCTCCACCAAGTACCTAGGTGTCACCCTTGACCAGCAGCTGGACCTCACCCTGCACATCCGTAACATCTGCAATGCCTCTAATTGCAAACTTGCCCTAGCTTATCGTGCCAATAGCTGCCTCACCCCTGCTGCCCACCTAGCCCTCGCCCCGGGGGGTCCTCCTCCCCTCTCTCTGCTATGGTCTCGCCACTTTCACCCCAGTCCCTAAAACCAGCCTATCAAAATGAGACTCAGCCTACAACAATGTTTGCCGCTTCATGCTTTCCGCCCCTCCCCTCACCCACCAGTGTGATCTCTACATCCGCCTAGAGTGGCTACCCCCGGAGAAACACCGGTCCTTCGTTATAGGTAACTTCATCGACAACATTGTCCGCTCTGGTTCCCCCTCTGCCCTTGCCCTTCCCCTTAACCCTAGGGCCCCATCCTTCCACCTCAGGCCTGGGACAACCCAAGAACGTCTCGTTCCTAGGACCTGCACCCTCGCTGGTGATCAGTCCTTCCACATTTATGCCCCCAAACTTTGGAACTCGCTCCCAGAACTGGTCAGGGTCTCCTCCTCCCATCCAAGCTTTAAAGCCTCCCTCTGGAATTTCCTGAAACCTTCTCCCCCCTGCCCCTGCACCTCATAATCCTACTCCGTTGCCCCCTCCCTCCCTCACCCCGGTTGGGTGGGGGCCTCTCGCTCCTCCTCACTCCCTGCCTCAGCCCTACTCGCACTTCTCCCCTAGCTCTGGCCCAGCAACCTGGCCCATCCCCCCTGCCTTTGGCACCCTCCTGCTTGCACTTACCATTGTCACCGCTACTGTTTACGCATAGTGTTTACCTTGTCCCAGAGCTAGCCTTGTAATACCTGCTGTGCTAGGTTACCTTCTTGTCTCCTCAATCTGACTAATTATGTACTCTACCTATCCGCGTTTATGAGTTATTTCCTATGTTATTACCTGTATTCCTCCCATGTATTTTCACAATTTACTGAGCCACCTTTGTAATGCCTGGCTCTCCTATGGATTTTTCCCTACTCTGTAATCTGTTAATTGTATGATGTCTGACTCCGGTAACTCTCCCGGGTCGCACCCTTTCTGTAACTGTGATGTACACCTTATGATACCTGTAACCCTCCCGGGTCGCACCTGAAAATAGGCACATGGCTGTCTAGTGTGCTTACCCGGTTAACAAAAGCAAATAAATAAATAAATAAATTGTGCGCCGGACATGCGAAAACACATTTCGGCCTGGATATGTAAAATGACAGCTGTACTATTCATGAGGAGGTGTGGAAAAATGCCAATTTTGAAAATCTGGAGTGAAAATATTACAAATTCATGACGTTACAAGCGTGCGTGGAAACTACACCACACACGCACGTAAAACAGCCATTTTTTGGATTTTTTCCACCAAATTTGCAACATAGGCTTTTTGAGACCTTCCCTCATGAACAGTGACACTGTTGTTTTGTTAATCAGTCCCGAAAGGTGATTCCACGCAGTGACCACAAAATCACCTTTTGGGACTGAATAACACCATAACAGTGACTGAATTCATGAGGAGGGGTCCCAATAACCCCATGTTGAAAATTTAGTGTCAGAATTCCCCAAAATGCCTGAGATATGCACCTAAGTTAAAAAAACCTATTTATGCCATTATACAGCTTACTGGCATTTCTTCAGTTCGCGGTTGGCTTTGAAGGGTGCAGACATAGAAACATAGAAACATAGAGGTTGATGGCAGATAAGGACCGCAAGGCACATCCAGTCTGCCCATTTCTTTTTCTACCTTATAAATGTGCCATCGGCCTTTGCTCTGTCAGTGGCCTATCTATTCATACTCATCTGTATTGCTCCCTTATGCCTATCCCATACCTGTTTGAAGCCCTGCACTGTATTCATAGCCACCACTTCCTGAGGTAGGCCGTTCCATGCATCCACCACTCTTTCTGTGAAAAAGAATTTCCTCACATTCCCCCTTAATCAACCTCCCTCTAATCTCATGCTGTGTCCTCTTGTTGTGCTATTTTTCTTATATTTAAATATGTTAGACTCTTTCACCTTGTTAATGCCCTTAAGGTGTTTGAATGTTTCGATCATATCACCTCTCTCCCTCCTTTGCTCAAGGGTATACATATTGACCTCCATTAATCTATCCTCATATGTCTTCTGATGCAGACCCTGCACCATTTTGGTTGCCCTTCTCTGGACTGCCTCAATTTGGTTAATGTCCTTGTGAAGGTGTGGCCTCCAGTACTGCATGCAGTACTCCAGATTGGGTCTAACCAGTGTCTTGTAAAGAGGGATTATTACCTCCCTCTTACGACTTGTGATACCCCCTACTAATACACCCTAACATCCTCCTAGCCTTACCTACTGATTTAGAAGTCTGCTTGGATGATTTCAGGTCATCGGTGATGATGATGCCCAAGTCTCTTTCTCCGTTTGTGACTGCCAGTAACTGCCTCCCAGCCTATAGGTGGCTTCAGGGTTTCTCTTCCCTATGTGCATGATCTTGCACTTCTTTGTATTAAATCCCAGTTGCCACTCGTCTGACCATTTTGCTAGTTTATCCAGATCTCTTCTCATTTTGTCCACCCCCATCTGGATCATCTACTCTGTTGCAGATCTTGGTGTCATCTGCAAACAGACAAGCCTTACCCTCTAGTCCATCTGCAATGTCACTAATGAAGATGTTGAAGAGGACTGGCCCCAGGACTGATCCCTGAGGTACCCTACTTGTGACTTGCATCTCTTCTGACTGTATACCATTTACCACCACTCTCTGTTTTCTGCCCGTCAACCAGTTTGCCACCCAGTTGACCAACTTCTGACCCACCTCGAGCCTACCCAGCTTATTTATCAATCTTCTATGTGGAACAGTGTAGAAAGCTTTGCTGAAGTCAAGGTAGGCGACATCAACTGCTCTCCCTTGGTCCACCACTCAGGTTACCCAGTCAAAGAAATCTATAAGATTAGTCTGACAGGACCTTCCTTTTGTAAACCCATGCTGTCTTTGATCCTGTGCCCCTATGGATTCCAGGTGTTGCACTATCCTTTCCTTAAGGAGTGCCTCCATAATCTTGCCCACTACTGAGGTAAGACTGACTGGTCTGTAGTTCTCTGACTCCTCCCTGCTACCACTCTTGTGGAGCGGGATTACATGAGCCCTTCTCCAGTCTTCTTGGACCTCTTCTGTGCTCAGAAACTCACTAAACAGTTCTGCTAATGGCTCTGCTAGTTCCACCCTTAGCTCCTTAAGTACCCTGGGATGTATGCCATCAGGTCCCATTGCCTTGTCCACCCTGAGCTTATCAAGCTCTTGTAGGACCCTTTCTTTCATGAAGGGACTAGTACACACCTCCCTTCCCCCTGTGTCCATGGTGCAGAGATGTGGGTCCTGCCCTACCTTCTCTTCAGTAAATACTGATCAAAAGTATCTATTTAGGATAGATGCTTTTACAAGGTCCTCCTCCTCACATTCCCCCTTTTCTCCTTTGAGCTTAGCAATACCCCCTCTGGGCTTTCTCCTTTCACTAATGTATCTATAGAAGGTCTTGTCACCTTCTTTTACTGTTCATGCTAGTGTTTCCTCAGTTTGGGACTTTGCCTGCCTTACTGCCTTACCTGCTTCCCTTAGGCAGTTTGGTATGCCTCACAATCTTCATCCCGCTGTGTTCCTTTATATTTCCTGAAGGCCAGCCTTTTGGATCTGACCTTTTCTGCTACTGTATTTAAGAACCAAAGTGGTTTCCTTCTTCTTTTGCACTTCCTTTTCTGTCTAACACAATGGAATGTTGCTTCAAGTATTGCATCCTTAATGCTTGTCCACTTTGCCTGAACCCCCTCACCTGTGTTTCTTTTTGCCAGGGCTAGCTTAACTCTGTTGGCCATCTTATCAAAGTCAGCTCCTCTGAAGTCACATATTTTTGCTTTGGAATGGGATGATTTAGATGTAGTGGCCAAATTGAACCATACCATGTGATGGTCACTGGCCCCAGGTGACCTTCTTCCTGGAGATCTGTGATCCCTTCCCTCTTAGTCCGTACTAGATCTAGGATAGCCCTGTCTCTTGTGAGTTGTTGTACCAGTTGTTTGAGGCCCTCCCCCTGCAGGGAATCCACCATGTGTCTAGTTCTGGCAGATGTTCCTGCTGGTATTGACCAATCTGTATCCGGCTTGTTGAAGTCTCCCATTATCAGAACCTCCCCTTTAGCTGTCATGTTTTGTATATCTTCTAACAGTAATGTGTCTATGTCCTCCCCCTGGTCTGGGAGCCTGTAGACAACCCCAGTTCTTATGGCTGTCCCATTTCCTGTTTCCAGGGTGACCCACAGTTCTTCTGGCTCCTTATGTATATTCTGAATTTCTGTAGCTTTGATATTTTCCTTGACATACAGGGCCACTCCACCCCCCTTTTGCACCTCGGTCTCTTCTGAACAGTACATAGCCAGGTACTGAAGTCTCCCAATTGTGGTTACTGGTAAACCACATCTCACTAATTGCTACTATGTCCAGTTTAGCTCTGACATTATTACTGCAGGTCTGGGATCTTATTTCCAGGCTATGAGCATTTGTGTACGTGATTTTCCATTGGCCAGATTTCGGTGTGTTAGTTGTTGGGTGAGGTTTGGCATTTCCCCTGTGCATTGTATGGGGAGATGGACCTTTTTCTTACCTGGTGATGCAAATGAACTGCAAACATGCTGACTCCCTGTTTGACCACTAGCTGAGGGGAGGGTGTTCTTCCATTCGACGATGGGGTGCTGCACCCTCTCCCATTTGCTAGTTTAAATATTCTGCAAAGACATCAAACTTCTGCCCCAATGCACTGTCCCCCTAGTCAGATGCAGTCCATCAAATTTAAAGAACTTTCACTCCCAGAACTGTTGCCAGTTTCCTACAAATCTGTGTCCTTTTTCCTGGCACCAGCCCTTGAGCCACATGTTTAGCTCCCCTATCTCCCCTTCTCTGACCTTTCATCCATCTGCCCCCCTCTCCCAGACTGGCAGGATCTCAGAGAAGGAGATGCCGGATGAAATGGATGATAGTTTGTCACCCAGCCTGGTCAGATATTCCTTGGTCTCTACAACTGACCGGCTGGAGAGATCATTAGTCCCTATGTGTACCAGGACATCAATGTTTTCTTCTGCTTTGTGAACAATTTTAGTAATGCGGTCAGTGTCTCTCCATGCTGATGTACCTGGGAGACATTTGACCATTACACCTGGCTGGAGATGGGTATCAACTCCCCGAATCATGGAGTCTCCTATGATCAGAAGTTTTTTGGATTTCCTTTTTGCTTTTTTTGTTTTGGTTCCTGATTTGGGCAAGTTTTGTTGTGCTAGCTCCTGTGCTGCAGTGTCCTGCTCTGCAGTGTCCTCTATCATTTTGTTTGATTTCAGAGATAGAGGCAGATACCTGTTGTAGTGTTTATATGGTTTTTGGAGGTAATATGTTGGTGAGCACAGAGTGATGGGGCACCTGATTTGCCCCTCCTAACCACCTGCCAACCTACTAGACCAACTACCTTCTGCGGTCGAGGGTCTTTTGTTGGATGTTGGGGAAATGGCGTGTGGTTCTTATAATGTATTTCCTCTTGAATATGAAATTTGAGGCGTGCAATCTCTGCCCATGTTGCCCAGAGCTGAGCCCTAAGATCTCCAATGGCCCAGCTTGCTTCTCATTGCAGCAGATGTTTTCTTAGATGTGGTCACCACATTACATCTTGCTGGTGTGGCGCCTGCTTGCTGTCTTACTGGGGAATGAGGGACACATCTACTGATGCGTGCCCTGCATTTACCCACAGTGACCGCATCTCCAAATCTGATCCTAATGCAATATGTTGGCTGGCACGCAAGTGCAAGTCAACATAAAAATTACATTAAATACTCCATAATATTTACATATGGTATGGCATTATACACAGTAAAGACTATGAACATACAATACATTACAGAAATGAAAAACAAAACATTTTAACAAGGTAGAATTCACATCAAGTAATTTAACTATAAAGTAACTAAATTCTATGGAGGAGTAGAAGTTTACTCTCAACTGCGATTTTGCAAGTTTTTGTAGACTTGGACAGTGATGGTGAGGTTTCTCAAATCTCAGATTAAACTAACTTTCACCACAGAAACATAGTCAGAAATCTCCACGGTGGGACAGCCCACTTGCCAGCATCATCACTTCTGCCTCTCTTACATCACAGCCTGGAGATTTCTTTTGAACTGTGAGGACCTTCTCCACAACCAAACCATTCTGAATTTGTTGCACGTATTCTGGTTCTAGTCTATTGTTATCATGGCTGTCTGCATAGTAAGAAACATCTAACTTTACCTTGGTCACTGTTTACCCTCCAAATGTAAGAGTCTTTTAGACTTCTGTTGTTCAAACACAATTTCTGTGAGAACACAGGAATTCTCACACAAAAGCCATTCTAGCAGGGACTGCAATAGAAGGCAATTTTCAATTATTCTCATGCATCGCACACCAACTAAAGTATTTTACAAAGAAATGAGATAAATTAATAAACACGGAAACACTTCCTGGGTGTGACATATTTTACATCTCCATCTTTCGTAGAAATGAAATGGCATCT
The DNA here is from genome assembly GCA_016271365.2 of Neoceratodus forsteri. Classification (NCBI taxonomy): domain Eukaryota; kingdom Metazoa; phylum Chordata; order Ceratodontiformes; family Ceratodontidae; genus Neoceratodus; species Neoceratodus forsteri. Next base: position 113,623,865 of record JADMNL010000033.1, read on the forward strand.
TTTAGTAATCCAAAAAGATGGTTTACATGTCCATATGTCTTTTTTCTACCTGCTATGCCTCAGTTCTTGTTCTTGTTTAACTATTTATTTCATTCTTTAAGGCACCCCACTTTCTTTACTGAGCCACTGCTTACTGCCTAGAAAAAACATCTGCACTGCCATGAGGTAATGCACAGCAGTGTGTAATGTCCATGTTAAAGGACTGCAGCACTAGGCTCCATTATAACTATTTGAGATTTTGCCCACTGGTCCTGTAGAGCCATGTGAGGGAACTGTGGTTGTTGACCAGTGTGAATGCCCTCCCATGTAAATCTGGTTACAGCTTCTGCAGAGCCCAGACTATACCAAGACATTGACACCCCAAGGAAGGCTAATGCCAAAGCGTTGGGTCCGTGAGCACATAAGTGAATTGAATGGAATTTTGGTATCTTAAAAGATTGTTTATTGCTGCTTTTCTTTTGCTAACTTGGCCAATAAAATGCATTAATTATGTGGACATGGTATGGTAAATTCCTAATTTGGTACATGAGACTGGAGTGCACTGTCTTTGGGAACTTTTGCTGTTTGAAACCGTGGATTAGCCATCCGTATACTAGTGCACCCTGTTCCCTACTTGAGAGCTCAGTTAACAACCAGCACCCAGACACTCCTTCTCAATTGTAGCATAGGCCTTCTCTCTTGGCAGTAGATTCCTGCTCAGATACAGTGGTGCCAGTCAGGATGCAATGCAGTAATGCTGCATTACATTATAAAACACTGGCAAGGCAAGGTTTATTTGTATGGTGCCCATTCCCAGAGGCTCTGGGCGCCTCACATGCAGACAAGTAGTGAGTAAGAAAACATATATAAATACAACATTTAAAACATCAAAAACAAGTACAATAATACAAGAAATAAGTTCAGCAGTCACTATGTATATCACATTAGGTGATTGTATAATTATATTGGGGAAGGCCAGACCGAAAAGGTAAGACTTTAGGCAGCTCTTGAATATCTTAACTGAAGGGGCCTCCCTGATGGCATCAGGAAGTGAATTCCACAGGATGGGGCTGGTGACACTAAATGCCCTGTTGCCGACAGTTTTTAACCTCATCCTCGGATTCGCAAGGAGGCCACTAGAGGAGGAACTGAGGGAGTGGACTGAGATGGCAGGTGTAAGGAGAACAGATAGATAGCTGGGGCCGAGTCCATGTAGGGCCTTAAAGGTGAACAAGCCTACCTTGAAGATAATCCTCCACCTGACTGGCAGTCAGTGCAGTTCACGCAGCACTGGGGTATCATGACAGAACCTTGAGAGGCCCATCAGTAACCTGGCAGCTGCATTCTGCACTTGCTGCAGCCAGTGGAGGGTACCTCCCAAGATCCAAAGTAGAGATCATCACAGTAATCAAGTCTAGACATCACAAAGTCATGCACCAAGGTAAGCAGGACATCAAGCGGAACTAGAGGTTTGATCCTGGCAATATTCCACAAGTGGTAAAAACCTCTTTGAACAACTAATGACACCTGAGATTCAAATGTCAAGCAGTCATACAGGAGCATGTCAAGTTCTTGCATCCTAGAGGAAGCCATCAGCGATGTGGACCCCAGGAAAAGACCCATTGCCACACTGGAGGCATTCCTATCACACCTTCAGCCCAGTTCCACTACCAGTACCTCCGTCTCATCAGGGTTCAGTTGCAACCAGCTGGAGGACATCCGATCATTGATCTCAGCCAAGCAAATGTTCAACAGTTCCACAGCATTGGATATTCCTGGGACAAAGGACAAGTACAATTGGATATCATCTGCATAGCTGTGAAAACCCACATTGTACTTCCTAATCATTTCACCCAGGGGCAGCATGTGCACTGCAAACAACATCAGTGGCAAGATCAATCCCTGAGGCATGCTGCACAATAGGAGATTCAGGGAGGAAGAGAAATTCCCCATCATTTCCCATTGCTTCCTGTTGGTGAGATAGGACTCAAACCAGCAGATGACAATGCCTGCAAGCCCACAGTACTCTCTGAGATGATCAAGCAGCACAAAGTGGTCTACAGTGTCAAAGGCTGAGGAACGATCAAGGAGAACAAGAATTGACCCATCTCCTCTAACTCTTGCCCTAAGGAGGTCATTGTGTACCTGAACCAATGCTGTTTTGGTGCTATGCTTGGCTTGGAAATCAGACTGAAGTGGATCATAGATGTCAAAGGTCATGAGGTCCTCCTCAAGCTGTTGCTCCACAATCTTCTCAACAACCTTACCCAGAAATGGGAGATTGGAGATAGGTCAATAATTCACCAAGATGTCCTGATCAAGAGATGGTTTCTTCAGAAGGGGCCTCACCAGAGCCTCTTTCAAGGAGTCCAGGAAGACCACCTCTGACAATGAACACTGGACAATCAAGGTGAATACTGGACCAACAGAATCAATGCATCCCATTAAGAAACATGCTGGAACTGGGTTCAGTTCACAGTATTGTGCTTCAGCTTCGAAGTGACCTCTATGACTTCAGCCACATCCAACAGTTTAAACTCCTCCCAAACAGGTGGAGTACTTCTGTCACTACCAGGGTGATCATTGTGAGATGCAATGTGACTCGCTGGTGGAATTCCCTGCCAGATAGAGGACACTCTGTCAGTGAAGAACCAAACTCTTCACACAAAGTGACCAAATAAGTCTTTTTTGACTGCAGATCAGCTGGATGTATCAGCTTGTCTACAGTCTGAAAAAGCATAGCTGTTCAGTTCTTCCCTGCAGAAATCTCCCTGGACAGGAATTCTGTTTTTTCACAGTTGATTGCCCTGTGTTATTCACTGTAGTGAGCAAGCAGGGCAAGTTTGTCCTCCTCTAGCCTGGTTTTCTGCCAGCAATGCTCCAACTTCTGACCCCTAATCTTTATCCCCTTGAGCTCTCCATCAAACCAGGAAGACCTCAAGTGAGAAGATTTGGGTCATACACAGACTGATGCGAGTGCATCGAGGGCTGTGGACATCACCCTGTTCTAGGTAGTAACCGCCTCCTTGTGCCCTGTGCACATGCAGCGTCTACACTAGATAAATCAGGCACCACCAAAAGACCCTCAGGGGACAACTCCCTCAAAAGGCAGTAGCTGACCATCTCAGCAGGGGGAGGGCTCTCTGGGAGGAGCCCAGAACAACAACCCCATTGTGCAGTGATCAGACCAAATGACCTGATCAATCTTGAGGTTGGTTACCTCAAGCCCCAGTGAGAACACCAGGTCCAACATGTACACTGCAGTGTACTGCAGAGAACAGTGCAATTCAATGGCAATTAAGCTATTTTGTACTGCAGTATTTTGTGACATGTCATTTACGGGAAGTTATTGCAGTGCATAGTGCTGGCTCCTCTGTACATGACTGGGTATTCCTCCCCATATCCATGATCTGATTCAGAAGTGTCCCTAGCCCATGATCAGATACATCATGTGCACAATTTAAAGAATAGTCAGAGCTCATGAGCACAGGTGCCCAACGCAATGCTTCCTTCAATTAGTGGAATGCTGTTTCACTGTCATTCACCCCCTGAAATTTTTCTGGCATTTTCTTCTGACTAAATTCAGTTGGTTATTTAGCCATACTAGAGAAGTTTGGCCAAATATTTGAGGGTACCCTGTCTAGGAAGGCCCACACTTTCCTCTTTGTGGTGGACGTGGCCCACGCGCATTGCCATTTTGAGGCAGAAAGCCACCTAGTATTCTGAAAGCTGCATATATTTGTTGAAGCTTACTTATAAAACAATTGACACAGATGCAAAAGAGGACACCACATTGTAGACCATAGTTTGACGATTCGTTTTATGGGAAATTTACTCCCAACCACAGTAAAAGACAGGTGGATGTAAAGGCATATCCAAAGGGCAGTTGCAAAATAAAGTGATTAAGCAGCCATCTTTAAAAAAGTTCAACATCACTCCAGGAGCTGTGTATGGTGATTGGAGGGAATGAAAGTTAATGCATAGAGTGCAACTAGTGATGGGGGAAGTGCTCAAACTACACCATGCGTATTATTATGTGAACTTCAGCCACTTCACGTAATTTTTCACCAAGGCTCAATGCAAAATTTTGCCTGTGGAAAGGCGACATTTCACCTTGGAAGGCGAAATTTTGCCTCTAGAGGTGGAATGCGCCTTTTAGATGTAAAATTTCACCTTTCCGCAGGTGTAATTTCACCTTCTAAAGTGAAATTTCACCTTTCCAGGGTGAAATTTCACCTTGGCAAAAATGGACGAAAATGGATGAAATTTGCATAGCATTATGCAGTGTAAAGTCTGACACTTCACCCCAATTTCGCTGGTGAATTTTAATTTTGCTGCATCTTTAGATGCAGCCTTGACAAGGAAGCTTGGATGAAAACTAGCCAATGGCCTAAGGGGAACCTATCTATGTGCAGTGCCACAGAGCTCAGTCAGCATGACTAAAGAACTCTCAACTCAGTGAGAGTACACCCCTGAGTTGTAAAGGCACAGCCCATCAAATGGGAAACAATGAATGGGCCTGAGTAGAGCTAATGCTGTATATACATAGTCTGTCATTTATAAGGCATGAGTACAAGAGTTGAGAGATGTGGAAATGGCAACAAGTGAGGCCCACTGAGTGCCTGGGACTTCAACCCTTTTTGTCATCCCCAAGACCCTAAATGAAAGTGATACAGAAAGAGGCTTTGTTGAGCTATAAAGGACAAAGGCTCCAGCAAGCTGAGTAGTTTAGAGGCTCTGGCAAACTGCTTCAATGTACATCTCTATTGAGCAGCATAGGACAGTGGCTCCAACAAGCTGCCTAAGGTTGGTGGCTCCAGCCAGCAGTATACGGTGCCAAAGAGCACATTTAATATGGCCCCCATATGTTGTAGAGCCACACAGTCTAGTTTTCTATGAGCCAAATACACTGGTGGCTCTAGCAAGCCATGTAGGTGGATGGCTCCTCCAAGCTGCAAATGCTCCAGTGAGACACAAAAGCCAGTGATTCCCAAGAATCACCTAGATTAGTGTTTCTGGCGGGCCACATCTGGTGCCACACAGCCTGGTCAGTATGGTTAAAAGAACTACTGACTCCATGAGAGTTCTACTTGTAGCCAGATGGCTCGGATGCTCTTGTGAGCCACGTAGACTTTTCTTGGTTAGCCTTGTACTATAGGTGGGTGGCACTTGTGAGTCACAGAGAAGGTGCCACAGAGCTCAGTCAATATAGTAAAAAGGAATCTGCCCACTTGGTGAGAGTTCCATACCTTCTAGTCTGTGGTTCTTGCAAGCAACATAGGTCAGAGGCTCCAGTGAGCCACATAGACTGGCAACTCTGAGAAGCATTGTACAGTAGGTGGGTGTATTCAGTAGGGTGCCACAGAGCCTGGTCAGTATAGCTAATATGAAACTACCTACTCATTGAGAGTTACATACCTTTAGTCAGTGGTTCCTGCAAGCAACATAATTTAGTGATTCCATTGAGCCTCCAAAACTTGGTGGCTCCAGGGAGCTGTATAGGGTGCCACAGAGCTTGGTCAATATGGCTAAGGAAACCCCAAGCTAAGTGAGAGTTCCTCCAGTAATGTTGGTGGCTCTGATGACCCACATAAGTTGATTGCTTCAATAAGCTATGTAGGTGTTGCAGATAAGAGTCGCATGGTCATATTGTGCTATTGTGCAAAGCCCACGAGGAGCATAGGGTGATGAGCAGGAGCAGCTGTCCAGAAGATGCAGGACTGACACCAGGCAGGAGCCAGACATAAAGCCACAGAATCCAGAAAAGCTGGCAGGAGATGGAACATCAGGAGCTGATGCTAAAACAGGGCCCAAGGAGAAGAAAGTTGGTGTGGTGCCTTTCTTCATAATCAAGGGAGTCAGTGTGGAGGACAAGGAGGACATAGAGAGGAAAACACTATTAGAATTCATCTTGGTTGAGTTTGGAGAAAAGGGAGGACTGGGTATCTTGGGAGAAGCTTGCTGCAGGCACCAAAACAGTTCTGCAGTGAATGATGCCCATCTAGTTGGGAAAATTATGAGAGGAGGAAAATCTGATGCAGTAATGATCTCTGTGAACTTCTTTCTCCTGGGAATATACTGAACTCTTGTGAAGGCTAATGGCAGGTCTGAGACTGAATTCCTGTTTAGTTTCAAGGATGGCTTCCTAGAATCATGTCCAATCAGGGTGTGTAGCTACCCTTGACCTTGCTTTCAGCAGCGGGGATGGGGTCATCTGTATATACTATCCGACTATCTCCTTTCCCCGTCACATGGAAATCTGCCTTGGTCACCCCAGTACTGAATAGTGCAGACCAAGCAACAGTATCCAAATACAGACCCATATCAATTCTGTCCCCATTCTCTAAAGCACTTGAGAAAATTGTAGCTGACCAACTTACGGACCACCTACATAAATATGACCTCCTCTGCCCACAACAATATGGATTCTGAAATTTGCACAGCACCACAATGGCCTTAAATGAGTTCATGAACTACGTGCATGAGGCACTTGTCAAAGGCCAAACTAGTGGGGGCAATCTTTATCGACTTAATCAAGGCATTCGACCTTGTTGACCACCGGCTTCTCCTACAATGGCTAGGCTGTCTGCGGCTATCCCCTGACACAGTAAAATGATTCTCTAGTTATCTCACTGGGAGGACCCAGCGAGTGATGTTAATGGAACCATCTCTGAGATATGTGACATCTTTGTCAGGGTCCGACAGGGCTCTATATTGGGACCCCTACTGTTCAGCCTCTTTGTAAACAACCTACCGGATGCATGACCCTCCTCAAGGATCCTGCTGTATGCTGATGACACAGTTGTTTTCTAGTGGGGCTCCTACCAAGCATCACTCACCATGAACCTGCAGCTCAGCTTCAATCTTCTACTGGACTGGCTGAAGGATAGCCTACTAGTACTCAACAGTAAAAAGACCAAGACCATTCTCTTTGCTGGGTGGCAAAAGAGTAAATCTGCAATGCCCTTCACAATTACTAATACCCTTCAATCCACCCTTGAACAGGTGTCCTCATTCCAGTACCTAGGTATCACCATTGATCAATCCCTCACCTACGATGAACATATATTCAACATCACTACTGCCGCCAATAGAAAACTTAGGACACTATATAGACTCCGGTCCTGCCTTACTCCTGAAGCCAAGTTCCAGGCAGTAAGTGATACTATCCTGCCAATTCTGGACTACAGAATTGTGATTTATGGCACAGCCACATAAACTAGCCTGCACAGAGTTCATGCCACTCTCAGTAAGGCTTGCAGACTTGTTCTAAATGCTGACCACCTTACGCATAGGTGTGAACTCTACATTAGGACCAAATGGCTCCCCCTTATGGAATGTATCAGGCTTTACTCCTGCCTCCTAGGTAAAAAGGCCCATGTAGGGATTGCAGCCCCCTCTTTAAAGGCCCTTTTCCAGCCTACCCCTGCTGAACATGCCATCAGAAATGTTACAAAAGGTGTTCTAGCTGTACCATTCAGAAGAACCACCCTAGAGAGGCAAACCTTCACAGTATGGGCTCCCACCTGGCTAAACGAGCTCCCCCATACCACTTCAAGGGTGGCCCGTGATAATGGCACTGGGGAAAGGGCACCTACAATAATGGTGACCCCCTTCCCCAGTGCATTACAGGGACAGCCATGGTCTGGTAGGGTGACCAGATAGCGGGGTGGGCGACTATAGCGACAGGATGTCACTATATGTATGCTCACAGAGGAGTGGGCATGCATAGCAAGGGGTGGGAGGGGATGTGAGGGGTGGTGCTGTGGTGGGTTGCGAGCTGACCCTGTAGCTTGGTGGGTCGGCTGCTGGCATCAGTGCATTGGGTACTGGGTTCAGGTCTGGGTGCCTGTGCCTTTTTGTTACGCCCAGCCAGAACCTTTTTTTTAATGTTTTCAGCTGCCCACACACACATGCACCTCACTGGAGTTGAAAATCCTTTAATAGGGGGTGCAGGGGATGAAGCCCCTAGTGTAGGGGGAGTGTGGATGGCACAGCCCCCCCCTTAGAAAACATTAAAAACTGAGTCCCCAGTGGTGTTTTCCTGTGTGCTGGGATGTATCAGTGGTGAACACTATGACTTCGAGATAACAGCGATCGCCTTTAGGCTTTCACCATTATCACATGTAACCCACTTCAAGCATCACAAACTTTGGCAATTTCAAAGCCGAGCTCAGGAATAGTATCACCCCTCCTGAATGCTGCTACTGTCATATATAACCTTGCAACCTTAGAACCACTCTTACTGGGACCTTTTATGACCCTGTGTGCCTCGACTAGTAGCCATAATTTAAGTCTCTCTGTGCCTTGGCTACTAACCATATTTACGTCTCTCTGCATCCCCGTATTCTCTACTGTGAGGACTTCTCACTTCTTTCTCCCCTTGTTATCTGTTCTAACCTACGGATTACCCCTTCCCTCTTCTCTCTCATGCTATCTGCATACTGTTCTAGGTTCCAATCTGCTAATCAGGTGTCCTAAAATGACTTACTAAGGTGCCAGCACTTATTCCATGTCATGACACCTGGGGCTCGCCTCACTGTGCATTGTGTATTATATTCTCACCTGGTCATGTTCCTACTATTGTATATATACTTTCTGAAGTGTTATTGACAAAACCCTCAGGAAGCTACTGTAGATGGGCTAGTGACTTGTATGTTCATCTCATAACTATGCCATTGTACATGTGGTATCTGATGTGCTATTGACGAGGCCTGTTGGTTGCTACTGTTCTGTTTCCCCTTGTTCTCCCCCACCATTGATGAGGATCCTCTGTAAATGCACTTTTAGCTTAAAGGTTTTTGTAATTCCAATTTTCAAATAAATAAAAAATAAAATGTACATTAAAAACCTGTGGAAGGCAGTAACTGTGGCAGATTGATCTTCCCCCCTGTGACAGGGAAGACTACTTGGGCCTTAGCTACCAGGACCCCGAACCTTAGAATGACAGGCTTTGCCAACATATGGGAGCTGATGTCCAAGGGTCTGGACAAGCTGCATGAGGCTAGTAAACAGTACCAGAGGCTGTTTTCTTTTTGTCTCGTGTGACTTTCAAAAAATGACTGTGTCTTTGGTTAAACCCAACAGCAGTGCTATAGTTAGGGGCTTCTGTGGCACAGTCACACTAGTGATGATGATGCTAGGGAAGGGTTGAGCCGCCACATAAAAGGGAAGCTTCTCCATAGTTGCTACACCAGCTCCTTCACCCAAAGCCTGCTTCATACAGCTACTTTCAGAAGTGGGGACTGCCTGTTTAGAACAGTATCTGTGACTATTCTCTTCAGAAATAAAGGTTTTTGTTTCTCCTAGTCTCTGTTCCCACAAGTAATAATCAAGTTATTCAGCAAGTCATTGAATCTTTGATTATAAAAGGGAACAAACAAAGAATACATTATCTTGGGTGAAATTAATTTGAACTCGAGTGAAAAAAATAATCAGCTTTAAGTATCTTCCTGGCTTGATTCTTCAAGTTTAATCCAAGTAAATGATAGTTCTAATAGGATACATTCCAAACCCGATAAAAGGTACTTTAAGTAATTTGTTTTTAACTACAAGGCCCAACAGACTTTTGGAACACTGTGTCTCATCAGATCATTTAAAGTATTTTTTTAATTTAGCAAAATTTATTGAGGTTTTCTAAGTCACAAGAACATCAAAACATAAATGCAATAAATAGTAATAAATGGTAGATACACACAAACTCAACACATAACAAACAACCAGTGACATCTCATTAATCTCCCCATCCACCACCCCCTCCCTCAACCCTACCTTACCAGGAGCACAGTTAACTATTCCCATTAAGTATAAGAAAAGGGGCATGTATCAATAGACTCCACACAGAAACAGAATGGCAGTGCTGTTTGAGTCCAAGCAGGAAATTTATCTATCAGGATAGGAGGGCCTCTAGAGGTCCCCAGCATTCTTGGTATTTCTCATATCTGTCCTGCTGAGATGTGATATGCTTCTCCGTAGTCAAAGCTTGTCAAATTTCCTAATGCCGTTCCTTGTAATAGGGTACAGTATTATTCATCCAGTGGCAGAGAATTAACAACTTGGCAGTAACCAAAATTAAGGCCATGTAGGCCTTGTGGGGATAGTACCTGATTATGCAGATCTGGGGAGTGAAGTAGGAATCTAAACCTAGAAAGGGATTGATCGAGGTACGGAAAGTAGTCCAAAAGAGGGTTACCTTTGAGCAATCCCAAACAATGTGCTTCAGAGAACATACTCCAGACCCACAGTGAGAAAAAACTGGCAAGGCCCTCCATCCCATCCTATGCAACTTTTGAGGGGTGTAATACATTTTGTGTAAGCTGTGGAATTGAGTGAAATGATATCTATCTTGCTTAATATAAAGTCTTTTCCAAAGTACTTGCCATCATTTGAAGTCTAATTGTAAACCTAATGTTTGTTGTCAGTAAAAACATATTCCAGTTAAGCTCTCTGGGTCTGTAGTCTGAATGTGGGAGTAAAAATTTAATATAGAATGGGGTTTTCAACCAGCATAACCAAATCAGAGAGAATGGGACAGGATTGGGTTGTCTAGGGGCTCAGGCCCAGGAAGCTATTTAATGCTCTAGAAAGTGGGGATGCTTAAAAGGGTGGTACACAGGTATGGAGAAACAGTGCTGTATGGTCTTGGCCAAAGATATCTTACTGTTTATTATAAAGGCCTCTACAGAAGCATTCCAAGGTGGAGGACATAATTTAAATGGAGCTGGATGATTTGCTATATGAATAGTTGGATTTACAAGTATGGGTTGTGATACAGTATGTCCCTATTCCACTCAATCCTTAAATACATGCAGACTTGTCTAAGTGCTTTAAGTGACCACATCAGAGGGGTTCTATGTAACTGTGGAGGGAGAGAAGTGGGCTTAAGATACAACATACTATCAACTTTGCAGGCCATATTTTTTGCAAACGAGTTTCTAGAGAGAGCCAGAGAGGGTGATAAGCCAAATCCAGAGGGACAGCATGAGAGCTGCCCCATCGGAATAGCTTGCTGCTGTGCAAAGTGCAATAATATAAAAAGAAATTAGGCAAACACAAGCCACCTCTCTCCTTTGTCAGTGTCAATTTGAAATATGCTCATTGGACTGTACCCTTCTTCCGTAAAAAGTCTGTCAGGAGGCTCTGGTGCTGGGTAAATCAAACCTTGGGGAGAAAAATGGCCAGCATACCCGGGGAATATCGGATGCTGGGTAAAATATTCATTTTAATGTTATTAACTTTTCCCCAAAGGGAGAGGGAAAGGACCATCCATCTCTGCAGGTCTTCTTTAATTGTCTGGAGCAGGGACACGAGATTGATCTTTAGGAGCTTGGAAAAAGATTGGGTAATGCGGATCCCTAGGTAAGTGATATATTTGGATTCCCAGTACAGGTCCATATCCAAGATCTGTTGTCTGGGGACATGAACATTCAGGAGGAGCACCTGTTTTTGTTTGTCAGATTGAGCTTATACCCAGTCATAGGGAGACATTTTTAATTTCCCTTAAAGCTGTAGGGATTGAAACTAAGGGAGATTCACCGTGCAGGAGGAGGTCATCCGCACAGGTGAACAATGTATCTGAAATCTCCAACCAATATAACTTGGATCTCCAGATTTTGTAGAATTTTGTGGAGAAGAGGTTCCAGGTACAAACTGAACAAAAAAGGGGAAAGTGGACACCCCTCTCTTGTGCAGCGTTGAAGTACTACAGGGGCAGATGTGACTCTGTTACATCTAATTCTAGCAGTGGGGTTGCAATACAAAATTTTAATCTAATTGCAGAAGGTAGGGGAGAAACCAAATTTGTAGAGGATTGCAAAGAGAATAGGCCAGTACATCCTATGAGAAGCCTTTTCCGTGTCTAGGGAGACCAAAGCTGCTGGTGTCTTGCTCTCCCCAGACGTGGAAATAAGATAGAGCAGCTTTCAAACATGGTCACTGGAGTGTTGCCCCAACATAAAACCAACCTGCTCAGGGGAGATTAGTCCATCCGAAACCTGGAGGAGATGGTTGGCAAGTATTTTGGACAGTATATTCAGATCAGAATTGAGAAAGGATATATGACGATAACTGCCTGAAAGGAGTTCATTCTTTCCTGGCTTAAGGATGAGGAAAATCCAGGCCTACAAAAGACAAGGGTCAGAAAGGCCAGAGGAGAATAGGTAATTGAAAAGACGGGCTAGGAAGGGAACAAGAATATCTATATAAATTGTACAGAAAATGTTAAGGAACATGACAGGCCCAGGAGCCTTCTCCTTCAGGAGTTGCTCAATAACCTGGTGAACTTCTAATAGAGTTTTGGGGGCTTTTAAATGATCTTGCTGTTAAGTCGATAAGATGGGGAGGGGAAGTGGATCCAAGTATGCTTCAATCCTCTCCATAAGATCTGAGGGGGCAGGATCCTGGCTGTACAGTGAGCTATAATAATTTTGGAAAGCTTCTGCTATGTCCCGTGGATAGGTAAGGACTGGATCCTTAGGTGTGGGCTGAAGACTGGGTATGGCTCTACGAGAGTCCATTTTCCACAGTCAAAGAGCTAGAAGCTTCCCAGCTTTTTCACCTGATTCAAGATAGTGTGTCTTTGTGTGCAGTAAGGCATATTATGTCTTTTCTGCCAGCGTCCCATAATACTGTGCTCTGAGATCATTCAAGCAGACCCAGGAGGCAGCGTCAGTTTTAGATGAAAGAGAGTGTTTGAGTTTACAGATCTGTGCTAGTAAATCATCTTATTGCTGAGAGCAGTGTTTTTTGGCGGTAGTGGCTAATCTGATACACTCCCCTCATACTGCACACTTAGCTGCAGCCCATAAATCATCTAGGGCCAGTACTGACCCCTCATTGTCTTGGAAAAAATTACTTGGGTAAGTTCGGATTGTTGTCTGGGAGTTGGGGTCTTTATGGAGGTGGGGATTAAGGTGACAGATCCTGTCCTGCTCATCCAGGACCCAAATAGTATGAACCATCATCATGGGGTGATGGTCTGAAATGACCATGGGCTGAATAAAGTAGGACAAGAGTCCAGTCAGGTGTTCTTTACTAACCAAAAATAAATCATTACAGGAGTATGTCGAATGAGGGATAGAGTAGAAAGTATACTGGTGGGTGATGGGGTGTAATATATGCCATGGGTCTGCCAAACCCAGATTGTCCATTAATTCCCTTAGCCATGGTTGACCTGGAGAGAGACCTATTCAACAGTGACCTCATCAGTCTAAGTCTGGTTAGAAGGCCAAGTTCCAGTCTCCCCACAAGAAAATGGACAAGTGAATGTAAGGCTCCAAATGGATCATTAAATTAGAGAAAAATTGTGGGGAAACAGAGTTGGTGTCATATTGTACCCAGTAATATTTCTGTTAAACCCAAGCATCCATGCAGATAGAGAAATCACCCCTTGGGGTCCCAACGCTGCTGTAACAGACTGAATGAAGTCCGGTCTGTCAATCAGAATAGCAACTCCCCCTTTTATCTTACTACAACCCACTCCAAAAGCTTATCGCACCCATTCCCTTTGAAAATATAAAATATCCTCCCTCTGTAGATGAGTCTTCTGGAGGAAGACCACCCCCAGTTGGAGTTTTTTCTCAGGTGTTTCAGGATAATAGCTCATTCCCCCTGGTCTTGGGCCCCTTTGATATTCCAAGATAGAAATCTAAAATGTGCACTCATATTTAGTGGAATTGGTAAGAAATGCATAAGGGAGATGCATTCTGCCATTTGTATAGAGGAAGCCACTGATCATATCATACAACCAAGGCTCTAATCCAGCTGTGCTCCGGTCCCACCCTCAGCTCCCACCAAGCCCTCTTACAAATCCAAACATCAATACTGTACAAAAACACAAATAACAAAACTCCTCCAACTAACAGAGAAAAGATAACACATCTAACCCCCGGTCCTTGTGACCATACTCCAAAACCTTCTAGGCCCATAATGTGTGCAGACCCATATTGCACAGAGCTTCCCTGACCCCCTGACCCTGACCCTGTCTTGCCAGAAACATGGAAACATTTCTTTTAAAGGACTAGCATATAAAACATGTCTACCACAAATACATAGCAGTCTAATTATCCTCTACTTCCCCCTCCTCCTCCACTCCTAAGAATCAATCTTAATAACCATAAATCTGTACAGAATAACAGCTTGTAATAATTAAGAATTTAAAAACTGAACCACACAAACTAAAGTTAAGTCCAGGTGAAACACATTAGAAGAGCAATTATCACAAGGTTGCAGACCGTCTCACCCAGAGAGAGCAACCACTTCCAAACATTCTGGAGGAGCCTGACCATGGCAAAAGGAGAAGAAACCGGGGATGAAATCCAAATAAAACTCTTTAAGGTAAGCTGTAAACATAAAGACAAAAACAGTCAGTAAAAAAAAATTCTACACTGGCCCTTGTTCAGTGCAACCAGCCAGTAATCTTTGACTCAGGTGTAGTTGATCAGTAGCCACTCCAGGCTCACTCAGGGGTAAACTTGCAACAAATGCTATCAGCCAAGCCATCATAACAATTGTAATTAAGAAATCCACTGTAAGCCAGTCAGTTTAGCCAGGAAATCTGTCCCTGCCTAAAAGATAATACTCACAGCTTGCCTTCAAATTTAACTATAGCCACACAGTTCAAAAATCCCCAAACGTAAAACGTAGACATTGTCTGATGCTCACAACATGTGCCGAAGGTTTCACCACAGCACTCTGAGAGAAGAGATCACAAGTTCTCAGGTAGATTTAAACAGGTCTGGAAATAACTTATGGAGGTCAGACTTTGCGTGTTCAGCTGATTCAAAACTTCAAGAGGTCCCATTTGAAGTGGCCTGGACTCAGAGATGAGCTGGGTACAAGATTTTAAATTTAATGTTAGCCACGATCAGCCTAATTACAAGAGGGTGATAAGCAGCTTGCTTCTTTCATACTGATTGAGGAAGGTCCTGCACAATCCTGATGGGAGTTCCCTCCCAGGTTACAGATTGGAGCTCCTGCACTTTAATAAGAAGATATTGCTGGTCCAGGTAGTTCAAAAAACTTAAATATAAATGGCCGGGAAGGCCCACCCTCTGGCTGCATTGCTCGCAGGGCTCTGTGCGTTCACTCAGTCATGAAGGCAGGTCCATTGAGAGAGGGTCCCACCAATTTTTTGCAGAGCTTTTGTGTGAATAATATCACATTAGGACCCTCCACACACTCTGGCAGCCCCAGGATTACAACATTGTTTCATCAGCTCCATCCCTTGGAGTCCACAAGCTGATCCTCCAATTTAGTAAGTTTTTGATGAAGGGCAGTAATGTCAGGCTCCATGTGGGTCCTTCAGTCATCGAAGGAACTGATCCTTGTCTCGTTATCGCCAACCTGGAGGGTGAGTTATACCGAGGAAACCCTTAATGCCTTCAATTCCTCCATGAGCAATGTCAGAGTATCTTTCATGGGGCTAAACTCCTGTACAAAACATTCCTCTTTGAGTGCAGTGGGAGTGGAGGCAGAGCAGCCCACTGCAGTAGCCTGGGATTTATTCCTTTTTGTGGCCTTGTCTCGCTCTGGGGTCTGCGTCAGGGTGTGCTTTGAGGGGAGGCAACCCTCATTTCTGAATCCATGTTTTGCCCTCTGAGGTTCCAAAAACTGCCAAAAGAGGTTCTGGTCAGCAGTAGGAACAGATAGCAACAATCTAATATCCCAAAGCTGGCAATTTTGTAAGACATAAATAGTGTTTAGAGCCACAGGGTTTGGAGAGCACATCTATTCTCTGCAACTGATCACAGTCTCATTTGCTGTTGGTGGAAAATTAGACTTCTTAGAGCACCACTTAAAATAATTAAGGCTACACATTTTACAGATCTTAATAATGAACAATTTTTGAAACATCTTATTGAGATAAACCTGAATGTTTTATATCAGTTTGGCAACCTAGACTTAGTTGTGGACTGTTTTTCTAAGCCTCTAATTTCAAAAGTTGATAAGCATGCTTCCTGTAAAAATGAAGAAGCAGATGGATTAAATTCTCCTTGCTTTCCCCTCACCTTTTTAAATTAATATCAAAAAGGGATTATAGATTGAGTGAGAACTCTAAATCAATTGGAGCCTTGTCTTTGCAATGTGAGACACTCTTATTCTGTGAAAAGTGTCTCACGCACAGCTGACCTGAAAACGAGCATGTTTGGGCAGGTTTCTAAAATGTTAATATACTGTTAATTGATCTTGATCAATAATATATACAGGTAAATACCTCTACCATGACCACTCTTGTAATGGCTGTCTCACTTACATCGTTAGGGTATGAGAACCACTCTCCTTTGGCTCACTGTTCTCAAATCATAAAAATGTGCATGAGACTAAAGAGTGGTCTCGACAGTAGTATTAACATAAACAAACAATTGTAAAATTTTAAAGTATTAGGTTCTGCTTCTAATTTGCAAATTGGTACTGTACCTTATGAATTGTTTAAAAATGTATTAAACTCTATACCTAATTTATTTCAGGAAAAACAACTTTAAAAGCTACAAAACAAAAAATAAATTTTGAAATCCCTTTAAGGACATTTGGAATGTTAGTTACAGTATATTAATATTCCTTTATTTATCTCTGAATGCCAAGAGATAATTGAGGGTTGTGCTATAGCTGAGAATCTGGCTTACTTGTTTACGAGCCTTCAGCCTTATAATGAGCTAGAAAGGCTGCATATTTTTAAAATTTTTATTGGCATAGAACCTCCTCAACTGATGCTTTGCATGAGGATCAACATTTAAGTTGATCTCACAGTGACAAACTGGAAATACCAGCTTTGAATTTCTTAAGTCTCCGAAGTATCTGATGTTTTGAAAACCATCAAGACTTACAAGAGTCTGAGTCAGGGTGGTTGGATATGTTAAGTTCTGGGTTTGGCTGCAGAGGTAAGTGGAAACTAGTTTGTTTTCCATAAATGTTGTCCCTCACCACTACAGTATTGGGTTTCCTAATGTCTGCAAAAGATCTAAAGTTTCTACATACAACATACAACTCGGCCCTTTTACTTCAGCAGTCATCTAAAGCCCCTTATCTGTCTTTCTCATTCTTGCCAGATCCACTAAGAAACTAATTGTTTACTGATTATCAGATTACTTCAAAATATCTGATCAATTATCATGTCAACAGTTTGGATTCTGTAAGGGTTACAGTACACATTTGGCCTTGGTAAGGTTTCCCATATGCTTCTTACTTCAATGGATGAGGCATTGGTTGTAGGTTCTGTTCTTATGGACCTGGCCAAGGCCTTAGACCTGATAAACCATTACATTTTGTTAGAAAAATTATATAACATTGGAGATGGACAATATACCCTGCATCAGTTCCAGGATTACTTAACAGACCCACTCACATGATGAAAATTGGGAATTGGATCTCTTCTTTCTTGCTAGGGGCCGGCCCTTCCCTTGGTCTTCAGCTATTTTCCATGTTTGTCTATGATATCCTCAAATCAGTGAGGACTCAGTTAATGCTGGATGCAGCTGGTATGGTGATATACATGCTGACAAATCGCTCAATATTGTGCTATCATGTTTGGAGGATGACTGACTCCCTAAAAATTGATTTATTAGTAACAAATACATTTTGAATACTAAGAAAACTAAGTTTATGTTTTTTGGTCTCCTCAAAGCCTTAACAAATTAGACAAATTATACTATATTTTTAAGTTTGACTCCTACCCCATATAAACAGTTTATTTCTATAGATAATTGGGATTTACGGTTGTGCCAACCAGGATGCAATGCAGTACAGTACATTGCAGTAAATGACATGTCATAAGCTATTGCGTGACAAAAGGGCATAATTGTCAGTTGAATTGCACTATTCCCTGGTGCATAGTGCAAAACTGCAATAATACTGCAAGGTATTGTGTTGTTTCATGGCTGCTTGTCTTTTTTCCTTTAATTCTCATTTTTCCATAACATTGTGCAACCTCAACAAGAAATTAGAATTCCTCTTTCAGAATAAACATTGTTTGACTATGGCAAAATTTAAAACTGGGCCCAGGTTCTTTTTCCTATGATATACTCTAGTGTAATTCCCTTTGGATCAAATAATTCTGTGCTGAATAGGTGTCAAACCAGTTTACTAATATTTGCAGGTTTGCCTTTGACATCCATTTAAGGATACCCTACTGTTTGTAATACAATGACTTCTCTCTCTCTCTCTCTCTCTCTCTCTCTTTCTCTCTCTCTCTTCAGTTGATTCAATGAAATTTAATTACTTAAGGTCTTTTAATTATCCTTTTACATTTCAAACTCCAGTTGAGCTTGCCAGTTTCCTTTTTAGCCAATATGTATCTCATAGTACGCATGCCTTAATTCAGATTAAATTTATCATACCCACTTTTAAGACTCATTTTGGGAAAGGGTCTTTAGCTGTTGCTAGTTATAACTTTTAGAATGAGCTTGATATTAAAAATGGCCGGACTTACAGTGTAAATGATTTTAAGATTAAACCACAGTCACAAATGTTTGAAAATCCTATTTGTCTCTTTAATCATGTAATGCATAGTTTGTAAAGTGGTACTTGTCTGATCTCTGGCTATTATGTAATGTCAGTTATCCGTACCAGTCATGGCTAAAAAAGTTGACATCTGACCCTACCAATCACTCTTGTTTACCACATAAATGAAAATGAAAAATGAAGCTGCAGAGCTTACTGTATGTGGGGATTGTTGAAGGAGGTGCTTGAAGCAGTGGTGGATGGCTGCATCCCTGTAAGTAATAAGGGTAAAATGGCCAAGAAATAGTCCCCTGACCAGCCCAGTAGCATGACAGGCTTAGGCATTGCCTGCAACACCAGTGACCCAGATTTGGGAACAGACAGATCTCACTTGAGGGCTGGCTGGGTGAGGGTAGATTGAGCATTAGGAGGGAAGAGGTGGCCAAGGGAATATAGACTGGAGCACAATCAAAATGAAAGAACATTTTACATATGGAGGAGCTCAGCTTTACTAGTCCCAAGATCTGAGAAAAAACTAAAGCTTTATTGTTAATAATTATATAAGTCTTTATTGAAAACAGTCTATCAGGCAAGGTGCTCTAAAACTCCCCCACTCAACTGCCGAACATTTTCACACAGACTCATTGGCACTTCATCAAGTAATAGGACTTACCAGTGTGTGGTACAACTTAAATACTGCAGTCATAAAGTGGTACTGTATAACAAAATGCAGGCTGTGGGGCTGGCAGTATAGCCTAGAGGTTAGGGTAACAAGCTGTGAATGAACTTGGTACATACAACAGACCTAAAATTGATTCCTGCAACCTCCACTTGCATCCTGTGTGACCCTGAGCAAGTCACTTGACCACCCCAATGCTCCTGCATTGCCTCTGAGTTGCTGCTCAAGGAAGAGGTCTCTCAAGTCCTGCTGGTTGGCTGCCACCTGGAGAAATCTGGTGGCAGCACAGCAAGACAGCAGGGGAAGGGGCCTCTGCTCCTTTATGCCTGGGATGTCTACACAGATGCAGAGCATGGACATTGCATCTTTGCATACCCATAGGCCCAGAGGAGAAAATAAGGAAATAATTCCTCTATCTGCAGGCAGGTGACAGCTCGGTCCCTCACGGGCTCCACACTGACAACTGGGCCCTTCTGACATGAGTCCTGTGGCAGAGGATGCACCAGATTGGGTAAGTCTTAGGGAAGTCAGGTGATGGGGATGGGGAAATTGCTCCAGATAGGGGCTGGCTGGGGTTGCATAAGGAGGATAAATTCAGGGTTAAAAAATAAGTACTGCCTTGGCTCAACAAGGAAGTAAGACAAAAGGTTCATCTGCAACTGCAGGAAAGAGACAGACTACCTCCAGGCAACAGAAAAGAACAGAGATGTACTGAGACTGCAAGACAAGAAATAAGGATGCCAAGGTGGGACTGGAATCCTGGACAGCAGCAGAAGCTGTGCATATTACCAAAGTCATTGTCAAGTACATATATGGAAAGAGGAGGTTAAAGTGATTGCACCTCTGAAAATAAGGCCAAAGGGAAGACACCTGATAGAGAACCAGGGGTGATATCTGAGATATAAAATAAACATTTTGCATTAGTGTTCACCAACAGATGCCTGGAGTCGAAGAGTGTGCTCACTGAGAGAGTCCATGGCATCAAGGATAAGCATGATGTAACCTTCAGACATCATGCCCACATTGGTAGCTGAATGCCTGGCAAATATCAAAGCAGAACAAATATCAAGTGGTATATGAAACACACCCCAGGATTATAGTGGAGTTAAGGAGCAATTGGGGTGACATCTTGCAGAGATATTTCATGAGTTCATTTGTATAGGTGTGGTGCTGAAGAACTGGAAAGCAACAAATATGGTCCCATTCTCAAGAAGAAGCAATGCCATTCAGACCCAGGCACCTACAGGCTAATCAACCTGAAATCACTGCTGTTTACAGTCCTGGCTGTAATCCATTATCAAGGACAGAACTAGAGAAGGTGTGTTTGTTCTTTAGTGGAACAACCATCAGTATCTTCCTAATTCAATTTTTGACTACTGTTGATATATCAGAATGTGTTTTGTTATAATGAGTTGGTAAAATGAGAAGGATTAAAAAAAATGTTTTACACCATTTTATGTTTTTGTATATACAGTGAAATGGAAATGGTAGCAGCATGACATACTCATACATCAACTCAGCTGAATCCAAGCATTCATGAAACAAATTAAGTTCCTAACCGTAGCAGCATAAATGTTAGCTAGTATTAAAGAAATGGGGCCCAATTCTCAAAGCTCCCAGAATGGCACAAGGGGCTTGCGCCACAAGGAATGGCGCAATGTGTCCCTTGTGCCAAAAAGATGCACTGGGGGGATTCTTAAATGCAGCCTACAGCAACTGTAGACTGCATGCACCAAAGGGGGCTTGTGCCATCCTTGTGGCCCAAAATGGGCTGTGGCATGGTGCTAGGGGGCTTGCAGCAGACACAGGCTGCCAAATCCCCTAATTCAGGATTCTTAAAACTCTCACAAAGAGCAAATTTCTAAGTACTATTAGACCAGCCTAGGCTGGTCAAAGGGTACTTAGAAATGTGTCCTTTGGGAGGGTTGAGCAACTTGTGCCAATGTACTGCAGTCCACCCTCCCCAGCCCTGATTCCCCTTTTATTAAAATATTTATTCATTGATGATCTAGCGGACCCTTCCCCCACCCGATCCCCATATCATTCAAATAGTTGTTCCCTTGTAGTCTAGCAGACCCCCCCCCAGGCCAATCTCATTATCAGTAATATAAACAGGTCCCTGGTGGTCTAGCAAACCCCCTGCCCTGATGTACCCGAATAATAATATATTAATTCCCTCATAGTGTAGCAGACCCCCCACCCTGATCATCCCATATAGTTATAAATACTTTTTCCTTGTGGTCTAGTGGACCCCACCTCCCACCCCAGCAAGCAGTGCCCCACCACCCAGCTCCCCATCCCATCCCTGAGCCAATGACATGGCAGCCCTCCCTCCCACTGCAGCCAACCGCCAACTGAACTGCAAGGAGCACGTATCAAGCACAGTATGTGCTCATTGACTGACAGGGCTGTCAGTCAATGAGAGTGTACTGTGCACAATATGTGCTCCCTGACAGTTCAGTCAGCGGATGACTGTGGTGGGGAGAGGAGGGCTGTGCCAGTCACTTGCTTGGGGATGGGACAAGTGAAGGGAATGGTGGGGCACTGCATGCTGGGGTGGGGGTGGGAGTCCACTAGACCACCAGGGAAAAAATATATATAAATATATGGGCCATTTGGGATGGGGAGGGGTGTCTGCTAGACCACCAGGGATGTTTAATCATTATACTAATAGGGGGTCAGGACAGGGGGAGCTACTAGACCACTATGGTATGTTTAATTAAATTGCCGCATGGCTGCCCACAGCATGTGGCAACCTGTCCAGATGCACCCTCTGTTTGGTGCATGGTTGCCACAAGCTGCAGGACTTTGCCTCCTGGACCATACCCAATAGAAAATCAGGCACAGGGTCCCTGGTGCATCAGCAGTCAGCACAAGTCACCTTTGATGCCACTTGCACAGAGTTTTGAGAATCAAGCCCATTATCTTTTGAAATAGAATTCCCAGAAAAAAAATTCTCATACCACAGGGATCAGGTGCTACTGAAAAAAACACTACTAGGACATGAATCACCAAATTCAGAACACTCACAACTGGAAAAAAAAAAAAAAGAAAAAAAAAATATAAAGCACTGGCTAGTGCAAATGCTTTTATTAAACTGGTGCCTCAGGTACAAATAGGTGCAAAAGATTAAAAAAAACTGAGCCTCACTATGTGTGAGCTGCCTATTGCAGTTCACACATATAATGTGCTTTCACATTAAGGCCCAGATATTCAAACTGTGCCCAAAAAGTGCGCAATAGCAGGAGCAAGCACAAGTCCATTGCGCCCATGCGCAACAGATGCGATATTCAAAACAGGAGCAAGCCAAATTGCACCTACAGCCAACGTCTGAATATTTCACAACCTGCACCATAGCGCAACTAGGGAGGGGAAGCTGAACAGATATGATGCGCTATGGCGCAACAAGGGATGTCTAGCTGAGTAGTCCAGAGGCGCCATAGCGCAAGCAGGGAGCTCCCCAGCTGCAGAGCACTGTAACTGTACAACCAGGGAGGTAGGGGCCCACCACCCATTCCAGAGATGGGCACAGGAAGACACAGCAGAACTGACATCGTCCCCCCACACCCCAAGCACAGCACAACTGGGGGAGGGCTGGAATAACCACCGGCCCATGGAGACAAGCATACAACCCACAGCCGGGCCATGGTGCCCCATCACACCCACCAGCAAGTTGAGACTGCCACACAAGGAGGGCGGACCACCCCATGCCACACCATCCCACCCAAGTGCACAGCACACCCTGCACTGTGACCCCCAGACACCCCCCCATGAGCAGTGACCACAACAGCAGGAAACCCCATGCATACCACCACCCCCACTGTGACAGTGCAACCTTGTGCACCTCAGAACCATACAAGGCAGCCCCACCATGAGCACCCAGCAGTGGGTGGCAGCACACGGCAATGCAACAACGGCAGACACAATGCCACCATGCACAATACCCCTGAGGCACAGCTGAGAGACTGACCATGCGTAGGCACAAGAGGTACCCCACACAGGACACGTCATGCCCCTGACACCATCACCAGTGATACAGCACCCTGCACAGTAGTCTAGTGACACACCCCAACCCACCACTGGCCACAACAGCCAGCACAGACACCCACAGTGGTGCATGGAAGCATACACACACGGATCTAACACAGTGCAGGGACAAACACCCACCCATACCCAAGGGGACAATAACACAGGGACGCAGTAGCGTGGCAACCAAGCCCCCAGTGTGGGCCCATGGAAACTGTGTACACACAGCCAGCAGTCCTCCATGGTACAGGAGTGCCAGCCACCCTGCGCAGGCACTGTGGACCCGTATGCCACCATCATATGCCTGGAGCACAAGTCACAGACAGTGGTGCACATCCCCTGCAACACACACAAGCCACAGAATGGAGGTGGGACAACAACCGCAGAGGCCACAGTGTCACCTGAGGCAAACATGCACCACACCAGTGATAGGAGGCAACTCAGCATTGTGACGGGTACAGTGGCTGTCGTGCATGGACAGCCACAACTGACATGGCAGCAGACCTTGCAGGTCACAGACATGCAAGGGTGTCAGCTGCACAGTCCATGGACGGGTTGACAGGGGCACCATGGACACAGAGCATGCACCATGGACCACTGCACACAGTCATCCATTGCACAGGGAAGAACACACACACACCACAGACACCGACTGATAGCTACTCCCACACCATAGTCACTTCCCCATGGACATACACACAAATTCATGACCGCACCACCCCAGATGCCATGCACACCACTGCAGCTGAGCACCTATAGCCCGCTGCAAATCAGAGACCACCACAGTATTCATATCAAAATATTTCTATTGAAACATATAAAACAAAACTATATACAGAACTATGTACATATGGGGGGGAGGGACATAAACTAGATGGGGTGGGTAAGGGGCGGGTGAACATATGGGAGAGGAAGAAGGGGTGTGAGGGGTCAAGGGAAGGGGATATTCGGGGCATGGGAACATTAACGGCCGCCCCAGGCCTCCTCCTCCTGGCGCTGATGCCTGCTCCTCCTTCTCCTCCTGACCCCATGGTGGTTGATTTCCTGGAGGAGCTGCAGAGTCTCCCTGGCCACCTGGAGCAGCTCATTGATGGACTGCTGAATCTTCAGGAGCCTCCGGTCACGTAGGATGAGGGAGCAGAGTCAATAGGTGTGACTGTCCATCCCTCTGCAGCCCACCCATTGTGCATGGCATACAGCCATGTGCCATGCCCCGTGATGGTGTGTGACCACCCACAGTGACCGTGTCCACAAGATCTGCCCACCCAGGCAGCCACAGCCATGTGGACCACTGCACACACCCACCGCCCATGTCCTGCACAGCACCACCATGGCCATACAGTAATGTGGCTATGCGGTGGGAAGGCAGTGCCACAGCCATGTGCCCGGTGCAGGCATGGACCACCACTGACGAACTCCCAGACATGCAGTGCCACTGGACAGTGCTGACTGTCACAAGTCACGTGCATGGCAGTGGTGTCCATGGATGGTGGCCATGCCCCACTGCCCACCCTGTTACACAGCATGCAATAGTAATCATGGAGTTATGGCACTCACCCTCATCGGGCCGGTCAGGTCGGCGGTGATGGTCCCCGTCCCACCTGGACGCTCTGTCCTCCTCCCTCCAGTGCTCCTCCCTCATCCAGCGATGCTTCTCCACACCTGTGGGGAAAACAAGGAGAGAAGAACATCAGTACAATCCTGAAGCAAAGTCCCCCTGCCTCAATGTGTGTGCCCACCCACCCAGCCAGACCCACCCACTCCACACCCTGTAAACACTGCCACAGCCAACCCTAGACTAGCCCTTCCCTATGTGCTGGACACATACAACACTGTTACCCATATGGACAATACAAGTGCCTAGACGGATCCCCCACCTGGATGTGGCACCGTGCCCCTCCTGGTAGGCGACCGCAGATGGGCTAGTAGGTCCGGCTTCCTCCTCCTGAGGTCCCCATAGCAGTGCCTGCACTGCTCTGCAGTCCTCCTGTGTCCAGTGGCCACCTCCAGGTCAGTGGCCACCTCCTGCCAGACCTGGGTCCTGGCCCTGTCCAGTGCCTCCTCACCAAACAGAGGCCCATGGTGTGGTGCCACAATAGCTACAAGGTTGGCCAACTCAATGGCAGTCCATTGTGGGGCTCTCCTGCGTGCCATCTCAACTGCTATAGTAGGCAATATGGCGCTCTGCAGTGCGGTACCCCACGTGCAAATGCTGCATGGTACAGTGCTGCCATTCCCTCTCAGCGCTGTTACCGAACAAGCGCGATTGGCTCTACCATACAGAAACGCGTAAGCGCCAATGGCAAAAAGGTCGGGCACAGGGTCAAGGGTCTTCGCTGAAGGCCACACACAGCGCCATCGGATGACTATGTGCGATAGCGCGATTGGTTGCCTGTTTCCCAGCACCACAGCGGACTATCGGGCAGTTGTGCCATTGCACCTATGGAGGCCCATTGTCACAGCGCCATGTAGTGACCTTCGTTATAGCGCCACTGGCACAATGGTGGCCAAGCCCTGCATTGACTATCGCACACAGCATGTCATCAGCGTGGCAGACGCCAGCATCAGCAGCCTGGGCATGCGCAGTGAGGTGTACTACGCATGCCATGGAACTGCGCCATTGGCTCAGCCTGTTCAACACAATTGCGCAAAGCGCAAAAGCGCGATATTCAGCCGTCATATGCTAATCATCCGATCAGCCATTCAATGGTGCAGCACTGCAATTTGCATCTAATTAAAGTTGCTCCTCACCTAATTTGCATGGATTGCGCTATAAAAGTGTGACAAAGTTCTGAAGTGGCCATATTCGGTTACTGCAGTATATTGGTGAGTTGCTTGCTGTGTGGGAGTGTGGACTGTGGATTCAGGGACATGCTTTGGACTGCACAGTCACAGGTAACCACTGCCATCCTTACAGGCTGAATAATGACTGAGCAAGTTCTGAGTGAGGAGGACAACGATGGTGGGTGGAAGAGGAGGCCCAATTTCACGAAGGCCAAGACTGAGGCACTGTTTGAGGCCTATCAGGAGCCACTGCTCAGTGGACGGCGGGGCACCCCTCTGGCCCGTGCTGCTGCATGGTAGGAGGTGGCACATGCCATGAACCTGCATGGCATCCACCAGTGCTCCGTACAGGAGTGTAAGAAGAAGATGGGTACTGACAGGAGGAGGGTGAAGGAGAAGGTGGCTGCCATCAGGATGGCGCGTGCTGCAACAGGCGGAGGACAGCCGGAGGTGGTGCAGCTCACACCAGCAGAGGACAGGCTTGCTGCAAGCATGCACTGCAGTGCCATAGAGGGAGTTCTGGGCGGTGGCTTCCAGACGGGTGGTGGCCCATCACTGCATGGTAAGTCACGGTCAGTCTATGGGGGGGCAGGGTAGGTCATACGCAGTAACACGACTTTGCTTTCCCTTACAGATCCTGAGCTTCTGCATGGGTCAGAGGTGGTGGGCCTGTCCACTGCGGACAGTCAGCTGGAGTTGGAGGAGGGACCATCCACCTCCACAGGTATACGTGGAGCATTGCGACAGTGGGGCCGCCTGGCTGTCCACGCTGATGTCGTTGAGACAGGTGTGGGGGAAGCCCTACCTGTGTCTCCGCATTCTGGAATCCAAGGATGCCAGCACGCTGTGGCTGTGGCTGGGGCAGAGACCGGCACCAGTGATGTAGACATGACTGTCATGGGCAGTGACATGTGTGTGCCACGGAATGGACACACAGCAGGTCAGGTCACGCCCATGGCTCTGGCTGGTGCTGCTGTGTGGGCCAGCGTGTCAGCACAGTCCCAGGCTGTGCCTGTCAGCACCAGTGGGGCAGCACCGGTGGCTGGTCAGGACAGTGGGACTGTTGCGGTCACAGCAGCGGCACTACTGATCCCTTGGGCACAGCAGGCGGAGGGGCAGCAGCAGCAGTCACCCACCGGGACTGGGGGTTCAGGGTTCAGTGGTGGCATCTGTGCACCGCCTGTGGACTTGCCCATACCTGGTCCTGGTGTGCAGCACCCACCCTCAAGGGGTGCTGAACATCAGGCCCCTGCACACCCTGAGGGACAGGATGCCGAGGAGGCAGATGACCTCTTTGACAAGCACACCCACCTACTGCAAGCATCGGTCCAGCAGCAGATGCAGCTTGCAATATCCGTGGAGGCACTGTGTGTGGCTCTGGAGTGGGCAGAGGAGCGTCACAGCAGGGACACCGATAGGATCCTGTCACGGATGGACCGTTTGCAGGAGGATGTGACCGCTGCCATTGACAGGCTTGCACAGCTGTTAATTGCTGTCATGGCCACAATGGGCACACAGTCAGGTGCCCATGCGTCGCTCACACCATGCAGTGCGCTATCCACTCCCCATTTCCGACGTCGTGCGACACCCACCCTGTCGAAGCCGGGTTCAGCTGTGGGCAACCCGAGCACTCCTGGTGCAGGCATGTTTGGTGTGCTGCAGACCCCTGCATGGGCACGGTCGCGTTCACGCAGTGGAACCCATGGGGGACCATCGGTGCCACCCCATGAGGTCCGTGGTCAGCCTGCCAGTGCTGGTGGGTCTCAGCGGGGGCCACCCATGCATCTGAGGCGGCCGTGGCACTGTGTCGTGAGACTGACCTGTCTCCCAGCATGGGCACTGTCTGGTGCTGCCCTGTGTGCATTGTGTGTTTTGGTGGGCAGTGCACAGGTGGGTGCCCGGCCCTGTACGCGGACACACGGTCCACCTGCACACCCTCCCGGCTGCTGTCTGCAGGTATGTGTGCATGATGATGCCTGCATTGCGCTGTACACCAAAGTGCGATGGTGCCCAGCATCTGACACATGCACATGGACAGACAGTGGACATGGTGGCCTGTGGACATGTGTGTTGATAGGGTTGGTGTTCTGGCTCAGTGTTCCTCCTGCCATCTGTGCTCGTTTGGTGCATTGTGTGTGTGTGTGTGTGTGTCCATCCATGAGGCGTGTTGATGTTCACCCATCCCTGGTTGTGTGTGTGTGCTTCTGTGCCCTGCCACATCCCTTGCCAGCATGCACCCCTGGTGTGTTTCCATGTGTGTTTGTGGGTTGTGCCTTAGCCACTGGTGGTTGCACATGGCACATTGACTTATCTGGGTTGGCTGAAGTGCTCCTCTGTGATGGTGTCCCGGTGCAGCTGTGCCAGCCAGATCAGTAAGCGGTCCCATCGGCCAAGGGGGGCTGCCCATCACCATCGTCACCGGCGTCCCCATCATCCCCATTGCTGTCCCCCCTTCGACCTGTACGGCTATCCCACATTCTTTGGCCATGTTGTGCAGGATGCAACAGGCCAGGAATATCCCACAGGCCTTTGAGGGGCTGTACTGTAGGGCACTGCCAGAGGTGTCCAGGCAATGGAAATGTGTCTTCAGTATCCTGAACACCCACTCAATGACATTGCATGTGGTGGTATGTGCCTCATTGTAGCATTGCTGCGATGGGGTCATGGGCCGCTAGTAGGGTGTGAGCAGCCAGTGATGGAGTGGGTATCCACTGTCACCTGTGTGCAGGTTAGTTTCATGTTCAGCTTTGGCCTACCCCAGACCCTGTGGGCCACACCCATGTCACCTCTGGCCATGCCCCCCAGGCCCACGATATGTCCATTTGGTTTGCATACTCACCCACTAGATGTCCTGTGGGGATGTTCCCACTCTAAAATCATTGGCACAGTGCCAACTGGTGCCAGATGTGTGAATTGTGTGCTCCCCCAGGGTGTGTGGCACAGACATTGATGATGTGCCCACTGGCATTGCACACCACCTGGCAGTTGATGCTGGAATAGCCCTTGCGGTTCATGTATGATGCCCCCTCATCACCAGGTGGTGTGCGTATGGCCACATGGGTGCAGTCTATTGCTCCTAGCACACCAGGCATACGTGCTACCCTGTAGAACTCCTGAATGTTTGCTGTGCGCTCTGCCACAGTGCTGGAGAAATGGATGTACTCCGCAGCATGTGGTAGCAGTGTGCTGAGGAACTGGGTGAGGATGCATGACGTGGCCAACTGTGTTATGCCTGTGGTGTCCCAGGTTGGTCTCTGGAAGGTACCCGTGGTGAGCAAGCACATGCAGGCTGTTACCTTTGTCTCCACTGACAGGGCATGACTCCGTTGTGTGGGTGCCTGCATCACATCACTGCACAGCTCACAGAGCCACCTCAGTATTGCCCTGTTCAGGCGGTAGCGGCCCACAATCTCAGTATCTGTATACAGCTCAAAACTGGTGCGGGCTCGGTACTGCCTGTTGGGGGCATACCGCTGACGAGCCCTTCCATGGCCACGTCCCCCTGCCGCATGCCTTCTCATACCCCTCATTACGGCCTCCATGTGGAAGGTGGCACTGGCAATGTCCCTGGCTTGCATCCCCCCCCCAGCAGCTGTTGCTATGTTCCCCCTGCTGTCCTGACTGCTACCTCCCCTGCGCCGGGTACACCTGTCTGTGCTGTCCTCTGGGATGTGTGGCTGCACACAATTTCCCTGTGCCTCTCTTCTGCAGTTTGTTTTCCCTGGCCTGCCCTCTTTCTCACAGTTTCCCTGTGCCTGTCTCTCCCCCTTCGTCATGTGGCTTCCCTGGAGCGTTCTTGCGCCTCTTCCTTGCTCCTTTTTATTTTGGCTCATTTCCGCTGTTGCGCAACTTCCGCTTGATCCACTGTTGCGCATTGCACAAGTCTTTGAACATCACACTGCGCCCTTTATGCATGGTTCCTCCCCCTTTGGTTGCGCATGCCTTCATTATCATTGCACTGTTGCTCAGCATGTTTTCCGTGGCACAACTGCCTCCTGCTGAATATTGCAGAATGGCGCATTTTCAGACTTGCGCTGGCGCAACCCTATTGCACATGGTGAAACCCTTTTGAATGTCTTGGCCTATATGTGTGAAATGTATTATTCAGCTCACTTATAGTGAGACACTGTTTTTGGGTTGGTTTTTTTTTTTTCTTATTTGTGCTTGTTTGTACCTGACACCAGTTTAATAAAAACCTTTGCACTGGCCAGTGCTTTATAGATTTTTTTCAGTTGTGAGTGCTCAAATTTTGTGTTTTATTTTCTTTAGAAATTTCTGACATTTGAGCCATTATGGCTAGAAATTTATTTTTATTCTGTTAAATGAAAGCTTGGAGTCAGATCAACAAAAATGGATCATAACGATACAGTTTGCATGCTTCAGTGCATGTCAGTACATGTTGATATAATATTTTGGTAAAAACAATAGGATCTAAACATTTTGTAAGCCATTTTACATTTTTGTATAAAGATATATGCAAGTTATAGCAACATGATATAACAATGTATCAACTTAGCTGACTTAAGACTTTCGTAAAAAAAAAAATCCTAGCCATGACAGTTCCAAAGTAAGCTTAGTTTAAGATCTTCAGTCTTTTGAAAGTCTAACTTTTCAACTGTTAGAGTGACAAAAATATATATTTTTTAATGAAAGCTTGGAGTCTGACCAACATGAATAGATCACAGCAATACAGTTTGCACATGTCCATACAGTGCATGTCTGTAAAAGTCTGTATACTATGATGGTATAAAAAACAGGCTTTAAAACATTTTTAAAAACAATCTACAGTTTTATATATTGATATATAGATGTTCTAGCAACACAATGTATCGATATATTGGCTTAGCTGACTACAAGATTTCATTTGAAAAAATAAAGTTCCTAGCCCAAACATTTCCCAAGTCAGCCTAGTTTCAAGAAATC
The DNA here is from genome assembly GCA_016271365.2 of Neoceratodus forsteri. Taxonomy (NCBI): domain Eukaryota; kingdom Metazoa; phylum Chordata; order Ceratodontiformes; family Ceratodontidae; genus Neoceratodus; species Neoceratodus forsteri. Next base: position 113,654,691 of record JADMNL010000033.1, read on the forward strand.
TTCTTTTCAGAGGTCTACCATTTGAGCCATTAGGTCTGGAAATTTAATTTTTAATGAATTAGATCAACAGGAAAAGATCCTAATAATACTGGTTTAGTGTGCTGCTTCATGGAACACATGCCATTATATTCCTTTTGCAGTTTCTGTGATAATATCACTATATAATTTCTTATCTTATCACTGTTAATGGTGTACAAAGTTTGAAAAACTTTGTTTTACAGATAAATTTGTGAATTTTTCTCAATTCTCAAATGAAATCTACAATGCAAAGTTTTAATTTGCATCACAGTAAACAATTTGTGAGATGTGGATTTGATAACTTCTCATTCAAAGTGGGGCTAGTTTGCAATGTCCCATGGGATTGGAGGTCACATGGTGCTGTAATGAGCTGTATTGCCATGTGTAGGCTGAATTAAGTGCAGTCTTATGAAGAAAGAGTTGGTGTTAAGTATATCCCTCAATTGCTTTGCCCAAAAAAACTTTCAAAAGTGTTTTCAATGTGCAGTATTTTGAACAATATCACACCCAGCAGTGCCTAGAGTGCTTTGTGCTTCTAAATTAGTAATTTTGTTTTCTGATTTATTTATTTATTTACTTCTGGACCATGATCTTTTCCTTCAGGACAGGGGTAAACTGGGAGGTGGGGTAGCCCTTTATATCCAACAGTCCCTCTCATGCTCATCTCCCTGTGAGAGTCTCTCACCTCCTCCCATGAGTTAACTACAGCCAAGCTCACCATTCCTGGCACTCTCCCTTTATACATTGGGGTATTATATTCCTCCCCAAGACTTTCCTCAACCTCCTTGTTTACATGCATCATTTCCATCACCTTGCATATATCCGCTGAGGAGTTGATCATGTTTGGTGACTTTAATCTTAATTATGAAATGGGTATTAAGAATCTAGCCTCCTGATTGGTTGAAAGCTGCTTTCAGCCAGGCTGATATCCTGCCACAATGGCCTGGGTGAAAGTAGCTCCTGGTAAACTGGACTCTATACCACATAAATAGCCCTACACTGGCTCAACAGACCATAGCTTGCCCCTCCACACATCAGGTACCTCAGTGAAGTTTCATGTCTCCTGTGACGCTGCATTCTCTGGTACCACTCAGCAGTCTGTTTCTTTTTAATCTGATGATCGTGCTTCCCTCCATCTTGATCGACTCCATCTCGCAGATGACGCACAAGATGGAACACCGCAAAAGAAAACAAGTTTTTTTAATAAAGAAAAAAAAAATTGGCCTGCCTTGTGTACTGCAGTGCCCTCAACGCTGTCATCATTCTGTTGTAGCAGTGGCACAGTGCTTCTCTCCCCGATCACAAACATCCTGCTGCTTCTTGCCGCCAAACAGCTTTCCAATTTTTTTATTTTAAATTCTGTGTTTAAGCGGAGCAGGTGTGTGGCTCTGTCTCAATTGGCTCCAGCTCTGTCTCACACACAGGATACCAAAATTAACTGCAGATTACCATTTGGTCTTTAAAAAAAAAAGCAACAGCCTAGAGTAGCTCCCAAACTTGTGGCTAAAAGGGTAACAGGAGGCAAACACATCATGCTCAATCTTGATCTCTCATACAAGTTAGCGCCCCCATCCTAAGAACAGTGATGGCAACCGCAAGTTCCTCTGTCAGGAAACACTAACTGCTTATATGCAGCACTGGCACCACCTGCTGGCAAAAAGAAAACCCACTGTTCAAATGGGGCTACTTTTTGCTTATAAACATTTATTTTACTTTTTTTTTAAATATTTTTAAAAATCTAGTAATGTAAAAAAACAATTAAAACATTTATGTACAGTATAGTAAAAGGGACCCATTTCATAATCATCATAAGGCACTCGGGGGGGGGGACGTTATGGTGGGATAACGGCCCTTCTCGGGTGGTGGAAGCACTCGGCTTTGCCTTGTGCTTCAACCCACCCGAGGGGGGTCGTTATGCCACCATAATGCCTCCTGTCATGCCTTATTGCTTAACGGCTCTCCCCAACCTCAAAGCCCACAATACAGAACACAGAACTGCTGAATCTCACCCAGCTCATCAAGGAACCAACGTGGCTAAATCCTTGCTTATCAAAGCACTCTCTACTCGACTGGGTACTCTCCTGTCACCCACACCATGTTATTGCTTCAGGCATCCTCCCTAACATTTTTAGTGATCATTGCCTGACGTATTGTGTCAGGAAAGTGTGCCTTCCACACTCACTCCCTAAATACGTTTGGCACCGTTCCTTCAGGTCACATGACAACAATACCCTTCTATCAGACTTGCTCAGCGCTAACTGGTCCCAAGTGCTCTCAGCCACCAATGTCAACACAGCTCTCAGTGCTTTTACCAGTGTCCTCACCAGAGTATGGAACACTCATGCTCCCCTGAAAAAAGCATGTGTTAAATGTATCCACCCCCCCGATAAACACCACCCTTATTGCTCAGCGCAAACTGCGTGATCAAGCCTGGACCTCCTACAAGTTCACATTGAGCCAGGCCAACCTCCAGGCATATAGGTCATTAAGAATTAAGTGCACTAAGGCTACCCACACAGTCAAAGCAAACTACTTCAAGGAACTCATCCACTCAACCCAAGGCTCTCCTCAAAATTTCTGGAAGTCCATCCACTCTCTCATTGATCCCACCATCCAGCCAAACACCCCAGTCTAGTCATCAGACAACTCCACTATCACAGATCATGCCTCTGTAGCAGACACCCTACATAAGTGCTTTATCTTCTGTGCTATTCACAGCACTTCTGCTACGGCCAATCCCGACCCTGACCCTGACCCCACACCACAGTCTCTCCAAATGGATACCATTTTCCCCCTTTCTCCCAGCATCAAGTATACTGTACTCTGCTGTCTCTAAACCCAACCAAGAGCAGCCCTGATGGCATTTACCCTAGAATCCTTAGAATGTCTGCCCCCACCATTGCCCTCCCCTACACTCACCAAATAAATCTCTCCCTCTCCTCAGGCATAGCTCCCCAGCCTTGGAAAATGGCTAAGGTCATTCCCCTCCACAAAGGTGGTGACCCTTCCAGCCCTTGGAACTATCATCCCATCTCCCTCCTCCTGTCGCTTGCAAAGTTCCAAGAATCACTAGTCTACTCTAGGGTCTCCAAATGCCTCACAGTATCCAGTACCCTCTCCCTGCTCCAAGCTGGTTTTAGGAAGAATTACTCAACCACATCCTGCTTATTGCTTGTGACTGATGCCATTCTTACTGGTATAGACCATGGTAATATCACCACAGCCATTTTCATTGACTTGGCAAAAGCATTCAACTCTGGGTCCCATCCTCTCCAGCTCCACACAAGTGGCTTAGCTACCCCTGTAGTAAACTGGTTCAGCTCCTATCTAATGAACCAGTGTCAGTCTGCTCAGGTAGGATCCACCTTATCTTTCTCCACTTCCAGTCCTTGCCGGGGTCCCTCAGGGCTCCATCCTTGGCTCCATCTTGTTCTCCCTATTTATAAATGACCTCCCCTCAGCTTGCTTGCATGCACAAATCCATAAATACATGGAAGACATGATCATCTATACTACAGGGTCCTCAACCCTCGATGTGGAGACCCCACTCCAAAGTGATTTTAACAGTGTGCTAAACTGCTCCAGGCTAACAACTTGCAGGGTAACATGAAGAAAACTGTCTCCATGACCTTTGGGTCAAGGCAGAAACTCTCAACCATCTTGTCCCCACCTGTCTTTTCCACTCCTGACAGTTCCCCACTCGAAACTGTTTCTGCTTACAAATACCTTGGTGTTTGGCTAGACAATAAAGTTGATTATTCAGTCCATATTGACACATTGCATGCCAAGCTCCACCCTAAACTAGGAGCAATGTACTGCAATAAGGATTGCCTTTCCCTTTTTGTGCATCGTGAATTGGTCACTAAAAGTCCATGCTGGACTATGCAGACATTGTTTATAGTACTGCCCCAGCCTCCTCGCTTGCCAGACGTAACACCCTCCTTAATTCCCTTTGCTGTTTTGTTTCAAACTCCCCATTCTACACTCACCACTGTTCCCTCTACTCATCAGTTTGTATCCTCCCTCCCACCGCTGTCGGTCACACTCCTTAGCTTTCATTGCCAAATACTGGTTTGGACTACTGCCTTCCTATCAGTAAAATGTTCTGTCTCTCCTCACTCCTGTTCTATTCCCATCCAGCCCCTCCACCTACCAACTCCACTCCAGGCAACCTGTTCCTTTTCTCTTTCTTGCCTTTACTCCATGGCAGGTCAATCTGCCTTCTCCTTCTGTCTACAGTCTCTTTGAAATGTATAAATAAATAAATAAATAAAATAAGTAGTGCTTTTGTTTTGTATAGTAAAAGAGTGTTGTGGAAGAGGAGAGCTATGTTAGCTAGCAGCCAGCAAGGCAGCCCTGTTTGTGAACAATAGTGTTGTTTTCCTCAGTGTTTCTTCGTAATTATATTTTCTATTTTCTGTGATTTTTTTTTTTATTTCAGTAGATCAGTTTAGTGTGTTTTATTTAATTATTTTTGTCAGTCTCATTTTACTATGTTGATTGTAGTTATCTTGTTGTGAAGTTTCAAGTTTACTGTAATAGAGAAAGTCACTTCTTTATAATTACCCAGTTTTTGGTGTGTTTTCTTATTCCCTGCTGTGTGTATTGTTTGTGTAAAAAGAATTGTTTTCATTGTAGCTACTGTTAGCTCAGTAAACTGTTGTGCTATTTAAATTGCACTGCTCTGGTGAGATGTTGTAGTGTCTCTGCTGGTGCCTATATTTACTATAACTGCAGTGTTCAATAATCTACTTATAAAATGTCTGGAAAGAGATGCTTGAGTAAAGTTGGAGTTGCTGGTGGAGGCAATGTTGCCAAGAAGATTGTAGGTTCTGTAGTTCAGAAGGATGATGAATCTAAAAAAAGTATTTCTTCCACAGGTTCATCAGGGGCCAGTAGTACTAGTAATCAAAAATGAGTAGTTGGCACAAGTGGTGGAGACATTAGTGTGGCTAAATTTTCCTCAGCCACATTTGTGGCATCAATGTTGGTAGGTGCTGGCACTGCTGGTGGTGGAGGCAGCGACAAGAGGATCATGCCAAAAAGCAAAAAAAAATATCTTGCTCTAAAATGTGGTTGAGGACAATGAGGTGGTTGATGTTGTTCTTATGACTACTGTTGATGGTAGTAAGTGTGATGAGGATGCTATATTCCCATTTCCTAATAAGGGTGTTGAGGAGCCTGAGCATGACTCATAGGCTCTGTCCACACTTGCAAGTCTGTACCGTTACCGTGGAGTGCAACCGTTACAGAGTCTGACAAAAACAGTGCACGTCCTCATTGGTAACAGTACCAGATCTGGTTTTCCTTCCAATCTCGAGACCTGTTTGAAGGTAGTCTCGAGACTGGAAGCAGGAACATTTGGCAGCAGAAAATGGTAAAAGTACTATGCACTCACCAGTGCGGATGGGTGAGAGCATGATGTTGAATCCTTGGTATTCCATGGCCACATCGGGTATCCCATGAGGGAGTGCAGCACCAGCTGATGCACAGTCTCTGACCCTCCATTTATTATTTAAAATAGACATACCCACCCTGATCCTATCACAGCTGTTCCCTAAATCCTGACCCTCCATTTTTTCAAATATGTTACCCTCCCTGCCCTTATTTCAGCACTGCTTCCAGACCATAAACCACCCCAGAACTCAGCCTGCATTTTTGTTCAGCTAGGTTACCCCCATACAGACAGCTCATCAGTCTTGTGTTAGCTAGGTGATGTGGGCTGTAGTGACTTCTGCACCACAATAAATGTTCAGTGCACATAACAGAACTCATGGCATGCCATCATGCTTGTTTCCATTTACTGTGGCCATGGAAATGAATGGTGGCATGCTGGGATACGTTGAGAAGTGATGCACAGGATTCTGGGAATATGTGTGTCACTTCTCCTAATTCGACTGTTGGAATCTTTTGGAATTGCTGCTTGAGGAGCCAAGTGTGGACTCAGAAAGCTGGGGAATGCACCATCAGGGAGAATGCTGGGACGAGAGTGTGGACACGTAGTAACAGTAAGTGTGCAACCGTTACAGAAACTGTTACACTCCTATGCTTGTGAGTGTGACAGGGCCAAAGTCTGATGTGGGAGATCTCACTGTTGCATGCAAAGTTGCTAAGAAGGAAATGGAGAATGGAGAAAGTGAGGAGGAGGAGGAGGACATATCTCATGAGGAGGTTATCAACATCAGTGGGGATAAGGATGATGATCCGGACCATCGCTGGGAACCTGAAATTACAAAAAAAATAAGGGTCATGCTGCTGGTACATCTTTACTGGTAGGTCACTACAAAACAAAGGGAAACTAGAGTTAAAGATCAGTATTCAGATCCAGTTGTTGTAGACTGCATTCACAAAGTACATCAGCAGCATATAACAATTCTGGGAGCACATCTCATTTCTGGGCATCATGAGAATTTTTCCAGCAATCAAAATTCACTTTTACTTCCCTGGCACTAAAGTGCATCTTGACAGTTGCTGTGGAGACGCACACATACAGTACAGCACCAGTTAGTGGCAGCAGGATGTAAAATTTCTTGGCGCACATCTCATTTTGGGGCATCATGAGAATGTTTTCAGCCATGGAACTTCACTTTTATTTCCAACACTAAAATGAATCTGATAGTTTGCAACAGCAACAGCAGCAGCAGCAGCATCAGCATACAAGATTTCTTGGAGCACATCTCATTTCAGGGTGTCATGAGAATTTTTCCAGCCATGGAAATTGAGTTTTAATTTCTGAGCAGTAAAGTGCATCTTGATAGTTGCCATGGAGACTCACACAGCACCAACCAGAAGCAGCAGCATATGAGATTTCTGGGTGCACATCTCATTTCTGGGCATCAGGAGAATTTTTCCAGCCATGGAAATTCACTTATACTTTCCATGTATTATAGTGCATCTTGACAGTTGCTCTGGAGACTCACACAGTACAGCATCTGCTCATGAAGTTTGCCAGTTAAGGGAGGGCAAACCAAGATATCCTGGTGGACCCCTTGCAAATGCATAAGCTCATATTAAGAAAAAGGGTGGGGGGAGGTTGAGAGGGAGGAGACAGGAGGGGGATGATGTCACTGAAGGGAGGAGTTAGAGTAGGAAACAGAAGGGGGGGGCAGGCAGCATGGATAGGTCAGGAGGAGGAAAGGGAGGAGACAGAGGCAAAAGCCCCAAATAAAAAGGGCTGCAAATGGGAATATCAGCCTATTTTGCTAAATTTTTCATTGGTAGATAAGAGTGTAGGGCGAGTTAAAAGAGTACTAAGGCTGTACGCGCATTCAAAAGACAAAACACGCCTATCCCAACAAACATCTGGGATGTTGGCAAGAAGGAGCTGAGCTGCTGTTTCACAACTCCTGGGCACCCAGGACCCTGAGGGCATATGAAGAGTCATGGCAGGCATTCCAAACATTCAGGGAGAGACATCACAGGAAGGTAAGTGAGCCGGTGATGGAAGACTAACTAGGAACATTTATTGTTGCTCAATGGGAAAGAGAGATGGCATATAATATTATGGGTGTCTAGATAGCAGGGATCAGCATAGTGTGCAGTCTAAAAGGTTGGCATGATCCCACTAAATCAATGTTGATTAGAAGGATGCTGCAAGGCTGGGAGCATATGAGATGAGAGACAAAGGACACCAGGCGCCTGATAGCTGACCACTTATTGGGGAGGTTGGTGGACATCTTGCCTCATGTCTGTAAATCACACGATGAGGCACAATTGTTTCATTTGATTTACACAGTGATATTCACAGGGGCACTAAGAGTGATTGAAGCAGTAGGTCATGGGGGATGGGGAGAGTGGGGGGCTGGAGTGGGAGGACATCTCATGAGGGAAGAATCAATTGGGGTTAATGATTAAGAGATCCAGGACAGACCATGAAGAGACAGGAAATTTGGTGACAATGACAACACACTGCAATTCAGCTTTATGTCCGGTAAAAGCTCTGTGGGCCTACGCCGCAGAGAAAGTAACCAGGTTAGGGCAGTTTTTTATACATGGTGACAGGAAAAAGGTATCAAGTTATCAAGTCACTGCAGTGCTGAAAAAGGGGATGGCATTCTTAAGCAAGGACCCAGTGAGGTATTCCTCCCATTCCTTCAGGACAGGAGCAGCATCAAAAATGGTGGCTGAAGGTGAACCACTAGCCCAGATTGAAGAAAAGGGATGTTGGATGTCCAACAGTTGTAAAAGATACATACGAGCCATGTCTGAATAATACTAATATCTTGTTCTTTGCTTACAGGTACAGTGACAAACTGTCGATAAGCAAGGAGTAGCGATACTATGGGGGAGACAGGGTGGCAAGAAAAGGGGCAGGGAGTTGTCAAAAAAGATACACTCATTAACAGTATGTTAATTGATAGGTGGCAGCAGAAGGACAGAGGTATGGATCTGTGGGCATTCTTACATTTACTGGGCTGAGAGGAGAGCAGAAAAGAAAGCTGGGGGGAAAACACCTGTACCAGGATGTCAGACAATGTAGGTTGGACTGGAAAGGAATCCGGGGGATGAAAATGGGGCCCAGCTACTCTTGACCCTTCAAGAGATGAGGGGGAAAAAAGACCGGCCCCGGATCTCATTATTATACACTTAGGGGCTAATGACATTGCAGATCAAGCATGATATTAATATAATAAAACAATGGTGGCCTGGAGTTTGTTTGGTTTGGTTGGACACAATACCAAGAAGGGTATAGAGGCATGAACACAGTCACAGAGCTGTGGACAGATGGAGGCGTAAAATGAAAAGGAGAGTGGACACATTGTTCTGAAGCCTAGGGGAACAGGTCATTTTAAGGGGAGTGGAAGAATGGGCAGATGGGTTTTACTGCTCTGAAGGAGTCAATCTGTCAGACCTCAGGACTGACATCTTTAATACGGAGATGATGAGTTTCACTGAAGCATGGAGGAGACATGGAGTAAGGAGGGGGGAATGCAAGTGGAAGGCCAGTCATCCAATGCAAGCTGGAGACAGGCAATGGGAAAAAGGAGGTTGGGGAGCCAGGCTGGGGTGTGCAGAGAATTAAACAAAGAATAAACAATGGATAAACAGTAAAATAAGTAAGGTGAAGTGATACAGAGTGGGAAACAACTGGAAGCAAGAAAGCAGTTTCAGTTTTCACCTGAAAGGGTAGCTGGTCCATTCCACTGGGGTGTCAAACAGACGAGGCATACTGATGAGTCCTGGTAGGACGAAACACGTGTCTATGTCATCTGTTAGCACCCTTTGCAAACTGTGTGAGAGGCCTTTCGGCACCACACAATTCTGCTTAAAGTTGGACCAGCTTAACATTCTGTGGTGATTTGCATATGCAGCCCATGATGCTTTGCATTATGTGGGTATGTGTGATTTTGTATTTTCTTGAAACTTGGCTTCCCAGCCAAATGCCCTTTGGGGTAACCCTTGCCTCAGTGTTTGCACACAGAGGTTCTTTGTCTTTCAGTTTTCACCGTCACCTAGAAGAGAAGTAAATTAATGACAGGAGAAGAGACAAAAAGACATCCACGTATCCACCTGGGGGAATGAGGAGAAGAAAAGTAAAAGCACGAATAAGAGGAATAAATATGAGAGTACAAATCATAAGAATGGGGAATACAATTAATATTTGTTTTGAATATGAAAATTATTAAATGTTAAAAAGTTGTAAGATGGAAGTAAAAGTTGGATGAACAATATGTGAAAAATTTGAATTTGAAATAAACTGATTGCCAGTCTGTGCACCACCATACGGGTTGTTGGTCATTATTGGGGAGGGGGAATCCAGGACATCTTTTGAAAAAATCTTTGATTGTGAATTATGCACAGTTAACACAAAGTGCTTTACAAGCAGAGCACTAGTGTTTAGGGAACTTACACTCCGTGAACTACCATGTGCTAGCATGTATCAGCCTGTCCAATATGTTGTGGCACTAAGGGAAAATTTTGGATTTTACAGAATTAATGACTTGTGATATACGTACTGTACAATTACAGAAATGGGTAGAAAACTTTCATGTTTCTGATTGTCAGAAAGGCACATTTTGGTGTTTCCTTATACAGCCATAAACTGCCAGTCGGCACTACATATGCCAAGCACAATGCGAGATCAATGCCTGCCATGACTCCTCCACTGCAGCTGCACACCCAGCAACTGATGAAACCACAACAGCTGCACCAGGAGAGTACTGCCATTGTGATCTCAGTTTTAGTTCTACCTCTCATCATGTTAACACAGCCAACATTTTTCTGTAATGCACTAACTCCAGTGCTACAGGATCTCAGCTCACCCACCTTGCCATCGGTCAAGTCACCCTCGTCTATGTTACCCGGTGTTCTTTGGCATTCTTTTGCTGCAAATATTTAATGCAGCTAATCTTGGTTCCCTGCTCCATTTCTCATCCCCGCTTCACCCCTCAGAGACTGTAACCGGAAGTATAAAAGACATCCTTGGCGAAACACACTGCAACTCCTCCTCAGCATCTTCTCTTTGAAAGACATTCTGAAAAGAAAAAGAAAACACTGTGCAGTACAGTGGCCAAAGATGGACACCTTGCTCACTGTGAAACCACTCCAAAAATGAAACTGCAGCTGTTTCAGTCTAACACTGAACTGTGAATATGAAACTGTGTGTGTTTGTTGGAGGGATAGTGTTGTCTTTGATTGGGGAAGTGCAGGCTCGCTCCCTGTAAAACCACTCCTAGGCCCAGATATTCAAACTGCGCCAGGCTGTGGCGCAAGCCTGGGCGCAGCGCAACTTGGCTGTGCAGGGGCGTGGACTGGGCAATATTCAACAGAGCTGTGCTATGGCTCAGCAGTGTTGAATATCACACCCTGGCCACCCACAGTGCGCATAGCGCAGCGGCACTGCACCAGCGCCAGTGGCCAGAGTGGAACATGAGGATGCGCTAGCGCAAGTTCCATTGCACAAGGCACAGCAACAGCGATATTCAAAAGTTGACATGCAAATGGGGCCATTATGTATGCAAGGTGCACATGGGGCCATTTGCATGTCATTATGGCCCCATTTGCATGCAGGTGCACCGATCCCCGATGACTTGCGCCTGGCACCCTGCCAGGCAGCAGCCGTCAGGGACCGAGGCCCCCTGCAGTGCGGCAATATGCCTCACAGCCCGATCGCAGGCTTCAGTAAAAGGAGATTAATCCTATATCCCTGGTGGTCCAGTGAACCTGTCCGTCCGATCGCAGGCTGAAGTAGAATAGAAGGAAACCTCTATCCCTGGTGGTCCAGTGGACCTGTCTGCCCAATCGTGGGCTGAAGTAAAAATTAAAAAAAAACTATTATCCCTGGTGGTCCAGTGGACCTGTCTACCCGATCGCGTGCTGAATTAAAAAATAAAGAAACCTATTATCCCTGGTGGTCCAGTGGACCTGTCTGCCCGATCGCGGGCTGAATTAAATAATAAAGAAACCTATTATCCCTGGTGGTCCAGTGGACCGTCTCGCCTGATCGCAGGCTGAATTAAAAAAAATGAAACCTATTATCCCTGATGGTCCATTGGACCCCCACCCCACCTCGCCCACTGATTCCCACCGCCCACCCCCCCCCGGTCAGCGGCGGGCAGCAGCACCCACCCACCCGCCCGCCGCCCGCCGACTGACACCGTCGGTAGGGCTGTACGCCCATTGGTCCACAATGTGAGCAAGTGGGGGTGCAGCCCATGCTGTACTACACATTCCAGATATGTTCCTTTTATTTTAGGATCAATTTTGTGCTGGTGCAGGTAGGGGTTATGAATGCATGGCTCCGCACATCCCAGTCTGAATATCAGGCTGTGCAGAGTATGCATGGGCACGCCCCCCCCACCTGCTCCTGCATACATTACTGATGTGCTCCAGCACATCGGGATTTGTGCCGTGCACTTTCCCCTTTTGAATATCGCACCGGGGCGCATAAGGGGGTTGTGCATGGCGCAACACTTTTGAATATCTGGACCCTAATATAAAACTGTAGCTGTTTCAATGTAATGCTGAACTGTGAATAACAGAGGGGTGTGTCTTTGTTGGGAGGGTTTCTTGTCCTGTGCATGTGTGTCTTTGTTGGGGGAGTGGGGTAGTGTTGTCCAGCTAACAAATGTAACCAGTCATTTTTCTGTGTACATAGGGTGGTAGGTACTGGTGACCAAGCACAATACACTTTACATGATAGAACTAGGGGAACTATTTTTTCCATTTTATCTGTAAACATCTATAAAAACCTGTTTGTCCCCATTTTCAAAACTTTTTTTCTTAATCTTTAATTTTTCCTTAGGGGGCCCAATTTACAAATGGAATAAGACACTCAAAGGTGTGGTTTATGGCCTGATAAGAGCACTTCCCAGGTGCTAAAACACTCAGTGGAAGCGCCTCATCCCTCATTACGCACATGGGGTGTGCTCTTATCAGGTCATAAACCACACCTTGTTGTGTCTTATTCCTTACTTAACATAGAGTGTGTTACACCAGGCTTGCTTATTGTAGGGCAGTTACACACAGTGAACTACAATGTAGCAGCATGTACCAGTCTGCCCATTTCTGAGGCACTACAGGAAAATTCAGGAATTCAGAGAATTAATGTGAATTGAGATTTAACACAATTAACACAATGTGTGTTACAACAAGAGTGTTCGGGGCAGTTACACACTGTGAACTGCCATGTGGTAGCATGTAGCAGACTGTAACATTTGTGTGCACATGCAAGAAAAATTCTTTATGTAAATTGTGATATATGCACCGTTAACACTAAGTGAGTCACAAGAACAGTCTTGGGGGCAGTAGAAACATATAATTACCGGTCATCAATTTTTTCAATGGGATGACTGAGTTGATATTTGCCGTAATAACCGGCTGGTTAATACGGCATTCATGTGCTGTGTCTGTCACAACTTCGCACTCCCTCACTGGCTCTCTGCTCTCTATGTGGGCGGGTTTAAAATTTTTGAAAACATGGTGGCTCCATCTTCTAGTTACCGAGGAGCTGCCACCAGCACCCCCCCAAATGCGTCTCTCTTTGTAATTTGCATTTTTTTTTTATTTTACTCGGTATCTACCTTTGCATTTAAAATAGTGATTTATCCGGTTGATCCTGCACTTCAACCGCGTCAGACAGAGCCAGTGCAAGGCGCAACGGTTCCGTTGGTAACTTGGGTGAATCCCAACTTCAATCTGTAAGTAAAAAAAAATAAACAAATGCAGAAACAGCAACAAGTAAAAAAAGACTAACAAAAGGGGAAGTAGGGATGCAGAGGCAGACATAGTGAGTGAGTGTGTGTGCACTGTTTGACAAACAATGACAGTTCAGAAGCACTAAAATAAATCGTGACCTCAGAAGTCTGGCTGGGAAAAAATTGCTGATCAGCAATTATATAAAATAAAATATGGGGAAAGTATGTCAAACTCGAATTTAATGTACACCCTCGGTGTGGGATGCTTTAATAAACCCCTCGGGCTTCACCCTCGGTGTTTATGTAGCATCCCACACCTCGCGTGTACATTAAATTCTTGTATCACACACTTCCCCATACATTATCCTCTATATAACATAGTACCATGTAGAACTACCTGTAGCAGACTGACATATTTCATGTGGTAGTTGAGAAAAAGTATGAAAAGAGACAGAAATAGAGATGAAAGGTATCAAGAAACTATAGGTAGGAAATAGATTTTTTTTAAAGGAGAACTGTGTTGAACCTGTAAGTCATTTTTTTTCAGTTGGAAGCTGTTTTAAATACTGGTTCCAGTTCTAACATTTTTCCGTCTATACTTGATTATTAATTAGTAACCTCAGTGGTTGTTTCTAATTTACACCCTGGTGTTAAACTACATCACTCAGTTCTAAAATGGAACTTACATTCCTCTCAGCCACATGGCTCTATAGTAGAACACAGATGCATTTTACCAACAGTGGAATTGCTAAGCTTAGAACATTAACTACATCATACACTTCTAAAATGGTACTTACTACTGTGTGTAAATCAGAAACACCCACAAAGATAACATAAAAGCCTTTCGAGATGGAACAGTAACAGAACTGGACCCAGTATTTAAATATCAGCTTCTACAGAGAACAAGAATTTGTCAGTGCCGAATGTTGATTGCATTGGTCTGTTGAGCTCGCTCAGTGCCTCTCTGTCACTCGCTCGTTCTGTTTCTCCTGGTGCTGCAGGCTGCTCTTTTGTACTGGGCTCCTGCCTGCATTGGCACCTTTTTTCTGCCCACAAAGAAATCTGCAGCTGTCCCAACAGAGTTCCGTTGAGGTATCTCACTCCCCCTCTCTCACTCGCACATTCTGTTTCTCCTGGCGCTGCAGGCTGCCCTTTTGCACTGAGCTCGTGCCTCTGTTGGTGGCTTTTTCTGCTCAAAAAGAAATCTGCAGCAGTCCTGACACGGGTACATTGAGCTTGCTCACTCCCCCCTCTCACTCGCTCATTCCATTTCTGCCTGCAATGCAGGCTGGCCTTTTGTACTGGGCTGCTGCCTATGTTGCCGCCTTGTTCTGCCCACAAAAGAAACTGCAGCAGTCACAATAGAGCTCCATTGACCTCGCTCTGTCTCCCTCTCTCACTCACTCATTGTGTTTCTCCCGGCACTGTAGGCTGCCCTTTTGTACTGGGCATCAGCCTGTGTTGGCACCTTTTCCTGCCCACAAAGAAATCCGCAGCTGTCCCAACAGAGCTCCATTGAGGTCGCTCACTCCCCCGTGTCTCACTCACTCATTCTGTTTCTCCTGGTACTGCAGGTTGCCCTTTTGTAGTGGGCTCCTGCCTCTGGTGGCACCTTTTTCTGCCCACAAAGAAATCTGCAGCAGTCCTGACAGAGGTCCATTGAGCTCGCTCACTCCCTCTCTCTCACTTGCTTATTCCGTTTCTGCCAGCACTGCAGGCTGCCCTTTTGTACTGGGCTCCTGCCTGCATTGCCGCCTTCTTCTGCCCACAAAGAAATCTGCAGCAATCATGATAGAGCTCCGTTGAGCTGGCTCACTCCCCCCCCCTCACTTGCTCATTCTATTTCTTCTGCCGCTGCAGCCTGCCCTTTTGTACTGGGCCCCTGCATGCATTGCTGCCCTTTTCTTTCCACAAAGAAATCTGCAGCACTCCCAACAGAGCTCTGTTGAGCTCACTCACTCCCCCTCCACTTGCTCATCATGTGTCTCCCACTGCTGCAGGCTGCCCTTTTGTACTGGGCTCCTGCCTGCATTGGCGGCTTTTTCTGCCCACAAAGAAATCTGCAGCAGTCACACTGGAGCTCCACTGAGCTCTCTCACTCCCCCTCTCTCAGTTGCTCATTCTGTTTCTCCTGCCGTTGCAGGCTGCCCTTTTGTTTTGGGCCCCTACATGCATTGATGCCTTTTTCTGCCCACAAAGAAATCTGCAGCAGTCCCAACAGAGCTCCGCTGAGCATACTCAGTCCCCCTCCCTCACTTGCTCATTCTGTGTCTCCCGGTGCTGCAGGCTGCCCTTTTGTACTGGGCACCTGCCTGCATTGGTGGTTTTTCATGCCCACAAAGAAATCTGTATCAGTCTTGATGGAGCTCAGTCCTAATCTGTCCCAAACACTAATTTCTGACAGCGACTTCGGTTTTGTGTGCCAGAAGCTCTAAAACACATTTTGTCCAGGATGTGAAAAATTACAGTTGTACTGTTCATAAAGAGGTGTGAAAAAATGCCAGTGTTGAAAACCTGGTGTGAAAATATTACTAATATATGAACTTACAAGGGTGCGTGGAAACTACACAACACACGCTTGTAACACAGTCATTTGATGGAATTTCATCACAAAATTTTCAACATAGGCATTTTAGGACCTCTGCTCATGAACAGTGTCAGTGTGATTTTCTTAATGTGTCACGAACACTGATTTCCCACAGTGAGCATGCTGTTGTGCGCCGGAAATGCGAAAACACATTTTGGCCAGGATGTGAAAAATGACAGCTGCAGTGGTCATAAGGAGGTGTGGAAAAATGGCAATGTTGAAAATCTGGGGTGAAAATATTGCAAGTTGCGAAGGTACAAGTGTGCGTGCAAACTGCACAATGCACACTCGTAACACAATCATTTTATGGAGTATCGTCATCAAATGTTCAACATAGGCATTTTAGGACCACTGCTCATGAACAGTGTCACTGTCATTTTCTTAATCTGTCCCGAACACTGATTTCCCACCACAACCGTGCTATTCTGCGCCGGAAGAGCGAAAACACATTTTGGCCAGGATCTGAAAAATGGCAGCTGTACTGTTTACAAGGAGCCATGAAAAAATGGCAATGTTGAAAATCTGGCATGAAAATATTATAAATTCACAAAGTTACAAGCGTGCGTAGCAACAGCACAATGCACGCTCGTAAAAGGGTCATATTTTGGATTTTTTTCTACCAAATTTGCAACATAGGCTTTTTGAGAGCCCACCTCATGACTACTGGCACTGTTGTTTTGTTAATCGTCCCGAAAGGGGATTCAGCGCAGTGACCATGAAATCACCTTTCAGGGCAGAATAACACCATGACAGTGACAGCATTCATGAGGAGGGGTCCCAAAAACCCTATGTTGAAAATGTGGTGCCAAAATTACAAAAAATGCCAGAGATATGCATAAAATTTGGAAAAACCCTATTTATTCCATTATACAGCTTACCGGCATTTCCTCAGTTTGCGGTCAGCTTTGAAAAGTGCAGACGTGTTCCTGGTCCACTGAAGATCATCGCTGGACTCGGAGTAAGTATGGGGTGAGGGGTGGGTGGAGGCAGGTGCGCAGTGGGTGGGCCTTGAGTAGTGGGGGCAGGGGAGACTGCGGCGACCATTTCTTTTTCCACAGTTAAAAAAAAAAAAAAAACATAGCAGGACATTTTTTTTTTTTTTTAAAGGGGCATGTTGCATGCTGGGGTGGGCTCTCAGCATGCCAATGCAGTGTTTTGTTTGGGAGCAGCTGTAGCTGACAGGGACTGGGCACCCCCATCGGCACAAAAGGGGGGCACAAGAGCTGAGGGAGATTGGGCACCCCCCTCAGCACAAATCTACTGGGTGTTTGTGTGGAGGCATTATGCCAACAGGAAGTGGGCTCCCCATCGGCACATAAAACTGGGAGGGCGGGACATAATGCCGACTGGGAATGGGCTCCCCCGTCGACAAACACACACTATTGTGGAGTGGAGCACATGCTGCTGAGGAGGATTGGGCACCCCCTCAGCACTAGGGGTTCATAATATTGTCTGTGAACATGGCAGCAAACCACCATGTTCACAAACAATATTACACTTGGCAACGTTCCTCCCAGCAATGACAGGTCGCTCCCTCATTGCAGTGAATGGCTGATGCTGCAATGACAAGGTGGTCCCTGATTGCAGCGGCTGAAATGTTTCAAGGTGTTGGCATGCTGGCTGAACTAGTGTCAGCAGCAGCATGCCATGGCATTGGGGAAAGCAGGCCAAGCCTTTAAAGGCTGTGGGGGCATTGGCCACAACAGTGCCGCACCTCCACAATTTGCTTCTGGAAAGCTGCTGCAATATGTTTCTTGCACATGCACGCAATCAACATAAAAATGGTTTATAGGTTCAGTGTAGGTCTCCTTTAAAGACAGAAGCAAGAGTGCAGATTGAAAGACAGGGAACAATAATTGAAAAAGTACCATAAAAGAATAAAGACATTTACATTTTTTTGTATTTTTAATTTTTTCCTTTTCGAAACAAATGAGTAGAACAGTGGAAAGGAAAGCATAGAAATAGGATAGGAAATAGTTCAACAGAAAGAGGGATTTAACCTGCTTTAATATTTTTAATTACAAAAGTGTGTTCTGCATATTTATGGAACTCATACAAATAGAAGAGAGAAAGAAGTAAATGCCTTAGCTGGGACTTCAACCCAGGCCTCCCGTAATGCCAAGCTGGCTACACTATCAAGGCAACTAGAACCAGGTTGTGCACTGGAGAAACAGTAAGGTGCCTCGGGAAGTCCCAGGTTCCAGTTGCCTTGGTGGTGCATCTGGTAGCATAACCGGAATGGTATTCCAGGCAGTCTGGGTTCAAGCCCAGCTAAGGCACTTACTTCTTTCTCTCTTCTGTTTGTATGAGTTTCATAAATATGCACACCACACTCTTGTGATTGAAAATGTAACTATTTGTGCAGCACCAGGTTGTGCATTAGAGAAAAAGTAAAGTGCCTCAGGATGTCGCAGGTTTCAGTTCCCTCGGAGGTGCAGCTGGTAGAGTAACCTAAATATTTTTAAGCAAGTGCCAAGCTCAGTGACCACCATTAACACCAGCACCCACAATATCACAGTGAAGCTCAGCCATCCCCTCTAGCAGCTTGTCCTGATTCAAGAGGAGAATTTGAATATCCTGCTCCACCTCTGTGAGCCAGTGACAGAGATCCCCCACTACTTCCTTTTGGCCAGCAAGCTCCAGTGCTGCTGATACCACTGTTGGGGTACAGGTGCTGCTGGTTCAACAGTTTGAAGTTGAACCAAGAAGGCAGCAACTTTGACAGGGTTTGCCTGCTGCTCCACCATGCAATGCAACCTACCCTGACACCCTGTTTGTTGGACCTCTGCTAGCAGAGACAGACCACCACCTCCACCACCACCACCACTCTTTGCTTCCCTCTGTTGTTTCTCTCATTCTCCCTGGTGATTCATTTTTAAATGTGTTCTTTGACCAAGGTACCCAAGTGGGTATCCTTCTTTTCCTGCATTACTTGGACCATGCATAAATTACAAATTACTATCCTGCAGTCACTAGGGTCAGTGGTAAAAAAGAAAACACGCACACACCAGGGAAAATATGGGGTACTGGTGGTACAGTTGTAGCTTGACAGAAGACATCAGGAAGAAGGACTGCTGTATGACTGGACTTCTCTACTGGGAATAACGAAGTAGAACTCTTGTACTTGGACCTTTAATTTAGGGTAAAGAAAACAAACTAACAAACAAAACAAAAAAAAAAGTGAGTGTTTGTCTGAGTTAACTGAACTGAATGGTTATCTGAACAGTCATCTAGGTGTAAATCTCAAGTGATTGAAAGGACTTGATAGCTGTGCAGTTTAAATTACTTGTAGAAAGATCTAATAAGTAGGGGGAGTGGCTTAGCTAGAAGGAAGCTAAATTTAAAGACTGCTTTAGAAAGATTCTGCTAGTAGCTTGGCAGAAGACACCAGGAAGAAGGAATGCTGTGTGACTGCACTTCTCTACTGGGACTAAATTGCCCTCCTTCCCTCCCCCTCCAAAGCTAGGTCTACTTTTATAGGCACTGGATTTGACTGACAACAGAAACTTCCTGTTTGGGAGCAGGAAGTGAGTGATCACAGATCCACCAAAGACCCACCATCCTAGAAGGGCAAGAGTAGCTCTACGGCCCCCTCTAGCTGCTGGAGGTCTGCCTCTGAGCAAGTAAGGGGTCTAATGAGAAATATAGGATATTCTTGTCTCAGAACAGGACAATCAGGAGCTTAAAGGGCACACAGGCAGAAGGTAAGTAGAGAGAGAAGAGAGAAAAAAAAACAGAGGAAAGAGTAAGGATTCCAAACAGTTAAGGGGCCAGAAATAAGACATGATGGGAGTGGTGCAGTGCAGTGGCTGTGGAGCAGCAGTCTTCCTGGAGACATTCTGGAGGATGCAGTGTTGTCCCATCTGCAGGCACCTCTCTGGGCTGAGGGAGGAGGTTGCTCATCTCCAGGCTGAGTTGGCCAGGATTTGTAGGACCTCCTCTTCCATCCAGGGACCACCAGTGCCACTGCTGTTGCCAAGGAAGAGGAGCGATTGGACCACAGTGGGCTCAGGGAGGGTGAGGGTGGTGGAACAGAAGTACATCCCTCCAGTTGTACCTCTCCACAGTTCCTATGCCATTCTGGCAAAGTGTGGTTCCTCTATGGAGGCACCTGCAGTGGAGACTATGGAGGATGCTGGGAACCTCCACAAAGAAGACCCACAGGAGGGTGGCAGGGGACCCCACAGGGGAAGGAAACAACTCCTGGTGGGGGACTCCATTGTTAGGAAGGTAGAACTGGTGGAGGAAGGGGAGAGGGAGGTAAGGTGCCTGCCTGGCACCATGGCTTGGAGGGACAGGGAGCGAATCCTCAGGATTGCTGGAGCAGCTGCACAGGGGAAGGAGCTGGATGTCATTGTCCACCTAAGGACAAATGACCTGGCTAATAAAGGGATTAGAGAAGTGCAGGAAGAGTTTGTGGAATTGGGGAGGGGCCTTAGACAAGTAGCACGTACGGTAACCTTCTCGGAGGTGCTGCCCTTCTATGGTGTAGGAGAGGCTAGGGTGTTCCGCATTGTTCTGATTCAATCAGTGGTTGAAAAACTGGTGTGGAGCTCAGGGATTTGGCTTCATTGGGGACTGGGGCTCCACATGGAGTGATGCAAGCCTATACTGGCATGATGGGCTGCATCTGTCCAGGAGGGGAACCAAGATCCTAGGTGATAGGTTTAAATGCTTCATTGGCAAGCATTTAAACTAGCCAAGGGGGGAGGCACTGGAAAGGAGCAGGGAAATCCTAGCCCCCCAAAAAAATCACAGTAGTAAGTGTGGTAAACACCAACATAGAGGCTTCAATAGGGAGAAGGACAGGGGTAAATGGGGAAAGTGACAAAGGCAAGAAGCACAGGGATGGGGCAAAAAGGAGTAAGGCCATCAGGAAATGGAGGGTAATGAGTACCAATGCCCATAGTCTGG
Organism: Neoceratodus forsteri; assembly: GCA_016271365.2. Classification (NCBI taxonomy): domain Eukaryota; kingdom Metazoa; phylum Chordata; order Ceratodontiformes; family Ceratodontidae; genus Neoceratodus; species Neoceratodus forsteri. The sequence continues at coordinate 113,675,346 of JADMNL010000033.1, forward strand.
GCAACAAGCTCCCTGAGCTGGTGGCCTTGATAGAAGAGGGATGCCTGGATATCGTGGCAGTCACAGAAACATGGTACACAGAGAACCATGACTGGGATGTTAACATACCAGGGTACATAACCTACAGGAGAGACAGGCAGGGGAGAAGAGGGGGAGGAGTAGCTAGCTATGTAAAGGAAGGATAAAAGCAACTGAACAAAAGAGTAAACAGGGAGGAGAGGAGGCACTGTGGGTCACCTTGGAGACTGTAAGGCACCACAATCCGCACAGGGTTAGGTACAGACCCCATGTCAGGGGGAGGGAATGGACAAGGATATGATAGAAGGCATTCTTAGTATGGCAGAGAAAGGGAGATACTGTTGATGGGAGACCTGAATATGCCAGATGTTAACTGGAGCACATTTGCTGCAGCCACATCCAAGAGCAGGGCCATTCTCGATGCCCTACAGGTGGCAGGCCTCAGACAGCTAGTTTTGGAACCCACTCATGAGGGAGCAATCTTAGACCTCATACTCTCAAATGGGGGCAGTGAGAGGATCTCAGATCTAGAAGTGGGTTGTCATCTGGGAACAAGTGGCCATCAAACAGTGTGGCTCACGTTAAACTCAACTACAGAGTTAAGCCATACAAAAGTGAGGGCACTGGACTTCAGGAGGGCTGACTTTGACAAGATGGGAGAGTGTCTCAGAAAAGCACTAGCAAACAGGCTAGAAGGAGGGGTGGAGCAACAATGGGGAATCATCAAAACTGCCATCACAGAGGCAACAAGCCTTTGTGTGAAGCAAATAAACAAATCAAAACAAAAGAAAAGCCACTATGGTTCTTGAAAGAGGTGGCTGGGAAAGTCAGGGAGAAAAATATAGAATTCCGGAAGTATAAGGAAACACAGAAGGAGCAGGACAAAGAGCTGTACCAGTTAAGGCAGAAGGAAGCAGGGAAGGAAGTCAGAATAGCAAAGGCTCAAACTGAGGAAAAGATAGCCAACTCGGTTAAGAAGCGGGATAAAACCTTTTATAGGTACATCAGCGAGCATAGAAAGACAAAGGGAGGGATAGTGAGGCTGAATAGAATGAAAGGTGGGTGGACAGAGGGGGACAGTGAAAAAGCAGGGATACTGAATGAATATTTCTGCTCAGTATTCACAAAAGTGGAGGGGGAAGTGCCTAATCCAATTAACAGAAGCACTCTTGATAGGAGGGTCGATCCCAGTCCTTTCACAGAAGAAAGGGTTCTGCAAGAACTCTTAAAACTGAAGGTGGACAAAGCAATGGGGCCTGATGGAATTCACCCCAGAATTCTAAAAGAATTAAGGGGGAACTAGTGAAACCACTGCCTACTCTTTTTAATAAATCATGGGAGGATGGTGTGGTACCCGAGGACTGGAGGAAGGCGGATGTGATTCCCCTTCACAAAAGTGGGACCAAGACAGAGGCAGGAAACTACAGACCTGTCAGTTTGACCTCTGTGGTAGGGAAAGTGATGGAGTCACTTCTGAAGGAAGAACTGTTGAGTACCTAGAGGCCAGGTGGGGCACAGGACCCAAGGCAGCATGGGTTTACAACAGGAAGGTCATGTCAGATTAATCTAATAGATTTCTTTGACTGGTTGACCAAAGTAGTAGACCAGGGAGGGGCTGTGGACATGGCCTACCTAGACTTTAGGCAAGGCATTTGACACAGTCCCACACAAAAGATTAATAGTCAAATTAACCAGCCTGGGAGTGGGTCCCAGGGTGGTAGCCTGGGTAAAACATTGGCTGGACAACAGGACACAGAAGGTAATTGTAAATGGTGTCAACTCTGAAGAAAGAGGGGTTACTAGTGGGGTACCACAGGGTTCAGTACTGGGTCCAGTCCTTTTTAATGTCTTTATAAGTGACATTGCAGAGGGACTAGAAGGAACAGTATGTCTCTTTGCGGATGACACAAAGATCTGCAACAGGGTTGATACACACGAAGGCGTGGAAAGGATGAGAAGGGACTTGGCAAGGTTGGAGGAATGGTCAGAAGTATGGCAACTAGGATTCAATGCAAAGAAGTGCAAAATAATGCACCTGGTAAACAAGAACCTAGGGGAAGAATACACAATGGGGAGGAGGTAGTATCAACAATAAAAAAGGAAAGGGACCTGGGGGTAATCATATCAGATTACCTTAAGGTTAACAAGCAATGTGAGAAGGCAGTAGGGAGGGCTGGGGGTATACTGGGATGCATAGGGAGAGGCATCACCAGCAGAAAACAGGAAGTTGTTATCCCTCTGTACAGACAATTGGTGAGACCCCATCTGGAGTACTGCGTCCAGTTCTGGAGACCCCATCTCTGCAAGGACATAGACAGGATAGAGGCAGTCCAGAGGAGGGCAACTAAAATGGTGCAGGGTCTGCAAGAGAAGCCATACGAGGAGAGACTAAAGGAGCTTAATATGTATACCCTTGAGGAAAGAAGGGAGAAGGGGACATGATAGAAACGTTTAAGTACCTCAGTGGAATCAACAAAGTCCAAGAGGGTAGCATCTTTCAGAAAAAAGAGACGTGCAAGAACAAGGGGACACAATTTAAAGATGGAGGGGGGGGTTCAGGGGCAATGTGAGGAAGTATTTTTTCACAGAGAGGGTAGTGGATGCACGGAACAACTTTCCTGGGGAGGTTGTGGGGTCTAAAACTGTGGAAGAATTCAAGAATGCATGGGACAGACATAAGGCAATTCTTGTGGGGGGGTAGGAAGAAATAGGCTATTGGTTAAGTAGGATCTGCGGCCTATCCTGTAGGTAGGGAAATGGGTAGACTAGATGGGCCAAGCGGTCCTTATCTGCCATCAAAGTCTATGTTTTTATGTTTCAGGCAAGCTGCTACTACTGCTGGAGGAACAGAGGAGCCCAAGGATGATGAGCAGTGTCTCCCCTGCAGCGGGGATGGTGCTGGTGGTGGAACCATGAAACATAGAAACATAGAAGTTTACGGCAGATAAGGACCACAAGGCCCATCCAGTCTGCCCATTTCTTTTTCTACCTTATAAATGTGCCATCGGCCTTTCCTCTGTCAGTGGCCTATCTATTCATAGTCATTTGTATTGCTCACTTATGCCTATCCCATGCCTGTTTGAAGCCCTGCACTGTATTCATAGCCACCACTTCTTGTGGTAAGCCATTCCATGCATCCACCACCCTTTCTGTGAAAAAATTTCTCACATTCCCCTTAATCGGCCTCCCTCTAATCTCATGCTGTGTCCTCTTGTCCTGCTATTTTTCTTATATTTAAACATGTTAGACTCTTTCACCTTGTTTATGCCCTTAAGGTGTTTGAATGCCTCGATCATATCACCTCTCCCTCCTTTGCTCAAGTGTATACATATTGAGCTCCGTTAATCTGTCCTCATATGTCTTCTGATGCAGTCCCTGCACCATTTGGTGCCCTTTCTGGACTGCCTCAATTGGTTAATGTCCTTGTGAAGGGTGGCTCCAATACTGCACGTAGTACTCCAGATGGGGCCTAACCAGTGTCTTGTACAGAGGGATTATTACCTCCCTCTACGACTTGTGATACCCTACTAATACACCCTAACACCCCCTAGCCTTATCTACTGCTTTAGAGGTCTGCTTTGATGATTTTAGGTCATCAGTGATGATGATGCCCAAGTCTCTTTCTTCCTTTGTGACTGCTAGCAACTCCTCCCAGCCTATAGGTGGCTTCAGGGTTTCTCTTCCCTATGTGCATGATTTTGCACTTTTTGCATTAAACCAGTTGCCACTCTTCTGACCATTCTGCTAGTTTATCCAGATCTCTTCTCATTCTGCCCACCCTGCCTGATCATCTACTCTGTTGCAGATCTTGGTGTCATCTGCAAACAGACAAGCCTTTACCTCTAGTCCATCTGCAAGGTCACTAATGAAGATGTTGAAGAGGACTGGCCCCAGGACTGATCCCCGAGGTACCCACTTGTGACTTGCATCTATTCTGACTGTATACCATTTACCACCACTCTCTGTTTTCTGCCCGCCAACCAGTTTGCCACCCAGTTGACCAACTTCTGACCCACCCCGAGCCTACCCAGCTTATTTATCAATCTTCTTGTGGAACAGTGTGAAAAGCTTTGCTGAAGTCAAGGTAGGCGACATCAACTGCTCCCCTTGGTCCACCACTCTGGTTACCCAGTCAAAGAAATCTATGAGATTAGTTTGACAGGACCTTCCTTTGTAAACCCATGCTGTCTTGGATCCTGTGCCTCATGGATTCCAGGGTGTTGCATCATCCTTTCCTTAAGGAGTGCTCCATAATCTTGCCCACTACTGAGGTAAGACTGACCGGTCTGTAGTTCCCCGCCTCCTCCTGCTACCACTTTTGTGGAGCGGGATCACATGAGCCCTTCTCCAGTCTTCTTGGACCTCTTCTGTGCTCAGAGACTACTAAACAATTCTGCTAATGGCTCTGCTAGTTCCTCCTTTAGCTCCTTAAGTACCCTGGGATGTATGCCATCAGGTCCCATTGCCTTATCCACCCTGAGCTTAGCAAGCTCTTGTAGGACCCTTTCTTTTGTGAAGGGAGTAGTGCTCACCTCCCTCCCCTGTGTCCATGATGTTGAGCTGTGGGCCTGCCCTACCTTCTCTTCAGTAAATACTGAGCAAAAGTATCTATTTAGGATAGATGCCTTTACAGGGTCCTCCTCCTCCATGCTCCTTTTCTCCATTAAGCTTAGCACTCTCCTCTGACTTTCTCCTTTCACTAATGTATCTATAGAAAGTCTTGTCACCTTCTTTACTGTTCGTGCTAGTGTTTTCTCAGTTTGGGACTTTGCCTGCCTTTACTGCCTTACCTGCTTCCCCTTAGGGCAGTTTGGCATGCCTCCCTATCTTCATCCTGCTGTGTTCTCTTATATTTCCTGAAGGCCAGCCTTTGGCTCTGACCTTTCTGCTACTTTATTTGAGAACTAAAGTGGTTTCTTCTTCTTTGCACTTCCTTTCTGTCTAATACAATGGGATGTTGCTTCAAGTATTGCATCCTTAATGCTTGCCCACTTTGCATGTACCTCTCACCTGTGTTTCTTTTGCCAGGGCTAACTTAACTCTGTTGGCCATCTTATCAAAGTCAGCCCTCTGAAGTCCCATATTTTGCCTTGGAATGGGATGATTTAGATGTAGTAGTCAAATTGAACCATACCATGTGATGGTCACTGGCCCCAGGTGACCTTTCTACCTGGAGATCTGTGATCCCTTCTTTGTTAGTCAGTACTAGATCTAGGATAGCCCTGTCTCTTGTGGGTTGCTGTACCAGTTGTTTGAGGCCCTCCTGCAGGGAATCCACTATGAGTCTAGTTCTGAAGATGTTCCTGCTGGTATTGGACCAATCTGTATCCGGCATGTTGAAGTCTCCCATTATCAGAACCTCCCTTTAGCTGTCATGTTTTGTATATCTTCTAACAGTAATGTGTCTATGTCCTCCTCTGGTCTGGGGCCTGTAGACAACCCCAGTTCTTATGGCTGTCCCATTTCCTGTTTCTAGGGTGACCTACAGTTCTTCTGGCTCCTTATGTGTATTCTGAATTCTGTAGCTTTGATATTTTCATTAACATACAGGGCCACTCCTCTCCCCCTTTTTGCACCTCGGTCTCTTCTGAACAATACATAGCCAGGTACTGAAGTCTCCCAAGTGTGGTTACTGGTAAACCACCTCTCTCTAATTGCTACTATGTCCAGTTTAGCCTCTGACATTATTGCCTGCAGGTCTGGGATCTTATTTCCCAGGCTGTGAGCATTTGTGTACATGATTTTCCATTGGTCATATTTTGGTGTGTTAGTTGTTGGGTGAAGTTTGGCATTACCCCTGTGCGTCGTATGGGGAGACAAACCTTTTTTCTTACCTGGTGATGCAAATGAATGGCAAACATGCTGAATTCCTGTTTGACCACTAGCTGAGGGGAGGGGTGTTCTTCCATTCGACGATGGGGTGCTGCACCCCTCCCCATTTGCTAGTTTAAATATTCTGCAAAGACGTCAAACTTTGCCCCAATGCACTGGACTCTCTTTAGTCAGATGCAGTCCATCAAATTTAAAGAACTTTCGCTCCCAGAACTGTTGCCAGTTCCTACAAATCTGTGTCCTTTTTCCTGCACCAGCTCTTGAGCCACGTGTTTAGCTCCCCTATCTCCCTTCTCTGACCTTCCATCCATCTGCTCCTCTCCCAGACTGGCAGGATCTCAGAGAAGGAGATGCCAGACGAAATAGATGATAGTTGTCACCCAGCCTAGTCAGGTGTTCCTTGGTCTCCACAACTGACCGGCTGGCAAGATCATTAGTCCCTATGTGTACTAGGACATCAATGTTTTCTCCTGCTTTGAATACTTGAATGCGGTCAGTGTCTCTCCATGCTGATGTACCTGAGACATCTGACCATCACCCTGGCTGAGATGGGTATCAACTTCCCGAATCATGGAGTCTCCTATGATCAGAAGTTTTTTGGATTTCCTTTGTGCTTGTTTTGTTTTGGTTCCTGATTTGGGTGAGTTTTGTTGTGCTAGCTCCTGTGCGCAGTGTCCTGCTCTGCAGTGTCTTCTGCCTCTTTATTTGATTTCAGAGATAGAGGCAGATACCTGTTTGTAGTGTTTATATGGTTTCTGGAGGTAATGTGTTGGAGAAGAGAGTGATGGGGCACCTGATTTGCTCCCTAACCACCTGCCAACTTCCTGGACCAACTACCCTCTGCGTCTCGAGGTTTTATGTTGGATGCTGGGAAATGGCGGTGGTTCTTATAATGCTTCCTCTTCAATATGAAATTTGAGGCGTGCAATCTCTTCCCATGCTGCCCGGAGCTGAGCCTTAAGATCTCCAAAGGCTCCAGCATGTAGGACAGTGTCTTAAATCCTGTAAGACTGTCCTTCTGAAAATTGTTCCACAGTACCTGCAGTTAATGAAATCCATTCCAAATAAGTTGCTGGGTTTGTAACCTAGTCAGAGTAATTAGAAGGAAAAAATGCAAGTAATGGTTTAATTGTGCTTTGTTTAACTTGTTATAACAAGTTAAATTACTAGTGCCCTGTAAATGAGATCACCTTGTGGAGGCCACTGATCCGCCCCTTCCTGCTCTGCCACAGGAAATGTCACAACTGTGGTACCCTATAAAAGGAGTGTAGCGTGGGGTGGTTGGGGATGGGGTGGGTGGCTGGGCCCTTCCCTGACTAAAAGAAGAACCACGGATGAAAGAACAAGGAGGTAAGAGCAGAAACAATCAGTCAACAACAAATGCAGTAACCCTGAAAGCTTATCCTAATGTTAAATAAAACTGTAAAACCTGTAGAGCACCACCTGTAATAATTTCAGAGAAGATATACGCTGTAAGAAACACTTTGCTCCAGAGAAAAATAAAACAGTAACAAAAGATATACCTTGCAAAAGACAATTTGAATCAGAAGATTACAGGAGTAATCTGTTAGCAGACACCTGTAGGCACACCTTGTAATAATGCAGAAGAAGGTATACCAGCAACAACAATTTGAATCAGAGAAAAAATAAAGCAATGAAATGTTAGCAACAAACAGTAGCAATCCCCATGATGGCGGAGTACAGTGGATTCTTGCTCCTGCATCACAGGAGAAACAGAGGGCTGCTGTTCCTCTCTAGTTTCTGGCTCCTGTTGTTACTACTGCTGCTGTTCCAGGACCTACTGCAAGATGGCAAGGCACATCTCATCCTGCTGTGGACACCGCCCTGTTAGAGGATCAGGAGGGGCTGCTGCTGTTGCATGGTTTGGAGGAGGTATGGTGCTATGGGAGGCGCACTCCTGGGAAAAGCCATGATGGCAGAGCACTATGGCACTGCCACTGGTGCAAACACCTCTACAGTGACTCTCCATCACAAACAAGAAGAGAGATACAAACAAGGAAAGAGAGACAGAGATAGAGACAGAAAAGATTCAAGTCAATGAGGAAAATAAAATTAACAAATAAGCCTAAAAAAGAGATTCAAAATAAAGATTAACTATTAAAATACAGTAGTGTTCCCTGACTAAACTACAATATAGGAAAGACAAAAAGATAAAGAATTTACTGCAAGCAGTGTTACTCCCCTTGTTCCCAGTGGTTACTAGAATCCCAGTTAGAACCAGTGGCAGGCAATGCAAGGCAACTAGTGAAATGCCAGTTAAATGGGTTTCACACTGTCATGCTCTGGTTTCTTTCTCAGCTGAGCTGGAGGATGATGTAATCTTAGAACTCTCGCAGCGGCATAAACCGCACTTCTTTGCCAGCACTAGGGAGATAGTTTTAGAATGTTCAGATAGAGTGGAGTCAGTCCTGAGCAGGAGTTCCTGGAGGAGGCTGCAGCTTGCTGTGCAGCTCTTCAGACAGCTCTGACAGAGAGCTACCTCTTAAGAAACATAGAAACATAGAAGTTGACAGCAGATAAGGACCGCAAGGCCCATCCAGTCTGCCCATTCTTTTTTCTGCCTTATGAATGTATCACCAGCCTTTGCTCTGTCAGTTGCCTATCTATTCATACTCATCTGTATTGCTCCCTTATGCCTATCCCATGCCTGTTTGAAGCCCTGCACTGTATTCATATCAACCACTTCCTGAGGTTTTTGTTTTGGGTAGTTTGTTCTCACCCTAGAAGAAGAACATAGAAGACAGTGACTGAAGTGGTGGAGACTTTGCCAAGTGGGTTTTCCTTTGTCCCATCCCAGGAGGGATGGGGCAATCTCCAGGGTTCAGGGCAATCCTCTCAATCCAGTCTGTCTGGTTAAGCTGCCTTTGTACAACTTCAGAACTGGGAGTATTACTTTTGTGTAAGCCTAGGAGGGGCACCTGCTATACCTATGGTGAATTTCTCTGACAAAGGGACCCTGTCACCTAGACTGTTTCTGTTTTAAAAGTGTCTGCCTACGTTTGGAGTCTAGTGAGAGACTGTCCAAGTACAGAACTTTTTGACTTTCTGACACCTTAGAGGTGTGTCATATAGTATGTTAAGTATGAAAAACATTTCAAGATAGCATCTTCAAGTTTCTGTGAGGGTATTATTAACCAGATGAATGGCTGAGTATAAACTTGGAAGCAAAAGGTGGGAGACACCCCTTCTGGAGTAACCAGTTTACCTCTCCAGGGTTCAGTTTGGGGTACCAGTTCAATTTTCAGTCAGTGCATTTGGCCACTGCTTGATAGAAATAGTTACCCAGACGTGCGTTTTGGATTCTTTTTTCAGTTCACCTCAGTATAGTGGGTGCTGGAAGATTTTAAGCCTGAATGTGCTCTTCTGTGGTCGTGTGTACCACCTTCATTCCTCATGAAATATGGGAAAGTGTCCTAGTACTAGCCGTGTGTGCCTAGTCGAAGGGAAATGCACCAGTAACTGGCCGTGTGTGCCAATCTCCATTTTCAGAACCAGTGTGTTCGCTGTTTTGTGTCTTTACCTTATGCTAAATGGGAATGTCAAGAATTTCTGTACTCTGGAGAATCTGCAGTACCAGTATGTGTAGCCCTGTGGGGGGTCCATCTTCACTTTGTGATTATTCCTACTCTGTTACGTGAATAAAAGCCACATTCTAGAATCCCAAACTGGTTTGGACAGTATTGTTATTGCTTCCATTGTGTCTGGATTTACTTGGGTGCCCCTGACCAGAAGTGCAAACCTAGCACAATTATGGGCAAATGTTTTCTCCCAGGGACCTGGGTTGCTGACTATGGTAAATGGTCCCACCAGGTGTGTGCCAGGTAGTTGTCTGTGATAGCAGGCTTAGAAAAGAAATGTGTGAACTTGTTATGTAAACCCGCATCCCTCTCTTTTGCCCTTAGATGCTGTGTGGTGAGAGGAGCAGCCCTGCTAGTTAAACAAGGGGGGGCCGGTGGGAGGGGGGTTTACAGCAGCATTTGAAATATATATATTTTTCTCTTGTACAGAACAGGTTCCTTCTAGTCTTACAATGGTGGCTAATCTCCATGGCACATGATGTACGCACCTCGGGCACGCATCCCGCCCTCAGAGGTCCACACCTGTGGACCACTGCACAGTGGCTGTATTCTCAGGCACAGGCCACTATGGCGCCCCCTTCCATGTCCCCACCCCCACAGCATGTAGGTGTGCAGAAGCACATCTGTGGACATGGGTAGGCATCCAGTGAGATGCCTGGACCCAGTCCACCACTGGATCTCCTGTACCCTGGGGTGCAACTAACATTGGGTGGCTGCTGTGTGGGCACGACATTGGGGCAGGCGGTGCTCGGTCGGCCACCCCCGGCCCACCATGTGCTACCCACGGGCTGGGGCAGCAAGTTAAAGGGCCTATTTGTGTCCTTACATGCCCGCTGCTTCTGGTGGTGGTATCCCGTGAGGACATGCACTGGCTATGTCTTCCCTTGGGACATGTAGCCTGCACTCCCCCCCATGACCAGCACTCTGTGCTTTCCAGAATAGTACAGAGCACGGGCACATCCCCCAGACCACTCCCTTCATGGATCCCATTGTGCGGGTGGGGGATCAGGTGCATGCCATCCCCATGCCCTCTTGGAGAATCAGGTGCAAGGGCTGCGGTGGCTGCGGAATGTCTACAAGCCCCAGATATGCAGCGCATAGACACTTTGCTCATTGGAAAATAGCCACCAATATGACTAAAAATGAGAAACAGGAAGCATATCAGGCACACTCAATCTATACAGATGTACCAAGTGATCTACAAAAGCTCTTCCATGTGACCTTCAGACAAGTTCTTTATCAAAAGTCTTATCTTCACAAAAATTCAACTTGGCAATACCAAAGGCAAAGTTACAGGAGTAGTTACAAAGTGTTGTTTACTAAAAAGCAAATTTTTATCATAGTGACAAAAATTCATTAATTTATCTGTGAAGGCTGATCTCAGTAAGCTGTCTGAACTTTGCTGGCAAATTAAAACCTCTAAACATTTCTTATCACTATGTAGCAATATATCATTTTATAATCTACTGAAACCTCTTATAGCAATGCACTATATCTATCACTCTACAGTATCTATCTATCTATCTATCTATCTATCTATCTATCTATCTATCTATCTATCTACCTATGTGTTACAGGGGTGTGGTAGCACCCCTATAGTTAGGGTTGAGTTGGCAGTTCAATGTTAAACCCAATTTTTTGTATCTTAATTACTCTGCCATCATTTGCCAAATTAGCATAACATTTGGCATGTGCAATCAGAGCCTCAAGATGTGAACAGTTTCATGATGTCATCTTATACAGTTTTTGAGATACAGAGGGTCAAACAAGTGAAAAAATTAAAATGTTTTCCTCTGTACTTAACATTGGATATTTTTGCTCTCACCTACAGCCTAGATGGTATGGAGTTTTTCATGACATTTTCAGAGATAATGGTGCCTGTGCCCAGGGTGTGCCTTTGGATGGTTTGATGAAAAAATAGTATGCAATTTTTGAATTATAACAATTATTGGGATAACGTTCAAGTTCATTTGATTAAAAGAAAAACAGTTTGATAAAAAAAAGTTTGCAGGTGTTAACAGGTCATGATTCACTGTTCATGTGCAGAGAACTACTGATCATGAAAGGTAAACAAAACACATTGTGAGTAGTTATTTATATGATTTATTTGCAATGGGGGAAAAAAAATAATTTGGATGGCCACCATTTTCTTTTTACTGTTTTAAAGGAAGGCTGTCGTAAACCCAGTTTTTCTCTCGGTCTCTACTCACCTGCCAATATGCAGCCAGAGAGCTGCATTTCTGTCAAAGGGCATGTATTTTATTGGAAATGGATATTTTTATATCAGAGAGTGAGTGGCGCCATTTCATTGCTTGTAGCGCCCAGACCCGCAACTTGTATGCAAATTAGCAGAATTTCTTTATATATATAGTATATGGTTAGGGCTTATTGTGGCTAAAAAGCAATGGCTTTCCAAAAGCTGTTGTAGGACAATTCAAAGGTCAAGAAAAGTTGTTGTAGTATCGTTCTGATGTCACAATGATACTACAACAACTTTTCCCCCTTGAGCTGTTACCTGATTGGCTAAAGCAGCTCAATGTTCAAAAAACAAATGGGACAAAATGGCAGCACTGCTTAGCAATCTGAGGAGCAAGTGTTTCATGAAGATAGTTTGGACACAGTCTGCCATTGTCAGCTCCATGTGTCCAAACTAGCAGTTTGAAATTTTTCTTCTTTATTTTTAAATAATCAGTGCTTTCGAATGCCAGGTGGTGAGCAGAACCGTAGCGAGGACCTGAAGCAGAACGGGACTGCAGCGACAATGGGGAGCAAGCGGGTGTGTGAACACAAGGTACAAAACCTTGTATTTCAACTGTAGACATTTCTGGGAACCATATACTCGGGGATGTGATGATGTCAAATGGACCTCTCGAGCTTCGCTATCGAAGTCTGTATGACATCATCACATCCCCTCAATGGAAACATAGTCTTGTTGAGTATGGTCACCCATACACTATTCTGTATATTGTGCTAAACTTACAAGTTACATTAAGGTTACAAATTGTCTAGAAATTTACAGAGAAAATTTCCTCTCAGTCCTACTTATATAGGCAGCCAGTTGGAGTCTGCCCATTCAAAAGGATGATTCTATGGAGCTAGTACTTAGTTGAGGCAAGGCAACCAGACTGAAAGGTTTTCTTGTAGCTGCAATTGAGTGGCAGCCTGAGAGGGCTTTCTCATTGGGAGTGGAGAGTAAGAGGTGATAGATCTGGGGGAGAAATAGGAGGAGGAGGAGGGCAGATGAGGGGGTAGGCAGTGAAAGGGGAAGGGGGTAATGCAGATGAGGGGTTGGGTAGGGGAGGTACAGAGAGTATGTGGGAGGTGGAGGGAAATGGTGCAGAGGGGGAACAGGATCGGGGAAAGTAACTATTCATGGATGGTGGAAGGAAGTGTTAGAGTCAGTTAGGTGCTTGAATTAGAGTGATCAGGATACTCTTAAATTTACAGTAAGGGGGTTAGTTATTGTGGGGGCACTCACATACACAAGGGAGAACTTGGAGTGCTTTGAGACCAGCTTTGAAATTGCTGACCTTGCTACATTCAATAAGGTCGGGGGAGAGATCATTCATCCACTTAGGCCCACTATAGGTGAGAGATCTCTGGGCTATTGAGATATGCTTAAAGAGAACCACCATCCCTCCCTTTGATGCGCTCTGAATACTGACAGTTGGCTTATTTATTTTGAATAGGAGAGATATGGATTCAGGTGCCAGCCCACGCATGGCTTTCTTTGCCAGGAGGCATGCCTGATATTGGGCTAGGAGGTGAAGGGGTAGCCATCCAGTTGCTGTATAGATATCACAAGTGTGAGCCCAGTGGTCTGCTCCCAGGACATGCCTGCATGCTTTATTGAGAAGGGTTTTTACCCTTTTGAGGGCTGTGTCAGTTCCAGTGCTGTAAATTATAAGGCTGTAGTCTACGGTAGATAGGACTATGCAGCTTGTGACCATCTTTAGGGCCTCAGCAAGCATGTAGTGGCAGTGTCGATAGAGGACACCTAGTTTTGCATTGACTGTTTTGACAACATGGTCTACATGGGTTGAGCCCCAAGATATTTAAATGTATCAACCTGCTCCAGTATAAACCCCTTACTACTCTGTACCTCCAGTTTCCCAAATTTCTTTCAGTTCTGTGGAACCGTAAAAAGCATATGCTTGTTTTTTGGTTTTTTTTATAATTTAGCAGTAGTTTATTATTAGAGAACCATTTCTCAATTCTGTGAAAGTTAGCATCCAGTTCATGGGTGATAGAGGGTAGGTTATTATCACTTACAGAGACGACCACATCATCTGCATATAACACGATGTGCACACTGAGGTCAGGGGATTTATGAAGAGGCTGAAAAGGAGTGGCCCCAAGATTGAGCCTTGGGGGATTCCTAGATTCACCTCTTTTGCCTCAGAAAGAGTGCCTTTGATATTGACACATTGAGTCCTGCCCGAGAGGTAGCTCTTCAACCATGTAACCGTGTCTATGGACAGGCCTATCGAGAGTAGTTATTGCAGGAGAAACATAGAAACATAGAATGTGATGGCAAATAAGGACCGCTTGGCCCACCTAGTCTGCCCATTTTCCTACCTAACAGATAAGCTAAGGATAAGGAGGAGCTGATGGTTGATGGTATCAAAAGCCTTTGTGGGGTCTATAAAAATAGACCCCACTGCCAGACCATCATCAAAGGCATTGCAAATTTTTGTCACGTAATCAGCCAGGGCAGTGATCATGGAATGGTCTTTATGAAATGCGTGTTGCTGGGCACAAAGAAGGTTGTATTTCAGAAGGTAAGCCATGAACTGCGCAGAGACAATTTGTTCAAGGGCTTCAGATGGGGGTAAGAATGGAGATGGGCCTGTAGTTAGACAGGTTGGTGGCATCCCCTGATTTAAAGACGGGGGTGATATACGCCTTCTTCACATGTCAGGGAACACACCTGACCTTAGTGAGGCATTAAAGACTTTAGTAAGTGGATCTGTCAGTTAATTTACTGCAAGTGCAACCAACTTCATGTCAACAAGGTCACTCCCCATCCTTGTTTTCCCTAGCACGTGTTTAAGATATTTGGTGGTGTCATTCCTGGTGAGCTGCTTGAAGTAGAATGGGGGGGGCATTGTCCCTGGCTGAGAAAGTCGGAGAGGTGGTGAGGTCAAAATCTGGAGTTGAGGGGGTCAGGTAGTCTTTAGGAATCACTGAGCTTAAATCTGTGAAAGCCAGGTTAAATATGTTAGCTATGTCACCTGGTTCCTGATGCATGCCAGTGGTGGTGACTATTTGCCCTGGTTCAGATTTGAAGGTTTTCCCTGTGAGTAATTTTACAGAGTCCCAGAACTCCCATGTCTCCATCTCCTTTTTATCTTGATTGCGTGCAAGTGCAAGAAACCTATTGTGGCAGCTTTCCTCCAGAAGCAGGTGGTGGAGGCATGGCACCGTTGTGGCCAATGCCCCCACAGCCTATAAAAGCTTGGCCGCCTTTCCCCAGTGCTGTGGCATGCTGCTGCTGACACTAGTTCAGCCAGCGTGCCACCAACTTAAAACGTTTTAGCCACTGCAATGAAGGGCCACCTCATCATTGCAGCATCATCCGCTGCAATGAGGAAGTGACCCCTCACTTCAGGGCTGTTGCTGGTTGGTAGCCCAGTCCCCGTCAACATGTGTCCCTCCCTCCCAATTTCTGTGTTTGCCGATGGGGGTGCCCAGTCCCCGTCAGCATATTCCCCCCCATTTCTTGTATGCCGACGGGGTGCCTAATCCCTGTCGGCGTGATGTGCTCCCCCTCTTTAGTTGTGTGCTGATGGGAGTGCCCAATCCCCCATTGGCTGCAGCTGCCCCCCCAAAAAGAGTCTGTTGACATGCTGGGAGCCCATCCCAGTGTGCCACATTCCCTGAAAGGCAAAAATGGTCCCATAATGTCTTTTATTTTTTTTTGTCTCTTTAAACAAAAAACGGTCCCTTGCCATCTCCCTGCCCCCTCCCACAACCCGCAGCCACCCACTGCACACCCTGCCTCCCCACACCCCTACCTCACCCCATTCTTACCTCCAGAGCTCGACGCAATGATCTTCGGTGGACTGGGAACACGTCTGCACTCTTCAAAGCTGACCGCGAACTGAGGAAATGCCAGTAAGCTGTATAATGGAATAAATAGGGTTTTTTCAACTTTGATGCATATCTCAGGAATTTTTGGGAATGTTGGAACCAAATTTTCAACATGGGGTTTTTGGGACCCCTTCTCGTGAATTCTGTCACTGTCATGGTGTTAATCGGCGTTAATCGGTCCAGAAAGGTGATTTCACAGTCACTGCACGGAATCACCTTTTGGGATGGATTAATGAAATGACAGTGCCAGTGTTCATGAGGTGGCCTCTCAAAAAGCCTATGTTGCAAATTTGGTGGAAAAAAAATTCAAAAAATGAATGTTTTACAAGCGTGTGTTGAGCAGCTGCTACACACGCTTCTAGCTTCGTGAATTTGCAATATTTTCATGCCAGATTTTCAAAATTGGCATTTTTCCACACCTCCCTGTGAACAGTACAGCTGTCAATTTTCACATCATGGCTGAAATTCGCACTTCCAGTGTAGAATAGTGTGGTCACTGTGGGAAATCAGTGTTCAGGACAGATTACGAAAATGACAGTGATACTGCTCCTGAGCAGAGGTCCTAAAATGACTATGTTGAAAATTTGGTGCTGATGCTCCATAAAATGACTGTGTTTCGAGTGTGCATTGCGCATTTTCCATGCACGCTCGTACCTTCGCAACTTTGCAATATTTTCACTCCAGATTTTCAACATTGCCATTTTTACTCACCTCCTTATAAACAGTGAAGCTGTCATTTTTCACATCCTAGCAGAAATGTGTTTTCGCTGTTCCGGAGCACAATAGCTCGGTCACAGTGGGAAATCAGTGTTTGGGACACATTAAGAAAATCTCACTGACACTGTTCATGAGCACAGGTCTTAAAATGGCAATGTTGAAAATTTTCTGATGAAACTCCATAAAATTACTGTTATGAGCGTGCATTGTGCAGTTTCCATTCACCCTTGTAACTTCACAAATTAGTAATATTTTTGCACCACATTCTCAACAGTGGCATTTTCCCACATCTTCTCATGAAAAGTACAGCTGTCATTTTTCACCTCCTGTCCAAAATGTGTTTTCACGCTTCCGGCACAGAATACCTCAGTCGCTGTCAGAAATCATTGTTTGGGAGAATTTAGGATTGAGCAAGTGACCGAGCTTAGCTGAGCTCTGTTAGGACTGCAGCAGATTTCTTTGTGGGCAGGAAAAGGTGCCAATCACAGGCAGGAGCCCAGTATAAAAGGGCAGCCTGCAGCACAGGGAGACACAGAATGAGCGAGTGAGGGAGCGGGAGTGTGTGAGGTCAGCGGAGCTCTGTTAGGACTGCTGTGGATTTGTTTATGGGCAGGAAAAGGCAGCAATAAATGCAGGGGCCCAGTACAGAAGGCCAGCCTGCAGCAGTGGGAGAAACAGAACGAGTGACTGAGAGAGAGGGGGAGTGAGCGCGCTCAACTGAGCTCTATCATGACTGTTGCAAATTTCTTTGTGGGCAGAAAAGGGCAGCAATGCAGGCAGGAGCCCAGTACAAAAGGGCAGGCTGCAGCGCTGGCAGAAACAGAACGAGTGAGTGAGAGAGGGGGAGTGAGTAAAGTCAATGGAGCTCTGTTGGGACTGCTGCAGGTTTCATTGTGGCCAGAAAAAGGTGCCACCAGAGGCAGGAACCCAGTACAAAAGGGCAGCCTGCAGTGCCAGGACAAATAGAATGAGCGTGTAAGACAGGGGGAGTGAGCAACCTCAACGGAGTTCTGTCGGGACAGCTGCGGATTTCTTTGTGGGCAGAAAAAGGTGCCAACACAGGCAGGAGCCCAATAAAAAAGGGCAGCCTGCAGCACCAAAAGAAACACAATGAGCAAGTGAGGGGGGAAAAAGTGGCACAATGGAGCTGTGTTGGGACTGCTGCAGGTTTCTTTGTGGGCAGGAAAAGGCAGCAATGCATTCTGGGCACAGTACAAAAGGTCAGCATGCAGCAGTGGGAGAAACACAATGAGTGAGTGAGTGAGCTAATCGGAGCTCTAACATGAGTGCTGCAGATTTCTTTGTGCGCAGAAGAAGGCGGAAACACAGGCAGGAGCCCAGTACAATAGGGTAGCCTGTAGCGGTGGCAGAAATGAAATGAGCAACTGAGGGCAGAGAGAACAAGCTCACAGGAGCTCTGTCAGGACTGCTGCAGATTTCTTTGTGGGCAGAGAAAGGCACCAACAGAGGCAGGAACCCAGTACAAAAGGGCAGCCTGTAGCACCAGGAGAAACAGAATGAGCGAGTGAGACAGGGGGAGTGAGTGACCTCAACAGAGCTCTATCTTGACTGCTGCAGATTTCTTTATGGGCAAAAAAAGGTGGCAACACAACCAGGAGCCCAGTACAAAAGGCCGGCCTGCAGCACTGGTAGAAACAGAACGAGCGATTGAGAGGGGAGGGATTATGCTCAATGGATGTCTATCGTGACTGCTGCTGATTTCTTTGTGGGCATGAAAAGGCAGCAATGCAGGCAGGAGCACAGTACAAAAGGCCAGCCTGCAGTGCTGGCAGAAACGAATGAGTGAGTGATGGGAGGGAGTGAGCGACCTCAAGGGAGCTGTGTCAGGACTGCTTCAAATCTCTTTGTGGGCAGAAAAAGCCACCAACACAGGCAGGAACCCAGTACAAAAGGGCAGCCTGCAGCAGCGGGAGACACAGAATGAGCGAGTGAGGGAGGGGGAGTGAGTGAGCTCACTGGAGCTCTGTAGGGAATGCTCCGGATTTCTCTGTGGGCAGAAAAAGGCTGCAATGCATGCAAGGGCCCAGTACAAAAGAGCAGCCTGCAGCGGCGGGAGAAACAGAACGAACGAGAGGGGGGGGAATAAGTGAGCAAGCTCAATGGAGCTCTGTCAGGACTACTGCAGATTTCTTTGTGGGCAGAAAAAGATGCCAACAGAGGCAGAAGCCCAGTACCAAAGGGCAGCCTGCAGTGCTAGAAGAAACAGAATAAGTGCATGAGACATGGGGAGTGAGCAACCTCAATGGAGCTCTGTCGGGACAGCTGCAGATTTCTTCATGGGCAGAAAAAGGTGCCAATGCAGGCAGGAACCCAGTACAAAAGGCCAGCCTGCAGCGCCAGGAGAAACACAATGAGCGAGTAAGAGAGGGGGAGAGAGTTAGCCCAATGGAGCTGTGTCAGGACTGCTGCAGATTTCTTTGTGGGCAGAAAAAGACCCCAATTCAAACTGGAGCCCAGTACAAAAGGGCAGGCTGCAGCAGCTGGAGACAAGCCCA
Source organism: Neoceratodus forsteri (assembly GCA_016271365.2). Lineage (NCBI taxonomy): Eukaryota > Metazoa > Chordata > Ceratodontiformes > Ceratodontidae > Neoceratodus > Neoceratodus forsteri. Next base: position 113,694,121 of record JADMNL010000033.1, read on the forward strand.
GTACAAAAGGGCAGACTCCAGTAGTGGGAGACACAGAATGAGTGAGTGAAGGAAGGGGAGTGAGTGAGCTCAACGGAGCTCCGCTGGGACTGCTGCAGATTTCTTTATGGGTAGAAAAAGGCAGCAATGCATGCAGGGGCCCAATACAAAAGGTCAGCCTGCAGCGGCGAGAGAAACAGAACAAGTGAGTAAGAGAGGGGGAGTGAGTGAGCTCAACAGAGCTCTGTCAAGACTGCTGCAGCCTTCTTTGTGGGCAAAAAAAGGTGCCAACAGAGGCAGGAGCCCAGTACAAAAGGGCAGCCTGCAGTGCCAGGAGAAACAGAATGAGTGTGTGAGACGGGGAGTGAGCGACCTTAACGGAGCTCTGTCGGGACAGCTGCAGATTTCTTTGGGGGCAGAAAAAGGTGCCAATGCAGGCAGGAACCCAGTATTTAAGGCCAGCCTGCAGCGCCGGGAGAAACACAACGAGTGAGTGAGAGAGGGGGAGTGAGTGAACTCAATGGAGCTGTGTCGGGACTGGGCAGAAAAGGCCCCCAACGCAAGCAGGAATGCAGTACAAAAGGGCAGGCTGCAGCAGTGGGAGACGAGCCCAGTACAAAAGGGCAGGCTGCAGCAGCAGGAGACACAGAAGGCGTGAGTGTGGGAGGGGGAGTGAGTGAGCTCAACGGAGCTCTATCGGGACTGCTGCTGATTTCTTTGTGGGCAGAAAAGGGAAGCAATGCAGGCAGGAGCCCTGTACAAAAGGGCAGGCTGCAGCGCCAGCAGAAATGGGATGAGTGAGTGAGAGTGGGGGAGTGAGCAAACTCAACGGAGGTGTATCGTGACTGCTGCAGATTTATTTGTGGGCAGAAAAAGGCAGCAGTGCATGCAAGGGCCCAGTACAAAAGGCCAGCCTGCAGCAGTGGGAGAAACAGAATGAGCAAGTAAGAGAGGAGGGAGTGAGCAAGCTCAACAGAGCTGTATCGTGACTGCTGCAGATTTCTTTGGGGCAGAAGAAGGCGGCAACACAGGCAGTAGCCCAGTATCAAAGGCCAGCCTGCAGTGCCAGCAGAAACGGAATGAGCAACTGAGAGAGGGGGAGTGAGCGAACTCAGAGGAGCTGTGTCAGAACTGCTGCAGACTTCTTTGTGGGCAGAAAAGGAAGAAATTCACACGGGGCCCAGTACAAAAGGGCAGCCTGCAACAGCGGGAGAAACAGAATGACCAAGTGAGAGAAGGGAGTGAGAGAGCTCAACGGAGCTCTATTGTGACTGCTTCAGATTTCTTTGTGTGCAGAAGAAGACGGCAATGCAGGCAGGAGCCCAGTACAAAAGGGCAGCCTGCAGGGCCAGAAGAAACACAATGAGCGAGTTAGAGAGAGGGAGTGAGCGGCACAACAGAGTTATGTCAGGACTGCTGCAGATTTCTTTGCGGGCAGGAAAAGTCAGTGATGCACGCAGGGGCACAGTACAAAAGGCTAGTCTGCAGCAGTGGAAGAAACACAACAAGTGAGTGAGAGAGAGGGGGAGAGAGTGAGCTAAATAGACCTCTATTGTGAGTGCTGCAGATTTCTTTGTGTGCAGAAGAAGGTGGCAACACAGGCATGAGCCCAGTACAAAAGGGTAGCCTGTAGTGGTGACAGAAATGGGATGAGCAACTGAGAGGGGGGAGAGAACGAGCTCACAGGAGCTCTGTCAGGACTGCTGCAGATTTCTTTGTGGGCAGAAAAAGGCACCAACAGAGCCAGGAGCCTAGTACAAAAGGGCAGCCTGTAGTGCCAGCAGAAACAGAATGAGTGAGTGAGACGGGGAGTGAGCGACCTCAACAGAGCTCTATCTTGACTGCTGCAGATTTCTTTATGGGCAGAAAAAGGTGACAACGCAACCAGGAGCCCAGTACAAAAGGCCAGCCTGCAGTGCCAGCAGAAACAGAATGAGCGAGTGAGAGAAGGGGAGTGAGCAAGCTCAACAAAGGTCTGTCGTGACTGCTGCGAATTTCTTTGTGGGCATGAAAAGGCAGCAACGCAGGCAGGATCCCAGAACAAAAGGCCAGCCTGCAACGCCAGCAGAAACGAACAAGCGAGTGATGGGGGGAGTGAGCGACCTCAAGGGAGCTGTGTCAGGACAGCTGCAAATCTCTTTGTGGGCAGAAAAACCACCAGTGCAGGCAGGAACCCAGTACAAAAGAGCAGCCTGCAGTGCCAGGAGAAACAGAATAAGTGCATGAGACATGGGGAGTGAGCGACCTCAATGGAGCTCTATCGGGACAGCTGTGGATTTCTTCGTGGGCAAAAAAATGTGCCAATGCAGGCAGGAACCCAGTACAAAAGGCCAGCCTGCAGTGCCAGGAGAAACACAATGAGTGAGGAAGAGAGGGGGAGAGTGTGAGCCCAACGGAGCTGTGTCAGGACTGCTGCAGATTTCTTTGTGGACAGAAAAAGGCCCCAATGCAAGCAGAAGCCCAGTACAAAAGGGAAGGCTGCATCAGCGGAAGACAAGCCAAGTACAAAAGGGCAGGCTCCAGCAGCAGGAGACACAGAATGAGTGAGTGAGGGAGGGAGGAGTGAGTGAGCTCACTGAGCCTGTTGGGACCGCTGTGGCAAAAAGGCTGCAAATGCATGCAGGGCCCAGTAATAAAAGGACAGCCTGCAGCTGCAAGGGAGAAACAGAAAGAACGAGAAGAGAGGGAGTAAGTGAGCAAGCCTCACCGGAGCTCTGGCCGGGACTGCTGCATATTCCTTGTGGGCAGAAAAGTGCTCACCAATGAGGCAGGAACTCAGCACAAGGGCAAAGCCTGCAGTGCCAGGAGAAACAGAATAAGTGCATGAGACATGGGGATTGAGCAATCTCAATGGAGTTCTGTTGGGACAGCCAGTGGATTCTTCGTGGGCAGAAAAAAGGGCCAATGCAGGCAGGAACCCAACACAAAAGGCCAGCCTCCAGCACCAGGAGAAACACAATGAGCGAGTAAGAGAGGGGGAGTGAGTGAGCCCAACGGAGCTGTGTCAGGACTGCTGCAGGTTTCTTTGTGGGCAGGAAAAGCCCCCAATGCAAGCAGGAGCCCAGTACAAAAGGGCAGGCTGCAGGAGTGAGAGACAAGCCCAGTACAAAGGGGCAGGCTCCAGCAGCGGGAGACACAGAACAAGTGAGTGAGGGAGAGGGAGTGAGTGAACTCAACGGAGCTCCATTGGGACTGCTGCAGATTTCTTTGTGGGTAGAAAAAGGCAGCAATGCATGTAAGGGCCCAGTACAAAAGGTCAGCCTGCAGCGGCAGGAGAAACAGAACAAGCAAGTGAGAGAGGGGGAGTGAGTGAGCTCAATGGAGCTCTGTCAAGACTGCTGCAAATTTCTTTGTGGGCAGAAAAAGGTGCCAACACAGGCAGGAACCCAGTACAAAAGGTCAGCCTGCAGCACTGGGAGAAACACAATGAGCGAGTGAGAGAGCTCAATGGAGCTGTGTCGAGACTGCTGCAGATTTCTTTGTGGGCAGAAAAAGGCCCCAACACAAGCAGGAGCACAGTACAAAAGGGCAGGCTCCAGCAGCAGGAGACACAAAACAAGAGAGTGAGGGAGTGGGAGTGAGTGAGCTCAAAGGAGCTCCATTGGGACTGCTGCAGATTTCTTTGTGGGCAGAAAAAGCCCCCAATGCAAGCAGGAGCCCAGCACAAAAGAGCAGGCTGCAGTAGCGAGAGATGAGCCCAGTTCAAAAGGACAGGCTGCAGCAGTGGGAGACACAGAATGAGCAAATGAGGGAGGGGGAGTGAGTGAGCTCAACGGAGCTCTGTTGGGACAGCTGCAGATTTTTTTGTGGACAGAAAAGGGTGCCAATGCAGGCAGGAGCCCAGTACAAAACAGCAGCCTGCAGTACCAGGAGAAACAGAACAAGCAAGTGACAGAGGGGCAGTGAGCGAATTCAATGGACCAACGCAATCAACATTCAGTATTGACAAATGCTTGTTAGTAGATTGTTGTAGTATGTTGCCTTAGCCTGCCAGATGAGTCTTGTACATCTGTTTCTGGCAATCTTGTGAGCAACAAAATCAGGTGTTTTGCAGGATGCTTTGGCTTTCTGCCAGACATTATCCCTTTCCCGCATGAGCTCAAGGAGGGAGCCTGTGAGCCATGGATTAGTAACCCCTCTAGTTTTTTTTAATTTTGTGGGGGGCAAAGAAGTCACAGGCCTTGTTGAACATTGTGATGATGAAGTTGAGGGTTTGATTGCCATTCTCAACCCTGTCTATCGGTGACCAATCCACAAGCTTCAAATAGTGCCTAAAGTATTCCAGTTGCCCAGGTCTAAGAAAGCGGTTACATGAGACCCTGGCAGCACAGATGTCGGTCTTATTTCACCATGTGCACATTACTGGAGAGTGATCACTGAGGGTGTCCAGAAGGACGTTAACCTCAGAGATATGCTCCAGGCAGCTTGCAAGGAGCCAATCAATTAGAATGCTTCTGCCAATTTTGTAGTGAAATCCAGTAGCCTGAGTGACCAGTTGGGTTAGATAGAGACCAGATACCTGATCTTGAACCATTTGGTCATCTTGGCACTGCCAGTTGGTGTTGAAGTCACCAACAATGACATGCTCCCAGTTGTGTTTTAAGTGTTCAAGGTTGCTTAGCACTTGCTGGATGCCTGTTTCATGGGTGCCAGGGATTATGTACACAGTAGATACAAGTAACACTTTGTTTTGTTGGCCCAGAGTGAGCTTTAGTCTTAGTAATTGTGCCTCCTTAGAGTGGAAGTTACAAGGCAATAATTGGTCCCTTATCTCACTTTTCATGTAGTCTATGCATCCTCCACCCCACTTGGTCAGTCTATCCTGATGGAACACTGTGTAGCCATCAAGGGTGATGGCGGCATCACTGACTTTAGGTGAGGGCCAGGTTTCAGTAAGAGCCATTACATCTGGCTGTAGTAGTTCCACCCAGGCCTGGAACTGTGGTAGTTTGCTGAGGAGACTGTGAATGTTTAATGAGACTATTTTGAGGTGACCCAGTCTCATGTGTGGTTTGGCAATAGGTGGGCCTGGGTTTGGATGGACATCTCCTGGGATTAGTAGTGGTATTATTAGAAGCTTTCTTAGAATGTGAGCCCAGTGTACCCAGCTTAGCCTATCTGGTTTTGCTCTGTGAGGCATAGTGTCAAGAACTGCCATGGTGGTACGGCTACATAAAAGGGCAGCTCTAGGGATTCTGTGAGGTACTGAGGGATTGAAAATTTTGGGTGGGGTTTCAAAGTTATGATTTGGGCATGACTCAAACTGTGTTCCTCTTAACTTGAACTCAAATTATGGAGGTGTAACTTGGTCTGGAGACGGGGTTAGTCTTGTTACCGGTACTTTTCAAGCCCCCTTCCAGTACAAGATAGTAGATGAGGAGGGCTAGTAGCACCGTTCTAGGTGTTGCCACCATATTTGAGTGTTTAAACAGGTAGTGGTCTTCACAGTCAGAACAGAATTGCTGCACATTTGACCAGAACAAAATTTGGAAAATCAAGAGACCTTGCCCCCTGGACCAGGACTGCAACATATTATTCAATTCTGTTGAACATGGGTAAAGCCATTAAGGTGCAAAGTTAGGGGTTTAACATTAAACAACCTTCTCAACACTAACTACAGTAGTACTATTGTACCACCATAAGATGCCTATATATGGTTGTATTACAGTTTCCATATATCATTTATAGAGACACTGTCAATCCCTTTAGGCGTCAAACTTTCCCTATTTTTAAAAAATGTGTTATTTTTGTTCACATTCTGTAAAGACTGCTGATGTAGCTGGGAGTTTGTTTTTCACTTTTTAACAGAAAATAGGAGCCAGATTTACACTACCCACCGTACTGGTATTGTATTACAACACAAACACGTCTGTTTACATTCTGTAACTCCCAGTGCATCTTTCCTGGATTTGGGACAACCCACTACACAGTCTAGCCCCTCATAATACAGTGGGAGGAAAGGAGTATATTGCATCATGAGTGGCTGCATTGGTTGCAGAGGTTCTTAATGTTCAGGAAGTATGAAATAAGAGTAGGTTAAGGATTTGAAACAAAACAAAGTTGGGTACAATTATATCATTAGAATGCATTTCAGTTTTAGTAAAAAAAGAAGTTAGCTAAAGCAACCAGAAACATAAATGAATTTAAGAGAAGGTAAGCAATCATAAAATGTGGGATTTTAACTAGAATTAATATGATGCCAAAAAGGTTGATGGTGTCCCTTTAATATATTAAAACGTAAAACAGTTATTTTTACTATAACCACTGTTTTAAAATTGTACTTTTTTATCTATAGTACTTCAGGCAATTCAGTGTGGAAAAGTGTTTGCTTCAACGTTCCTTTTTATAATATCTTGTTTATTGGATTTTTTTTCTTTTCTGTTGCAGGAAACAGAGAAACAGAAACAAGTATGAGCATGTATGACAAGTAATATACAGTTTGTATTTTTATAAAGCAGGTACTATCTCCTGTATTTGGCACTGTATGCACACTATTTCAGCATTTGACATTGTCAGCTACATGTTTAAGATGTGCACCTGTAAGTGATCCATGTAGACTATGGATATCTACATCTATGCTAGAGGTATGTTTCTGTAATTTTATTTATTTATTTATTGATTGATTGATTGAAATGTTTCACCAGGAGGGCACACTGAGTAAAATTGTGCTCATCTCCTGGTGTGTCCTGGGGAGAGGGAAATTAATTAATAATAATAATATTTTGATTTTTTTTATTTCTTTTAGGGCCTTACCTCTCAACTGGGGTGTTCCTATGGATCCCCAAGTCCGGCCTTGCTCGTGGCTCCTGCTTCTGATGCTTTTCCTGAGCTACACCTCCACTTCTTCACCCTCTCTTAGGCCACATTGCAGTCCCCAGTGGCAGAAGGCCAAAGGGTCAGAACCAGAGGAAGCTTCTAGGAGTGACGGATGCAATGCCATGACCCTGCCATCATGCGTCGAGGTTCAGCCAGTATTTTAGCCTACAAGTCCCCCCATCAGCATAGACATGCAATGATGCTAATGACTCAGCGGAGTGCGCTCCTTCGCCCTGCACATTGGACGTCTGCCATGCCGGCCCCTTGCTTTACTCTGTGACTCACCTTAGCCACCACTAGGAGCCAGCACATGCATGGGTATCCTTCCCCACCCTCCCAAGAGGAGGAGAACAGTCCCTGGGATGCTCAATTCTCCTCCCCCCTGGCCGACCCCCAACAATCCGAGCTCGTTCTCGAACCTGGGTCACCGGTGTGGTGCAAGGTGTGGTGTCCAGCTCCTCAACCCTCAGTACCACCGGTCGGCAATAATAATAATAATAAACAATCTAATGGCACAAATGAGCTATCTGTTTCCAGTTTGTACAGTGTCCATTTTCTCCATGTGTCTTCATATATTGGTGTATGATTTATATAATAGTAAGTGTGCTTTTCAAATTTATACTAAGAATTCATTATCACCTTCCACTTTTAGACAAGAGGTGGTTTAGGCATCAGCCATAATTTTATTATTGCTTTTTTTCCCCAGCTAATAATAATAAAAAAAACTTCAGTTGCCTCACTCAGATACAAACCCCATAGAGGGTTATTGACAATAAAACTAACATTGGTGTAATTGAACCTGGGCAGTCAAACATATTGCCTAAGATACAGCACATCTCTTCCCAATATGGAACTAGGACCATACAGCTCCAAAATACATGAACTTGGTTGGCCTCAGTCTCCCCACAGACTCTCCAGCAGTATCCCACTTGGTGATCCAGATATGTGTTCTGTACTGCTGGAGTACAAAAGAAGTGGGCTCTGAATTTCCATGCAAATTCTTTCATGTATGGGGTCATTGTAATTTTATAGTTTGGTTGGGCAAACTTGCATCACAGTTCAGGATTACAGTCAATTTGTAACTCCTCAGTCCACTTGTGGAGGACTGTCAGTGTGGAGTGCTTAGATAGATCCCAAAGAACGTTATATATATATATATTGTATTTGCTCCACCAGATGGGTACCTATTCCATCATGCTTGTGATGTTGGATGTGAGAAAATAGTGCAAGTGATGTTTCATTCAGTTGCCTGAGACACGGATGTAAAGTAGCTATCCCATATGGAAAAGATCTATATTTGTTTAATTTCTTAAATATACCCTAATGTCCTCAAATATATCTCAAATATATGTCAGATATTAGTCATAGTTTCAGATATATTTTCAGATATATTCAAGATATTCACAAAATGATTCAAACACGTCAGATATTATTCAAAATATTTAGATATGTTTTCAGATATATTCAAAATATTCACAGAAGTGTCAGATTAGTCACATTTTTTAGATATATGTAAGATAGTCACAGAATGGTTCAGGATTTATCATAAGTTGAAAACATCATATATATATATATATATATATATATATATATATATATATATATATATATATATATATGAAATATAGTTCTTTAAATTAAGTTTGCACAATATGTTCATGCAGTTCTATTTAAACCAAATGTGTATGTATATATATGTATATATATAAACATATTCTGAATATGTCCAAGATATATATTATGCTTTACATGTGCCTATTTACTTTTGTGAGGCCCTTATCTATGGTAATTGTCATAGAAACCCTGAAATTATATTAATAAAATATGTTTAAATTATAAAGACTTATATGCAAAAATACCCAACCTTTAAAAGAATGGTTTTGAACTTGGGTAAAGCAGTTTATACTTTTACGGTTGTCAAAGGCCCAATTGGCTCTGCCTCATGCCCAATAATATGCACATTCTTTTCAAAATTTATGTTATAATTGGTCCAGCAATTGTTTCATATAAGCCCATATGGAAAATGACTATACTGTATTTTGCTAATATCTAGATTATATCTGAATATGCCAAATATATCACATATTTCTGATATCTGTGCATTTTTCCAGTTATGCTTTAGATATTTGCAGAATTCAATGAGGTATGTCTTATACTTGACATTGATATTCTTAATGTATATGGTTTATTATACTGTCAAAGAAAATATTTTGTTTTACTTTTTAATGTTTTTATGGACTCTAAAATGAAAAAAATCATTATAGTTTTATGCAAGTATAATTTTACCCTGGAATTTCTACAGTCAGTGTAAGTTAGCAAATATATATTTTCAATATATTAGAGATTGAAATTCTGAGATATATTTCATCTATGTTAAAATAGGTTTGGCCTGATATACATCTGGAAAGTATCTGTAATGTATATATTCTACATACAGATAATACATTGTAAATATATGTTTCACATAGCAAATAAATATGTTTTATAGTTTATAAATATGACTGGAATATATATTACATATACATTTAAAATACAAATAGGCTACATTCTGTAAATATATGTTGAATGCACTATTTCTTCATAAAAAATTAAAAATGTAAGACCAAAGCCAAAAGTAGCAATACACATAGCAAAAGTCAAACCTCCCCACAGTACTGGCATTTTGTGCTGTCCCCATGCTTTTTCAAGAAAGTGTGAAATATTTGTGCTTTGGGAAAGTCTGTTTTTCATTATTGCTACTTTTGGCTTTAATTTAACAATTTTTTCTTTACTGTACAAATACATTTTGTGAAGGAAAATCCAAGAAGTGCCTTCTGGAGCTTCTGCTGTCAGTAAAATATGAATCTTGTTTTCTTGCAAGATAACATATGTGTAGAATATATGCGGAATACATGTTTATATATATATATATATATCAAATATATATATGCAAATGCTTGCTATGGTACTGTGTACAGATTTGTATAACTAATTTGAATATTTCAAATGTATGGTTTATCAACCAAAGGCATGGCAATTTCTATTTTTAAAATAGTTTTAAATTGATAGCATTAGCTTATAAACCAGAAGGAAAGGTAAAGAGAAAAAAATAAGTACATGTTGGAACGCACCCTGACATAAGAAGGAACCAAACAGGGGTGACATAAATACCAATATGAGTCTTACAAATAATGAGATCAAGAGGTAAGTTCTATCTGTAAGTATATATGTGTACTTTGTAAATCAGTAGTAATGGTGCATTATTAAATGATAAGTGTTCTATACTGTAGTCATCTAAGTGGTTGCTAATAAGAGGAATTCCAATACACAGTTGTGCATATGCCACATCAAGATTAATCTATTGTTTAAGTATTTTAAGATATTTTTAACAGTGCATATATTAAAAAAAACTATTTTAGAAATATGCCAACTATATAAAAGGTGTATCTATTTAATATTCAAAATGTATACACAGATATATAAAATATATATCATGCACCTATAATAAAGATATCATGGAAATATATTTATGATATATCTGATATATATCTGTCACATATATTCTGCAAATAAATACACTTTTATAAATATATCTAAAATATATTTATTTTCCATATGGGAGAATAATAATTCACAGAATATTAACAAGATAATTCTATGATATATACAATAAATAGTATCTAAGATATATCTGAAATACATGCATCAGCTATACAGTGCAACCCACTTAAATGAATACCCACCATTCCACCAGAATATATGCACTTAACCGGGCTATACACTAAAATGAAATTCCAATTTTCTGAGTTGGTGTCAGTATTAAAATGACAGAAACGGGAGTCAGAAATAATGGTAATGAATAAGTCATTTTACTTAGTCATAACCAAAAAGTACATACAATTTAATTCATATGACTGGACTTGGAAAAATGAGAAAAAACATTAAAAAGCATTTTAAAATAATTTGTAAAGCATTTCAGTAGAGTACCCTATTACACATTTAAGCAGGTTGCTAAGCTGTTGGATAACATGTGGACAGCATCTCACTTATTTGGGAGCTGTATTTTTTTAACGTTCAACTGCTGACTGTGTCATCCATGTCTTGGACAGCATTTTAATAGCATTAACCTTTTAGCTTAGGGTGAGCTCTTTGTTCCTCTGCTGATAACTTTCGGGCTCCACATTATTCAATATTGTTACTTGCTTGTGGTGACTATTGTAAGCAGAATCCTAATGGATAGCACCATTAACACCTGGTGCAGTCATGTGGAGCAGCTGTGAATTGCCTTTGAACAGTAGCACTGTCAGATGGAGCAGTTAAGGAGTGGGTAATTAACAAAGCTGAGTCAGACAGCCCTGAGACAAGACACTGTAAGAGTGTTAAAAGTCTTAGGGCAAGCACATTTTTTAATCCACTTAAACAGGATTTCCTATTCACTAAACAGGGACATTTAAGCTGGGAAGAATAGCACAGTAATCGGGACCACATAATTATATTCATTTAAATGGAATATGTGCTTAAGCGATATTTACTTAAATGGGTTCGACTGTATCTCAAATATTTAAAAAACAGCCAATTTGAGATGTAATGCATATAATTGGAAACCGTTACATACAGCAAATCTATTTTTTGATATAATTCAAAAACTATTTAAAATATATTTTAAAACATATATTTGAGATATAGTTCGTTTCCATATGGGATATGCAACAAGAAGTACCTGCAGTGACCCATTTTTGGAATCTTGTATTTATCTTGCAGAGACTGGAATGGTTGCACTCCCCACCCCCCATCCATGAACTGATGCAGATAAATTAGGCCCTTCAGGGTCCATCATTTGAGGACTGGATTAATGAACTTAAGGGGGTTACCCCAATCCTGTCCAAGATCCATTATTAGGGGTCCATTTTCTTCAGAATGATCTCACTGTAGTACAACACACCATGTCTTAAAGACTGTAGCAGTATGGAAATAGAATTTTTTAAAAGAGAGAAATTCCAGAGAGGATGTGTATAAAATAGTATTGATATTAGGGGCATCATTCAGTACAAATTCAATTTTTTTCCAGTGGGTTTTGTATATTTTTGAGGTCCAGAGGCAAATTAGGTGGAGTTGCAATGCCTGGCCACCCATCTTTAGCCTCAAAGAACTGTAGAAGGGATACACAAATTCTGGGCCTGTTTCTATTCCAAAGGGAGCAGGTGACAAGTTTATTCCAGTATTGGAAGTAACTGCAATCAGGTATGATTGGGAGGGTTTGCAAGAAACACAAAATACTTGGTAATATATTTTGGAGGATGGCCTCAGCTCCGTTCACAAAACTCAGGTGGAGCTGCACCCAGCTTTGTAGGTCCTTGGCTATAGCAAGAGTCAGGTGTTCATAATTGAGAATGTCCAGATGTGTTGGCTTCTTTGTATGCTGCACCCACAGTTACTTAAGGGGATCCTCTTTTTCAGTGACTGTTAAGTCTGGATTTCCAGACAGAATCCGGGGAATAATAGTAGGGGATGGCCCCAGTCTTAGTTTTATATTTTATTAAGGCAGAACCCACTTACTGTTTCCTTCTGCTCTAATATATTGCATGGCACAGGCAGAGAGACTGTTGGATTGGTAACTTCAGCAGGATGTCATCTGTGAACAGGGCTATTTTATTGCCCCTTTCACCCAGGGGAACACCTTGAACCAAAGGAGATTGCCATATGAGGGTTGTCAATGGCTCAATGTACAGCTCAAACAGGATAAGCGAGAGGGGTCAGCCCTGCTGGGTGCTCTTCTCCAGGTCAAAGGCAATGGAGAGAGAGAGAGAGATAGTTGTTCTAATATTGGCAGTGTTTTTTTGTTAATTTTATGGAGCATCATGGTAAAGGTCTGAGGGAAACCAAAGGCCTCCAGTGTTGACCAGAGAAATGGCAATGAGACCCTGTCCAAGGCCTTCTCTGCAACCAAGCTAACCAGGACCAAGGGGATCAACTGCAAATATATTACAAAAGAAACAGAGTTCTTCAAACATTGTCATGCACCAGCCTTTTCTGCACAAACCTCTTCTGGTCCATGTCCTGCAACGACAAGAGAAGGTCCTCTAATTGTGTTCCCCAAATGAACATAAACAATTTATAATACAGTGGATTCCACTTAAATGCAATCCTGATAAGTGCACATTCTTGGTAAGTGCATACATTTTCCATTTCACAATTCTTTTACATTGAAAGACATATTAGTAATTTTGGTTTAATACACACTGGTCAAGTGCAAATTTTGTTTAAGAGCACACTTTCACACTATCAGCATACCATCAGTCCAGAAATAATTGTTCCTGATAAGTGCACAATGAGGTGCTAACAGATGCAACAAGGAGCTAACAGTTGTAACTGGTACCTGCACTTAACAGCCTGTCTCAAGTCTAATCAGGAGGAAGATAGAAACAATGGATTGTTGTTTTTTTGTTAATTTTATGGTGCATCATGGTAAAGGTCTGAGGGAAACCAATTTTATGTATACAGTACTGGAGACCACACTTGAAGACAGACATACAGCTCCTAGAGAGGGTACAGAGGAGGGCAACTAAGATGATACGAGGACTAAGTGATTTGACATATGAGGACAGACTTGAGGAGCTCTACCTGTTTTCATTGGAGGAGAGGAGAGACAGGGGGGACATGATTTAGGTCTTCAAGTACCTCAACGGAATAAATAGGGTAAACATGGAGGGGATCTTTAGACTAAAGCAGGGAGGTATCACCAGAGGGCATGGTTTGAAGTTGGAAGGTGGAAGGGTGAGGGGGGAAAGAGGAGGAGGTTTTTCACTGAGAGGGTGGTGGACCCTCGGAATGCACTGTCTGGTAAGCTGGTTCAGAGATCCACAGTGGAGGGCTTCAAGAGAGGGTGGGACAGACACAGAAAGCAGATGTATCAGATGATGGCCTGGCCCGGGGGGTGGGGATGGATGATAGGGGTTTCTGGAACACAAGGGGGGAGGGCCTCAGCACCCAAATAGGGATCTGAGGTTCGAGCAAACTTGATAGATCATAAGGCCTAATCTGCTGGCAATTATTATGTTAGTAAGATTGTGAGAAATTGTTGAATGAATGAGAGAAAAAAGGCAGGAACCACCAACGTGGAATGCCCATTGTGACTCCCAGCTGTTTCACATTTCAGTATACAGAGCATACAGACCTGACATCCAAACCTCTTGTGGTCCCAGTCAGATCCTGTTAGGCATAGTACAGGGTTTACAGCTGCCTGATGTGAACGATCAGATGGGAAGGAATACAGATCCGCTGTCCATGAAGTGCGAGGGTGGGAGGCATGGTGCTAGCTCAGAGACACTGTCATACGTAAATTTTTAAAAACACTAGTGCATACATTTTAATCTAATTTGAAGTTATTTCACCACTGGAAATTACTGAAATACATTTTAAATGAGCTAAATGATGTTTTTAAATGATAGAATACCATATTAAAGAGCCCCTGACACCATTAGAAAAACTTGGAAAAAATATGAGATTTAGACAGTCCAGTTAATATTTCATGTATTTTCTATAATTATTTACCTTTTTTCTTTATTACCAAGGACAGCTGTACGAAAGAGGCTTACTGTCCCTTATACTGTGTCTGGTCTTTTTACTATCCTACATATGACATCATAATCTGGGTTGTACCTGGAAACAAGCTTCTGGTCATGGTGCTTTTCCTAGTTAACAACTTTAAAGTAAATAAATAAATTAAATAAATAATCCCCCATTGATGACATTGTAATTATTCCAACAGTAACATACTGTGATGTCATAAACAAAATGGTGATGTCATATGTAGGCAAGCAGCCAGAACAGATGGGGCAGTGATCCTGTCTACATGCAAATGTCCTTAGTAATAAAGAAGAATGAGAAATACAGAAACAATGCTAAAATATAAGCTCACTTCTGCTAAACATTACATTTTCTCAAAGTTGTCATGATGGTGTCAGGGGCTCTTTAAAGACTGTTATGACATAAACTAGTGTTTGAATCTTTTTCTATGCTGGCCCTTTATTTACAATGTAATTTTGGATAAGTGCAAATTCCACTTAAGCGCACATTTTGGACTGACAAATTGGGTTTGCACGTACACAGAATCCACTGTAATAATAATAATATAAAATTGAAATATGGCAGTAAAACGCTGGGTCAAGATGGTCCTTGCCCGGCTTTGGCAATGCCGCCAAAATAGTGCTATACTGCCATGATGGAGAGGATTCTCTCACTTGTAGATCAAAAAAGACTTTACCCAGAATCAGCTTAAGTGGGACTCTAAGGGGAGACTTATAACATTCAGATGGGAATCCATCGGGACCTGGGCATTTTCCTGTCTTGGAGCGTAAAATCCCTAATAAAATTTCCTCTTGGGAAATTGGACTAGTGAGTGCAGTGAGATGGGCTTCGGTGAGTTTAGGGAGATGTACTTTTTGGAGAAAAGTATGAAACTGAGCTGTAGACTTGGGGGGCCTCCGAACTGTAGGGGTGGGAAAAATATACAAAGATACTTCTGGTTTTAACCTTCAATCCTTAATCATAAACCCACTATAATTTTGCAAACACTTGTTCTACCTGTTAGCAAACTCCACTCACTTTGCTTTTTCTGGCTTTGTCTGCAAACTCATCAGAAGACATTAATGGATAACTTGATTAAGGCCAATGCTCTCACCCCTATAATTGTAACTGCATGAGGGGAAGATCATGCCAAACCAACTTGTTTACTTTTATTGAGGTTGAAAAGGGAGGCAAACAGGTCCGGGGCCATAGACATAGTCTATTTGGTGTTCCGTAAGGCCTTTGACACTACTGAACATGATACACATTTAGTCAAAATACACCAGTGTAATATGCAAGAGGCATGCAGAAGGTGAATTGCTATCTGGCTTGGGGGCAGGAAGCAAATGGTGTTGATTGACTTGCATAACTCTGAGTGGTAATGGGAACTTGGTGGTGTTCCTCAGAGACTGAGGCAAGGCCACTGCTATTCAGCATTTGCACCAATGATCTTAAAGCTGAAGTCTAAGTGGACTGCTCACTCTAGATCCCTTCATGCCACTAAGCTAGGCAGGTGTACACTCCCATGAGGATGGGAACAAACATCAAGAGGACTTAAACAAGTTCACCAACTGGCCAGAATCCTAGATACAAGAAAGCTAAATGCAGATGCTGTAGTTACGGAGGAAAGGCAGAGACAGGACCTGCACACTGTGTGGAGCTTCTCTTTTTGCTTTGCGGTAGGTGGATTATAAGTGATCTTAATAGACAGGGCTAAAGCATACCAAACAGTGAAAGGCTGCTGTCAAGAAGGCTGAAAGAATGCTGGCATGCATTAAAAGGAGGGTGCTCAGCAGAGCAAGTAAAATAAGCCTGCCACTTTACAAGGCCCCAAACAGGCCCTACCTGGAATACTGTGCTCCCCCAGACAAAGAGGGCAGCCAAGAGTGTGAAACATCAGGGCTCCAAAATGATCAGAGGTGTGGAGGACAGAAGCTGTGAGGAGAGGCTGTTGCCTCAGAAATTGCACCTGAAAAGTTATACGTATCTAATGGATAGCAAAGCATTGTTACACCAGGTGCCATAAAACATCATTGGCATAATAAGTGTGAATGACAATATGTATTTGACCAGTGCTGCCACAAATGGTAAGGTCATACTTCTAAACATGAGAACTCAATTGGGCCATAAGTCATTCTGAATTATTCTCACCAGAGAGTGAAAAGATCTTCCACAAACTGTGTTTGGTTGATGGCACTTCCTTCAAGGAATTGTTGAAGGAGTACTTAATGGGAAATGTGGGTTGTGACTGCTTTATTAAATTTTGCTGGGGTATTTTTTGTAATTTTATGACAATGTACTATATACTACTGTTTATTTATTCAGTTTTACTGACCGTGGTCATCTATATTAACCTATGTGTTTATACCTGAAAGCAATGAATGAATGAATGATTCAACTGACCAACAATCAATTAATTAAGCAACAAATCAATGAAAGGCTAGAGATCGTTAACATATACACTCTAAACAAAAATGAGTACGAGGGCAGACATGATCTGAATCTTCCACATACTGAATGGAACAGACAAAGTTGAAAATATGGAAAAAAAATTGATCTGGTGTGCTCCAGCAGAACATGGAAACATGCCCTGAAGCACAAAGGTGGTCAATGTAAGGGTAATATTAGAATGCATTTCTTATCCCAGAGGATTGTGAACCAGTGGAGCAGCCTACCACAGGAGACAGTGGACATGAAGACAATATAGGCCTGGAAGGTACACTGGCACCCATCAGGATGAAGTGCTCTTGTCACTGTTTCTGCCAGTAATGTTTTGCAGGATCCTGCAGGAACATAATGTAATTTAAAGGCAGTTACCACAATTTATCATGCATGAAAATGGGGCAGCTTTCACAAAGTGTTTCATCCTGATCAGTGGCACTGTAAACCTGGATATATTTCTGCTTGCCAAAAGACTCACATGGTATTCTAAATAGTAAGGTGGGTGGATGGTAAATCCCTATTAATTAGTACATGTTTGCACAGCATACTAATAAAATGACTAGATAAACAAAATATTTGATTGGATGCTAAGCATTACAACCAGTGTAAAATTTTAGTAACAATTATTGCTGTATCTCTATCCTTATCCCTCACAACATACACATACACACACAGAAACATTTGAAAGGTAGCCATTTGTTTCCCCATTTCTGATACTTGCTCCTGTCCCAAAATGTACACACCACCCCTTTCAAAAATGTTCACCTCTATCCTACACAATACTTTTGCCCCAGCCCATCACAACATGTGCATATCTCACTACTTCTTTGAAAGTTGTATCCCCTACCCTTTCCCAAATTTTACCCCTTATCCCTTTCAGAATCTGTACCCCTAGTCCATCCAGAAAGTTTAGCCCCTAATTCATCCAAAAATGTTCACCTTTCACCTCTTCTAAAACTCCTTGCCCATTCCAAAATCTATACCCTAACATTATACACAATTTCTACCTCATACCACTCTGGAACTTTTATTCTTTTGCCCTTTACAAAATTTGCACTCTTCACCACTCTTGAAATCTGTACCACTTACCCCTCCCAAAATCTGCGTCTCTCAACAATACCAAAATACTAGTATGTACCCCTTGCACAATGTCTACCCCATACTCCTACAAACATTTGAACCCCTTGCATATCCCAAACTTTGTACCCTTCTAACCTCTCAAAATCGATACCCCTCTTCCCTCATAAAATGTACACCCCTTATCCTTCTCAAGATTTTCACTACAATTTCACCAATTCTTGATTACATCATCTTCCCCAAAGAAGCACACCTCCGAAAATCTGCTCATCCATAAACTTGTACCAATAAACTTTTCACAGCTCACCTGTCTCAAAGATTGCAGTCCTAGCCCCTCTCAAAGTTTCCAGTCCTCTCCCATCCCACAGTTTGTACCTCTTAGCCTCCTAACATTTGCAGCTCTCACCCCCTCTAAAATGTGTACCTCTCACCTCTCATTAACTTTTTGCCTCATACTCCTTCCAAAATTTACATCTATAATCTTCCAAGAATTTCTCCAAATGTGCTCCCCCTACCATTTCAGTATCTGGACTCCTTACCTGTACTGAAATTTGTGGCCCTCAGCATTCTTTAAAGTGATGTGTAAAATAAATATTGCAGCCCACGCTCACCCCAAATAACTTTCTATGCTACGATGGGAGTCTGTGGCTGCTTTGATGAACATTATTTGAATAATCTGTACATTTTTAAACACTGCCAAAACTTTTCAGCTAATGCGGAAGTGCTGCATGGGTCCCAATCGAGTGGGCGTAAGTTTTCATGGCATTTCACCCATTTAGTGACATGGCAAACACCACTGCTCTCAATGAAGCAGTGGTGGTGGGGGCTCAATGTTCTTATTTTATTGCTTCCATGGGGGTCTTGATGTCTAAAATAATACTTACAGCAACGACCTGTCCAGGTGTTGCTGTAAGTTTTATTTTAGGCATCAAGACCCCCTTAGAAGCAATAAAATAAGAATATTAAGCCCCCACCTCTGCTGCTACATTGAGAGCAATGGTGTTTGCCACCTCACTAAATGGATGGAATACCCATGAAAACTTCTGCCCACTCAATAAGGACCTATGCAACGCTTTTGTGTTCACCAAAAAGTTTTGGTGGTGTTTTAAAATATACAGTTTTTTCTAGTAATGTTCATCATAGCAGCCACGGACTGCAATTGCAGCACAAAGAGGTATATGGGACGGTAGCGGGACGCAGTATTTACTTTGCATGTCACCTTTAAAATCATGCCCCTTGCCCTCTCTAAATCTGAGCGTCCTATCCCTTCCCAGATATGTACCCCTTTCCTTTCAAAAATGTTCACCCTAATCTCTGATAGAATTTGCCTCCTAAATTTTGGACCTCTCACCTTTTAAAATGTGTGCCTCTCACTCCTCCCACAATTTACACCCATCCCTAAATTTGTGCTTCTTATATTTGCACCCCTTACCCATACCATAAATCGCACCCACGTTCCTTCCAAAATGTGCACTCTTATGCCATTCTCAAAGAGGTGTGCTATTGACTCTGTCAAAATGTACCCCTTTCATCCCTTACAATTTGTGCCTAGCAAAAATGCTATGTCTAAACCCCTCCCCAAATCCCTCCCATATCTCTTGCAAGAATGTGTACCTATTGCCTCTCCTGAAATGTGAACTCCAATGCATTCCAAAATTTTCACTGACACCCCATTCTCTTTTGACACTCTTCACCACTCCTGATATCGGCACAGCATACCTTCCAGAATTTCTATATCCCACCCTCTTGTCCAGCATTGTATGTTCTTCATTCTGTTCCAACAACTTACAGCTCACTCCTCTTTAGGAGTTTTGTTTTCACTTGTTTTAGAGACATATAACCACACTGGAACTAGTTTTATTAAACAGAAGGAATGGCTTTTTTGTGTGAATCAGAACAATATAAAAAATTGCAAATTTAAGAATTTGGGAAGGGGTTGGCAACATCGAGAGTCCATTTTATTAGTCCAATTACACATTACAGGGTGTGTATTCATACTGGGATATGCACAAAGTGCACTTGGGGAGTGTGTATATCCCAATATGAATGACCACAGTGACTTTCCATTGCTTACTTGTTGGTCCCTGCTTATAAATTGTGGGGGGGGGTGGACTTGATGACCCTACCCTCAATTATGACCATAAATTACTATGATATTATGCTACTAAAACTGAAGGTGTTATCAGCTTTTTTAGTCTCACCCTCTCAGGAATCATTATTTTTCCAGTTGTACTGTGTCAGATAACCCCAAATATGATTTTTAACATACATTTTCTCCCCATGAATCTTCCAACCTGGCCTTCTTTCAGCCAGGTTATCCTTCCAGGTCTTGCAGCCTTATTCTTGCCATGACTTTTGGAACCTTAGAACTCCCTGCCCAGACATTTATCTCAGTAGATCCTCAGATTTCTCCCAGTGGTGGAGTCCTTTCATTGGCAACAGGTGGAGTGCAGTAACTTGCTAAGTTGTGAAGTGGAGATGTCAAAGTCTACCTTTGGGCAAAGGTGAGAAGGTTGAACTGGCCATGGGGTGATGCCTGTGCATCGTATGTCCAGTTATATACAGTATCTTATTTTACTGTAGTGATACCAACAGCCAAATGCACTAGCATCAACATGATCTCCGCTCCTCCTCATACCCTTCAGTTCCCAGTTACACCACCTGTGGCCACTCAAGTACAGTAGCAATAAAGCAGTAGGAGTTACTGTCCTCCTACCCCAGAGGCAAAAGTGTATGTTGGGATGTTTAATCCTGTTCCTACCAGCCCTGCGATGCTAGGCATTTGGCACAGACCCTGATCACCAGTGGTGCAAGCAGAAACACTGCTACTGCATTGATGATCTGGCCCTTCCTCTGTCTTCACATGAGAATTGTTTTGATATAGTACCTTGGCTTCAGTGAGTACCACATACTGCTTCTGTTGGCCTTATCCTGAAAAAGCTCATTGAATGATTTTCACCACCATGCATTTACTCTGTGGCAACCCTCTTGTTGCTACTGTCGATGTGGTGCTCCTGTAACTGAGCTAATATATCTCAATGGGCTTTCCTGCATTAATATTTTAAGTAACTATACCTCTAGTGTAGCATTTTCAAATAACTTTCCCCAGTGCATGCCATTGCCAGAACATTGATCTCATTAAATTGGTGGGGGACAGCAGTCAATATATATTTAAATGAGGCTGATATTTCAGCAGAAGTGTCACAGATGAAGCATGGGAAACTGTTGCCTTCCCATAAATAGACACTCCTGCTTAGTGATGGTGTCTGACAGGTGCCAACACTGAGTGCTCAGAACGTCTCTGAACAGAACACACATTTGCAGTATCTTTAAGACTAAAAGAGAACATCTGAGAGAATGGAAAAAAATCCCATCTAAATCTTTAAACCACCATTTTGTTTAGTTCTTCCACAGCGAAAATGAATACAAATGGTTAGATACATATATCAGTTATACTGATTGCTGCCCATGTTATTCTAGGGATGGTATTGTCAGAAAAAGCCCTGTTTAGATCTGACTTATCATTCTCCAGAATTTTCAAATTTATTCTGATTAGTAAGAACATGTACATTTTCTGATTAGCAAGGTTATTGGCTGAACTGTTTGTATGTGTTCCACAAATATGCACACTGCACTCCTGTGTGATTGTTACAAGTAAAATTGGCTGACCTGGACCAGGTCAAATGACAGAACTAGGTCAGCAGTATATCTCCTTAATAAACTTTTTCTCTTGCTGTTTGATGTTTAGAATTGTTTTCTTATGTCTTTATTCCTACAAAAAGAGAAATATAGGAGGAAAAGGTCTTCATTCATTCATATTATCCAGAATGGTTCAGAACTGTGTCAAGGACAGATCCAGACTTGGTCAGTGGACTGGACTGGGCCAAATCAGATTCAAATCACAAATATCTCTAATTTCCAGAGTTGAGTCAGGACAAACTAGTTTAGGGAGGTTGAGATAGGGGTCCTGATCTGACACAGAGATGGCCCTCTCATCTTTTGTTCTTCAGAATATTTTTTCTTTACTTTTTAATCCTTCTCCTTTGCTCTACCCACTGTGGTATTTTGTTGCTTGTTAGAGAGGTGCACAATTGCAAGGGCATTTATAGTCCTTCACCAACATGGACACTGGGGGCCTGATTTTAAAATCACCCCTTAGAGTGACACAGGTTGTGTTGCTCTAGGGCTGCAGCAAACTCTGTGTGTGTCGGGGACATGCATACAATTTTATAAAACAGCGGGCCCATGTGCCAAAGACCTAGGAACTGTCACAGCTGTAGGCTTGTGCCAAGCATTTGGCATACTGTACCTGTGGGGTTTGACACAGGGATCCGTTCCACCCCCCCAACACAACACTAGAGGGGTGGTGAAGGAGAGGATGGTGCATATACCTGCCAGGTGGAGGCCAGGTGCAGAAGGAGCAGAAAGGGTACCCTAGAGGGTGTGGGGGATATAGTGGCAATGTCAAGCTGG
Source organism: Neoceratodus forsteri (assembly GCA_016271365.2). NCBI lineage: Eukaryota > Metazoa > Chordata > Ceratodontiformes > Ceratodontidae > Neoceratodus > Neoceratodus forsteri. Next base: position 113,716,453 of record JADMNL010000033.1, read on the forward strand.
TGATGTAGCACCTGGTGGGGGTGCCATTCATAATGGCAGACAGCCAATCAGAACGCTTAGTGAGGGGGTCTGCAGAGACAGATCATGACCTAGCTGTAGTTGAGCACAGCCCTGGCACCTGCCCCATAGCTACCAAGATCTCCAACTCTCTGGGAGGGAGGCAGCCTGCCACATTGTGGGGGGGTGGGTACCAAGGGACTGTTACAGTGCCCATAAAGTATTCTCCTCCACCACTGGCAGCCTTTAATCTGCCGCCTCTGCTTCCCACCTACAAGGTGGGGATATTGACACCTATGGGGCAGGTGCCAGGGCTGTGCTCACCTGGGGTCAGGTCACCACCTGTCCCAGCAAACCCCCCACTAAGCAGTCAAATCAGTTGTCTGCCACTGCGAATGGCACCCCTGCCAGGTGCCACATCACTACCCTGACATTGCCGCTGTATCCACTATGCCCCCTTGGGCACCCCATGCTCTTTCTGCCACCCAGCCCCCTACTTGCAGGGTCCCCAAATTGCCACAGTATCTAGCAGTGGTGCATGGTCCTTAGACCACCTCCTGACTGGTCTAACCTGAGCACCCCTGTTGTGTCCATGGTGGGGCTTCCAAAATTCCAAAAAAAGGAATGGTGCAGTCTTGCACTGGCGCAAGCCCTCTTGTGACCTGGTGCAAGGACACTAATGCTGCAAGAGTGGTGCATGGTGGATTTCACTGCAGCTTGCATTTGAAAATTGGGATTGCCACAAACTTTGATGTAAGGTGCCACATGTGTCAAAGCCGTTTGGTGAAGGCACCTTGCACCAAAGTTTGCCCTTTTAAAATCGTGCCCTGTGTGTACAAAATGGAAACTGATGTAAAAAGATTGTGAGGACAGTAGAAGCAGAGACAGAAAAGCAAACAATCAAATCAGGAAGCAGCCATTTATTTCCTTGAGAAAAAAAATGAATTTCAAACACTAAACACAATGGTTATAGTACATGTTAACTGAATGGAGGATGATAAAAATAAATGAAACTGGAACATTTCAAAGAATCATAGAATTATAGAAATTTGACAGCAGAAAACGACCCTTCCAGCCCATTCAGTTTGCCCAACCCTCCCCTTTCACATGCCCCTTCCTGCCTGACCCTACCCTCAACCCAATACTCAGTCCCATATGCCTGTCCCATGCCCTGTTAAATTCCTCCATCATCTTAGCCCCCCAGTACTCCATGCGGCAGTCTGTTCCAGGGCTCCAACACCCTGTCTGTGAAGAAGCACCCCCTCACATTGCCCCTGAACCTATTTTCTTGCAGACTGAGGCTGTGCCCTCTAGTTCTGGCTCCCTCCTTCCTCCTCAGTAGACCCCCTTCACCTACTTTATTGAGCCCCTTTACATATTTAAAGGTTTCAATCATGTCCCCTCTTTCCTGCCTTGTTTCCAGTTTGTACAGATTCAGCTCCTTACACCTCTGCTCGTATGTCTTCCCCTGCATACCCTGCACCATCTTTGTTGCCCTTCTCTGACCCCTCTCCAGTGTATTTATATCCTTGTGGAGGTGTGTCTCCAGAACTGAACTCAGTACTCCGACTGCGGCCTCACCATGGCTTTGTATACGGGCATTACTACCTCCCTCCTTCTGCTGGTAATGCCCCTGCCTATGCATGCCAGCATTCCATTTGCCCTTCCCACTGCCCTACTACATTGGAAACCTACCTTAAGGTTTGAGGAGACTATGATCCCCAGATCCCTTTCCTGTTCTGATTCTTTGATCCTCTCCCAGCGTGTACCCTGCTTGTGTGTTTTTCCTCCCTAGGTGCATCACAGCACACTTCATGGCATTAAATTTTAGCTGACATTTCCCGGTCCACTCCTCGAGTGTCTTGAGGTCCCTCCTCATGTCTTCCACCCCCCTCTGGGGTGTCCACCCTATTGCAGAGTTTTGTATCATCAGCAAATAGGAACACCCTCCCTCTCAAACTCTCGGCAATATCACTGATATAGATGTTGAAGAGGAGCGGACCCAAAACTGACCTCTGTGGCACTCCACTCCTTACACTTGCCATCTTGTAGTGCACCCTGTTAAGCACTACCCTCTGAGTTCTCCCTGCTAACCAGGCCTCCACCCAGCCTGCTATTTTCTCTCCCAACCTCATGCTTTCCATATTGCTCACCAACCTCCTATGAGGGAGGGTGTCGAAGGCCTTGCTGAAGTTTATAGGCCACATTCACTGCCCCTCCCTGGTTGATTACCTGAGTCACCCAATCAAAGAACTCAGTTGGGTTGGTCTTGCATGACATCCCGTTGGTGAAGCCATGTTGTCTGCTGTCCTACAAGCCACACTGCTCCAGGTCATTTACCACCCTCTCCTTGATTAATGCCTCCATTACCTTCCCCACCACAGATGTGAGGCTGACAGAGCAGTAGTTCTCCTTCAGCTCCCTGCCACCTCCCCTGTGCAAGGGCACTATGTCAGCCCTCCTCCAGTCCTCTGGCACCCTCCCCATATCCAGGGACAGGTTGAAGAGCCTTGTCAAGGGTGCAGCCAGCTCCTCCCCTCAATTCCTTGACCAGTCTGTGGTGCAACCCATTAGGCCCCATTGCCTTGTCCACCCTTAGTCTATCCAGCTTAGCCCTAACCCTATCCATGGTGAATGGGCTCTGATACACCCATTTGTCCTCCTTCCCCTTAGCCGCTAGTACTGGACCCTTGCCTTCCACCTTCTCCGTGAACACCAAGCTTAAATACTCATTTAGTGCCTCTTCCTTTCTGTAGTTCTGCTCTAAGTTTATCACCCCCCCCCCGTCTAGCAATCCCCTGGCCTGCTCTTTTCCTCTCCCTCACATATCTGAAAAATGTTTATATTCCCCCTTCTGGCACTTTTTGGCTATTATTCGTCTGCTATTGGCTGTTTTGCTCTTCTGATCTCCCTCCTCTCTATAGTCTTCCTCATCCTCCTATATCCTTAAATGTTCTGAAAGCCTCCTCCTCTTTTCCTGACTGGCCCCACCACCTCCCTAGTGAACTAGAGTGATCTCCTCCCTCTCTTGCTCTTTCTGACCATTTATATACACATTTCTGCTGCTTCCTGAATGCCTCCCCTGGTAGTTTCCCAGAGTTCCTCTCTGCACCTATTTTCTCCGTACCTTCCATTTTTCCCTAACTATCTTTCTCATCTTATTAAAGTCTGTGTGTCTGAAGTCCATGATTGTCATATTTACTCTTACTTGCCTGCCTCCCTTCCTTCCTGCTCTGAGCCTGAACCGTACTACACTGTGGTCACTGGTGCCCAAGGCTTCTCCCACCTGCACCTCCTCCGCACTCTCCCCATTAGTCAGCACCATGTCCAACAAGATGCTTCCCCTCATTGGCTCTCTGACCAGCTGTTGAAGGAATACCTCCTGCAGCTCGGCTAATACCTCCCTGCTCTTTGCTGACACTGCATCTGGGATTTCACAGTCAGCATCTGGGAGGTTCAAGTCACCCACCAGTAGCAGTTCACTTTTCCTTGCCAGCCTTATGAATTAGCTGTCTATCGTCTTTCTCTCCTTGTGCAGGTGAACTGTATAGCACCCCCAGCTGCAGGGATTCACCCATCTTCCTACCTAGTGTTACCCACATCAGCTCAGTCTTCCCTTCCTCCTCCTGCCTTTCAGTAACACTGATGCCTTCCCTGACATAAAAGGCACCCTCCCCCTTCTTGCCTTCCCCTTCTGAACAGTCTATAACCTGGAATGGTTGTTTCCCAGGTGTGATGCTCTGTCCACCAGGTCTCACTTATTGTGACTAAATCTAATCTCTAGTCCCTCATGATGGCCTCCAGGTCCACCATCTTAGTTCCTAAACTCCTGGTGATTGCTGACAATCCCTTCCACCAGTCTCTCCCTTTGTTTCCCCTTGCACCCATCACACTCTTGCCCAGTCATGTAGTCTATCCTGGGGGTGGCTGGTAGCCCCCAAAGCTCTCATTGTGGGAGCAGCTTGTCCCCACCACCTCCAACCTAGTTTTGTGTTGCTTATGCCTGTAGTTCTGTGGGGAAATGGCCTCCCCCATCTCCTATTTAAACTAGTAGTTATTGTCGCCTGCTTAGAGGGAGTCACACTCACTGTGCTCGCTTCATGCTGCAGTGCTGGTTTGGCTCTTTCCTCTTTCTGTGCCCCATTCCTTGCTCTTCTGTCTGTTTCTTTCCTTCATTTCTTCTTAGATCCCCCACCCTCCTCTGTTCTTTTGTACCATTCTAGGTTGTCTCCATTTATCTGCTGGCCTCCAGTGCGCTTTGCTTTGTTTGGCCTCTGCATTTCCTCCCTTTGGACCTGCCTATCACTTCTTGCTGCTGCCCACTCTCCTCTTCCTCTAGACTGGATGGCCCATTGCGGGCTTCTTGGTGTTTTTGCCTACTGCCTGCCTGCAATGCCCTGAGCTGCTTGTCTGCTGCTGGTTCCCGCTGTGCCCTTGCCTCTTGGTCTTTCCACTGTTGCCTAATTTGCCCCACTACCTTGATGGACTGCCTGTACTCCAGCCTTCAGCTTCTGCTTATCTGATACCTGCTACAACTTATTTGGGGTTCTTTTCAGTATTTGCAGCATGTAGATTGTGTCACTACTGATCTGGGCCAATTGGGGGGATTGCAAGGACTGCACAGTGAACCTTACCATCCCTTGAACAAAGAACTCTACTGCACAGCAACCGGCGTCCACTGGAGTAATTCCTCCAGGGAACTCCACAGCACTACTGCCAGTGGACATTTTCGGCCCACCTCATTGACCTCAGCTGCGGAGCTGGTGCCCACATAGAACTAGAGCTACCATCCCACAGTGATACCGATCATAGCACAATCCTCTGCTTTATTCTGCAAAACTAGTTCCTCAAACTGCTGATTTTGCTTATACATTCACTTCCCTTGTCAGTCAAGCAGAGGCTAAACTTTTTTTTTTCAAGTAAACACTATTTTGCTGTTTCAGACTACATACAGATATATCTGCCACACCAGCACATAAACAGAATTTTGTATCAATGTGTGAGGCTGCACATAGACTACATTGGCTAGACTAATGGTTTGGTGAATATGGAAACTAGATTTGGAATTGCCTTATTTGAGACAAACTTCCTCCATTTCCTCAGCTCCTCCTGTCTGCTGTGCTAACCTTCTTCTGTTTGGATGCCCTTGATCATCGGAGTTCAGTGGCCTCCTCTATCCTTGTGCTGCAGTTCTTCAATCCAATGCCTTATTTCAGACAAACTTGCCTCCCTCTCCTTGGCTTCGACCTCTTAGATGCATGCTGCACTGGGCGGCCCTCCGTGGCAACACCCCCAGTCATGGTAGCCTACAGTACATGGTGTCTAGCATGACTCGCTCTCTTCCTTCCGCCTGGACTACCTGGGGTTCTGGCCATACCCGTTGGTCACTCGAGGGCCTCACCTAGGGCACTTCACTGTTCCTTTGCTTCCCTGCGTGAGGGTTTGCGGTCTGCTAGCCTTCATGGGGCCTAGCTGCCACTCTCTACTCCTTCCTCGGCTGACTTATGTGTGCTCCAGGTGCTCATCCTACCCTGCGTATGGGTCTAGCTGGTTGCTCACCTCGTTCTTGGGTGCCTTATCAGCTATCTTCCTTGGATCTCCGTCTGTCAAACGCCTTCATTCCATGTCACTTACTCATCTGACTTTCAACAGGATTGGATGCACTGTCAGTTGTGCCTCCCCTTCAGTCGTACTATGCAAGTTCTGGACGCTGCAGCCCTTACCTTGCCTGCTCGCGCCTACTTCCACTCATCAAGGATATTCTTCTTCGTTCTAGTGGATTTACTTCTGGACTACATCTCAGGATATTCACATCAATTCCCTTGGATGCTTCTTGCCATTCTGTTTCAATTCATTTGGATTTACTACTGCCATGTCCTGTCAGGAATCCTGACCCAGCTCTATTCTATAGTGCCTTCCTATATCATGGCTTAGGCCTCAGACATCAACCTACTCCAGTATCATGAGGCTTATTACCTCTGGTCGAGTTGCCAACTCATCCAACCAGGTATCTTCACCGTGTTCTTCTGCCATCCTTGATCATCAGGAAAACAACAATCTCCAGGACCATTTTACTGCTCTCATAAGTCTGCCTTTAGCAAATATTTCTACTCTGCACCTGCCTCGGGGCCTGGAGGTTTGATTATTACTATCCTACACCTGCCTCGCCCAGCATCGGGGCCTGGAGGTTCGACTATTACTATCCTACACCTGCCTCACCCAGCATCAGGGCCTGGTGGTTCAAATATTTCTACTACACACCTGCCTCGCCCAGCTCAGGATGTGGAAGTTCTCATAGTACCTGACCTGCCCACCGAGCTCGGCGCCTGGAGAGTCTATTCCTTACCATACTTGCTTTGCCAGATAGGTCGGAGGTTTCCGGTCTTTGTAGCCCAATGTTCAATTACTGTTTCACCACTCAGGACCAGGTTAATTTGCTCCGCTGCCTTCAGCTTCACAACTTGCATCTAGCTTACTTGCCTCACCGCCTAGGATTCTAGGCTTCCATAAACTCATATTGCGGAACTCGGGCCACCACTTCAAGATCGCCTATGCATTCAACTGGATTCAAAATGACCTTCTATCAATATTTTTGCCCTCGACTTTGACATCTCTGACATGGGAATTTGCTAAGAATATTGCTACCATCTTCTCGCTGGATATTCATTACCAGTACTGGATCCAATATACACTTTCTCAACCTTAAGATCTTTATTGACTGGGTTTCGGACTAGCTGACAACTTAATATTTTCCTTTAGGATTACTCTCCTTTAGTATGCCCAGAAGGACAGGTGGGTCAGTAGCCATGGGTCCTCAGAAATTTCCCCCAATGGGGGGGTTCCTCTCCTGCGTGCTACTGGCCACACTCTTTGGAGTTGGAGGAGATGATCCTACCTATAATCATAATTCTTTCTTTTGGGGATCTCTATCCTACTCAATGAAGCTTCCTTCCTAAGGTGGGATACAGAGAAAAGGCCAAAACATCAAGTCCTAACAAGCTGTTTTACGTTGGTTCAAGCACCTAAGCACTATGCATATCAAATCCATTTCATATGTACTACAAACACACTGACATGCCCAAATCTATGCTGAAGTATCTAAGCATTAACCATTCATATAACTTATATATATACCTTGCAGGCATTATCCTACTTACTGGTCTGCTCTGTGTATCCAAGCATAACCTACATCATGCAGCTCTACTGTATGTAGCACAAGCACCGAGCCATGAGCCACACAGAATAAATTGTAGGTATCCGCTATGTATTCTCCTAGCTTGCATTTCAGTACTGCTACCCCCTCCCTATTCAGGTGCATTCTGTCCAGTGCAAATAGGCTCTCATCCTCCCATGTAGATCCACAGTCCCTTACCAAGCCATACCCCATTTGCTTACACCACCCCAACAGCCAGCCATTAAACTCCCTAATCTTTAACTTCCTATCAGTGCTTGCCCTCAGTATTGGTAACACCTCTGAGAACACCAATGATTTAAACCCTAGACTGCTACAGTATCTAGCTAGAACTATGAATCTAACCTGCACTTCCATCATGCTATTTCCTGCCAGGTCATTTTTTCCCAGGTGGAACAGCAGATGTGTTTTCTCATCCTGCTGCCTCCCCCTTTGGGGATATAATGAATGACCTTCGCTGCTGTCATGCCCAGCAGACACTCCACCTACACTGTGCTGTTTTTGCCTCCCCTTCCCCCCACCTAATCCCTTTTATTATAGAGTCCCCAACCAGTAGGATCCTGTTCTATATCTCCTTCTGATCGTATCTCCCTACCATCATTCCCCCAACCCCTTGCATCCTATTTCCTACCTTATTATCAATACCCCCTTTGCCCATTTCACTTCCTAAAGCACTATCCACGCTCTGTGCTCCCCCAGCTTTGCACTCCCCTAGGCTCTATCTGTCAGGCTGCCCACATCTGCCCCTCCATTTTATAACTTTTCCCTCCCTGTTTAACCGTGCCTGTGCCCTGCCTGATTTTCCATGAGGACCTTCCTCCGCCATCCAGCTTTTGTTGCTCTGAACCCAAGCTTGCTGTTCCCCCTCATTCTGGGCTTGCCTGTTATCTTACCTGATAGGGCCTCCCCCTTTTACAATTGTTCCATGCCCTCCTTCATGCTTGCCTCTCCTTCTTCCCCTGTGTGCTCTTCAGCTCCCTTTTCCTGATCTCCCCCCCATCTAGTGCTTCTAGTGGGGCAAATCTATTCTTCTGTTCTAAGCCCACTGCCTGTACCCCTCTGGTTGTTAGTCCTCCTCTTGTTCCCTTCTTCCTTGTCCTCTGTGAAAGCTTTGTACCTTTATACTGTATCACCTGCCATTCCCCCAGGTTTCTCTTGTGCCCATTGCCGTCCTAATCGGAATTCTTGTATCTCCTCCGGTGCCTTCCGCTCCTCCCCCTCCCCTTGCATTCATGCTCTCCAACTTTACTCCAGTCCCCATCCCATCTTCCCCTTCCTGCAGCTGAGCTTGCTCCTTGTCCCCCTGCAGCTCCCCTTTTGATTGTGCCGTGTCCCTGATCCTTTCCCCACCGAGGTCTCTCAATCCCCACACAAAGGTACAAGGCCAAACTGCAGCTTCCTGTCTGAGCTCCACACCTGAGTTAATCTCACACAGTAATCGCTCAAAAAATTCAAACAGCACAGATAAAATATCACAGTCCAGAATGTCACTCAGTAACAGCTGTAACTCAGAGTACTGATTTAAATCCCTACCACCGTATCCCCTCACAGCACAAACAATCCCAATATCAAAATAAAACAGAAGAAAAAGAAACAATCCAGCACTTCCCTGAACAGCTCTCTTGCTGCTGCTGCTCCCCAGTGATTCTGTGAGCCAAGATGGTGCCTGCTATTTTCCCCCTCCTCTCTCACAAAGCCAAACTGCAGCTTCCTGACTGAGCTCCACACCTGAGTGAATCTCACACAGTAACAGCTCCAAAAATTCAAGCAGAACAGATTAAATATCACAGCCCAGAATTTCACTCAGGAACAGTTGTAACTCAGAGTACTGATTTAACTCCCACCACCTTATCCCCTCACAGCACAAACAATCCCAATATCAAAATAAAACAGAAAAAAAAAGGAAAAATCCAGCAATTCCCTGAACAGCTCTCTTGCCTCTGCTGCTCACCAGTGATTTGTGCACTTTTTCCCATAAAAATAACATGATGTGCTGAACAGGTGTTCAAGCTGCCACTCACCATAGGGGTGAGTGAATTTAAAAATTCAGTTAGGCTTTGATTTGAACCCCTTAACTTAGGTTCAGCTTCAACACTGGCAAAAGACATTTTTGGTCCTTGGTATGAGAGTTCAGCAGGTTTTACATGGGGAAAGAGCCACCCTTTCTCCACCCCTTACTCACTCCAGTCAATTCCAACCTCTTCCATGCCCCCTTGTTCCTTCTGTCAGTTGTGTAAAAAGAAAATGCACAGTCAGCACATGGCACAGTGCCAGGAACTGTCTGGAACACTTTTTCTATTAATCCAGGGAGGGAGGAAGAACATAGAAAGTGACTGGGTTGGGGAAAGCTGTGTGCATGAGACTAGACCTGGCCAGCTCAGAAGGGCTGGAATGTTGTTCTTTGTAATTATTTGGCCTAAGGACAAAGGGCTCTGAATTGCCCCAAAATTCAAGCTGGGCAGAATCAAAGGCAAAAGTGTCAAACTTTTGCACAGTCACTGAATACAAATATACCATTTGATCATTGTTAGTTCATTGTATGGGAGATCTGTGATTCATTCCCTCTTGGAAAGTGCTATTGGTACTCTGCCTAGCATTCCTGCTGTGGTGGCCTAGGAGGATGGGTCAGACACATGTTTGGAACACTTCTTTGATTCTGCAATGCTTGTGTTGTCTGCTGATAAACTCCAGCACTTAGCATCAGCTTCCATCACCATAGGATGATGTGTGATCATGCCCCCAACATGATATGAAGCCTTAGTAAGACACTGACTATGGAGATTCAGTTCCCAGACAGGAGTGATGGTTCACAGTAAACCTGTAATGCAACCTTAAAGGAGACAGCAGGGAGAGGTAGATAAGAAGGCAGGAAAAGGTTTAAGGGAGTTACAGAAGGAGGAGGAGGAGGGTTGGGATAATAAAGAAGGAGAGAAAGCAGTAGGGCTTTTTGAAATTGCAAACTTTTTCTTTTGTGGTTTTCTGTGAGATGGCTAAACAATTCAGGGAAAATACAAATTGCACAGAAAAGTTAAAGCAAAGTTGTTACATTAAAAACAACTGAAAAAAGCCCCAAAAAAGATCAATGATGAAAAAATCTGTGACCGTATTTTTATATACAGTCACAGACATCAGTTTCCTCCTGGATGGCTATCCACAGCTGTTGAATGAAAGGTAGCCTGTCTAAGGAGAAAGCTCAGGAGGCAGGGGGTTCACAGGTGAGCCTGCAATTGAGCTGCATCGAAAGGGGGTTGGGCTTGTGTACTACTAAAGCCTGTACTGCCCTCCTGTGTTTCAGCTAGAGTCAAGGACGTCAGTTTCCTCCCAGAGGGCTTCCCACAGCCATGGAGTGAAAGGCAGGCTGTACCATCAGTAAGGTGCCTTCAGTTGTTTCTAGCAATCCTGAATGGATTCCAGGCATTAGTACCATCTCTAAGGAGATGGCTCAGCAAGTACTGGGATCCTGGGTGAGCTAGTGGTTGAGCCAAGTCATGAGGGGGCAGAGTTTGTGTACTGTTGATGCCCACATCACCCTCCTGTGTTTCAGCTACAGTTACAGATGTCAGTTTCCTGCTGGAGGGATCTCCATAGCTGTGAAGTGAAAGGTAGCCTGTACTATCAGTGGGCTGCCTCCAGTTGTTTCCAGCAATCCTGAACTGATTCCAGGTACTAGTGCTACCTCTAAAGAGATGGCTCAGCAGGCAGGGATTCCTGGAGTAAGCCTGCAGTTGAGCCACGTTGCAAGGAGCAGGGCTTGTGTACTATTGAAGACTGCAACTTCCTTCTTTGTTTCGACTATAGTCAAGGACATCACTTTCCTCCTTGAGGGCTCTCTGCGGCTGTGGAGTGAAAGGCAGCCTGTACCATCAGTGGGCTGCCTCTAGTTGTTTCCAGTAATGCTGAAATGATTGTGCTGGGAGTGATTCTCAAGTGCAGCCTGTGACAACTGCAGGCTGCATGCACCAAAGGGGGCTTGTGCAATCCTTGCAGCACATAATGGGCTGTGGCATTGCACAAGGGGGCTTGCAGCAGACACAGGCTGCCATATCCCCTAAATCTGGATTCTCAAAACTCTCCCGGGGGCAAATTTCAAAGTACCATTAGCCCAGACAGGGCTAGTCTAAGGGTACTTAGAAATTTGCTTTGGGAGGGTTTAGCAACATGCACCAAAGTGCTGCAGTCCCCACTCCACAGCCCTGAACCCCCTGTTGTTATGATACCCAGGTCCCTGGTGGTCTAGTGGCCCTGACGTCCTGATCTGCCCAGTTATTAATAGATTCCTTCTCTGATGGTCTAGCGGCCACCCACCCTGATCTGGTCCATTATTAATAGATTCTTTCACTGGTGTTCTAGAGCCCTCCCACCCCAATCTGACTGATTATTAATAGATTCCTTCCCCTGTGATCTAGAAGACTCCCCCATCCCAATCTGCCCAACTGTTATTACTGTATATTAATTCCCTGGTAATATAGCGGACCTCCCGCCCTATCCCAGATCAGCCCATTTATGATATATATATATATATATATATATATATATATATATATTTATCCCTGGTGATCCAGTGGACCCCCGCTCTGGCAGGTAGTGCCCCACCACACCGCACCCCCAGGTCCCATCCCTGAGCTGATGACTGGAACACCCTTCTGCTCACCACCACGGCCAGCTGTTGCCTGAACTGCTAGAAGTGCATTCCTTTCCCTGCTTGCTTCTGCATGATTTAGTCAGCTGTTAAAGCTCCTGGGCATGATTCTCAAAGCTCCCATAATGATGCAAGGGGCTTGCACCACAAGGAATGGTGCTAAGTGCCCCTTGAGCTGAATGAGGTGCTGGGAATGATTCTCAAATGCAGCCTGTGACAACTGCAGGCTGCATGCACCAAAGGGGGCTTGTGCAATCCTTGCAGCACATAATGAGCATGTGGCATTGCACAAGGGGGCTTGCAGCAGACACAGGCTGCCATATCCCCTAAATATGGATTCTTAAAACTCTCCCAGGAGGCAGATTTCAAAGTACCATTAGCCCAGACAGGGCTTGTCTAAGGGTACTTAGAAATTTGCTTTGGGAAGGTTTAGAAATCTACACCAAAGTGCCACAGTCCCCACTCCCCAGCCCTTAACCCCTGTTGTTATGATAATAAAGTCCCTGGTGGTCTAGAGGCCTTGACACCCTGATCTGCCCAGTTATTAATAGATTCCTTCTCTGGTGGTCTAGTGGCCACCCTCCCCAATCTGCCCCACTATTAATAGATTCTTTCACTGGTGGTCTAGAGCCCTCCCACCCCGATCTGATTAATTATTAATAGATTCCTTCCCTGTGATCAAGCATACCCCCCCACCCTAATCTGCCCAACTAATATTACAGTATATTAATTCCCTGGTGATCTAAGCCCCCCCATCACAGATCAGCCCATATATGATATATATATATTTATCCCTGGTGATCTAGTAGACCTTACCCCGGCAGGTAGCACCACCACCCCGCACCCTCAGGCCCCATTCCTGAGCTGGTGACAGGCACAGCCTTCCACTTACTACCACGGCTAGCTGCTGACTGAACTGCTAGGTGCACATACTGTATACAGTTAGTGCTCATTGATTGACAGAGTTGTCAGTCAATGAGCATGTACTGTATACAGTACTCGTTCCTTGCAGTTCAGTCGGTGGCTGACAATGGTAGTGAACGGAGGGCTATGCCAGTCACCAGCTCGGGGATAGAACAGGAAAGAGCTGGGTGGTGGGGCACTGCCTGCCGGGGTGAGGGTCCACTAGACCACCAGGGATAAATATATATATATATAGATAGATATATCATATATTGTATGGCCTGATCGGGGACAGGGATGGGGGTCCACTAGACCACCAAGAAAGGAATCTATTAATACTCAGGCAGATCACAGTGGGAAGGCTGCTACACCACAAGAGAAGGCATCTATTAATAATCTGGCAGATCGGGGTGGGGGGTCCACTAGACTACCAGCCATGGGATTACTATTTCTAATGCGGGATCAGGGTGGGGGCACTAGCCACCAAGGCCATCATATAGAATGGTACAGGCTGCTCTGTGAGCTTTGTGGCAGTCCATCCAAATGCACCATCTGTTTGGCACATGGCTACAGTTTTGGTTAAGTGGACTTTGCTTTCAGAACTCTACTGAAGGAGAATCGGGCACAGCGCCCCTTGGTGCCCTGGCACTTGGCGCAAGTCACCTTTGGCGTGGCTTGCGCCAGGGCTTGAGAATCGGGTGCACTGTCTTCTATATCCATCTCTTCTTTTGGGTATAGTGGCAGCCCTGGTTAAGAGTAATAGTGGATATATGGTCTGATTTACAATTAATTTTATTTTAGACTATTGTTAGCAACTAATCATGTCTGTATCCTTTGATTTCCAGGGTAGTGGGAGCCTCTGATCATGAATACTTGAGGAGATGTGTTGGAAGGAAGTTACAAGTTTTATTCTGAACTATTTATTCAGCTTTTTAATCTCTTTGCAACCTGACTGCTGCATGACTTTGTTATGGAAGATCCAGTTAATTTCCATTTCCTCTTTCTGGCTTAGAGGCACCGTCCTGCAATGTAGTGGACACATGGTGTTGGAATTTCAAATCTTGGTCTGGACTTTTATTTGTTGCTTTTCATTGCTTCTCACCTTTGTCCCCATTTCTTTTCCTGGAGAAGTGTCAGCCTCCCAGCTAAGAAATGAATGGAGACATGGTGTGGGAGGTTACAAACTTTTGTCCTGGACTGTACCAACAGTTACATAGTATGTTCTGGACCTTACCAGCAGCTTATAATTTATTTCCCAACTTTCATTCTATAAGAGATTGTATAGACTGTTTTGTAATTATTTTATTTTCCTTTAGGTTTCTTGATTTTAATTGTTTTTTTAGTTATATATTTGTTAAAATGGAATTTTATACTTTCACTGTTATTTGTGTTTCATTTCTTTTTTTGCAGTTTTACTGTGTTTGAGGTTATGGTAGCTTTGCTGTACTTACTGTTATTATTTACAGAAGAAAACTGAATGGTATTGAGTTTTCAATGTGTAATGAATTGATTTGGGAATTCAATGCAGAGTTTAAATTATTGTATTTGACTAAGTGTGAAGAGTTTGCTTGATTCATCTTGGACAGAGCATCCTCTGTCAGGGCTAGAATCTCGCCAATCAGGCTGTCACAACCCAGAAGAGCTGAGCCTGCACTTCATGGATACAGTCAGCTGTCTTGGGAAGAGTTTTGGCCAAATATGATGGAAGAGATCTGTGAGGTGATTTTTGAGCTATGGTCCTCCTTTCGTGAGCTAGACCGAGGCGCCACACTTCTACTAGTGAGCTGCATGGGTTTTTTGGAGTCAGTGTTTTCTGCAATAGTTTGGTGCTCTGTTTCAGAGGATTTCAATGATTGCATTGAAAAATGTACTGGTTTGGCACCTTCTGAAGAAACCATCTTTGGACTCAGATATTCTAGTGAATTATCAGCTTGCCTCTAACCTACCTTTTCTAGGTAAGGTTATTGAGAAGGTTTTGACACTGCAGATTGAGGTGCATGTTGTAGCTCATGACATCTATGATCCCCTTCAGTCAAATTTTAGATCTAGGCATAGCACAGAGATGGCATTGGTCAGGGTTTATAATGACCTCCTGGGGACAAGAGAGAGGGTTGAATGGTCAGTCCTCATTCTCCTCAATTTCTCCTCACCATTTGACACTGTGGACCTTGGGTTGTTGCTGGATCATCTGTGGGAGTATGGAGGGCTCACTGGCACTGTCATTCACTGGTTCAGGTCCTACCTCAGGGATAGGATGCAGATGGTGGTAATGGGAATGTTCTCATCATCCCCAGTGCCCCAACTCTGTGGCATGCCACAAGGTTCGATCCTGTCACCTATGCTGTTTGTAGTGCACATGCCACCCCTTGGGATCATCATCTTTCTACAGTACAATGTGGGTTTCCACTGCTATGCAGATGATACACAATTGTATTTGTATTTTGCACCTGGGATGCATAATGCTGTTGAGGCACTAAATTTGTGCCAGTCTGAAATTTAGAGGTGGATGGAATCTAGCTGGCTGAGATTTAACCTGGAGAAAACTGAGGTTCCGGTGACTGAGCTGGGTCGGGGGGGGGAGCAGAAGTAGTTATTGTAGAGATAGTGCTTTGGCTTGGGTCACCCAGGCTACTGGCTTCTGTAAAGGTGAAAAATCTGGGAGTTATTTTTCATGATCAGCTGGTACTGGAGGCTCAGGTGTCTGCTGTAGTTAGAAGTGGCTTTTACCATCTCAGAAACATCAGCTGGGCAAAGTCCCTTATCCTTCATGGAGATCTGCCAACACTATTGCATGCATTCATGACATTCAGGCTGGATTACTGCAATGTGCTGTACCACAGAATTAATAGAGTTACCTTATGATGCTTGCAACTGGTGCAGAACACAGTGGCCACATTGCTGACTGGCTTTCTGAGGTCCAGTCATGTGACCTGCACTGGCTGGCTGTGAAGTGGCGTGTTAACTTCAAGCTTGGTTTACAAACCTTCAAAGTTCCACATGGGTTGGGTTCTGGCTACCTTTAGAGCCCCTGCATCCTTTACGTCCTTGCACCCCCTTGGCTCCACTGGGGAGGGCCTCCTCTTGGTCTCAAGGGCCTGGCTGATATCTTCTAGGGGCTGAACATCTGAAGTGGCCAGTCCTTTGTTGTAGAATGCTCTGCCTGGGGCACTGAGAGAGGCCCACTCAGTGGAGACCATTAAAAGGGGGTTAAAGGCTTACCTGTTCAGACAGGCTTTCAGGGACCAGGATTTGTCCCAGGTATTGTTTATGACAATGCTGCTGTTTTAATTATGATAATTTAGCAATTTATTTGCATTGTTGATTTTAAGCTGTGTTTATTTATATTTTGAATTACTCTATTTATATGTCTGCCTGTGTCTGTACAGTGCTATGATCCTCCACAGAAGGGCACATTAGTAATAAATTTATTAGTGCTACTGTTGTAACTAAGAAATATGCTATTAGGCTTTGTGGGTATAGTGTTTGTTTTTTCTTTGCTGCCTAACTTCAATTGCTGTTTCAAAAGTTTGCATCTGTGTTATGCTTTGATCTGTGTTTGCATTTGTTGGCAGGTGACATTGAAATAAATCCTGGTCCCTATTCTTCTTCCAATTTGTCTGCTTCTTCATAACATTCTTTTAACTGTATGAGAATATTTATTTTAATGTCTGAACCTAGTTCATCAATTAGTGGAATTGTAAACTGTGGTTACTACTTACTGTCCTGATATTATGACACCTGGCTGAAACCCTCAGTTCTAGAGAGTGCTTGTGTATTGCCTAATAAAATCTACTTAGAGTAGCTCGGTCAGGCAAACAAAAAGTGTGTGTGGGGGTGTCCTGTTTATTATAAGAAGTACTTAATCATAGATGTAGTGGCAAGCAGTGAGAGTAAAAATATATCAAGTGAATGGATTTTTATTCAGTTTTTTTATTGGGAGAGCATAAACACGATTTTATGGGTTGTTTATATAATCCCCCTCAGTGCGGTGTTCCAATAGCTTGTATGAAGTCGAAAAACTATCTATTGTTTACCTGACACAAAATGACTGCCAAGGTAATAATGAGCTAAAAGAATTCTTGGACCTAAGTGAACCTTTGTCCAAGCTGTATGCTTTTGTGACAATTGGGGATGCAGTATTAACTTGAATTGGTTATGAGAGAATGTGCTGTACATGTTATGAATCCTTGTTGCAATCTTAGCAAATGGTTCAACTAGTTAAAGAGCCTACCTAACTGAATGTTTTACTTCTAACCATTCTTTACTTGACTGAGTTATTACCAATCAGGAGTGCAACATTTGTCAGTTGGTGCACTTGAGGATGTAATGAGTGACCATTTGACTACTTACATAGTCCTGACATTTAAATCATTTAAGGCCACCCCCTCCCTCCCCCCACACACACATATTGTTCAGTCTTGTTACTTTAACATTTTTGATCATTTTGGCTTCTCTGCCCAAAAGGCTAATACTGACTGGTCTTTTCTTGATTCAGTTCTTAATATCGATTTAGCTTTGGATTTTTTCATAAATCAGCTTATCCCCCTTCAAGGTAAATTTTTCCATTTTATTTGAAGAGACGTAGGGGTTGTAACAGCAGGTGGTTTTCAAAACATATTAAGGACTTGATCAAAAGTGTAAATCTGCCTAGATTGTTTACAAGCTATGCCCATCAGACAGTTTGTTGCGCGAATATTATCACATCAGACATAAGGTTAAATATTTAATTAACTCTTTGAAGTCTGAGTTTTACAAGAAAGAATCAATACTAGTTAGTCTGACATTCAGCTTTTTTGGGACAACATAAACACTTTGACAAATTCCAGAGTCATTAAGAAATTGGCTGTTAATTGGAGGGAGTGAATGACCCCTTTGAAATAGCACTGAATTCCCCGCGCACAATCCTGGCTCGCTTCCTCCTCTTTCAAGATCGAGAGATGATTACTAAGCTGGCACGTACTAAAAAGGAGTTACACTGGAAAGGGCACAAAATACAGATATTTGTGGATTATTGTCAGGAGGTTACTAACAGACGTTGGGCCTTCACAGCTGCCCGCAGAGCCTGCGCTGAACTGGGTCTTGTGTACTCCTTGAGATACCCAGCTTCAGTCAGAATCATCTATAACGAGGATCCCAGAATTTTCGATAACCCCACTGCTGCTGAGAATTTCCTTTCAGAGCAAGCCCCCAAATTGTCCTGGGGCTGTCTGCGCGAACCCTCTGGCCCGCTGGCTTCTCCATAACAGGTCCATGCCGATGGAGGTAACACCACAGGGTCTTGGCCACAACTCCCAGAACTCCAGTATGACCCAGAGCACTCATAACCAGCCATCCCCATCTAAGCCCTCAGGCGGCAGTAGCAAACAAAGAAACAGGAGAAGACAAAGGCTCGAGGGGCTACACGTCGATAAAACACCTCGTCTCCTGTCAAGGAGCCATAGTGGAAGCTCGGATTCATCTGCTTCTCAGGACTCTTACCAGCCAGACATGAGCAACAATAAATATCAGCCTCTGATGGATCTGCCAACGGAAGGCTCCCTAGCTACTCCCCCCTTGCCCTCCCAATCTTCTCCCTTTCGGGCTACTGGGTCTAAAGGTGCCAAGATCATTTCTAGGCCAGAGATTCAGGACCCCTCCGGGGATGCTTTACACAATTTGAGTAATCAGCAGGACTTTAAACCGATGGATGATGCACTCCCAGTTAAGGTGGCCGTGGGCTGAAGCCCCCCCAGTACATTTCTCTGCTGCCCTCCTCTCGGGCTGGTATATGCTGCCTATGATGCCCCTGTGGTACAAGATTGCTACCAAGCTGTTCCCACTTGCTCCCTTTCCAGTTCCCTTCTCTCCCCCATATGATTTTTGGTCAGAAGGGGAGCACTCTCAATATCTGCTACCCCATCAGTTCATTTGGATCAAGGCCATGAGGGGCTTCACTTGGACTGCCGAGCACACTCCTTCACATGTGGAATACACGGATTCGTGTGCAGACTAATGGACGCTAATAATGACTATCTCACTGCCTGACCCCCTCTGCGGGGTTCTGGGGTCATCTTGTGTTTTTTTTTTCTCTTTAGCAGTGACATTGTGGGTAGAAGGACTCAATTGATGATGGGTAGTCGGGGGTGGGTGATCTCGGATTTGGAGAGTCCTCCCTGTTTAGTGTAGTCTCTGGCTACACTACCCCCATCGACCTCCGCTGGTATCTGGGCCTCTGGTTGGTCGGTACACTCAGCGGTTGCTGGTCTGAAATGGAACTGTTTTTGGGTTCGGGTAGTGGGTGGGGGTGGGTTCAGGGTATGGTTGTTTTTTGGGTAGTTGGTAATAGGTTATATCTCTGCTTGTTAGGGGCAATCTCTGCCCGTGGATATACTGTTGTACAATGTTGTGTTGTGTTCTATCATGGCAATCTGAATTCTAGAGCTACTTTTATTAGTATAGGAGTAGATAGGTAGTCTGGGTCTACTGGGCATAGTGTACCTGGGTGGGGCTTCCTCTTGTATCTCCCTTCAGCCATGCTAACTTATTGGTCGCATGGGGACTAGACTTGTCTCTTGGAATGTGAGGGGGCTCAACTCACCAGTTAAGCATAAAAAAGTATTGCTCCAGTTAAAGAAGTTGCAACCTATGGTGGTGTTTCTCCAGGAGACAAGGCTATCCTCATGTGAGGCTATGAAGCTCAAGCGGGAATGGGTTGGTGCAGAGCTTCATAGTGCAGCTAAGGGCCATAAGAGGGGAGTTTCCATTTTACTTCACAAGAACTTGGGGTGGAAAGCAGCGACATAAACAGGACAAGGAGGGAAGATGGATCTTGGCAGAGTTAGAGACCCAGAGGGTTCTTTGATTCTTGCTAATCTCTATGCCCCAACCAGGATTGCCCTCAGTTCTTCTTTACTCTTAACCAGGCCCTTACTGATTTTAATGGTGTCAACGCTCCAGTAGTTATGGGTGGGGACTTTAATTTAGTTTTACATTTTGCTATGGACAGAAGCAACAAAACTTTTGAACCTCATAGACAGGCACTCAAAGCGGTTCAGACACTAATGTCAGAGCATACTTTGCTGGATGCCTGGAGAACTATGCACCCAGGTGTTTATGATTACTCCTGCTATTCCCAGGCCCATGGCTCTTCTAGCAGGATTGATTTCTGGCTTCTTTCATCAGGCCTTTTTGTGAAGGTTACCAGCACTGACATGCACTCCATTTATGTCTCAGACCATGCGCCTATAGAGCTTGGGATCCAATTGGGCACTGACCCCACCCCTACGTCCATATGGCGGTTGGACCCCCTGTTAATTGAGGATGCTGATTTTTCTCGTTGGCTGGGGCCTGTGGTGCAGGAATATTGGGAAATCAATGATAATGGGGAAGTGAACGACTCAACGCTTTGGGAGGCCTTTAAGGCCACCATTCGGGGCAAAATTTTTGCTTATGCCTCTGCTAGGTGGAAGCGGCGCCAAGCTGACCAAAGGGTTTTAGAACAGCAGTTAGCTTCTCTGGAAGCCCAATATAAGTCTTCAACCCCATCACAGTCCTTATTAGCTCAGCTGACTAGTACTAGGATTTCTTTAAATGCCCACCTGACCCAACAAGCGGAATTGAATCTCAGACGGCTGCATCATTCTTACTGGGAAGGGGGGGAAGCTAGTAAACTTCTGGCTTATTGACTTAAGCAACAGCAGGCATCCCGTACCATTCATACGCTGAAGGATATGCACGGGGTCTCAACCCACTCTCATAAGGGGATAAGTAAGATCATGGCCCAGTTCTACGAGGCTCTGTACTCAGTTTCCCACCCTTCCAACCCTTTGAGCATTCAAAAATTTTTGGGGGAACTCCCTATTCCCTGCCTAACGGTTTCCAATGCTAAACTACTGGAGGCACCTATCACCGTGGCAGAGGTGGAGCAGGCCATTGTATCCCTAAACTCTCGGAAGGCCCCAGGAAAGGATGGCCTCCCTGTTGATTTTTACAAAATAAAGGGAACTAATCTGGCCCCTTACCTGATTAGGATGTTCCGACATTCACTACAGGTTGGCTTTCTCCCTTCCCTGAGGGAGGCTACTATCACAGTAGCTCCGTAAAAGGGAAGACCACTACTTCCCATGTAGCTACCGCCCTATATCCTCATTAATGCGGATGCTAAAATTTTGGCCAGGCTTCTTGCTAGTAGGCTAGAGCGCCTCATGATTGATCTGGTCCACCCTGCCCAAGCGGGTTTTATTCAGGGGCGACTAGGGTCAGATCATCATAGATCGCTGCTGTCACTTTTACACCATACCATATTATCTGGCAAACCCTCCGTGGCCTTAGCAATCGATTTTGAAAAGGCATTTTATTCTGTTCAGTGGCCCTTTTTGTTTCTCACTCTCTCTAAAATGGGTTTCGGGCCTGGTTTTATTTCCTGGGTAAAACTGTTATACTCCTCCCCTACAGCCTCGGTCTTAATGAATGGAGTCATGTCTCCGTCCTTTCCTCTCCAAAAAGGTACCAGGCAGGGGTGTCCCATTTCCCCTCTCCTTTTTGTTCTGGCCATTGAACCACTGGCTATTGCTCTTAGGGAATCACCTAACATCCCTGGGCTTCGACTGGGTAATAGCACCTTCAAAACATTTTTATATGCTGACGACTTGCTTATCACTACGGAGTCCTCTGTGGGGGTGATTGACAATATCCTTGAGATTTTGGCTAGCTTTGCCGAGGTATCGGGGCTTAAGATCAATCACTCCAAAACTGAGGTGCTTCCGCTGAACTCCAAGACCCCTGGGAGTGACTTCATAAATAGAGGCCTCCATTGGTCCCCTAATGGCATAAAATATTTGGGTATTATCCTTCATTTCAATATAGGGAAAATGATCTCTGCTAATTTTACGATGTTATTAGAGTCCCTTAAACAGGACATGGGGAGGTGGAAGGCTTTAAGGCTGTCGTTGGCTGGTAAAATCGACTCCATCAAAATGATGGCTGCCCCCAGGGTATTATATCTATTAGCTCACCTGCCCATGGCTATCCCCCATAGATGGTTTCAGAAATTAGACGCATTAGTGGGGAATTTCCTATGGGAAGGGGCCCTGCCATGGTTCAGTAAACTTAAGCTCCGCCAACATTGGAGTAAGGGTGGATGAGGCCTTCCCTGGTTTCAGAGATATCATATGGCCTTCATTATCTCTCAAACTGTCAGATGGTTCACCAGGATCGGTATGACATCTCCAACTTGGCTCCCCCTAGAGGCATCATTGGCCCAGGCCCCTTCTCTGGTGGTGGTGCTCTATAACAAGAAGAAGGTATCCCAAGTCCTCTCCCCTCCCATACAGGTCTCTATTCCGTATTGGAAACAAGCTCTCTCAATTCTGGGGCAAGACCTGACCCCGTGGAGATATATGCCCCTATGGAACAACCCAGCCTTACAGATAGGGAGGTCCCCTATACACTGGAAATACTGGGAGGCCAAAGGCATTACTAAGATCCAAGATCTGTTGCTTCCCAACACCGTCACAGTAGACACTTTCGAGCCACTGAAAGAAAGATTTGGCCTCCCTCAGTCTCATTTTTGGAGATATCTGCAGATTAGGGATGCTATTATTCACTTGCCTAATGCTCCACAAGATGGAGGGAGGCAGCACCTACCTCACCCGTTAGCTGTCTGGGGGAAGAAGTTTAAAGGTAGGGCCAGTTTGCTCTATTCTGCTCTTAGGGATGCCACTGCAGACCCTACTCAGCTGGTCAAAGAGCAATGGGAAAGAGACTTTCAGGTCTCAATCTTGGACCGGCAGTGTCGTCACAGTTGGTTCAGAGCACATAAGGCCAGTAGGGACAGGCGCACCAGTCTGACTATGAGTAAGACCAGTCACAGGTACTATAGGGATCCAACTAAACTCCACAAGATGGGTCTCCTGTCAAAGGATACTTGTTGGAGATGTGGCAAGGATGGGGCGCATTTGTTTCATGTTCTCTGGGACTGCCCTTTGCTGTACCCCTTCTGGTCATCGGTTAGGAGTATGTGCCAGCAAATCTTCCCAGACATAAACCCAGATCCACCCCTTTTGCTTCTTGGATGTGCACAGCCGAATATCCCCAAATCCAGCCCTGGGGCCCTATGGGTCACTGCTGTTGGGGCTGTGGCCAAACGGCTCATTTTACTTAAATGGAAATCCTCTGTGATGCCATCCTTTCAAGACTTTTTATTGGTACTAGCACAGGGGGCTATGTTTGAAAGGATCTCCAGCGTTGCGGCTGGCTCTATAGCCCTATTTGAGAAATGCTGGCTACCCTTCCTGCAATCTAAATTCTGCCACAATGTCCCCTCTCAAACAACCCCTTAGCATGCCAGTCCTACTGGCTTAGGTTGCTAACTTTTTGTGGAGGTGGTGCCCCCTTCTTCTCTTGATCCCAGGCTGCCCCTTTTTACTGTCCTCCATCTAGTGAAGATTGACAATTTGTATATAGTTGATATGGTCACAGGATCCTTTTTAGGCACACACATGCTTTACTTGCTAGGGGTCCAATCCGGTAGTCCAACTGACTTTAACCTAGTTGGATGGGTTTCTAAGTGTATCATATATTGTTTGCTTTTGTAGTGCAAAGTAGTCAGGCTGATCCTTCATTAACTGTGTTTTGACATGTGGATGTTATGTCCTGCTATGTATTCCTATGGTTATTATCATTGGATATTTGTAAGTACAGTAATGTATTGTCTTGTTTATCCTTGTGTTCCTGCTCCCCCTAATGGAAGGGGCCTGGCTTGGTTTTGAATTATCATCCCGAGCTGTGTGTGTGTCTAGCAAACAATAAAATAATAAAAATTGTTAAACAATGAAATAGCACTGAATTTTAAGTTTTCTGATATCTCAGTTTTCAATTTAAAGGGTTTATATGAATCTTCATCTGAATCAATTGATGTTTTTCTTTCCAGGGACCAACCAACTTTTCATTTCAAGAGGGTTACTGTAGATGAGGTTTTGAAGCTTGTTTCAACTATATCTGATAAGAGCTCCAACTGTGGTGATGGTTTAGAGGGTCGATTTTTGAGGCTAGTATCTCCATATGTTGAATCCCCTTTATGTAGTATGTTTAACTTACCTCAAACCTCATAGTAGTTTCCCTCTAGTTGGAAATGTGCCTTAAAATGTTCCTGTACCAAGAAGTCTCATGCAGTATTGATTAAGCAATAATGCCTGACAGGATTGATGTGTGTGCTGCAGGATAGCGTCACCTCAGTTGGTTGGGCATAAGGTCGCAGGCCGAGTGCATCCAACAAACAACTGAGGCATGACGTTATCCCAAATGACACACACCCTGGAGGGCATTATTGCTATTCTACAATGGCTCATTGTTATATATAAAATAAAAAAATAATTTTAAAGAATATTTTTTAGTGTGAAAAAATATTTTTGTTTCTTAAGAGGAGATGCAAAAAAAGAGGTCATCTAGCTCATCATATAGCTCATCTACAGGTTCACAGTGAGGCTGAGACTAGACCCGTGATGTTGTACTGGGATAACATCACGGGTCCAGCCCAAGACTGACCAATCAGAGTCCAGGACTTTTTCTTTGTCATTGTATAATTGACGGTATTGGTTTGCTCCCAATGGCCAATTAATCCTGTCATCGGCCCTTCCCCCAACCCTTTAGCCCTCCCCCATAGTCTTAGCTGATGGAGATCTGCAAGGAGTGGTGTCCAAGAGCAGGGTGGCCATCACATATGGCCATGGGGAGACATAGATTTTTGTTGTTTTCTCCCTTCCTCCCAGAGCAGTGGCAGCACAGGCAAGCATGCATACATGAAGGTGAGCACGTGCTCCTGGAAGCCATGGGCTCCTTCCACCCATCTGATGTTCATCAGTCCCGTTGACCTTCTTGACCTGACATCCAGCCTCCACTGGGTGACAGTCAAGTGCAAGGTGACTAGCCTCCCCAGTCCATGTGAGGGGAGCAGCCCAGCAGCTACTACAATCCTCTCCCAGCCCTCCTCCCCCCAGTTGAAACCCGGTGGCCCTCGTTGCCTCCGAACACGGGTGACCAGTGTGGTATGAGGTGTGACATCCAGTTTCTCAACCCTCAGTGTCAGCTGTTGATTGATGATGTTTGGCCTATTTGATTCTAAATCCTGTTAACAAATTACTTGAAAAACGGTTGCTAATCAACAAAATTGTTACCTAGTAAACTATAACTTTTTGTTCCCAGCAGTGTGGATTTCACAAGGATCATGGGAAGACTTGGTCAGGTTCACAAACTCTTTCCTCAGTGACATGGATGCTGGACTTACTGTATGACTGGGGCTGTGTTTGTGGACCTGACCAAGGCATTCTTTCTTGATAGAGCATAATATTCTTACTCAAAGCTCAGATTACTGGATATTTCAACAAATGTCATTTCTTGAGTAAATCATTATTTGAGTGGGAGTCCAGTTTGAAGGGGTGGGTTCTGCCTTTTCTATATCCTGTGTAACTGAGAAGGGATACCCAGGGATCAATTTTAGGGCTCTTTATTTACACTATTTGTCAATTTCTTCCATCTATCTGTAGGTTTAGTGGTTCATTACTTTATGCTAATGATTTGATTACTTTTCTAGCACCAAGAACCAAGCTGTTATATCTGGTAACCAGGAGACAGACTTTCACTTTGCTTATAGCTGGTTTTGTAATACTTTTTATTTTTAAATGCTAAAATGACAAAGTCCCTGTTTTTTGGATCTAGGCTATGCTTAGTGGAAATCATTCTCTTAGGTTAAATGATAACCTTGGACATAACATTCAGTAAGTCCCCAATTCAAGTATCTGGGTGTTATTTTAGATCCAAACTAATGTTTTCTGCACATGTGAAAACTGTGTGTTATAATATTAACCAAAAGCTGTGAGTTGTCTATAAACTGAAAAACTATTTTCATTTGAAAACCCATAAAGCTATTGCTGTTGGTTCTTCATTACCAAAGTTTGATTATATATCTATATATATATATATATATATATATATATATATATATATCCCTCCTAAAACTGTCAGTGATGGCTTTGACTGTTTCATCAACTCCATCTCTGGACTCTCCATGAATCATGAAAAGATTGTTCTTGGAGATTTTAACTGTAACTGGTTGTCCAGTAATTGCAAGGCATATGCTGACAAGCTAGCTAGCACTTTCCTCACTTAGGTCATCTCCTCTCCAACCAGGGTGAACTACAAAACAGGCTCCTCCACCCTGCTGGACTGGCTCCCGGTCACCCTCCCAGAGAGAGTCATCTCAACTGCCATACTCCCAGACTTCCTCAGTGACCAATCCCCTGTCACTTGCAGATGGTCCACCGAGGTAACACAAGGTGAACCCTCATCCATCAAAGCCTGGGTCATTCACACCTACCAGCTCCCATATTTCTGTTCCCTCATCTGGCAACTTAACTGGTCCTACCTGTCCTATAGCAAGGACATCAATGCTGCATTAGAGAATTTTTCCCTCCAATTTAACTGGATGTGAAACATAGTGGCACCATTTAAGACTCTCAATAGGAAATGCAACTTACAGGCATGGTACACCCCTGACATTAAGTCACTGTCCCAAGAAAGGACAAGGCATGGCACAATGCAAAGAGTCTGGTCACCCAAAATACCTTCAAAGATACAAGGAGCTATGTAATACTGTTAAAGCCCACATCAAAACATTTAATGCCAACGTCCACAGATCCCAGCAAATAAATCTACTTCACCACCCTAAGTAACTCTGGGGAAGCATCAGTGAATTGCTTGGTAACTCAAAAGTCTCCGCCTTGCTCTATTATAACGAAGAACTCACAGTTGTTGGTGATGAAATCATTGCCAATTTATTCAACAAAATGTTTTGTGACCCGTCATTCTACATACTTGACCCTCCTACTCACATTGCATCACTCATTGAGCCTCCCATCTCCCCACCCAGACTCAAATTCTACTTCAAGAAACTCTCTCAGAAGGAAGTGTACAAATACCTTACTAAGTCTAAAATGTCCACCCAGTTTGGCCCTGATAATATTAACATGAAGCTCCTCAAACTTGTCCTACATGAGGTCACACATTACTTGCAGATTATCTTTAACCTGTCCCTTTCCTCTGGCAAAGTCCCTGAACTGTGGAAAAAAAGCTTACATCACTCCAGTACATAAATGGGGTGCAGTCAACCTTCCCACTAACTATTGCCCTGTCTCCAGCTTGTACCCATTGGGCCAGATATTCAAAAAGGGCTATGCCTACGCAATAGGTTGGGCGCCTACAAGTCCAAACCTGTTCCATTCTCATGATATTCAGCAGGTGGCAGTTGCACCACAGAAAACATGCTGAGCAACAGCGCAATGCAAATGAATGCATGCTGAACTGGAGGGGAGGAACTATGCATAAACTGCACAGCCCGATATTCAGCCGGGTTGTAGAGTTGTGCAGGCGCAACCCCAACCTGCGCCTGCACAACTTTGAGCCAAAAAAAGGATCAAGTTGAGGGCCACCCACAGGTGAGCTGCTGCATTGCAGGGCACAACACAGCAGCTGCCACCTGTGGCTGGCCCTCAACCCACTCTCTGTGCCCCCTCACCAGCCCGACTGCGGCAGCAATGTGTCCCTCCCCCAACACATCCCTGGTGGTCCAGTGGACCGATAAGCCCGATCGCTGGCTGAAGTAATGAAACACCCCCACCTCCCAAATATATCCCTGGTGGTCCAGTGACTGATAAGCCCGATCGCTGGCTGAAGTACGAAACACCCCCACCTCCCGAATAATCTTTGAAACCAGGCAATGAGGCTCGATCGCTGGCTGAAGCATGAACACCCCTCACCTCCTGACCATGTCTCGGGTCCAGTGATCAGCCCACCGCTGGACAACTGGTCACCTCGGCACCCAGCCACCCCACTCAATTCATCAACCACCGATCTCTCGCAGCAGTAGGCTGTAGCATCTCACCGCCTTCGCCCGCGCCTCGCTCGACTGACTCGCTCGCTCGCTTATTGGTGTAGAACAAGAGCCACTGGTGGCAGTCGCATACCGCACAAGACAGTTCAGGCTTGTGAATGAAATTATTCGCAAAACTGACTGTCTGGTACGGGAGAAGGCTACGCCCATTGGCTCTGCTCGCACCAATGGGCGCAGCCCTACCAGGCAGTCAGTCGGCGGGCGGGGTGGCAGGTGGTTGATGCTGCCACCCGCCGGGCGGAGGGGAGCAGGGTGGTGGGACTTCGTGGGTGGTGGGTGGGGGGACACTAGGTCACCAGGGATGTGTTTGGGGGTTGATAACTACATCCCGCGATCGGGCTTATCGTCCACTGACCACCAGGGATATATTCGGAGGTGGGGGTGTTTAATTCCAGCCTGCGATCGGGCTTATCGGCCCACTGGACCACCAGGGATGTGTTGGGGAGATACATTGCTGCCCACGATCGGGCTGGTGAGGCGGTGTAGTAGCGGTGCGCCCGATCGGGCCAGTGGGGGTGGTGGTGGTGGGTTTTTATGCTCTTGCCCGATTGGACTGCTGGGCTGCCTCGACGGCTGCTGCCTGGCAGGTGCAGCACAAGTCCTCGGGATCGGTGCACCTGCATGCTAATGGCATGCAAATGGGGCCATAATCAGATGCAAATGGCCCCGCCGCCTTGCATGAATTATAGCCCCATTTGCATGTCACCTTGAATATCAGGATTTTGCACATGGCGCAGTGGTACTTGCGCCACGCAGATGAATGCTCACTTTGTCAACTTGCC
Organism: Neoceratodus forsteri; assembly: GCA_016271365.2. Classification (NCBI taxonomy): domain Eukaryota; kingdom Metazoa; phylum Chordata; order Ceratodontiformes; family Ceratodontidae; genus Neoceratodus; species Neoceratodus forsteri. The sequence continues at coordinate 113,744,889 of JADMNL010000033.1, forward strand.
CGGTGGCGCCAGTTCCTTATGCGCCATCGCACACAGTGGTTGTGGCTGGATGATTCAAAGGAGTTGCTCAATAGCGCAACTCCTTTGACTATCGCCCGTGACACACCTCTGTGCAACTATTTTGGCAAGAAGGCAAGGGCTTGCGCCATGAATGGCGCAGTTTGAATATCCAGCCCATTGTCTAAAATCCTGAGAAAGACATCAGCGATCAGCTCACACACTAGTTGAACAATCATGGGCTACTTGCCAGAGAGCAACAGGGCTTCAGGAAAAATCACAGCACTACAACCACTCTGCTGGAATATACAGATACTCTACACTGTGCCCTTGACAAAGATGAAATTGCCAGATCCATATATACTGACTACACCAAGGCTTTTGACCTTGTTAACCATACCCCCCTCTGCCAGAAACTTCATTTCCTCTGCCTTTCCTCAGATGTTGTGTCCTGGTTCACTAACTACCTGGAGGTCAAAACACAAGCAGTTAAATGTTGTAGAGCACTTTCAGACACTCAACCAGTAACCAGTGGAGTCTCCCAAAGGTCCATCCTTGGTCCTCTTTTATTCTGCCCTTTTATTAATAAATTGCCCATGGTCCACAAATCCACTAATGTTCTGCTTTATGCAGATGATGAGGTCATTTTTTCCCAGAAGAATAATCCTGGGGATTCTGCAGTAGAAACCCTAAACTGACTTCAATGCCATACAGGACTGGTTCTCCTCCAACCTCCTTATGTTGAATACAAAAAAACCTAAACGTAAGGACTTCACCACCCACAATAAATCCCCTTCCTCCCATAAACTCAAGATTACCACCTCATCGGGCCCTCTCCTCTAGCATGCAGCCACATTCAGGTATCTAGGAGTTACCCTTGACACAACCCTTTCCTTCTCTGCCCACATTGACACCCTAGTCAAAACCATCAACATGAGGCTCAGCCCTCTCTTCCGCCACAGAAGCAGCTTCCTCCCTGAAATCAGAAAGCTGCTTGTTAGGGCTTACATCACCAATCTTATAGACTATGTGATAGCTGTCTATGGCTCTACAAATGATGGTGAGCTAGCTAGATTTTGGGGTGTCCTCAAAAGAGCCTGCTATTTTGCCCCAGGCTTAAAATATGACACTCATACATTTGTACTGTACAGTAGCCTAAACTGGCTTAATCTTGAATCCCAGCTGTTTCTCAATACCCTGATCACTGGATGAAAAGTGCTTTTTGACTCTCTATTCCCAGGCCTTCAAGCCATGTTTGGCTTTGTAGATCAAATGTACACCACCAGAGGAGTAGTGCAACACACCCTGCTCCTACCAGAAAGGAAAACCTCTCACTGCCAAGTCACCTTTTCCTAGAATTGTCAAACTCCGGGACGAGCTGCCTCCCTCATTGAAAGCAGACTGCACCCTTTCCCAGTTTAAAATCTGCGCTCCTCTCCTCCCTTATCTGTATCTGCAGAAGCTAAATAAGCTGCTGTAAACTGTTATTATTAATTGTGAACTGATATTATTAACTGTCTTTAATGATGACCACAGCTTGAGCATGTCAGCATGGCAGCACTTAAATGTAAATAAATGTAGTAGGTAACAAGTTAGTGAATCATAATGTATAGCATGTCTGTGTCTGCTGTGCTATAAGTATTGCACTAGCTAGGGTTGCGTTAATTTGTACTGTATTTCACCTGTTACTTTTCATGTTGATGTTGACTCTAAACCCTTTGTAAATAGGCTCAGCCTAAAAGGTTTTATGTGGAATAAATAAATAAATAAAGTCTATTTGGTTTGGGTGCAAAGGAGAGTCAAACCATTACTAGTTGTTTACAACAACATACTGTACATGCCATTTCGTTTTGTTGGTCCCACAGCGCACACATTGCTTTTTATTGTACTCTAAATTAGACTGGTTGTCTCCTACCTTGACATTTGAATATTTTTGGGGTGCAACTTTTTAAAGTTGTTTTTTCTCCTGTTCCTTTGCTCTGTTGGATTTGGTTACTCCAGGGACAACACTCGTTAGTCTGTATTCATCACATGGGGTCCTGCTTCAAACAAAATGTCATAAAACAAAAGTTGGGGCCAGCCCGTCAGTGCAGTGGTTGGATTTCCATCTGAAATGCTGGTGACCCAGGTTCAGGAGTGAGCTCAGGATGCTGGAGGGCCAGTTGGGAGGAGCAGACTGAAGCATCCGATGATAGATTACATGCTCTGGGAGGAGGGAGGAAGCAGCTCATTTTTTCCGACCCCTGGTGGAGGCCAGAGGTAACATTACATTGAGTGCCTTGGTGTCTGATTGGCCCCCAGGTGATGGTCCAGAGCTCATTGACACTCGAAGGCATCTAGGGGGAGGGAATTGCAGATGTCGGCAGTCACACCTTGATGTCCGGGAAAGTGCAATGCCCACAAGAAAATGAGAAAAGAACCTGCAATCTCTGGGGAGTTGGAGAGCTGGAGACATGCCCACAGTGTGCCTCCACCTGCCTGATGGCTCCAGACTGACACAATGTAAGTTTCAGGGTGTTCAAGCCCCATCTCATCCCTGCTCGGGGGGGGGGTAAGTCGTGGCTCCATGGGGTCCTGGAAGCCACTCCGGATAGGGTGTGTGGCAGTGGGATGTCTACCTTGGTACTCCTGATGGTTGGGATGGCAGGCTGGGGAGAATAAATAGAAATAAAAAAAAAAGAATGGGGACATGGGCCTTACAATTGCTGCTTCTAGCCATTAGAATCATTTGCCTGATTTTTTCACAAACCTTGTTCTCTTACTGTTTTAAAAGCATTTTAAGTTATAAATTTGTACACAATGTCGAGATAACTGTTTTTTGTATTGCTTGTTACTTACTGTTATTGTTAAATGGTAATGTTTTATAGTAAATTGATTTGGCCAAAGTTGAGCATGGGAAAGGATCCTTGGATCAGTGCTCCAACCCAGTTAACAACTTTTTTTCAGTTTATCTTCTTACTGAAGTTTGAAAACAAACATTTGCATAGCATATACAATACATTGCAAACATATAGAGCAAGAAAAAATTGCTGTAAGTAAATGTCAGTAAAGTACAAACAACAAAAAATTCATATGACAATAGTAATCCAAGATAATAGAGCAGTTATAGAGCAAAAATGAAACTCGTCTTTGAGCACCAGAAGGGAGTAGTTGGTGTTGATAATTGGTAAGTGGAAAGTTATATGGTGAACATACAAGTGTCCAAGAGGAGTGATGCGGCATGTAGATAGATAGTAGTTAGGTGGTTTATGTAGAATTATACAATGGCAAGAAAGAATCCTGGCTTTGATTAAGTTACCATCACAGCAGGGATTTTATCCTGGCATAACCTCCATGCTGATTGTTTGTTGTATTTGCATGATTTGGAGGATGATTTCATCCTTCTTTTAAGAACAAAAATATTTTTACACACTAACAAAAATATTCTTCAACATTTTTTTAAATTATAAAACAATAAGCCATTGTATAATAGGAATAATGCCCTCCAGGGTGGGTGTTATACTGAGATAACATCCCTTTTCGGGTGTTGGACATGCTCGGCCAGTGGCCTTGGGCCTGACCACCCAAGGAGGGATGATATCCCAGCATAACACCCACCCTTTCAGGCATTATTCCATTATTGATAACCCCTTGAGAGTGACTAGTTCCATATCCAGAAGCTACAGTACTTATGGTTTCTTAATGCTTTTGGTAGTGGGCATGTATCATGGGGGCTTGCATAGGTTGGAGGCCAGGTAAGCCCCCCATGTATATTGGTATTTGGCCATAGTCCTCTGCTCTTGGGGGATAAGCTCTCCAGTGTGACCAACTGCTCAACTGTATTACCCTATTCAGCAAAAGCAGGAATTTTTGTAGACCTCTATTTGCAGAGCAGGAGCCCTATTGCAATTACACTTACCACTATTATACATTTCATTATGGACTAGTTCTTAGTTTTTTTGTGAGTTTAAAGCCTCAGTAGAAAGAGGGGCCATCAAACCATATCCTATACCCCAGAGTGGCGCTGGCATGTACAATGATAAACCAAAATCGCTTATGCTGAGGCATGTATACAGTATGTAGGTTATGTGTACTCCAGGCTGTTGGCAGTGCCAGCACTTATCATCGGGAGGAGGCCTAGCTTAAACAAGACTGCTGGAGTACAGTACTATCTAAGCAGTACTTTGTTTTGGATGAGTCAGTTCCAAACATTTCAACATGCAGAATGTATTCTGTAGAGGCATGTGCTCCAGGAATCTGCATCAATGTGAATCCCTAGCTCCAGCTCCCATGCAATTCTAGATGAGATGGACAGGTCCAGCTGGGCATCATGTAGATTGGAGTATACTGTATATGACTTACCTTCCTCCTCCCCCTTCTCAGTCTAAGACTAGTATCTATGAGGGAGATCATGTTTTTTTTACCTCTTTCTCTCAAGTTTGGTTGAGTCTTTGTGGAAACTATGTTTTGACCTGGAGGTACCTCCAGAACTCCTGCCTGAAAATGCCAAATCTGGCTTGCAGAACAGTGACTGTGTCAACATGACAAGCATTCTCTGTGAGACTATATCTGATTGTTGGTATGGATCTCAGAGCCCAGGAGAAGCATTTAGGGAGCTTGTTGCTTATTTGCAGGGTGTTGCTGCCCCACAAAGGCTTCTGCTGACAGGGCAAGGGTTGGACTTCATCTGTTTATGCAATTGTGTCCAAGCTTTCCTGGACAATACCACTGTTGGGTGGCTTCTAATTTTGAGGGCATGGGGAATACAAGAGGTGGCTGTTAAGGGGCTTTGGAAAGGGCCTGTTTGATGATAACCATAGAGGAATGATGTAGTTGCTGGGGTAAACCATCACATGGTTTGAAAATTAGTAAAGGCGAGGTGGTACCCAGCCAGCCACTGGAGCCCTCCCCCATCCAGTGAATCCATATCTTCTTTCTACTTTAACAGTGTATTTTTAACTGTGTTTTGTGCTCCCACAGAAAATTCCCCACTAGGCGTTGAACCATTTCTGAGGAAGAGTAGTGGGCAGGTGTGACAAAATATGCATGATGCATGGCATGACCATCATTTTCAAGGCTTCAATCTTGCCAACTAATGACAGATTCAGGCATGTCCATTGGTCCATCTCAGAACAAGAGAATTCCGTAGGGGAGATAGACTGAGATGGTTCTTCTTCAAGAGGTTATAATAAACATTAGTCCCAAAATAGGTAATACCCTCTGGCTCCCATTTGAGGCCTTTCTACTTCAAAGAACTGTGTTGGAGCTAACAGAGGTAATGGGAGGATTTCTGTCTTGTTTTGTTTTACCCTGAGACCAGAGGTCCATGTGAATTTCTGCAAGAGTCCAAGCAGAGAGTCGAGGTGGCTTTCCCATCTTCCTGAAGGTTGAGCAAGTCATCTGCATATAACAAGGTCCTGTACTCATGACCTCAACATGTTATCCCTTTGAGATGGGGTGGTGACAGACAGTGACAGACAAGGGCTCATTAGCTTAGATGAACAAGAGGGGAGAAAGATGACATCCCTGTCATTTGCTGCTCTGTAGTTGGAAAGGGGGTGTGCACAGACCATTCATGAGGACACTTGCTCTAGGCACAGTGTACATTAAGTATATCCTGCTGAGGAACCTGGGGCAGAAGCCAATGTGCTGCAAAACACATGTAAGGTATTCCCACTCAACTACATCTAATCCCTTCTGGAAACTGACTGCAGTGGTCACTGCTGGTGTAGGTTGTCGATGATCACTGTTAATAAGGTTGAGCAGAATGCAAAGTTGGCCTGAACTCTGCTGCCCTTTGAAAAACCTTGCTTGCAACAGATGAATGATACTCTGCAGGATAAGTTCCAGCCTGGTTGCCAGCACTTTTGACAAAATCTTGGTATGGGTGTTGCTGAGGAATATGAGTCTGTAGTTGCTCAGGTCCATTATGTCATTTCCTTTTTCAGCAGGACTGTAATGATAGCCTCCTTAAAGTGTGTGTGTGGGGGCAGAGCGCCTTCCTGCATAACAGATTGGAAAACTACCAGGAGAATAGGGATGACGTCATCCTGTGTCTGCTGGAAATATTCAATGGGAAGCCATCCCTCCAGCGGCCTTTTCCTTTGTTTATGGCTTGGATTGCTTGCTTCATTTCCAGAAATGTAAGGTTAATTAGCAATCTGCCTCATTGGATGCCACCATGGGTATGGGTAGCTGATTGAGAAGGCCGTATGTTGGGTTTTGACAGTGGGTCTGAGTAAGTTTACAGTTCTTGACAGAACTTCTGCATAATTTGATTTATGACTGCAGAGGCAGTGTGGACTTGTCCCTTATTATCTCTCAAGCCCACTATGTGTGTGAGTGCTTGTCTCCTTTTGACCCTGTGCACCAATATTCTCCCTGCTTTTCTACCCCCTACTAATAGGTGTGCCATAGCCTGAAGACCGCCAGCTCAGCCTTCCTGGTCAGGAGCTCATTGAGATTCATCCTGGTACTAACTAACCATGTTAGCCAGGGTGGCTGGTGAGGGGGCCATGTGCTTTATATTTGTCCTAAGAGAGGACAGAGAAGCTTCCAGGCTTTGAGCTGCTGCCTCAGTCTTTTCACCAGTGTACTGCATAGCTTATAATGTGGACCCTCATATGAGCTTTGAAGGCCTACAATACTTTAGCTTTGATGGTATTGGTGGTATCCCCTGTGCTGTTGGCTGTTATAAATGTAGACATCTCCTCTTTTGCCCATTTTATAAAATGTGGATCCCATAGCAACAGAGGATCCAGTCACCCAAGTTTTAGACTTGGGGGAGAGGAACATCACATTAGGGTAAGTGATACTGGATTTTAGTCAAAGATCACTGTGGGCAGAATCTTGGAAGCAAATGTATTGTGACTGTGGGGAGGTGAAACAGAGATCTGTATGGATTGAGGTTAAGTACACTGCCCTGAAGCATGTTTGCCTCGCACCATGGGGTTCTGTATCCTCCAGACATCTACCTGATTGTGTTCTTGCAGTAGTTCTTTCAAGACCTCTTGTGTCCAGATGTGGGGTTCTGCATGGCTTGCACTAAGGTCCACGTATTCTCTCATCTTGAGATTAAAATCTTCTTCCAGCTTCAGGTGGACCCCCAGGGTTGCGAAATGCATTATGGTGTGACTCAGGGTGTGATAGAAGTGAGAGTTGTCCTAGTTGGACCCATAGATAATAATCAGGATGACAGGCCCTTGAGGTGCGGAAGCCTCTGCTATAACTCACCTGCCCTCTTAGTCTGCAGAACTGTATGCAATAGTCCATTGGAGGCTCTTAAGGAGGAGATGGGAAACCTATTTCTTCTTAAGCAGTACAGAGCTATGAATTTCCAACCCTACCCAGTCCCATAGGAACTTGTTTGCTTCCATGTGAGTAAGCCAGATCTCCCATAAGATGGTGGTAGATGCCATCACTTTTTTTCATTTGGGATATGACCTTTTTTCTTTTGATGAAGGAGTTGAGACTCTGCACTTTCCTGGTTATGGCTTGTATTTCACCCATGCTCTTACTGCAAGCTAGATATGTGTGTGATGTAGAGGGGATTGTTCCCCAAACCTTGACTTCAGTTTGGAGCTAGTGGGTATTTTACTGGCATTGAGTGTTCCCCTCCCCATAAACTCTGCCAAGCAGTGGTGCTCAGTCCAAAATATCAGTAACACAGCAGTTGAAAATAAACATTGACATAGAATGCAAGTAACATAAACACTCAGAAGAGATAGTCCAACATGGGCAACAGGGAAGCGATTACATGCTCAACCCTGTCTCAAGGCAGAATGCGTCCCCTCCCCCATCCTTGCATTTACCCCACCCCTAGTTTATGTATTCCCAGTAATACACAGCACAAGCTGACTTATGCGGGTAATAGCCTACTGTACGTGCCTACAACTGAGGATCTTGATGAAGCAAAGAAGTACTCTCAGCCCCTGTTTTATGTCCAGTGAGATGTCTGGCTGAGTTATAACTCCCTATATGTAAGGGTCCTTTAGGATAGAGATTCCCATCTGGGGCATTTTAACCTTCTAGACTAAGTTCCTTACTGGTCCTCCCACCCACCAGTTGAAATACTCATAGTTGTCCAGAGATAGAACTGCAATTGGGGGCAGAGATTGCGTCTATAGCCCTATTTGAGAAATGCTGGCTACCCTTCCTGCAATCTAAATTCTGCCACAATGTCCCTCTCAAACAACCCTTAGCATGCCAGTCCTACTGGCTTAGGTTGCTAACTTTTTGTGGAGGTGGTGCCCCCTTCTTCTCTTGATCCCAGGCTGCCCCTTTTTACTGTCCTCCATCTAGTGAAGATTGACAATTTGTATATAGTTGATATGGTCACAGGATCCTTTTTAGGCACACACATGCTTTACTTGCTAGGGGTCCAATCCGGTAGTCCAACTGACTTTAACCTAGTTGGATGGGTTTCTAAGTGTATCATATATTGTTTGCTTTTGTAGTGCAAAGTAGTCAGGCTGATCCTTCATTAACTGTGTTTTGACATGTGGATGTTATGTCCTGCTATGTATTCCTATGGTTATTATCATTGGATATTTGTAAGTACAGTAATGTATTGTCTTGTTTATCCTTGTGTTCCTGCTCCCCCTAATGGAAGGGGCCTGGCTTGGTTTTGAATTATCATCCCGAGCTGTGTGTGTGTCTAGCAAACAATAAAATAATAAAAATTGTTAAACAATGAAATAGCACTGAATTTTAAGTTTTCTGATATCTCAGTTTTCAATTTAAAGGGTTTATATGAATCTTCATCTGAATCAATTGATGTTTTTCTTTCCAGGGACCAACCAACTTTTCATTTCAAGAGGGTTACTGTAGATGAGGTTTTGAAGCTTGTTTCAACTATATCTGATAAGAGCTCCAACTGTGGTGATGGTTTAGAGGGTCGAATTTTGAGGCTAGTATCTCCATATGTTGAATCCCCTTTATGTAGTATGTTTAACTTACCTCAAACCTCATAGTAGTTTCCCTCTAGTTGGAAATGTGCCTAAAAATGTTCCTGTACCCAAGAAGTCTCATGCAGTATTGATTAAGCAATAATGCCTGACAGGGTGTGTGTCGTGTTGGGATAACGTCACGCCTCAGGTGGTTGGGCATAAGGCCGCAGGCCGAGTGCATCCAACAAACAACTGAGGCATGACGTTATCCCAAATGACACACACCCTGGAGGGCATTATTGCTATTCTACAATGGCTCATTGTTATATATAAAATAAAAATAATTTTAAAGAATATTTTTTGTGAAAAAATATTTTTGTTTCTTAAGAGGAGATGCAAAAAAAGAGGTCATCTAGCTCATCATATAGCTCATCTACAGGTTCACAGTGAGGCTGAGACTAGACCCGTGATGTTGTACTGGGATAACATCACGGGTCCAGCCCAAGACTGACCAATCAGAGTCCAGGACTTTTTCTTGTCATTGTATAATTGACGATATTGGTTTGCTCCCAATGGCCAATTAATCCTGTCATCGGGCCCCTTCCCCCAACCCTTTTAGCCTCTCCCCCCATAGTCTTAGCTGATGGAGATCTGCAAGGAGTGGTGTCCAAGAGCAGGGTGGCCATCACATATGGCCATGGGGAGACATAGATTTTTGTTGTTTTTCTCCCTTCCCTCCCAGAGCAGTGGCAGCACAGGCAAGCATGCATACATGAAGGTGAGCACGTGCTCCTGGAAGCCATGGGCTCCTTCCACCCATCTGATGTTCATCAGTCCCGTTGACCTTCTTGACCTGACATCCAGCCTCCACTGGGTGACAGTCAAGTGCAAGGTGACTAGCCTCCCCAGTCCATGTGAGGGGAGCAGCCCAGCAGCTACTACAATCCTCTCCCAGCCCTCCTCCCCCCAGTTGAAACCCGGTGGCCCTCGTTGCCTCCGAACACGGGTGACCAGTGTGGTATGAGGTGTGACATCCAGTTTCTCAACCCTCAGTGTCACTGGGCTGTTGATTGATGATGTTTGGCCTATTTTGATTCTAAATCCTGTTAACAAATTACTTGAAAAACGGTTGCTAATCAACAAAATTGTTACCTAGTAAACTATAACTTTTTTTGTTCCCAGCAGTGTGGATTTCACAAGGATCATGGGACAGGGACTTGGTCAGGTTCACAAACTCTTTCCTCAGTGACATGGATGCTGGACTTACTGTATGACTGGGGCTGTGTTTGTGGACCTGACCAAGGCATTCTTCTTGATAGAGCATAATATTCCTTACTCAAAGCTCAGATTACTGGATATTTCAACAAATGTCATTTCTTGAGTAAATCATTATTTGAGTGGGAGATCTCAGTTTGAAGGGGTGGGTTCTGCCTTTTCTATATCCTGTGTAACTGAGAAGGGGATACCTCAGGGATCAATTTTAGGGCCTCTTTTATTTACACTATTTGTCAATTTTCTTCCATCTATCTGTAGGTTTAGTGGTTCATTACTTTATGCTAATGATTTGATTACTTTTCTAGCACCAAGAACCAAGCTGTTATATCTGGTAACCAGGAGACAGACTTTCACTTTGCTTATAGCTGGTTTTGTAATACTTCTTTATTTTTAAATGCTAAAATGACAAAGTCCCTGTTTTTTTGGATCTAGGGCTATGCTTAGTGGAAATCATTCTCTTAGGTTAAATGATAACCTTGGACATAACATTCAGTAAGTCCCCCAATTCAAGTATCTGGGTGTTATTTTAGATCCAAAACTAATGTTTTCTGCACATGTGAAAACTGTGTGTTATAATATTAACCAAAAGCTGTGAGTTGTCTATAAACTGAAAAACTATTTTTCATTTGAAAACCCATAAAGCTATTGCTGTTGGTTCTTCATTACCAAAGTTTGATTATATATCTATATATATATATATATATATATATATATATATATATCCCCTCCTAAAACTGTCAGTGATGGCTTTGACTGTTTCATCAACTCCATCTCTGGACTCTCCATGAATCATGAAAAGATTGTTCTTGGAGATTTTAACTGTAACTGGTTGTCCAGTAATTGCAAGGCATATGCTGACAAGCTAGCTAGCACTTTCCTCACTTAGGTCATCTCCTCTTCCAACCAGGGTGAACTACAAACAGGCTCCTCCACCTGCTGGACTGGCTCCGGTCACCCTCCCAGAGAGAGTCATCTCAACTGCCATACTCCCAGACTTCTCAGTGACCAATCTCTGTCACTTGCAGATGGTCCACCGAGGTACAAGGTGAACCTCATCCATCAAAGCCTGGGTCATTCACACCTACCAGCTCCCATATTTCTGTTCCTCATCTGGCAACTTAACTGGTCCTACCTGTCCTATAGCAAGGACATCAATGCTGCATTAGAGAATTTTTCCCTCCAATTTAACTGGATGTGAAACATAGTGGCACCATTTAAGACTCTCAATAGGAAATGCAACTTACAGGCATGGTACACCCCTGACATTAAGTCACTGTCCCAAGAAAGGGACAAGGCATGGGCACAATGCAAAGAGTCTGGTCACCCAAAATACCTTCAAAGATACAAGGAGCTATGTAATACTGTTAAAGCCCACATCAAAACATTTAATGCCAACGTCCACAGATCCCAGCAAATAAATCTACTTCACCACCCTAAGTAACTCTGGGGAAGCATCAGTGAATTGCTTGGTAACTCAAAAAAGTCTCCGCCCTGCTCTATTATAACGAAGAACTCCACAGTTGCTGGTGATGAAATCATTGCCAATTTATTCAACAAAATGTTTTGTGACCCGTCATTCTACATACTTGACCCTCCTACTCACATTGCATCACTCATTGAGCCTCCCATCTCCCCACCCAGACTCAAATTCTACTTCAAGAAACTCTCTCAGAAGGAAGTGTACAAATACCTTACTAAGTCTAAAATGTCCACCCAGTTTGGCCCTGATAATATTAACATGAAGCTCCTCAAACTTGTCCTACATGAGGTCACACATTACTTGCAGATTATCTTTAACCTGTCCCTTTCCTCTGGCAAAGTCCCTGAACTGTGGAAAAAAAGCTTACATCACTCCAGTACATAAATGGGGTGCAGTCAACCTTCCCACTAACTATTGCCCTGTCTCCAGCTTGTACCCATTGGGCCAGATATTCAAAAGGGTTGCGCCATGCACAATAGGGTTGCGCCTGCACAAGTCCAAACTTGCTCCATTCTGCGATATTCAGCAGGTGGCAGTTGCACCACAGAAAACATGCTGAGCAACAGCGCAATGCAAATGAATGCATGCTGAACTGGAGGGGGAGGAACCATGCATAAACTGCACAGCCCGATATTCAGCCGGGCTGTGAGAGTTGTGCAGGCGCAACCCCAACCTGCGCCTGCACAACTTTGAGCCAAAAAAAGGATCAAGTTGAGGGCCACCCACAGGTGAGCTGCTGCATTGCAGGGCGCAACACAGCAGCTGCCACCTGTGGCTGGCCCTCAACCCACTCTCTGTGCCCCCCCTCACCAGCCCGATCGTGGGCAGCAATGTGTCCCTCCCCCAACACATCCCTGGTGGTCCAGTGGACCGATAAGCCCGATCGCGGGCTGAAGTAATGAAACACCCCCACCTCCCAAATATATCCCTGGTGGTCCAGTGGACCGATAAGCCCGATCGCGGGCTGAAGTAGAAACACCCCCACCTCCGAATATATCCCTGGTGGTCCAACGAGAGCTCGACATGGCTGAAGTACGTCACTTCACCTCCGATCGCTTTCGGTGGTCCAGTGATCACATCGCTGGGATGGTTGTCACCCTCGAACAGTTATCTCGCTCCAGCCTTTCACCCCACCCACCCATGAAGCCCACCACCCCATCTCGCAGCAGGCAGGCTGGGCATCTCACCCGCCAGCCGCCCCCGCCAGCCACCGACTGCCCGCAGCTGGACTACTGGTGCAGAACAAGAGCCAATGGCGACAGCCCATACCGTGATAAAGACAGTTCAGGCTTGTGAATGAAATTATTCGCAAAACTGACTGTCTGTACGGGAGAGGGCTGCACCCATTGGCTCTGCTCTGCACCAATGGGCGCAGCCCTACCAGGCAGTCAGTCGGCGGGCGGGGTGGCAGGTGGTTGATGCTGCCACCCGCCGGCGGCGGAGGGGAGCAGGGTGGTGGGACTTCGTGGTGGTGGGGTGGGGGGACACTAGGTCACCAGGGATGTGTTTGGGGGTTGATAACCACATCCCGCGATCGGGCTTATCGTCCACTGGACCACCAGGGATATATTCGGGAGGTGGGGGTGTTTAATTACCAGCCTGCGATCGGGCTTATCGGCCCACTGGACCACCAGGGATGTGTTGGGGAGATACATTGCTGCCCACGATCGGGCTGGTGAGGCGGTGTAGAGCGGCTTGCCCCCGATCGGGCCAGTGGGGGTGGTGGTGGTGGGTTTTTATGCTCTTTTGCCCGCGATTGGGCTGCAGGCGCTGCCTCGACGGCTGCTGCCTGGCAGGGTGGCACAAGTCCTCGGGATCGGTGCACCTGCATGCTAATGGCATGCAAATGGGGCCATAATCAGATGCAAATGGCCCCCGCCGCCTTGCATGAATTATAGCCCCATTTGCATGTCACCTTGAATATCAGGATTTTGCACATGGCGCAGTGGTACTTGCGCCACGCAGATGAATGCTCACTTTGTCAACTTGCCCGGTGGCGCCAGTTCCTTATGCCATAACTTCAGTGGTTGTGGCTGGATGATTCAAAGGAGTTGCTCAATAGCGCAACTCCTTTGACTATCGCCCTGGACACACCCCTGTGCAACTATTTTGCGCAGCGCAAGGGCTTGCGCCTATGAATGGCGCAGTTTGAATATCCAGCCCATTGTCTAAAATCCTGGAGAAAGACATCAGCGATCAGCTCACACACTAGTTGAACAATCATGGGCTACTTGCCAGAGAGCAACAGGGCTTCAGGAAAAATCACAGCACTACAACCACTCTGCTGGAATATACAGATACTCTACACTGTGCCCTTGACAAAGATGAAATTGCCAGATCCATATATACTGACTACACCAAGGCTTTTGACCTTGTTAACCATACCCCCCTCTGCCAGAAACTTCATTTCCTCTGCCTTTCCTCAGATGTTGTGTCCTGGTTCACTAACTACCTGGAGGTCAAAACACAAGCAGTTAAATGTTGTAGAGCACTTTCAGACACTCAACCAGTAACCAGTGGAGTCTCCCAAAGGTCCATCCTTGGTCCTCTTTTATTCTGCCCTTTTATTAATAAATTGCCCATGGTCCACAAATCCACTAATGTTCTGCTTTATGCAGATGATGAGGTCATTTTTTCCCAGAAGAATAATCCTGGGGATTCTGCAGTAGAAACCCTAAACTGACTTCAATGCCATACAGGACTGGTTCTCCTCCAACCTCCTTATGTTGAATACAAAAAAACCTAAACGTAAGGACTTCACCACCCACAATAAATCCCTTCCTCCCATAAACTCAAGATTACCACCTCATCGGGCCCTCTCTCTAGCATGCAGCCACATTCAGGTATCTAGGAGTTACCCTTGACACAACCCTTCCTTCTCTGCCCACATTGACACCCTAGTCAAAACCATCAACATGAGGCTCAGCCCCTCTTCCGCCACAGAAGCAGCTTCCTCCTGAAATCAGAAAGCTGCTTGTTAGGGCTTACATCACCAATCTTTATAGACTATGTGATAGCTGTCTATGGCTCTACAAATGATGGTGAGCTAGCTAGATTTTGGGGTGTCCTCAAAAGAGCCTGCTATTTTGCCCCAGGCTTAAAATATGACACTCATACATTTGTACTGTACAGTAGCCTAAACTGGCTTAATCTTGAATCCCAGCTGTTTCTCAATACCCTGATCACTGGATGAAAAGTGCTTTTTGACTCTCTATTCCCAGGCCTTCAAGCCATGTTTGGCTTTGTAGATCAAATGTACACCACCAGAGGAGTAGTGCAACACACCCTGCTCCTACCAGAAAGGAAAACCTCACTAGGCCAAGTCACCTTTTCCTAGAATTGTCAAACTCCGGAACGAGCTGCCTCCCTCATTGAAAGCAGACTGCACCCTTTCCCAGTTTAAAATCTGCGCTCCTCTCCTCCCTTATCTGTATCTGCAGAAGCTAAATAAGCTGCTGTAAACTGTTATTATTAATTGTGAACTGATATTATTAACTGTCTTTAATGATGACCACAGCTTGAGCATGTCAGCATGGCAGCACTTAAATGTAAATAAATGTAGTAGGTAACAAGTTAGTGAATCATAATGTATAGCATGTCTGTGTCTGCTGTGCTATAAGTATTGCACTGCGTTAGGGTTGCATTAATTTGTACTGTATTTCACCTGTTACTTTTCATGTTGATGTTGACTCTAAACCCTTTGTAAATAGGCTCAGCCTAAAAGGTTTTATGTGGAATAAATAAATAAATAAAGTCTATTTGGTTTGGGTGCAAAGGAGAGTCAAACCATTACTAGTTGTTTACAACAACATACTGTACATGCCATTTCGTTTTGTTGGTCCCACAGCGAACACATTGCTTTTTATTGTACTCTAAATTAGACTGGTTGTCTCCTACCTTGACATTTGAATATTTTTGGGGTGCAACTTTTTAAAGTTGTTTTTTCTCCTGTTCCTTTGCTCTGTTGGATTTGGTTACTCCAGGGACAACACTCGTTAGTCTGTATTCATCACATGGGGTCCTGCTTCAAACAAAATGTCATAAAACAAAAGTTGGGGCCAGCCCGTCAGTGCAGTGGTTGGATTTCCATCTGAAATGCTGGTGACCCAGGTTCAGGAGTGAGCTCAGGATGCTGGAGGGCCAGTTGGGAGGAGCAGACTGAAGCATCCGATGATAGCTTACATGCTCTGGGAGGAGGGGAAGGAAGCAGCTCATTTTTTTCCGACCCCTGGTGGAGGCCAGAGGTGTAACATTACATTGAGTGCCTTGGTGTCTGATTGGCCCCCAGGTGATGGTCCAGAGCTCATTGACACTCGAAGGCATCTAGGGGGAGGGAATTGCAGATGTCGGCAGTCACACCTTGATGTCCGGGAAAGTGCAATGCCCACAAGAAAATGAGAAAAGAACCTGCAATCTCTGGGGAGTTGGAGAGCTGGAGACATGCCCACAGTGTGCCTCCACCTGCCTGATGGCTCCAGACTGACACAATGTAAGTTTCAGGGTGTTCAAGCCCCATCTCATCCCTGCTCGGGGGTAAGTCGTGGCTCCATGGGGTCCTGGAAGCCACTCCGGATAGGGTGTGTGGCAGTGGGATGTCTACCTTGGTACTCCTGATGGGTTGGGGATGGCAGGCTGGGGGGAGAATAAATAGAAATAAAAAAAAAAGAATGGGGACATGGGCCTTTACAATTGCTGCTTCTAGCCATTAGAATCATTTGCCTGATTTTTTTCACAAACCTTGTTCTCTTACTGTTTTTAAAAAGCATTTTAAGTTATAAATTTGTACACAATGTCGAGATAACTGTTTTTTGTATTGCTTGTTACTTACTGTTATTGTTAAATGGTAATGTTTTATAGTAAATTGATTTGGCCAAAGTTGAGCATGGGAAAGGATCCTTGGATCAGTGCTCCAACCCAGTTAACAACTTTTTTTCAGTTTATCTTCTTACTGAAGTTTGAAATACAAACATTTGCATAGCATATACAATACATTGCAAACATATAGAGCAAGAAAAAATTGCTGTAAGTAAATGTCAGTAAAGTACAAACAACAAAAAAATTCATATGACAATAGTAATCCGAAGATAATAGAGCAGTTATAGAGCAAAAAATGAAACTCGTCTTTGAGCACCAGAAGGGAGTAGTTGGGTGTTGATAATTGGTAAGTGGAAAGTTATATGGTGAACATACAAGTGTCCAAGAGGAGTGATGCGGCATGTAGATAGATAGTAGTTAGGTGGTTTATGTAGAATTATACAATGGCAAGAAAGAATCCTGGCTTCTGATTGGTCAGTTGCCCATCACAGCAGGGATTTTATCCTGGCATAACCTCCATGCTGATTGTTTGTTGTATTTGCATGATTTGGAGGATGATTTCATCCTTCTTTTAAGAACAAAAATATTTTTACACACTAACAAAAATATTCTTCAACATTTTTTTAAATTATAAAACAATAAGCCATTGTATAATAGGAATAATGCCCTCCAGGGTGGTGTTATACTGAGATAACATCCCTTTCGGTGTTGGACATGCTCACAGTGGCCTTGGGCCTGACACCCAAGGAGGGATGATATCCCAGCATAACACCCACCCTTTCAGGCATTATTCCATTATTGATAACCCCTTGAGAGTGACTAGTTCCATATCCAGAAGCTACAGTACTTATGGTTTCTTAATGCTTTGGTAGTGGGCATGTATCATGGGGCTTGCAGGTTGGAGGCCAGGTAAGCCCCATGTATATTAGTATTTGCCATAGTCCTCTGCTCTTGGGGATAAGCTCTCCAGTGTGACCAACTGCTCAACTGTATTACCCTATTCAGCAAAAGCAGGAATTTTTGTAGACCTCTATTTGCAGAGCAGGAGCCCTATTGCAATTACACTTACCACTATTATACATTTCATTATGGACTAGTTCTTAGTTTTTTTGTGAGTTTAAAGCCTCAGTAGAAAGAGTGGGCCATCAAACCATATCCTATACCCCCAGAGAGTGGCGCTGGCATGTACAATGATAAACCAAAAATCGCTTATGCTGAGGCATGTATACAGTATGTAGGTTATGTGTACTCCAGGCTGTTGGCAGTGCCAGCACTTATCATCGGGGAGGAGGCCTAGCTTAAACAAGACTGCTGGAGTACAGTACTATCTAAGCAGTACTTTGTTTTGGATGAGTCAGTTCCAAACATTTCAACATGCAGAATGTATTCTGTAGAGGCATGTGCTCCAGGAATCTGCATCAATGTGAATCCCTAGCTCCAGCTCCCATGCAATTCTAGATGAGATGGACAGGTCCAGCTGGGCATCATGTAGATTGGAGTATACTGTATATGACTTACCTTCCTCCTCCCCCTTCTCAGTCTAAGACTAGTATCTATGAGGGAGATCATGTTTTTTTTACCTCTTTCTCTCAAGTTTGGTTGAGTCTTTGTGGAAACTATGTTTTTGACCTGGAGGTACCTCCAGAACTCCTGCCTGAAAATGCCAAATCTGGCTTGCAGAACAGTGACTGTGTCAACATGACAAGCATTCTCTGTGAGACTATATCTGATTGTTGGTATGGATCTCAGAGCCCAGGAGAAGCATTTAGGGAGCTTGTTGCTTATTTGCAGGGTGTTGCTGCCCCACAAAGGCTTCTGCTGACAGGGCAAGGGTTGGACTTCATCTGTTTATGCAATTGTGTCCAAGCTTTCCTGGACAATACCACTGTTGGGTGGCTTCTAATTTTGAGGGGCATGGGGGAATACAAGAGGGTGGCTGTTAAGGGGCTTTGGAAAAGGGCCTGTTTGATGTGTAGCCATAGAGGGAATGATGTAGTTGCTGGGGTAAACCATCACATGGTTTGAAAATTAGTAAAGGCGAGGTGGTACCCAGCCAGCCACTGGAGCCCTCCCCCATCCAGTGAATCCATATCTTCTTTCTACTTTAACAGTGTATTTTTAACTGTGTTTTGTGCTCCCACAGAAAATTCCCCACTAGGCGTTGAACCATTTCTGAGGAAGAGTAGTGGGCAGGTGTGACAAAATATGCATGATGCATGGCATGACCATCATTTTCAAGGCTTCAATCTTGCCAACTAATGACAGATTCAGGCATGTCCATTGGTCCATCTCAGAACAAGAGAATTCCAGTAGGGGAGATAGACTGAGATGGTTCTTCTTCAAGAGGTTATAATAAACATTAGTCCCAAAATAGGTAATACCCTCTGGCTCCCATTTGAGGCCTTTCTACTTCAAAGAACTGTGTTGGAGCTAACAGAGGTAATGGGAGGATTTCTGTCTTGTTTTGGTTTACCCTGAGACCAGAGGTCCATGTGAATTTCTGCAAGAGTCCAAGCAGAGAGTCGAGGGTGGCTTTCCCATCTTCCTGAAGGTTGAGCAAGTCATCTGCATATAACAAGGTCCTGTACTCATGACCTCAACATGTTATCCCTTTGAGATGGGGTGGTGACAGACAGTGACAGACAAGGGCTCATTAGCTTAGATGAACAAGAGGGGAGAAAGATGACATCCCTGTCATTTGCTGCTCTGTAGTTGGAAAGGGGGTGTGCACAGACCATTCATGAGGACACTTGCTCTAGGCACAGTGTACATTAAGTATATCCTGCTGAGGAACCTGGGCAGAAGCCAATGTGCTGCAAAACACATGGTAAGTATTCCCACTCAACTACATCTAATCCCTTCTGAAACTGACTGCAGTGGTCACTGCTGGTGTAGGTTGTCGATGATCACTGTTATCAAGGTTGAGCAGAATGCAAAGTTGGCCTGAACTCTGCTGCCTTTGAAAAACCTTGCTTGCAACAGATGAATGATACTCTGCAGGATAAGTTCCAGCCTGGTTGCCAGCACTTTGACAAAATCTTGGTATGGGTGTTGCTGAGGAATATGAGTCTGTAGTTGCTCAGGTCCATTATGTCATTTCCTTTTCAGCAGGACTGTAATGATAGCCTCCTCAAAGTGTGTGTGTGGGGGCAGAGCGCCTTCCTGCATAACAGATTGGAAAACTACCAGGAGAATAGGGATGACGTCATCCTGTGTCTGCTGGAAATATTCAATGGGAAGCCATCCCTCCAGCGCCTTTTCCTTTGTTTATGGCTTGGATTGCTTGCTTCATTTCCAGAAATGTAAGGGGTTAATTCAAGCAATCTGCCTCATTGGATGCCACCATGGGTATGGGTAGCTGATTGAGAAAGGCCGTAATGTTGGGTTTTGACAGTGGGTCTGAGTAAGTTTACAGTTCTTGACAGAACTTCTGCATAATTTGATTTATGACTGCAGAGGCAGTGTGGACTTGTCCCTTATTATCTCTCAAGCCCACTATGTGTGTGAGTGCTTGTCTCCTTTTGACCCTGTGCACCAATATTCTCCCTGCTTTTCTACCCCCTACTAATAGGTGTGCCATAGCCTGAAGACCCCCAGCTCAGCCTTCCTGGTCAGGAGCTCATTGAGATTCATCCTGGTACTAACTAACCATGTTAGCCAGGGTGGCTGGTGAGGGGGCCATGTGCTTTATATTTGTCCTAAGAGAGGACAGAGAAGCTTCCAGGCTTTGAGCTGCTGCCTCAGTCTTTTCACCAGTGTACTGCATAGCTTACAATGTGGACCCTCATATGAGCTTTGAAGGCCTACAATACTTTAGCTTTGATGGTATTGGTGGTATCCCCTGTGCTGTTGGCTGTTATAAATGTAGACATCTCCTCTTTTGCCCATTTTATAAAATGTGGATCCCATAGCAACAGAGGATCCAGTCACCCAAGTTTTAGACTTGGGGGAGAGGAACATCACATTAGGGTAAGTGATACTGGATTTTAGTCAAAGATCACTGTGGGCAGAATCTTGGAAACAAATGTATTGTGACTGTGGGGAGGTGAAACAGAGATCTGTATGGATTGAGGTTAAGTACACTGCCCTGAAGCATGTTTGCCTCGCACCATGGGGTTCTGTATCCTCCAGACATCTACCTGATTGTGTTCTTGCAGTAGTTCTTTCAAGACCTCTTGTGTCCAGATGTGGGGTTCTGCATGGCTTGCACTAAGGTCCACGTATTCTCTCATCTTGAGATTAAAATCTTCTTCCAGCTTCAGGTGGACCCCCAGGGTTGCGAAATGCATTATGGTGTGACTCAGGGTGTGATAGAAGTGAGAGTTGTCCTAGTTGGACCCATAGATAATAATCAGGATGACAGGCCCTTGAGGTGCGGAAGCCTCTGCTATAACTCACCTGCCCTCTTAGTCTGCAGAACTGTATGCAATAGTCCATTGGAGGCTCTTAAGGAGGAGATGGGAAACCTATTTCTTCTTAAGCAGTACAGAGCTATGAATTTCACCCTACCCAGTCCCATAGGAACTTGTTTGCTTCCATGTGAGTAACTAGATCTCCATAAGATGGTGGTAGATGCCATCACTTTTTTCATTTGGGATATGACCTTTTTTCTTTGATGAAGGAGTTGAGACTCTGCACTTTCCTGGTTATGGCTTGTATTTCACCCATGCTCTTACTGCAAGCTAGATATGTGTGTGATGTAGAGGGATTGTTCCCCAAACCTTGACTTCAGTTTGGAGCTAGTGGGTATTTTACTGGCATTGAGTGTTTCCCCTCATAAACTCTGCCAAGCAGTGGTGCTCAGTCCAAAATATCAGTAACACAGCAGTTGAAAATAAACATTGACATAGAATGCAAGTAACATAAACACTCAGAAGAGATAGTCCAACATGGGCAACAGGGAAGCGATTACATGCTCAACCCTGTCTCAAGGCAGAATGCGTCCCCTCCCCCATCCTTGCATTTACCCCACCCCTAGTTTATGTATTCCCAGTAATACACAGCACAAGCTGACTTATGCGGGTAATAGCCTACTGTACGTGCCTACAACTGAGGATCTTGATGAAGCAAAGAAGTACTCTCAGCCCCTGTTTTATGTCCAGTGAGATGTCTGGCTGAGTTATAACTCCCTATATGTAAGGGTCCTTTAGGATAGAGATTCCCATCTGGGGCATTTTAACCTTCTAGACTAAGTTCCTTACTGGTCCTCCCACCCACCAGTTGAAATACTCATAGTTGTCCAGAGATAGAACTGCAATTGGGGGGGGCAGAGATAGCCAAATGGATGGGTTCCCGCAGTCTATGATGGCATGTACAGCCCTCACCTTCAGCCCTACTTTTTTATCTTCATTAGAGGAGCTAAAGGGAGTGTGCTGATGAAAGGAAAAAAAAGTATGGTTCCATATCAGGGGTTGGGTGGAGGGTGAGGGAGGAGTAGCATCCCTGTAGCAAGCTTCTGTGGTCAATGACTTCTCTGCATACAAAGCAAATGGATAGTAACTGTTTTCAAATCTGCTCTTGAGAAGGATCGGTAACTGTGGCAGAGATAGGAGGCATGTTGATTCATACCCTGGCCTGAGACAGGGGAGTCTGTCTCCTCTCAGGTGCCAGAACATAAGGAGTCATGCCCTTGTGCTCATCCAGTAAGTTTCTGCCGAGGGTAACAGACATCCTCTGCCCCCCTTCCTTATCTGTTTGGAACACCAATCATTTGACTAGGGATAGTTAGAATTTCAAGGGATGTGACCATCTGTGAGAGTCTGTCCTTCCCCTCACCCTCACACCCTCCACGCCATAGTTTCAGTGACCACCAAAGCAACAGATATGAGATAAGGTCAAGAACAAAAGTACTGCACCATGCCCCACCACCGCCAACTGCCAGATGGTTGGTCCTCTGAAGCTGCACCCCACCCCACACATTCTTTCTAGTTGATGCCTCCCCCAACACACACAAACACACACACACACACCGTATGTGGAAGATGTCACAGAGGTGGTAACAATGAGACAGGGGGCATTTGTTGCAGATACTAATCACTAGTTCAGGCTTTGCTGGTTTAGTTGTGATGGTCAGAACAGACAAAGCCTTCCCACCTTCCCCCAGGTTGCATTGTCACAGAGCTTGGCTGTGTGCATGTATTGAGTTGCTGCCCTGACCCAGGCAGAGTGCTTGAGGAGGCACTGTATATCTCCTTCAAACATTCTCACACTCATGAGGGAATCACACACTTAGAGGGTGGCAATGAGCACAAGCATGGGAAAATAAAAAGACAGTGTCAAAGTTACCTCAGCCCTGGTAGACTTAGAAGACCCCAAGTCTCAATATACTGATAGCCAGATAATCACTGATGTAACACCAGTGAGTCATTGGCCTCATGGTCGTTGTACATTAATGCCCTGCATCAGCTGGCATCCAGCCAATTATTAGATGCTCTTTGCATAACAGCTCTTGGGGGAAACTGGAATGAGGGATTGGGGAGTGGACACAAGAAACCCCCGGGCCTATATTATAGCAGGCCATTTGTGACTCTGCCAGTTTCCTGAGCCTCAAGCACCCAACCCCCCCCCTCCACTGATCCCACACTATCTGTGTATCGAATGCGACCTGAGGGGAGCAAAAACACTTGGGGAGGCACACTTACTTAAGAAAGTGGCTGCTATGGCAGCCACAGCATTTGTAGCTTGTGTGGTAACTACCAAAGTCTGTACTTAAGAATGTATGACTGAAATAAAATAAATAAATAGGGCATAAGTCCAAATTCCAATAGGCCTGCTGCAACCATGACATATTCTGTCACGTTTTTGCATCAGCACTCAGTCTCTTTTTCAGGTTTCTTCTCCAGAAGGGCATTGGTGATGGCCATAGGAGTTGAAGCAACAACAACTTGACTTAGGCTACGATTTCATAGCTCTTCAGGCCAGAGGACTCACCTACAAATAAGTGGATGACTGCTGCTACAAGGCTAGCCATATCAGCCCATGATTGAGCTTGGGGAACAGAGTCACTAAGGTGCTGTTCCATGATGAGGAGTCTGGCATATCTTGAGATATTTGGGGTACCACCATTAGCAGAGTAAAATTATTTGACCCCATGAGTGGAGACTGTGTTGCCATGGGTCATTGGGCACTGGGTGGATGTAGCAGAGATCCATAGCTAGGAGAGTATTGGGCAGTAGGGTCATGTGCTGGGGTTGTGTCCATCTCTTATACTTGGCTTCTGTGATGGCCCTGTCGATGTTTAAGGTAGTATTCAGTAAAGTCAATCTGAGGCCAGGACATAGATAGAAAGGCCCCTGCTAGAGATGGGGCGAAGTTTAATTTCTCGGGGTGAATTTACAGTGAAGCAGATCAAATTTACCTCCGCAGAGCTCCACGAAGTTTCCACACCTTCAGAAACTTCAAAATGGCACAGTCCTGCCATGAAGTGCAGAATTTTGCCCAGGAAGTGTGGAATTTCAGCATAATTCTACTATTCACTGCAAAATTCTGCACTTTGCGGGAGGAATTCCACACTTCGCGGGGAACTTTGTCATGCGGAATTCGTGAAATTCTGCAGAATTCACAAATTAATCTGCAGAGTGACTTTTGCCAATGTCTCTCACCTCTAGCCTCTGCTGCAGCTGGGGTGTCAAAATACTGTGGTATTCAATTTTTGTAGATGTGTAGTGAGGCAGGATAGCATAAACCATGCTGCACCCTGAGATCCATTAGAGCTCACTGGGCTGGTGTATAGGTCTGGTGGCAATTTGACAGTTCAATGGAGACGTCTCGGAATATTTTCATTTGGTGACCGTGCCAAGTGATAGATCTTGGATTTCTTGCACAGTCCATTAACCACTCCCTGTCCTTAAAACAAAGGAGACATGCCAGCAGTGGTCATGGATGTTTCCCTTGCTGGGGGGGTGAGGAATCGATGGTCCCAGTTAATTTCAATGGCTGGAGAGCAGTTAGGGCCAAACATGTTGTAGAGAGCTTTTTGAAAATGCAGGATAGCATCCTTGTCATCACTCCCTTCAGTGAATCCCACAAACTGAAGGTTATTCCTTCTAATATGATTTTCAAGGTCCTCCACCTCATCCCATAGTAGGTGGAGGAGCTGATCTTGCTCTATGATGTGTGCCGCCATCTTGTCTGACATGTCCTTGGTCAAGGCAATCCATTGTTCTGCCACACTAAGCCTACCCCAAGTCTGCACCATATCTACATTGTTCTTTTGCATGGTGATTTCCAACTTGGAGATTTGGCTCATTAATTGCTTGAACATTGATTTAATTTCTGTCGGTGTAGTCCTGTTTTCAGCCACTGCCATTTTGTTTCTGGTAGAGCCTCCTAAGGTACTTCTGCAAACAGTGATTTTGGCAACTGTAAGTCTGATTTTCACCAGAATACCATTGTATTGTTCAGTAGAAGTAGCCCTGATGGGTTATGCAAATGTTTTTTGTTTTTTTTTAGTCCAGGTTTATTAGCAAAATAAAATAAATCATTTAAAACCACAGGAAAGTAATGAGTTACTACAGGCCTGTCAGCCTGATGTTGGTGGTGGGGAAGATAATGGAGTCTCTCTTAAAGGAGCATATGCTGAGCTACCTCAAGGGAAGAGGACTGATTGATAACAGGCAGTATGGATTTACCAGTGGGAGATCCTTGCCAATAACTTTATTTTAATTTTTTTTTAGAAACAGCACAACTACACCATTGAATAATATATATAGAAATGATGGAGGTACACAGGTTGGTGCAAACGGAGTGTACAAAAACTAATATAGTCTTACAATTAATCAAGAAAAATTAAACAATAAAAAGAGAAAAAGAACCAAATAATAAAAGGGAATATATAAACAGTCCCACCCACCCCCACCTCGCAGCTATCCGTAACATTGATAAAAACATGGGATAAATGAAGTCATATTAAAACCTTAGTTCAGCTGGAATATGAACAATTAAGGAGAGAAAAACAAAAACAATATGGAATGATAACGTTGGAGGAAGGAAAATCATATTGGTGAGAAGAAACATTATTTAATTGGGACCTATGAGACCAAGAATTGTCTCAGTACCGCTAGTAAAAGGGAACTTGTCCCACAGACATTGGTTAAAGTCCTTCCAATATTTGTCAAATTTGTGCTGTGTGTCAGAGGCCACATAAACAGACCTTCAGCAAGTAGTGCTCATGAATACCTCCCACCATTCCTTAAAAGAAGGAGTCCATATCTCCCACCAGTGACGTAATATCACCAGCTTAGTAACCATTACCACCAATGCCATCCGGGCTCTAGAGGCAGTACCTGGGATAAGGTCGATTCTCCCAAACACACAAATCTCTAGCAAAAAAAAATAGAGAGATCTTGAAAGGCCTCAATCCCGCTAACTAGTTCCCATAACTCACTACTTTTAGGGCATGACCACACCTTGTGAAAAGTAGTAGCTAAGGAGCCACTACAGTTCTCACAAGCTGAAGAGCAGTTGTTATTCCAATGAGACAACCTAGCTGGGACCAATAAATGTTATGCAGTAATTTAAACTGGATTTCTCTTAATCTATCCTGTTTAATAAAAGCATAAGTGTCTATCCAGATTTTCTCCCATACTGACTCCGACCAATTCAAAGACATGCTAGCAGCCCAATGGAAGGAATGGGAGAAGAATAAAGGTCAGTCTTTTAAAGATACCCTGGTAAAGTTTAGAAACCAATTTACCTGATAAACAGGCATCGGATAGATATATCCAGAGGTCCCCACTAGGTTAGATCCATTGCCATGCTTCAGAAAGGACTGAATACAGCTTCTAATTTGAGCCAGATTTAACATAGCTTGGGGTCTAACCCCAAATTTTACTACTAGTGATGAAAGTGGGAGCAAAGCATTGCCCACATAAAAATCGGTAATTTGAATTTTAGATAGGAATATTGAAGCAAATTGGTGTATAGGTTGATTGCCAATTAAGAGGTTGGCGTTCTTTAAAAGAGGTTGTGACACGTCAAACCGGGGGTTAATCTTTAAACAGGTGTATAGTTGATGAATAGCGCTAATATCCCACCCTATAGGGGTATTTCTGATTTTATTCGGTACTTTAATCCAAGGGGTATAGAGGAGGGACTCTAAATCTAACTTTAACCCTTTAACTATAGCCCTGTCTAACTCAAGGCCTATGGCAGGAGTACTAATTTTTCCGGACCATAAAACCGCTCTAGCTGCTTGAATAGCTAAGTAATATTTAAAAAGTCCAGTAATTGTAGGCCACCCAACTTACGTGACCGACAAAGTTTAAGATAAGCTCTGGGAGGTTTATATTTCCATATAAAGTCTGAGCAGTACCTGCATAGATTCTTAAAAAGACTTGGGAAGATATATGTTCAAGTTGAGGAGGGATAAAGAATCCTCGGCATAACACCATTTTTACAACATTGGTTCTCGCATAAAAGGACAATGGCAGTTTCGACCATCTATCCAAATCTTCTCTAACAGATTTAATGACAGGTAGTAAGTTCAGTTTGGCCAGTTTGTCTAAGTTCTTGGAGATCTGAATGCCTAAATATTCAAAGGATTTAGATTGCCACTGTAGGCCTAAAGACATACACCAACTTTTCACAAGGGTGGCAGAGAGGGGAAAAAAAGTTGTTTTTGCAAGGTTTAGTTTAAAACCGGAAAAACTACTAAAATTTTCAATTAAAGTGAGGGATCTAGGTAGGGATAAAGTTGTATCTCTAATATGTAATAAGACGTCATCTGCGAATGCTGACAATTTGTGTTCCTGGTCTCCAATTTTAATGCCAAAAATCCATTTGTCTATCTTAATTGCCCTAATAAGGGGCTCTAAATACAAATTAAACAGATAAGGCGACAACGGACAGCCCTGACGAGGTCCCCTCAGCAACGGAAAAATATCAGATATTAGGTTATTGCATTGCATTCTAGTAGTTGGACACGAATAGAGAATCCTAATTAGTTGTATGAATTGTTGGGGAAAGCCAAATCTAACCAAAACCTCGAACATATACACCCATTCCACGCGGTCGAATGCTTTTCCGATCTAAAGAAATTAAAGATGCATCCTCATTAAAAACTTCAGGTGGACATTAAATAAAACAATTTTCTAAAATGATCTGCCGAGGTGCGTCCCTCCACAGCCAGCTTGTTCCATGCTAATCAAATCTGCCAGACACTCTTAAGTCTAGTTGCCAATATTTTAGCAAAAATTTTTACATCTAAGTTCAGCAAAGATATTGGTCTATAATTACTAACAGAGTCAGTGGACTTCCCTGGCTTAGGTAACAGAATTATTCTGGCTTCGAAGAGAGACGCATCCCTCACTCCATGATCGAACCAAAAAGTAAATAACTCACATAACAACGGGGCCACTTCTGCTTTAAATAATTTATAAAAAAGAGGTGAGAACCCATCAGGGCCTGCTGCCTTGTCAGCTTTAAGGGAATCAATGGCAGATATAATCTCATCATTTGATATAGAGGATATTAGTTTCGCTTTAGAGTCTTGTGGCAGGTTAGGGAGTGGTATTCAGTCAAGAACTCCGCATTTGTGATAACATAAGTGGTGTAGGGGCTGGGTTTAATATAAGTCTCTATAAAAGGAGACAACGATTGTAGAATTTCCTTTAGGGTCGGTAATCAGGTTGTCAGAGTCCAAGATTTTAGGGCCGGAACCCATCTGGAATCAGCCTTACGTTTTAGCTGCCATGCCAGTAATTTCCCGGCTTTACTACCCTGACCCAGGTATAACACCTTAGATTTAGTTGACATACTAACAACCTTATCGTTCAGAGCCCCCGCACAGCATGTTCTCACTGCGGCCAGCTCCTGTTCTTGGTCACTTGTCCTCGTAAGCTCCGGTATAGCCTCTAATTGTTTGATCCTTATAAGATAGTTGGACAACTTCAAGTTATATTTGGCTTTCCTCACCGATGCTGTTCTAATCAGCTCTCCCCTCCTTACTGATTTAAGAGCAGCCCAGGCCTGGTCAGTGTTTGGGATCGTACTCCAATTAAATTTAATTGACTCTATCAAAATGATACGGAAACGTTCTAGTGTCTGAGCATCTTTAAATATATTATTGTTTAAGGCCCATGTGTAAGATCTCTTCGGGATAGAGGACGAAGCCCAAACAATTTTAATTGGAGAGTGGTCAGATATCACCCTTGGGAGATGCTCAGCATTCTTTATCTCGGGGACAACCTGGCAGTTTACTAAAAATAATCCAGCCTAGAAAAGACTTTGCATCGTGAAAAAAGGTATAATCACGGACTGTTGGATTGAGTAGCCTCCACGGGTCTATCAGGCCTAAAAAAGACTTGCATTCAGCCAATGCCTGTTGAGCCAAAGCAGGAAATGATTTCCTACAGGCCGATCTGTCTAGTATATCCGACTGAACAAGGTTCCAGTCACCCCCCAATATAAGCGGCAACTCCTTAAAGGGAGACAAAAGCACAGCCAAATGGGAAAAGAAGGAGGGAGTCTCTATATTGGGACCATAAATTGATCCCAAAACTAGGGGCTTTCCTCCAAGCTTGCCAGAAACAATAATATATCTGCCATTCGGATCAGCAATTGTGTTCGAATGTACAAAGGGGACACCCCGGGCTATCAAAATAGCCACACCCCGGCTTGAGGAAGAATACCCCGCCCCAAACACTTGGCCTACCCATTTTTTCCTAAAATGTGAAAGGTGGCCTGAAAGGACATGGGTTTCCTGCAAAAAGACAATTGCTGGTTGATAACAGTCTAAATGGTTTAGGACTACATATTTTTTACAATTGTCCTTCCCCCCTTTGATGTTCCATGACAGGAGATTCAGGTTAAATGCCATTGGTCGTTACTTGCCCATGGAGCAATGTACGGATAGCTGCCCCCTCCCCCAACCAAAAAAAACCCAAACCTTACCAACACCAACCCCTCACATCCCCAATAAAAAATCAACCCCCAGCTAAACCAGTAAACAACCACCCCCAGGCCCGGTTAACTCCTCTTGCACTGATCCAAAGTGCGCTATAGAGGTCGGGCTCCAACACCCACTCATAAACTTGAATCAGCAACATTAAAAACATGCAAACTTGCAAACGACCCCAATAAGAATTGGTTAACATACCTTACCCCCAAACAGTTATTGAGTTGTCAAGATTAAACTAATATATTAGGGTTATCATTGCAATAGGAGATCCATATATAAAATCTTATAGAAGATTATGAACTGAACACTCAAAAGCATAGTCCCCCTCCAATGCTCCCTGAAAAAAAGGGGGAAGAGAAAAAAACAGAAGGGTTAAACTGGCCCTATTATATGGAAATCCCCTGCCTGTTAAGGCCTCCCCACTCTCTCCAAATGCCACCATACCAGACGATGGCTAGTTAATAGTCCAACAGGGAACAGCGGTGGCTTAATAAACATTGCCACAGCAGAAGGGACTAGTAATTCAGTGGAGAGGTGGGGGGGGATAGCCTTTACTCGGCAGAACCAAACAACTCGCTGGTCCTTCCTAGAATGAGGTTACCCAGCCCTGCCATATATATAGGGTACGCTACTTGGGCCATTCAGACCTCCTATCACATGGTCAAGGTAATAAAACTGTGAGTAAGCCTGATTTCAACAACCCCAATAATTGTTGTAGCGTCAGTACTTGACGGTGCATCACAAATTAACCTCCTCCTGGGCAATACCAAAATTAATCTATTTCTGGAAAACTGATATAGCAGGTATTCATCTAACAGTTCAACTCGAAATAATATATCCGTCCTGGTATAGTAAGATATATAAACAACAAAAAAAATTAGTAAAGCCCATGGAGCCTCTATGTAACACCGAGGTTAAACATAATATAGTCCACTGTTCCATATAGTAGCGTGACAGTCTAATCATACTGTCTCTTGGAGCATCTAAGCCCACTAGATCAGCATTAAACATCCCATGACTCAACCTTTGGAAAACAAATCTGGCATCAACATTCGGAGTGAATTCAGAGCTTCATCCACTGATTCATATCGCTTCGCCCCCTCCTTAGTAGTGACCTCAAGCTTTGCTGGATATAACATACGGTGGCGAATCCCCGCCGCCCACAGCTTCGAAGTGACGGGGCGAAAGGAAGCTCTGGCCTGCCTCATCTTCCAGGTCAGGTCGGGGACTAGGCGAAGCTTGTTGCCTTCCCATTGAAAAGAAGACAATTTCCTGGTTTCTTTTAAAATGTGTTCCCTGTCCAGGAAATTAAGCAATTTAAAGATAATGGGACGTGGTGGTTCTGTCGGTGGTGGTCTAGCTCTTAGGGCTCGGTGCCCCTGCTCAATAATATATTCTGGCCCATTTGGTGAGGGCCTGCAGATTTCCTCAGCAATTTTGTAGAAAAAGCAGCGTTAGCATGCCTTCTTCCCTCTGGTAAGCCAAGTAAAGAAGCGAGGTTTGGCCGCCGACGCTGCCTTCAAGGTCGTCCACTCTTTCTTCTAATTTGGCCACAGCTTTCTTATTTTCAGTGATCATGGGTTTTACTTTATCTAACGCTCCTCCACAGGCGATATCAGAGCCTCTGTATCTGTCACCCTGCATGCAAGCTGCGTAAGGGCTGGTTTAATATCAGCCATTTCATCTACCAGCTTAAACAGGGCCTCATAATAATGGCTAGATCACTGCTAATGCTGCGGCAAGTACTCTCTTCTCGGTGCTTGGTTGGGCAACAACTTCTGACTCCTGATACGCCGCCCTGCATTTCTCCACTCGATCGGAGCACCAGAAAAACGTTAAACCCGTTGGACCACTGATCTAGCAGCTCGGGGAGGTAAATACGAGTGAGTTTGATGGTTGGGAACAGCAGGATTGCTGGTTTGGTGCAGGAGCTCCGGTTAACAGCAGCTACCCCTCCATAGACGTCACGTGGTCTCTCAGGGTTATGCAAATGTTAACGCTAGATTGCCACTCACTGGAATGGATTTTGCTGTAATGTGGCTAGGGGTATTTAGAGAAACTGATTCAGGCAGCTATCTTGTGGGTTCCCAAGCCACAGTTAAATTAAAAAAGATATATATGTTTTGAAAATGTTTCGGATTGAAGGAAGTAAACAAGTCCACAAGAAAAAAAGTCTTCAAGGCAAAAAATCCATGAGGCAGCACTTTCATGTTCGATTTAAGAATGTAAATCGAACATACTGTATTGGTACAGTTCTGTAGTGAAAAGCAGATCCTGTAGGTGTGTGAGAGTTATGAGCCAATGACTTAGCTGTAAAGCAGACTTCAGTCAATGGTGATTGACCTGGCCAGTGACGTCTGGACCAGAAAGCAAACTTTTCAAAGTGATTTCACCACCCCAATGAGTGTGCTCACTTCTGCCATTCTGAGAACGCTCTGCAGCCAACACCTCTTCTGTCACTCATTCTCTCCTGTACCCATAATGCCAATTACTTTCAACATGCTTCTGTACAAACAGCCCTCAGCGGGCACTGTAGGAGCATATTGGCTGGTGGCTGACAGCCCCCCCAGCAACAAGACTAAGTACTGCTGCAGGCAGCTGTACAAAGAGTAGACTCAGAGGACATTGTAGAAGTGGCAGTGCTGTTGACTGACCCCCACCCCACCCAGCAACAAGATTAAGTGCCAATGTGGGCAGCTGTACAAAGAGTCCACACAGCATATATTGTAGAAGTGCTGGGGCAGACAGCTGACCCCTCCACCCAAAATTAAGCTGCACAGTGAACAGCTGTTCAGTGAGCATTGTAGGAGCTGTGGAGTTGGCAAGTGAGCCTCCCCCAACAACAATATGGAGCACCACTGACAAGACTGAGCGCTGCCACAGATGACTGTTCAAATAGCTCTTGGCAGGCATTGTAGGAACACCAGGGCTGGTGCCTGATTCCCCCCACTCCACCCAACAAGAAGATTGATTGCTGCTGCAGACAGCTATACAAAGAGCTCTTGGTGGGCACTGTTGAAGTACAAGGGCTGGCTTCTGACCCTCCCCCATCCAGCAACAAGATTAAGTGCCGTTGTGGGTGGCTGTACAAGAAGCCCACTTGACAGGCATTGTTAGAGTGCCAAGGCAGATGGCTGAAGCTGGGAGGGAGGAATCAAAGTCATCGACATGCTGAAAAACAAAGTGTGCCAGTCTGCATGTGGCATGTATTTTCATTTGTCATGTAGAAAGGGCAGCGAAGTCTTGAATCACTGCTGTCAACATAACGGCTCATATCTTCCACCAGAGGCATGACTCAGGAGTCAGAACATGTTAGACACAGGAAGAGGAGGTAAGAGCTGAAAATACCATCCCTATGTAGTTCTCATCCCCATCCAGACACCTCCTAACCACAAAATGTCTTAAACAACACTGGTGCATTTTTGCTTTAGTTGGTGGTGAATCACTTTGTTCGTATTTGAGCTGCTCCCTTGACAATGGTCAGGCACGATCCCCTTTCAGTCTTTGTGTCAGGGACTTCTGGATTTAAACCATTTTTAATGTTGTGGCTAGGATCCACTGGGGAAAACACCCTGTGATGAATAATTCCCAGAAATTGTAATCAATCAGTTGGTTTGCCATTGGAGGGAGTGCACCTCTAAATCTCGGAGAAGGCAAAACAGAAACACAGATACATGTTGTATCGGAAAAGGTCGTCATTTCTTCTAATAAATTTTCACAGGTGAATGTGAACATTTTGTAAGGTGGGTTATATTATTACAAAAACCAGCCCCTTCCCATTAGAAATCTATTTAGGCAAAAAGGGATGATGTATAAAATGATACACAACTGAGTGTGTGCAAACTTTGCTGTTAAGTTTCCAAATGGATATGGCTGTCAATTTATTTTCTAACAGGGTGGTACCTCTGCTGTTGCATTATTTTATTTATTTCATGTCATGTCTTAGTGATAATTAATTTGCCTGATCTCGTCTGTGCGGTTATTGGTCTGCAAAGGGAGTGGAGCTAATTAGCAGCTGATAGAGCCACCAGAGCACAAGCCCTGCGAAGGAAGACACAGGCCAGACCTTGCTGCCTTTTCAGACAGACAGCATGGGCCCAAATGTGCAGCATAAGCAAATTTGATCAGGAAGGTGGGTAGTAAGCAATAACTAGCAAAAGACAAGAATCAGCAATCAGTATCTCCTTAATGCCCACTGCTGTGGGTCTGGTGAGGTTGATGATTGAGCAAATGGTGCTGCTGTGCAGAGAGATCCTGCTGGGTTGGCTGCAAGTAGCCTAGGACAAGTCGGACAGAGGAGACCAGCCCTGCTGCTGGGCCCAGAATTCAGAGAGCCAATAGGTCCATACAGCCAGTTAATGGTGCTGAGGAAGTGCTGAGGGGCACACATGGCACACTCCACACCAGATGGGACAAAGTCAGCCCAAGAACAAGATCAGGTCAGGGAGGGGGAACCTGGAGGAGCTATGACAACTGTTAAAACAAGAAAGAAGGATGGAGACCAAAAGCAAAGTGACCCCTGAGGCTGCTTTAGTTGATGTGTTGTCACCATACAGGGGAATGGCCCCAGGGGAGGCAAGCAGGAAGCACGAGTGGGTGGTTCATGATCGAGGGAGACAGTATGTAGGTTGCAATGGTCATGGTCCACTGTCCCTGTGTGGTTGTGTGGTACTAGGCAAGGTGCCAAGGAAGCCAGGCAGGCACAGTAAATGTCTACTCAGAAGCCAGGGTCTGGGCTCAGTGGCAGCACCCCCCAACAGAGAAGTCATCAATGGATCATCACTCTGGGTCAACAAGAGCTGCCAGGTGCCGTCACACAGTGTTCACCCAGCTGAGCCTGAGGTGAGGTATATTTAATTTATGTTGTTATTTGTTTCTGTGGCAATGGCCAGTCCATCCCCAACATACTGTACTTTACACAAATCAGGAAGACAGCAGGCAAGCAGACAGGCTTACATGTATCCAGAGCTTCCATGGTAACTATTAATTCAATTAATCAGTGATGTGCACATACATGTGCTGTGGAATGGATTAGAAAACAGATTTAATGTTGCCGTCTACTGCAGTTTTGTTTTTAAATAGATTAGGTGAGCAACTCAGACATGCTGTTTTATTTCTATCTAAGTATCAATGTGCAAACATGAATTTTGTATTGATACCGTAGACATTTTCCTTGGGGTAGTGTGTTGAACAGTAGATTTGTCCTTGGTTTCTGGAACTGCTTGTCCTGTCAGGGCCAGAGGGCCTCTTAGGCATTTGCTTCAGTACCACAAACTTTCTATTTCTGGTGGGGTGGGGGTGGGGAGGGGTTGTAATCAAAAATGTCCAGGGTCCTTTTAGCCTTAGTCTTGCCCTGGCCCCCAAGTCCTGCAAGTTATACATAACAAAAGAGAATAGCGTGTTTCAAAATGTGTATTAGGCCTGAGTCTAAGCTGAAGTTAAATAACAGTAAAAATGACTCAATAGTGAGAGACGGGGGCAGAGAGTAGTGAGAGATGAGGAAAGAGAGACTGTAGTATTTTACATTGCTACACGGTTCTGTTCTCAATTATTAGTTGCAGTTCTGCTTTACCAGCTATGGCAGAACGATGAAGAAAGTTGCAGCGGGTTTCACATACAGGTATTGTGGAGACTGCAAAATACTGCACGTTTCCAGACTGTGTATGTGTGTCTTACTGCTGAGATGGCGGCAGACTGTTTTAATGAAATGATCAGCTGGTCACAAAATCAAATAAGTTAAATGTAACCATGAACTCCTGATATTTCAAACTGATTAGATTTTGCCAGGCAGTTCAGATATCATTATTCTGCTGTTTTGGTAACCTTCCTGGGCATTTGGCATCAAGTCCGTGCTGTTTTCCATGCTGAAGAGTATGCTAGCTCCACACCAGGACTTTGTTATCCACCATCAAAGCAATGCCCTGCTCCAGCAATGTTATAAATAAGCAATGACACATTACAGGGCATGTTTTATCATAGGATATTGTTACACCTCAGGTGTACTTTGAGAAAGAAAGCAAAGCTGAGTGCATTGCGCATCCCAGAAGTGATGCTGTCCTATGGTATAACATGCCCTGGAGTGTATTACTACAATTATGAACTGGATCTCACAGTAAAGTACAATTAAAAATACACGAATATTTCAAAAACATTTATTTTACTGTGTTTAAACTGGTGAAAGAACATTAAAAGATAAAAAAATCTTTTTTAAGTGGGACACAGTGAAAGCTATGTGGAACCACATTTACAGTGGCCGAAGTCAGGTAGGATTGTTGGCAGACAAGAGGAGTAATACTCAAGTAAGTAAAAAAAACCCTGGTGGCAGGAGTTAGTGTCTACTTATAATTTTATGCTTCAGTAGCATTACATATAGTGAGTGCTCTCAAACAATCAGGTCTCAGTTTTTTTTCCTTCAGTTCATAATAATTATTAAACTCCTAGGGCCGGATTTTCAAATGTTGGTGCAGGGCCTGAGTTCTGCCCTGCACCACAGGGCTTTAACTTTTGCAGTGTGCCAACCCTCTTTGCTGCAACTGCACCTGATTTTCAAAGCTCGCGTGCAGTTTTGCGACATTTTACACATTTTACTGCAGCTTGCGCCAATGCTCTGGCACAAGCACCATGTAATAGCCTCCCGGGAGTGGTGCATGCTAGACCATAAAACCATGGTCTAAGGAGGGGCACTCGGTGCAAGGGATTGAAAATCCTGATCGTTGACAAGGGACTGACGCAAGCTCCGTGCGTCATTTGTTTGGCACACCAGGGACTTGCGACATCCCTGGATCTCTGAAAATCTGATCCCTAGACTCTGATTTTTCTTACTTGGCTGCTGGTTGTTCAAGCTGTTTGATGATCCCATGTTGGGTGATCTTACCTGCCGCCCGTCAGCTGCTCCCCCCATTTTACTGGGCAGATCATCCTCCACACAGTTGGTCAGGCATTTGCTGTTGCTGCTACTGCTGCTGTTCAACTTGACTCCTTGCTAAAATATTACATTTTCCACCATCGTGTTGGTACTGATTTTCCATTGTAGGTGACTGATGGTTAATGCTGTTATTTTGAATATGAAGGTGGAGATGCTGTTGTTGCCGGAACTAATTTAGTTGCTGTGGAGTGATACTGGATGGTGATGGTCAGGTGGGGAATCTCCTCTACCATTTTTCAATTTATTGTTTGCTATCAACCTCATCTCCATCAACAAAGAAGCAGCTGACTTAGCATTAGACAATGCCAGAACTTTGGTTACTTTGGTTTTGTAAGATAAAAGTAGGCTATATGCCTATCGGAATTGTCTCCCACTCCACAGTAGGTGAATTTTACCCTATTACATTGTTTTCAAATAGTTATTCAGACCACTCCTGAAACTGCCAAAGGTAAAGCTGACCAGCTCCTGGGGAAATTTATTCCAAGCTCTAGCTGCTTTCGCCATGAAAAATCGATTCCTTTTATTTGTGTTTGCTTTGGGTATTATGCGCTGTTTATCATGATGCTTTAAATTTGCCATTCGCTTGTCATACTCGTATCCACATTGCATCATTAATTGAGGGATTTGTAGAATATTAAACAGTAGCAATAGATTCCCCCATTTGCTCTTATCCTCCAAACTGAATAATCCAGTTGCTGTCAATCTATCTGTTTACATCATATCCCTCAGACGTGGAATTATTTTTGCTACTCTTCTCTGAACCCTTTCCACCATATCAATATCAAATTTCAGATGGGGGTTCCAAAAGGGTTACCCATATCCAAATGAGGATGCATGTATGCTCAATAAATGGGTAATATACACTGTTTGTTTCTGGAAACAAAAGAACATTTGATGATTTTGACTAACCAATTCATGGTTTGTGTGATTTTCCTGCCATGGTCTGACACTGTCAGTTTATTATTTATTATAATTCCAAGGTCACGCTCCCTTTCTACTGCCTTAATTGGTTTATTTCCAAGTTTAAGTTTAAAGAGCTAGTGTACTGCCTAAAACTAGTATTAGTTTTTAAACACTTTTATATCTGAGGTACTGTTTCATTTCCCTTTGGTTAATTAGAAGATTGTTTATCTAATGTTAGTAGGTGTGATGTGTGGGAAAGTACTCTGCCTGGCAATTGAAATACCTGTCTCTATCCCCCCCCACTACATCATCAGCATTGTGATCTCACTAACTGACATTACTGCTGCTTAGGAACAGCCACTCAGTAGCTACCAGGTCAGTCACCTGTGATGTCACTGTCAGTGAGATCACAATGCTGATGATGCAGTTGGGGGCTAGAGACAGATATGTTACCTGCCAGGCTGATTCCTTTTCCACATATCAAACACAACATTAACATATAGAAAACTTTCTAACAAGCAAAAGGAAAAAGAAAATACTTCAGAAATAAAGTTACAACAGACTACTTCTTAAAATTTATATTTTTTTTCCTGTCTGTCTGTTTTGGTTCCACTAGCTGTTTAATAAGTGTGTGAATGGCTGTCTTCTTAATCCTTCTTATACCCTCTGGCATGTCAAAGGTTATAGGAAATCATTTTTAGATAATTAATTGCCCTCCTATTTTCCTTTCCATGCCTTTTATGTATTCTGATGTGTTTTGTCCAATTTTTGATATATAAATAACCTAGCTGTGGGGTACCCGCTGCTCTACCTAGAGTTCCACTGTCCTCATCAGCTACTACTCTTGCTTTTCATATTCCTAAAGAATTTCATGACATCAGAGACACCATTCCATGCTGTTCATCTGATTGGCCTGGAATGATGTTCCTAATGTCATAGAATGCTCAGGTAGTTTGTAAACAGAGAACCTCTATTGAGGGAAAAAAGGGATTCAGCGTAGTTATAGAGGCAACAAGTAGAGTATTAATTAAACAAATAGGGTCAAAACATATCAGAATTTTTGATAGACACCAAGAGAAAAACAAGAGTATCTAGAGTTGTAAAAAACTGATTCCCATCTCCTTTAATAAAGGGCGCTGCCTCCTGCCTTTCCTTTCACTCCAGCAGTAACCCAGCTTAGGCAGTTTACTGACTCTGGTAGTTCTCAACGTGCTGTCCCCAATCAGTCCTACTCCTGTCCTCAAAGTGTCCCCCTTTCACTCAGCAGAAACTCAGCTCCACATTACCTATGAACATTGGCTGAAAGATTTGTTGCTAGTCTCTGCCAACTGTGAAAATTACTGTTAGGCTGTTAATTGAAAAAACTGATTCTCTGCTCCTACCTGGAACAAAACCCCAGAGAAAACAGAGAAAATTGTAGACTGTGTTCTTGACATAAACTGTGCACATGCTCAAGGGGTAGACACTTGTAACCAAAATCATAGATTATTTTAAATTAAACTAAGCATTAACTAAGTATTAATAAATGAATAAGAAATGAAAGTTAAATGTTTTTAACTGCTCAGCAATGCATTTCCAAATTTAATTTTTTAAAATAAAGTAACCAAAAAAACCTCTGGTCATTGTTTACCTACTATGTATATTTTTATTTCATAACAAAATTAGCAAAAACAAATGTTTATGGATTAATCCTCTGACTGTAACAGGATGCCAACCCAGATTCAGGAAAAAAATATATAAAATAATATATAAATATTACCCTATCCTATCCTAGAGAAAAATGTTTCAGGAATCAATGCTGTTTAGTTGTAGTTTTAATATTATATAATGCCTATGGGGGGCAAACCCACAGCACAGTCATCAAACTGCTGACAATGTACATCCAGAGGAAAGGCATAGCAACTATATTCTCTCTCTGTCTTGAGAAGAAAAAAAAAAAAAACAGCTTCTCATCCAATGGAGAAAATTTAAGAAAAGGTTAGAAAACTGGCAGTGCAAGCTCAGAGGCAAAGTAGACTTCGGTTACAATCATTTAAAGAACTGGCTAACAGTGGAAGAAAAGAGAAAGAGAGACATGAGGAAGGAATTGCAACTAAGAACATTGGATGACTAATAGTTAAGGTGAGCTGACCTCTGTGTTTCTGCCCAGCACTTACAGAATGAAACAACAGCAGCCTGGCTTCAGAAACTGCCAACAGAATCTGGTTTAATGGTGGGGTCAGGGACTAGGGGACGGAGGTAACCCCATGAGAAAACAGATTACAAATTACAGATGGAAACATGCAGGCCTCTGCTAGAGTAGCAAGTTCATTTGAAAAGAAAAGAAAAATGCATCATATACTATGGAAGAATGCTACATAAAAATAAACTGCCATCGGGGTTTCTTGCTCCCACTGGATACAACTTTCATGAGTTTGATTCCTGCAAGCAAATCACGTGATTGTGTAGCTATGCTGATCCTTTCACAGGGAGGACAAGAGATTGAGGGTTCCAGTCTTACACCAGGGACTTGGGGCCCATACTTAAAGCTGAAACTGCAAAGTTTGTCCTACAAATGAGATGTTAAGCTACAGATAAAGATCCCATATGTGTGCATGTCTGAGTATGTGCTTACGCTTCTATTTATGTACACTATATACACATTATAACAATCCTCTTTGACTATATCTTCATCTGTGTGAGTGAAGATGTGTGCATTTCTATAAGCGTAGTTTTAAAATGGGCAGAATACATAGCAACATAATCATATCTGCTTCTCTACTTCAAAAGCAGAAATGAATATATATGATGTGGACACATTAGGGTGGGTGAAAGCTGTGAATTTCACTTTCTTGCAACTTCTATGAAATTTTGGAAATATCATGGAACTGTTTGAAACTTACGTCATTGGTGAAATTGGGATCTTCTGCTGATTTTCACCTGGTTCCACAGACTTTTTTGCTGAACTGCATAACTATACCTATAAACTGTGGAATTTATTCCATCCACAGTTTAATACATTATTTCATATCCTAAATTGTAATACAGCAACTCCCAGCCCCCTGATGTCTAGTGGTCTCCCCCAACTGCAGATCACGGGTCCCATGTAAAAATTGATTCCAGGTGTCTAGTGGCACCTTGCACCTGCCAATCATGGGTCCCAGTAAAAAAAAAACCAAAAAAACCCTCCAATCCCTCCCTGATTATTAGCGCCCCCCCCACACCCACCCATCATGGCTTCCAGTAAAAAAAAGACCCCTCTGATCCTCCCTGGTATCTAATGGTCCCCCCCAACCCCTGATTGTGGGTCCCATATAAAAAATCCTGATCCTTGGAGTGTAGTGGCCCACTGCATCCAACAAACATGGGTCCAGTAAAAAATAAACTCCAATCCCTGGTGTCCAGTTGTCCCCCACCTGTCAATCGCGGGTCCCATGTAAAAAAAACCTGACCCCTGGTGTCTAGTGGCCCCCTGCACCTGCTGATTATAGGTTCCAGTAAAAAAAAAATCTATGATCCCTGGTGTCTAGTGGCCCCACCCCTGCACTAGCTGATAGTGGGTCCCATGTAAAAAAAAAAACAACTCTGCTCCATGGTGTCTAGTAGTCCCCCCACCTGCCAATTGTTGCTCCCGGAAAAGTTAGAATTCCCTGGTGTCTAG
The DNA here is from genome assembly GCA_016271365.2 of Neoceratodus forsteri. NCBI lineage: Eukaryota > Metazoa > Chordata > Ceratodontiformes > Ceratodontidae > Neoceratodus > Neoceratodus forsteri. Next base: position 113,785,689 of record JADMNL010000033.1, read on the forward strand.
CAGACCATCCTCTCTATTCAGGATCCCATTAATAAAAGAAAAAACAGCCAGCTGTCCATCGACTCCATTACACTCCATTCAATTCACAGTATTCCCTGGTGTCTAGTGGACCACCCTCCCTATCCCTGATCCCCTGTAAAAGAAAGAATCCCAATTCCCTGGTGTCTAGTGGACCCCCCACCCCACATTTAGTACACTATGATCCCACTTCACTTCCACCCCAACCCAAAGAGGGCCACTGGCATAATCCTCCTTTCTCCTCCATGGCTGGTGGACCACTGAACTGGCAATGAATGAACGTGTACTTGTATAAGCACACGCTCATTCATTGACAGTTCAGTGGGCCGACGGCTATGGAGGAGAGAGGAAGACTGCACCAGTGGCCCACTTGGGGTCGGGTGGGGGGACAGGTGCTGGCAGACTAATTGTTGGGGTGGGGGATCCACTAGACACCAGGGAATTGGGATTACTTATTTTTTTACAGGGGATAGGGAGTGGGGACCACTAGATATCACAGAATACTGTGAATAGAGTGTGATGGAATCAATGGGCTGTCAGCTGTTTTTTTTTCCTTTATTAAGGGGATCATGGATTGGGAGGGAGTTTGCTAGATACCAAGGAATTATAACCTTTTTGGTTGCCACGATTGGTGGGTGGGGGGACCACTAGACACCAGGGAGCAGAGTTTTTATTTTTACATGGGGGACTTGCAATTGGCAGAAGTGAGAGGGGCACTAGACACCAGGGATCAGGGTTCTTTACATAGGACCCATGATCAGCAGGTTGGGAGGGAACCACTGGACACCAGGGATCAATTTTACGTTTGTTCGCTTGCGCGCATGCGCAAGGAACGTTTTGGGAGAGTAGCACACTTTGGAGGTGTGCCTTTCCCATTCAATCCAGTGCTCTGTTGAGCAGGCGTGGTGGTCCTGCACCAATGGGTGCGGGAGCTCTGTATGACAGCGGTGGTCTTCGCTTCAAAGAAAACCACCGCTGTCATACTGAGCACCGCATCACGCCCGCCCTCCCGTCACGCCGCCTCCCGCGCCGTCACGCCTCCCCCAAAGCTTTGGTGCCACGCTGGGAGCCCACCCAAGCGTGGCAAACATTGTTGCCGATGGGGGTGCCCAATCCCCCCGTCGGCTCCACGGCCCCCAAGCCATCCTTCTGCCACGCTGGGAGCCCACCCCAGCATGGCAAACCTCCGTTTGTTTTTGGACGGGTGCCCAATCCCCTTCACGCTCCGGCCCCCTTACTATCTTCTGCCATGCTGGGAGCCCACCCAGCATGGCAAGCGCCCCACGAGTCCGCTTTAAAAAAACCTGTAAAGAAAAATGGTCCCACGTAGTCTCCCCAGCCCCTCCCACAACCCGCACCCACCCACTGTGCACCCAGCCTCCCCACACCCCTCACCCCATACTACCTCCAGAGCTTGGCGCACGATCTTCGTGGACCGGAACACGTTTACACTCTTCAAAGCCAACCGCGAACTGAGGAAATGCCGGTAAGCTGTATAATGGGCTAAATAGGGGGTTCAACTTAATTGCATAGGTTCAGTTTTTGGAATTTTTGTACCAACTTTTCAACATGGAGTTTTGGGACCCCTTCATGAATGATGTCACTCATGGCGTTATCTGTTTTGAAGGGTGATTTGCAGTCACTGCACAGTCACTGTGCAGTCACTGAGTTAAATCACCCTTCCAGCCTGAATAATGCCAGAGGACAGTGACCTCATTCATCAGAAGGGGTCCCAAAAACCCTATGTTGAAAATTTGCAAAAATCCAAAAATGACTGTTTTATTTAGCGCAGGTTAGTAGATCCTACGTAGGCTTGTAAGTTTGATGAATTTTCAATATTTTCATTCCAGATTTTCAACATTGCCATTTTACCACACCTCCTTATGAGCAGTACAGCTGTCATTTTTCACATCCCTTAAAACATGTTTCCACCCATGTAGCTTATAAATGGCACAGTCGGTGTGCAAAATCAATGTATGGGATGCATTAAGAAAATCACGGTGACACTGTTCATTAGCAGAGGTCTTAAAATGGCTATGTTGAAAATTTGGTGAAAAATTCTAGAAATGACTTTACGAGTGTGCATTGGCGTAGTCTTACGCGACGCTGTAGGTTTTCGAATTTTCAATATTTCTACTCCAGATTTTCAACATTGCCATTTTACCACACCTTCTTATGAGCAGTACAGCTGTCATTTTTCACATCTCACCCAAAACATGTTTCCGGCCATGTAGCGCATAGTGGCGCAGTCGGTGTGCGAACTCAAAGTATGGGACACATTAAGAAAATCACAGTGACACTGTTCATGAGCAGAGGTCTTAAAATGGCTCTGTTGACAATTTGGTGAAAAAATTCCTAAAAATTACTGTTTTATGAGTGTTCATTGTGCAGCTCCTATGCACGTTTGTAAGTTTGCCAATTTTCAATATTTTCACTCCACATTTTCAACATTGCCATTTTACCACACCTCCTTATGAGCAGTGTAGCTGTCATTTTTCACATCTCACCCAAAACGTGTTTCCGCCCATGTAGTGCATAGTGGCGCAGTCGGTGTGCAAACTTAATGTATAGGACACATTAAGAAAATCACAGTGACACTGTTCATGAGCAGAGGTCTTAAAATGGCTATGCTGAAAATTTGGTGAAAAATTCTAAAATGACTGTTTTATAGCTGCAGGTTGCAGTTCCTACGTTCCACGTCAACGCTTTGCGAAGTTTTCAATATTTGCAGTCCAGATTTTCAACATTGCCATTTTACCACACCTCCTCATGAGCAGTACAGCTGTCATTTTTCACATCCTGCCCAAAATGTGTTTCTGCCCATGTAGCATAATGGCGCAGTCGGTGTGCAACTCAATGTATGGGACCATTAAGAAAATCACAGTGTCACTGTTCATGAGCAGAGATCTTAAAATGGCTATGTGGAAAATTTGGTGAAAAAATTCCTAAAAATCACTGTTTTACGAGTGTTCATTGTGCAGCTCCTATGCACGCTCGTAAGTTTGCAAATTTTCAATATTTTCACTCCACATTTTCAATATGGCCATTTTACCACACCTCCTTACAAGCAGTGCAGCTGTCATTTTTCACATCTTGCCCAAAATGTGTTTCCGTCCATGTAGCGCACAATGGCACAGTCGGTGTGTGAACTCAGTGTATGGGACACATTAAGAAAATCACAGTGTCACTGTTCATGAGCAGAGATCTTAAAATGGCTATGTTGAAAATTTGGTGACAAAATTCCTACAAATAATCTGTTTTACAAGCGTGCATTGTGCAGTTCCTATGCACGCTTGTAAGTTTGTGAATTTCCAATATTTTCACTCCAGATTTTCAGCATTGCCATTTTACCACACCTCCTTATGAGCAGTACAGCTGTCATTTTTCACATCCTGCCCAAAACGTGTTTCCGCCCATGTAGTGCACAATGGCGCAGTCGGTGTGTGAAATCAATGTATGGGACACAGTAAGAAAATCACAGTGACACTGTTCATTAGCCAAGGTTTTAAAATGGCAATGTTGAAAATTTGGTGAAAAAATTCCTTAAAATGACTGTTTTACGAGCGCGCATTGCACAGTTCCCACGCTATCTCTGTAGGTTTACTTAATTTTCAATATTTCCACTCCAGATTTTCAACATTGGCATTTTACCACACCTCCTCATGAGCAGTACAGCTGTCATTTTCACAATCTGCCCAAAATGTGTTTCCGTATGTAGCACACAGTGGAGCGCTCGATGCGATCTTGAAATCAATGTATGGGGCAATTAAGAAAATCATGGTGACACTGATCATGAGCAGAGGTCTTAAATGGCTGTGTTGAAAATTTGGTGAAAAATTCCTAAAATGACTGTTTTACAGAGTGTTCATTGAGCAGTTCCTCACACTTGCGGCTACGTAAGTTTGCGAATTTTCAATATTTTCACTCAGATTTTCAACATTGCCATTTTACCATCCTCCTTATGAGCAGTACAGCTGTCATTTTTCACATCCTGCCCAACCACAGCTTCCTACCATGTAGTGCACAATGGCGCAGTCGGTGTGCAAAATCAATGTATGGGACACAGTAGGACAATCACAGTGACACTGTTCATTAGCAGAGGTTTTAAAATGCCAATGTTGACAATTTGGTGAAAAAATTCCTAACAATGACTGTTTTACGAGCGTGCACTGCACAGTTCCCACGCACGCTCATAGGTTTGCGAATTTTCAATATTTCCACTCCAGATTTTCAACATTGCCATTTTACCACACTTCCTTATGAGCAGTATAGCTGTCATTTTTCACATCCTGCCCAAAACATGTTTCCACCTATGTAGCGCACAATGGGAGTAACAAAAAGGTCATGCTGAAAATTTATTGTGCAAATACCAGCAATCGCACAGGGCATTAGGGTAAAGCACCATACATGCCAAATACCACTGCAAATACCTGCAAGCGAACGTTCGGCATTGACAAATGCTTGTTTTTACTGGGACCCATGAACTGTGAGTGTGGTGGGGCCGCTAGACACCAGGGATCAGGGATTTTTACATGAGACCCATGATTGGTGGGTGGGGGGGAACACTAGATATGATGGAGGGATCAGAGTTTTCTTTTTTACTGGAACCCACAATCAGCAGGTGCAAGGGGCCCCTAAACACCAGGGATCAGGGTTGTTTACATGGGCCCGATGATCGGCAGGTGGGGGGACCCCTAGACACCAGGAAGCGATCAGAGGTGTTTTTTACTGGGACCCATGATTGGCAGGTGCAAGGGGCCACTAGACACCAGGGATCAATATTTTTTACATGGGACCTGCGATCAGCAGGACCACTAGACACCAGGGAGTGATCAGAGTTTTTTTTTTACAGGGACCCATGATTAATGGGTGGGGGGTGGATTAATGTATTATATTGTGGGGAAAAAATCCTCAGAACTGACCACTAACAGTGATTTCTTCTGAAGAATTGTTTTGCAGCAATTTAATACATAAACACACAGCCGGTACATTTATTCCGCCATTTTGAGGCAGAACTTTTGCAAAAGTTCTGAAAATGGTTTCCAAACTTTTGCAGAATTGAAAGACGCAGTTTTGCAGTAATTCTGCTAGTGGAATTGTTTTTTTTCACGCACCTCTAGGACACATGCACTAGTTTAAAGGGGTTCCCTACCCACTCTACTATCCATGTACCCCGAGATTCACTAGGCAGGCAAAGGTCTTTTACCTATCTGTGGTTAAACTGTGGAATACTTTCTCTGATTGCTGCTAAAAATTATATTGCCTTTAGAGTTCCTTTTAAGTGTTATTTTTAGCTAATGCTAGTTGCACTTGTTTTGTCTATTTGTTTATGCTGCTCTTTGTTTATCTTGTTTTCCTGGGTCCTCCCCTTGAAAATGTACATTTTATGTCCTTGGGTTCTTACACAGTTTGGTTTACCTTGAATGCCTGTACTGGCTTAATGTCCTTTAGGTCCACTGGTGGGCTGTTCTATAGAGCCACAAGTGCTTTCTAATGTTACCCTTGAATTTACCTCCTCAAGGCATCGGGGTATAGCCCTGTAACCTTGCTGGAGGACAGCAGATCAACCAAATTTGTCTATTTGATTTTGTAGATACCCTTGAGTATTCATAAAACTGAAACCATGTCGCCCTCTCAGCCTCCTTTTCTCCAACATGGACAAGTTGAGGGCTTCCAGCCTCTCCTCATATCTTCTTTACTCCACACACCTGATTATTCTAGTAGCTCTGTGTTGCACCCTCTCAACTGCCTCAATGTCTTTTTTTAATTCTAGGTCCTGAAACTGCCTGCAGCACCCAGAAGGTTCCTGCCATGACCTTCTAAAGAGGCTAGATTAATTCCCCTGCCCTCCTGGCATCTCACATTTGCTGCACCCCAGCATTTTACTGGCCCCCCTTCACATCAGCTGCACACTGCTTTTCATGCTTCATTCCCCTTTTCTGTTATAACCTTTAGAACCTTTTTCTTCTCCACTGCAGCAAGATGAGTACTATACAGAGTGCAGGTCCTACTACCTCTGCCCCCCCCCCCCCCCCCCCAAAGTGTAGCATCTTGCTGTTGGCTACACTGAATCTGAAACTTCAGGAGTCTGACTACTGAGCATGTCTCATGTATACAGCACTGATGTACTTTGCCCTGGTGCTTGCTATATGCCTCGTAGATCGTGTTCTGTTTAGCTCCCTAGTCATCCCCTTTGAAGAAGGGTGATCAGGTTGGTTTGGCATGATATTCCCTCATAAAGCCAGAGCCTTGCCCTCAAACAAGTACTCTGTTAGTCAATGCTTGACTATGATTTCCAGGACTTTGCTCAGGACTGACAACAGTCTGATCTACCTATGGTGGTTGGAGTCTGTCAGTTGATATTTAAGAAATATGGAAGATACATAGACGTTTTCCAGCAGAACAAGGTATTGTGATCTATGATGTCAGATTGATGTAGATCCCATGTATCTTGTTACCTGCTGCTCCACCACCCTTCCTGAACACTTTACTTTCCCTTAACTTTATTTCACCCCCTCTTGAAGCTATCCACAGATTTTGTGCTTACCATATCCTCTGGTAGCCTGTCCCACCCCTCCATCACTATCTTTTTTTTTTCAGTCTTTGGTAACCGGGTAAGGCCCACTAGGCCCACAAGTGTCTGTTTTCAGGGGTGACCTGGGAGCACTGGGTGGTTAAGTGACTTGCTCAGAGTCACACAGTATGCAAGTGGAGGTTGTGAGAATCAAACTCAGGTCTGGTCTGTTGGATGTACCACACTTGTTCATACCTCGTTCCTCTAACCTCTAGGCTATATTGCCAGCCAAAAATGTTCACCTTAGTAGGACTCAAACTCAGTACCCTATGAAGAGGAGGCAGAAACCCTGCTAGTGTACTACTGATTAACAGAAATGAAGGAGTGCTACCTGGCATCCTTCCAAATCTGCCCCCAGCCAGCTTGCAGTTTGTAGTTTATGGTGGAATGCGGTAGTGTATGGAAAACCATACACCGAAGAAAGTCATTCTGCTGCAGTAGTGACATCCTCATTAATGCAGAACGACTTTTCATTCTGTGTTAGTGAGGATGTCATAATACATCAGACTCCACCAGCAGTTGTGATTCATCCGTTGCTGTGTGAGAGACACGTGAGTGTGCTTGTCTGCAATAGTTGCTTATCAAGCGCGGTCAGCAGAGCAAGCCTAAAAAGGGAAAAAGTGAGTGTTTTATTTTATTTTACATGCCATCTGAAGACATTGGGACCTACCATACACTATAGAGAACAATGTATGGGTAAACATACACTACTCAGCCATTCTTCCTCCTCATGGATACAGTGCCAACTTAGACACCTGTCGAGCTTCGTTTCAAAGTCATCAGTCAGCATTGTATCCACTCAGTGGAAGAACAGCCTTGTAGTATATGGTTACCCATATACTATCCTATATTTACACACACATTTTTGTTGTTGCTATCCTAAAAAGTTCACTCTGGCCTTCCTTGTTAAAGCCCATTATGTATTTAAAGGTCTCTATCATGCCCCCCTTCCCGCCTGTCCTCTAGTAAGTACATACTCAGGTTTTCCAGCCTCTGTTTGCAAGAGCCCCTATTGCCCCTGAATCATTGTTGTGTTCTTTCATTGTGCTGCCTTCAGCTGTTTCATGTTCTTTTTGTGGTAGGGGTTCTCCAGTCTGAATAATTGGTTGTTGCAATCTCCATGTTTGCTTAGGAAAATTGATCTATTACTTTAGCAAGTGTAATATCTCAGGTGTGTTCCCTTGTTCACCTATCCTCTATTCAGAACAAGTGGTTAGCCATATGCAGATTGCAGTATTTGAATGATGTGCCATTGGGGGGAGGGTGTGCATTGGATTCTTTGCTCTAACCTATTTGTGCCATAATCAATTGCACCTCCAATGAGAAAAGCAATTTAAAGCTTGTGAACAAGCAAGAGTTGAGCTGTTAATTCTGGGTTTGTTCCAGAACTATAAACAGTACTCCATGTGTGGCCAAACCATGGATCTGTACAGAGGTAGTATGACCCCCTTTCTTCTGCTTCTAAACCCTCTATGTAAACAACCCAACATCCTGTTTGCCCACACTGCTGCTTTACTCCATTATGTACAGTAGAGGGCATCAGCATGCTCGTAATTGCAGTCCCCAGGTCTTTCTTCTCCTTGAACATTGTGATGGTTACCCACCCCAGTCTGTACTCTGTCCCTGGATTATTTCTCCCCCAGTGCATGACTTTGCACTTGTTAGCACTGAACTCCCGTTGCCAAATTCCAGACCATCTGTTCAGCCATTTGAAGTCCTCATTCATGTCTCTGACCGGTTCGTCTGTTTCCACCCTCCCACAGAGCTTTGTGTCATCCAAAAAGGTAAATGTTGCCTTTTATGCCATCTCAATGTCATTTGTGAACATGTTGAAAGCACTGGCCCGAGCAACGACTGCTGTGGTACCCCACTGGTAACCTTCCTTATCCCCAAGGGTTTCCCCAAACCACTGCCCTCTGGGTTCTCCATACTAACTAGTTTTCCACTACAGATGTTGTGAATTAAAATTCACTGGCAAAGTTGCTGTGAAGCAACTTAAATTCTCCTTCACAAAGCTTTGCAAAGTTCCCACAGAACATAAAAACTCCGACTTTTCCAAAATTGTGAAGTTGTTACCACACAGTGGCAATTTTGTTCAGCAGAGTGGTCGCTTCATAAGAAAATTGTGATCAATTCACTGAAAAAATGGCAACTTCATTGGTCAAAACTTGGCAATGTGAATTTTGACCATTTTGACTATCTCTATTTGCCACCCACCTTGACATTTTGCACCCCACACCTAGGTCATCTAGCTTCTTTATCTATCTTTGATGAGGAACTGAGTCAAAGGGCTTGCTAAAATCAAAGTATTGTACACACTCTTAGAGAGGGTCTGAAGAAGGGCCACCAAAATAATCCAGGGTCTGGGGGAGAGGACCTCTGAGGAAAGGCTCAGGGAGCTCAACATGTACACCCTGGAAGAGAGGAGGGACGGGGGGGGGACATGATAGACGTCTTTAAATACATAAAGGGGATCAATAAGGGGGACCCAGTCAGGGTTCTCCAAAGGAAGGAGGAGTGGACAATGAGAGGGAATTGGTGTAAGCTGGAAGGGGCAGGCTCAGAGGGAGAGAGGAGGAAGAGGTGGTGTTATTTCATTGAGAGGGTGGTGGAGCCATGGAATGCGCTGCCCAGAGAGCTGGTAGAGGCAGAGACTGTGGCCGGGTTTAAGAGGGGATGGGACAGGCACAGGAGGATGGCAAATCTGACTAGGTCCAATGCAGGTGGCACATCTGTGACTGGGGACAGTATAACCCAAGAGGGAGGGGAGGACACCAAAATTGGCCCTCAGTGCGGGTGCAGAAAATCAAGCAGACTCGAAAGACAGTTAGGCCTATTCTACCGCCATTTTAGTATGTTAGTATATCTGCTGCCTAGCACACATCCACTGCCTTTGTGACCAAGTCGAAAACATCTATCAAGTTAGTTTGACATGACCTACCTGCCACTGCCTCGTGCTGTCTGTCATCTGAAGTCTGCTTGCCTCAAGGACTGTCACCAGCCTTTCTTTAAGAATGATTTCTATCAACGTAGTTGCTAATGATCAATGTCAAGCTGACTGGTCTATATTTCTCTGGCTCATTCCTGGCCTGTTCTTATGCAAAGGCACTAGATCCATGTTCCTCCGCTCTAAAGGCACAAAACCTGAGTCTAGGGAGCTGCTAAACAGGTCATCCAGTGGGACTGTCAGTACTGCTGCCAGCTTCCTCAGTACCTTGGGGTACTTACCAACTGGCCCTGGAGATTAACTCACCTACCTTTGGCATGAGGCAGAGAATTTCCAGGCTCCCCTCCCCAATCATATTCCACACCCTGGAAGAGTCCCCCCGAAGTCCTGCACCTCCTTCAGCTACCTTGGCATCTGGCTTGACCAGCACCTCAATTTTTCCATGCACATCAACTCCATAATCAAAAAGCTGCACCCCAGGCTTGGTGCACTTTACCGGAATCGTGACAGCATCCCTCTACCTGCCAGGAAGGCCATTGTGCAGAAAATGATCCTCCCTGTCCTCGATTACAGGGACATCGTCTACTGCACCGGCCCCAAGTCCACATTAGCCAGACTCAACCCTCTTTTCCACTCTTTCTGTCGTTTCACCCTGAACTGTCCCTACTCCACACACCACTGTGCCCTATATCAATTTAGGCACCTCACCTGTATAGACATTTGCCGACAGACCCACTGCACCAAGATCCCAGCCAAGTTTTGGTCCCAGCGACTCCCCTCCTACCTCACCGATGCCCTAACCAACCCCATCACCCATGCATACTTTCTCAGAAACTCTGACTCTTGGTTCCTAGCAGTCCCACACCGGTCTACAACCGTCAGTCAGGCAGCTTTCAACTACAGCATTCTTTTATTGTGGAACTCCCTCCCAGCTTACGTTTGTCACTTTTCCTCCCTCTCGCAACTTAACTCCATGCTCCAAGTTCATTTCACCCCTACCTGCACATGTTTCTAAGTGTTTTCCAGTCTCTGAGTGGAATGTCTGTGTATATCTGCACTTAGTAATACAATTAATCTATGCCAATCTATTGTTCTCTCACCCTACTTTGTCTCTCACAGGGACCAGTTTGTTAGAAGCCTACACTATGTATTTGTTGTATCATGCTGTATTAACAGTGGCTACCTATTGATTTTCTCAACCCACTATTGTCTAGCAAAGAGGACCTAATGTTAGTGATCCCCCCTACTATATAATATCACTTGTTTTATACTGTCTTCAACTGCTATCTATGTTCCCCCCTCCCCCAGGATGCATCTGGAATCGAGCAGTAGTCTGCTCAGCATGCCTTCCTGGTAAAACGCTTAAATAAATAAATAAATACGGTCATTAGTCCCTTAAGGACCCTGTCAGCAATGATCGGCACCTTGCATACCCCCCCCACCCATTTCTTTGCATATCCTACCCTATGGTATGGATTCATCTTTTTTCTTTAGTGAATACTGAGCAGACAAATTCATGTAATACATTTGCCTTTCCACTACTGTCCTCTCCCACTCTGCCCCTTTTCTCAGTTTGACAGTTTGACAATTCCTTCCTTCCTCTGGCTTTTTCCATAGATGTGACAATAAAAAGGTCATGTCACCTTCTTTGGCTCCTTCTACAATTCTCAGTTCAGCTCTCACTTTGGCCTTTCTCACTTCCTTGCTAGCTGACTTGAGTTTGTCCAGGTAGTCCACCCTATCCTCATCTTTCTGAGTCTTTCTCTATTGTTTCAAATAAACTTTTTACCATCGCTTCACTTTACTACCTCCACTGTGTACCACAGGTGTTTCTTGTGTTTAATCTTCTTATCCTTTTGTTTAACACAGTTGTTAGTGACTTCCTGGATCCCTTTCCTAATTATAGACTCTTTTCTTCTACCCTCTCTTGCCACTCTGAGCTTCATCAAGTGCTTGCCCAGCTGTGCTCTCATTGTGGCTATGTCTGCTTTTTTGAAATTCAGAACACGTGTTTTAGTGTTCAGTATTTCCTTCCTCATATCAGTATGAAACCACATTTACTATGTTTACATGTGTAATACGATCAAGGAATGGGAATCGATGCTTGGAGCTCTGGTCCTAATTCTGTACAGTATACATGAGCAGCTGATTCTGGTTCCAGAGACACAATTCAGTTTATAGGTGCATCTCTGGAATACCAGCAATGGATGCACAATTGATGTGAGCCTGCTCAGTGCATGCTGTTGTGGGTTGCCAAGGGAGGATTGATCAAAAACGCCTGTATCCCAGGGGGATCGGGTAACTGGAGTGTTTACATGTGGAGCACTCCTGGATTCTACAGACATCAATTCCTGTGAACCATGTGCTTTCAACCTGTTTTCAAAATCAACCTGGTTGGTGCACCGATCAGGTTTACATATACAGCACCCATAAACTGCAATTTTTTCTTCTTTCCCCATTTTTTAGCTGCTTGAATCAGGTTACAGTGCACATGGAAATGGGGTAACCGACAGGTGATCACTGATCCCCAGTAGCTCTGCTATGCTTCGCTGATGTCCCACACATAATCATAGTTGAACGGTAGTAGGTCCAGGATAGCTAAATCTCTACTCACTTACTCTGTGGATTAAGAAGCCATACTGGACCACATCAGGAGCAGTTGGCTTCTGCTGGTTTCAGGGGTGCTCTCATCTATTTATGGTAGGTTGAAGTCACCCACTATTACCACCTAGCTCTGCAATGTAGTCTTCCTAATTTCTTTTCCTAGCTCCTGGGCTGTGCTTTAGCTCTTGTTCGGAGGTGTGTTGCTGTCGTATGGGCCTGGCTTATTGCTGTCTTATTGTTCTTATGTAAAGAGACTGTTTAGATTTTCAAGACCGGGGCTGCTAAAAAGAAAACATGATTGAATGAGCAGTTTGATTTTGGGCTAGATTACTTATGCATTTTGATTGCACAATGAAATGTATATGTATGTAATAAAATTTACTTAATGACGAGTCTCTGCAAAAGCATTTGTCATTATGCTTTATTAATGAAAAGGTTCATACTGAATATTTTATCATAATATGTGTTGATAACTGTTGTTGAATTTGTATCACCTGGTCACTGTAAAAGTTTGCATGAGCACTTTTAAATGTTGGCATATAGGGAGCACTGTACATCTTGACAAAACACGCACTTGCCAAATGGTGGTGGATTTACTGTAGTTGCTGCTGGTGCTGCCGTGTTTTCTCAACCTTTTTAAAATGCTATATGAAATAAATGAAATGCTGTCCCTTTATTCTTTTTTGGAGTGTTTATTTGAAGTGGGTATCTAAGCTTGGGCTTTTTGAAAAGTTGTTTCCTACATTATATCCAAGAGTTCCATCACTTCTCTGAGTGGCAATTTTGGGGGCTATTTGAGCTTCTCCTTCTTGCTGCTCAATCCCCCCATCTCTGTCTCCTGTCCCTCTCACCCAACACCCTTTTGGACTTCACCTCCTTCTCCACCCTCCCCTCAAGGTTCTACATGGTTTGGGATCAGGCTACTTAAAAGACCTCCTAGTTCCCCACCACCCAACTCCCTCCCTCCCTTGACTCTTCTGACATGGCCTGCTGTCTGTCTCTATATCTAGGTTGTGACAATAGGGGGACAGAGCATTTTGTGTTGTGGCACCTATTTTGTGCAATGCTCTGCCACAACATATGAGATCTGCCTGCATGGTAGGGGCCTTTAAGACTAATCAGAAAACTTTTGCTGAAGCCTTTCCCTGATTTTTTAAATTATTGCTGATGTTTATGATTTATTGCTAGCTACCTGTTCCCATACTAACTGTTGTGAAGTTGTATTTTATTTATTGTAAAGCACCCTGAGCCTTTGGGAAAGGGTACTATAGAAAAAAAATTGCTTTGTCTTGCCTCACCCACCCTGGGTTCTGGGTGGTCAGGGTGCCGGCATCATAGCGCCAGCAATGACAGCGACAGCAGAAAGGCATCTGCAAACTCAATGCCGCAACAATGGCACGCAGGGGAGCAGGGGCACCCACTGATGGCAGCATTGGTGAGTAGTGCACACCACAGCACCCCATCGACCCCCCTGCTAAACACCATCAAGGACACAGGAATCATGGCAACAACAGCTGGCACCACAGACAAGAGTGTGCCTGGCACACATCCCCTGCGGATGCGATGCATGCCACAACAGGGCACCAGGTAAAGTCAGACACATCACCCACACCATGGCACAGGTCCAATGCCACTGTGCACCATGCCTCCAAACTACCACAGCCACCAACAGTGTACCCGCCCCACGCCACCTGCGCAGCCTACATGTACAACAGCTTTGCCTGTAGTGTGATACCCCCGCTGAGTCCAATGGGGGTGTCGCCAGCTGGAGGGGTAGGTGCGCCATGGCTGATGATGGCCAGCACCACTGATCCACCAGCAGTGGTGCACACTACATGGGGACTGCCACTGTCCATATCTCGCCATCAGCTGTTCACCTCAGGAAGCTTTTCCATCCATGTTGCTGTGGTCAATTCAAACAGTGGGACAGTACAGTGCTGTCCGGCGGTATGTGTCCCAGCACCATGGTGCAGGCATTACCGCGTGTGTGACCACATTGGGCATGCCTCTCTGGCCTGACACTCATGTCACCTATGGTGTCTTTTTCCACATCCCCCAGGGCACACTGTTCCACTGGAGCTCTCATAGCAGGAACACCCTTCCAGTTTCACCATCTTGCCCGGTATTTTCATTGCTGGTGCTATGATACCAGTGCCCTTACCGCCCGAAACCCTTGCCCTGCCCTTCACTCTCACCCTTATGTCTTGAGGCCCGCCCTCCCAACATGTCCACAACCTGAAGTGGGCCACCAGTCCTCTTCATGGAAAAATTTAGGGACACTTGATCTGTAGTAGTCCCCCACTGATTTGAACTGTTTCTTTGTAAATGCCCCCTGCTTGTCCCTAGCATCCTAGTCCCCCCGCTTACTTTCAGGCAGTCCGTCAAGTACAAAGATTTCTCTTCACAGACTCCTCCCCATTCCCTTATGTATCAGTAGTCTTCCTCCCAACATAACTCTTTGAACCATTTATTGAAGACTGATTTACAGCTACCTATCTGTACTGGCTCTGGGGCATCAGCAGAACTTCTAAAAACACAGCTGTTTTGCCTGCTCGGTGGTTTTTCTCCTAACCAACCTGAATCTGTCTTGAACCACATACACCCTGCATCCCATAAGGTTGTTCATACCAAGGTGGATGACCACTTGGGGCTTTCCTCCCTACCAGTGTGTTAGTGGGAGTGTAATAGGTATTTTTTTCAGATGTCACACCCAGGAGGCATACCATGCTCCTTCTGTGATGATCAGCCTTTCCTCATGGCCAGTTCATCCCCATTATCACCAAGTCCTCTAGCACAGGAACTCTGTATCCCTCACTCCCATTAAAGGCCCCACCACACATGCCTTGATTCTTAAACACCAGTATGGATCTCTGTGTCCCCTCCTCCTTCTCCTCTAGTTTACTGAGAGTGGTGTCGCACCCTGCTCTTCCACTAACCTCCTATCCCAGCATGGTATGGTCCTCCACTTGACCTCCATCCTCCAATCTCACTTTTTGTGTGAGATGCCCTTTCTCTCCCTTTCTGATCCCAAGTTTCCCCATCTACCCAGACAGGATTCCTTTTCTCTCCCCTTTCTACCACCTTATCCTTTACAATGCCCCCCTGTCCCCTTCCGCTGCCCTGCTGAACTCCTTACTATTGCCCTTCCCTTATCCTGTCCTTATCATGCTGCCTTTCTCCCCTACCCCATGTTTACCTTTTTCCTCACTCGCCTCCAACATGTCACCTTGCCCCCCATGCCCCTTGATCCCTTCTGCCACTCTGCCTAACCTGTCCTTACCTTGACTCCTTCCACAACCCTGACTTCCCCTTTTTCTGCATGTCTGCTTGTCCCCACTTGCCTTCCTCCCCATCACCTTGCCCCCCCCCATTGTATCTTGCCCCACACTGCCCACTCTGCCTGCCCAACTATTGCCTGGATCAGATTTATTTTTGTAAATAAATGTTATTAATTCATATGATTCATACATCTTACAACACAAATCCATCAAAGCATTATTATACATTCCATAACCTTACTTACTGTACATGAAACATAGGAGCGTGTGTGTGTATGCTTCTCTTCTTTTGCATATTTTTACAAACTTCCAACTCCAATTTAAGTTGGGATTCTTGCTTTTCAATCAGTTGGTAAAATTAGCAGTGTGGTGTTTTGGTGTTGGTCTGTCACTAGTACCCTTACTTTCTCTTCAAGTCTGTTAAGCTGATCTTTCGCAGCTCCAGTAGATGCTATCTTGCTGGACCATACAAAAAACTGAGTTGGATGTAAAAAAAAAAAAAAAAAGGTCGAATACTCTTTATTCATCATAGGAGACATCTGCCCACCATTAAGTTCTACCTCAGACTGAGGGGTTTCCCAGACTGCCCATAGGATCACATGGCACTACCAGACAGTGCAACATTCAGTCTCAACATCATTGTTCTGAATGTTCTTAAAGGGGCAGCAGCTAAACATTAAGTTTCATGCTTATTTGTGTACTTCACATCACCCCTGTGGTCATGAAAGTTACTGCTACTCAAACAAGCATGTAATATAACAGTATAAAACATGAAAACAGTTGAGAAAGATCAAACATTGCATGGCACAGTCCAACCATAAGAGTACTGCACTGCAGTGGGGGGAAAGAAAGGATCTGAACTACAATGGTGACTAGTCAGAGAAGTATCAGGAGAAGGAGGAACACTATAGCAACCTGAAATTTGGTCAGAGTGACGGGTGCCACAGTGCAGGGAAGGGAGACGGGAAGACAGGGATGGAGAATCAGCGAGAGATGACCCAGAATTACGATATGCAAAATTTCAATAAACTGTTGTAGATCATAGAAACAACATGTGTGTAGCCCTGCGCCATCCTAAAATGAGGGCTATTGCCCCTGCCTGGGTGGCCACTGACCAGGTTAAAGGGCTTGGGTTCTCATACCACTGTACTGGGGGTCATTTCCCAGGCCAAGAATTAAGATAAAATGATGGTACCTCCACCCAGAGTACAATTGAAGTGGGTATGATTCTTACCAGTACAACCCCCTGGGATGCTGTACCAACCCACCTCCCCACAGTCACCCACACACATGGACTTACCAGAACCAAGATCCCCCAAATTCAACGTTCAGCATTTTTTAACTTCAGCTACTAATATGCTCACCGAATCAGGATCTTGAGTCAGATCTTTTCCAGAACAGTAACATCAAATGTATTACATGGGGAAGGTTAGGAATGGGTAGCTGGAATAGAAGTTAAGCAAAACATTTTTTATAGATTTGGATTTACCTATTAGCATTTTCAAATAATCATTTCCCCATTTGATTCAAACCCACATTTTAGTTTCTGCAGCCACCAACCCTCTATCTAGCTAACTGCTGCAGGTGTTACCATACACAGACCCCCAACTGGTACCAGCTCAGATAACCCCCCCAGAAATCTGTCCCTGGAACCCAACCCTGTAGTTGAAAGCCTGTGGTGCAATTGATCAGCCAGTGTTGGCGTGCTTGCTGAATCAAATTAACTTTTTACATTTTCCTTTGCTTATTTTAACTTTTCTGCACTGATGGGCATAAGATTAGAGCAACTATGTATAGCCCCCAGGATTTGCAGGGCAATTCCTGCTTTTACTCACAGTTCTGTGGATTCAGTCCTCTGGTGGATCTGTGACTGAAGTCCTGGGGTTGGTGGAACAGCAGAAGCAGAACCTTATGATAAATGGCTTGACAGACTTAAAGATAGGGGGCAAGGATACTGCAGCTTAGATCTTCAGCTTGATTGAAGGTCTCGCAGCTTGTCCCCTTCGGCCTGTTCAGGCCCATTGCAGAGCTGCTGTGCAAGGCCCGCTAAACCCCAGATGACCCCGACCCAGGAGTGGCTCCACAGTCATGCTCCCTCACAGGTCAGAGTGCTCTAGCACTCAGGAATAAACCCATGGTTCCCTGCAGCCAGCAGACCCCACTTGGTAGGGGTTAGCGTGTTCACCGCCTGGCTCCGGGTAAAGCTGGAAACTTTGGATCTTTCCTTTCTTTTCTGATGGACAGCTCTGATGTGCAACCAGAGCAGTTTCTTCAGCTTTTCTGTCTTTCAGACCCTAAGGGCAATGGCAGGGTCTGAACTCCAGATTCACAACAGCAGTTTCTTTCATCAGCTGTATCTCAACAGCAGCAAGCTGGTCCCTGGCCCTGGTAGGCACCTGGCCATCTCTTTACTTTTCCAGTTTCTCAGATCCAAAACAACAATCACTGTTGTTCTAGCTCACACACAATTCCAGCAAGTCTCTTTCTCTCTGATTCAGGATTTCTCTCAGTCCCTCTAAATCAAACAAATATCTTTGCTCTCACTGTTCAGGTGCAGATGAACACAGAAGAGGGTCTTCCACTTCTCAGAACCGGATTCCAATCCAGTTTCCTTTACCCATTTTCCAATGGGAACACCAGTCCTTAAACTTTGTGTCCTCCCCTTTTCTCTCTAGACCCTTTGTCTTTCCCAGGGTCGGATAGAACCTTTTTTCCTTTTTCACAACTCTCTCACACAAATCTCTCAGCACTTGTGTCTCACCGTTGTGGTGCAGATGAAAACTGAAGAGGTTCTCTCCTCCTCCTCTTCACACAAAGCCAGTCATTTCTGTAATCCATGTTCCAATTCCAATCATCCTTTTCTCTGGACACTTTCATCACTGAGGTACCACTTTTTACCACAACAGCCTGTTGCAAAACCCTGCAGCTTTCTTTCTCTTCTCAGCCAAGCTGTCTGAACAAACTTCCTTTTCATTCTCCAAATGAGGAAAGGCATGACTAGCCCTGGGGGGACAGATTGCTGGCAGCCCCCAGGCAGGCCCTTTCCCATCCTTGCAGCCCTAGTCTCTCCATAGGGGTTGGAGCCCCCCTCCCTGTGGAGGGGCTCCCATCGAATTGACTCAGAAATCAAAAGTCCTTCTCCTTTGGGAGCTTTCTGTCAGTTCTCCTTTGGCTGGAGCCACTGTTCTTTACCAAAATGAATATGTATGAGGCTCCCTCGACACCTTATTGGCTGCAGAAAAATGCACCTAACTTTCACCAGTGTTTTCCCCCAACAGTCCTTTCAAACAGTCCCATAGTACTCCTGTGAAATCCTGGCTTTTTGATTGGCTGAGGTGGCAACACATGGCTCCATATATGGCTGCAGGCTGAACAACCCCACCAAAGTCCACACCATGTTTAAATTTTATCCCCCCTGGTGCAGCCAAAACATTTACTTTTATTTTATAATTGCCCCATAGTTTTAAAGCAGCCTCTTTCTCCTGTTCATTGCTTCCAGCCTCTTACATTTTTATTGAGCCCATGTCTCATCACTGCAGCCATTTTAGACTGCCCCCAGGCAGCCCACACATAGTCCCATTAAATTTCATACAAGTCTCAATGTTATTCCTTTGTTGCAGCCAGAAGTAACACATTTATTTTATAAGAACCCCCATGGACTGGTAGCAGCCCCTTTCCTCTATTACACCATCACATTATTTATAAGTTTTATATGCTTTCCTGCCTGTCACTAGCACCAATAAACCTTTTCCCCAGTGCTAGACAGGCTCTTCTCACTAATATTCAGAGCCACATCATTAATATTCATTGGGTGGTAACTGGATTCTGGAGCATGATTAGCGCTCCAAAAAATCACTCTCCCTACTTCTTCTGGGACTCTTTTGCCTCCTCTGGCAGTCCCCCTTTAGCATTACAAAGGGTCTGGGACCACTGGAGAGATGACTCACATGGCTGCAGAACAGCTGAAACCAAAATGTGCTTCTGCGCATGCACGGAGCACTGGCCCTGCATCGAAGTGCAAGTATGGGCGGCAGCTCTGCAAGCTAGCTCCTCTGGCCCCAATCTCACCTGCAGGAAAAAGAAAAATGAAGGTTCCAGATGGAGGACTCGCTGGATGACTGGGATCAGGCCAGGAACTGGGACTTACTGTAGGGAAAAACGGGGGGGGATGGGAGACCAAACATAGGGAATGGCAGCCCCTGAGGGGGTAAACAGGTAAGCCCCCCAGGAGGGGGGGTTAAATGTGGAACTGATGTTTTGAAGAAGACATTCTTGCAGAGAAAAAGATTAATGCAGTTGCAGTACCATTAGCAAAAAAATGTATGTAGAGAAACTGCAAGAGAACAATTAAGCACAGGCAGTGAGGAATACCATGGGCATTAGAATCATTAGTCTCAAAAAGGGTGACTCCGGATGCACAAAAGTTCAACACTTGTGTTGACTTTTCCAGTCAGTGGGAATAGAGTTATGAGTTGCTTGAACCAGTTCTTGACAGGATGGGGTAAGGTCTACAAAAGCAACCCATGAATTCTGAGAACCATCAAAATCATACCATTTGATTCTAAAAATCCAAGATCCATTCACAGATTTTTTTGTAAAGAAAGTTCTCGAACTAGTGCACTGAGGTGTGCATGAGAGAGTCCTGAGAAGAAGAGCGCTGATAGTCTCAGCAAGTTCATCTGAGTCAGGTGTCAGAGAATCCAGCTGGTGAAAGTTACAAGTGTGAGAATCAGTTTGAACTGGTTGCAAGTTATCAGGAGAAATTTCTGATTCCGAAAAGGATAGGAGGTTCAAGTGCAGCCTCCTTGCTGGGAGGACTAGGATCACCTTGAAGGGTGTTACTCAGGTACCCATGCCTCAGATAAATGGCATGGACTTTGTTAAGCACAAGCTTTCCATCTGACTTTTATTGCAGATGAACATGAACTGGAGGAAGCTTTTCCAAAATGTAGAAAAGACCAGCCCGAGGGTGGAACAGTTTCTTTGTAGTGTCTGTTTATGGCGGATTTCCAGACTCTAAGTAAGTTATTATGTCTGTGATGATGTCTGTGAACTGGGGATCTGCTTTTAGCTGCATTTTGACAGTTGCTAGGGAGAGAACAGATGCAGAGGAGGTGAGAAGCTCTATGGCAGATTGCAGTAACTGAAGGTTTGTGCTTCTTTCTGAAGAAGCAGTTGGGAGCAGCAAAGCAATTTGAGGTGCAAATGTAGGAGTGTCCACAGGAAGCACATCTGTGGCATGGAAAGGAAGAGCCTGTAAGCAGGATTCCTCATCTGTTAAGGATGATGCAGAGGGATACCGTCAGCATTGGAGTTAATTCCTCCTGGTCTGTACTGAATTTCAAAATTGAAGCATTGCAACATGGTAATCCATCAGGCAAATTTGCCTACTGGTTCCTTCATTTCAAACAACTATCTGATGGCAGAGAGATCAGCAATAGTTGTGAATGAGGAATAGCAAAGATAGCAGTCAAATTTCCTTATAGCAATACCATGGGTACACACTCTTTTTCTGTGAAGCCATAGTTGTGCTCAGCTGAGGAAAGAGATTGTCCAGCATAGGAAACAATTCATTTTGCTCCATCTTGCACTTGACATAGCACAGTGCCCACAGCAAAAGAACTTTCCTGGTTAACAAAGGATACATATATAAATAAAATATAAATATATAAAACTAGCATTTGTATAGAGTGAGAATGGTTGGCCGAACCTTGGGTAGGTCAACACTGAAGTGGAGATCAGTTTGTCTTTTAAGATAGCAAAAGCTTCTTGCACTTCGAAGTCCATGTATATTCACATCCCTTTTTGGTGAGGGTGTACAGCAGAGCTGCAATCTTGATATAGTTTCTGATGAACTTTCTGTAATAGCCAGACAGGCCTAGGAAAGCTCTAAGGTGTTTATGGGTTTTAGGTTCTGGGTAGTCTTTAACTGCTGATACCTTGTTCGGGTGTGTAGAGATGCCTTAAAAACTAACAACATGTCCCAGGTAATGAATTTGATGCTGTGCAAAACAACATTTCTCTGGGCAAAGCTTGAGATTAACTTGTCAGAGGCATTCAGACACTTCTTTGAGGTGTTGGAGGTGCTATGGAAAAGTTCTGCTGAAGACAATAACATCATCCAGGTAGACTTTGGAAAATTTCCAAGACAATCCACATAGTACAGCTTCCGTAACACACTGGAATGTGGCTGGACTACTCTGAAGTCCCATAGGTAGTCATTTGAATTGGAAAAGTTCCAACTGACAACGTCAGGCTGTATATGGACCAGAAGCTGCATCAATTGAGACTTGGTAGAACCCACTTTGAACATCCAGAGTGGTGACCTAAGCTGGGCTGGCCATGTCAAGACTGTCTGAGGCATCCTCAGTTGTGGGGAAAGGATGAGCATTCAGCACTGTGCAGGCAATGAAAGTTCTGTAGTCCATCACAAAAGTAATACCTCTTGTCCTTCATTACCACCAGCAGGCATGGTGCACCCCTGGGATTTGTTGATTCTTCAATGCTGCCTTGTTCAATCATCTTTGATCATATCCTCTAGGACTTGTTTCTGTTTGTGTCCCACTTTGTAGACTCTCTGATGGATTGGATTCTGAGTGTGCTGCACCTCAATGGTGTGTCGCAGGATTTCACAGCATCTGAGCTTGTTATCTACACCAACAAAGACATCTGGGTAATTTGCCAGGAAATTCAAAAGCTGTTTTTCTATATTGGAGATGCTGGGAATTTGGAAGAGGATAGTCACTCACTGAGGGGTAACCCTTTTGTGGCTGGAGTGGTGGTGATAACACTGACAGAAGTAGAGTTGGTGAAACCAAGATGAGGTTCTTGCATGAGATGGAACTGGTCCCAAGTAGACAAGCAGAAATAGTTTACAACATTTGTACCTTTGGAGATGATGACTGGCTCATCTGTAAGGTTACAGAATTTTTTGGAGTACTGTGCCACCATGCACAGCAGACACAGTGTTTCCTGGGAGGAGACCTGATAAATGCAAGGAGGGGGATCCCATGAAGATGCCAACAACACCTGTAGAAGTGGTTCACCTCGAATCTTGGCAGTCAAAACAATCACTGTCTTAGGTTGCACAGTGACTGAGTCGATAGCTGCAATTTGCTTCTGAGATTTTAGTGACAGTTTATTTGATGCAAAGTCTAGGATGGCTTTGTGAGAGATGAGGACATGCATGCCAAGAATCACTGATGGCTGTAGATCAGGCACCAGGTAGAACTTGACAGTAGCTTGCTGTGAGGCAAAGTGTAGCTTGGGGTGAGTAATGCCTGCAATAGGTACTGTAGTAGCATTGGCTGTGATAATGTACTTTAGTTCAGCTGGAGAGACATTAGAAAATGCTGAAGAGCACTACTGTTCAGAATATAAGTGCTGATGATGGAAATGTCTGCTCTAGTTTCAAACAAGGCATGCATAAATCAATCTCCAGTGGTTACTAGGATATAGTTTGATAGGAGTGGTAATGTGATGGCAGGTATATTTGCCCCTTGAAGTGAGATGGGCCAGAGTTAGTTCTTGGAGTTGGAAGATGCTGCTGGTGTGAGTTGTGAGAGTCAGAGGGGCAATCAGCTGAAGTCGTCTCCTGCCCAACAAAAGCCCCAAGTTTGTTAGGCAGCACTTGTTTTCCTGGTCATGGGAGTAGTTATGTTAATCTGGCTGCTGATGCTGTGGTGGATATCCCTGGTTCCTGTGAGTCATGTTGACATACTTTAGCTTTTTTGCAAACTGCACCCGTGTGGGCTGTTGAGATGGTGAAGGTGGATCAGGTGGCTGTTGATGTGGTTACAGAGCATTGATAGTGGTAGCAGAGGAAGCAATGAAACTCAGTTGTAAATTAGGTTCCATATCATAATGGCAATCACAAAAGAGAGATCATCATTAGAGCAAGTGTACATCACCGAAAAGCACAACAGTGATATACACTTGGGGGTGACAACACATCCGGTAAGTTAAAACAGTATGTATGCGAGGGGGGAGTGCACTCCCCTTACCAAATATAACCAACTCCGGGGGGGGTGCGTGTCGGGGAGGGGGAGACAGTCTGAAAAATAAAAAAAAAAACACTATGGCAGTAATAAAATATTCATCAGTCCCCAGCCCCGAACCCAGTACCTGCTGCATCGAAGCTAACCACCCTTACCACCACACCACAGGGCTAGCTCAGTGGCAGCATGGCACACTATCCCACTCAAGCCCTCTTCCCGATCCCTCCCCTTCAGGTTGCCCTCCTTCTTTCATCCTTACTGTCGCGTTCGCATTCTGTCGCTACCCTTACAGGGTAGCCTAACAGGATAGCACTATAAATGAGTTGATCTTTTGAGAGTCGCTCATTTGCAATCACTATAATAACTGGATACTGTAAATTATTGATAGATGTGATGAGCTTGTCTGTCATTACTTGCTGCTGCTGGACATATGTTGCGAGTGCAGTTATTTGTGAGAGCTGAGGTACTTCTACACTGGTGGCCTGGAACATTGATATGGACTCCTGCGCAAGTCGTGCAGCTTGAAATGTGTCCATCCATGTCAGCTTCTGTTGGACCACATAAGGCTCAGGCTGTGGGAGAAGTCCTTGGTAAAAAGACCATAATTTGATCTTTCTTTGTTTTCTGCAGACATTTGCAGCATGAGTCACTGTCAAGTATGAAGGCTTCCAAAGATTCAGAGGGCTGCATGGTGCATTCCCACAGTTGTTGTTCCAGTAACCAGGGCTGATGTGCTTGGACAAAATGATCTTTAAAAAGTTGCATCCAAAGTGGCAGTGTTTCCCTTTCGCTTGTTCTGGAAGTGTGTTACACCAAGAAATGGCAGTCCCTCTCAGAAGTAAGTGTAAAGGCGCTTTTACACACAGGTTTGTAAAACGAAATAAGCGTTACCTGTGTGGCGCCGTTGTACTCTGTTGCGTTCGGGTTTCCTTTTACACCCTGCGAGTATTCCGGCCAATCATGCCTCCATTTGTTTCAACTGCCCCAGAGTTTGCTGCTCTAATGGCAGTTTATGCAGTACTACCAGAATGGCTGTTTTACACAGCCAGATCAAACGAAACACATTGGTGCAAACCACAAGATGCAGAGATTGCGGTTTGGACGAACGTTCACCAAGGGAACACGAAACAAATGCACTTTGCACACAAGGGATGTAACAGAATACTGTTTCCACAACAGTTATTCTGTTACATAGACCTGTGTGTAAAAGTGCCTTAAGGCATTGGAAATACACAGGGGATCAGTCCAGCCATTGAAGGCAATCCAGGCTTGGAATTGCTTGAGCCAGTCAACAGTGTCTTTGTTAGGCAAGGCTGAGAAGGGTGTTAGCTGTAGGCTGGTGTAGACCATGGACTGAGGTGAGATAGTTTTAATGTAGGCAAGGTCATCCTGAATGACTTGCATAGCTGACGTTCCCTAAGACATGAGAGAAACATAAAAATATAGACCATGACAGCAGAAAATGAGAGGTCCATCCAGTCCGCTCATATTCCCTATAATCTCTGGAACCTTCCCTGGACCCTATAGTTCCTCCAGAGTATTAACCATCCCAATCCAATCCCTATTTCCTAACTGGTTTTGTCACCCAAAGCAACCACTATTCCCTTCATTCTATCCCATGCCTGCTTGAATACCCTGACTGTGTCTTCACCCACCACCTCAGCTGTCACACTGTTCCAAGTTTCCTTCAACCTTTTCATAAAGAAGTACTTCCTTATGTCCCTCCGGAACCTCCCCTCCTGCTAACTTTCATTTATGACCATGTGACCCCGAGTTGGTATTTAGGGTAAATAATTAGAAGACTGAATGTCCTGCAGGAGGGTTTTCTATTTTGTATCCTCACATCCTCTAGGTGAGTGAAGGTAGCCTTCCAGCTGTTCCTGGGCTTGTATTTGCATCTTCTTCAGACATGGTGATCAGAAGGAGCTTTGTTTGACAGAAAAAAGTTGGTGAGGCTGAGAAGGAGTTTCCATCATGCAGGAGATGGGACGTCATGGAGTACGTGGTGTCCCATGGAGAAAATATTGTTGTAGACAAAGTACCATTATTTGTGAGCAAAGTCTGTCTAGTGGTGTCTTTAATAAACAATTCTGGCTTAAATCCTTGTTCTGTTATTCAAATAAATATTCCTTTTCAAAATAGCTTTTTATATAAGCGTACATTTATTTCAAAAGGGTTTGCCTTTAACAAATGTGGTCACCATTGAATCACAGGAATCTCCTCCTCCTCTTACGCCATTCACCCCCTGACAAAGAGAACCATGGAGCCAAAGTTGCCAACTCTGAGCTTTCTTAATTTTCCCCCTTTAGATCTCACAAACCTAAAGTATAGTTAGCACCCCATCTGTCTTCCACTATCGGACCTGCCCTCCCACAACTTGGAACACCGCGAGCACCCTGGAGAGCCCCTCTGAAGGCATGGTGATCACGACTCGGAGGAGCGCCTCAGACATTCAGTTTGACCTGTGTGTGTGTGTGTGTGTGTGAACAAAGAGACTTCCTTTTGGCACCAATTTTAAACTTAAAAAAAATAAATTAATTAAAGGGAATAATAGCCTCCACATTCTAGTCGGCCCAGCAATGCTGATAGTTTTTGCAGGCATTATGTGCTGTGTTTCCGTGGGTCAGAGATGTATAATTACTTTAGTTAGTCTATGTTGGAGCAAGCTACTCTCCCTGAAAGCACTAGGCGCATGATGCCTACTGTAGCTACGTTCCTGGACCTTTAAGGTATTTTTACTGTGTCTGCTCCTTGGGCCCGTGATGTTTAATTATTAATGTAGTCTATTATGTGGTAATGTAAGTGTAGGAGCTCACTGAAGCTACGTTTTGGAACTTAAAGTCATTTTGCACTGTATAAAAGCATGAGCATAAGTAACTTACTTTACAGTGGCAAGGAGCATGTCTAATTCGAATCATCAGTAATTGCTCCTCTTATTGCACCATATAAAGGCACTATCTCACTTTCCTCCTCAGCTGTGGCTGCACAGGCCATCGCAGCCTGCTCTCCCCCAACTTGGAACACCGCGAGCCCCCCGGGGAGCCCCACTGAAGGTACAGTGATCGCGACTCGGAAGAGTGCCTCAGACATTCAGTTTGACGTGTGTGTGTGTGTGTGTGTGTGTGTGTGTGTGTGTGTGTGTGTGTGCGTGAGGCCCGCGGCACTTCCTGTCGGCTTCCCCACCACCCACCCCCACCCTTGGTGAGCAAGGGTTATATAGCTGTTACCATGTGATCAAAATGAAAAAACCTATCAACCCAGTCTCTCATTGTGGTTTATCTGCTCTCACAGCTAGCGGCCACTACACCCAGCTCACTGATAGATCCCAGCAGCAGGATGTTGCTAGTTCTCATTATATGTACATACTGTTTTCAACCTCCCTCACACCTCAAACCCTCAAATTAAGCCATACCTTCCAACAGTAGTTACTTGGTCTGCTCCTCCTCCTCCCCATCACACATCCTCACAGGGGATGCAGCACCTCTGCCTCCGAGCAACTGGGTACTCGGCCCAGCCATTCTGCCACCCTCTTTTCACCCAAGTCAATCAGTCCTTTACACCTCCGGTTTAAACGGCACTCCACACCACTCCCAGAAACTCTCAGCCCACTGCAAGCCCCAATGGTCTATGCACAAAACCAAACAGCTGCTAGCGCTACTGCTACTCCTGGCTGGAGACATAGAACTGAACCCAGGTCGTTGCCCTCCCAGTAACTATTACTCTACCCAGAGGTCTAAAAGTAGTGCACCTCAACATTTGCAGCATTCTAAACAAAATTACTGCTCTGCAACCAATAGTACTTTCACTAAGACCAGATATACTGATTATATCTGAAACCTGGTTGAAGCCCCATCACAAGGACACAGAATTATCTATTCCTGGCCACTCGCTCATTCGTCGAGACCAACAGGGAAAAAAAGGAGAGGAGGCATTGCCATGCACATCTCCTCCAAGCTCCAGTTCACCCCAGTCCAGCTTCCCTTGCTTATGCAGGCCATAGACACACTCTTTTTTTCCCTTTTTTTTTTTACTTTGTTTACTCACCCACACCCCTTGGCATCCTTCAGGAGTGCCCACTCAGAGTCCACCCTACTCCCAGCCTGAACCCCCGCATGTCTCCTCATCTCCTCTTCCCTGAACTACCACAGGAAGGCCCAACCCCTGGTACCATCTCCGGAGCTGATTCCACCCTCCCTCGGCGGCTGATTCCTAAGTGTGAGGTGCCTACCTGCTTTTGTCAGGGTGGCCTTGGAGAGAGAGAGATCCTGAGCATGTCTGGGTTGGTGTTTGGGATGTGGGCGTAATCCACTGGGGCCACTGTCATCTCGCCGATGGTGCAGGAGGCTTTTCTGGCTTTGTTCTCCCCACCCCCCCGTGGAGCTCGGTCCTGCAATGACGACCATCGTCCGCTGAGCTCTGCCCCCCCCTTTTGCCATCAGCCATGTCGCATACTTCCTGGCTACCCCCAGCCATCTCCAGGGGTCACTTAGGAGCAATGCAATCCCTACTCCCCCCCAGGAAGGGAGAGCTGTCTCACAGATGCTTCATCCCTACCCAACCCTGCCGACCCCAGACTTCCCGGGCTCGTTCCCAAACCCAGGTCGTCAGCATGTCGTGAGGTGAGGCATCTAACGCCTTAACCCTCAGTGCCACCAGGCCGGCTTATAGAAACATTCTTAATCAAACTATCCCTCCCTTACTCTGCTCTGTATATGTAGCTGGCTTCTACTGGACCCCTGCCACCCCCTTGCCCATGGTATTGGAACACCTGGGCACACTAAAGTCATATGCAATGGCAGGTGAGTTACTTATCCTCAGAGATTTCAATTTTAACTGGCTTGCCAACACCTCCTCCAAGCTTTACAATAAGATCAGTGCACTAAACCTCACCCAGCTCATTTCACAACCCACCCACCTAAACCTCAAATCACAGAACCACTCCCTCCTGGACTGGGCCCTAACTTCACACTCCCATCGTAAAGTCGAGGCTGGTGTACTTCCTGACTCCCTAAGTGACCACTACTTGATCTACGTGGTTCGTAAAATACACAGACCCAACACACCGGCCCCACGGACGCTGCTCACTAGATCTCACAAATCCCTTGACCTTGCTGCCCTCTTATATGACCTGACACATATTGACTTGTCCTTCATCCCCAATGCACCCTCCATCAACAGTGCCTTCGCCCTCTTCAAGTCCAGCTTCCTTACAGTGTGGGACTCCCATGCGCCTCTCTGAAGGACTAGGGTAAGGGGCGCCTACCTGCCCTGGGTCTCGGCACACATCATTGAGCAACTACAAACCAGGGACCAGGAGTGGAAAAAGCACAAATCTACAGGCACACAGGCGGCACTCCTACTCTACCATGCACTCTGTAACTCCTGCACTAAACTCATCCAGCAGGCCAAGGCCAGTTACTTCAAGGCAGCCTTCAAAACAAACCTCAACCACCCTACTAAGTTCTGGAAAACAGTAAAATCTCTACTATACCCCCTGCACAGTCCACCCACCCACCCCCTTCCCTCAATGTCCATGGGTCCATCATCTCTGAACCAAGTGATGTGGCCTCTGCTTTCAACACCGTTTTCACTAGCTGTGCAACCTCTCTCCTATCCTCTCTCCCACAACCGGCACAAGCACACCTCTGCATATGCCACCCACCTCCCCATCTTCCTGCTTCTCTTTCCACCTGGTTTCCCTATCTGAAGTGTTAAAAGCTCTGCAGGCACTCAACACCACCAAAGGCAAATGCCCCACAGGACTGGATGCCAAAATGCTACACCTGTCTGCCCCAGCCATCGCCACCCCACTGGCAGCTCTCTTTAATCTCTCTTTTACGCTGGCTGATATCTCTTCAGACTGGAAGCGTGCCACAGTCATCCCCCTCCCTAATGGTGGAGATCCCTCCTCACCTGGCAACTACCACCCCATCTCTCTACTTCCCATCCTGGCCAAACTTCAGGAGCACCATGTACTAGCTCAGCTCTCCTCCTTTCTCAACTCATCCTCCTTCTTCACCCACAACCAGTCTGGATTTTGGAAGATGCACTCAACAACTACATCCCTTCTAAGGCTAACCGATGCCATTCTCACTGGTATGGATAAAGGTCATGTCACATCGGCCATTTTTGTCAACCTTGCAAAGGCCTTCGACACCGTCTCCCACTCCCTGCTACTAACCAAACTTATGAGAGCCGGTCTCTCGGGAGATGCCACCAGTTGGTTTCACTCATACCTGTCAGGCAGGTCCCAGTCAGTAAGAATTGGCACACACACCTCTAAACCCTCCTTGCCACCTCTGGTGTCCCCCAAGGCTCGGTCCTTGGCCTGATACTCTTCTCCATTTTTTTGAACGACCTACCCTCAGTCTGCCCTCGAGCATCCATTCACATGTATGCTGATGACACCACACTATTTGCATCAGGCCCCTCACATGCAGAAGTGGCCTCCATACTGCAGCAGGACTTTATTGCAATTCATCACTGGTTTCACACCAACCAGCTTTTCCTTAATGCCAAGAACACCGTCTCCCTAACCTTCGGCTTGAGACAAAGGCTCTCCCGACTTCCATCCCTCCCTAACTTCCTCACCATTGATGGAACCCCTTTAGAGGCACTCACCTCTTTCAGATATCTAGGAGCATGGCTCAACCCGCACCTCGACTTCTCTGCCCACATCGACTCGATACACAAGAGACTGCACCCAAAACTAGGAGCACTATATTGCAACAAGGCCAATATCCCTCTGTCTACCCGGAAGGAAATTGTTCAAAAGATGATCATCCCCTTACTTGACTACGGCGATGTGGTCTATGGTACTGCTCCTAAGGCCTTACATAGAATTTGATGGCAGATACGGACCGCTTGGCCCACCTAGTCTGCCCGTTTCTCTACCTAATGGATAAGCTGCAGATCCTAGTTAACCAGCAGCCTACTTCTTTCTACCCCCACCCTCTAGAATTGCCTTATGAATGTCCCATGCATGCTTGAATTCAGGCACTGTTTTTGACTCCACAACTTCCTCTGGAAGGCCATTCCATGCATCCACAACCCTATATGTGAAAAAATACTTTCTTACCTTACCTCTGAGCCACCCCCCCATCTTCAAATTGTGCCCCCTTGTTCTTGCACACCTCTTTTTTTGAAAGATGCTACCCTCTTGGACTTTGTTGATTCCCTTGAGGTACTTGAAAGTTTCTATGCTTCCTGGCTAGCCTCAACACACTCTTCCACTCCTTCTGTCACTTTGCTCTGGACTGCACTCCCTTGACTTATCACTGCGACCTCTATAGATCCCGGGATCTGCCATCTCTCCAGGACTGTAGAGAGGCACACTGTGCCAGGCTCACAGCTAAATTCTGGACTCAATCCCTTCCCCCTTACCTCGAAGCCGCCCTCTCAAGCCTTCTGCTGCCAGTGTATGCCCTCAGGAGCAATGACTCCTGACTCCTTTTTGTCCCACTATTGGGCTCTTTAATGGCCAGGTGGCATTCAAACACCACATGCCCAAACTTTGGAACGCATTTCCAGTAGTCATTAGGCTCACCACAAACACACAGCATCTCAACCACCTCCTAAAATCACACTTCTCCTCCACATGGGCATGTACCGGTACCACCAGGGGTCCTGGTGCTCCTGCTCTTCACTGCCACAGATGCCTGCTAAGTAGTACCCCTGCTTAGTGTTCATTTAATCATTCACCTAGGCTTCTATGATTGACTGTAGTCTGAAATTAGGTGACTGCACTACCTTCCCGCATCACTCTGTAACAATTGTTGATATGACTTGTATTCCTAAAATGCTTAACACGTAATTATTTTTCCAGCTGTAAATGTATTATGTTATCCCTTCATGCTTGTTATGTAACTGCCATTCCTGGAGTTCTCTTATCTAGCGCATATTTACCATCTATGTTGCCCTCTTTAAGAGTGCTTTGTAATCTGTAGTACTTGATCTATGTCTAAGTGTCTGTTCTCGTGCTCCCCTTGCCTTTCCCTAGGACACATCTAGAATCGAGTGGTTCTCCGCTCAGTATGCCTTCCTGGTAAAACTCTTAAATAAATAAATAAATAATCTATGTACATATCATACCTAACTTATTGCAACCCTGATACTATGGCTGTTCTTACTTTGTTTGTTTTTAAATTGACACTGAACCTTCATAATTGAGACGATCCCCTAATCTCAATAACAGTGTACTTATTATAACTAATGTATTGCAAACTCATTGATGCAACTCTGATAAAATTTTCTATTTGTTTTTGTTTAAATTGATGTGGAACCTTTGTAAATGAGCTTCTAGCTCAAAGGTTGTAATCCTAGACTCCAATAAAATAAAAAAATAAATCCTATGGAGTGAAACCCTTTTGAACAAGATAGTTCCCCTTAAAAGATTGTTGTCTGAACATTGACAAGCAGCTAGGAGTGTCCGGTTTGATTTGCCCCATCTAAGAGACCACTACCAAGGTTTTGTGGTACACTTCCTGTTTTGCATTGTATGCCCCAAGAAAGAGTGCTACTGTTTGCTACCAGGCTGTCTTTAGTTACTCCTCCAGTTTAAAATGGTGATTATAGGAGTCACGTGATGCGGCATGGAGAGTAGAAGCTTTGCTACGAGTTCCGTTCCTCTTGCCCTTCAAAACACAAATATATCTATCTAAAAGCCGTGAATTACAGAAATCAGCTTCCTAACAGTGTTTAGATCACTCAGATCAAAGACTTACCTACTATTGGTTTCGGCACCATGTCCAGTTTGTCGGAACAGGAGGGGTCCGCACAAGAGTCGGAGGCCAAGCGCCCACGTTGGAGTTCCTCGCCCCCAAGCACAATGGAGGAGCTATCGCCTACACATGTATACATCGAGCTAACCACCATCAAAGAAGCCCTACTAAAACTAATAGAGGAAGTTGCTGACTTTAAACCAGCACTCACACAGTTAGCCCGACGAGTCACCGATACAGAGGCGAGGATAGCCTCAATAGAAAGAAGGCAAGAAAAAACAGAACCTGCAATGGTAGAAATCAAAAAAACTGTCAACAAGTTAGAAGATCATCTGGAGGACCTGGAGGGGAGGAACAGAAGGAACAATTTGGTGCTACTCGGGCCCCCTGAAGGGGAAGAGGGGCCAAACACTTTAATATTTCTGCAAAAGTTCCTGAAGCAAACGTGGCCCTCCTCCAAATGGCCCAGAGTTTGTGATAGAAAGAGCTCACAGGTCCTTGCGAGCCAAACCACCAGCGTCGGAACCTCCTAGACCACTAATTTTCAAGCTACTTAACTATTTGGATCAGGAATTCATTTTTAAAGAATCCAGGAAGCTACTGGCCATACTATGGGAGGGTAAAAAACTGAGGCTAGTCCCAGACCTGATGGTGAAGATGCACCAGCTCAGGGTGGCCTATTGTCCCATCACCTCCAAATTATGGGCAGTGGGCATTAAGCACCGAATGATGTATCCAGCTCATTTAGAGGTGCCCCTGAAAGATGGATCCAAGCGTTTTGATTCGCCGGAGGAAGCAACGAAGGCTCTGAGAAAGTGTTATCCAGACTTGTTCCCTAAATGGGGAAACTGTGATTCATAAATATGGAGCCTAAAGATCTTCTTGGGATTTTTCTAGAAGGCCTGGGATGAAGAAGATGATACCCGACCTATGGGGATCTCCCCTCCTCGATGGAGATGCATACATTTGAGGTTCTTCTTATTCTGCCACAAGGACAATGTTGGACTGCAACTTTTTTAGCGGTTGATAATTGAAAGTTCGCCCTCTGTTACTGCAATCTATTTATAGAGGGTTATTAAGATGTTATCTTTAGCCACTAGAGGGAGCTCTACCCCTATGGTTAGATGGGGAAATATAATTAGCTTCCTTGGCAGCTGCTAAAGCCTACTCAAGTGTATCATAGACAGGTTGTCCCTATGCTAACGAGGTAATACAGATAACTGTTGGGGTCTCCCCCATGTAGGTTATGATCTAAATGGCCGTGATTTGCTTTCATAGCAGCCTCAGACAACTTGCTACAAGCATAGGTTATATTCGAGGAGTTTACTAGCCCTTCAATTTTATTTTCAGATGTTAATTTTGTTTTACTCTCTTAAATGCAGTTTTAAAGTAGACAACAGAACTACAAGCCTTTAACGGCCAGTGAGAATTACAGCATGTAATACCCTGTTTAAATAAAGTATGTATAAACCTAGCCCCCTTATGGGTTATTTGCAGGGTTTATGAAACACTGCTTCCCTCCTTCGTTCTCGGGCACTCCTGTAAAGTCTCAGGGAGGAAAGAGGATATGCTCTGCTGTTAAGCACACATTATTTGGATTTTGTTTGGGAACAAAGCAATATCCAGTTTATGGAGCTTGGACCTAATATGTTTCTTTTGTACATACCCCCTCCTCCCATGCACATGGAGTTTTGCTGCAGTTAAAGAGATTACTAAATTTCTTGGGAGGGGCACCGGATCAAAAGGTCCAAACTCTTGTTGGCGTATTGCTGGGAATATTCGCCTAGTTCTCTTTTATTTATTCTTTCAAGTTTGGGTATGGGTGGAGGGAAGAGTTCACTCTCTAGCGCACACCATGGACCACATGTCTAGATGTAGGCTATGGGCCTGGTTATGTAGAATGGTAGATAGATTTAAAAGATTTGGATCTAGGTTACAAGTTTGGGGGTGGGTTAAGTTTTGGGTTATTATGTTTTTTTTAAGGATGGGGAGGGGCAACAATACAAGCTATTATTAGGGTATATTTGTCTGTACTTTTATGGCTAACTGTTTAAATATTCTCTCTTGGAACATAAAAGGACGGAGAGACAACAAGAAGAAATATGTCATTCTAAACCATCTTGCTAAGTTTGACCCATCAATTGTGTTTCTCCAAGAAACTCACGTTATCAGAACAGTTGCATTTATTTAAAAAGAGATGGGTAGGTCAGGTTTTTGGATCAGGATTCACTTCTAATAAACGTGGAGTGGCTGTACTTGTGGCAAACAAAATCCTTTTTACATTATCAGAATTTATTTCCGATCCTGAAGGCAGGTTTATTTTCGTCATAGGCAAAATTAGTAGCCTAGACATTATTCTGGGCTCCATTTATGGACCAAACATAGAGTCACCATCTTTTTTTATGCATCTGGCTATGGTTCTGGCCCCTTTCTTAAAATTACCTATTCTGATGGGTGGTGACTGGAATCTGGTACAAACTAATGATTTAGATCGCACTTATTACAAAGGAGTAAAAATGTCACCTGCGCAGAGAGCTTTACAAGAATTTACATTATCGCTGGGCCTTGTAGACCCATGGAGGATATTCAATGCCTCGAGCAAAGAATTTACATTTTTCTCCACAGTCCATAAAAGTTATTCTCGCCTCGATTATTTTTTAATTAGTCAACAATTGTTACCATACATAGCAGATACTAAAATCTTGGCCCGAGTAGTCTCAGACCATTCACCTATTAAAATGCAATGTGTGTTGCCAAATGTTCTAATAAGATCCTACTCATGGTCACTCAACAACAAACTATTGTCAGATGACCAAATTGTTGTGTGATTCCAAGAGTTTTTATTAAATTCTATTACCACCAACTGGGGCTCGATCCCTACAACAGATCGGGTATGGGCAGCTCTGAAGGCTACTTGGAGGGGAGAACTTATTCGTATAGAATCGGTACAATTGTCTGGCAAAAATTAGAGCATTGGAAAACAAGAAGGTCTGCACACTTTCCCCTCCAGAAGAGCAAGAACTATCTGCTCTCAGAGCTACTTATACTAGTGCTTTATGGGAGTCGGTCGAGAGATCTGCCTCTCTACTAAAAGCTTCATATATTGGTCAAGGGAGCAAAGCGGGCAAGCTCCTGGCCTGGCAATTAAAACAGCACATGGCCTCTAAATGGGTCACAGCTTTAAAACATCCTCAGATGGACGTCTTGATTACTGACCCCGTGGAAATATTAGTACTGTTTCAGGATTATTATAAATTACTATACTCTTCAGAACCGAGAACACTAGAACAAGATAACAGGATGTTGGCCTTCCTAGAAGAGATCACTTTTCCCTCCCTGGCAGAGGGAACCAGATCTGTCTTGAATGCCCCATTCACAGGCGAGGAAATATCAGAAAACATTGACTCCCTAAAACCGGACAAAGCACCGGGTCCCAATGGCTTTACTGGCCTATTTTATAAGACCTTTAAAAGGTCTTTAATTCCTCTGTTACTTCAAGTATACACCTATTGGTGCTCTCATGATGTTAATGAGCAATCATTATTTGAGGCAAGAATAATTCTTTTGCCCAAGCCAGGGAAAGATTCCTCTGTAATGGGAAACTACAGGCTTATCTCGCTCCTCAATGTCGACGTAAAAATCTATGCCAAAATTTTAGCTAATAGATTGGGGAAAATATGGGAGGGGCTACTGAGCACGGAACAGGCAGAGTTTGTAGCTGGACGATCCTCTGCGGACCATTTTAGGAAACTATTCCATCTAATTTCTGCTTCTAGGGCTCCGGAGCTAGAAGCAGCTCTTGTATCCTTAGACGCAGAAAAAGTTTTCGATAGAGTAGAATGGCACTTTATGTTTGCAGTATTACAGAAATTTGGCTTCCCCCAATGATTCATTAATCATATCCGTGTCCTCTACTCATGCCCATCGGCCAGAATTCAATGTAACAATTTCATTTTGGATGTCTTCCCCCTATTCCGAGGCACCCGTCAAGGCTGTCCTTTCTCCCCATTTCTTTTTAACTTGTATATAGAGCCCTTAGTCAGAGCTTTAAAATCAGACAAAGTAATACTGGGTATCCATGTTGGCAACCTCGAATGCAAATTATCCCTCTTTGCCGATGATTTGCTTATTCATATAGACAATAGCAGGGAATTCTTACCCCGTGTATTGCAAATTATCTCCTGTTTTAGCTCTTTTTCAGGCTATAAACTCAATAGGAACAAAACTATAGTGTATTCATTATCCCCTCTTCTGTCTAGGGATTGGTGCTCCTCCTTGGGTCTACAATGGGAGAGCGATTGCCTAGATTATCTGGGCATTAGAATATCAAAAGATTTCGCCAGTTTTGCAGATCTCAACCTAACTCCTTTATTCAAAACTATTAAAGAAGACCTGGAGAGATGGAATAAATTACCTCTGTCTTTCTGGGGCAGGGCTAATACTTTGAAAATGGTTATCTTACCTAAAGTTTTTTATTCATTATTTAATCTTAATATTTATTTGTCCAAGTCCTTTTTTAGACCCTTATATAGGATCTGTTCAGATTTTCTTTGGAAAAGTAAGGCCCCGCACCGAGCATACGCAAAGCTCACCCGCTCTAAGAAACTGGGGGGTCTCCAATTACCTGACTTTTACATTTACTATCTGGCCATTCATGCCATGAGATTCTCACGCTGGATGTCTGCAGTTGAAGCAGCTCTGGAATTTGCCTCCTGGTTAGCCTTGGATCGATCCCTAATAAACTCCTACAAAGTAGACTTAGAGGCCTGTTACATACTCCCTGGTCTAAAGTCTCAAAGAACATAGGGAATTCCCAGCTAGGATGGGATATGAAGGCTCTACAGCAACTCTGTTCTTTACTTCACAAATCTAACCTAAGAGACTTTAGGCAATCCCTTCTTAATAACCCAAACTTGCAAATAGGTAATTGCCCAATTAGTAACTTTCCATGTAAGTATTCTTCAAAAATCCGCTTGGCAAGCTTTATTTCGGGTTGCTCACTGATGCCAATCTCTGAGTTAGTCACTAAATTCGAGGTGGCTCACAAAGATCTATTATGGTTGTACCAGGTCCGCCAGTGTGTACACTCATTTTTGGGGAAAAGGCCATGGCTGGAAGAAGCTGGAGCTATGTTAGAAAAATTGAAGGGTATAGCAGAGGGCCAGAAAGCAATAGCCAAGATATATAAGTCAATTTTGTCGGATGTAATGTATAAGTGTACCTCTACAGCATACTATTGGGAGAATAACCTCAACAAAGGATGGCCGGACAAAACTTGGGAAAGGATTTGGACTGATATTTATTCCCTTATTAAACAGGACAGACTTAGGAATGTCCAATTCAACATTCTACACAATCTTTATTTCACTCCTGCCAAACTATCCCGGATCTATAAAACACCCTCACCTGAATGTGGAGACTGTGGATGTACAGTCGCTACTTTATACCACAAATTGTGGGCTTGTCCCAAAATTGTCAAATTATGGAACTCAGTCAAGCAGTGGGTGGCTCCACACTTTAACATTTCAACCTTTTTCAATGAAAATACATGTTTACTAGGGATGTATGCTCAAATTCCTACCCTGTCTCAAAAGGCGCAAGTAGCCATGGTAGCCATGGTTACTAAATTGTTAATACTTCGACATTGACAGAACAGATGGGAACCATCGTTTAAAGAATGGTGGGACGAGTTTTTAAATGTCTTAAATGCGGAGAGGTGCGTAGCTCATTTTTTTAAATCTAGTGAGAAATTTCATAACTGTTGGAGTGGGTTTCTTGTAAATCTTAAAAGCAAGTACGGCTACTAAGAGAGAACAAGCCCCAAAACCCCCTGACCCTTGGGTTTCTTTTTGTACAAAATGCTAGGACAAACTCATCCTATTGATCGACTAAACCCCCTCCAATAATAGATTGTGATTTTTGGCTTTGGCTTCTCACTAGATTGTTTTCATTCCACATGTTTAGTACTTATTTTTTTCTTTTCCTTTTGGCAATATTTCTTTGGTTGGCTCCCCCACTGTCTGCTCTAAATTGTTGTCCCTTCTATTTTGCACTAACTTAGAATTTGTTATGCTTTTGTTCTTCCCCTGAAACAGTATTCTATATTATGGATACAAACTAATAAACCTACAAAGAGAGCTATTTTGCACATGATCCTTATGTATTTGCTGCAAGCGTGGGGGTGGGTGAGATGGGAGCTTTAGTTTTTCTTTTTTTGGCTGATAACCTTTTCTTTTATAGTGTTGGGATTTTTTGTATGTATTGACTTATACAAATACTGTCCACCTGTTTCTTGGCAATGTTTGTTTGGTTTTGATTTTGCTTGTGTTGAGTTGAAAAAATAAAGTTAATTGCAAAAAAAAAAAAATGGTGATTATACACTGGTAAGAAAATTTATTGTTGTCTGATTGGTCAGTGCTCACCTTCACCAGTTGGTATCTGAGCATAACATCACTGTATGAAGGCCTGTCACCAAGGCAACCTCATTAAAAAAATTAATCACTTCTTCCCCACATCTCCAAGCCATAGCAGGCTTCTCTCAAGATATCATTTAACTGCACCCGATTCCTTCCTCCTTCCATATCACACTGAATCACCACCCCCTTCCCAAACATGATTTTGTGCCATTACCCCCTACTATAACAAGCTTTTCTACCCTGCTGAATAAAATAAAACTGAAGCCATTATTCTAAGTTACTTCTTGGTCTCTGCTCCACAGCATCATTTAAATGGTGCATGCACTTAAGGAAAATATTATTTTGAAAGGAGACCAGATTTCTCCTAGGTGGCAGTTTGCTACTGTTTCCAGTATTCCTTGTGCCTCATACAGGTCTACGTCTGTAATTAATGTTAATTATAAGTTATTTACCAACATTATGTCAAAATGACTTGAAAAAGTCTTGCCACTTTTGATTAACCTTGACCAATGTGGGTTTATTGTTGATCGACAGATGCAGGACAATATTAAAAGGACCCTTCATCTTCTCTGTTATGCCACCCGGTCAAAGGCCCCTTTTTTGTTACTCAGTTTAGATGCTGAAAAGACCTTTGCTTGGGTGTCTTGGCCTTTTCTGGAAGCTACCCTGAGGAGAATGGGGTTCTCGAGCACCTTTTGTCATATTATTATGAGTTTATATGATCAGCCTCAGGCTTATATTAAAATTAATGGTTCTATTTCAGATACTATTTTGTTACTTAGAGGTATTAGGCAGGGTTACTCCCTGTCTCCGTTATTGGTTGCCATTTATTTACAGCCACTAGCTCAAGTTACACAACAGGATGGGCATATTTTAGATCTTCTGTTAGGTGATGATCATCACAAGCTGGCACTTTATGCGGACGATTTGTCGGTATATTTATCAGCTCCTGAGAGCTCTCTCCCCTCTTTGTGACGTCTTCTGGAATGGTTTGGGCAGTTAGCCAGTTATAAAGTTAACTTATCAAAAGCAGAAGTACTTCAGATAAATTATACTCTCTTGGACTTGACATTGAGAAATTACCCATTTAGGTAGCATTTGCCATATTTGAAACACTTGGGAGTTAATTTAGCTTGGGATTTATCTAAATTAAATGAGTATAATTATTTGCCTATGCTGAGGCAACTTGATTTGGATCTGCTACAGTGGAAAATGTTGCCTCTCTCCCTCATACAGTGTATAGATGCAATCCATATGTATTTTTTACCAAAGCTGCTATATCTGGTTCAAACGCTACCCATCTCTCCCCCGGACACATTTTTTAATATCTTAAATAAATGAGTTTCTCAAATTATGTGGAACTCAAAGCCACTGAGGTTACGTTTTTCAGTACTGCAACTACATAAAAATCAGGGTGGTTAAGTGCTCCCTAATTTTTTTTTATTATTTTTGGGCAACTCAATTGTGTATAGTGGTCCTGTGGCTTCATAAACATTATGCAGCTAAATGGAAGGATCTGGAGATGCAGGAGGAAGATTTGACAAACCTTTCTCATATCCTTCTTTCACATCCTACCCTTTATTTTTTTCAGTTAATACCTTTTATTGATATTCATCAGTAAGAACAATACAGTTATGCTTCATAGCCATGATCTTACTTGAGCAGGCTTACAGCAAGGTAGAATTAACATGACCAAAGAAAAGAGGAAGCATATAATAAGATGTCTTGCGTGAGAGTGGTACATATGTGACATTTTAGCTCTGTTTCATTATTATATGTACAGATATCATTAAGCAAAGTTGCACATGAATAGCTGCCACAGGGTAACCCGAAGAAATAGTGCCTCAGCAATCAGATATTATCTCTTACATAGTCTAGAGTCTGAGATATATAAAAGTACAGTGGGTATCTATAGATATATACTGAGACATTCCTCACTTGAATAAGAAATATTCTTACATTATATTAAACAGTGCATTTCAAGTTCATTCGCAAATATCACGTAGTATAACAAAAAGACAAATACATTCAGGCAAAATCTAGTAATACGACTCTAAACCTGAAAAATCAGGAGTCCTTCAGTTATGTCACTTTGCTAACAGATTATAGACAAAAGGAGGTTGTTGCCGGAAGTCAGCCTATCCCAGCATGAGGGAAGAGAAACGCCATATAGGGGCCCCAACAGAGATAATATTGTGATAATTTGTTGGCAGCTATGTGGGATAAACGGTCCAGCTGGGCAATGTGAACCGTGGAATGATACAGCTCAGATAGGGATGGGATCGCTGTAGTTCTCCAACAGCTAAGAACAAGCCGTTTAGCCTGTAAACTAAAAATTGATAACCAACGGACCTGCATTCTGGAAGGTTTTAGATCTGGAGGTGGAAGCCTCAGGATCCAGACCATAGAGTTTTCACCAACTGTGCCCCCTAACACCTGTTCAGCTAGTCCGGATACTGCAAGCCAGAAGGATGTCAGCTTTGGACATTGCCACAATATATGGAACAAATCTCCTAGCTGGGTGTCACACGTCCAGCATCGGTATTTGCTGAGAAGGTTCATACGGTAGAGCATACTGGGGGTGCGGTACCAATGAGAGAGAATTTTATGCTGTATAAGCTGACTACGAACATCCGAAAGATTTTTGTGAGCTTCCCTCCAGCAGGCTAGCCATTGTTCCTCTGAGATGGGCTGATTAAGGGCTTTTGCCCATTTGATCTTAGCTACATTGGAGCCAGAGGAAGGTTGAGACCCAAGAGCTGAATATATATAGCTATCCACTCCTTTTTTCACAGAGAGCCAACTGGAGAGGACGGTTGGGTTGTTCTGTTGTGCCCCATGGTATTTCTTGATATAAGCCTGTACAGCACTGCGTAATTGCAGATACTGCCAAAAGGTCCTTTTCCCCAAATTATATTCAGCATCTATTTCCATAAAGGGTTTCAGGTTAAATCCCCATTATCCAATATCTGAATGTGTTTAAAAATTCCCTTATCTGCCCATTCTGTCCAAAATAGTGGTTTCCCCTCAATTGTAAGGGTATTATTATGCCAGACTGGCATTTCAGCCAGAGGATATGGATTAGCCTTCAACTTCTTGTGAACAGAGTGCCACGTTAAGGCTGAGGCCGAGATAGCGGTGTGCTCCCCTAGGGTTTTGGGTAAAGGGGAGTACAGCAAGGTTGATAGGCTCCACTGTCTGGCCTTTTCTGTCTCCATCCCAACCCACGGTGGAGTACTTACTCCAGGTGGTAGGAACCATACCAGGGCCTGCGCTGTAAGGCAGGCAAGTTTATATCCTTCTATCCAAGGGAGATTCCACCCTCCTTGTTTCCAATGTGCACGTAGTTTGTCCCTGCTATATCTGGATCTAGACTTTTCCCACAAAAAGCTGGGGAACATCCTGTCTATGAGCAAGACCCATGTTACCGGTACAGCCAGAGGAATATGTGAAAGAGTAAATAGAAGTTTGGGGGCTATAACCATTTTTACGGTCGGGATTTTCCCAGCCAGCATGAGATGGAGTTTATGCCATCGGTCCAACTCCATCCTAATGTCGGCAAGCAGGGGGTTTAGATTAATCTCTCAAATTCTAGTTAAATCTGTGTGGAGCCTGATACCTAAGTATACAAGCGAGTGAGCTGCCCACTGTAACGCATACTGAACAACTGAGGACTCTATGCATTGGGAGTTTAGTGTTAATACCTCTGTTTTGGAGTGGTTAATCCTCAGACCAGACAGTGTGACAAATTCCACCAGCAGCTTGAGTAGGGGAGGGATGGAGGCTGGGGCATCGGCTAGTGGCACTAGCAGGTCATCAGCATATAAAAAAGTAGTGTAGACCTTATCACCCATCTGTATACCCTCAATATTAAGAGAGGATCTAATGAATATTGCAAGAGGCTCCAGTGCTAGTATAAAAAGTAGGAGAGATAATGGGCACCCCTGCCTAGTGCCCCACCTGAGATGGAAGGGATCAGATAGTGTGGCATTCGTGAGAACCCATGCTGCGGGCTGATTTTACAAAGCAGAGACCCAGGACCAAAAGTGGGGTCCAAATCCCATGGCTTCGAGCACCTGAAGCAAAAAAATCCCATTCAAGGGAGTCAAAGGCCTTCCCAAAATCTATCGCCACAGCTGCGGCAGAGGTTGTGCTTGACTGAGCATAATCCATAATGTTGATCATAGAGCGAATATGATCCCTACTAAATCTCCCCTGGACAAAGCCTGCCTGAGAGGGATGAACCAGGGAGATAAGTAGGGGGCTTAGGTGAGTTGCCATAATTTTTGCAAATATTTTGCTGTCAGAATTTATTAGGGAGATAGGCCGATAGTTAGAAGGCCTTGTTGGGTCCTTCCCTTTCTTAGGGAAGACTGTAATAATTGCTTCTCTAAGTGCTTTGGGAAAGGAGCCAATGGCTTTTGCTGAATTAAAGAAGGTCGCCAGTATCAGGGCTATTTGTGGGGCTACAATACTCCATAACTTCAGAGGAAAACCATCCCCTCTTGGCGCTTTGCCTGTATTTAAGGCCCTTAAGGCTGTAATCACCTCCAATGAAGTTATGGGGGCCTCCAGGACCATAGCCTGCTGCGGGGACAGCCAAGGAATAGGGAGCAAGCCGAGGAATTGTCTTACCACCATGGGCTCGATAGTTCTCGAGGATGAATATAATTCCTTCTAAAAATTCACCACAGTAGAATTTACATGCTTCTGAGTCACTTGTACTGTTCCTCCTGAGTCTCTAAGGCCAGAAATGTAGCTCTCCACTCTCTGTTTACGCAGTCTGTATGCTAACACTTTCCACCCTTTTCACCCCCCTGCCCAATACCTATGTTTTAAATAGAGAAAGGCCAGCTCAGCCTTTCTAGCAAGAAGGTCATTGATATCTGAGTGAATACGTATTATTTCAAGATAGTAGGGAGAAGGTGTAGAACTGTGTGGGGGGGGGATGGCATTTGCAAGTGGTTTCTAACACTGCTAAATGTTGTTCCAGAGTTTTAAGGTGCCGCTCCCTCTGCCGCCTACAGTTAGCAGCATAGGTCATTATGGCACCCCTGATCATGGCCTTCATAGAGTCCCACAGGCATGCCAAATCTATTGAATTAAGGGGGTTATCCTGCAGGAATAGATTAACTTGGGTAGTCAGCCACACAAGGAAGTCTGGATCCTGCAAGAGAAGGGGGGGTCAAGTTTCCAGATGCAGGACACATTAGCCACTGGACCCCAAGTTAAAAACAATTGAACTGGAGCATGATGCGATATCACCATTGGAAGGATCTGAGTATCGAATACTACATTCTTCTGAGATGGGGATACTATCCAATAGTCCAAGCGGGAATGGGTTTTGTGAAATGGAAAAATACATATAATCTCTGTCCCTTGGATGGAGAACTCTCCAGGCATCTTGCAGTCCCACATCAGACATAAGTTGCTGGTGTGCCCTTCTGGCCTTCAAGTGCTTATCTGGGGTATTCGTGTTCCTATCAGCACTCGGATCTAAGGGGAAATTAAGATCCCCCCCCAGGACCACTGGTATGTCCTTCCCAGCTATGGAGGAGATGCTCTGTGCCAAAACATGAAAACATTCCAGTTGGTCCTCATTAGAGCCATCTATATTGACAACCACGAGGGGGCCTTGTGGTGTATTGAAAAGAGCTATTACCCATCGTCCAGAATTATCCCACTTAGACTGAACTAATGACCACTGAAGAGCTTTATGCACTAGAAATATAGAAACATAGACTTTGATGGCAGATAAGGACCGCTTGACCCACCTAGTCTGCCCATTTCCCTACCTACAGGATAGGCCATAGAT
The DNA here is from genome assembly GCA_016271365.2 of Neoceratodus forsteri. Lineage (NCBI taxonomy): Eukaryota > Metazoa > Chordata > Ceratodontiformes > Ceratodontidae > Neoceratodus > Neoceratodus forsteri. The sequence goes on from JADMNL010000033.1 coordinate 113,830,058, forward strand.
CCTAGTTAACCAACAGCCTATTACTTCCTACCCACCACAAGAATTGCCTTATGTCTGTCCCATGCAGTCTTGAATTCTCCCACAGTTTTAGACCCACAACCTCCTCAGGAAGGCTGTTCCATGCATCCACTACCCTCTCTGTGAAAAAATACTTCCTCACATTGCCCCGGAACCGCCCCCCCATCTTTAAATTGTGTCCCCTTGTTCTTGCAAGTCTCTTTTCTGAAAGATGCTACCCTCTTGGACTTTGTTGATTCCACTGAGGTACTTAAAAGTTTCTATCATGTCCCCCTCCCTTCTTTCCTCAAGGGTATACATATTAAGCTCCTTTAGTCTCTCCTCGTGCGGCTTCTCTTGAGACCCTGCACCTTTTAGTTGCCCTCCTCTGGACTGCCTCTATCCTGTCTATGTCCTTGCAGAGATAGGGTCTCCAGAACTGGACGCAGTATTCCAGATGGGGTCTCACCAACTGTCTGTACAGAGGGATAACAACTTCCTGTTTTCTGCTGGTGATGCCTCTCCCTATGCATCCCAGTATACCCCCAGTCCTCCCTACTGCCTTCTCACATTGTTTGCTAACCTTAAGGTCATCTGATATGATTATTCCCAGGTCCCTTTCCTTTTTTGTTGTTGTTACTACCTCCTCCCCATTGTGTAATCTTCCCCTGGGTTCTTGTTTCGCAGGTGCATTATTTTGCACTTCTTTGCATTGAATCCTAGCTGCCATACTTCTGACCATTCCTCCAACCCTGCCAAGTCCCTTCTCGTCCTTTCCACGCCTTCTTGTGTATCAACCCTGTTGCAGATCTTTGTGTCATCTGCAAGGAGGCATACTTTTCCTTCCAGTCCCTCTGCAATGTCACTTATAAAGACATTAAAAAGGACTGGACCCAGTACTGAACCCTGTGGTACCCCACTAGTAACCCCTCTTTCTTCAGAGTGGACTCCATTTACAATTATCTTCTGTCTCCTGTTGTCCAGCCAATGTTTTACTCATGCTACCACCCTGGGACCCACTCCCAGGCTGGTTAATTTGACTATAAATCTTTTGTGTGGGACTGTGTCAAATGCCTTGCTAAAGTCTAGGTAGGCCATGTCCACAGCCCCTCCCTGGTCTACTACTTTGGTCACCCAGTCAAAGAAATCTATTAGATTCGTCTGACATATCCTTCCTGCTGTGAACCCATGCTGCCTTGGGTCCTGTGCCCCACTGGCCTCAAGGTACTCAACAATTCTTTCCTTCAGAAGTGACTCCATCACTTTCCCTACCACAGAGGTCAAACTGACAGGTCTGTAGTTTCCTGCCTCTGTCTTGGTCCCACTTTTGTGAAGGGGAATCACATCCACCTTCCTCCAGTCCTCGGGTGCCACACCATACTCCCATGATTTATTAAAAAGAGTAGTCAGTGGTTTCACTAGTTCCCCCCTTAATTCTTTTAGAATTCTGGGGTGAATTCCATCAGGCCCCATTGCTTTGTCCACCTTCAGTTTTAGGAGTTCTTGCAGAACCCTTTCTTTTGTGAAAGGGCTGGGATTGACCCCCCTATCAAGAGTGCTTCTGTTAATTGGATTAGGCACTTCCCCCTCCTCTTTTGTGAATACTGAGCAGAAATATTCATTCAGTATCCCTGCTTTTTCACTGTCCCCCTCTGCCCACCCACCATTCATTCTATTCAGCCTCACTATCACTCCCTTTGTCTTTCTAAGCTCTCTGATGTACCTATAAAATATTTTATCCCCCTTCTTAACCAAGTTGGCTATCTTTTCCTCAGTTTGGGCCTTTGGTATTCTGACTTCCCTCCCTGCTTCCTTCTGCCTTAACTGGTACAGATCTCTGTCATGCTCCTTCTGTGTTTCCTTATACTTCCTGAATGCTATCTTTTTCTGCCTGACTTTCCCAGCCACCTCTTTTGAGAACCATAGTGGATTTTTCTTTCGTTTTGATTTGTTTATTTGCTTCACACAAAGGCTTGTTGCCTCTGTGATGGCAGTTTTGATGATTCCCCATTGTTGCTCCACCCCTCCTTCTAGCCTGTTTGCTAGTGCTTTTCTGAGGCATTCTCCCATCTTGCCAAAGTCAGCACTCCTGAAATCCAGTACCCTCACTTTTGTATAGCTTGACTCTGTAGCTGAGTTTAACATGAACCACACTGTTTGATGGTCACTTGTTCCCAGATAGCAACCCACTTCTAGATCTGAGATCCTCTCACTGCCCCCATTCGTGAGTACAAGGTCTAAGATTGCTCCCTCACGAGTGGGTTCCGAAACTAGCTGTCTGAGGCCTGCCACCTGTAGTGCATCGAGAATGGCCCTGTTCTTGGATGTGGCTGCAGCAAATGTGCTCCAGTTAACATCTGGCATATTCAGATCTCCCATCAACAGTATCTCCCCTTTCTCTGCCATCCCAAGAATGCCTTCTATCATATCCTTGTCCATTCCCTCCCCCTGACATGGGGGTCTGTACACAACCCCTGTGTGGATTGTGGTGCCCTTTCCAGTCTCCAAGGTGACCCACAGTGCCTCCTCTCCTCCCTGTTTACTCTTTTGTTTAGTTGCTTTTATCCCTTCCTTTACATAGAGAGCTAATCCTCCTCCTCTTCTTTCCTGCCTGTCTCTCCTGTAGGTTATGTACCCTGGTATGTTAACATCCCAGTCATGGTTCTCTGTGTACCATGTTTCTGTGACTGCTACGATATCCAGGCATCCCTTTTCCATCAAGACCACCAGCTGTGCGTAGGGGAAGAAGATGAACAACCTGACCCACCCATGCCCGTTTAAGGCTATCATTATCTGCTTTCCTAAGTTTAGTCTCTTGGAGTAAAGCGACATCCGCTCTTAGCCTTTTGCGGTGTCCTGAGACCTGCAAATGCTTTACCGGGGTGTCAAGATTCCTCACGTTACAGGTAATTAAATTTATGTTAACCACAGGGTTTAAAATAATTGATTAGCAGTTTTTTTCTTGGGACAATACTAACTGTACAGAAAGCATTTATATAGGTTTTCTAGAAGTGTTATGTTTGTTAAACACAGTGAAGCAAGTGCTATGCATTTTCACAATGTTTTAGAACTTTTAAGAGCAAAACGCTAATCAATGTTTAGAGTTAAATAAAACCCTGAACCATAATTCAAAGTTTGTGTGGTAGCATATCTAGTTTTCCAAATGAATAGGAAACAAAGGGCTGGAGGGGGGAAGCCACTTCCAAGATACTATGTAGCAAGTGTCCATCATGGATTCCATCCAGGCAATGTTGTCTTGTAGTCTTACAGCTTGCAAAGGACATTGTAACAAATAAACAATCAAATAACAAACATAATAACCACAGTTATGTACAACCAGCCAAAATACGGCCAGGGGGAGGCCCCATGGTAAAAGACCAGCAACATATGCTACAAGGCCTCCATGTGCTTCCCAGGGGTGTACACAAGAGGCAATGCCTTACCCTGCTTTACAGGGGAGAGATTGATGTCTCTCAGCTTTATAAGGGGGGTAAGGTAGGGTCGTGGGGTCCATTTAGAAGGAACGCACATATGTCAAAATCCTTACTGAGCACAATCAGAGGTATCTTGATCAGGTACAAGGAGGGAATAGGGAGGAAAAGTAGGTAGAAGGAGTTGGGGGAGGGGGGATAAGAGGGGAGGATGGGAGAAGGAAAAAATCTAGAGGGGGCAGACAGCTCCTTCAGATTGAATACCCTAGTTTCAATAACAAAGAGAAACCATCACTTATCCAGCAGTCCTTCATGTAACAGTATCTGAATAAGTCCTTGATTGGGCCCCGTCAGTCATTGCATGCGCGAGGAATAGGCCAGCCACTCCCAACAGCTGAGGGTGATGAGGAGCTCGCTCCCGGGCCCGAGGGGGAGGCCACAATGTCTGCCCATGATTTGCTTATTAGTGTCGTGGTGGCCTTCTCATTTTCTGCCAGCGATGCTGCATCTACATTGGTTTCCCCTTGCAGTTCTGAATTTATTTATTTGCTTTTGTTAACCAGGTAAGCACACTAGACAGCAACGTGCCTATTTTCAGGAGCGACCCAGGAGAGTTACAGGGTACAGGATTGTCCAGTTGCAGCGGTGCATATGGATTTGGCATAAAATACACCCACAGGTCCGAGCCCGGACGGGTTCCATGCTTGTGCTCTGGTCGCGGGCTTGTCGAGGCAGCCCGTATCTTCGAATGCTGGTGCTTGGGATGATGGGCCATGGAATGCCTTTTCCTCTATCTGGGAGGTAAAACAGCCTCAAAGTTTCTAATTTGTAAAGTAGCAGATGCATCCATCGTAGTCTGTGATGTTTCCTCCATCTCTGGTGGTTCTGCTGCTGCCTGAGTGGCCATAAAACCCCCTTGTTCCCGAAAATCCGCTGGATGCTGAGCTCTGAGAAAGTCCATTAAACTTTCAGGTGATGCAGACATTAGTGGGACTCCATTATGTACAACCCTCATGGTGGCTAGGTAACATAGGGAAAGGAATAATTATGTGCGTGGAGGATCTTCCTTGCTGGGCCATACTCTTTCCAGCAGTCTGATAATGCCCTTGAGTAATCCTGGAAGATGTGTATTCTGTGTCCCTACCACATTAGGTTATTGGTTTCTCTGGCAGTTTTTGTACTAGTTTTCTTTTGCCTAAAGTCCAGAAATTTAGCCAACAGTGGTCTGGGCCTTTCGCCTGCTTTGAGAAGTGGGGCTAAAGAATGATGAGCCTGCTCTACCTGGGGCCAAAATTCATCTGGAAGGCCTAATAAAGCAGGGAGGGTTTATTGTAGAAAATAAACCGCGTTAGCTTGTTCTACCACTTCTGGGAAGCCTATTAAGCTGTGATTGTTTCACTGCCTCTGGTTTTCAAGGTCATCGACCTTTTCCTGAAGGAGGTGGATTAGTTTTGCTTGCTCCCACATGTTTACCAAAATATCCTGTATAGCTGCATCCTGCGACCCTAGTCTCCACTCCATGTGAAATAGGTGGACTTCAATACCTTTCATCGTTTGAGTGATCACATTAGCTGCGGTAGTGAGCTGTGCCATTTGTGTTAGGATCTGTGCAAACATCTGCTCCATGCGGGAGTTCTCCCCAGTCATAGTAGCATTGCAGGCCATAGGACATCAAGCCCAGCACCAAAATTAGGAGAGCTAGTAGTAGCAGTTCTTGGTTCTTTCAGCAGATCTCTAGCAAGTAAATAGCAGCCCGAAATACTCACACAGCTTAGGCATTATTAGCCAGTTCGAACAAAGATTCCAGCGCTGGATTTAGTTGGATTTTTTCCCCATAGCTGATGAATGAAGTAATTAGGCAGCAATCTTCGTTTGTGGTTAGCCCCGTCCCCGCCCACCCATTCTTTAAAGGAGGTTACTGATAACCCCAATACAGGAAATCCATTCAAAAGTTGGTGGCGACTTTTAGCTTGTAAGCAATTGCAGAGGATTAGACTTTGTTTTTTTTCCTCTCCCACATCACCAGTCTTTCATTCCAGCCAAATTAGATCATGTTTTTTAAGGTGGGAGCAGTTAGAGGTTCTTACTTCATCTTACCTTTTGAAAGACTGTCTTCCTAGGTCATGTGAAGACTTGAAACATGCTTATTCTTTACATCAGCTTGGTAAGTTTCAATATTTTCAAGTCCTTAACTTTCTTTAATCCTTCTCTCAACTGTTGCTGATGGAGGTGCAGAGATCTCGGATTGCTTGCTTTTTATGTAATATTTTGGAAGGCAATGCTCCTCTGAAGCACTTGATCTCTATTATTTATAAAATTTTACTCGATTTTATAGGAGATTCTCTGCAACAGATGAAAAGTACTTGGAAAGCAGATCTGGGTATTAATTTGACTGATTTTATCTTGGGATCTCATCTGGCCATGATGCACTGGCCTACAAGCTCTTACTCCTGGAAGGAATTCTCCTGGAATGGCTCTTCGTTTTCTTAGAATGCCTGCAATTCAGATGAAGTTTCTTCTGGGACAGGGGAGCACTTTGGTGTAGCGGGTGTGGGTTTTCCCCAGCCATGCATGGTCATATCTTTTGGCATTGTACAGTACTGTACTTCAACCATTTTTTGTTGCTTTACAGGGAGCCTTGTCCGAGATCTTTGCGTCTCCATTGAGACTTATGGTAAAATTTATTATTTTCACAGTTTACCCTGAAGACCTTCAGGACCAGGTCTCTCGTATGCTTTTTAGGATTTGTTCTCTCGCAGCCATATCTAAGAGGTGGCTTTTTCACACTCCCCCTACTGTTGAAGAATGGTAGAATCTTATTGTTCAAGTATATTATATGGAATGACTTATGGCTCTTATTAGACATACTTCTGATCATTTTAAACTGTTATGGAGGAGATGGGGAGAAACAGGCTAGACATTGTTTCTTAGCAGGAAGGGAATAGAATCTTGGGTTTGACAGAGATTGGAGGTTCTATGTATTTATATATTTTTTTTTTGTGGCGGGGGGGTTATTATTGTTTTGAGTTTTCTGTCCTACTGGATGGGTTTAATATTTTGTGTATTTCCAACCCTTTATATATGGTTGTATTAGGATGTTGGTTTATTGTGTTTCTGGATGTATTAAACAATAATAAAAATAAAGTTTAAAAAAGTATTTATTTGAAAGCAGTCAGAAATAGAGTATTTCTCTATTTCACAGTAGTTATGAAATCAATTACTCTCATGGCTTTCTGTAATATATGTATTTTTTTTAAATAATTTTCCTCACCGTTAGGCTCGTTTCATTAGCACACTGTTTCAAACAGTGCACGCAGTTCCACCCCATACCTGCTCCATTCCATGTCATGGCAACACCAGCCCTACTTCTTCTGCTACCAATTATAGAACTGTGCAAGTAAAAAGAATAAGTAAAACAAAACCAGAAATATACCCTTTCATGCTTCCTGTAATGTGTATGAGGGTGTGGGGAGAGGCTTTTGTGTGAACTGTCAATAATGGAAAGTGGTCAGAGGGAGGATAAAAAAATAAAACTCCAGCTCCTCACAGCAAAATTAAATGACAGAAGATGTATTTTAAAAAGCATTGTTCCTTTTATAAGGGGTAGTGGGGGTGGTGAATGACCAGGTCTGAGAGGCAGATGAGAACACAGATAAAATCTGCCAACTGAATAGAGACAGCTCCTCCTAGTAAAGAAACTAAGGAACGTCTTTTAATTTTAATAAGCTTCCACAGAGAAAAATCAAGAACATTTTATATTCAAACTTTTTTTATACTTTTTTTATTCTGTATAAAAATGAGCCATTTTATAATAGCAATAATGCACTCCTGGGTATGTGTCATGTGGGATAACATCACTTCTTGGATGTTGAACACCCTCAGCTTGCGACCTCGTGTTATACCACTAGAGTCGTAATGTTTTCCTAACACAACACACACCTTGTTGTGTATTATTGCATAATTTCTGTGTGGTTATCCTCCTCCCTGAGCTGGAAGGGAAAAAATGGCAGGTTTAGTTTCTGGTGAGTGACCCTGTTGCTGGGGTTTGTATTTTTATTTAGCTGTGCCCAGGCTGTGTAACATATTCATTTTTACTTTTTTGTACAGGGTTCCCCCTCCATGTATATTTTTTTTTCTGCGTTATTGCCTTACTTGCAAGGCTCAGAGTTTGTCCCTTGTTTATTTATTTATTTTGAGCACCCCTGTTGAAGCATGGCTGAGTGGAGTGCTGTAGTGGCTGAGTGAGGGAAGCCAGAGCCTCAGTGGTGCAGAGCAGCAGGTGCAGTAGTTTGGGAGAGCAGAGCCACGGCACATTGCAGCTTTGAGGGAGGGCAGAGTAATGTGTTGCTGAACCATGGTGCAGAGGGATAGAATGCCTGTTTGCTGTGGAGCCACAGTCATGAGACAGCATCAGTCGGGGGGGCCCCAAGGAGGCAGCCTAGTGAAGTAATGGAGCTGGTGGTGGTAAATAACGTCTGATGCAGCAGCAGGAAGCTATGGGTTTGAATGTCAGCTTCAGGGAGGGTTTGAATGGTGGCTGCAGAGATACTTTTTGTTGTTGAGGCGGGGAGTCCTGGAAAGGATGTTGAGGCAGCAGGGAGACCTTGTTTTGAGCAGTTGCGTTGTAACAGGTATGAGGACCAAGCAAGAAATGGAGCAAAGCCCTCAGTACAATTATGTTTATTGTATTTATTTTTCTTTTCTTCTGTTTGGTTTAGTGTTCCATTTGGAGCGGCTTGCAGAGCCACGTAAAGCAAACGTGGGAGGTCTCTGTGTGGGCTGGAGCAGCCAGTGGCTGTTGGAAAGCTGTCAGATCTAAGAGGCTGAAGCTGCGGTCGAGCTGAAAGGCAGAGTGGAGGCATGGTCAGGCCTGGGTGCTGCTGGGCTGAGGCCACTTAATGTGTAGCTTGGGCTGTGGTTGGAAGTGGTGATGAGAGGGGTTGCAGCTTCTCTCGTAAGCTCTGGTGATACCTTCTCCATTGGGAAGTGCAGGGTTGGCAGTATATTTATTTGCGCACAAGATCCAGTCATAGTAGTGAAGGATTAGAAGTAAACGCAGAGGATAGTTTTGTTTCTGGGTTTTGTTTCTGCATCGAGAGCTGTGGTGCTGGTGAGGTCCAGAGCTTCTAGGTGTTGGCGTGGAGTAGAGATCTGGGTACCCATCAATGCACTTAGCAGTAGGGAGTCAGCGCAGACAGGTGAGACAGGGTCAAAGAAAGGAGAATGGCTGCATCTCCACCATGTGTGATATTTTGGTCCAGTCTGCCACTGGGATGCTTATCTTCTCTTTAGGTCTGTTATGCCCATCTCTCACTGCTTCGATGGATGACGTCTTGCTGGACCATGCAAATAACTAAGTCAGAAGCAAAAAATAAAGGTAGAATACTGTTTGTTCATCACAGGAGACATCTGCACACCATGAGGTTCTACCTCAGACTGAGGGGTTTCACAGACCGCCACTGGGATCACATGGCACTCCCAGGGAGTGCAACATTCTATCTCAACAATAGTGTTCTGTGTGTTCTTAAAGGGGCGGCAGCTAAACATTAAGCCCCATGCTTAACTGCGTGCTTCACAGTAGTATGACTGTTAGAGTGCATTTTACATAGCAGTTTAAATTTTATTTTAAAAACATATTAATTGTGTTATGTTTTATATCCATGGCACTCCAGTTATTACATCATGGGTCAGTACCCTCCGGTGGGAAAAAGACTAGCATTATTCCAAAATCCAGCTCCTGGCTTAGGCCCAGCCTAGTTTAGCCATTATTCTTTTCTCATTAATTATTTCTCTAACTCTCAATCCTGCTGGTATTTATTGAGAAATGAGATAGTCTGGTTACACTCTGAGCATTTAGGCCGCGAGTTTTCTTGCGGTCCTGAGTAGGCAAGCGCATTTGATTTTTAAAGAATCACGCATTCTTTCTTATTTATACAGTCTCCTCTAATCCTGATTCACCCTAAATTCAGCATGAGCCTACTCACACACCAGCGTAACAGACCTGGGCTTGGGGCCATGGGGGATGGCATGGCAATGCCATTCCTCCCCTCATGCTCCATTTTGCTTGGTCTGGTGGCTTCTGGCTTACATGCCTCTACTTGGCTGTTCTCCCTTCCCTAGCAGAGACAGTCCAGTGCACATTACCTTTAGGCATTTCTTTCTTCCCCCCTCTCAAGCATGGCAGAAAAGGTCCCTCCTGGTTTCCACAGCTCAGTGTCACCTCCAGCAGCTACGGAGGGGGCCACCCTGTGTCCTGTGGTGACGTGGTACCACTCATTCTGGCCCTGCTATCAAGCGGGGCAGGCCATGCTTATCCACTACTCAAACTATTGCAGTCAGCGGGATCCGAGGCCCCTTCTAGTGGCTGCTAAGCACAGGCTTCGTGGTGACATGTCGCCGCTCATCCCGGCTCCCCAGTGGATGATGTTGGGCAACCAGGGTTTTAAACTTTCTGTTTTTTTCATATTGCTTTTTTCAATTTTCTCCATGTACATCCCCTTCCCCTTGTGGCATGAACGTGCGTGTATGGAGGCATGCACACATCATGTCTCCATGCTTCTGTGTCTCCCAGCCTCCAGCTCTGCCCTTAGGCTTTCACTAGGGGGCAGCCAAGAAGTAGGATGACAACCCTCCCGGGGAGAGGACAGCAGTCCATTGGACACTTGATCCTTTCTCTCCCCTGCTGACCCCTGGCAACCCAAGGTCACTCCCGATCCCGGGTCACTGGTGTGGTGTGAAGTGTGGTGTCCAGTGCCTCAACCCTCAGCACCACCAGGCCAGCAGGGTTTCAATCTTTCAACTACTAACTTTGCTAATAATTAATAATCAATAGTCAATAGGGCTATTGGCCTGTAGCTGTTTGGGTTATGTACTGGCTTCCTTCCATATGAATTAGTGCTTCTTTTACTTCTTGCAGTGATTGTGATAATTGCTCAGTGCCATCCATTAACTCATGTATAATCAACAAGAACCAGGGTGTCAGCTCGTCCAAGTTGCCGCCTTATCTCCAAAGGCCATCATAAATTCACTAGTCACAATTAACCACTACACCACCAGGGATATATCAAATGAGGTGAGATGAGTGATGAGGGAAGGGAGATTACTATACCACCAGTAATACTGCAGAATTAAGTGAGATGGGTGATCAGGGATGGGGGACCACTACACCACCAGGGATATACCAACATACAGTGTGATAGACAGTCAGGGATAGGGGGACCACCTGTCTCAAGGACTAGTGGCTGCAGTACAGCTGCCCTGATTTGGGGGTGGGAGGTTTAGTGCCTAGTTAAGTCATTGTTTTTGGAGGCAGTAAACAGCGATGCTCTGAGGTTAACACAGTTAAAGAACACAATGTGAGTCAGGAAAAGGGGTGGGTGGGTTTCGGCACCTGAGTGGTCAACTGCGAGTCATTTTATAATATCAGATTCTGCTGATTGATTGGGGAAGGATTCCTCAGCTCAGGATAGAGACTTTAGCTAAGGCACAATGATCTGTTTACAGAGAGGGTTAGACATTTTTCTTAAGTACAGTGATGTCAGGAATTTTTGGGAGTGAGATAATCTTTTTTTTTTTTTTTAGTCTTTGGTAACTGGGTAAGGCCCACTAGGAACAAGTACCTGTTTTCAGGGGTGCCCTGGGAGCACTGGGTGGTTAAGTGACTTGCTTAGAGTCACACAGTATGCAAGTGGAGGTTATGAGAATCAAACTCAGGTCTGGTCTGCTGGATGTATCCAGCTTGTTCACACCTCGTTCCTCTAACCTCTAGACTATACTGCCAGCATTGATTAACATTGATTAACTTTACCTAAGCTGAAAGGGGTTGAAAGAAGGAGTCATAGCACATTGTAAGAAGAGATCATGGACTTTGGAGTGGGAAGAAAAGCTTTTAGTAGCAAACAATCAAAATATAGATTATGAATAATATTTTTCATTAAAATGTTTCCTGTTAAACCTTTTAATGGGTCCCATTTCATTATTACAATAAGGCACCCCAGAGCATTGGTCATTGTGGGATTTAATTATTTCTCTTGCGGATGCTAAATCCCACAGCAATACACACTTTTAGTGCCTTACTGCTTCAGTATATGGATTGGTGTGTGTTTCTATCAGTGTATGAGGAGGAAGGAATATGGGACTGGCGCTTTAAGCTTGGAGCCTGTAGGTGCAGCCAGGCATTGTGGAAACTCTCTGCATCAGAAAATTGAATCTCCTGTACATTTTCCAGCAGAGATCTGCATTTAAATGAAGTCTAACAGAAGAACCTCTCCGGGATATTTTTTCTCCTAAAAGGAAGGTCTGCAGTCATTTGATGCTATTTGTGATATCAATTATAAATTAGGGCTATTGCAAAAACAGAACAGAGTCCTCACAGTGGCTGTCATTTTAATAAGCTCATGTCAGTTTGTCCTTCAATTTCACAGCAGCAAACTATCACATATGAAGGAATACAGAACCCAGGATTTCTTAACCCTTTTATTTCATTCACTGGTTTATCTACATCTCATATATCATATATTAATTGATCTCTGAAGGCATTCTTATGACTGTTTTAAATTATCAGCTCTGATTCATACAGATACCCATCAGAGCTCTAAATTGAACACTAAGAGACACCCACTACTCTTTGAAATAAAAACAAGTAAGTAGCCAATTGAGGCAGAAAGCAAATTGTAATATTTGAATGATTTGCCCATTAAGGGGAGGGTGTGCACTGGATTCTGTGCTTTAACTGATTTGTACCATACCCAGTTGCACCCCAAATGAGAAATGTGAATAAATGTTTGTGAATGAGCAAAGGCTGAGCTGCTAATTTGGGGTTTATTTAATGTTTAGGGGATGTATGGCTGTCTCCATTAGCAAGTTCCCCACCAATCACCGTCACATTGGCTGGGGATAGTAAGCCAATTTAGGCTGTGTATCTTATTTTAAGAGAGCCAGCTTATGCAGTTATTTGGAAAGTTCTACTTTTCAAAGAGAGTGTCGGTCTCTCTTCCTTAAAAAAGGAAAAAAAATAACTTCAAACATAGCAAAAATTATGAAAGACAGGCTCAATATTAAGTTTATGTGGATGCTCAAAATGTCTCTTATGGCTATAGGAATCCTCCTTACAATCTTTAGAGACAATATAAGCATCTCTGTAAATCTACTGTACTGTATATGTGGGATCTCACATGTATTGCGTGGCTGCAAGAATTGTTCTGGGCATCTGGTGCCCTAAGAATGGAGGTGAGATCATTTTCATAACCATACGGGTACTGCAAGGCCACCCGTACATACATCAGAGATTGAGTGGACTCACGTTTATGTTAAATTTAAATTCAGAAGTAATGCTGAAAGATTGGAGGAATGCAGCAGTAGTTCCAGTACACAAGGGATGGGATAGGAACTATAGGCTAGTCAGCCTAACAACAATTATGGAAAAGCTCAGAGAGGACGTAAATAAAGAGCCAATGGTGGAATAGCTTGGAGAAAATGGGCTACAAGATACTGAACAGTATGATTTTGTGTCAGGTAGGTCAAGATCAGACCAGATTTATTGACTTCTTTGGCTAAGTCATCAAGGTTGTGGATAAGGGACCAGCTGTAGTTGAGCTGTAGTTGCACATCAGCACACTGCCGCACAGGAGACTGTTAAGAAAGGTGGGGGTTTGGGGACAGGCAGTGGGGCTGACTAGATAGGTAGGTAATTGGTTGAAGGGGAGACAACAAAAGGTTGTGGTTAATAAGAGGGAATCTGAAGTTAAAGGAGACATGAGTGGGGTGTCACAGGTTTAAGTCTGGGAGCCAGCCTACTGCATTATGTTTATGAGCAACATAGGATTGGGTATGAAGAAGAAACTGTATCTTTTTGATGACAACACAGAAATATGTGGTATAATGGATAACAAAGAGGGGGTGAGGAAATTGGATCAGGATTTATTTATTTATTAGCTTTTGTTTACTAGGTAAGCACACTAGCCAAGGAATGCCTATTTTCAGGTATGACCTGGGACATCACAAAAGCATGGATTATAGAACAGTGCAAGGGAATTAATACAAGCAATGAGTAGGGTGATACAAATAAAGAGGTACAGGACGAACAGATAAGCATGTGCATCAAATGTAAGAACAAGCAACAATAGTTACATTTTGTGAAAATAATACAAGTGCAATTTGTCCCATTTTGAGGATGGTAAGTGCTGATGTGAAGGGCATGCAGGGTAGATAATTCCCCCTACTAGAGTTCAGAGGGGGATAGGGGAACCAGGGAAGTGGAAGGTGCATAACAGGGTCTAAGCAGGGGTAGGGGATATCAAGCAGCCTTGGAACAGTTACAGGCTGAGGAAGACTTCAGGTGCAACCAGAGGGAGCTCTTAAAGATGGAATGGGTGGGGGTACATCTGATGGTTGCAGGTAGGGTATTCCAGAATCTAGGGGCACAAACAGTAAAGACACGATCACCTGACAGTGTATGTGTTTTTGGGACAAGGAGGGGTGCAAGTCAGCTGACCTTAGCCAGTATGATGGTACAGCCAGCCGAAGGAGTTTGGACAGGGCAGACAGGGTGGCACTGCAAATGATTTTGCTGTGAAGCAGCCCAAGACAAATGAGCGATAATTATCTGGGGACAACCAGTTTAGTTGACTGTATAAATCACAGTGATGGGTAAGTCGAGGGAAGGCGAGAGCAAAGTGGCAAATATTATTATAGGTCACATTCTATTTAACAATGCTAGTTTTTGTGGCGAGGGTAAAGATTGTCAGTCCATAGCTGAGAGATGAAAGGAATAAATCGTAAGCAAGTGCAAGCCATGCAGCAGCAGTAAGGGACCCATGAGCCCAGTATGCAAGTCCAACCTTGATTTTTTTTGCCCTGCAGACATTTTGAATGTGTAGAGTCAGGACTAACTGGGGGTCAAGAGTAACTCCCAGGTATCTAAAGGAGCATGTAGTGCCAACTGGAACACCGACAAGGCTTAAGACATTGAGTGGGACAGGACACTGTTTGAATTTGGCAGAGGAGCCAAAGAGCATGAGTTGAGTTTTCTTTAAGTTCAGCACAAGTTTATTTGTCAGAAGCCAATGTTGCAGTTTACTGAAGTCAGCTTGTAGGTTGTGATTTATGGCATGGACATCACCTGAGCTAGCTAAGAGGACCAGGTCATCAGCATATAGAGTTGTGGTGCTATGGGTAGGGACCATTGGGAAGTCATTGATGAAAATGGAAAATAGGGTAGGGCCCAGAATAGATCCCTGAGGAACAGGGGTGGGCAAAAGTTTAGAACTGAACTTTCACCATTGGTGAAACTGGGATTTTCCGTGGATTTTCAACAAGTTCTGAGGACTTTTTTTGTGAACTGTGGAAAAATGCATATAAACTGCAGAATTTATTCTATTCACAGTTTAATGAACTGTCAGTGAATGGATGCATGCTTGTACAACCATGCAGTCATTCACTGACAATCCAGTGGGCCACTGGCAGTGGAGGAGAGAGGAGGGCTGTGCTGGTGGCCTGCTCAGGGACAAGGTGGGGAGGTGGGATGGTGGTGGATGAACTGTCAGGTTGGGGGGTCCACTAGACACCAGGGAATTGGGATTATTTATTTTATAAGGGATCGGAGATGGGGCGGTCCACTAGACACCAGGGAATACTGGGAATAGAGGGGGATGAGTCAGTGGATTGCCAGCTTTTTTTTTTTGTGGATTAAGAAATCCAGGATGGGAGGGGGTCTGCTAGACATCAGGGAAATAAAATGTTTTGGGGGCCATGATCGGTGAGTGCAGGGCCACTAGAAACCAGGAAGGTCTGAGGAAGGGATTGGAGGTATTTATTTATTTACTGGGACCTCTGATCAGTGGGGGGTGGATTCATTAATTAAACTACAGTTAAAAAAAGCATCAGAACTGACCACTGGCAGTGATCCTTTTTGTGGATTCTTTCACCGTGGTTTAATAAATTAATCTGCAGTTTGTATATTTATTCTGCAGTTTTAGGCAGAATTTCCGCAGAAGTTCTGAAAGTGATTTCTGAACTTTCGTGGAAGCAAAATTCGCACTTTTGCTGAAATTCCGCTGGTGGAATTTTTTTCCCCACACTTCTACTGAGGAACACTGATAGTGACAGGAGCAGGTTCCAATAAATCTATATTGTACTTAACAAGCTGTAGTCTGCCAGTGAGATAGTTGGAAAACCAGTTTAGGGCTGGATCAGCAACACCAAAGGAGTGAAATCTGAAACAGAGTAGGGAGTGATTTACTAGATCGAAGGCCTTTGAGAGGTCCACAAAGATAGCACCAGTCAGCATACCCTCGTCCATGGCAATCTTTATATCAGATGCAACTTTAGCACAGGCTGTACCAGTGTTACACCCTTTACGAAATCTGTGCTGTTCTGGTGACAGTAAGGTATGTTTAAACAGGTAGTCCATCAGCTACATTTCCACCACCTTTTCCAGTATCTTGCTAACAGCAGACAGCATGGCTATAGGACGGTAGCTTTTTATGCATTTCCGGTTGCCATGCTTGAAAAACAGGAACAACCTTTGCTACTTTCCAGATTGCAGGAACAATTCCAGTGGTGAAGAAGAGGTTAAGAATATGGGATACTGAGAGCTCAAACAAAGAGGCCCCAATCTTTAGGAGTTTTGGTTCAAGTTCATCATGACCAGCACTCATATGAGGAGAAAGGTTAGCTAGAAGCTTGTAGGTTTCCCGCACTGAGATTGTTTTAAGATAGAAAGGTGGGTGATACAAAGATTCTGGAGGGGAGGAATGGTTAGAGGTAGATGACTCATCATTGCCAGTAGTAAACAGGGAGGTTAATGCCGAGAGATTGGAGAATTGCTCGTTAAAGGCATTGGCGCTGGTAGTTGCTTTATTGCAGTTTGGAAAGGTTGGGGAGGTGGTCCAAAATCTGGCAGCTATGTGTTAATGGAAAAACAAAATTATGCATAGCAGCAAAAAAAAAAAAAAAAACATAGAGGTATACTGGCTGGAAGGGAAAATGTTAGCAGAGACATGGGAGAGCCCGACAGTATGAGTTATTATTAATGCCAAAGATTTTATCACATCGATTATACAATTTTTCATAGTTTTTTTAAATGTTTACAAGGGTTCTCCTGGTGTGTGACCAAAATAAAATAGTAATAGTATCAGTGCTCCCCCCAAACCTGCTTGAAAGTCTGTAATTCATTCAAGTCTATTAATCTTTCATACTTGGTTATCATTCCATCATTTTCACATTTAAAGGGAGTCTTGGTTTCATCATTTGGCCGACTCACAATCAGCCTGACCACCAATGGCAAGGTGACGCCCTCATTGGTTAGGAAACTAGACTTTAAATTTCAACATGCAAATATGAGCTGAAGTCCCACTGCTTTCTGTCTTTCTTATGTGGAAACCACTCTCTGGCTTCATCTTTTATATAGTCTGCTCTGGCTCATAAGAGGCTTACAGGTGACAATTGAGGGCTCACTAATTAGAAAAAGGCTACACCTCTCATGTTTGTAGTGCAATGTTATTGGTTTAAAAAGCTTAACCCTGGATATTTACACAGAGATTTTATTAATTTCTTATATGTTTATCTTATTTTTTTAATGTTTGCAGGGGTGTTCCTAGTGTGGCCAAAATCAAAATCAAACAGTTATAGTAGTACTAGTGTTCCCCCTAAAACTGCTTGAACACCTGCAATTCATTTGCCAATTCAGTTTTCTTACTTGGTTTTTACTCCATCATTTTAAAATTTAAAGGAGTTCTTGGTTTCATCATTTGGTCAAATCATGATCAGCCTGACCACCGGTGGCAAGGTGACCCATTCATCAGTCAGGAATCTACACTTAAAATTTTAACATGCCTGACCTCAGTTCATACTGACATGTTAAAATTTAAAGTTGAAAGATGAAGTCGGAGTGTGGTTTCCACACAAGAAAGAAAGAAAACAGTGGGACCTCAGCTCATATTGCCATGTTTAAATTTAAAGTGTAGATTTCTGACTGATAAGGGGGTCACCTTGCCATCTGTGATCAGGCTGATTATGATTTGGCCGAATGATGAGACCAAAAACCCCTTTAAATGTTGAAATGATGGAATGATCACTGAATTGACTTGAATGAATTACAGGCTTTCAAGCAGCTTGGAGGCACTGGTACTACAGCTTTTATTATTAATGACAGTCTGAAAGTCTCAGGTCAGTACAATAAGGCTAATAACAAGGACAACCAGAAAGGCTTTGGAAGAAAAAGAAGAAAGAGAAGGAGAAGGAGAAGGAGGAGAAGAAGAAGAAGGAGAAGGAGAAGGAGAAGACGTAGAAGAAGAGGAAGAAGAAGAAGAAAAAGAAGAAGAATACTGCCAGTGCAGAATTCCCTGGTGAGACTTCATCTTGAGTACTCTGCCCAGTTTTGGAGCCCACATCTGACAAAAGATGGGGATAGGCTAGAGTTGGTACAGAGTAGGGCTACCAGGATCTTCCAAGAACAAAGGAAAGCCTTGTGAACTTCAGTATGTAGTCATTGAAGGTCAGGAGGGAGAAAGGAGATGTGATACATACATGTATCTAAGAGGTATCAATAAGGTGAATAATAAAGGACTGTTCACCAGAAATGAGAATGCAGTTACTACAGAAAACATTTGGAAACTAGAGGCAGGAAGATTTAAAAGGGACATCAGAAAGTTCTACTATGCAGAAACAATAGTGGAACAGTGGAATATGCTACCAAAAGAGGTGTGGTGGTGGCAGAGACAACAAATAGTTTTAAGAGTGGGTGGGACAGATTTAGGAGGTTGGTGAAGACAAAGGGGGTAGTGTTGGGAGAAGAGCTGAAATGTTAGTTCTGCAGATGCTAGACATAGAGGACAGTACATGCATACTAGTAAAAGTAAAGGGCAGCCTACAGTAGATGGACTATGAGTCGTCTCACCTTCTATATGGACTATGAGTCTTCTCATCTTCTATGTATCTTCCTAAAACATAACAAGCATTTGTCAATGCCGAATGTTGGCTTGCTGGCATTGGCATTGGTAGTGCAGGAGTTAGAGAGATGCATCATAGGAATGGCAGTGAAGTATTGAACTGATGCCAACCCAACCCCACCCTGCAGAGAGTGACAGGCATTAGGGTGTCCCTTTGGGTGTTTGGTAGTGCAGTGCGGGAAAACATGTTGGGCAGGATGTGAAAATGACAGCTGCGCAGTTCATAAGGAGCTGTAAAAATGCCAGTGTTGAAAATGTGGCATGTAAATATACTAAATTTGTGAAGTTACAGCAGGAAATAATGCACGCTGGTAACATACTAAGCATTTTATGGGCGTCACACCAAATTCTCAACATAGGCATTTTAGCACCCTCTGCTCATGTATAGTGTCACTGTTATTTCCTCAAAGTGTCCCAAGAAGTGATTTTGCACAGCGACCACGCTATTCTGCACCAGAAGTGCGAAAACACATTTTGGGCAGGATATGTGAAATGACGGCTGCACTGTTCATCAAGAGGTGTGGAAAAATGGCAATGGTGAAAATCCAGAGTGAAAATATCACAAATGCATGACGATACGAGCGTGCGTGCAGTCTGCCAACGCACGCTCGTAACACAGTCATTTTATGGAGTATCATCACCAGATTTTCAACATAGGCATTTTAGGACCTCTGCTCATGAACTGTGTCACTGTCATTTTCATAATCTAGCCCAAACACTGATTTCCCACAGCGACTGCGCTATTGTGCGCCAGAAGTGCGGAAACACATTTCGGGCAGAATGTGGAAAATGACAGCTGTATTGTTCACAAGGAGGTGTACATAAATGACAATGCTGAAAATCCAGCATTAAAATATTGCGAATGCACGAGGTTACGAGCCTGCGTAGCAACTGCGCAATGCACGCTCGTAAAACAAGCATTTGTTGGATTTTTTCCACCAAATTTGGAACATAGGCTTTTTGAGAGGCCACCTCATGAACACTGGCACTGTCATTTTGTTAATGGGTCCTAAAAGGTGATTTTGCACAGTGATCATAAATCACCTTCGAGGCTGATTAACGCCATGACAGTAATAGAATTCAGCGAGGAGGGGGCCACAAAAACCCATGTTGAAAATTTGCAAGAATTCCAAGAAATGCCCGAGATATGCAGCAAAGTTGAAAAACCCTATTCTTTCCATTATACAGCTACCGGCATTTCCTCAGTTCATGGGGTCGGCTTTGAAGAGTGCAGACGAGTTCCCGTCCACCAAGATTGTCGCGCCTAGACTCCGAGGTAAGTATGGGGTGAGGGGAGGCAGGGGTGCCTCGGGTGGGTGCAGGTGGGGGGAGGGGGCATCGAGACTATGAGGGACGTTTCTCGCTTTACAGGGTAAAATAAAAACAGGGAAAACCATCGGACAGTTTTCATTTTGTAGGGATTTGGCACACTGGGATGGGCTCCAGTGTGCCACCTAACTGTTTTGGGGATGTCAGTAGCCGACGGGGATTGGCACCCCGCCGCACACAACACGGGGAGTAATGCCGACGGGATTGGGCACTTGCCGGCAAACAAAGAAAGCGGGGGCGCGAGCTAGATTGGCACCGGCATTCAACATTTGGGGTTATGCTGACGGGAGGCCTCTGTCGGCACACAAAGACAGTGGTGGTTAACGACAGGGGATTGGGCACCCCGATGTCGGCAGACAGTAGGCAGCTGCCTCTTCGTCAACCATGCTCATAATGGCGGCTAGCACGGCAAGAAAAGGACCACTGCATATGATGAGCTTTGCTCAGATTGCAGCGGACCTTTTCTTAGATGTGCTCGCCCATTATGTATGCATGGTGTGGTCCCAGCATGCAGGCTGATTGGGGAATGAGGGATGCATCTACTGATGCACGTCCTGCATTTGCCCAACAGCGGCCTCGCCCCCAAATCTGCACTCTCCCAAGATGTTGACTTGTGCACAAGTATGGCAAGCCAACATAAAAATAAAATACCCACCAAACAAAGCATTTTTTAGGACAACTGCACGATGCATGCTTTGCAGAATAAGTGTGCCTTACATGCAGTGAAATGGCAACACTGACTCTTTCTACAATATTCACTACCAGCTGAGTTCAGTTCATCACTTTGTTTGTTGAAGTCATGCAAATTTCCATGATTTCAAATGTGTAAGTTGTTCACTGTTTTATACAAGTCAAACTATTCCCTAGGTCACACATTTTGGAAGTCATATTGTTGGAAGTCCTGTTTTGGGAAGCTACTGAAATAAAAAAAATTACTGGTAAAATACCTTTTCCTTAAGTCAAAGTAAAATGTTTTGACATTATCTGCAAAATTGGTGTCCCCTACATTGTTTGTTTCTTCTTTTTGGATGTCAAACTGAAGCTCTGATAGTGCTAGCAACTAGAGTAGTGCGTAATTTCCAGTTAGGATGCCCCCAGAAATCTGTGTAATTTCAGAAATTCTGCCTAATTCCATGGAGTTTTGTTGGAAGCAGAATTTCAAAATTCTGTAAGAAGAATGTTTGCTGAAGAATCATATTCTGCAGTTTACATAAACCTCAGTTCAATTTCTTGTAAACCAGATTACGTGATCTGCAAAATATTATTTCATAGTTTTCATAGAATGCTTTTCTGAATTTTGCAGAATTCAAAAAAGAAAATTCCAAAAGCATTTAGGAAGCAGAACTGCCATTCCACACAGATCTGGATGGTGGCATTCTACATAGCTACACTAGCATTTTTGCAATCCTTTGCGTGTGACTGTGGGGAGGGGATTGAAAAATCTATGTTGGTTCTTATCTAAGCAAAACTACCTGATAGCAACATTCTTAGTGGCAAAGCATGTTACACAAGGGACCCTAGAAATACCTTATCTGGGTTAGCATAATATTGTAGTTGGTAAGTGTTCAACTCTGTAATGGTGTAACTATATAGCTGTGCAACCATATAGCTGTGTAGTTGTGTAAGAGTGTAACTCTATAATTTGGACAACACCCTATCTAGGGTAGAGTGTTAAGAGCCTACTGAGACAGTGAAATGTAACTTTCAAAGGCTGGGGGACAGACTGAAGGTATACTCAGCTTCCCTGGCCTTTTCCAATGTTCTACCTTTGTGGGTAGGGGAAATATGAAGGGTAGGGTGAGGAAGGAGCAGACAGGGGAATTTAATGAGTGGTTGAAGGTATGGTATCAGGAGGAGGATACGATATGGTGGGAGACTGGAGGGATTTTGAGACAGGAAGCTCTTGAAGGGTGATGCCTGCGATTGAGCTGTCAGTGGTCCACTGGACCACCAGGGAAATGGGACATGTATTTCATTACACGTATGCCCACGATTGGGTGTGGGGGGGCACAACGCCGTCAGACCCTGGATCCGGAGCTCGGGTAAGCACCCACAGCTGGCGGCTGCAATGTTGCACCCTGCAATATGGCAGCTCACCTCTGGGTGGCCAGCCCTTGTTCCCATTACTTTTTGGCTCAACTTTGAGCACCAATGTGCGGCGCAAGTAGGGGTTGCACCAGTATATGCACCGCACATCCCAGGCTGAATATTGGGATGTGTGGAATATGCATGGGCACGCCCCCCCGCACTTGCGCCGCATACATTACTGGTGTGCCCTGGCACATTGGAATCTGTGTGGTGCAACATCCCCTTTTGAATATCATGCCGGAGCGCATCAGTGGATTGTGCATGGCGCAACACTGTTGCGCCATGCACAACCCCTTTGAATATCCCACCCAATGTGTCAACTGTAGTTGGATCTTAACCTGGATTATCTGGCTCAGAAAAAAATTACCTTCCTTATTACATGTCTGAGGAGCCACAAGAAAATATTGCATTTTAAAGCTACACTGTATATTAAAGATATGGTTTGAAAACTGTTTTATTTCTTTTGGCCACTTCTGCACATTAGCACTGTATGCTATAAAGGATGTCCCTAGTAGTGCAGAAGTACTGAAATTAAAGGCAGCTTTTTGTACTGTTGAATCATTCAGTGATGCAGTTGTTCAGCAAATTAACTCCTCTTTGATTTCAGTCTTGATAAGTAAGGGCCCTGTGGAGCTCAGTGACATTAGAAATAATGTAAAAAGTCCCTCCCTGTCAGCATACTGACTCATTCAGAGGGCTCAAGCAACACCAAAACTGATGTGATGTGGATCTGAGATACTGTCACTGTTATAGCAGAGGCAATGCAGTAATTTACGTCAAAAATATTTTAGTGCAAATTACATGATAATGATGATACTGGGAGGCAGTATTTACAAAGCTGAAAACAAAAAGTGTAAGTTTTCAGATAATATGCCACTTCCACTCTTAATGCACAAATGATAACTCTCAGACAAGTTAAAGACTGCCGAATGCTTGCTATGCGAAACAGAGACAAAGAATTTGATGACAGATAAGGACTACTTGGCCCACCCAGTTTGCTCATTTTTCCCTGCCTACACTATCATCGCAGACCATACTTGATGTATAGCTTTATCTCCCTCCTCCCTTCCTTTCCATTGTGATTCCATTGTGTCTATCTCATGCATACTTGAACCCCACCGTTTTCATCCTCACCTCTTCCACTGGAAGGCTGTCCCAAGAATCCACCACTCTTTCTGTGAGCAAGTACTTCCTCACGTCTCTTCTGACTCTCCCCCCCCCCAGCTTCATTGCATGCCACCCAGTTTTTGACCATGTTTTTGTTCTGATCTGTACTTCCCTTATGTACCATATTTACTCCTATGAGGTATTTAAATGTCTTTATCATATCCCCTCTCCCCCATCTCTCTTCCAAGGTATACTGTACATATTGAGGTGCCATAATTTCTCCTCACTGGGATTTTGATGCCAGCCCTGCACAATTTTAGCAACATCTGTTTTAGTAAGTAATAAACAAGCGAGAGAGAGAGAAAAAAAGAGTGAGATGGAGCATGTGAGAGAGATTAAACAAGGGAGTGCTTGAGAGTGGCATTGTCATCTGGACATGCTTTGATACGGCTGCAACAGTTTTTTCAAGTCTACTGGTAGGTGCCTGCAAAAGACCTTTCAGACGAAAAATGTGGTATTAAAAAAAAAACACACCCTTTTACATGAAAAATCTGATTGTTTATGTTTGTTTGTTCATGCAGCTCAAAGTGAACATCTTGTAGCTACTTGGGGGATTTGAGGATGCATGAGTGTGTCAGTGCAGCATCCAATACAGCTCCGGCTGCAGGATGATCTCTAGTGACAGTCCAAAGAGGAGCAGGCTGACAATGATGGTTCTTTGTTCAGGCTCTTTTTGCAGACTAATAAATAAGCACTTTATTTTTGAATTGTTGCCTGAGTGCCGTGCTTTCCTTTGGATTGACAGTGATGGTGTTCAGACTGGCTGATGGGCAAAACCTTTGTGTTGTCGAAAGGAGGCAGCTACACCTATCAGAGTGCAACTTTATCCTTTCATCTACAAGATGTCACCCAGCAGCAAGCTAAGCATCATCATACTCAGGTGCTCTTCACCCCTTCCCCGATCTTACACTGAGACCCTCAAATTTCTGATATGCATTTCTCCCCTTATGATCTGGGCTGCCCAAACCCCAGTCGCACACTTGGTTCCTCTGTGTGTTTTTTTAATTAAAATCTGAAAAGCAGAACAACATCCATTGATGCCTTCTGCAGCCTTCCTGGCCCCCAAACCCTCCAATCACTCCACCCCAACCCTCCAGCTCAGAACCCATCATCCCACACACCCCCATACTCCTCACTCACCTAAAATAAGTCTAGTGCCAAAACTTCACTCTGCAAGGAGAACACGTTCTTCTTCAAAAATGACATTGAACTGAAAAAATGAGGTAAGCGCAGTCAATGTGTTTTCATTTGTTTTGAACTTTTACTCATAATTGTCATTTTTTAATAATTCTTCACCATATTTTCAACCGATCCTTTTCAGGACCCCACCTCATGAACAATGTGAGTGAAATGTTCTAAATCTGGCCTGAAAGGTGATTTTGCAGACACACTATGAAATCACTTTTGGGCAAGATTTGAAAACAATTCATCATAAAAAGACTATTTTGAAAATTTCAGTCAAAATCTTAAAAAACACAAAAGTTATGAAAGTATGTTAACCGTTTTCAATGTCCACTCATAACTTTAGTAACTTTTGATATTTTGACCCCAAATGTTCAACATAGCCATAGCCATTTTTTCTCACCACCTTATGAACATGACTGGTGCTGTTTTTCAAATCCTACACAAAGGTGATACAGTTGATCTGTGAAATCACCTTTCAGGCAAGATTTGAAAAAAATGTCACCTTCCAAGTTCATGAAGTGGGATCATAAAAAGACTGTTGAAAATGTGGGGTTTAAATCATAAAAAAACACCAATTATGAAGGTATGTTGAAATTGTTCAACATTCACACATAACTTTGGTAACGTTCAGTATTTTGACCCCAAATTGTCAACATAGCTATTTTTTTCACACTACCTCATGAACATGAATGGTGTCATTTTTTAAATCCTTGCTAAAGGTTTTGCACTCGAGGCAAAAATGACATTTCAGGCAGTATTTTATAAATGATACCTCTCATGTTAAGAAGGGGTAGGTCATAAAAAGACTATGTTGAAAATTTGGGTCAAAATATTTAAGAAAACTTATGAAAAAATGTGTGCAAGGCTGGTCATTGGCCCAGTGGGTAGCGTGTTGTGGTCTCTTGCCTGCAACTGGAGTTGAGGGATGAGTTTGAGGAGCCATCTGAGCAGCATTAGGATGGAGGCCAGCACTGCCATATGTCAACACTTTGAGTCTGGAATGGCATTGTGCAGTGTTCTGTCACACAGGTGACACATTGTGATAGACTGGGGAGCTTTCCATCACAAGGGGTTGATGTGCATGTCATTGTCTGACAGGGCCATGTACTGCATCAGAAGTGGGTTGGCATGGAAAATGGGGCTTGGAATACTTCTGGATGTCTCCCAGAACAGCTTCCTATTGCAGATGGTCAATGAGCCAACCATTTTAGGGAACATCCTAGACCTCATGCTGGCGAATGGTGAGTTTGTGAGGAAGCTTGTGGTGGAGGAATTGCTGGCAGGGGGTGATCATGTGGCTCACAATAAACATGGGGAAAGGGGGAGTAGGCACAGGCACAAGTGTGTTAGACTTCAGGAGGGAAGACTTTGGGAGGATGAGGGAAATAGTACAGGGTATCTGGCCAGGATCCATCCAAATACGGACACTAATCAGAAGTGGGAGGTCATTAAACTGGGAATTGAGGAGGCAAATGCAACATATACAAGGGTCCAGAGTAAGAGAGCTAGGGCCAAGAAGCCTAGCTGGGTGAGCAGGGGGTCATGGAAAAAGTAAGGAAGAAAAGCGACACCGTTAGAAGGTACAAAAAAACAGGGAGGGGGAGGACATAGAGGAATACCTGAAGGAGTTGAGGGAGGTGACAAGGGCAGTCAGGTCAGCCAAGACATCCAGGGAACTCAGGCTAGCACAGGGCATCAAAGAGGGGAGAAGGACTTCTTCAGGTACGTCAGGGAGAAAAGGAGTTGTATGGACCATATAGTAAGGATAAAGAGGGATGGAGTGGGTGGAAACAGGAACAGAACATGCAGAAGCATTAAACTAGTACTTCTGCTCTGTATTTACTAAATAGAAAGGGGGAGCTGTATCCAAGGTGGGTGGGAGGGTGGGCATGGGGAGGAGGTGACAGATTGTAAAATCCCAATAAGCAGAGTACTGGAGGGCTTGAGGGCATTGAGGGTGGACATGGCACCTAGGCCAGATGGCATACACCACAGGGTGTTGAAGGAGCTCTCAGAAGTCTTGGCCAAACCCTTGGCAGACCTGTTCAATACCTCCCTGGACTCAGAGAGTATACCTCAGGACTGGAGAATGGCACACATGGTACCTCTCCGCAAGAGTGCCCCCAAGGATGAGCCAGGAACCTACAAGCCAGTAAGCCTCACATCCATGGTAGGGAAGCTGATGGAGACAATCCTGGAGGAGATGCTAGTTTCCCTCCTAGAAGTTAATGGGCTGCAGGACAGCAGACAGTATGGGTTTGTCTCAGGCAGATACTGTCAGACCAACCTGGTGGAGTACTATGACGGGTAACCAAGTAATTAGACAGTGGCCATGCAGTGGATGTCCTGTATCTGGACTTCAGTAAACCATTTGATTCAGTGCTACATGACAGGCTAGGAAGTAAGCTGGAAGGCACTGGGGCAGGGGCGAAGATGGTGGGATGGGTAGTTAACTTGTTGCAAGGGAGACAGCAGAGGGTGGTGGTGGGAGGGGAGCTCTCATCTCCCAGGGTAGTGACAAGCAGGGTGCCACAGGGCTCTGTACTGGGGCTAGTGTTGTTTGTTATCTTTATAGCAGACATTTCAGTACAACAACATGAGAATGGTTATACCAACACTCACTTCTCATGGGCCTCATATATGACAATAGCTATACCATCACATACCTCTCATGATGACACTCATATTAAAATGGCTATACCATCAATCACATCCCAAGAGACATATATACAAGAATGGTTATACAATTAAGCAATAAGGCATGACAGGATGTGTGTTATTGTGTAATAACATCACGCCTCAGGTGGTTGAAGTACAAGGCTGTAGGCCGAGTGTGTTCAACACTCAAGAAGTGACATTATTACACAATAACACACACCCTGGAATGCATTGTAGCTATTATACAATGGCTCGTTTGATAAATAAATCCCCCAAAAAGTTAAAAAGTAAGTTTAAAATATAGTTTTATTTGATTTTTACTAGTGTAAGCATACCAACTAAAAAAGAAGTCCATAGTTCCTGGTTTGTCCAGTAGGTGGTACTGTTGATTGTGTCTGTTCTTGCTGTGTTCTCTACCTTCTCCCCTGCCACCTCTCTGTGTCTGTGAGTGAAGTGGCTTGTTGTGTGTGTTGCGCTGCTCATCTGACCACCTGTGTGCTGTACACTTTTTTCCTTTTACTTTACTGTGGCCATTACAAAGCGTGGTCATAACCTAACGATCACAGCACTGTTGTAGCACCCAAGCTTGATGAGGATCACACTGCTGATAGAAGAGGGAATGAGAAGCCTTTCTCAAAGATTATGGCTTCATTTCTGGTTCAGGATTGAGTTTATGAGGTGAGAGAGAGAGGAACATGATGATGATGTGTTGTAGTGGTCGGTTCGGGCTTTACAAGTTGTAGTCTCAATCTCTAGTCAGGACATGACTAGTTTCTGTTTGTGCAGTTTACCACTGATGGTCGAGTGAGTGCAGCAGTGTGGCATGCAGGTACTCACAGGATTGCGATGGCATGCACGAAGAAAGCCACTTTCAGTTATGTCTTTATTCATTTTTTTACATTTTTGCCACTGTGAATTGTTTCAGGAGAGACAGGACACTTGTTGGGGGGGGTGAGGAGTAAGCAGTAAGCCGTGACAGCTTCGGGGCAGTGTCCACTTTGCAGTGGCTTACGTGGGGAGGGAAGGATTTGTTTCACTGCTCTGAAGTCAGCTGTGTGCCTGGATTACATACAGTGATGTTATTGTTCAATAACATCACTGTGGCAGGCACACACTGACCAATCAGGATATGAGAAATGTTCTTGCCATTGTAGAAGTCCTCATATCTCAGGGGACATATAAATGAGAATGGCGATGCCAGCACTCACTTCTCACGGGACTCATATATGGGAATGGCTATACTAGCACTCACGTCTCAAAGAATATATACGTGAATATCTATACCAGTACTCACACCTCATGAGATATATATATACAAGCATGGCAATGCAATCCCTCATATCTCAAGAACCATATAAATGAGAATGACTATTCCAGCACTCACTTCTCATGGGACTCATATTTGGGAATGGCTACACTATCACTCACATCCCAAGGGACACATACGGGAATGGCTATGCCATCACTCACATCCCAAGGGACACATATGAGAATGGCTATGCCATCACTCACATCCCAAGGAACACATACAAGAATGGCTATGCCATCACTCACATCTTGTTCTACACCATTGCAAGAAAGGTTCACTTAGCACTTATATCTAGTGGCACAGCAGAGATTTGTGTCATGGCATGCAAGACCCTCTGTCACAAAGTGCATGTTTATTGTATCCCACTCCTGCACACTAATAAGGTGATATTTACAACTTTTCTACTATATTTATGCTCACCCATGGAAAGGACTACCATAGTGTCTCTTTGATTCAGTTCAACTAAAGATTGCTTAGATATATTGTTTAGATGTATGCCTTGATGTTCTCCCCTCTTGGGACATAAGGCTGTGAAATCCACATTCATATAAGTAGGGTTCACTCACATGGGTGAAGCAGTTGGGGCAATGATGCTTTACATAACAATGACTTTCCCCTCCTTTTCTGAAGGAGAATTTGTCTGACTTCAAAGCTTTTTCTCAAACTTTAAAGATAATTTTTTCAACTTGTGGTTAGCTCAGTATTGGTCTGTAAAGACCTGGTTACAGCAGAGCATAGGGGTTCCGAGCACCCACCCTTATCTACACTTCCCTCAAGTTGCCAGTGATAATTGGAGACACACATTGCCTCTGATTTTCCAGTACCTTGTTCTCAGGACACTTAGGCTGGTATCTTCATGTGCCTCTTCTCTGGGCATCTTTGTGATCATGCTCCCCAACAATGTCTTCCTCTGAGACATCTGGAAGAGCAGTTTTAGGCCAGCCTGCTATTAGGGTATTCTCTTTAGAGCAAACTCAACACAGTCCTGACACTCTCCCTGTGGTTCCACTGCATACTGGTTCATCTAAAGACAATCAAAGGGGGGAAAAGA
Organism: Neoceratodus forsteri; assembly: GCA_016271365.2. Classification (NCBI taxonomy): domain Eukaryota; kingdom Metazoa; phylum Chordata; order Ceratodontiformes; family Ceratodontidae; genus Neoceratodus; species Neoceratodus forsteri. The sequence continues at coordinate 113,859,221 of JADMNL010000033.1, forward strand.
TCCAGGTTTTCCTGGATCTCTTCTAATTCTGGTGGCTCCCAGACTCCAGGTTCCTCTTGGTCTCTCTGTCTCTATCTGCTAATAATTATGCCTCAAATGCAAATGTAAAAAGGAAGCAAAACAAAAAAAATGCACCAAATACAAGACAATAGCAAGGCAGGAACATTTATTTGTAAGGCAACCATCCAAAGTTGGGGTGCCATACAGGACAGCAGCTGAAAATTTTCAGATAAAATAATGACTTAAAACATAATTAGTTTAAGCAGTAAAAGGTAAACAAGAGTGGAGAAGGCACCAGGCCCTGATGGCCTTCATCCCAGGGTGCTGAGGGAGCTGGCAGACATACTGGCGGCACCCCTGTTGAACCTTTTTAACTCACCCCTTCACTTGGAATGGATGCCTCAGGATTGGAGGATGGCTCACATTGTGCCTGTCCACAAAGGCAGCTCGTGAGAGGAGCTGGGAAATTACAGGCCAATAAGCCTGACATCGGTGATAGGCAAAGTGATGGGGGTCATCTTAAAGGAGAGGCTGGTGGGATTTCTGGAGGCAGGGTCTACCTGGATGATCGCCAGCATGGCTTTGTTCAGGACAGATCTTGTCAGATCAACCTTGTTGAGTTCTATGATTGGTTGACAAGAGCGCTGGACCATGGCAAGCCAGTGGATGTCCTCTTCTTAGACTTCAGCAAGGCGTTTGACTCGGTGCCATGTCCTGGGCTGCTGGAGAAGTTGAGGGGCATGGTGGTGGGGGATTGGACTATCAGGTGGATCAGGAACTGGCTAGGGGGTCATTTCCAGAAGCTAGTAGTCGGGGGGAGGTTTCAACTTCCAGGAGAGTCATTAGCGGGGTCCCACAGGGATCGTTGTTGGGGTCTCTACAGTTTAATGCTTATATCTCAGATATCAGAGATGGTATCAGGAGCGAGATGAGCCTCTTTACTGATGACTCCAAGCTGGGGTGGTGGTGGATGGGGAGGAGGGTAGGTTAGCTCTACAGGGGGACCTGAAGGCTCTTGAAGGGAGGTCACACATCTGGAAGCTGAGGTTTAATGCTGAGAAGTGCAGAGTCCTCCACCTGGGTGCCAGAAACCCAGATCATGAGTACACCTTGGGAGGGGTGATACTGCAGGCTTCAAGTGGGGAGAGGGACTTCAGGGTGGTAGTGGATGCCAAAATGAACACCTCAGAGCAGTGTAGAAGGACAGTGGCAAGAGCAAACAAAATGCTGGGGTGCATAACCCGGGGATAACCTTGAAATGCCGGGAGGTGCTCCTGCTGCTATACAACTGTCTGGTTAGGCTGGCCCAGTGGCACTGAGGGTTGAGGCGCTGGATGCCACACCTCACACCATGCCGGCGACCCGGGTTCGGGAGCTAGCTCAGGTTGCTGGGGGTTGCCCTGGGGGAGACAGGCTGGAGCATACGACGACAGCTCGCCTTTTCTGGGGGTTGGGGGACTTCCAACCCAGTAAGCGGCGAACCTTGGCGGAGGCCAGGAGAGTGACAGCAAGTTGGAGTCTCAGGGGTATGATTGGTTGCATGTGTAGGCTGGCAGCCAATCAGCCTCAGGGGCTGCTCCTTCGTGGAAGGAGGGGGAGGGACATTGCGGACATTGGCGGATGCCATGACATATGGGCCCACAGCATCCCACAAGGAACATCAGAAAAACACCCCCTCAGAGCCGGGAAGACGGAGTGCCGAGCCAGGTCCCATTGTGCCAGTGCCTGCCTGCCGCCTCAGGACCTTGATGAGACTTGCAAGATTTGGGGGTTGCCCCTCACCCCTTCCCCCACCCGGGAGGGGTTCCGAGGTGGGATGGAGGGATGGGAGGCTGTAAGGTAGGCATTGGTAGGGGCAGGCTTAATGGGCGACTCCCGATGCTGCGGCTCTGGTGGGGCAGTAGGAGGGAAAAAAGAAATATAAAAAAGAACAAAAAACTGCCCAGTTAGACCACACCTTGAATACTGCATGCAGTTTTGGTGTCCATACTCAAAAAGGGATATTGCACTCCTGGAGAGGGTTCAGAGGAGGGTGACCAGGATGATATAGGGTCTGGGGAAATGTCCTATGGGGAGAGACTCGAAGAGCTCAACCTGTACTCCCTGGAGGAGAGGAGGGATAAAGGGGACATGATTGAGATCTTCAAATATCTCAAGGGGATCAATAGGGTAAGCCAGGATAGGGTGTTGCAGCTGAAAGAGGAGAGGGCCACCAGGGGAAACTGAATGAGGCTTGTAGGTGGGAGACTCAGGGGGAGATGAGGAGATGCTACTTCACTGAAAGGGTGGTGGAACCCTGGAATACTCTACTGGCAAAACTGATGGCTGTGGATACTGTGAGGGGGTTCAAGAGGGGCTGGGAAAGGTATGGGGGAGGGTGCATCTTAACAGGTTCAGCATTGGTGGGTGGCCCAGTCAGGGAAAGAGGGAGGGGACCTTGGGGAGGGGGAGGGGCAGCAAACAGTGCCCTGAGCGGGCACTGATCCCCGAGCAGACTCGATAGACTGTAGGGCTTACTCTGCTGGTTTCTTAGTATCTTAAAATTACATTAAAAGCTTTTATTTTTAAGTGGTCCCATATGCTAAATGACATAAATAGGTTTTCAGCAACCCCTTAAATTGTCTCAGTGATGTGACTCCTCTAATATTCTCTATGCAGGCAGTGAATTCCACAAGATAGGCTCTTTGCTACCACTTTTATACTCCTCCCATACCAGCTTACACATGAGATAATGGGACAGAAAACATGAATGTTTCTAGCCATTCACTTATGGCGAACAACTCCCCTGCCCCCTACTACTAAGAGAGGGTTGTTACATGTTGATTGCTAATTTGTATTTCAAACCGCACAAATGTGTTTTTGGTTCAGGGGCTGTACATTTTCAGAATGGCCAGCTTCTTTGGGGTTCCATTTTTAAGAATCATCTCTAATCTGTACATCAATATCCTGTTTATCAAATAAACACAAATTTGTGAGAATCACCTTTTCAAATAGGATATTTTATTACAATTTTCTCAACCATTTTAGCTCCTTCTCTCTTCATAAGTAGATGTAAGCAATACTTTATTGTTTCTTTTTATTTTAGAATTTTTGGCCTGGAAAGGCATGTTTTGCCAAAGCTCATTTGGGAATGGCAGTGTAGCCTAGAGGTAAGAGTAATAAACTGTGAATGACACCGCTACATCTTTCAGCCCTGGGTTTGATTCCCACAACCTCCATGTGCATACTGTGTGACCCTGAGCAAACCATTTATCCTCCCCAGTGCTCCTGGGTTGCCCCTTTAAACAGGCTTTGTGTCTAGTGGGCCTTACCCAGTTCCCAAAGGAATAAATTAAATAAGTAGAACCCTGAAGCACAGGGAGGTTACATGACTTGCTTTCATCACACAGTATACAAGTGGCATGCCATATATGAAATAAAAAAAAAGTCTGTTTTCAAGTTAATGACTCGTATATGCTGCACACAGTTTGCAGTAATTCAAAACACTCATAGCAGCATTACTGACAGTTGTCTTAAAGAAGTTTCTCACCATCCATATGGATATCAGTGCTCAGATTAATTTTAGTCAGTCTTGTACTTGCAAACAGTTTTACAATACTCAGAAACCAGATGTGGCCTTTTAGAGAACTTCTCTCTTGACCTGCTACTTTGACTAGTTTTGACCAATTGTGTTAATCAAAATGTTCATGATCATGCATCCTAAAGGCTCAGTGGAAGTGTGTTTTCGTTCCGTGCTTCCAGGCTAAGTTCAGTCCACATCAGGACGCAGGGACAAGAGCTGCTTGGTTTGGAGCATACTGCCAACTGCAGTGTGAGTCAGCCCTGGATGGGATACCTCTGGGCTGAGGTCTCAGAATGGCCCCTTATTGTGGGTCAGTAAGATTGCCTTCTCATGTGGGTTGGTATCAACCCCAGAAAGTGCTGTGATGTCCGAGATCCTAGACAACATAGTCAGACATCAGGGTAAGTAGGAGAGATGAAAAATGGGGTAAAAACCCATAATTACTTCTATGATGGGCAGCGGTGTCTTCTGGCCCCCACACCACTTGGATTTTCTCTGGTGGGAAAGGAGTTAGCAGTAAACATGGCTGAAGGTGCAGTCACATACTCACATGGCTATGTCCAAGACTGGAGGGCCAGGAAAGCAGAGATGGTGGAGGAAAAGCTCTGTAGAAAAGATGTTGATGATCTTCTCAGGTCCATACATATCCCTGTTTGATGCCTGTCCACACATGACATTTTACAATAGTTTATAGAAATAAATTTTTTTAGCAGGACAGGACTGCTTGTCCCACCTAGAGTGCCCACATATTCCCTGCCAAATCTGTCTCCACAGACCCTAAGTGATCTCCAGCAACCCTTTCTCCTAGACTATTTTCTAATATATCCCTATTTGTATTCTATGCTTGAGGTCCCCTGTTGTTTTACCTCCACCAGTCCACTAGCAGTCTGTTCCAGGTGCTTACCACTCTTTCAGTGAAGAAGTATTTCCTCACAACTCTCTTAACCCCCTCACCGCCCCCCCCCCACAAATCTACATTACATGCTCCCTGTTGTGGTGCTCTTTTTCATTTGAAAGAGATTCATCTCCTGCACTCTGTTCACCCCTGTGAGGTACTTGTAGGTCTCTGTCATGACACCTGTTACCATCCTCTCTTCCCGGGTGTATACAATGAGATTCTTCAGTTTCTTCTCATGGGACTTTTTGTGCAACCCCGCACCATTTTAACTGCCTTCCTCTGGACTGCCTCCACCCTATCTATGTCCTTTCTGAGGTATATCTCCCAATACAGGACATGGTATTCCTGGTGGGATCTCACCAGTGAGCAATGCAGTGGTAACACCACCTCCCTCCTCCTGCTGAAGATACCACTCCCTATGCACCTCAGCATCCCATTAGCCCTACCCACTGCTTCATCATACTGCCATACCACCTTGACATAATCAAGTATGATAACTCCATGGTCCCTTTCTTGTTTAGTGGCTGTCAGTACCTACCCCATCCTAATCTCAGTTCCTGTGTTCCTGTGTCCTAGGTGCATGTTTTTGTACTTCTGGCATTGAACCCCAGTTGCCATGCTCTTGGCCACTCCTTGAGTTTCCCAAAATCCTTGCACATTTTCTCTAGTCCCTCCTGAGCATCCACCCAGTACAGCGCTAGCCGTATGCACTCCACTGGTTGCTGTCCATGGTTCTGCTACATGGACAAGGACAGCAACAGGGAGAACTGTCCCTCCCACCGATTTAGGCTCAGACCGACCCTTTGGCCACTACTTAAGCATCTAACCCACTGCACATTTCCTCTCTCCAGGTTGCCTGGCTCCACCATCCCCTGAACAGGGCCACCTTGCTGTCCACGACCGCGGCCAGGCCACACTCTTGGCCACTGCACGCACTCCACCACTGATCCCCATGGAAGCTGAACCAGGTACTGAGAACCTCCCTGCATTTCACTGGCATTGAAAGCCACTGACTGGATTGGTCCATCTCTGCTCCACAGAACAGTGAAACTGGCTGTCTGTGTACCGCTGTCAACGCCATTAGCTGGTGAGGTCTTTTCCTTCCAGCATTTCCCTCGGCTATCTTTTATTCACTGCATAACCGTCTCAGAATTTTAAAAGTTAATTTTTTTTTCTTCTTAGAGATCTGTTAAATTGTTGTTGTTAAGCTGTTATTTAGATTTAAACCTAAGAACTGTGCTGAGCTACGGTGGAATTTCTTTCCCTGCTCTCAAGAACTGTGCTTAATTAACTACGGAGGAATTTCCTTTTTCTTAAAAATAACTGCTCTTAAATTCTCCTACTTCTACCTAATTCCTGTCTCCCCACTCCCCACCCACCCTGTAAGGCTCTTTTCTCAACTTTTGCTTCCCAGCCTTGAACCCTCCACCTGCACTCGCTTTTCACTGTCTACATCCCCCTCCAGGCTGCTAATTTCTTTCTGGTGCCAAGTCCTCCCCCCCCCCACCTGTCCTTTTGTTTCATACAGGACTGTCACTCCCACTGATTTAGGCACAGGCCGACCCTTTGGCCACTACTTAGGCCTCTAACCCACTGCATTTTTCCTCTCTCCAGATTGCCTGGCTCCACTGCCCCTGAACAGGGCCACCTTGCTGCCCCAGGCAATGCCACACTCTTGGCCACCGCCTACACTCCGCCGCTGATCCCCACAGAAGCTGAACCAGGTACGGAGGACCTCCTTGCATTTCACCGGCATTGAAAGCTGCCAACCAAATTGGTCCATCTCTGCTCCACAGAACAGTGGAATTGGCTGTCTGTATACTGCTCCCGATGCCATTGGCTGGTGAGGTCTTTTCCTCCCAACCTTTCCCACGGCTACCTTTTACTCGCTGCGTACCTGTCTCTGAATTTTCTCACGCCCACCCTTCCCAACCCCGGCACTCTTTAAATGAACCTTTGCCCTGGAAGTGCCTCCACCTCTCAAGTATAACCAATTGCTCTGTACATTCCTCCTCACCACCCAAAGACCTCCCCCTACTGTTTCGCCATGCTCCACCCTCTCGACTTTCAATCCTCATGAATCTGTGATTGCTTTCCACACCCAGTTGCTGCTTCAATTCTCTCTGAACTCTAGTATACCGTCCAGCACTACCTACTCTTTTGTACAGCATTAATCTCCTCTGATCTTATTTTAATCTCTCCTGTCCCAGTCTTTCCTCATCTACATGGTTTACCTATCTCTCCACCTCCTTTTACTCCTTCTCATATGCTACTCTCTCTCCAGTCCTCTGGAACAACAGGCCTGCTCTATTCTCATGCCACAATGTGTACCCAATTGGACTTCAATATGGCAGGGTACCAACCCCTGTATAATCCCACACCCACATAGTGGTAAGCCCCACTTACATACAACCACCATCAACTGGAACCTGTCACTCTCTGTACCACTTTCACTCCAACAACTAACATTCTCAAACTGCTCCCACAAGCCTGCCCGCCTGCCCTGGCATAGCTTCCCTAGCTCCTCCAGGATGCTCAAGCAGTACCTTGCTGGGATCACCCTGCTCCTTCTCTTGATCTCAGGCAATGTCCATGCAACCCCCTGTCCTCCCTGCAATCCACCCATACTAAACCATAAGGCTAAGCTATTAACCCTTGCCACTATTAATGTTGGCAGCCTGCTACTCAGGCTAGATGAGCTCCAAGCCTGGATGCTACAACACAGCCCTGAGATCCTCTCCATCAATGAAACCTGGCTCTCATCCATGGTTCCAGATACCACTATCTCCATGCTTGACTACAACCTATTTAGGCTTGACAGATCGAGTAAACAAGCTGGGGGCTGCTTGCTCTACATTAAAAAACACCTAAAGTGTTTAGCCCTCCCTCATACTGCCCCTTGCAACAACTCTCAATTACTTGCTATCAAACTCCTTCTAGGACAGCATGGGGAATCTCTCACAGTTTTCTCAGTCTACATCCCTCCACGTGACCAGACAACTAGTTTCAAAATAGTCACAGACTACCTTGAGTCCCTACCCCATCAATCAGAGGTGGTAATAATGGCTGACTTTAATATAAACTGGATTGCCCCAGAAGCAGCCCCCTTCAAAGATGCTATAACATCCATAGACATCTCCCAGATGGTCACCACACCTACAAGGTTAAACCCTAGGACAGGCTCCAGCACCCTCCTTGACCTCATTCTCACCACAAATCCTGACAGAATCACAGACATGGTAGTTCTTCCTGACTCTCTGAGAGACCATTCACCTGTACTTTGCCACTGGTTAAATAAGACACACAGTCCTCCACAGCTAAAACTGTTTATCATCAGGTCCTCGGAAAATGGAACCTCACCCATTTTCGAACCTATCTAGCACAGTGTGACTGGTCCCCTATCAATAGTTTCAACAATGTGGATGATGCTCTGTTGTACTTCATATCACAGTTCAACATAGCTTGCAATCTCTTTGCCCCAGCCTGTAAAGAAAAGATCAAGGACCTATCCAACTGCTGGCTCTCTGCCTCCATAATAAACCTAATGAAACAGAGAGATAACCTCTGGTACCGGGCGAAGACCACCGAGAAGCAAAGCGACATGCAACTCTACATAGCCATCAGAAATCACTGTACCTATGATATCTGCAGGGCAAAAAAAAGACTGCTTCAAGGAGAATTTACTAACTCATGGGATAACAGTCTCAAACTCTGGGAAACACTGAAGGATCTTACGGGCAAGCCCAATAAAGCTTCCCCCTCCCTACTCCAGGTTAATGGCACTAGCACTCAGGACCCCAAGCTCATAGCCAATGCATTTAATGATGCATATACTGATTTACTGTAGGTGTATGCTCCCACCAGATTTATTTGACGATCCCAGTCCTATAACAATTCACCCCCTGCCCCATCACCCCCTCTCCCTCTATCCTTCCCTTCTACTTTCGTTGAGTAACACTATCAGAATCAAAAAAGTACATAAAAAGGGTCCTTGGCAAGGCCAGGTTGGGTGGGGACACCCTGGATCTTAAGCTTCTTCACCTCTTCCTTGATGCCATCTTTTCACCCTTCACCAGTATCCTCAATCTGTCTCTCTCCCTCAAGCAATTCTCTAGCTGTTGGAAGTCCGCTAAAGTCACACTGGTCCGTAAAAGTGGGTACAGGGTGGCAAGTAATGACTACCGGTCTATATCCATCCTTCTACCCCTTTCCAAGGCCCTTGAGCGCATATTCGCCAACCAACTCACCAAATGCCTCTCCAAATATAACCTTCAGTGCCCACAACAGCATGGTTTTAGAAAGTCGCACAGTGCCACCACAGCCCTGCTTGCTTACACTGATTACATTCATAAAGCCATGGGCAATGACCACCTAGTTGGGTCCATCTACATTGATCTAACTAAGGCCTTTGATACAGTTAACCACTCTCTACTTCTCTGAACCCTCCCCTACCTTGTGCTCTCCCCCCACACCATTTGCTGGTTCGGTAGTTACCATAGCGGCTGCGCCCAGCAAGTTAAAATGTCCAAAACTCTTTCTTACAGTCTCCCTGTCCAGTCTGGTGCCCCAAAAGGCTCCTTACTCATGCCCCTACTTTTTAGCTTATTTATCAATAATCTTCTATCCGCATGTAAAAGTAACATGGTCCACTATGTGGATGACGAGGTCTTTTTTCCCACAGCCCAGATCCACTCTCACTCACCTCTGATCAACAGTCCAATTTCCCATTGTTAGAATCCTGGTTTGAGAAACATAAACTGCTTTTAAATTACAAGAAGACCAAGGTCATGCTCTTCTCTAACCCCCACAATCCACACAAAGCTGCCAGCCTGATCAACAGCAGCACTTCAAACCAACCCCTTGAGCAAGTTCAAGCCTTCAAATACCTCAGCACAACACTTGATGCTGCTCTTTCTTTCAATCTCCACATAAACCAAATTGCCAAAGTCATCAACTCCAGGACCAGGGTCCTTTATCGTTACCACCACTACATGACAACAGATGCTCTTAAACTTGAAGTTACTGGCACAATCCTCTCACTTCTTGACTACAGCAGTATTGTTGTTTATGCCACTGCCTCTGACACCTTGCTAAAGAGAATTATGCTTGCACTGAATAAGGCTTGCAGGCTAGTCTCCAGATCTGACAAGAGGACACATACCTGCAACCTCTATGAGAGGACTAGCTGGCTCCCACTCAAGGCTAGAGTTTCATGCCACACTTGCCTGCTAGCAAAAAAGATTAATCTTGGCCTCATAACCTCAGAGTCTTCAGGTGAAGCTACCTCTGGCTGCAAGCTGCAACACTGGACTTAAGATTTGCAAGAAAGTGAGTAGTGCTCACAACAGAGGGAGGTGAACCTTATAATTTACAATTGTCTTTGGTTTGAAGCAGATTCCTTAGGAAAGTTAATATTCTTCAGGTGGAGGATACTTCTAACTGAAGGGTGAAATAAGCAACTTAGAATTATCAGAAAAGGCAGTCTTTCAATCAACAGAGGGAGGTGGAGTTTGCTTTACTTGTTACAATTGTTAAGATTTTACTGTTTTCTGTGTTTCTGCCCTTCTGACTTGATTGGAGTTAGTGATTGACTGTTTGCATTGCAATATTTGTAATACTGTGAGTATTCACTGGGCTAAGAATTTGTCATAAGCCCTGAATTGAGAGCAGGTTACAGGCTGTGTATTGGACCCAGACAGTGCCTAGGGGTGGAAACTGGTTTTTCTTTGTTTACCTCAGTGTGCCTTATAATGCCAAGCCAGACTGTGTCAGGAAGTGCTTACATCACAGCTACTTAACAGCCAATAGCTCTGGAAGAATCTTACAGACCTTGATAAAAGTACTAATTTTAGCAGGCTCATCAGATAACCTCATAGACTTCAGGTGAAGCTACCTCTGGCTGCAGCTGCAACACTGGACTTAAGATTTGCAAGAAAGTGAGTAGTGCTCACAACAGAGGAGGTGAACCTTACAATTCTAATTGTCTTTGGTTTGAAGCAGATTCCTTAGGAAAGTTAATATTCTTCAGGTGGAGGATACTTCTAACTGAAGGGTGAAATAATAAACTTAGAATTATCAGAAAAGGCAGTCTTTCAATCAACAGAGGGAGGTGGAGTTTGCTTTACTTGTGTTACAAGTGTTAAGGTTTTCAGTGCAGGAAGAGTTTAAACCCACATAGGCTAAATACTGTTTTCTGTGTCTGCCCTTCTGGACAGCTGACGTGTTTTGGGGCTGACTGTTTTCAGAGCACAAGTCACCAGGCTCTTTTGGGGCTGGGGAGGTTTACCTGTGTCTGACTTGGATGTTTGGATATTTCTCTGTTTGATTAGCAGGGTATTTTCTCTGTCAAATTGGTTTGAAGCAGTATTACAAATTGTCGCGTATGGCATCTTGCTGACAGGAAGGCACTCATTGCATCGGGTAGGTCAGAGCATTTAGCTGATTGTTTCGTGGAGAGCTCAGTTTAGGCTCAACCCCCTTCCCACCCTCACCCCACCCACCCCTGGAAATAGTTCATTTATACCTGGGGTTCTGACATCATTTCCTCAAGAGGGCAAGGTACACATCACAGTCATATCCTGTCTAGCACTCTGCACTTCTGCACTGATAATATAAGCATACACATTATATAAATACATATATTTCTATATAACACACCAATCACACACACACACACACACACACACAAAAAAAAACAAACTAAACAAGGTAGACAGTTATGTGGGGAGCAGTACAATGTAATGGCTGTGGGGCAGCAGTCTTCCGGGAGTCTTTCTGGAGGCTGAGATGCTGCCCTGTTTGCAGACAACTATCTGCCCTGAGGAGGAAGTTGCCCATCTTCAGGCCGCACTGGACAGTGGCAAGGGAACCTCCCCATCCAGGGAGCACCACAGCCACCACCACTACCCTCAGAGGTTGTGAAGAAGCACAGCAGTTGGACCACAGTGGGCTCAGGGAGGTAAGGGTGGTGGAACAGAGGCACCCCAGTCAGTTGTTACACGCCACAATCCATACACATTCTGGGGAGCATAGTTCCCCTATGGATGCACCATGAGAGGAGACTAAGGGTGCAGACAACTGTCACAAGGGAGGCCCTAGGAAGGAGGCAGAGGACACCACAGGGAAAGAAAGCAGCTCCTGGTGAGGGACTCACTATTAGGGGATAGAACTGGGGGCATGGAAACTGAAGTAAGGTACCTGCCTGGTGCCATGGCTTGGAGGGACAGGAAGCGATCCTTAGGATCACGAGAACAGTTGCACGGAGTCTGAGCTGGACATCATTGTCCACCTAGGGACAAATGACTTGGCTCATCATGAGATTAGAGCAGTGCAAAAGGACTTTGTGGAGTTGGGAGGGGCTTAAGACAAGTAGCACACAGTATCCTTCTCAGAGGTGCTGCCTGTCAGTGGCATGAGTGAGGCAAGGGCATTTGCACCATGCAGTTTAACAAATGGTTGAAAAATGGTGTGGAGCACAGGGGTTTGGCTTCAGTGGGGACTGGGGTTCCACCTGAGGACACTCAGCCTATTCTGGCAGGATGGTCTGCATCTGTCCAGGAAGCGAACAAGTCTTTTGGGCAATCGGTTTAAATGCTTCATTGGCAAGCCTTTAAACTAGTCAAGGGAGGAGGCACTGATAAGCAGAAGGAAAATCCCAGCCTCCCCCTACAAAACAGGGTACTAAATGAGAAAAAGACCAAGGTAGAAAGGTCAGTGGAGGTTGCCGCTACAGAAGGTAAAGCCATCAAAAAATGGAGAGCAATGAGTACCAATGCCCGTAGTCTGGGTAACAAGCTTCTGAATTAGTGGCCTTGATGGAGGAGGAAGATATGGATATTGTGGCAGTCACAGAAACATGGTACACACAGAACCATGACTGGGACGTAAACATACCAGGGTACACTATCTACAGGAGGGACAGGGAGGGTAAAAGAGGAGGAGGAGTAGCTCTCTACATAAGAGAAGAAATCAAAGCAACAGAACAAAAGGGTAAACAGGGAGGAGAAGAAGCACTGTGGGTCTATTTGGAGGCAGGCAATAGCACCACAATCTGCACAGGGGTCTTATACAGACCCCCCTCTCAGGGGGAGGAAATGGACAAGGAAATGATAGAAAGTATACTTAGAATGGCAGATAAAGGGGAGATATTGCTGATGGGTGATCTGAATATGCCAGATGTTAACTGGAGTGCTGTTGCAGCAGCCACTTCTAAGAGTGGGGTTATTCTAGATGCCCTACAGGGGGCATGCCTTAGACAACTAGTATTGGAGCCCACTCGAGAGGGAGCAATCTTAGACTTGGTTCTCTCAAATGGAGATGAAGAGAGATCACAGATGTAAGTGGGTAGCCATCTGGGAACTAGCGACCATCGAACAGTATGGTTCACAATAAACACAGCAATAGAGTCAAGCCATACAAAGACAAAGGTACTGGATTTTGGGAGGGCTGACTTTGCTAAAAATGGGTGAGTGCCTAAGGAATGCACTAGCAAATGGGCAGGAAGGAGGGGTGGAAGAACAATGGGGAATAATAAAACTGCCATCACAGAGGTACAAGCCTTTGTGTAAAGCAAATAAACAAAACGAACGAGGTAAGAAACCACTATGGTTCTCTAAAGGAAGTGGCAGTGAAGGTTCAAGAGAAAGAAAGCATTCAGGAAGTACAAGGAATCACAGAAGGAACAGGACAGAGAACTGTATCATTAAAGCAAAGGAAGCTGGAAAGGCAGTCAGAACAGCAAAGGCCCAAACCGAGGAAAAGATAGCCAACTCAGTTAAGAAGGGGATAAAACCTTTATAGATACATCAGGAGCAAAGGAAGACCAAGGGAGGGATAGTGAGGCTTAATAAAGGGGAGGAGGGTGGGCAGAGGGTGACTGTGAAAAGGCAGAGATACTAAACAAATATTTTGATCAGTATTTACAAAGGAAGAGGAGGAGGTACCTAAAACAAACAGTAGAAATACTCTGGATACAGAAGTTGATACCAGCCCATTTACAGAAGAAAGAGTTCTGAAAGAGCTCTTAAACTGAAGGTGGACAAAGCAATGGGGCCTGATGGGATTCATACCAGAATTCTAAAAGAACTAAGGATAGAACTAGTGACACCACTGACTACCCTGTTTAACAAATCATGGGAGGATGGGGTGGTACCTGAGGACTGGAGGAGGGCAGATGTGATTCCCTTCACAAAAGTGGGAGCAAGGCAGAAGCAGGAAACTACAGACCAGTTAGTTTAACCTCAGTGGTAGGGAAAATGATGGAATCACTTCTGAAGGAAAGAATTGTTGTGTATCTAGAGGCCAGAGGGGTGCAGGACCCAAGGCAGCATGGATTCACAGTGGGAAGGTCATGCCAGACAAATCTGATAGATTTCTTTGACTGGGTGACCAAAGTAGTTGATCAGGGAGGGGCTGTGGACATGGCTTACCTAGACTTTAGTAAGGCATTTGACACAGTCCCACACAAAGATTAATATGCAAGTTAGCCAGCCTGGGAGTGGGTCCCAAGATGGCAGCCTGGGTAAAGAATTGGCTGGAGAATAGGACACAGAGAGTAATAGTAAATGGAGTCCACTCTGAAAAAAGGGGGTTAGCAGTGGGTACCACAGGGTTCAGTATTAGACTGGTTCTCTTCAATGTCTTTATAAGCGACATTGCAGAGGGACTGGAAGGAAAAGTATGTCTCTTTGCAGATGACACAAAGATCTGCAACAAAGTTGATGCACAAGGTGGGGTGGAAAGGATGAGAAGGAACTTGGCAAGGTTAGAGGAATGGTCAATGTATGGCAGCTAAATTCAATGCTAAGAAGTGCAGGTAATGCACCTGGGAAACAAAACCCAGGGGAAGAGTACACAATGGGGGTGAGATACTAACAACAACAAAATGGAAAGGGACCTGGGGTAGTCATATCAGATGACCTAAAGGTGGGAAGCAATGTGAGAGGGCAAGGAGGGCTGGGGGATACTGGGATGCATAGGAGAGGCATCACCAGTAGAAAACAAGAAGTTATTATCCTCTGTACAGACAACTGGTGAGACCACATCTGGAGTACTGCGTGCAGTTCTGGAGACCAATCTCCGCAAAGACATAGACAGGATGGAAGCTGTCCAGAGGAGGGCAACTAAAATGGTGCAGGGTCTCCACCGGAAGACATATGAAGAGAGACTTAAGGAGCTTAATATGTATAGCCTCGAGGAAAGGAGGGAGAGGGGGGACATGATAGAAACTTTCAAGTACCTCAAGGGAATCAACAAAGTCCAAGAGGGTAGCATCTTTCAAAAAAAGAGGTGTGCAAGAACAAGGGGGCACAATTTGAAGACAGAAGGGGGCGGCTCAGAGGTAATTTAAGGAAGTATTTTTTCACAGAGAGGGTTGTGGATGTATGGAACAGCCTTCCAGAGGAGGTTGTGGAGTCAAAAACAGTGGTGGAATTCAAGCATGCATGGGACAGTCATAAGGCAATTCTAGGGGGTGGGGGTAGGAAGAAGTAGGCTGCTGGTTAACTAGGATCTGCAGCTTATCCATCAGGTAGGGAAATGGGCAGACTGGGTGGGCCAAGCAGTCCTTACCTGCCATCAAATTCTATGTTTCTATGTTTCACCAAAACACTAATCTTGTCAGCACTCACAACCCAGCATATGAGGTGCTCCTATAAATCATCCTTCCATGCCCCTTTCTACAGGACCTCCCAGGCCAAGCATACTTTTGCCTTCAAAGCACTCTCCTTCCTCAACTGTCTCCCCCTGGATGTCACTGCCCTGCCTAAACTGAGTGCCTACAAACTTAGGCTACATCAACACCTCCTTACACTAAATTGCTGTGACTGCTTTGTCTAGCTCTCGACTCCCCTTCACCTGTCATCCTGCTTCTTCTTCTCTATCTCCTATCCCTCCCCTACTGCCCTCTTATCTCCTCCCTTTATTTTTTCACTCTTCCTCCACCTCCTCCTAAGCCTCGGCTGCACCTCCCCACACTTATTTTGGTTCTATTGCTTTGTCTGTTTCCCGGCTCCCTCTCACTTGACATCCTGCCTTTCTCTATCTCCTCTTTCCTCCTCTCCTGCACTGACGGCCACCCCCTTCACTTGTCACTTTTTCTTACACCTCCTCCTTTCCCCCACTCTTCATAAACTCTGCTCATCCTGGTTTTCAGTCTCCCCCCATCCCTCTCCTACTTCTGTTCCCCTCTCACCTTTCCTGCCCTGCCTACTCTTGCCTCCTCTCCCTCCTCCTACTCCTGCCCCCCACCCCCCCTCAGCATGGACTTTGCAACCCCTCCTGCGCCCTGTGGTGCCCCTCACCTTCCCTCCTCCCCATTCTGTTTCCCTTCCCCATCACATTACTCTTCCCAGTTTCCCCATCCTTCCCCTCCTTCCCTCCCCTCCCTCTCTAAGACTTACCCCCTCTTCCCTTCCTTATCCACTCTCACCTTACCCTTTTTCTCCCCCATTCCCCTCAAGCCCTAGCCTCTTACATACCCTCCAGCACTTACTGAACTGCATCAGCACTTTCGACTAGGTCCTGTGTGGACTGCTATACTAACTGTAACTGTAACCATCATCCATGTCTGTTACTACTATTGATTGTAATTACTTTGTATTGCAATTTCATTTGTCTTTTTCTCCGCCTTCTTGTGTTTGCATATGTTGTTGTACCCTTTTCAATGTGGAACCTTTGTAAAAGAGTCACTGGTTCAAAGGTAGTAATCCTAGAACTCAATAAATAAATAAATAAAATCCAGAAGAATGGCCGAGCTGCTGCCATGGCAGGAAGGGCTGGGGCACAGAGCAGCTTGGCCAGTAACAGTGGAGATCAGGGTTCTAATCCTGGTCTCTGACATTTTTTAACATAGTGGCACTTTGTTTTGTTTTACATGGGGCCGTGGAAACAATATTCCACTGTGCCATGAATTTTAACTTTCCCTGGGATCTCCTCCCACTCAGAGTGAGAACCCATTGAAGGGGGTGCAGGGGTCAGAGTCCCCTGCAAAAGAAAGATTGTTGCAATTTTTACTGCATGCTCCTAGCCAATGCTATTCTTGTCAGCACTCTTTGGACCCAGTGCCTGTCCACCCTATTGTAGAGTTTGGAATCATCAGTAAAATGCCACACCTTCCCTTCCAGTTCTTCACCAATCATGCAATAACACATAACCAGGGCTTAGATTAACAGTCCGTTACTCTTCCCCTAGGGGTGTAATGTGGCACATGGCACAGCCA
The DNA here is from genome assembly GCA_016271365.2 of Neoceratodus forsteri. Taxonomy (NCBI): domain Eukaryota; kingdom Metazoa; phylum Chordata; order Ceratodontiformes; family Ceratodontidae; genus Neoceratodus; species Neoceratodus forsteri. The sequence goes on from JADMNL010000033.1 coordinate 113,875,898, forward strand.
AGTGCCATATTGCCTCTAGGAAATTATGAACTGATTGTTAGTCTAACTCCTGGGAGTGCCTTTTTGCTATTATAAAAAACTAATGTCAAAAGAAAAGTGTTAGAAGTGTACTTTTTGAATGTTTTCCTCATTGAGAGAGAGAGAGAGATTTTTAATGAAATAGTTCCTCCACAACCTGTTTAAAAATGTGTGTTCAGAATCATAATGCATCATTCCAGTCATTTGGCAGTGCTGGAAAATGGAATGCTGATAGGAAGAATTTGTGTGCCATGGTGATCAGGCTATACATGATCGTGCAATAGAGATTAATGTATGGCTGTTGGAAAGCTGACAGCCAATCAGAATGGAGCAGGATGTGGTGACTAGTGAAACTATGGAGCTGTACATAACAGCTTTGGATAACCTTTTCATAAAAATGATAGGTAGTACCCATTGTAAAATGGCAAGTCATATACGGCTAGTGATTCTGACTTGTAGTGTTCCTATGATTCCTATGATTTCTGAGGTATACCGATGCCGCAGCGACTCTCCTACTGTGAAGACCACCACAGTGACAGGATTTAGGCAAAATCTGCATGTCACTGTGATGGTCTCTGCAAGTCCAGGAGACTGCCTCACAGGGTGTTCCCCCCCCCCCGTCCAACTCCTACTTGGAGTTGGAGTCCTAGAGACTGTGGGGGTGGGGGTGGAGCCCCCCACATGTGGGCTTGGGGGGCACAGCCCCCCCGATAGAAACATGGAGGCATCCCTGACACCGCATTGCCGACGCTGGGCACTGCGGCTGTCGCTGTCTGGGATGTCTCCGTATTGCAATGCACAACACAGCAGCTGCCAGCTGTGGGTGGCAACCCACCTCAACATCATGCACATTCAGATACATACATCCTTGGTGGTCCTCTGGAATCCCTCGCCCCTCTTGTAGTGGTGATCACCATGTCAGAATGATTGCCAAGTTCCTGGTAGTCTAGTGGTAGCCCCCACCCCTCCCATAGTGGCAATCACCATGACAGAATGATTGTCAATTTGCTGGATGTCGAGTGGTACCCCTTCCCATCCCAACCCTCTGATCACCAGCACTGTAATGTAATATTTATCCCTTGTGGTCCAGTGGTTCCCCCTTCACAGCCAAATCACTGATCACCATCCAAACCTTTAACTACACCTCCCTGGTGGTCCAGTGGTACACCCCACCCCTCCACCCACCCAGTACCCCCAGCCCTCCAAGCTCACCCCCATCATTGGCAGGCAGCAGACCCGCTCGCACACCACCGTGGCTGCCCACTGAATGACAGCTTACAATAGTGGCTGCAAGCTCATTGGTCCACACTGTGGACCAATGGGCTTGCAGTACATACTGTAATAATACTCAACTTTGTGAATGAAATAGATATAAAATTTATCTAATATATATAATATATATATATAGCATGTATACAATATATGTAACACATATAACTATATTTAACATGTGTAAAATATATATACTAAAATATGTAACACATATAAAACGTGTATCATACAGTATATAGAAATATATGTAACATACGTACACACATATATAAAATATATGTAACATGTATACAATATATGTAACATATAAAAATATATATAACACATATATATATAAATACATAACATGAATAAAAATGTATGTTACATGTATACACATGATCTATATGCACACACATACACACACACACATATATATATATATATATATATATATGATATACAGTGAAGTCAAGCAGGATGAAGCGCAGTGCTGCAGAATTCTGCAGTAGAGTTACTGCAGTAAACAATGGAATTTCAATGGCAGTTAATCCCTTTTGTCACGCATTAAACCTGTGACACTGCGCTTCATCCTGGCTGACTTATCTGTATGTAACATATGAAATACATATGTAACATATTAAAAATATATGTAATGTATATAATAAATATATGTAACATGCATACCATATATATGTAACATATATATAAAATACATGTAATAAATAAATGTATGTATGTATAAAAAAGAGATGTAACGTATACATTTATATGTAACATATATATAGGGGATACATGATGGGCAGGAGTGAGATATGGAAAATATTCTTACTCCTACAGAGTGAGATATCCATACCCTATGATGCAGGATTGCGAATATTTTCCATAACTCACTCCTGCCCATCATGTGTTCGATTTATTTAATAGGGTAGGAGTGTAGTTATGTGGTTAGTTTGTATAAAATTGCTGAATTTGTGTTTAAAGGAATGGTTTATTTTGTCTCTGTGTGTTTCTTCGCTGTGATAAGGTGGTGTTGTGAGTGGAGAATGCTGTTTTGTATGAATGAGAGTGGTTCCTGTTGTTTGATTAGCTCCTCTTGCATGGTTGTGGTTTTTTAGTGGTTTAGGGGTTGTATTTGTAGGATAAATGTGTGCTGTTGGTTAATATTTCTGTTGTAGGAGTGGTTGATTTTAGTGACTATCAGTGGAAAGTGTGTGTTCATTGGTTGTAGAGATATAGTGGGCATGGCTGTGTTGTGGGAAACAGTTCCGGGATGGTGGTCTGTCTCTTATGCATTTCAGTGTTTTATTTCACTTTATTGTATTTTTCTAAGTTTTATTCATTCTTCATGTGACTTTATTTGTATATATGTGGTGCTTCTGTGACTACATTGGAATGGTTTCAGTGGACTTCTTGGCGTCCAGCATCGGAGTTCTGAAATGCCTGCTGCTACTCAGGTACTGGTTTTCTATTCTGTATCGCTGTCTGAGGAAAGCACCTTACATTTCTTCCAAGAAGGCCTGTCTTGGTCTTGAGCTGGGGAAAATAAAGCGGGAATAAATGATGTGTTTATGCTATGTTTTCAATACAAGAGAAATGGTTTTGTATGCTGTTCTTGTGAAAAAACATTAGGGCCCAGATATTCAAAAGCGCTGCGTATGGCACAACAGTGTTGCGCCATGCACAACCCACTGATGTGCCCCGCATGATATTCAAACAGAAATTATGCCTGCCATAAATCCCGATGCGCGCCCGGAGCACATCAGCAATGTATGCGCGCAATGGTGCCCACATACTCTGCACATACCGATATTCAGCCCGGGATGTGCTGAGTCCATGCATGCACAACCCCTACTTGTACCTCACAAAATTGATCCAAAAAAAAAGGAACAATGGCTGGCCACCCACAGGTAAGCTGCCATGTTGCAGGGCGCAACACAGCAGCTTCCACAAGGAGGTGGCCACCCGAGCTCCGGCTATACCTCCGTGGCGGTGCCCCCCCCATGCCCGATCACAGGCATCTGTTCAAAAAATCACGTCCAATATCCCTGGTGGTCCAGTGGACTGCTGTCAGCCCTATCGCAGGCTTAAGTATCAATAAAATCAATTTCTATATCCCTGGTGGTCCAGTGGACCGCTGTCAGACCGATCGCGGGCATTTGTAATAAAGAAAGAATTATGTCCAATATCCCTGGTGGTCTAGCAGTACCCCTCCCCACCCGCCCACTGAGCCCCACTGCACCGCCAGTGGTGGCAGCAGCACCCCACCCACCTGCCATCCCATCGCCCACCGACTGATACGGTAGGGCTGTACTTATTTGGTTCACATGAGTTGTCATATGTAGTTGTATTGATATTATACATTCCTAGATATGCAAATGGATCCATTCACATATCTGGAATGTGTAGTACGGCACGAGCTGCACGCCCATTGGCTCATGCCATAGATACATAGATACATAGACAGTGTCTGCAGATAAGGGCCTATGGCCCACCCAGTCTGCCCATTTGAGCTTGTAAGTTCAGTTTGTTTTCCTAGAAGTCTGTTTCCTTACCCCTGACCTCTAGAATTCGCTATGTCTATCCCATGCATTCTAAATCCTGTGATTGTTTCAGCCCCACCACTTCCTCTGGCAGGGTGTTCCACTTGTCCACCACCCGCTCTGTGAAGAAATTCTTTCTCACGTTTCCTCTGAATCCTCCTCCTCCAACTTCATCCCATGCCTCTAGTCCTGGAACATCTTTTTCGCTTAAAAATAGTGTTTTCCTGCACCCTGTTTCTCCCTGTAAGATACTTGTATGTCTCTATCATATCCCCTCTCCCTCCTCTCCTCCAGGGAGTACATGTTCAGTTCCTTCAACCTGTCTTCATAGGATTCGTGATGCAATCCATGCACCATCTTTGTTGCCTCCTCTGAACCTTCTCTACCCTGTCTATGTCCTTCACGTAGGTATGGTCTCCAGAACTGTACACTGTACTCCAGGTGGGGCCTCACTAGTGTCTTGTATAGTAGAATTATGACCTCCTTTTCCTGCTGGTGATGCCCCTGCCTATACATCCCAGCATCCTATTTGCTTTACCTGATGCCTTGTCACACTGTTTCCTACTTTGAGGTCATCAGAGATGACAACCCCAAGATCCCTTTCCTGCTTGGTGCATGCTATATCCTCACCCCAACTGATATATTGTGCAGGTTTTGTGCCCATATGCATTATCTTGCACTTCTTTTGCATTGAATTTCAACTGCCAAACCCTGACCATTCTTCAAGTTTCTGCAGGTCCTTCTCATTCTGTCTACACCTCTGGTGTGTCTACTTGTTACAGAGCTTTGTGTCATCAGCGAACAGTGAAATTCTGCCTTCTAGATCCTGTGCAATGTCACTGATGAAGATGTTGAATAGGACCGGTCCCAGCACTGATCACTGTGGTACCCCACTGGTCACTCTTCCTCTGTGGAGTGACAGCCATTTACCACCACCCTCTGTGTCCTGCCACCCAGCCAGTTACCTACCCACCACACTACTGTCCTGCCCACACCCATATTCCCCAGTTTGTGTATTAGTCTCTATGTGGCACAGTGTCAAAGGCCTTGTTGAAGTCCAGATAGGCCATGTCCACTGCCCTCCCCTGATCCACCTCCCTAGTCACCCAGTCAAAAAATTCAATGAGGTTGGTCTGACATGACCTCCCCCTGGTGAAACCATGTTGCCTTGGGTCCTGTAGTCCATTGACAACCAGATGTTCCACCAATCTCTCCTTCAGTAGTGCTTCCATGATCTTTCCCACTACCGAGGTGAGGCTGACTGGTCTGTAGTTCCCTGCTTCCTCTTTGTTCCCGCTTTTGTATAAGGGGACTACATCTGCTGTCCTCCAGTCTTTGGGTACCTCCCCTGTTTCCAGTGATTGGCTAAACAGGATAGCCAGAGGTTCAGCCACCACCTCTCTTAGTTCTTTAAGGACCCTGGGGTGCACCCCATCTGGCCCCATTGCTTTGTCAACTCTTATTACTTCCAGTTCCTTCAGGACCTTTCTCGTAAAGGGACTTGTGTCCATTTCTGCACCATTCTCACCCCTTGTACTCCTTCAGACCCATTACTCTCTTCCTCAGTAAAGACTGAGCAGAAATACCTGTTCAATATGTCAGCTTTACTGTTGTCATCCTCCACGTGACTCCATCCTCCCCTTCAGTCTCACTATCCCTCCTTTGTCTTTCTTTTTTCACTTATGTACCTGTAAAGGTTTTGTCCCCTTTAACCACTGATTTTGCAATGTGTTCTTCTGTCTGAGCTTTGGCTTCCTTACTGACTTCCCTGCCTCCTTTGTTTCTCCTGGTACTTCTCCCTATCCCCTTCTGCCTCTGTCTTTTTGTATTGCCTGAATGCTATCTTTTGGCTTTCACTTTTTGCTACCTCTTTGGAAAACCATAATGGTCTCTCTTCCTTTTCCTCTTGCTAACCTGCTTAATGCATAATTCTGTTGTTCTTATAATCCCATTTTAAATACTGCCCACTGTTCCTCAACCCCTGATTCCTGTCCCATTCCCTTAATGCCTCTTTCAAGTATTTCCCATTTTCCCAAAGTCTGCCCTCTAAAATCCAGGATACGTGTTTTTGTGTGGTTTGGTTCTGCTCTTCTGTGATTTCAAACCACAATGACTGGTGGTCACTGTTACCCAGGTGCTCCCACTGTTACCCCCATCACACTGTCCCTGTTTGTGAGCAGAAGGTCCAATATTGCCTTCTGCCGAGTTGGTTCCATGACCAGTTGCTTGAGGAAGGCACCCTGAAGGGAGTCCAGCATAAATCTGTTCTAGTTGATGCTGCTGCTGGGATGTTCCAGTCCACGCCTGGAATATTGAAGTCTCCAACCAGTACTACTCACCTTTGTCTGCCATCCTTGGATGGCTAGCATCAGCTTCCTATCTGTTTCTTCCTTCTGGGCTGGTGGTCTATAGACCACACTGTGTGAATGGCTGACCCCATTTTCCTTTCTAGCTTAACCCACAGTATCTCTCCCCATTTTGTTCCTCCTGGATCTCTGTGGCCCTTATGTCATTTTTCATACAGTGCCACTTCTCCTCCCTTCCTGCCTGCTCTGTCTCTTCTGAATATGTTGTAGCCAGGTATGGCCATCTCCAAGTCATGGTATCATTACACCAGGTTTCAGTGATGGCCACAATGTCCAGGTCTGACTGTACCATGACAGCCTCCAGATCTTCCATCTTGTTGCTAAGGCTCCTGGCATTTGCACATGGCTTTCCATGATTTGACCTCCCTAGTCTGCTTCACTGTTCTACTCCAGCCCCTTCCTTGGTTGTCATTTATCCCTGGTTCTCCTTGCTGTATGCCCTTCTGCTGAATTTTGCCCCTTTTCTGCTTATCCACCTTTTGGACACTAATCTCCATCTTTTGCGCACTGCTTTGCAGAGATAGCCACTCCTCTGGTTCATGGTTCCACTGCTAGCTGTGGGGGGTGAGCAAGTAGGTACCCTCCTTGCTGGCCTGCCACCCCCCTTTGCTAGTTTAAATGCTTGTCAATGTAGCATTTAAACTTATCATTGAGTACTTGATTCCTCCAGGATGGATGCAGGCCGTCAGGCTTGAACAAACCTCCATCCCTCCAGGTGGGTCCCCAGTCACCAATGAATCCAAACCCTTCCTCACAGCACCAGTTCTTCAACCATGAGTTAAAGTTCCTGGTGCATGCACTCCTATGCTCTCCTTGCCTCTCACAGGTAGTACTTTGAGAAAGTGACAAGTAGCTACTTGCTTGAGACCCTCCCCAGTTTCCTAAACTCTTCCTGAACTTCCTTTGGCTCCCATTTGCCAAGTCATTAGTACCTAGGTGGATAATGACATCCAGCTCACCCTCCGTCTTGCCTTCCCAGTGATCCCCAGTATCTTCCTTCCATCCCTCCATGCCGTGGCACCTGGTAGGCACCTCACCTCCCTGTCCTCTCCCTCCTGTGTTCCTAGCTGGGTCCCTCTTATGATGGAGTCCCCACCAGGATCGCTTCCTCTCTCTCTGGGTCCACTGCTTTCCCCACTGAGGTCACCTCCTTGGCTAACCTCCACATCCTTTCCTTCCACTTCTCTGGGTACCTTATTTGGTTGTCCTCATTTGCCAGTGTGGCATATGAGTTCTTGAGAGGAATAGGATCTGGGATGTGCCTCTTCCTGACTGCTCTAACCTCCCTGAGCCCACTGTCATCCAAGTGCTCCTCGTTCTCGGCATCCTTTGAGGCAGCTGCATTGGACTGGGTGGTGCCTGGATAGGGGTGATGGTACTCCTGACCCAGTTTACTTCCGCTCTGAGTCTGGTTATCTCATCCCACAGTCCAGAGAGATTCATGCAGATAGGGCAGCACCTCAGTGTCCAGAAGGTCTGCCTGAATATGGCTGCACCACAGCCACTGCATTGCACCACTCCCCACATTATACTGCAATTCCACTACTTGTCTGCTACTGAAACTCTCTTAGTTCTCTTTTTATTAATTTACAGTACTAAAAATCCTGTAACTGATCCTCAGATATTTTTTTTTAAGGAAAAAGAAACCAATAAATAAATAAATGAGTCAAAACACTTGTCGTGCTGAGGGTGGGCTTCTTCCCCCTTAGGCCCCTCCTACTTCACACCTCTTACTATACCCTGTGTTTAGCTCCTGTCAATCAGATTTATCAGGCATATAATTAAGAGTTGGGGAAGGGAGGAGGGGGAAAATTTGCAGCAATTAAAGACAGCACAGAATTACACCACCACTATGTTTTAAATTTTCAACAGCCCAAAAACAATTATAAGTAAAGACAACAAAGAAAGAAAGTATAGTGTCACTACAAGCCCACAATCTAAGTTTAAAAGAAAAATACCAGTTACCAGTTACTCTAAAGCACTGAATTAAATATGTTTCCTTCCTTCTCCTTCTGGCTTCTTCTGAGAAAATCAACCTCTGTTTGCTACTTTAACTCTGACTAAGCCCCTCCTCCAGTTATCACGTAGCTGAGGTCAGAGGCCAGACAACTAACACCCTTCACCCAGCTACAGGACAGTCAGATAAGCCAAGATAAAATTTGCAGCAATTAAAGACAGCACAGAATTACACCACCACTATGTTTTAAATTTTCAACAGCCCAAAAACAATTATAAGTAAAGACAACAAAGAAAGAAAGTATAGTGTCACTACAAGCCCACAATCTAAGTTTAAAAGAAAAATACCAATTACCAGTTACTCTAAAGCACTGAATTGAATATGTTTCCTTCATTCTCCTTCTGGCTTCTTCTGCTGTGGACCAATGGGCCTACAGCCCTACCTACAGTGTCAGTCAGTGGGCGGCGGGGCGGCAGGCAGGTGGGGTGCTGCTGCCCGCTGCTGACCTGGGGGAGCACTGCGGTGGGGCTCAGTGGGCGGGTGGGAGGGAGGTACCGCTAGACCACCAGGGATATTGGACATAATTTTTTTCTTTATTACAAATGCCCACGATTGGACTGACAGCGGTCCACTGGACCACCAGGGATATAGGATTCATTTTATTTATACTGAAGCCCGCTATCGGGCTGTATAGCATATTGTTGCACTGTGCAGGGGGTGTCAGTCCCTGATGGCTGCTGCCTGGCAGGGCGCCAGGTGCAAGTCGCGGGGTCATGACCTGCATGCAAAAGAGAGATGATACACGCAATGGCCCCATTTGCTCCTTGAATACATTATGGCCCCATTTGCATGTGCACTTTTGAATATCGCAGTTGTTGCGCATAGCGCAATGGAACTTGCACTAGTGCATCCCCCTGCTCCACTCTGGCCACTTGCACTGGCGCAGTGCCATTGGGCCATGCACACTGCAGGTGGCCAGAGTGCGATATTCAACGATGCTGTGTCATGGCGCAGCTCCGTTGAATATCGCCCAGTCAACATCCCTGCGCAACCCAGTTGTGCTGCACCCAGGCTTGCGCCACAGCCTGGCACAGTTTGAATATCTAGGCCTATGTTACTTACTGTGATAAATGTTGAAGGTAATGTTTTGAGCACTAATAGTTGGATTGCTGAAGCAAGCCGACATTGCTTTGGAGAATGAAACACATTTTTCCTGTTGTGGTGTACTTTGACTTTCTTCAGAGGTGGTTGGGTGGGTGACAGAATCAATCATGTTAGTATTAAATAAGAGAAATATTTGATTCTGAAGTTAAGTTTGGCATGCTGCAGTCGTGGATGGTTGTGGATCAGCATGGGAACTGAGGAGATTCAAAATATTTTTGTTTATGTTCATTCATCCTCCAGTAATCATTGAGTGACTGCAGTTTCTTGTGGTCTGAACCCTGTATAATGTTTATAGGAGGAACATTACTATCTACGAGCTTTTGTACAAGGTGCTTTCAAATGGAATGGTTAGTTAAGCTCCTGTCAGTCTCAGTTCCAGCACTTTGTATCATAGCTTTCAGTATGTTAGCAATGGTACTGATACCTAGGGCCTGGTTCCTAAACCAGCTGTTGCCATCTGATGTTTTGTATTGGTAGTTGATGGCTTTAAAAAAGGGAGCAGAGTCGTAAATATATTTTAAAGGCCTTTGATCAGCATAGAACATAAAGTTAGCGACTGGGCATTTTGTCCGATTTGCTATTAGATAAGCACAGGGATTCAATATTCTAGTGTCTTTTGGATCAGTCCCACTCCTGGTTTTGGCCCGTCTTTCTCTGTAGTATTCAATAAACTTGTCTATTTTTCATTACTGCACAACTTAATATCGCCCCATTTTAAGTTTCTGCATTCAGTGTTTCTTCTAATTCTGAAAAACATTGTTGCATTCAACCACATGGTGTTCAGTAGAGACTGCCGTGTTCTCGGTCCTAAGATGTCTTTTTCATACAGTTCATGCATTAGAGTGTCAGTGAGTTCATCTGCAGCAAAGAGTTTATTTCCCTTGTTATCCTCCTTAATTTTTTTTTTTGTTTAGACAACATAACTTCTCTACACTTTAGAAATGCAGGTGACAAAGACCGAGATTCTGGGTATTCATGCTTTTTCAAGTGTCTCTCAAAACTCCGAAATTTAGCCCAAAGGCTTAATGGCTCAGAATCACAACCATCTTTTCTTGTACAATGAATGAAATAATGACACAAAACGGTGTTTAATTAATGCAGAGGCAGACTTTCAATATACATTTCCATGTTTAAGTTGTCTTTCACAAATTTGTGTAAATTACTAATGCCACAGTCTGTTTTTATGCTTGCTTGCACGCATGTGCAAGAAACATAGTGCCATCATCTGAGTTTTTCAGAGGTGTGTCAGCATCTTCCAATTCAGTCAGTATGTTTGCAGGCGTGATCACAGTTCTCCAATCACTACTGAAGCTGTCTATGACAGCAGTTGAAAATGCAGTGGCATACAGTTGAAAGAGGGAGCTACGCTTCAGTGAGCAGCCCCCCACACACACACAGATCAACTGTGTCGGTTGCCTGATAGGATGGTGCAGTCTTGTCTAGCTTACAGAGACAAGCCACACATCATTACTTTAATAAACTGTTCCCTGCCAAAGCAGGACCACCAAAATGTGTGGGTACCTAACAGTCCTTACACATGCCAGCTCTCCACAGCACACCTTCATGGACTCCATGGGTTCTAATCCTCCAGAAAAAAATACATCAGCATTTGATATGAAAACTCAGACTTCGTTGTATGTGTAATTCCAAGCGTTTTCTCTTACTAGACTCTGTCAATGTGAACTCCCCGCTGCTAAAACCTATGCAAACGAACTTAAGCGTACTGTACTACCTGCAGCTGAAACAAAGAACTGCCATAATGCACAAAGAACATACTGCTATGCATTTCAGCAGCAGCCAGTGGGGGAAGTTTTCATGACTGAAGCACTTTAATGTGCTTTTTAGTGCTGTCCTATACACACCCCTGTGTGGTAAATCACTAAACTGCACACTTAGTTTGGGAATGCAGCTTCAAAATATTTTTTTTTCTCTGAATTGCCGTGAGCTGGCATTTAGATAGAATCACACAGCTCTTTCTCAAATCAGATGCTCAATGAAGTCAATTCACCTTGTGACCCTAAACATCTTAGGGTTGGACATGTGCCCTAACAAAATAGCGAAAAGTAGGTATAGAAAAAGAAAACAACAAATTCAACCGTAGCTCACAATCAAATTCACCCTTTGCTCGAGTGAATCTGAAGCCCCCTAACAGCCCACCCCTGGGTGCTCATGCACTCCCTGCACCTGCACAACATATGGCCGATTGGGGTGCTGTTGCATTTTATTTCATAATTTCCTGATCCTGTTACTGCCACCATACTGATACAGTAATACCTTTTATGGCTCAAAAACTGCTTGACATTGGCTGAATTATAAATGGCATCCCTGTTTGATGCTGTGGTGTGGAATATGGTGGTCCTCAAATTTTAAGCCAAGTATTGCATGTAGATATGTTGTTATTGACTCATGTCACTTACCATTTTATACATCTATTGATTTTTTTCAATTCACTTTTGCTGACAAATGTTGATCGCAGGGATTCTGGTGTCACAATTCAGTTCAGCGACGTGAAACATCTTAGTGCAGATGCTAAGTAACTGTTTTAAAATGCTGAAAAGTTAGTCATGAAAATGCATGAACTTCTTTCTTCAGTGTCTGGAGCTTTAGTGGTGTTATTGGCAAGTGCATGTCCCTTTGCTCCAGATCTATCAGTGATATGTCTATTCTGTGGAATGGACAATGGCTGAATGTTATCAGCTGACAGTTTTCATTTCATTATCAACAGGCAAATATTCAGGGCTTTGCAAATGCAACTTTGCTGGTAGCACAGTTTCATGCCCTAAGTATCTCATCAGTTAGTGGTTATATCTTAACCGATGATCACAAAAAGTATGAAAAAGATTTGCCGCTGACTAATGTAAATGCCAATCCACCAAAGCACCTTTAGGCTGCAAACATAATTTGAATGTATAGGGATTCTGGACCGGTGTATCACTCCGTGGCACAGCAACGGTTAATAAGTTTAAGCACATTCTCAGGACATTGTTTCACTTGCCCCCTCTGCCCACTACGATCCTGGTCACCTGAAATAAACCTGACATTTTAGTATCTGTTTTACATCTTGGCTCAGTTAGGCAAGCAGCGCTGTAAGAACATAAATGGACATATAAATGGGGACTATAAGAACATGCCGTGGGTGCTTGTGCCTTAGTCCAGCTGTGCAACATCAGCCTGAAGCTCAGGTAGGGCTTACTGTCTACCACTTTGTTCACCCCCCCATGTACCTGTACCATTTCACATCCTCCCTTGCTTTAGTCCAGCTGTGCTACATCAGCCTGAAGCTCTGGTAGGGCTTACTGTCTACCACTTTGTTCACCCCCCCATGTACCTGTACCATTTCACATCCTCCCTTGATCTACAGTGAGTGGATCCCTCATTCATATGTCACATATGCACGCACAAAAAAAAAAAAAATGGTCTTCAAAAATTAAGATACATTTTTATGTTTGTTAGTTTGCTTGCACGCATGTGCAAGAAACATAGTGCCATCATCCGAGATTTCGGAGGTGTGTCACCCGCTTTCAAATTCAGTCACTGTGTTTGTAGGCGCTGCCCTGTTAGCTATCGCATGATGGAGCTGTCCATGATAAGCTCCAAATGCAGTGGCATACAGTTCAAAGGGGAGCTACGCTTCAGTGAGCAGTGATAAGATATCGCTGCTCTGGCGCGCAGCTCCCCCACACACGCATGCGTGGTGCACCCCGCACGCACGCACACTATTTGGAGCCGACGGGGTGCCCGATCCCCCGCTGGCTGTGCTGCACTTCTGCCCCCCAAAGTTTGAATGCCATGCTGGGTGCCTGCACCCCAGCATGGCAGTTCATGATATAGCTGGGGGGTACCCAATCCCCCGTTGGCTCCACAGTCCTCCCCTCCCCAAGTACTGGGTGCCATGCTGGGTGCCCACCCCAGCGTGGCAATTGATGCTTTGGGTGATGGGGGGTGCCCAATCCCCCATTGGCTGAATGCCCCCCAACTGTCCTTGTGCCACGCTGAGAGCCCACCCCAGCATGGCAAATGTCCCGTGTCATCATTGGAAACAAAAAGAACACCTGTAAAGAAAAAACAGTCCCACATAGTCTCCCTGGCCCCCTCCCACAACCCGCACCCACCCACTGCGCACCCTGCCTCCCCACACCCCCCCTCACCCCATACTTACCTCCGGACCTCGGGCAACGATCTTCGTGGACCAGGAACACATCTGCACTCTTCAAAGCCGACCGCGAACTGAGGAAATGCCGTAAGCTGTATAATGGGCTAGATAGGGTTTTTCAACTTATTGCATATCTCGGCATTTTGGGAATTTTGCACCAAATTTTCAACATGGGTTTTGGGACCCCTTCTCATGAAAGATGTCACTGTCATGGCGTTATTCGGGCCCGAAGGTGAGTTCACAGTCACTGCGCGAAATCACCTTTCAGGACTGATTAACGAAATTACACTGCCAGTGTTCATAAGGTGGGCTCTCAAGAAGCCTATTTTGAAAATTTGGTGGAAAAATTTCAAACAACAACTGTTTTACGAGCGTGCATTACGCAGTTACCACGCACGCCCGTAAGTTCGCAAATTTTCAATATTTTCACTCCAGATTTTCAACTTTGCCATTTTACCACATCTTCTTATAAGCACTACAGCTGTCATTTTTCACATCTTGCCCAAAACGTGTTTCCTCCTGTAGCGCACAATGGCACAGTCGATGTACAAAATCAATGTATGGGACACATTAAGAAAATCACAGTGACACTGTTCATGAGCAGAGGTCTTAAAATGGCTATGTTGAAAATTTGGTGACAAAAGTCCATAAAATGACTGTGTTACGAGTGAACATTGCGCAGTTTCCACGCACCCTCGTAAGTTCATGACTTTGTAATATTTTACGTCCAGATTTTCACCAGTGGCATTTTTCCACACTGCCTTACAGCTGTCATTTTTCACAACATGGCCAAAGTGTGTTTTCACACTTTCAGCGCAGAGATGCGTGGTCGCTGTAGGAAATCATTGTTCAGGACAGATGAAGAAAATCACAGTGACACTGTTCATGATTGGAGGCACCAAAATGCCTGAGTTGACAATCCACTGTAAAAAAATCCCCAACCTAATTATATTACGGGTGTGCGTTGCACAGTTTCTATGTACGCTCATGACTTCACCATTTTTTTAAATATTTTTACTGCAGATTTACAACATTGCCATTTTTTACACCTCCCCATGAACAGTACAGCTGTCATTTTTTACATCCTGTTCGGAATGTTTTTGCACCTGTGGTGCTAAATGCCGTAGTCTCTGTGCATAAGCAGCTTTCGGCTAAGAAACTGATATTCCCCCTGTTCATGAGGTGGGGTCACAAAACCATGTTGAACATTTAGAGTGAAAATACCAATGAATGCCTGAGGTATTAGGGTTTCCAACCATAACGCCCAACCCTGTAGAGAATGACAGGCATCAGGGGTGTGACTTGGGATTCTTGCCTGTAATGCTCATACCATTCCACACCCTGCAGCCAGTGAGAAGCATTGAGGTATGCCTTGGACTCTTCGGCCCCAAAGTTCACCCCATTCTCCTATATCGCACTCATCCCATTGTATTTCCTAATGGAATGGGGTGCGCATAAGGACCAAAGACCCCCAAGGAACACCGTGACACTTGCCAGTGTCTGTAGGGTGGGGTGTACTGAAATGGCATGGCCGTTATGCCTGACGATTAAAAGGCACACCCCAATGCCTGTCACTCTCTGCAGGGTGGTGGTGGGGTTGGCTTCAGTTTAATACTTCACTGCCATTCCTATCACGCAGCTCTGTAACTTCTACACTACCACTGCCAATGCCAGCAAGCAAACATTCGGCATTGACAAATGCTTGTTCTTCTTGTGTTGTCATTTTTCGCTGAATCAATGTACTGATCTATGAAGCTTTTGTCCATTTTATATTTATTTGGTCCTGTGAATTCGAAGTTCTGTTCACTGATAGTAGTGCTGTGCTTACCAATTGCAGTTGGATCTAGGAGCGTCTGTTTGTCAAGTTCAACTGCGAGCATCTCTGGAAGATTTCTTCTTCGTCGGTTATGATCATACTATTTTTTTTCTCCTTGAAACATGTTTTTGTTCTCTGGTTTACTGTTCTTCTGTGATAGAGGGAATTTTAGATACTTTTCCATGTTGTGGATGCCTGATGTAGAGTTTTATGCTCCACGTTACTTTTTAGTAATTGCGCACGGGGCAATGCGTTTCTGTTTTTAATGGGTTTAATTTCAAATAGCAGTGCAATTAGTAGCATGGGAATCTCAGGCTTTTTAGTGGCCATTTTATGATTTCTTACAGGTGATTTTGGTTTGTTTTGATTGATAGCACAATGTAGTGCCTGCACTTCTTTTACTAGTAGTTAATGAAGAGTGAGAATATGACTTGCTGACGTAAAAACTGTGTGTGTAAATGAAAATATCTTTCACGATATGTACGTCAGCAACACTTATCTCACTCTAGTGACAATACATGTTTTTATTTGTAATGTTTATGTAACCCCCGGACCCCTGTCTTTTTGCAAAATGACAGGTGGTATGCTGTTGAAGCTGACAGCAGTACCTGGTGGGGACTGGGTTCGGGGAGGACTAGGTTACTCAGCACAGGGGGACCTAGGTTTGGCTTCTCTGCACAGGGGCACCCAAGTAAATCCGAACACAGGAAGCAATAACTGTAATGTCCAACACCAGGAATGGGATTCTAAAGTGTGGCTTTTATTCACATCCAAACTGAACAAATAAAGCATAGATGGACCCCCACGGGGCTACATTCCTGGTAATGCAGATAAGAGCAACAGAACACTTCTTCACTATTTCAGCCCTCAGGGTCTGAACCCACCAGGCACACAGCTCAGACTTGCACACAGCTTTGGGTACACAGCCCGACTGGTACACTACTTGGGTTTTTTTCCCCTGGCCCGGCTCCCCTGCCGGCCACTTGATCGCGGTCCATATGGCAGTGAACCAGTTATCCTGTTGGTGGCTCCCCAAACCACCTTACAACCTTCGACTCCTTAAGGGAAATTTTCCTTCCAATCCCACATCTGGGTACTTCCCTCATCACTGGCCAAGTGCATGAGGCAAAGTAGAAATCCACAGAGCAAATCCGTAGAGGTGGACCTGGTTACTAAAGATGGGGGGGGTGGTCTCCCATCTCCAGCTCCCACAATCCATACCCAGCCATTTTTCTGGACACTAAACAACTCTTTATGAAAGCTTGGCAATGTAGATTAAAGGGTAGATGTATATCACATCTCTTCTACATGTCTTGACTTCCCCCCCTTGTGTTGGACTTGAACATACTTTTACTTTTGGCTAAGCCTATTACTCTAGGCCTCCCAGTACTTCAGCAGTCCAGTCCCCATTTTAATACAGTTTAGGTGAACATGGGCCCTTTGGAAAGAGCAGAACTCACCCTTTGGTTGCAGGTGCCCCACAGGCAAATCTTGAAATCTTCTTGTACCCCACACACATGCAAAAATAAGGCAGCTTCTTCTCTAGCAGTAGCCAGGGGGTTGCCCCTGGAATAGCAGGCAAACCTTCCACCCCCATCCCCTTAGGGATGGGGCACAGAGACCCATATCAGCGGTCTCCACCACTTAAAGAACAGCTTACTGTGTCCCTCTTTAGGCGGAAACACACACCTTTCCCTAAAAGTAGCTCTATTTCAGAGCTGAGGCTCCAAGAGCCTGTGCACAGAACTGCTGTGCTCCTCACACAACAATCTCCAACTCCAACTACTGACTGACTTTTCAAAACTCACAACATTCTAATCTAACTCCCTTCTGCAGATTCCAATGTGGCTCATGCAGCTGCGATAGTTCTATGGTGATGTCATCCCTCAGTCTCAGCTGAGACTGAGAACAGAGTGAGACAGTGTGAAATCCATTTAGCTAGAGTTTCACAAGATGCCTTCCCCGCCTACCACTAGGTCTTACTGGGATTCTAGTAACCCCGGATAACGGGGGGGGGGGGGTTACATTTATAACCCACCCCACTGTATAAATATAAACATATAGCATGCATAAACATGTATGTAACATGCATAAACATACATGGTATATAGATATGATATATGTAACATATGAAATATATGTAACTTATAATAAATATATGTAATGAATAAAATATATGCCATAGATATATATATATTTATGCTGTATATATTATGGTAGCACGGTAGTGCTATTATAGTTAGGGTTGAGTAGCACTTTTTAAGGTCAAAGGGTCAAACTTTGCACCTTAATAACTTTGCCACCATTCAATGGATTCACCTGAATTTTTGCAGGCATGGGGATTGGTCATAGATCTTGGGATCTGCCAACTTTCATGCTGGTCCAATATACGGCTGTGGAGTTATTAAGTGACATCTGTGTGTATATTTACGCTTTCTGGTGAATTCTTTGCTCGTACCTACAGGTCGCACAGTTTGTGCGACCAGTCCAAAAACTTCAGGGAACGTGTGGCTATGGTCCCTGATGTGCCTTTTGAAGATTTAGTACAAAAAATATTAAATGGTTCTAAAGTTACTCAAAAAAACAAGTTACCATTATAAGTCAATGGGAAAAGTTAACAAAAAGTGCAACACTTTCGCAAATACACTGTTTAGTGTTGCAAATGGCCCTAGTAGTGTCACATATCCACCATTTTGTTTTCGGTTAGTGATCAGAAAAATGCTTGGCATTTAAAATTGGGACCCTCTAGGAACACAGTTCTTTTTGTGTTCACCTAGTCAGACCCTGAGGATGCTAGCCAAGCCTTTATTTTGGAGTTAAACACCCCAGAAATATGTTTTTCAAGTTTCTGGAAAAAGTAGTGTCGTAAAAGTAGTGTCGCACTCATGACACTTGAGCAAAATTTGTGAAAGGTGTCGCAAATTGCGACACTACTTTTTCAGACTATGGCCAAAGTGACAGCAGTACTTTGCCACCCTGCTGCAAAAGAACGGTTTGGTCTTTTGAGCTTATGTTTGGAGGGAAGGCAGCCAACATGTCACAGATGTGCCTTTGGTGGTTTGGTGAAAAAATATTGTACAGCTCCAAAGTTACGATACTCTGAAGTTGATGCTTTTTCCCATAGACTAATATGGTGGCGTAGGCCGCACCTTTTGGGGCTCATATCTCAAAAACGGTGTGAGATACAGATTTTTTGTCATGAGATACATAGCCCTATGGGCTAAGTAATACAAAACAGTAGCCAGGAAAATAATGATTTCTGTGAAATTTAATTTTTTTTTCCACATCGTACAGTTGCTGAGATATTTGCAATTAAGTACTTCCAATGCTCTTTTTAAGCTTCCATTACCATTACAATGCATACATTCTTTGTACACACTGTGTTTCTCTATGCAGTTCTCCAGCAAAAAGACGGAATGCTCTTCTGTTACTGTTACAGTTACTGTTTCCCCTTGCGTTTAAGTACCTGTTACTGTTAATGTTCCCATGTGCACCACCGTGTGTGTTACCCTTTGCATTCATTTGCCCTTGCATTTTCATTACTGTTACCATTTGCATTTCCACCTTGTGTTTGCGTTGCTGTTCCTGTTACTATGTCACAAGACATCCCACCGCTGCATTACATTCAGTATTTCTGATCATCATTCTCAAAAAGAAGGGAAATTAGAGGCAAAAAACTCCATTTAATGCCTCAGTTAGGGTTGTTCCACATTGACAAAAGTAAGAAAATCTGGTGTGAGGGTGTTGAAACCCCTCTCACCAGCCGCTTCCGCGCCAGCATCAGGTGCGCCGCTTGTCATCGGTCCCAACTCTCACCCCATTCCTCCCATACCTCTGCTTCTTTACACATGTGATGGGGTAAGAGTTAGGCCACGACCCCAACGCACACCCCAATGCTGGCTGGGGGGGGCTAGAGGTGTCCCGGGGTTTCAACCCTAACACCAAATTTCCTTACTTTTGTCACTGTGGAACAATCCTAACTGATGCATTAAACTGAGTTTTTGCTCTAATATATATATATATATATATATATATATATATGTATTATGTAACATATGTATATGTATTATGAAAGATACATACCATATATATGTAACTTATATAAAATACATGTAGTAAATATATATATATATATATATATATATATGTAACATATAAAAAATATATGAAATATATGTTGTATATATAAACTATATATCTAACATGTATACACATGTATGTAACATGCATATTATATAAAATATATGTAACATATTCAAAGAATATTGTATACATTTTGAATAATACTAATAATGTATTCAGACAGTGTATTACTAAATAGATAGTGTCAGTAGCTCAGCAGGTAGTACACTCATGTCTGATGCTGGGAGATCAGAAGGCTGTCAGTTCTATCCCTACACCAGGCACTTGGGTTAATATCCCAATACTGCATGAGGGGGGTGCTATACTCCTGAGATGCAATCTTTCGGATGAGATGTTAAACCGAGGTCCCATCTGCCTGTTCTGGTGGTAGTTCAGGTGGATATTAAAGACCCCATGGCACGTCTCAAAAAGAGTAGGGGTTTTTATTAAAGAAAAAAAATCATACAAGCAATCTCATGCAGAGAACCAAAAAGTACAAGAAACATCAATATGACAGTAGACAAAAAAAACCCTCAAAAGGTCAGTATTATCCAATCATACTAAAATAAACTATGAAAGTCAACCTGTGTTGAAAAAGGACAACAACTAGACAAGAAACACAATGTCTCAACCTAAAAGGAAAGAAGAAAATAACCATTGCAATACAGAATCATGTTACAGGGGCATCAGAGTCAATCACCCAAGGCATGTTTCTCCATTGTGCATGTAGGACAGCTGTTGGAAACATTTTAGCTTCATTCTGGTAAAGACCCCGAAGTTCATTTTGTACTTTAAGAATTAATTCTGGGTGGTCAATCCATTTCTGTTGGAGAGTGAATAATGACCTGACATTCCAAATAAACCATTTGAGAACTAGTAAGACTATGTACAATGTGCTTTTGTGCCATCCCAGATCACTCCCACCATAATGGCCATATATCAAGGCCTCATATGTCAGTGTTTGGAACCATGGTGCCTTCCAATCCCTGGGGAGCATTGCCCAAAATCCCTGAATATAGGAACATGTAAAAAAGTGATGCTCTATAGTCTCAAATTGTGTAATGCATCAAGGTCTGCTAAAGTATCTATCTTGGAGTTGCTTGTGTTTATGGTTAGCCTTAATGTTAATCTTCTCAGGGCAACTAAGTCAGTTCAAGTCTCATAACTTCTCCGGGATCTCTGATTCTTTTACTAAAAGAACCAGGGATGGGACATACTGTGTAGGACAGTTCGGAAATGAATTGGGTTCCATAACAAATGTCTCTTATACCCCTTTATAGATGTCTTGGATTTGGTCATTACCATCGTACTAGTAATATGCCATTGTTTAAGTTTAAAAAACGCCTCCATGATAAAGACTGGGGTGGCCACGGAGTGTCTTAAAACACCCCACCTCCCATTTTCCCATTGGGACAATCATGGTTCACACATAGTAAGTAAGTAAGAAAAGAGGCCATTCCTGACCAGCATAAACCAAAAAAGGTCTCAAATTAGTGTAGAGAAAAATACTAAAACAGAAAGGAATGGGGTTGATCATCCAAAGCCCTCTCTGTTTCACAGCTAAGTAAGTCAAATTCCCTTTCATAGGGTTCAGCCTGCTCCCCCATATGGCCTGAAAAAATACTTAAAAGTGTGGTTTCCTGGGATTTGGGTAAAGGGCAAACAAGGCTAACATACAGAAAAAGTGGGACTAGGAAAGTTTTAACCAAATAAACCCGTTTCTGTTTGCTATGTTTCCATCAATTCCTTCTGGAAACAAGTTGTTGACCCTGTGCAAGTTTAGGCTCCCAATTAAGTGTAACATCATCATCTGAACCAAATATTATACCCAGAATCTTAACAGGGTCTGAGGTTACTGCTATCATGAAGTGGGATGCCCTGAGGTCAGATGACCCCAAACTGTTTTGCCATACGTTTAGCAATGTTGAGGGAAAATCTGGCATAAGTACTAAACTGGTCACAGACCTGAAGAGCCACTCCCACTGACTCTGAATTTTGTACTAAGATGCAGAGATCATCTGCATATGCAATTGCAGAAAATCTAAGGGTGATATCCTGAAACTGAAGGTGTTGTAGGATGGGAGAGGCATTCAACATCCTGAGCAGAGGGTCCACACAAAAAGCAAACAGAACAGGGCTCATAGGGCATCCTTATCTATCACCCTTCTCTACAGTGAACATTGGTCCCTGCCAGCCTCGAACCATAGGAATAATGGTCACATTTTTATATAAGCACTGAATCCAAGATATGAAGGTTAGAGGAATACCACAATGTTTCAATACAGCCCAGAGAAAACCATGTCTAACTGAATGAAAGGCTTTGGACTGATCCAGGGACAAATCCACTCCCGTCATACAACCCCTTCAACCCTGCTTGAATATTTCCCTAAGGAGGATGAGGTGATCTGAGATTTTCCTGCCAGGAACAGAACAGGTCTGGGTCAGTGTAATCAAATAATCAGCAGTTTTCAATAGTCTGGAATTTAAAATTTTTATCAATAACTTAAAGCCATTATTCAACAAGGAAATAGGCCTCCAATTCTGAATATTGTTCCTGTCCCCCGTCTTAAAAATGTAGATAATCTGTCCCATTGTCATTCTTAAGGATGGCTTATGATCCTGAAGGACAGAAGTAAAAGCCTGGGCTAATTCCTCCAGTACTGCATTTCCTATGTATTTATAGAGCTCGTTGGTCAGGCCATTACATCCTGGGGTCTTATGACCCACCAGGGTACTCAAAGCCTGGGCAACTTCCGCTGGTTGAATCCTCTGAATCAAAAAGGCAGCATGCGTGGCAGTGCACACAGGGCTATCCAAGTCGCATAACAGAGAGTCACAGTCCTGCGCTGCCACAGAATCTGCCAAAAACAAATGTTGTGTATGATGGTATACAATCTGTTTAATGCTTGGAAGATCGTCACACATGGTGTGGTTTTCATTCCACAACCCCAACATACTCTTTTGCTTTACATTAGTGTTGCAAGTGTCATAAGGACATGTGTGCTGTTTCTTTCCTTGGGTAGTAAATCTTTGTTGATTAGTTAAGTTCTGGGCCTGGGACTGATGAAATGTAACCATAGAATTTTTAAGGTTAGCAATCTGTTCAGAAAAATTCTGGTCAGTACTATACAATGGGGACAGGAGCCGCTGTAAATGCATCATATTCTGTAAACACTGATGGTATTCTGTAGTACGTTTATGCTTATTAAAAGAGTTCAGCCAGGATGATGAGTCTGCAATCGTGTCTTCCCATCACAAGGCAGGGGGTCACCATAACAATACACAGACAGATTTCCTGGCTGCCAAGAAATAATCAATTTCTTGCAGAATTTCTGGGGATTCCAACAGGGAAGAATAAAACTTCCGGGTGCCAGGCCCATAGGCGGCATGGCCTGTGTTACCAGAAATAAGTCGTAACATACGGTGGTCAGAAAATTCAGACACCAAAACATCAGCTGTATGGACTGGTAAGGCAGGGGAAGTGAAAAAGTAATTGATCCCTTCTAGCTAAAGAGCCCTTGTGAAATGTAGGCGCTGCTACCGTGGAAGATGTAGTATGTGTGTCTAGTAAGGAAGCAGCTTTAATCATTCTTTGCAGGCAGGCCATATCACAAACAATCTTTTTGTTTTAATATTCTTGCTTCTATCTGCTACAGAAACACTACAATTAAAATCACCACCTAAAACCACAATATGAGATGAATGTAAATATGGTTGTAGAAGGTGGAACAATTCAATGCGTGCTGCCTTTGTCTGAGCGGCATAAACATTTATAATACAAAATAAAGTATTATCAAGTTGAAGTTCAACCAGCAGAGCCCTACCAGAAAAGAGATCCAGAAGTTTAATAAAATGAACAGTAACCCCAGAAAGTAAGATCACCAACCCAGAACATGAGTCAAGACCAATAGACCAATAAGATGGTCCAGTAGTCCATAGTGTGGTAGCTTTCTTACATCCTGTAAGGTGTGTAATCTAGTGTCCTGCAAAAGAAAAACACCCAGGCCCATAGATCTTAAAACAGAAAACACGGCTTGTTTTTACAGTGATTCCTAATGCTGTTAACTTTCAAGGAGTAAAATGCAACAGTGGAAGCCATCATCATCTAAACAAAGACAATGGAAAAAAGAAACAATAGGACTGGATTCATAGGGGTTTCCTGTAGGACCATCTAGTTGACCTGACAGGTTTTGATTTAACAGTGTCTTCAATAGGGGGTCTAAGGTCACTTGATCCAGCTTTCTCTAAGGGAAAGGGATCCTCTTTATCTGAACCTCCATCAGCCAAGGATGACCTAAGGGAGGAGTCATCAGACTTATTCCCGGAAGCTCCTGGAAGATCCACTAATGACTCAGATCTATTGGTTACTGGAAGCCCAGTGGTTCTCAGGACTTTGGATTTTGGTTGTGACCAAGTTTGACGTCTACAAACTGATTTTTTGGGTTTCTCAACCTCAGGCAATGGCTGGGGAGGAGGAAGAGGCATTTCTACCTGCATACTAAACTCCTCCTGATGCTCTAAAGGGACATGATCTGTGACCTGAGTAACATGAACATCCTGAAGGGGAGGGTGTCCAGTAAAGAACAGGTAGGGACCACCTTAGTTTGTCCCAGTTTGTGCTGAGTATGCATGGGGGACTACAGACTGAGGGCCCGTAAAGGTGTCAGCAGGGGGGGTGGTCAGGGGTAGGGAAGGATCTACCTCTCTTTCATTGCGCTAGGGCTATTAACAACCTTTGCTCCTCATCATCTGCTTCATTGGGCTGGTTGTGGGCTGTCCAGGGGCAAGAATGGTAGGAATGCCCTTTCACATTACAAAGGTTACAGAGCTGTTCATTTCAGCAGTGACCACTAGTATAGCCCAATTCCCCAAATGAGTTACATTTCAGTTTATTACATAAGCTACTGATGTGCCGTTTCCCCACATCTGTAACATACTTTATATTGCCCTTGATAAAACAACATACCCCTGTCCCGTCCAATAAAAAAACTGTTTGGTAGATGCTGAAGCCCTGTCTCCATGGTATGTAGAACTATCCAGACTCTCCAGCCCCCCTGTCCAGGTTTGTTCATCATCAAAAATAACTTCATGATTATTCAATACAGTACACCATTGTCTGAGCCAGCATAGGAAGTCTGTCACACTGACCCCCCTCATTCTGAAATAGAACCGTTATCGTTCTAGTCACAGGTTTAGTCAAAAGAATGGCTTCAAAAGGTGACCATAAAGGTGTGGATGTCAAAGCATGAAACAGTTCCCCAAATTTCTGCAGGCTGCTGTTAAATTTAAAACTCACATCAAAAGATTGTTCCCCCGATACACGGATCAGAGCTTAAATCTCAGCCGCTGTAAATTTTGAGTGTTTCAAAAGTGATTTAGTGACAAATAACCAGTCAGGAAATTCATCCAGGACCCCTTTATAAATCAAATGAACAGCATTTTGCCATTTGGCAGGAAATTGTAGATTCATGAAAAAAGGAAGTATAAGACCTTCTCCATCCTGCCTGCTGTCGCTCCCCAGCATCCACGAAATATGATTGTGGGGGGGGGGGGGCAGAGCCATGGTTGCCAGAGTGGCCTTCAATCGGTGTCTGACCCACTCCTGGGTCACTCCCATCAAGGGCCCTCACTGGGCCAGGCCATAAAAAAGGCAATTGAGGATTTTGAGTAAGCAGCAATGCATCTGGAATGTGCATTGGAGAGTGAACCCTCCTCGGGATGTCTTTCAAGCCCTCAGTATGTCTGTGAGGGAAGAACAATGGTGGAGAATGTACTTGAGCATTGGGCAATTGAATGGGAGATCCATCAGACACCCACTAACCCACAGTATTAGCCTCCCAACCTGCCCCTTTCAGAGCAGTGTCTACTGACCAGTCATGCACTGCACAGTCCATTGTGCTAGGACCATGATTTAGGCTAGGAGCTGACACCCCTACTGTCTCCATTCCTATCACAGCCCCACCACCCAATGGTGCCAAATTCTCCTAGAAACAAAATAAAGAAGAGGCACAGGTATCTGCACTCATCAGTGGTCCAGTGCCGACATCCTGTTCCAAAGGCAGAGGTCCAATTGTGCAGTTACAGGAAGAACAGCCACCATGTCAGCACCTGCAGCATCTGTGGCTCACATCTGTGCAGTTGTCTGGTTGCTAGGCAGCACCTGCACAATGGGCGCTGACTGTTGTATCTCCGCTTTGCATTTCACCAGAGCGGTACAAAGTTCCTTCTGTTGGAGCTTAAACCTGCCCTCCTCCTGCATCAGCTGTGCTTCCAACCCATCGTGTATATCTGAATCAAAGTCCACACAAACCTGTGTAGTGACTTTTGAGGCCTTGTCGGTCATTAGGGAGATAACGCTTCCCTCAGCTCCATCACTCTTTTCGAGCTCCACCTTATCCAAATCATGGGCTATTCGTTCATCCTGAATCACAATCTGGCCATTCAAAGCTGCAACAGTCTCAACAGGCTTAAAGGCAGTGGAGGAGACCAACTCCAACAGCTCCATCTCATCCATCCTAGTTGGAGATTCAGCAGAAGTGGCCATCTCACAGGCCAGAGGTTCCCCCTACAGGCGAGTAGGGGAATTTCCCTGGTACCCTGGCTAAATTTCCACCCATTCACTAAAATACCCCAACAGCTTAATCTGATACAAGGTCCGTTGGCATTCATCCGTATCCACCTCCTCCCAGATCATGCCTGAAAATAGGCAAGAATTCATCTTGTGTACTTACCCGGTCAACTAAAACTAAAATAAAGAAAAAAAAAAAGATTGACAATGCATGAGGCAGAAATACCTTATGATTATATATTTCTGAAATATATTGTTTTACGTATTTCATCAATTCAGTATATTGGGGGCCAGATATTCAAAAGGGTTGCGCCATGTGCAATAGGGTTGCGCCTGCGCAAGTCCAAACTTGCTCCATTCTGTGATATTCAGCAGGAGGCAGTTGCGCCACAGAAAACATGCTGAGCAACAGCGCAATGCAAATGAATGCATGCTGAACTGGAGGGGGAGGAACCATGCACAAACTGCACAGCCCGATATTCAGCCAGGCTGTGCAGAGTTGTGCAGAGCGCAACTCCAACCTGCGCCTGCAGGACTTTGAGCCAAAAAGGCTTAAGTCGAGGTCCACCCACAGGTGAGCTGCTGTATTGCAGGGTGCAACACAGCAGCTGCCACCTGTGGCTATTCATCAGAATCCTGTGCCCCCCCTGCAGCCGATCGCGGGCAAGGTGAAAATCCCCACCCCCACTGGCCCGATCGTGGGCAGCAGAGTGTCCCCAACATATCCCTGGTGGTCCAGTGGACTGATAAGCTGATCTTGGGCTGCATAGCTATAGAATAACCCCGAACATATCCTGGTGGTCTAGTGGACCCGATAAGCCCGATCGCGGGCTGCATAACTGTAGAATAACCCCCGACTTATCCCTGGTGGTCCAGTGGACCGATAAGCCCGATCCTGGGCTGCATAGCTGTAGAATAACCCCGAACTTATCCCTGGTGGTCCAGTGGACCGATAAGCCTGATCGCGGCTGCATAGCTGTAAAATAACCCCCTCCCAAGACCATATCCCTTGTGATCTAAGTGCCCCCCCACCCACCCAGCCCACCTCGCTCCCCCACAGCCGGTGGCAGCATCCACCAGCCTGCGCCCGCCCGCCGACTGACTGCCTGGTAGGGCTGCCCCCCATTGGTGCAGAGCAAGAGCCAATGGCGTGCAGCCCCCCATCATAAGGCAGACCAGATTTGTGAATTAATTGGCTCTTGCTCTGCACCAATGGGCGTGCAGCCCTACCCGGGCAGTCAGTCGGCGGTGCGGGGGCGGAGGCAGGTGGGATGCTGCCGGCCGCGGGGGGGGAGGTGGTGGGGCTTCATGGGTGGTGGGGTGGGGGACACTAGATCACCAGGGATATGGTCTTGGGCGGGGGTTATTTTACAGCTATGCAGCTCACATCGGGCTTATCGGTCCACTGACCACCAGGGATAAGTTCGGGGTTATTTCAGCTATGCAGCCCGCGATCGGGCTTATCGTACCACTGGAATACCAGGATAAGTTCCGGAGGGGGTTATTTTACAGCTATGCAGCCCGCGATTGGGTTTATCGGGTCCACTGACCACCAGGGATAAGTTCGGGGGTTATTCTACAGCTATACAGCCTCGATCGGGCTTATCGGTCCACTGGACCACCAGGGATATGTACGGAGATGGGGAGCTACATTGCTGCCCGTGATCGGGTTGCAGGTGCGTCGGTCCTCGACGGCTGCTGCCTGGCAGAGTGCCAGGCGCAAGTCTCGGATCGGCGCACCACATGCTGACACGGTATGCAATGAAGATAATCAGATGCAATGGCCTCTGCGCCTTGCATGAATTATGGCCCTATTTGCATGTCACCTTTGAATATCGTGATTTTGCGATGGCAATGGTACTTGCGCCCACTGTAAGTTGAATGCTCCACTTGACAACTTCTGCGGTGGTGTAAGTTCCACTGCACTATGCACAGTAGCTGTGGCTGGGGTGATATTCAAAGGAGTTGCTCAATAGTGCAACTCCTTTGAATATCGCCCCAGCCACACCCCTGCGCAACTATTTTGCGCAGCGCAAGGGCTTGTGCCTCAGAATGGCGCAGTTTAAATATCCAGCCCTCAGTGTATTGACATAATTAACATAATTGCCAGTATATTGAAACTTATTTAATTTTTGTAATAAAATATATTCTTTCAATACATTTAATAAACATAAGATCATTTACAATTTAATTATAAATGCATGGTTTTAGTTTATGTGGAAATACACTGTGTATTACATTTCATTGCATCAATGTATTTCTCAATATATTGACATATATTTTTTCATACTGTGGGTTAGTAATATATTGCATCAGTATATCTAAAATATATTTAATAAAATATTATATAATATATTACATTGGGACAATGTATTTCTCAGTGCATTGACATACATTAACTCATATTTTTCAGTACATTGCAATATATTCCATTTTCATAAGGGAGGTCTTTCTACAGGGTGGCTCGTACTGTTTTCACATTCTGTTTCCCCATGAGGTGGGTTTCCTACTCAAAATTGATGCCAAGGAACTTTATCTTGTCATTAGTGGCAGTTGTGTTCCATGGAAAGCCTGCCTGTTGTGAGATCCCAGGGAGGGACAGAAGTATAATGGAATTGGAGATATTAACTTTGTAACCCGTCAGTTCTCCATAATTATTGATTAGGGGCATTAGGCATCCATTAGACATTTGCAGTGCAGTGAGGGTTAACATAGAAACATAGAATTTGATGGCAGATATGGACCGCTTGGCCCACCCAGACTGCCCATTTCCCTACCTAATGGATAAGCTGCAGATCCTAGTTAACCAGCAGCCTACTTCTCCCCACCCCACCCCCTAGAATTGCCTTATGACTGTCCCATGCATGCTTGAATTCCACCACTGTTTTTGACTCCACAACCTCCTCCGGAAGGCTGCTCCCATGCATTCACAACCTCTCTGTGAAAAATACTTCCTTAAATTACCTCTGAGCCGCCCCCCCTCTATCTTCAAATTGTGCCCCCTTGTTCTTGCACATCTCTTTTTTTGAAAGATGCTACCCTCTTGGACTTTGCTGATTCTCTTGAGGTACTTGAAAGTTTCTATCATGTCCCTCCTCTCCCTTCTTTCCTCAAGGCTCTACATATTAAGCTCCTTAAGTCTCTCTTCACATGTCTTCTGGTGCAGACCCTGATGTCATCCACAAAGGCCATCACTTTTTGTTCCTCACCCAATAGCATACTTGGATTTGGGGGTGCTGGAGAAGGGGTAGTGGTCAGCCCTGTCGGGTACCTCTCTGGAGAAAGAAGGTGGGGGAAGGGAGACTATTAGTAGTTACTGAGGCCAAGGCCTCAGTGTAGAGCATGGATATCCAACTTTGTATTCTTAAGTCAAGGCCAAAACTCTGGAGGGTGTGAAAGAGGAACTTCCACTCCACCCTAGCAAATGCTTTCTCTGTATTGAGGGATAGGAGGATCGTAGGGGTTTTCCTCTGTTTGTTGATCCACATCAGGTTGATTAGGCATCTGGTTTTGTCACAGCCCTTCCAGCTGGGATGAAACCCAGCCAGTCTCTGTCTATAAGCTGATCTATCACTGCTTTAACCGTCTCAGTGATTATCTTTGCAATCACTTAGCAGTCAACTGTGATTAAGGAGATGGGTGTGTATCTGCTGCAGTTCTGTGGGTCTTTTCCTGGTTTAGGCTGTAATGAGATTTGTGCTGTGTGCATGGATGGGGGAGAGGTTGTTTGCAAGCCTCTGCCAGAGTATCACTTAGAGGATCAAGCCAGGAGTCTGAATTTGGCATAAAATTCTGCTAGGATATCATCACTGCCTTCACTGATGGCATGCCCACTAGGACCAAAGAAAGTTCTTCTCGAGTGAATGGCCAGTACAACATTTCCCTTTGGGGTTGGGATAATGCAGGACGTACCATCATCTTTGTGAAGGATTTCATATTCCTTTCTGAGGGAGGTACTTCAAAGGAGTACAGCTGTATGTAGAATTTCAGGAAGGAGACGTTGATACCCTGCTGATGCTGTATGGACTCTCCTGCAACTAATTTAATGCAGTGGATCCTGGGCTGCTCCTGGCTTTTCTTCAGCTGTTAGGGCAGCAGCCTGCCAGACTTTTCGCCGGCTTTCCAAAAGGCTTAACAGAAGTGAAAGAGGGCAAATTCTGCTCTGTTCTGTAGGTACACATTAACTTTGTTTAAAGCAAATATCTTTGATCTGTGCTAGAAGCTGGCTTTAGGGGGGTTGTGAACTGTGCATTTGTACAGGTCCCCAAGAGCAGAGGGACCCCCCAAACAACTCAGTTGTCCAGTTGGCCTCCTTTTTCCTGGTCCTGGATGTACTAATTTAAGTAAAGTACAAAACTGGCACAAAACTAGCTAAAAATGAAGCTACAGGGAGGCCATGATAGGGATGAGGATGTTACTTGGGGGCTTCATGACTTCTGGTAGGGGGTCCTGGCAAGGAGGTTCACACAGTGCCCCAGAATAGCTAGGGCCAGTGCTGAGAAAATCACTGGCCTTGCAGTCTGTCTCTTGATATTTCATCTTAAGGGCTTGAAGTGAGCTCTCTGTCTCTTTGTGGTCTTTTTCTTTGGCCCTTTTAACCTTGGTGGAGTAGGCAATGCATCTCTCTTGGATAAAGGCCTTCAGCATATCCTATCTTATGGTTGTGGAGGTATTGGTGGGGTTTCTTCAGCATTAAGAACTCATCTATTTTTTGCTTGACCTTAATGCAGAACTCAATATCCCCTCAAGAGTGAGGTGTTAAATCTCCACTTCTTGATGATAGGAGTGAGTTGGTTCGGGAGGGGGGAGTCCAGGTGAAGGAAGTTGGGATGAGATCTGAAATGACTGTGGGGTCAATTCTGGCCTCCAGCACATCTGCTGTCCAGGCCCCAGGGCTACGTCAGAGGTCTATTCTCAAAAATGTACTGTGGAAAGGGGAGAAGATGGTATAACCTCATCCCTGAGGGTGGACCAGTCTCCAGATATCACTTGTGTCCATCTCCTTTCCAATTGATCTTAGAGCTTCTGAAGCTGGTGTTAACAGATCAGTGGGGGGTCTGCTCCTGTCTAGGAATTCATCCATAGCTGCATTCATGTCTCCCCATCAGAATGTTCCCCACCCCATTCTCTGCTGGACTTTGAGCCATGGAGGTAAAAAAAAAGTCACCTATTGGAGGTTGGGGCCATATTGGCACCAGAGAGTGGTTATCTCAACCCAGAGCATGCCATTTACCATCAGGAATCTATATTCTGGGTCCCTGTGGCTGGCTGATGCTTTGAAGTCTGCTTTCAAATGTACTATATCAGGATGGCTACCCTGTGGCTCTTTTTGTCATAAGAGCTGCTGTAAACGTGACCCACCCATATCCCTTTCAGCTTGTCAGCCTCGGGTGTCAGAAGGGGAGTCTCCTGTAGGAAGGTGACCACTGTTCCCAACCTATAGATGCCATCCAGGATTTTCCACCTCTTAACTGGGGAGCTGATCCCTTTAACATTCCAAGATGTAAACTTAGTTGGTGTAGTAACCATCTTCTTATGTATGTTAGGGTTTTAGATGTGCATCTAATCTGGAGATGGGGGATCCGGGGGGATGATCCCAGAGAGGTTGCCTTTTTTGCTGTGATGGGGTCATGTGGTAAGCTGAAGCAAACCACATGGTAGAATACCCATATCAGGCAGTATCCTGATGTGAGCACCATGGGGCTACTGGGCCAATAGAGACCCCTAGAAGGAAGGAGCAGTGGGGCCTGCAGATAGTGGGCTAGACAGATTTGCTTGCCCAGGCAGTAATTTTGCTACCAGAAGACAGAGGGAGTGCTGGCTGATGAAAAATAATACAACAAACATTGCAATAACAACCTTAAACATCTGTAGAAACCATGAATCAGCATAACACAACATACAACCATATTGGTTTACACAGATTACACAGAAATTTGATGGCAGTAAAGGACCATGTGGCTCATCTAGTTCTGAGGGGAAGCTACCCAGTAGGGTCTGGGGGTCCCGAACCCTTCCCACATGGCACCTCACATGAGCAGAAACCATAACTAATGGTGGTCCTGTCCGCTATCAGCTTGGATTGGACCCTGCAGATAAATTCAGATTAGGAGGTTGATAGGGCTTGAAAGTCTGTGCTAAAAGGAACTGAGAGGAAGAGAGGCATGAGAGGAAACCTGTGTGAAGTGTGAGACCAGCCTAGTATCCTTTGCCTATAGATGAGGGGGCAATGTTAGAAGTAGTCACTGTCACTGGTTATGTGTTGCTTTAATTTCTGTGACTTGACCAGAGGCAACAAGAGTCAAGAGAGAGGGATAGCTGAGCCAGCTTGGTTGTACAGGTGTCAAGCTCCAGTGCTCCTCTTAAAATACTGATAGGGTACATCCTAGAGTCAAGTGATGGATTGGTGAGGGAGGCAGCACTGCTTGGGACATTCTACTTCTTAAGTGTATCTGGTGGGACTCGAGTACACCAGCCACCTCCAGTTCAGGACAGTGATTTGGTTGAGGTAGGACCTAAAGGAGCTGTGGATGGAGTGGGAAAAGCTTTAAATAATTAATTAATTATTTTTTTTAAAGTGATTAGGCGTGCTGTGAAAGCCCTCCTCTTGGTTAGGGGATTCGTGGTGGCTCAGCAAGACACCCTGTGACTGAAAGTGTAGTGTTGATTGCACTGCCGCATGATCGCGGAGGGCTACACAGGGAAGGGGGCAGGACAGAGCAGTCCTCTACCATCTAGTGGGAAGCCACTGACAGATGACAGCCTCTGCTCATTCTGTCACCAGTTTCAGTATAGTAGGAGGCAACAACAACAACCTTAAGTAGCCCCTACCTATCAGTTAAGTTCAACCCAATATTCATAGGCGGGGTAGCTTGACCAATCTCGAAGTCCAAGCGGGGAGACTGTCTAACCTACACAGTTAACTTAGAGCCAAGTCGTAGCCAGTTGCCAAAAGTAATATCTCCTCTAATCTGTGGCAACTTACACTGATAGGCATCTGGGAATGCAACATATGGGGTGGTACATTTAAGCCCGCAAACAGCTAATGAATTGAACAAGCAGCTGATGAGACATGAGCATGGAGGCAAGGCAATCTATCCACTCTTACAGGAGGTTCCAGACCCATCATAGTTGCTGGCAGGACAAGGGGCTAGTACTGGGAGTGCTGCTTAGAGCTGAGATGCTGGGGAATCTGGGGCCGGGTGATCCCAGGAAGACAGGCCATGGCTGGGTATTGCAACTAGTGGAGACACATTGGAGGGGGGTAGTCATGTTTACCCTTGATTTACTGTACATACCTGGGCTCCCTGTGGGTTTTTGGTTGCTGAGATGGGTGGATAGATAAAGATTACCCTTCATGACACAGGTCAATCCCAACTATCCCTACTGGCTCATCAGTCATTGGGTTGGCCCAACCTTGAGAAAAAAATAGTTCTACATATTCCCCCTCTCCCCCATTCTCATACTGGTGAGGTACTTGGAACTGCACAGATGAGAATGGTGTTCCAGAAGAGGACCCAAAGGTGAGGATCAGAACATTTAGAGCTATTGGCACACCTGCTGTCCCTGGGGCAGTGAGTTCTGATCTCCCCTTTGGTGTATGGTTCCTTTTTCTAGTGAAACACCAGTGGATATGATTGTGATTGTTTAGGGCAACTCTCTGAAGTACCTACACATTGCAAAGAGCAGAATAAAATGAAAGTAAATTTAACACCAGTACACAGTATTTGGTAACTACCTCAGATACACAATGAAACAGACAGTTGAGTGCACTATTTGTAGCAGGAAAGGGAGAAGAAAGGGAGGTGGGAGGTGGGCATGTGGAACGAGAAAGAGAGGAAGGGTGGGAGGGGGGAAAATGACATTGATCATGACCAGTAAGAATACCAACTTAGCAACTGGAGAAGTTGGCTTTGGGAAGCACTATGTCGTGACATAGCCAAATGTCCACACTGTTAAGTCCAGTCTAAAGTCCTTCAGGTGGCTCCAACCACCAGTGAAGTATGTCCCAATCAGGAGATGAACAGTTCAAGTTCTTCCCATGGTTAGTGAAAGGAGTTGAGGTGTCTTACACAGTCTTGGCCCAGAATGTCTTGGGGTCATCTTCTTGGCACAAAGGCAGCAAAGGTCCGTACTTGTTCAGCAATAGGAGAATCTCCCTGGTGCAAGGGGGTTGGAGGCTGCTTTCTGACGCGACCTTTTTGGAGCCAGCTCACCTGCCATGTCAGAGCCCCGAAAGGAGAAGCCTACATCTCTGCTGCGATCCCTTGAGCCTCTGCCTTGATCTAGGAGTAGTTTTCAACTTTCTCTGCCTCCCAATCTTTTGGACCTAGTGGTCTGCCACTCCATGTCCTGCTAATTTCTGCTGGACTTAGTGGGCAGACATTGGGCTGCTTGCTGGGGGGCATGTCGAGTGAGCTGCTGCTGACTGGCCTGTGGGTGTGGTGACAATTGAGAGTTAAGTGCAATGCATTTCTCAAGCCAGTGTCTGCACAGGTATCTGGAGGCTTCCTCAGAGGTTTCAAAAATGCTGGCCATCCCATTCTAGATTATTCTCAGTTTTGTGGGGTTTTGGAGCTGGTATTATTCCACTGATTTCTCGATGGCTTTACTGAGTGGGGTGTACTCTGTATGCCTGACCACTAATTCAGCTGAATAGTCATTGAAGATGAGGATTCTGTGTCCCTGCCAATTTAGTGGTCCTTGTTCTCTTGCTAAGACTTGAATCTGCTCTTTTACTGGTAACCTGAGTAATTTTGCCAAGATGGACAAGGACAACCACTAGCCATAGGAGGGAGTACCAGGGATCAGTGCATCCTCTCGATTTTAAGGGTGCCAGGCCATGAGTACTACAGAATTATAAGCAGTTCTGACTATAAAAATACAGTCACCTCATTTCTCTCAACACCCTCCGGAAAGCCCAGAATCCTAATGTTGTAATGTCTGCTCCTATTCTCTGCATCTTTAGCATGGTACCATAGTAGCTCAACAAGTCTCTGAAGCTCCTGTATTCTGGACTTGTGCTGGGTGTCTTTCTCATTAATGTATGAGAGGCACGTGTCAGTGTCCCTTTGCTTGCATTGAAGGGTTTGGACCTCATCTTGTAGGTCAGCCAATTTAAATGTGATTATTTCTGCAAGAACTTGCTCTATCATCCCTTTATGGACCAACCCATCCTCAGCTGTCATTGGGGAAGGGTTTGCTGTTGCTGCCGCCGTGCTTCACAAATGGCTCTGTCAGGATCTTAAGGCAAAACTTTTAGTGACAGTATTTCAGTGGCCATAAAAGATAGGCAGATTCTGTTTTCAGATTTTATTAGCACAAGATTTCATCTAATGAAATAAGTTGTTTTCTTTAGACCCCTGCAGATTCTGATGTGTGGATTATATATAATTGTGTATCAGTGGATGAGAGCTGTAAACTAGGCAGCCATTTCTGTTGGCTGTTTGTGCATGCACAAGAGATGCCACTGTGGAAAACTGAAGTACCGACATCCTGTTCCAACTCTTGGTGGAAGAAATCAGTTAATTAATAGTACTACTATGACCTTAAGCACAGAGAAGAGGAATAGTCTAAGGAACCAAGGCCTAGGTCACCATCCATCCAGGTTTAAGCTTATTTTAGCTATAAATGGAATACGGACCCCCAAACATGTCACTTCAATTAAAGGATGTTTTGGTGATCTTCTTCCACCTTGAGGAGATGACTACCCTTCCAAAGGTGTTGCAGGGCTGGCCATACAACAGAAGAACCCCCATGTGGAAGTTTTCACCTGAATAGAGGTGCTGGGAGGCCAAAGCCTGATTCCAAAGTTACTGTGGGATTACTGAAGGGACCCTATGTAAAAGGGAAGTGTACTTACAGCTGCCTCAGACTTGGCTGTCCAGTTTCTCTTCTCTGAGAACAAGTCTCATACAGCAGGTGGAAATGTTGGAGCAAAGCCTGTGAGGGGCAAAGCCCAAAGAGACAACAATGGAGCCAAGCCCTTGAGGGGCATAGATTGAGATACTGTAGATGAAGCCCTTGGGCATAGACTGAGGTACTGTAGATGAAGCCCTTGAGGGGAATGGGAGAAGGTCTATGAGGGACAGGAGAACATTGGAGCAAGACCCAAATAGTTGCAGTGATGAATTATTTGTCATTGGAGTTAGGAGTTGGATGAATGCCCAGAAGCTGAAAAGTAGCTTAATCTACTGAAGGTACTGTGGTAGACAGCACCACGCAGAGTGCTGGCATGCCAACATAGATCTGATTGCAAGTCTGATATCACTAAACTATATTCAGTAAAATGTGGCTTTAGCTATCAATATCAGATTGCAGCATGCCATCACCAGTGATACTGTATGCTTGCTAATGACAATGGCTGCAGCTGTTGTGTTGTATGCTGAAGGTAGGGTAGTATGCTGGGGAGAGCAAAGTATGGATTAGTTAGAATGAGAAAGTGGGCATAGTCCAGTGTAAGTTAAATTGTATGAGGGTTCATCCTTGAGGAGAAGGCTTGGATGACTGCCTGGGCAAAGTTGTGGGTATGGCAGTAAGAAAAAAGCAGCAGTCTGTGACTCAGTCCAAGCAGAAGGGCCAAAATCCAAAAGGAGGCAAAGAATGATCACAGCAGTGGTGGCCAGTCATGAGATGGCACACAAGGAATGCTGAGCAGAGGCAAGGCTAGGAAGGGAAGAGGCAGCGGTGGGGGGGGCAGAAGAGACTGCAGGACAGAGAAGAATCCAAGGGTGGCAGGTGACAGCAAGATGGGAAAGCTGGCAGAGGGCAGAGGTATAATAACCCCATGCCAGACCCCTGAGGCAGAGCAGTGGTGGGGTGGGGCAAACAGAGAAGCAGAGGGATACAGAAAAGCAGAGCAGGGAAGAGGAGTGAGCAGTGGAATAAAAAAAGAATTGTAAGCAGACTGCAGAAAGGAAGTGTGCCTCTTAGAAATAATAGAGCCCTAAGGAAATGGCAAAACAAGAAGGGCAAGTTGGGCTGCTTGCAGTTAAAGCAGGCAAGCATTACAGGTAGGTACATCAACTGCTGGGGAAACTCATAGAAGGCAGAGCAGGAACTATGAAACCAAAGTGGGCAAGGAACAAGAGGGAAACACACCAGAATTGGAAAGCAGCTAGCAGGAAATCCCAGAAGCAGAGCATATCAGGATGTCTGAGGCCCTACATGCAGTTCAAACTCAGAAAGAAGATCTGGTCCCAGACTAATGGCAGCAGCTGAGCCATGAAGGCAAGAGAAAATAAAGCTTTAGCAAAGCCAGCACCAGGCAACGGTCTATGAAAGAAGTGGCAAAGTGAATGCCAAACAGGTAGCAATGAACAGAGGCTGGCAGCAATGAAAATAGCATCCAAAGGACACTTGGTCATGTGTGGTATAAATACAGCTCAGTTGGTGGGGGGCATTCAGTCTTCATCACCAATGCCTCAATGAACTACAAGCATAACTTTTCTATTATGTCTACTTGCATTGACAGTCATTATCTCAAATAGAGCACAACAATCAAATTATAACATCAGATATTAAGGAGAAAATGGTGTCCTATAAAAATAAAGGGGTATGCCAAGATGACTGCGATGTATGTGTTCCAATACTCTTAGATACGCAAAAGGGTAAGAAGGGGTATAAAGGATAGTGAAAGGAAAAAGAAGGAGTCAGAGATAGAGAGAGAAGCTGAAGAAATTGGAAACAGAAGCGGCAGCTTGAACTAATACTTAAGTGTGAGTTGACCTCTGTGTATCCACCAAATTCTCCTGAATAACAGAGCAGTGATGCTTCACAGACCGTGAGCACAATCCAATTTATTGGTCGAAGATTAGCTAAATAGCAAAAATGATATTTAAGCGTAAAAAACCCTCTAAAACCCATTTCTTGCACTCTGCAGTGAAAGGCAAAATCCATTTTCCGCTCATTAGAACGAAGAGAGATCTTGCAGTCAGTGGCAATTACCAAGGATGGAACTCAGAAACCGGCCACAGACAACGGCCGCATGGTAAGTGCGGAACACGCCATGCAAATCAAAGGTGTTGGTAATAGAATGTGACAAGCCAATCATGTCTGTAATACCAGTAGAGCAAATTTTGATTAGTTGTCAATCACTCTGCACAGACCTGCGACATCTGACCCCCCTTCCCCCTGCCTAGCCTATGAAAAGGATAGCTAATAGCTTGACATCCAATTAAACTGGGCTTCAAGCACCATTAGGCCTTTTGGTGTTTTGCATATAATTAGCTGATTGCAGCAATCATTACATTTAAGATGTTTCAGTGTAATTACATATAGAGACTTCTGTACACTGGGATCATATCCAATGTGCAGTGTAATTGTATACAGGTTCCAGTGTAACAATCAATTAGGGTTTTGCAAATGTTGCTACACGTGGCATGGTCCAATGACTAAAGGTAAAGGATTCTGAGGCAGGAGATCATGGTTCATATCCCCAGCTCAGTCACTGTGTGAATGAGTGACCTTGGATAAATCAGTTGGTTAGAGCAAGGACTGTGAGCTTAAGACAGCCAGGTATGCATGGTACTGTACCTGCTTTAATACAGCATGTTCTAATGGTTAGGGCTTCAAGGAGGCAGATAGCTGTGCTGGGCTGTGAACCGAAAGACCCAGGTTTGAATCACATAAATGCCGCTTCACTATGTGCATGACCCTGAGCTGGTTAGTTAACCTTCCTGTGTTTAACCTGTCTCTAATTTCTCTATTATCTGTTGCTGTGCTATTTGAATTTCCCTGTGCACCTATAATGGCAACACCATGCTCTCCCCTTCTTCTCATAGATTGTAAATCACGTTGGGATACAATCTGTGTGAAAAGCACTATATAAAACCAAATTGTTTCCTTTCCCATAACAAATTCCTGCGAGTTAGGAGGTCATTTCAAAACATAGAACACATGCATATGCTACAGAACATAGATCTGCAAGTCACTGGCTTGTTTTATGATAATTGGCATGCTGCTTGGCTGCTGCAAAGTACTGGGATCCAGGAGAACTTGGTGCAAATTTCAGGAATGCTAATGGTTCACACTGTGACACAGAACAAATGACCCAGCTTGGACCCTAATATGAATCCCAGTTCAGCCACTGGCAGCTCACCACAGAAATATTGACAGTTAATGGGGGTGCACTGCAGCATTCCCAGTCCATATCAGCTCACTTGCTCTATATCTGTACTATACATTATACATACTGTATATCTCTGTTTTAAGGCTGGTGTAAGTCAGCAGACATCTTGCAGGCACTCAGTAGTAGGTGTGCCAGGCGGAAGCAGAAAATTACACTCTGAATAATGTACTACTTTTGAAAGTGTCTCCACCGCGGCCTGACAGCCCAAGGATATCCCCATGGAGATCACATGCAAGAAAATTTTATGTGCGCTCTCTATAGGTGGCCTATTGCAACTGGATCTTAGCTCACAAATAGGTTAGTAGCATAAGTCAGAGAAGGTTTGATTTTTTTTTTTACTTGCTATTTTTCCCCTGGGAGCCCAGTGACCTACCTCTTATCTGACCAGACCCATGATCTGCCAGTCGGACCCCCATGTGGTTGTGGATCTTTCCACCAGGTGGGGTTGGAGTGGGCAGGAGCCCCCTGTCCTTTTTGTTTTGTTGGGTCCCTGTTACTGCCTTGTGAGCTGGTTGGCGAGGGGTGCCTTCCTCTGTCAGTGATGGTGCTAGTCAGGATCCCGTTTTTTCCCCTGTAATGCCCCTGGAGACATGGTTGTGCCATGACATCAAGTCATGCGCTGACATCTTGCCACTCTCCCCCCTACTGCAAGGTGCCTAGCTTGCTGTTCCTCTGGTCTCCTCCAGTGGCCAGACATGCACTGGGCCAGTGTCCCCCTCCTTCTTCCCAGGGGAGATGAGCTGTCCCTCCAGCTCCCAGGTTTGCTCATGAACCCAGGTCACTGGCATCACAAGCGGTAGCACTACGGCTGTGCAGTCGGGTTGGCTAGGGTTTGATGGTTTTTCAGGTGAGTGCTGCGCTGCATCATTGAACATTATCCCACCCCCCCCAACACATTCCCCCAAGCCACATAGAAAACAATCCCACCCACTGCTGACAATCCTGTCTGTCTCTCGACACATCTACTGGGCTATGTAGAAAATGATCCCACTCACTTCTGGGAATCCTGCCTGCCTCCCAACTCATCCCCCATGCCACATGGAAAATAATCACACCTACTGCTGGCAAGCCTATCCATCTCCAAATGCATCTCCACTCAAAAAAACAATAGGGCCTTTTCAAGTAGTCACTGCATGGGTTTGACTGCTGGCCCCAGGAACCAAAACTGATGAATCCTAAGTAGGGCAGTGGAGCAGTACAGGATGGAAAACTGGGTCAGGCAGACATTGCATGATGATGCTTGGTGTTTTCTCATTTTGTCCCATTAAATAATTTATTAGTGCCAAATCACATATGTCCTATACAAATTGCAGATATACTGTGAACTAGTAGTCTTTGGTGATTGTGTGTCTGTATAACCACCCAGTCCCCAGGGGTTACTAGAATCCCATCAGGTTAGCCCTAGGAAGGTAGACAGCTCATTAGGAGCTCTGGGGTAGATGACATCATTGTTTACGCAGCTAGGGTGAGCAGAGAATGGATTATGTCATTTAAAAATTCTCACAGCAGCATAAGCCACTTTGGAATCAGCTGCTTTGGGGTGTTTTAGAATGTTCAGACGGTAATGTAGTCAGTCTGTAGTTAGCGATGGAACAGAGAAGAGCTCTATAGTGAGGTTCCTGCTGGTCAGTCCAGTGGCTGACTGGCTGAAGGACTGGCATCATTTTTCTCACCCTAGTTTGGGTTACAGCACCATTGCCAACTGAAGTGGTGGAGACTGTTTGTCTGAATAGACTGTGTTTCAGTGGAGCCAAGGGGCAATCCCCTGAAGATCCCAATGTTTTCAGCTGCCAAAAGAGATGTGTGTGCAGTTGGGAATCTGTGACAAAGCTACCTGGAAGGAAAGAGAGGTTTTCCTTTGAATTTTCATGTCTGTAACAAAGGAACAAACAAGGCCATGAGTACAGATTCATGAGACTGTGTTTTTGGGGGGTTGGTCTGAAGTGTATGTTCCCAGAGATAAAGTTAGAGTGCACCTTTCAGGGCCCCTGTTTCACCACAAAAATGTGCTGACTGTTTCAAGATAAAGTGTTGGATGGCTTTAGCATTTCAGGGGGAACTGAAGGATCCATGTTTGGTGTAACCCAGAAGGAATGGCAAAGACTAGGCATGGGGTAGGATTGGGCATAACCCCAGTTTGATTCCCCAGTCAGGGCTGATTCACGTATGGGCACCAGTTTAAACTGGGCATGTTAATTGATGTCATTGCACCAGTGGAAATGTTTTAAAGTGTGTGGAAACCCCCACAATAATACACTTTGTTGGAAGTAAAAGTCCAGAGATTCCTAGTACAGAGGGATGGACAGGTTGAACTGTGTGCGGTGAAATGTTGCTCTGAAGTGCCATAACCATTGTTGTTCTGGAAGGAAAAAAGTCTGCTTCTGTGTGTGTACAATGCCAAACTTGGGGGACCACTCTGTCTGCACTTTCCAGCTTGTCTCAGAATAAAGCCATACTTCACAGTCCCAATTCCTGTGTGGACATTAGATCTCTGCTTCCAATGTGAATTGTTATTGAGGCCCCTGTGATAGTTTTAGACCAAGCATATGCCTGGCACCCTCTCCCCTGAACCTGAATTAAAAATAAATGTTATTTTGTATCCCAACCCCCCGATCCCTTTAGACTGCAGAACCAGGCAATCACCTCAACGCTAGGGGTGATGCCTTTTTTATTTATGCCATCTGGTGACCTGTTTGCCATGATTGTGGCACAAGTTGGGGGGGTCCCAGTTGCCAGACACTGCTGGTGGCTGGGGCATGGGTTACATCTGTATGTTTCGGGGGAGCTCATTTTGGTCCTGAGCATTCTTCTGGTGTGTTGGGCAGAGACAGGCTAACTGTGTTTTGCAGGGAATCATGTATGTATGTGTGTGTGTGCGTGCCTGTGTGTGTGTGTGTGTGTGTGTTGGGGAGCAGCTGAGGTGGGTTCAAGCCAATGCAGCTGCTGACAGTGAAGGAACCAGAGCAGTTTGGGACAGGGAATGGCACTCCACTTTCACCACTCACTTCCTCTCCTGTCAAGAGTAAATAACTAAGACAATCATAAATATTTTATTCAGTCCTACTGTCTGAAATAGACCTGCCGCCCCATTCTTTCTTCCCCTCCTCTCCCACATTGGCCCCTCCTAATCCTGTTGGTGTAGTGTGTTTGCCTGCTATCCATATGTCCCATTATTTAACTGATGTAATTTTGGCTGATGTCTGTGTGACCCAAGCATGACATACAGAAATTGAAGCAGTTTTCACAGAGCTGTGTGGGACATATACTGCAGCTGTGAGGGACAGGAACCTGAGCTGCATGGGACAGGGATCAGAGCTGTATGGCATGAGGAATGAAGCTGTATAACGGGATCCGAGCAGTGTTGAATAGGGGCTGGGGCTGCATGGAAAAGTGACAATTGGAAATGAAAGCTGTGTGAGACAGAACAGGAACTTTCCCCCTGCCTCTTTCACCGCTAACGTTTTACTGCCTGTGAAAGATGTGCCATCATTACTTCCTTCCCCTCTTCACTTACCCCAGTCCTTCCTTATCCTATACGTGCAGTGTATCTGACTGCAAGCCATGTGGTCCTTTACATAACTGATGTGTTTTTCTATGCTGAGTGGCCCTTTCACATTGCAGGTTTGTATATGCCTGTTGCCTGTGTCTCCCTGTCACGTGGCAGATTTGTGTGTGCCTGCTGTCTGAGTGGCCCTTGCACATGACAGACATGTGTGTATGCCTGCTAACTGTGTGGCCTTCCACAAGATGGATGTGTATATTGCCTGCTGTCTGTGTGGCCCTTTCACATGGCAGATATGTGTGTATGTCTGCTGTATGTGTGGCCCTATGGCAGATATTAGCATACTTATGTCTGTGTGGCCATTTCACATGGTAGATGTTTGTGCCTGCTGCCTGTGTGGCCTTTCACATTGCAAAATTGTATATTTGTCTACTGACTGTGTGATCTTTTCACATGACAGATGTGTGTGATTGTCTGCTAGCTTTGTGGCCTTTGACAGATGTGCTTTTAGGTCTATGAACATATGAAATTGCTAGCAGAAACAGGCCATGATGGTCTATCAAGTCTGCTCAAGTGTGAAGCTCAGTTTAGATCCCTGGAGCTGCCCTACCCCCACCTACTCCTCTTGGAGTCATCTACCCCCAGACTCCCTTCCCTTGCCATTACTGATTCCTCCCATTCTGACTTTATTTTTCACCCTGTCCCATCCCCCCCTTAAAACTGGCTACTTTATTCACCACTACTACCTCCTCCGGTAACTCGTTCCACCCCACCACCACCCTTTCATGGAAAAAGTGTCTCCTCATTTCCCTCTTAAATCTACCACCCACCAGATTCAGGCTATGCCCCCTTGCACTAGCCTCCTTTCTTGAATTGAATAAGCCCTCCAATCCAACCCTGTTTATGCCTT
Organism: Neoceratodus forsteri; assembly: GCA_016271365.2. Taxonomy (NCBI): domain Eukaryota; kingdom Metazoa; phylum Chordata; order Ceratodontiformes; family Ceratodontidae; genus Neoceratodus; species Neoceratodus forsteri. Next base: position 113,919,397 of record JADMNL010000033.1, read on the forward strand.
TAAGGTACTTGAAGGTTTCTATCATGTCCCCCCTTTCTCTTCTGTCCTCCAGGGAGTACATGTTGAGCTCCCTCAGCCTCCCCTCATATGATCTGACCCCCATGCCCTGGATCATCTTGGTTGCCCTCTGCTGGACCCCCTCCAGTAGTCAGATATCCCTCTTCAGATAAGGGCACCAGAACTGTACACAGTACTCCAGGTATGGTCTCACCAAAGACCTGTACAGAGCCAGAATACCTTCCTCCCTCCTGTAGGTGATTCCTCTGGTGATGCAGACCAGCCTTTTTTTTGTTTTGGCTGCTGCCTTACGGCATTGTGCAGAGTGCTTCATGTCACCCTTGACCAGCACTCCAAGGTTCTTTTCCTCCTCTGAGATGGTCAACTGTACTTCCCCCAGCCAGCAGATGGCCCCTGGGTTCCTGGCTCCCAGGTACATAGCATTGCATTTCTTGTCATTTAATCATAATAGCCATATGCCCCACCATTTCTCTAACCTAGACAGATCTTCCTTTTATTCTTGTCTCTCCTCTATGGTGTCTACCCTCCCACAGAGCTTGGTATCATCTGCAAAAAGGCAGATCTTATTTTTGACACCCTCTGCTATGTCACCAATAAAGATGTTAAACAGTACAGGTTTCAGTACTGACCCCTGTGGGACCCCGCTGGTTACAGGACTAGGTTTGGATACTTCCCCCCTAAGACCACAGTCTGGTTCCTGTCCCTCTGCCAACTCTTGACCCACCAGCAGTTTGTCCACTAGTCCCATGTCCCTCAACTTGCTGATCAGCCTGCCATGTGGCACTGAATTGAACACCTTGCTGAAGTCTAGTTTCAGGATGTTCACCACCTGCCCCCAGTCCAGTGATCTTGTAACCTAGTTGAAGAAGTCTATCATGTTTGTTTGGCAGGATCTCCCCCTGACAAACCCATACTGCCTTTCATCCAGGAGACCATTTGCCTCAAGCAAGGACACCAGCCTTTCCTTAAGAATGGTCTCCATCAACTTGCCCACTATGAAGGTTAGGCTGACCAGCCTGCAGTTACCCTGCTCATCCCTGGGACCACTCTTGTAGAGTGGTACCACATGTGCTGTACACCAATCCTGCGGCACACTCCCCTTCTCCAGCGAGGTGTTAAACAGGTCCGTCATGGGGACTGCCAGCATCTCCACCAGCTCCTTCAGGACCTCCGGGTGTACTCCATTTGGGCCAGGTGCCTTGTCCACCCGCAGTTCTCTTAGTCCCTTTAAGATATTATCAACCCCAGTCTCCCCATTACATTCCTCCTCTCCCCTAAGGCAACCCCCAATAATCCCCTGTGGCATAGGCCAACCTGTTCCATAGTGAACACAGAGCAAAAGTACTCATTTAGGCCTCTGCCTGATCTTTATCATTTTCTGCCCACTTTCCTTCCCTCTTTATCCTCACAGTCCCATCCCTTCTGGATCTTCTCTTCTTAATGTAATAGAAAAAGTCCTTTTCCCTCTCCTTAATCCCTTGCGCAAATCTCAGTTCATTTGCACCCATGGGTGCCCAGACCGCTTTCCCTGCCACTGTAGCTTTCTCTGCATAAACCTCTCTGTCCTCCTCCCTCAATGTATGCTTGTACCTCAGGAAGGCAGCCCTCTTTTCCTTGCCACCTTCCTGCTAAATCATCTAGGTCTCCTGTCCTGGAGTTCTATTTATAAGCCTTGGCACACATGTCCGTGGCCTCAATTAATCCATTCTTAATGATGGGCCATTTCTGATCCACATCCATCTCTGACTGGAGCTTTGCCAGGTGCCCCTATAGTATGTTACCCATTTTACTGAAATCTGTCTTCTTGAAGTCCATTACTCTCATTTTGGACTTGGCTACTTCCTTCCCCATGTTGATGTAAAACCACACTGTGCGGTGGTCACTGCCTGCAAGGGGATCCCTCACTTCTACCTCCTGGACCTGCTCCCCAACCAATAAAACTAGGTCTAGAATAGCCCCTTCACTAGTTGGCTCTGTGACTCCCTGTGTCAGGAAACACTTCTGGACAGCATCCAGGAGGAGCTGCTCCCTGTAACAGGAGGTAGCCAGGGTGCTCCAGTCTACTCCAGGTAGATTGAAGTCTCCTACTATTACAATGTTCCCTCTCCCTCCTACCCTCCTGATCTGGTCCCCAAGCTTCTTTTCCAACTCTATGCCCTGTGAAGGTGGTCTGTACACCAATCCCAGATGAATCCTTCCCCCACTGGTGTTCTGTAGCATTACCCATAGGGTTTCTGCTGAGCCCTCCTCCCCCTCCTTCCTGGTGCACATTATCCCTTCCCTTATGTACAATGCCACTTCACCTCCCCTGCCCTTGCCTCTGTCCTTCCTGAGCAATTGGTACCATGGGATCTCGAGATCCCAGTCATGATACTGGGTTGTCCATGTCTGTGTAATGGCACCTATGTCTAGCTCCGCTTCTGCCATCACCTCCTGGAGGTCTGCTGCCTTGTTGGCTAGAGTCCTCGGATTTAAGGACACTACCATCCAGTGCAACCCTTCCCTGTTTGCTTCTTATCATCCCTTGGTGTCAGTCCTCTTCCCCTGACCCTACTGTCCCCTCTCCGTGTCCCCATCCTTCCTTTTAAATTCCTACTGGGGGAAGGCCCAGATATCTTCCTCACCTGATGCTGAGTGCCTTGCCATCTGCTGCCCCCCCCCATCTTCAGTTTAAATTCAGCTTGTCTGCCAAGTATCTCTCCAGCTTGTCTTTCAGGACCCTTGTGCCCTCTTTACTTAGATGCAACCTGTCCATTGCATAAAGTTAATTGCACTCCCAAGTCCTGCTCCACTTTCCGACCAGCCTATACCCATTTGCCTCACACTGTCTCCCCAGCCCTGAGTTAAATTCCTCTATCCTCAGCTTTCTAACTGTACTGGCCCTCAGGACTGACAGCACCTCAGAGAAAGCTACCGATTTTCCTACTCCCCTGCAGATCCTACCCAGCTCCTTGAACCTTTCCTGCACCACATTCACCTTGCTTTCTGCTAAATCATTGGTGCCCAAGAGGACCACAATGTGAGGCTTCCCCTGTTCCTGCCCCACACACTTTGGCATAATTGCTCCTACCCTCCCTGCCATCATGCCTGGCATACACTCCACTCTACATCTGCTTTTCCTCATAGGCTTGTTTCCCCATCTTATTCCCTTCAGTATTGAGTCACCCACTGTTACAACCCTCTCTCCCCTTTCCTGCCTCTTCCTCTCATAATGCCTGCCCTTTTGCCCATCCCATTCATAATTCCCTCCTCTTTGATCAACCCCCAGTTCCTCACTTCTTTGCTTATCGCCAGCTTCCACCATCCCTCTGCTTATCCCCTGCTTAACCTCCATCCGTGATCTGGTTCTCTCCTCCCCATTGGTCTCCCCTCCTGGAGATGCCTTTTCCTTGCTCATGCTGCCCACCTCCCTATCCTCCTTACCTTTATTTATCCTGTCCTCCCCTCCTCTTTGTTCACCTGCCCTCATGTCACTGGTTCCCTTCCTGACCTCTTTCCCTCCCCTCCTCTTCTGTGCCCCGTTACTATACTTGATCTCTGACCCTCCTTGCTCCCTGTTCTCCCTTCCCTCCCCTTGTTTACTCAAACTCTGAATACTATGAACCTGTTTGAGGCCCCAGTCCCCTTGTCCAAAATGCCTGATTTTCCCTTCCCTGCTCTCCCAACCTTCCTCCTTATTGTGCATCCCGCCCCTGCAGCCAACCCTCAATGCCTGCCACCCCCTTCCCCAATTTCCTCTTGGTCCCCATGGCAATAGTGTTCCTGGACCCTGCACCATCCTCCTGGATTCTGTCCTAGGTCCACCTTCCGCACTGCCCAGTGGTGACATCCCCCTACCCATCTCCCACTGCTCACCTCTCCAGCTGCCCCCTCCTCCTTCCCAGTTCCCATTTCAGCCTCTCTATTTCTTCTCTAAGTTGTCCAAGCTGCCTATAGACTAGACATCCCCTTGCAGTCCACATTATACCCAGGAAGATGGCTGTTCCGCACCCATTACATCTGACCATCCTCCCAGTCCTCCCTGTGTCCTCCAGCTACTATCCCTGCCTCACCAGCCCTCTTCCAAGTTGTCCCTCTCCACCACCAGCTTCATGGGTGCCACATCTTCCCTTGTGGCTATGCTACCCTGGGTACTCTAGGTTTCTCCCTGTTATTAACTCCCTCTTACTGTACTGCCTCAGCGTGGCCTGCAGTATGCTCTGCGGACGTCCTGCAGATGCCACCTAGTCAAACCCAACACTTCTGCTTCATGGCAGTCATGCCTCAGGCTCACTCACATGAGGGGTCACTAGGTCACCAAGATGATTTAAGTGGAAGGCGGGTGTCTGATTGGCTCACTTCAGCCATGTGACCCTGCTCCCTCTCCAACAGCACCCGCTGCTCCATTGCAGTCCCACTCTCAGCCCTCCATCTAGCATTCCCCTCCTACCAGCCACAGTCCCCACAGAACACAGATTTAGCTGTTAAAACATGCATTTCCCCACACAATATGAGCCCTTCCAACAAGAAAAGAATACGCTGACATACTTGCCCAGCTTCTACTATCCTCTGCCTCCTTCTGGCACTCTGCCATGCTCTGACTACCTTGAAAAGCTGGCCCACCAGTGCAGTAGTAGTGCTACCATTTACGACAATGACAACCTGGGATCATGAACGAGCCAAAGCTATCAGAGGGCTGACTGGGGGGAGGAGGATCAAGCCTCCTAGCCAGCGCTGTCCTCCTCCATGGAGGAGGGACTCACTGTCCCACTGCTCTACCACCACCTGGGTGACCACAGGTGACAGTGCAGGGAAAAGCATCAGTGAGGAAACTTGGAGCACACATCAAGTCGTCTGGGTTCATTAATGTACCAGCATCCAGTGATGAGACACACTCCTGTGGGGTACAATGGGACTACAGGGGACAAAAGCTCAGGACTGGTTAAGGGCAGAAGAAGCACATTCCCTCTGCCCACCATGCTCAACATGAAACCCACCTCACCACTGATATGGGGAGCCTCTGGGCCATCACCTCCATGGTGGATGGCCAGATAGACAATGAGGCAGTAAGTCAAAGTAGCTGAAGTTAGACATGGAACTAAGAGGGCAAGACATGGGGGCAGCACATCAGTGTGTTGTGGGTGAGCCTTGGTGGCCTGGTCAGCTGACTGGTTAGGTCTTGGTGAGTGGGATCAGGAAGGAGGACCCTACCGGTGCCCTGGGAGAAAATATCTTTGAGAAAACAGGACTGCTTTGAAAAGCTGAAAGTGGCATGGAGTGGAGAATAGCAGAAGGTGTCAACAAATGGAACAAGGCTTCCTTTCATTACATTTGAGAGAAAAAGCAAATGAAAGAGGGCATTGTCTAGCTTAAACAAGATGACTTGTGGGTGAATAGCAGTAGGAAGGCAGAAACATTGAACTAATATGTTTGCATAGTATTAACACGGGAGAATGAGGGACCGTTACCTCAGGGGTAGCTAAATAAGGGAACAGAGAGTGGGACAGTGATGTGTGCAGAACCCATTGCCATGGAAAGGGTTCTTAAAGGGCTACTAACCCTGAAGTTAGATCAAGCTTGAGAGCCAGATGAGTATTTTATTATTTTATTTATTTATGGAAATGTTTCACAAGGAAAGGCACACTGAACAACAAGTTGCTCATCTCCTAGTGCATCCTGGGGGAGAAGGGACAGGGAAGCATACGTACAGAAAAAATACAAAATATGTACAAAATATTAATACAACAACATGAAAATATGAAAATAGTGCTGGGATATGGAAGAATATGTACAAATTAAGTGTCACATAAAAAAAATATAAAATAATAACTCTGATATAGTGGATGGTGAGGTACACTCCTTGAAATGGAGCTATATCAGGGGTAAGTAGCCATATTAAGCTGAAGAGAAGGGAGGAAAAGTAGGTAATAGAAGAGTACTGAAGGAGATGGCACAGATACTGGTGGAACCCCTGGCTGACCAGTACAACAATTCTTTTGAGGCCGGAGTTGTGCCTAGAGAATGAAGAACAGCAGATGTAGTACCTCTACAGTACATAAGAGGGAGGCCAGGAATAAGCCGGGGAACTACAAGCTTGTCCATTTGGCTTCAATAGTTGGGAAACTGATGGAAACCATATTGAAGGAAAGGCTGATGGAATTCCTTGAGGTAGAGAGGGAAAAGATGGCCACCTACAGCAGACATGCTTTAGTTGTGATCCTAGGATGCTTAAATAAGAAATCCTTTAAAATCCTGTAACGTTGTTGCTTTGAGTGCTGTATCATTTCTTAAATGTTAAGAAAACGTAAGGAGAGATTAAACACATCTTTAGAGGAGTACTCCTCACTGTGAATCCATCCTCTCAAAAAATATTTCCAACTGGAACTAGCACCTGTGGTCTTGGGGAGCCTGGATTTAGCACAGGAACCCTCTCCTGGGTGGTTTCTGCCCATGCTTCATCAAGTTCTGCCTTGAAACATGTTGTGGCTAAACTGAAAAATGCAGAGAAAATTGCTGATACCTGGAAAAGTAAAGGAGAAACCCTACCTATGCTGGCAACTGGCGCAGCCCTCCTCACACTGCCACGGCCAGCCACTGACTGAACTGTCAGTGAGCATGTACAGTATATAGTATGCACTCACTGACTGATCAGTTGACTGTGCATGCTCATTGACAGTTCAGTCAGAGGCTGGATGTGGCGGTGTGGGGAGGGCTGTGCCATTCACCAGCCTGGGTCGAGTAGACAGGGAGCAGAGTGGTGAATCGCTACCTGCTGGGGAGGGGGGCCACTAGACTACCAAGGACTCTGTTTCTTTGAATCAGGATGGTGATCAGAGACCAAGGGAGGGAGTGGGACCACTGGATCACCAGAGATTATATGAAATACTGGGGAAGGGATCAGGGCTAGGGAGAGACCACTAGAACACCAGATCTCATGCTGAAAATAATGTGGAAGGGATCGGGGCTTGGGAGGGACCACTAGACTTCCAGGGAAAAGACTGAATAATATTTTAAAGCTGACACAGGTCGGGCTTGGAGAGGGGGGACCACTACACTGCCAGGGAAAATAGTTAATAATATTTTATCAGTGACATGGATCATGGCTTGGAGAGGGAAGACCAGTAGACTACCAGGGTATCCAGCCATTGACAGTGTGCAGACAGGTCTGTGCACTGTTAAGGGCTGGGTTTCAGAAGTGTTAAACTGCGCCACTGCTGGTGCTGTTTAGTGCTTCTGAAAACTTCCAATATTGTGCTGCACCGCATATGCATGAGGGAACATTCCTTTGCATAGGTGCAGCACAATATTGTCCGCGATGGCATTGTCAGGGGTGCATCACGCATATGTGCCCTTTGAATATGGGCACGCCCCTGACAGCTGGCACTGTTCCCAATTAGCATGGCACAAACCCAGTTTGGGCAGCACTAACCTTTTGAAAATGGGGCCTTTTGTGCAGTATGCAGGCAGAGAAGAAGGAGGTACTGTATTATCCTCATGCCCCAGTGATGCATGATGAGGAAAATGTGATTCATGTTGGAGTGAGGAGGAGGAGGAGGATGACAATGATGAAAAGGTGTGTTCTTTTCTGAAGCCAGGGTTATTCTATCATTTTTATTTTATTGTAATACAGTGTGTTGATGTAATTTTCCCCACAGGGAATCAGTGACATAAACATCTCATAGTAACATCACTGAGACATCAGAAAGTCATAATACTATTGTTCTGACATCAGATCAATGGTATTATGAAATGAAATGTTTTTAAGTGTTCCTTATATTGCAAAAATAACAGATAGGAAATTGGCAGTAACTCGACTTGTCATTCCACCTTGGGATTCTGGTGACATCTTAAACGACGTCAACTGCACTCTCATTGCTTATGATGTCACCAGAATCCCTTAATGAAATTACAGCTTTGTTACTGATAATTTCCTATCTAATTGTCTATGTGTCATTATTGTAGTTATTTAAGCAACAAAATATGCACATCAGTTGGATTAACAGTCTGTTAATCACCCCCTTGGGGTGTAATGTGGCACAAGGCACAGCCAAGTGACATATCGCCCCTAGGGGGGATTAACTGACTGGTAATCTAACTCCTGGGAGTGCCTTATTGCTATTATAAAAACTGTATCATAAGTTAGAATACGAGTCCATAGCTTGCACCAAAAATAGACTCGCCGTTTGTTCAATGGTTTACTTGTTTCCTATAAACTCATCTAATTTAAATTTGAATGTAATAATACTATCACTGCTTGTTACATTTGTGGGGAGTGTATTCCAGATTGATACAACTCTCTGGTTGATCCATGACCACTTTTCTTGGACCTAAAGCTTTCACCCTTGAGTTGGAAAGTGTGTGATCTAGTATTTTTGACTGACTCCTTTTTTGCAGCCCAATACATATGTCTGCATTTCCGAAAGCTGCATACACTAAACATAAATCTCCTCTTAGCCTACAGTATTCCAGGCTAAAAAGTCCTAATGTATTTTTTCTTTCTTCATTTGTAAGGTTATGCATGTTTTATATATTTTTTTTATTTTCCTCTGTACATCCTCCAATTTTTATGTTGATTACGTGCATGCGCAAGAAGCATGTTGCGGCAGCTTTCTCCACAGGCAGGTTGCGGAGGCGCGGCACTGTTGTCCCCAATGCCCCCACAGCCTGCAAAGGCTTGCCCCCCATCACCCAATGCCGTGGCATGCTCCTACTGACACTAGTTCACAGTGTGCCACAACCTTCTAAAATCAGCCGCTGCAATCAGGGGTCCCTCATCATTGCAGCTGCTAGTTATCCGCTGCAATGAGGGAGGACCTCATTGCAGGGCGGATGAGTCCTGATATTGTTTGTGAAAAGGTGGCTTGCCGCAGTATTCACAAACAATATTTGCCACCCCACCATGTTTATTTGCCGACGGGGAGCCTACTCCTCTCAAGCGAAAGGAACTCTTTGTTGTTTGCTGATGGGGGTGCCCAATCCATGTCGGCTAAAAGGAATCCTCCCCTCTTTTGTTGTTTGCCAATGGGTGCCCAATCCTGTCAGCAGAAAAGAATTCCCCACCCTTTTGTTGTTTGCTGATAGGGTGCCCAATCCCCCGTCGGCTACACTACCCCTCCCAAAGCAAGACTCGGTGGCATGCTGAGAGCCTACTAGCGTACCACATGCCCCTGTAAAGTTAAAATGTCCACACATTTTTTGTTTTTTACCTGAAAAAGGAAACAGCCCTCGTAGTCTCCCCTGCCCCCATCCCACAACCCGCACCCACCCACTACGACCCTGCCCTCCCCACACACCCCCACCCCATACTTACCTCTGGAGCTTGGCGCAACGTTCTTCGGTGGACTGGGAACACATCTGCACTCTTCAAACCTGACCGCGAACTGAGGAAATGCCTGTAAGCAGTATAATGTAATAAATAGGGTTTTTCAACTTTAGTGCATATCTCGGGCATTTTTGGGAATTTTTTCACCAAATTTTCAACATGGGGTTTTTGGGACCCTACCTCATGTATTCTTGAACTGTCATGATGTAAATCAGCCCTAAAAGGTGGTTTCACGGTCACTGGACGGAATCACCCTTCAGGGCCGATTAACAAAATGACAGTGCCAGTGTTCATGAGGTGGGCTCTCAAAAAGCCTATGTTGCAAATTTGGTGGAAAAAATCCAGAAAATGACTGTTTTATGAGCGTGCATTACACAGTTGCTATGCACGCTTGTAACTTCGTGAATTTGCAATATTTTCATGCCAGATTTTCAACACTGGCATTTTGTCACACCTCCTTGTGAGCAGTACAGCTGTCATTGTTCATATCCTGGCTGAAATGTGTTTTCGCACTTCCGGTGCAGAATAGTACGGTCGCTGTGGGAAATCAGTGTTCAGGACAGATTAAGAAAATAACAGTAACACTGTTCATGGTAGAAGTCTAAAATTACCTGTGTTGAAAATTTGGTAATGATACTCCGTAAAATGACTGTATTACGAGCGTGCATTGCGCAGTTGGCACACACGCTCGTAATTTTGCGAATTTATAACATTTTCACTCCACATTTTCAACATTGCCATTTTCCCAGACCTACTTATGAACAGTACAGCTGTCATTTTCCCATCCTGGCTGAAATGTGTTTTCGCACTTCCGGCACAGAATAGAGCAGTTGCTGTGGGAAATCACTGTTCGGGACAGATGAAGAAAATGACAATTATACTGTTCATAAGCAGAGGTCCTAAAATGCCTATGTTGAAAATTTGGTGATGATAGCCCATCAATTGACAGTGTTATAAGTGTGCATTGCACACTTTCCACACACCCTTGTAACTTCGCAGATTTGTAATATTGTCACACCAGATTTTCAACAGTGGCATTTTTTCTTACCTCCTCATAAACAGTATGGCTGTCATTTTTCACATCCTGACCGAAATGTGTTTTCACAGTTCCGGCACAGAATAACGTGGTCACTGTGGGAAATCAGTGTTCGGGGCAGATTAAGAAAATTACAGTGGCACTGTTCATGAGCAGAGGTTTTAAAATCTCTATGTTGAAAATTTGGTGACGAAACTCCACAACATGACTGTGTTACAAGCATGCATTGAACTGTTTCCACGCACCCTTGTAACTTCTCAAATTTGTAATATTGTCACACCACATTTTCAACAGTGGCATTTTTTCACAACTCCTTATGAACACTACAGCTGTCATTTTTCACATCCTGGCTAAAACATGTTTTTGCACTCCTGCCGGAGAATAGCACAGTCACTCTGGGAAATCGGTGTTTGGGACAGATTAAGATCGACTGAGTGAGAGGGGGGGAGTGATCGAGCTCAACTGAGCTCTGTCGGGACTGCTGCGGATTTGTTTGTGGGCAGACAAAGGCCCCAACACAAGAGCCCAGTACAAAAGGGCAGCCTGCAGCACTGGGAGAAACAGAACGAGAGAGTGACTGAGAGAGGGGGAGTGATCGAACTCACTGAAGCGCTGTCAGGACTGCTGCGGATTTCTTTGTGGGCAGAAAAAAGTGTCAATGCAGGCACGGGCCCAGTACAAAAGGCCAGCCTGCAGCAGTGGGAGAAACAGTATGAGCGAGTGAGACAGGGGGACTTAGTGAGCTCAACGGAGCTTTATCAGGACTACTGCGGATTTCTTTGTGGGCAGAAAAAGGCACCAATGCAGGCAGGACCCCATACAAAAGGGCAGCTTGCAGCAGCAGGACACACAGAATGAGCGAATGAAAGAGGGAGACTGAGCGACCTCAATGGAGCTCTGTCAGGACAGCTGTGGATTCCCTTGTGGACAGATAAAGGTGCCAACACAACCAGGAGCCCCATACAAAAGTGCAGTCTGCAGCGCCAAGAGAAACAGAATGAGCGAGTGACAGAGCGGTAGTGAGCGAGCTCAACAGAGTTCTATTGTGACTGCTGTGGATTTCTTGTTGGCAGAAAATGCGGCAACGCAGGCAGAAGTCCAGTACAAAAGGCCAGCTTGCAGCGCCGGCAGAACCGGAATACGTGAGTGACAGAGGGGTAGTGAGCGAGCTCAATGGAGCTGTGTCGGGACTCCTTCAGATTTCTTTCTGGCCAGAAAAAGCCGCCAATGCAGGCAGGAGCCTAGTACAAAAGGGCAGCCTGCAGCACAAGGAGACACAGATCGAGCGAGTGAGGGAGGGGGAGTCAGTGAGCTCAACGGAGCTCTATTGGGATTGCTGCAGATTTGTTTGTGGGCAGAAAAGGGCAGCAATGAACGCAGGAGCCCAGTACAAAAGGGCAGCCTGCAGCAGCACTAAAACCAGAATGAGAGAGTAAGCGAGCTCAACAGAGCTGTATTGTAACTGCTGCAAGTTTCTTTGTGGGCATAAGAAGGCAGCAACACAGGCAGGAGCCCAGTAGAAAAGGGCAGCCTGCAGCGCTGGCAGAAACAGAATGAGTGAGTGAGAGAAGGGGAGCGAGCAAGCTCAACAGAGCTTTGTCAGGACTGCTGTAGATTTCTTTGTGGGCAGAAAAATGCGCCAACAGAGGCAGGAGCCCAGTACAAAATGGCAGTCTGCAGCGCCGGGAGAACCAGAATGAGTGAGTGAGACAGGGGGAGAGAGGGACCTCAACGGAGTTCTGTCAGGACAGCTATGGATTTCTTTGTGGGCAGAAAAAGCCACCAACACAGGCAGGAGCACAGTACATAAGGGCAGCCTGCAACGCCAGGAGAAACAGAATGAGTGAGTGAGAGAGGGGGAGTGAGCCACCTCAATGGAGCTCTGTCAAGACAGCTGTGGATTTCTTCCTCGGCAGAACAAGGTGCCAACCCAGGCAGCAGCCCAGTACAAAAGAGCAGCCTTCAGCATCGGGACAAACAGACTGAGCCAGTGACAGAGGTCCACTGAGCGATCTCAATAGACCAACACAATCAACATTCGGCATTGACAAATTCTTGTTTTATATCCCTCTTGTGGTAGGAGCACCAGAACTGCACACTATACTCCATCAGTGGCCTGACGAGTGTTATGTGCAGCGGCATTATCGTTTTACTTTCTCTGCTCTTGATGTTCCTTAAAGTGCAGTTAATAATGTTGGTTGCTTTTTTTACAACTCCAGTTGTATGTTTCTCAAAAGTGAGGTCATTTGAGATTGTATTACCTAGATCTCTTGCAAGCCATACTCCTTACTTCTTTACCGTCCAATGTATACCTTGCCAGCAAGTTGTTCCTACCAATATGCATCACACTGCCCTTTTCTATGTTGAAAGTCGTCTTATTTTGTACTGCCCAGTTGTTGATACTGTCTAAGTCATGTTGAATTGCAGAATATCCTGATGGGTACTATCGATCCACACTTACTGTCATCATCAAATTTATCAATCCAGATTATACTAGATGTTTTTAGTGTTGATACAAAGATGTTAAACAAAGCGGGTCCTAATATTGAGCCCTGTAGGACTCCACTAGTCACCTCCCTCACTGTTACGTATGACCTCTTGTATGTATCTTTTGCTTCTATTCTCAAGCCGTGAATTTATACACTTTATAACAACTGGGTCAAACTTCATATTGTCTGGGTCCAAGTTAAGTTTTATTAAACAACTTTATTAGTTTATCATGTGGTATGTCACAGCGTGTGGGAATAAACTTCAGGCAAGGCAAATTCACAGGTTTGTTTTTTAATTAATTACCTGTTGATATTGTAGAAAGTATGACATTATGTGTCTTTTAAAACTAGACTAAAATATTGGTTGATGAATAATGATATTTGCACATGTACATGCTAATAATTGATTGTTAAATGTTTTTTGTATTGTTCTTAAATGTTTGTTTAATTATGTATGTTATGTTTGTTTGTAACTTGTCGCTAGTGAAAATGGGGAGTTTTGCTCATCCTGCTTACAAGTATAAAAAATTAAAATGAAATGAAATGAAAACACACCATAGTGTGATGTTTATTTTTCAAAAATTTGAAAAATAAATGAAAACAAAAAAATTGCAAAGACAATCACTATTTAACATCAGTAGTTTCTCGCATAATACAGTCCTGAATCTTAGAGCTCGTAAGACCCTTCTCATCTGCATTCAACAGCTACAGTAGCAGTATAATCTGTCTCCTCTCTCTCAGGGCTGAGCCCCACAGGACTGAACTACAGTGAACTCAGTGAAGAGGTTTTATATCTTTTTGGTGGGGTCATCTGACTAAGTCCTTTGTCTTTTCATATCTGAACATGCTGTTACATGTCTGGACATGCTGTTTTAAAACCAAGGGAGTTTGTTTGTTCCAGGAGACTTCCAGGTTCAATTAAAGGTACAGTGTATATCTCCACAGATATCGACTCTCTATATCTCTGATTCATAATCTCTAAGCATTTTTATACATATAACCTTATACAGTAACAGGTTTATAGTGTGAATTTATGAAAATACCTTAAGGATTGCTTATAACTGTACTAATCATGACATTATTATTGTTTTATATGACATCTGAATCCTTTTTCTTTAAAAAGGCTTTACTAACTGTATTCATTCCTATTTCAAATAGCCTTCCTGCTTTTTGTAGACAAAATGCACTTATGCACTTTACACAACACCTTTCAGGTGTTTGGTATCATTCCAGGGGCTGGATGGATGGGAATTTAAAAAGAATGAAAAGAGAGAACTAGTAGGAAGTTTAGTAAGGACAGTAAAGAGCTACGCTAGGTGACCAACCAAGGGTGGGGGATGGGGAGAGAAGAAAAGCAAAGAGAAAAGCATTAACTGCTGCTAGGAAATAAAGAGTTGAAAAGTGGTCCCTTAGTCACAGCCAAGGGTGTAGCCTAACTCCACCACATGGTAAATAATCAAATGCCTTTGAAAAATCCAGGTACACCAGGTCCACTGGTAAACCTTAGTCCAATGCACTACTGACATGCTCGAAAAAGCATATCAAATTTGTTTGACATAATCTCTTTTGTGTGAAACCATGTTGTGTATGATCTGAAAGACCCATTGTTTGTATATGATTTTCTAGGTATTCTTTTATGAATTCTTCTATAACTTTGCTTATAATACATGATAGCCTTATCAGTTGATAGTTTTTGACATCAGTTGTTACTCCCTTCTTGTGAATGGGTGTAACATGTGCTGTTAAACAGTCATTTGATACCTTGCCTATTTTTATGTTTGCTTGCACGCATGCACAAGAAACATTATGCGGCAGCTTAGGAGAGAAGCGGGCTGTGGAGGTGCGGCACTCTTGCAGCCAACGGGGCACTGCATTTGAGGGCTTGGCACTGTTGGACCAATGCAGACCCAGTGCCTTGATGACACTGGTTCTGCAGATGTGCCACCAAGTTAAAACGTTTTCACCGCTGCAATCAGGGGCCACCTTGTCATTGCAGCATAATCCATTTCGCTACAATGAGAGAGCAACCTGTCATTGCAGCGTGGAACCTTGCCGTCCCTATGTTACCCCGACCTAGTACATTTGCTGAAGGGGGATCCCACTCCCCATCAGCACACTGTAAACCCCCTTCCCCATTTGTTGTGTGTTGAGGAGGTGCCAATCCCCTTCGGCAGCATGTGCCCCCAATAGACTTTCTTTGCCTATGGGGGGCCCCAATCCCAGTTGGATTCAGTCCCCCCCAGTTCAATTTGCCAAAGGGGGAGCCCACTCACCATTGGCATAATGTCCCCCCCAGTTTGCTGTGTGCTGAGAGGATGTCCAATCCCCCTCGGCTCTTCCCCCCAGCTGGTATGTGACGACGGGGGTGCCCAATCCCTTGTTGGCTACAGCCCCAAAGCACTCAGGTGGTAAGCTGGGAGCCCACCCAGTATGCCAAAGTCCCTGAAAAAAAGTCCCAGCAATGGATTTTTTTCCCCAACACCTGTAAAATAAGAAATGGTACCTCTTAGAGTTGCGCCCTGCCCCCAACCCACGTCCCCCTCTGTGCACCCCACCTCCCTACACCCCCCTCACCCCAAACTTACCTCCAGAGCCCAGCACAATGATATTCAGTGGACCGGGAACACATCTGCACTCTTCAAAGCCAACCACAAACTGAAGAAATGCCGTTAAGCTATATAATATCATAAATAGTTTTTTTTCAACTTTGGTGCATATCTCAGGCATTTTTGGGAATTTTGGCACTAAATAATTTTCAACATGAGGTTCTTGGGACCCCTCCTCGTGAATTCAGTCACTGTGTTTGCATTATTTGGTCCCAAAAGGTGATTTCGTGGTCATTGCTCAGAATCACCTTTTGGGACTGATTAATGAAATGACAGTGCCACTGTTCATGAGGTAGTCCCTCAAAAGGCATATGTTGCAAATTTGATGAAAAAAATCCAAAAAATAACTGTTTTACAAGCGTGTGTTCTTGAGTTTCCACGCACACCGTAATTTCCTTCTGAATTTGGTAATATTTTCATGCCATATTTTCAACATTGCCATTTTTTTCACACCTCCTATATCAGTACAGCTGTCATTTTTCACATCCTGGCCAAAATGTGTTTTCGCACTTCCAGCGCAGAATAGCTTGATTGCCGTGGGAAATCAGTGTTTGGGACAGATTAAGATTGAGCGAGTGAGAGAGGGGGAGTGAACGAGCTCAACTGAACTCTGTCCAGACTGCTGTGGATTCCTTTGTGGGCAGAAAAAGGCACCAATGCAGGCAGGAGTCCAGTACAAAAGGGCAGCCTGCAGCGCTGGGAGAAACAGAATGAGTGAGTGAGGGAGGGGGAGTGAGCGAGCTCAATGGAGCTCTGTCAGGACTGCTGCGGATTTCTTTGGGGCAGAAAATGTCTCACAGGCAGGGGCCCAGTACAAAAGGCAGCCTGCAGCACCGGAGAAACAAAATGAGCAAGTGAGGGAGGGGGGAGGAGCGAGCTCAACAGAGCTCTGTCGGAACTGCTGTAGATTTCTTTGTGGGCAGAAAAAACCACCAATGCAGGCAGATACCTAGTACAAAAAGGCAGCCTGCAGCGCTGGGAGAAATACAAGGGGTGAGTGAGTGAGAGAGGGGAGGAGTGAGCGAGCTCAACAGAGCTCTGTTATAACTGCTGCAGATTTCTTTGTGGGCAGAAAAAGGCACCATTGCAGGCAGAAGCCCAGTACAAAAGGGCAGCCTGTGGTGCTGGGAGAAATAGAAGGAGTGAGTGAGAGAGGGGGAGTGAGTGAGCTCAATGGAGTGCTGTTGGGACAGCTGTGAACTTTTTTGTGGGCAGAAAAAACCACCAATGCAGGCAGATACCTAGTACAAAAAGGCAGCCTGCAGCGCTGGGAGAAATACAAGGGGTGAGTGAGTGAGTGAGAGAGAGAGGGGGAGTGAGCCAGCTCAACAGAGCTCTGTTGGGACTGCTGCAGATTTCTTTGTGGGCAGAAAAAGACACCAATGCAGGCAGAAGCCCAGTACAAAATGGCAGCCTGCAGCGCCAGGAGAAACAGAATGAGCGAATGAGAGAGGTGGAGTAAGCGAGAGTCAAAGGATCTCTGTCGTGACTGCTGCAGATTTCTTTGTGGGCATAAAAAAGTGCCAATGCAGGCAGGAGCCCAGTAGAAAAGGGCAACCTGCAGCGCCAGGAGAAACAGAATGAGCAAGTGAGAGAAGAGGAGTAAGCAAGCTCAACAGAGCTCTGTTGGGACTGCTGTGGATTTCTTTATGGGCAGAAAAAGACACCCACACAGCAGGAGCCCAGTACAAAAGGGCAGTCTGCAGTGCTAGGAGAAACAGAATGAGCAAGTGAGAGAGGGTGAGTGAGTGAGTGAGCTCAACAGAGCTCTGCCGGGACTGCTGCGGATTTCTTTGTGGGCAGAAAAAGGCATCAACCCAGGCAGGAGCCCAGTACAAAAGGGAAGCCTGCAGCGCCGGGAGAATCAGAATGAGTGGGTGAGAGACAGGGGAGTGAGCGAGCTCAACAGAGCTCTACTGGGACTTTAGAGTTGCCCACCTTCCCACCCAGGGTCCTCTAAGGTCCTATATTACAGCAGGGTCTCTGGGGTGGAGACAAAGCAATGATTGGATACTTTGAGGAGTGCTGTAATAATACAGATTTAATTGTTCTGTTTCTTTCTCTAACTGAGCTAAGTACTGAGCTATACTGTTATGATTGCTGTAATGATACATATTTATTTGTTCTGTTTATTTCTCTAACTGAGCTGAGTAATACTTGGAATGCAATAGGATTTTTAACTGGGCTAAGTGAAACTATATGAGAGCTGAGAACAAAAAGAATGGTAGCTGAGGGGTGAAAAACGGACAAGGAGGCTTTAGGATTGCTACAGTAATACAGTATCTAATGGATGAGATTTGAGACTGAATTACGGTCTCAAGGGAGAGCGGTAGGGGGACTAGTGTTGGGGGACAGGAATTTGGGTAAATAATGGGGGCCTAACAGTTGTAGTAGGGTACAGAACCTGGGAGTAAGAGCCCGTAATATAAGATGGTGTCCAAAATGAGGCAAGTGCTGCATTTCAATAGGGCGAGCATCTTTGAAAGGGTGGTGGGGTGTACAGGGTGTGGGTCCACTATGATCCTGGACTGGGCTTGGAGGATGGGGGAGTGTATGGTCTGTAGATGACTGGCTAGTTTGAGATAGGAACTGTGCAGGTTACAGAGGAGGCTAAGTGGCAGGGCAGATGAGCATGTTAGGCATCTAGGCTTGGGGGGAATAGAGGATGGCAAGGGGGAATGGAGGAAGAACAACTAGGGACTGAAACCAGCCCCAGTATCAGAGGCACTAGCAGAAACGAGAGGACAAGGGAGAGGGTGACCGCGGCAAGGGGAGGTCTCCTGCTGGGGGAGGAAGAGACCACAAGGAGTACCAGGGAGAGAGCAGATGGCTGTGGGTAGGGAGGGAGGGACCACGGGTGGGACCAGGGGTGGCATGGAGGCGAACAAGTAGGAGAGGGGAACTGATAGGGTGAAGAGATGTAGATGAGGTATCGACTAGGAATAGATTCGAGCCTCTGCTATGGGAGAGAGAGGGGGAACAGGAACATATTGAAGGGGAGAGGACAAGAGGGGCATGAGAGGGATGGCAACAGCTAGGGGAAGAGATAGCGAGGACGAAAGGGTAGAAGGCAGGGGCCTCCTCTTAGGGGAGGAAGAAACCATGAGGAATACCAAGGGAGAAAGCAGATGGCTGCGGGTAGGGAGGGAACAGGGCTGGGACCAGGGGTGGCACAGAGGGGAACAAGTAGGAGGGGGAACCGATGGGGGAAGAGATGTAGGAGGGGTAGCGACTAGGCATAAATTCGAGCCTATGCTATGGGAGAGAGAGGAGGAGCAGGAACATACTGAAGGAGGGAGGACAAGCGGGGCATTAGAGGGATGGCAACAGCTAGGGGAGGAGATTTATTTATTTATTTATTGAAAATGTTTCACCAGGAGAGGTATACTGAGCAACAAGATGCTTCTCTCACGGTGCAACCTGGGGGGGGTTACAAGGGAGGAGGGTATGCATAAAACAATCAGTAGGTTGAACATTGGAGTGAAGCAATTCAAACAATTGTTACATAGTTAAATGTGGCTTTACAAACTTGCTACATGAGGAGGCACTACATACATGTGCCACAAAGAGGATGGCATAACATACTTGATTACACATCTAGAACTATTCATACTTACATAAGTGCCTACTATCTAGAGATTAGTTTGAAGTATAATGCACCAAATTGGCTGATAGAACTGGAAGCCTGAGCTAGTCAGGAGAGGTGACAGGCATGGCAGTATACAGGAAAGATGAGAGGGTTGACTTAGGGAAGACAATTGACGGGGTAATAAGAATGGGGATAGCAGAAGTGCCATGAGTGGGTCAGTGCATGAGTTGTTTAGGGTAATTATAAGCCAGTCATTTGGGCAAAGGCCAAGCTGCTGGTCAGGGGCGTCAAGGTGAGGAGGTGTGTGGGGGGAGAGAATCAGGCGGGGGGAGGAGGTCAGAGGCATGTACAGTTGGGCATGAAGAAGTTAGTGAGGGCAAAGGATAGAGAGTGTTTGGAGGAGGAATGGCGGATTTGGGCAGGCAGGTCTTCCAGAGCTTAGGGAGGAGATAAGAGAAAGCTGATTGGCCTGCAGAGGTCCTTCGGTGAGGGATTACTAACAGCCTGGAGTCAGTAGACCTGAAGGCATGGGCTGGGGTTGGTGGGGAAGATAGGGAGGAGACGAGGTAAGGCAGAAGGGAACCGAGACAGAAATTAGAAACAAATTTAGCATTGTGATGTAGGCACCAGTTGCTCAGGGATGGAAGGGCCAGCAAATGGAAGAGCTTGCAGTGATGGGTACGGTGGGGGCATCAAATGTGAAGTGGCAGAAAGCACTGAAGAGTGGGTCCAGTCTGGATAAGGTGGACTTGGGGGCAGAACTGTAGGCAACATCGCAGTAGTCGAAGGAAGGTAGAATAATTTTCAGGACTATTTCATGTTTCACAGGAAGTGGGAGACTAGTGTGGTTTCTATAGAGGGCGCCAAGCTTGGGGTGCAGTTTTGACAGGATGGCATCCATGTGTGTGGAAAAGGAGAGGTGGCTATCAAGCCAAACTCCCAGGTACCTAAAGGAGGGCACAACTTCAAGGACAGTGTTATTCAGGGTAAGGAAGATCAGAGGGGATGTAAGTCTGGATAGCCTCTGTCTACAGCTGAAAGTCATAGAGACTGTTTTCTTGGCATTTAGGGAGAGTTGGTTGGAGTTAAACCAGTGTTGTACTTTGTTGAAGTCGGTTTGGAGATTGAAGGTGACTTCTTCATAGGTACGGCCGGATGTAAAGAGGACCATGTCATCAGCGTACATGTGGATTGAGGTAGTAGAGCAATCCTTTGGCCGATCATTTAGTAGGATGGAGCAGAGAATGGGGCCAAGGACTGAGCCCTGTGGAACGCTAGTGGTAATAGGGAGCGGGGGGGGAGGTGTAGTCAGCTATTTTTGCAGATTGGGTTCTATTTTGTAGATAGGCTCTGAACCAAATTGTGGCCGACGCCGATAGCCCAGCACCTGATAGGGAGGATAATAAGAGGGAGTGGGCTACAGTATCGAAAGTTTTGGTTAGGTCGATGAAAATTGCGGATGTAATTTGTCCTTTATCCATCCCAGAGAGCATTGAATCTGTGAGTCTTAGTAGGGAGGTTGTGGTGGAGTGTTTTTTTCTAAAACTGGACTGGAAAGGAGTGAAGAAGTTAGTTTCAGAGAGAAAGTGGGAGAGTTGAGATAGATAATATGGAGGAAGAAAGGGTAGAAGGCAGGCTAGTAAGGAAGGAGGGGTGGTGACTGGAGAAAAGAAGTCTACAGGGAAGGGGAAGGATGAGGGGGCATCACTATCGGGGGGAGAAGAGAATAGGATCTCTAAATCGACAACAGCGGGGATAGGAGAGGGATTGGAAATCAGCAGGGGAGGAGGGGACATCGACATGGGAATCCCAGGAGGAAGTAGTCAGGCTGAGAAGGTGTTCAAGGGGTATGGGATGAATAATGCAGAGAAAAGGGGTGAGGCGGAAGTAGGGGGTACAGATATAGAAGTCACAGAGAGTGCAGCTGGTGGGGGTAAGGGGCAGGGAAGATCGAACAATGGGGTGGTGGAAAGGGCATCAGAAGGGAAAGAGGCTAAGGGACAGGGGTACTCATCCTAGGGGATTGTATACTGAAAGGGGTGAGATGGGGCAGAAGGGGGGAAGGCACAGCTGTATTTGGGTTGAAGCTATCCCCAGGTTGACTGCAAGAGGGGTAGAGCATGAACTGCTCAAGTGTGCAGTGAGGGGGAGGAAGAAACCTCATTTACTGTTGAATGTGGGTACAAACGACTTGCCGGAGACTGTGGAAGTAGTGAGGGGAGGTTCGAGTAGTTGGGCAAGCAGTGTGAGGGGGTAGGGGAGTCGGTGGCATTCTCGGAGTTACTCCCCATGCCATGTGCAAGCATGGGGAGGAAGGGTAGGATTGAGGAGTTCAACAAGGGGCAGAGGGATTGGTGCCACACCAAAAATTATGGGTTATTGACTACCTGGGTAGGGTCTGGGGAAACAGTGACTTGTATGCGGGGGACAGGGTACACTTGAGTGGGGGAAGGGAGTAGTAAAGGCAGGATTAGAAGGGTATATCTCTACTAAAGTGGATTTAAACTAATGAAGGGAGTGGCCAAAAGACTGAGGTTAGTAGAAAGGTCTGGACAGGGGAGCCTAATGAGCTCACTCCCCTAGATATAGGTAAAGGCGGAGGTGTAATAACCCTGGGAGGGGGCGGGCAGAGTGGTCTGAGTGTAATACAGAAGGCGCCACACCCGATAAGAATAATGCGGAGATAGGGTGCGGACTACTGGGAAGAGGGACACAGGCCAAGGAGAAGAGTGAGGAGATGGAGGGGGTTCGAGTGGAAGGTGGTCTCTCTCAACGCAAGAAGCCTGGGGAACAAAACAGCTGAGCTTTAGGCACTTCTTTCAGAGGGGAAGGTGGACACTGCTGCAGTGACAGAGACTTGGGCCACAGAGTACCATGTTTGGGGCTTGGCAATCCCAAAATATAGGATATACAGGCGGGACTGGGGGGTTGGAACGAGGGGTTGCACTCTATATGGGGGAAGAGATTAAACACATAAGGGCAGAAAGCTGAGGCTGGGAGTGGTGTACAGACCACCAGCCCAATCTGGGGAACTGGATGGGGAGTTGGCAGAGCAGATGGGGGTGTGTAGGAGTGGGAGTGTTTTGATAGCGGGGGATTTTTACCTACCATGGGTTGACTGGAACACCCGCTCACTTGCAGTACCAGGGAGCAAGTGCTCCTTGATGCATTCCAGGATGGCCTTCTCACGCAATTGGCAAGTGGGCCTACAAGGCTTGGTAGCACTGACTGGACCTAGTACTGGGAAATGGGGAGGTGGTGAGGGAGGTAAGGGTGGAGGACCCACTAGCAGGTAGCGACCACCAAACAGTGTGGCTTGTTGTTGCACTGGACAGGGAGACAGGAGGCACGGGCACTAAGGTGGTGGACTTTATTATGGTGGACTTTGGGGGATTGGGAGCAATACTGCAAGGAAGACTCCAGGATATAAGACTGGGGATGGATGTAGAACAAAAAAGTGGGGAGTCATAAAGACTGGGCTAACAGAGGCCACAGTAGCCTGCACCAGGGCCAGGAGTAAGAAGAGCAGAGGCAATAAACCATGCTGGCTGAACAAGGAAGTGCCGCAAGGGGTGAGGGCAAAGACAGTTGCATACCGGAAGTACAGGACAACAGGGAAGGCAGAGGATAAGGAGGCTTTTGGGAGTTGGTCAAGGGAGGTTGCCAGGAGGGTGAGAAAAGCTAAGGCCTCCAGGCAATTAAGTTCCACACAGGGCATAAAAGGAGGGGGGAAAGGACTTTTTTACGTATGTCAGGGAAAAGAAAAACTGCAAGGTTCATATTATGAGAATAAAGCGGGGATGAGATTGGCTGGAAAAGGGGGAGGAGCAAGTGGAAACTCTAAATGAGTACTTCTGCTCCATTTTCACTAAGGAGAGGGATGGCCCACCACCAGAATGGTCTGGGGCAGTGGGGAAAGGGAGGGGAGGTGACGGACAAAGTGATTACAAGAAGTAGGGTGCTAGAGGGGCTGAGGGCAGTAAGGGTTGACAAGGCACCAAGTCCCAATGCCATCCACCCCATGGTGCTGATGGAGAAGGCGGAGCTGTTGGCTGAGCCACTGGCAGATCTGTTCAGCACCTTCCTGGAAAGGAGGTGTGTGCCCCAGGACTGGAGGGTGGCCCTTGTGGTACCCATACACAAGAGTGGGCCTAGGGAGGAGCCAGGAAATTATTGGCCGGTAAGTCTCACATCCATAGTGGGTAAGCTTATGGAGCCGACATTGAAGGAGAGGCTGGTGGCATTCCTAGACAGTGATGACCTGCAAGATGGGTGGCAACATGGGTTTCATCTCCGGAAGGTCCTGTCAAACCAACCTAACAGAGTATTGTGACTGGGTGACAAGTGAGTTGGACAAGGGCCATGCGGTATATGTCCTGTACTTGGACTTCAGTAAGGCCTTTGATACAGTGCCTCATGGGAGACTGGGGGGGAGCTGACGGCAGTGGGGGTGGGGAAAAAGCTGACTAAATGGATAGAGAACTGGTTACAGGGGAGGGTGCAGAGGGTGGTGGTGGGGTTGGAGCTCTTGGCACCCAGAGCAGTGACAAGCAGGGTGCCGCAGTGGTCAGTGCTGGGCCTGGTGCTATTTGGGCCTTTATCTCTGATATAGCACATGGAGTGGGGAGCAGGGTTAGTCTGTTCTCAAATTATACCAACTTGGGGGTGGACAAAGAGGACTGATGGAGAAAAATGCAGGGGGACCTAACCAAACTAGAAACAAGGTTGATGGAGTGGCAGCTAGGATTCAGTGCAAAGAAGTGTAAGATGATGCACTTCTGGGCTAAGAACCAGAAGAGGGACTGTTGGTTGGGGATCAGAGAGGGGGAGAAGGACCTAGGGGTCTTGGTAGCTGGGAGCATGAACAACTCAGCCCATTGCACAAGAGCAGCAGTGAAGGCAAACAGGATGCTGGGGTGCACTGCAAGGGGGTTCTCATCCAGACACAGGGATGCGATCCTACCTTTCTACAGATCATTGGTCAGACCGCACCTAGAGTACTATGTGCAATACTGGAGGCAATACCTGAGGAAAGATATTAAGTTACTGGAGGGGAGGCAAAGGAGAGCAACAAAAATGTTAAAGAGGATGGAAGAAAAGAAATATGAAGTTAGGCTGAAGGACCTGAACATGTACACACTGGAGGAGAGTAGAGGAGAGGAGAGTAGGAATAGGGGGGATATGATTGAAGCATTTAAATACCTGAGGGGGTAACTAAACCTAGGACCGAGGGGGTGTTTAAACGGAGGAGTGGAAGAGAGATGAGCGGGCATGGACTAAGGTTGAAAGGGGGACATTTCAAGAGGGAAATGAGGAGGCACTACTTCTCTGAGAGGGTGGTGTCTAGTTGGAATGCACTGCCAGAGGGTGTGGTAACATATAGGACAGTCAGTGGCTTTAAGGAGGAGTGGGATAAAGCAAGAGGAAGAGTCGGGGGCAGGGGCTGGGACAAGCGAGGGAGGAACTGAGGGGGAGGAGGCTGGGGCAGCTGCAATCTAGGGTGCTACAGTAGCTGCACACTCGGGCAGACTTACATAAACCAATTGGTGTGTTCTGCTGGCAGATTTGTTTGTTTGTATGTAAAATCACAGTGACTGTTTATGAGCAGAGGTCCTAAAATGCTTATGTTGAAAATTTGATGACAAATATCCATAAAATGACTGTGTTACAAGTGTGCATGATACAGTTTCCACGCACCCTCATAAATCTGCAAATCTGTAGTATTTTCACTCCAGATTTTCAACATTGTCATTTTTTAAGACCACCTTATGAACAGTACAGCTGTCATTTTTCACATCCTGCTCTAAATATGAGTTTATACATCTGGCGCAGAATACCGCGGTTGCTGTGGGAAATCAATGTCCGGGACAGATTAAGAAACTCATAGTGACAGTGTTCATAAGCAGAGGTCACAAAATGCCTATGTTGAAAATCTGGTGAAATAATTCCACTAAATGACTGTGTTACATGCATGCATTGCGCAGTTTCCACGTATGCCAGGAAGTTTGAGCATTTTTAATACTTTCACTACAGATTTTCAACATTACCATCTATTCACACCTCCCTATGAATGATGCAGCTGTCATTCTTCACATCCTGCCCAATCTGTGTTTTCATACATCTCGCACACAATGGCATGGTCACTGTGGAAACTTAAATTTTCAGGACACATTGACAAAATTAGAGTGCCATTGTTCATGAGAAGAGGTCACAAATGCTTTCATGAGGTGGGTGCCACAAAATGCCCATGCTGAAAATTTGTAGTGCAAATACCAACACATGCCTGGGGCATTGCAGTTTCTAACCATAACATCCCACCCTGTACAGACTGACAGGCATCACCGGTGTGCCTTTGGATTGCCAATTGTAATGCTCATGCCATTTCAACCCCACCCCCTACCCTGCAGCAACTGACAGGCATTGAGTTGTGCCTTGGACACTTCGACCCCACAGTTCACCCCATTCTATATTGCACCCATTTCAGCATATGTCCTTATGAAGTGGGGTGACTGTAAAGAAGAACACACCCAAGGCACACCTCAACACTTGTCAGTGTCTGTAGGATAGGGTGAGGTGAAATGGCATGAACATTATGAGCGACAACCCAAACGCATGCCCCAATGCCTGTCCATCTCTGCAGAGTGGAGGTGGGGTTGGTGTGAAGTTCAATACTTCACTGTCATTCCTACTCTGCATCTGTCTAACTCCTGCATTTTCAATGCTAATACCAGCAAGCAAACATTCAGCATTGACAAATGCTTGTTAATGATTGTGTTAATAATACAGACAGTGGGCCTGCAAGTTCTTCTGCCAGTTCCTTTAATGAATGTGGGCGTATCTCATCTGGTCCAGGGGATTTATCGCCCAAAAGTGTCATTCACAGCCACCAACATGCAAATGGGTCCATTAGGCATGCAAGGTGCAATGGGGCCATTTGCATGTTGTTATGCCCCATTTGCATGTGTCTTGCAGGGATGCACCCGGCAGTATGTGCCAGACACCCTGCAAGTGCTGTAGGCTACACACATAGCCCCAGGGAGGCAGGTTGTACTCCCGGCCCTGGCCCAATCGCCATCCGTGTGGACACCCACAACATAGCCCTGGTGATCTGGTGGTCCCCCCTCCCTGCCCGAATCACTGGTAGCATGCTGCTCACTGTGGCAGATGTCCCATTCTACATGCAGAACCTCCCAAGCTGAATCCCTAGTAGCATGACGCTCACTGTGACAGATGTCCTGTTTTACATGCAGAACCCCCTCCCTGCCCAGATTCCTGGTAGCGTGCTGCTCACTGTGGCAGTAACTCTGGAATAACAGAATGCCCCTTCCTGTTCAAAACCCAGGTATTATGTTGCTCACTACAGCAGTAAAGATGGAATAACAGAACCCCCCCACCTCAACCCAATTGCAATAGCGCTGTGAATCCCAATGACTCCCTAGTGGTCTAGCAGACCCCCCCCCGCCCACGCAGACCCCCCACTCCACCCCACCTCCCCATCCTGGCATGGTCCTAATGTCGATGGGCAGCTCAACCCACCCACATGCCACCACAGCTGCCCGCTGACAGAGCTGTCTGTGAATGACAGCTACTGTACACCTGGAAGCCCATTGGTGGACCCTGCTGACCAATGAGCTTGCAGACCTGTCAGTTTGACCTCTGTGGTAGGGAAAGTGATGGAATCACTTCTGAAGGAAAGAACTGTTGAGTACCTAGAGGCCAGTGGGGCACAGGACCCAAGGCAGCATGGGTTCACAGCGGGAAGGTCATGTCAGATGAATCTAATTGATTTCTTTGACTGGGTGACCAAAGTAATAGACCAGGGAGGGGCTGTGGACATGGCCTACCTAGACTCTAGCAAGGCATTTGACACAGTCCCATACAAAAGATTAATAGTCAAATTAACCAGCCTAAGAGTGAGTCCCAGGGTGGTAGCCTGGGTAAAACACTGGCTGGACAATGGGACACAGAAGGTAATTGTAAATGGAGTCCACCGAAGAAAAAGGGGTTACTATTGGGGTACCACTGGGCTCAGTACTGGGTCCAGTCCTTTTTAATGTCTTTATAAGTGACATTGCAGAGGGACTAAAAGGAAAAGTATGCCTCTTTGCAGATGACACAAAGATCTGCAACAGGGTTGATACACAAGGAGGCGTGGAAAGGATGAGAAGGGACTTGCCAAGGTTGGAGGAATGGTCAGAAGTATGGCAGCTTGGATTCAATGCAAAGAAGTGTAAAATAATGCACCTGGGAAACAAAAACCCAGGGGAAGATTACACAATGGGGGGGGGTAGTAACAACACAAAAAATGGAAAGGGACCTGGGGGTATTCATATCAGATGACCTTAAGGTTGGCAAGCAATGTGAGAAGGTGGTAGGGATGGCTTGGGGGATACTGGGATGTATAGGGAGAGGCATCACCAGCAGAAAACTGGAAGTTGTTATCCCCCTGTACAGACAGTTGGTGAGTAGGCTGGTGGGAAAAGTCTGAGCGAGATACTTCATCCCATTGCATATCAGGAGACTCATCCTCCATATCAGAACCAGCACCCCCAGTATTGTGAGAGGCCCAAGGGCAATCTTTAAAGGTGTGAGTAGTTTCATCACAAAGGTTACAGACTACAGGGGTCTGACATGAAAAAGCCACATGGCTAATCCCTCCACAAAGAGAGCACTTCATTTTATCACAGGCGCTGCTTAAGTGGATATGAGTCCTGCACTGAAAACAGGACTGGGGCTGTCCAGCATAGAAGATAAAGCCATGGTCTCTCCCCGAATAAAAACAACTAGGAAAATGACGAATAACTCCCTTTTCCATGGGAAGCCGTACATGAATGCACCACCCCCTCATCCAGATATCCTCTGAGTCAATAATAGGGTCAGCAATGCCAAGCACTGAACATTTAGAGGGTAGCCAGAATGAAATGTCAGAAATTGAAACTCCTTCATTCTTAAATAATACAGTAATCGTTCTATAGGCACGTTTGGTCAAGGGAATCACAAAAAACACAGACCAGTCAGGATTTTGTTTAACAGTTTGATATCGCTCCCAAAAGAGTTCCAGCCCAGCTGCAGTCTTGAAACTGACATCAAAATTAGAACTCCAGAGGTATGGAACAGGGCATAAATCTGCTGAGCTGAAAATCTCATACTATCTTTTAAAAGGGTGTGACCCACATAAATACGATCAGGAAAGGAGTCTAAACCACCTTTATATTTCATACGAACAGCATTCTTGTGTTTAGCAGGTTCAGGAGGTGTGTGAAATAGACCAGCATAGGTCCTGTGAGAGGGCCTACTAGGACCAGGAGAGACTCCCAAACCAGGAACATCCTGGTGTGAAGGTGCGGGGGGGGGGGCAGACCGACCCAGTTCAGATTCAGGGTTGCCAGGTGGAAGCTCCAGTGCAGCAGACACAAGGCAGGCATCAATAATAGATAAAGATACAGTTTGTGGAGAACACAGGGGTGCAACTAGGGCCTTAGGAAACAAAACCGGGGAATTGGTCAACTCCAGGTAGGAAGGGAGGGCCAAAGGATCAGAATAGGCATCCACAGGCCAGGGAGGAGATACCCATGACAGATCGGGTGCTGATTTAACCCAGCCAGACGCTGTTAATGCCTCAGCCACAGTCCTGCCAGTCACCAAGACATTTCCATCATAGTCAAGACAAGAGACTTCAGCAACCTGCACATCTAAAGCAGGTTGCATGACACAGGATGACTCAATGGGCAGAGCTTGAAATCCCACTGAAATAGGACAGATAACCTTAACAGAATCCCCAGGCCCCATCCCATTCTTAAACAAAGAAGTTGGAAGGACAGAGCCGTCAGAACAGACAGTAGCTTCCTGTAAATGTTGCTCTAAATCTTGCACCACCTCGCCAGCAAGTGGCCATTCAGCAAGTCCAGAAGAAATAATACATCCAGCAGTCAGACATTCTGCAATCATTCCAGACTGAGAACAAGAACCAGTAGAGGGCTGAACTGCAGGCAAAGAACGTTCCTTAGGAGATGAAGCTGGAACAGAACTGGATAAACTTTGTTGCGACTCACGGCACTCCTCCTCAGCTAGAAGCACCCGTAAATAATTGCAACTAGAAGAAAAAGACTGACAATTCAGAAGCTACTCGTTCAGTGCAGCAGGCACTGACATGACAGAGAAAACAGCAGAACAACTGGAAACAGCATTGTGATCAGCAGGAGCCATTGGAACTCCAACCCCAGAACACACGGAAGAAACTCCTGCATGAGAGACATCCATAGCTTCACGAGCAAGGACAGAAGAAGCCTCAGATAAATTTGGAGCAGGGGAAGAGGCAAGGTCCGATGTTCCAGCAGCCAGCTCACATTCTCCTCCACCTCCAGGATCCATGGGTTCCACCATCTTGGCCAAAGATCAGGATGACAAAGGCTCCCCCACAGGTGAGATGGGGAGTTTTTTTTTAAGGACATAAAAAACTAAGGCAAAATACAAAAAAATATACAGAAAATATACAGAAAAGCAACAGAAAGACAACTAGCAAAATATACAATATCAAAAGAACATAGACAATAAAAATAAGAGCTCAAGGCAGTTCATAACACCAATTTTCACAATTCTTCCAAAGACGTAACAAGTTAGAACTGGAAAGGCAGGCTAACTCTTTGGAATTCAAAGACCTCACCTGAACAGTAACCATACAAATGGTATCTAACTGTGACCACCAAACATGTTGGAAAATCCAAGTACATCTGGCCAACCAAATATAATATTTCAAAAAGCCCATAACAACATGCAGAGGGTATCCCGTGATAATAGCGACTACAAAATAGCGACTGTCAAAATAGCGACTGCAAAATAGCGACTGTCAAAATAGCGACTCAGAATATAATATAATTCCAAATATGTAATTCTCTCCGAAATCAATGAGCGACGTGGTGTTAGAATCTTTAAGATGGAGGGGTGTGGGGGGCGCAGCCCCCCGCATTTATTTCAAGTAATTATGCAAAAAACAACAGTTGAAGGAAAAGGTAGCAGTAGCTGTTATTGGCAGTAGCAGTCCCTATTTTGACGGTCGCTATTTTGTAGTTGCTATTATCACATGGAACCCATGCAGAGTACTAATATGATATTTCTCCCAAACAGATTTATAATCGCCCAGTACCAATGTGTTCCAATCCATAAATCCAAATTCTGGACTATGCCAAAACAGGGCCAATGTAGACCAAATTGTCAAAACAAAAGAACATTCAAAAAATAAATGGTGTTGTGTTTCAAAAAGACCATAACAAGTATCCCTGGGACAAAATCTATCAGATATTTGCTTATGTTTATGAGAGTTCCTGACATTCAACTTACCATGACAGGAAAGCCAAATCACATCCCATAAATAGTCAGGTAATCTAGGTTCAGATAATGAATGAAGAGTTAAATCGAAATTATCAGGAAACCCAGAAGAAAAAATCAAAGGGACCCAAAATTTACTTTCAATAATATGATCATATAATTATGTTTTGGAGAATAACAGAACCACTTCTCTAGTGATATGCCATTGTTTAATCTTTTTGAAAGTCACTTCCATATAGTTAGAAACATAAATCTTTCACCAAAGAGTATAGAAATGCCATTGCCCATTTTCCCAGAAAGTAAGGAGACACTGTAAATCATATAATAGCCAAAAATACCAATTTTTGGTATGTGTACCAAGGGCAGGTTTAATATTATAAAAAAAAAAATTTGAGAAATAAAATTCTACAAAATTAATCATTGCCAGACCTCCATGAGCCACCGGGAGGTAGGTATAATTGCGTTTAACAGGGTTAAGCCTGGAACCCCATAAGGCTTGGAAAAAAAAGACTATACAATAGAGTCTCCAGATCCTGGGGTAAGGGAAAAACTGCACTGAGATACATAAACAAGGGATGAAGCAGAGTTTTAATCAAAACAACCTGCTTCAGCTTGGAGATCTGCATACTCTTCCATTTAGACATCAAAGCATAATCTTTATTCAATTTCATATTCCAGTTCAGTGTACCAGCATCAGAACAACCAAAAAAAAACCTAAATTCTTTAAATTATCAGTAGTGATGGGAATACCCGCAATTGCAGTATGTCCACTCAATGTAGTCCCAAGTTACAGAGCCTTACTCTTATGAATATTAATTTTGGCATTAGACATATCCGAAAAAGCCTAAAAATGTGGAGTAAAGCATCCACTGAACATGCATCTGCGAAGAAGATGCAGATATCATCTGCATAAGCCAATATTTGTGGTACAGTAAAAAGGTTAGATATTCTAATTGGAATAATCTGAGGGGCTAAATGAATCCTTTGTAAGAGCACGTCAAGCCCTAAAATGTACAAAATAGGGCTCAACGGGCAGCCTTGTCGTACCCCAATAGATTGATTAATAATTGTACCCTGGAAACCATTAATCAATAGTCAAAAAGTGACCTTTTGATAAAGTAACTGTTTCCCAGAAATAAATTTGTCAGGAATACCATGAAATCGAAGGGCCTGATCAAGAAATTTTTGGGCAATTCTAGCAAAGGCCTTCTCTTGATCAATGGAAAGTAAAAAAACATATAATTTATTGTCTATACCATACTGAATAATGTCACGATTCTGTATGAGGTTATCCGTTATGTTCCTATTAGGGATAGCACAGGTCTGAAAAAGGGAAACAATGTGAGGCATGATTTCATTCAGCCATTTGGACAAAATTGTAGTAAGTATCTTCAGATCAGTATTCAACAGGGATATAGGCCTCCAATTCTTAAGATCTGTATGATCCCCCTTTTTAAAAATCAAAACCATACAGGCCTGAAACCAATCACAGGTAACATAACCGGTATCAAGAATATCATTATAAAGTTCAGTCAGTACAGGCACCAAAACATGCTGGAACTGTTTATAAAATTCAGAAGGGAGACCATCAGGGCAAGGAAATGTATGGGAAGAGAGGGCCTTAATAGTGGCCTCAACTTCCAGTCATGTAATGGGTTTAACCAACAAAGAAGACTCCAAAAAAGATAAAGCATGCGGTCTTAAATGAGAAAAAAAAACCATCCCAAGTCTTAGAAATACAGTGCTAGGAAAAGAAGTAGCATAAACAGATTCAGTGTATTGCAAAATCTCTGCACTAGTCTGCAACGGAACCCTGGAACCAGTTTTTAAACCCCAAACAACTCTAGTGTTAGTCATTTCAAAATTATATTTAAATACAATCTAAGAACCCCGATGAAGTCGAGTTCCAAAGCATTGTTCAGTTACTAAAGAGTTAGCCCTGTCATAAAGATAGGTCTTCATATCAGATCTCAATTTATCTATTTGGGGGGCATAATCATGTTTAGTGGTAGTTTGCAAAGAAATAAGCTTAAAAAGCTGCTGACGTAACTGTAAAAAAATTAAATAATCAGCCCCACTGCATTTCTTACCCTTGGAGGAAAAGAAATATCGAAAATCAGGTTTAGACTGTATCCACCAATCCAACAGAGAATCATAGAAAACCAAAACCGAAAGGTGGACTCTAAACAATTCCAAACACTCCTGAAAAAAATCATCCTTAGTCAACAAAGAAGTATTTAATTTCCACAAACCCCTACTCATGCGACTGGTGTCACCCAAAGAAAGTAAAACACGCAATTCCATATGATCAGAGGTATCATTAGCCATAGTCCATGCACCATTCAGATGACTATGCTCTGAAATAAAAAGAAAATCAATCCTAGTAGAAATAGAATTTCAAAAGTAAGTGTGTCCCCCTTTAGGATGAAACTGCCTATAAGAATCAATCATCCTAGCAGTTCGCGTGACAGAAGTTAAAAAATTTGTGTCACAAAAAAGTTTGGAGGTTAAACCAGTTTTGTCCACAAAATCCAAGGGACAATTAAAATCTCCACCAAACAAAACCAGTTTAGCAGCATGCAAATAAGGTCTCAAAACCTTAAAAAGTGAAATCCTCAAACTTTTGGTTTGTGGGGCATAAATGGTACCAATCCTAAGAGGGGCAGCACCCATAAGAATATCCAACAACAACTGTCCTGGTTCTATATTCAGAACCCTTAAAATCCTGAAATCCCAAAACTTAAAGAGTACACCAACTCTAGAACAGGACTCAGTCCCCAACAGCCAAAAAGAAGATCCTAAAGGCCAAGAACATTGGGCATAAGTAATGTCAGAAATGGTTACCAATCTTGTGTCCTGCAAAAAAAAAAACACATTAGCATTAGACCTCTGTAGAGAAGAAAACAAAATAAGCCGGCGCTTAACATTCCGAATACTGTTAACATTTAAAGTTTACGAATGTAAATCAGTAACAGCAAGGAAAAAAAAATCAAACATTTTTCTTTCTAGTTCTTTTACAGTATAAGCTTTCTCCTGTTTCCTTTCTTCTTCTTCTCCCTCTGACATTTCCTTGTGAGAGGAGGCCACAGAGGACAAATCATATTCCTCACTCTCATCAGCTTCACAGGATTGTAAAGCTGCATAACTGTTTCGAGTTCTAACAGAGTCCCGTCGAGAGATTTCAAGTTTAGGCTGTAATTTGTCCTGTTTCTTCTTACCACCCACTACCACAAAGTCATCAACTGGAAGCACCGGGGGTGGGGCATAACAACAGTATCCATAGCTGGAATACTTTCCATCTGCGCCTGTACAGCAGGTGAGGACACTGCCAGCTGAGAGTCAGAAGGATCAGACTGAGCCAAAACAACCGCTTCTGAAGCACAAGAAGTAGGAGGGTGAACAGGGAGAGAAATCAATTATTGATTTTTTTTTTGTTTCTGTTCCTGTCCTTCCAAGACCATCTCCTCCTGGTCATAAAAGGAACCCTTATTATGAGCAGCCCAGGGGCACAGTCTATATGAATGGCCCTTCTCATCACAAAGGTTACAACAGTTATGGTTAGGACAATAATGATTGGAATGGCCAGTCTCAAGACATAAGTCACAACTCGTACCTCACAAGCATTGCTTAAATGGGATAAAGAGCCACATCTATGACTAGTCTTAGGTTGCACTGGATAGAAACAAAAGCCCCTATCCCTTCCAATGAAAAAGCTGCTAGGCAGGTGATGAATGCCAGAGTCAGTAGTTTTTTAAGTTTAACTTTGAGCCGCCAGCCTCCCATCCATATATTTTCTGAATCCAGAATAGGAGAAGGTCTATCTATGGCTTCCTCACATTGCTTTATCCAACTCAGGATATTAGAAATGTCCACACCTTCAGTTTTTAACAAAATGTTCACAGTCTTCCAAACTGGTTTCATCAAAGGAATGATTATAAAGGGGGTCTATGCAGGGGTATGCTTCAGAGAATTATATTTCAGCCAAAACTTATCCAGCAGAACAGGAGAATGAAAGCTGACATCAAACTCAGAATCCCCAGAAGTATGGATGAACCTTAAGATTTCAGTAGCAGTAAAATGCACAGTATCCTTAAGTAAAGTCCTGGCAACATAAGTCACATCAGGAGGTATATCTAAGCCCCCAGCATATTTAAAAATACACAGCATTCTTACATTTAGCAGGTTCCCCTAAATTTGCAAACAGATCAGATAGCTTAAATGGTTTAGAATGAGTTAATGGGTCTTGCTGATTGTCTAGGTTACCCGTAGCAACCCAGGGCAAAGAAGAATGCAACCGAGGTGTGTCAGTAAGATGAATGGGGGCTACTGTTTCGACCAAGTCAGCCCAGGAAGTAGAAGGAGGCTCATGTATTGGATTCACAGGAGGGGGCACAACTGAGGTAGAAGATTATAAGTCACTTACTTGGGGAACTGAAGACTCTAATACAGGTTGTACAGCAGACTCAACACTCATAACCAGTCTTGTGACCTGCAAAGTTAACGTCACACCCTTTGGCTGTTCTCTACTGAATCTTCGAGAAGACTATCCAAGTGAGCCATGGAACAGACAGGGTGAGGCTGTACAACATTGGGTGTGACAGACACTGACTCAGCTGTCAGGCCTTGAAGTTCCGCAGCAGTAGGAACTGAAGGAGAAAACCAAGTGGTGCCATCAGCTGTTTGTTTCCAGCCTGCAGAACGCAAAGCGTGATCCGGGGACCAAGTCGATTGCGAGGGTGGAGCACTGTCAGAAGCCAAAAATAAGCCTTGTTTATCAGAATGGGTTTCTGAATTTGCCATCAAAATATGTCCCGTCAAGGTCTTCAAATGCAACAAAACTTCATCTTCCTTGTGCAGTAAGTGCAACAATGCTTCCCTTCATTTTTGAATGGTCAATAGCTGAGGTTCAGGTACTAGATCTTGCCTCCTATGTGTAGCCCATAGTGGTTCCGCTTTAGGAGAGAGTTGTCTGAGAGTTTCAGCTGTTTGTTGCTGAAAAGTTACAATTTCAGGGTGCAAATGTCCATGATTAGTAGGTACAGAAGTAGACGTTGAGAGGTAGCTTATAAAACACATTAAAAGGCGAATCGTAGTTGCATCATATGTAACCCAAGAACCCGGTAACACTCCCTCAATCCATATATCCAGTGACTGTCCTTGAAAAGGATTCAGGGGCCATTTGACATGAAAACTCGACCAAAAGGAAACAGCATAAGGACAATCAAGTAGAAAATGTGGGAACATCTCAATAATTCCCATACATGTCTCTTCTCTTGGACAAAACCTTTCTGTAATTTCATTGTGTTTCAAATTTCCCCTAAGTCCTAATTTGTTATGCATACATAGCCATAAAAAGTCCCAGAGATAATATGGTATTCTTTTACTAGTTAAAACCCTCATTTTTGAGTTTTGATCTGCATTGGATAAACCCTGATACCAAGGGGCCGCAGAAAAAAAAAGATTCCATTACCCTTGTATATAACACTTTCCAGGAGGAGGAACAAAGAAAACTTTTAACAATTTTCCATAATTTAGTTTTTCAAGTACCCCAGAAAAATGTTTAGGTAATCACAACATCTTTGTTTGGCGGGAAAGAAAAGTGGTGTGTTCCCAGTGTTCCAATAAGGAACCTGTATCCTCCTCTACCCATGGGGTCCAAACTTTAGGTATTTCCTTCAAAACAGGTACTAAATTGTAATAAATAAAAGTAATATACAAAAAAAACTATTGGATTCAACATCCCCACACCACCCTCATTTATAGGTAGATAAGTCATACCTCTCTTTATTGGATTTAATCTGCTACCCCACAAACACTGGAAAAAGATGCCATATACTGAAGTTTCCAAAGACTGTGGAGGAGGAGGAAATACTGCTGCCAGAAACAAAAATGAGGTAGTAAATATGTTTTGATTAAATATATATGCTTTGCCTTTGTCATTTGCCACTTATTCCATGTAACTACTCTTTCACAGGCTGTTATTAATTTTAAATCCCAATTATATGTTTGAGAGTCTATATCACCAAAATAAATACCTAATATATTTCTGTAACCTAAATCTTCTGGTATATCCCAGAGTAAAGGCCACATCAGCCATATCATATCCTAATGGCAGAATACCACTCTTTAAAGTGTTTATTACCAGTCCAGAAACAGATGAAAATTCCTGTAAAATAGATCTAACACCAATGGCTGAAGATTTATCCACCAGCACTAAAACTAAATCATCAGCATAGGCTACAGTAACTATCTGCTGATCCTTGCATCCAACTGAGAGACCAGTGATCAAATCTGTTGAGTTTAAAGCATGCAATAACGTGTCTAAGGACAATACATATAGCAAGGGATTTAGGGGGCAATCCTTTCTCCCCCCCCCCCCATGTATCAGAACAGTTTTTCCTATCCAACCATTCATAATTGATGAAAAACGTATACCTCTATAGCATGTTTTAAGCCAATCTAAAAACCTGGTAGGCAACCCATAACATTCCAAAGTTTCCCAAAGGTATGCATATTCTACCTGGTTAAAGGCCTTTGTTTGATCCAGTCAAACAAGATGCCCAAATAATTTCCCCAAGTCACCTTTATACAAGATTTCACGAAGAAGGATAAGGGCATCCTGTATTTGTCTTTTAGGCACTCCGCTAAACTGAGGAGGATGCATAATACTGTCCAAAACTGTCTGCAGATGATTACTTAAAATTTTTATCAAAAGTTTGTAATCAGTATTTAGTAGTAACTACGGTCTGCAATGTTTTAAATCACCCCGATCTCCCTCTTTAAAGATTAACGGCAAAAGCCCTTGAAGCATACTATCAGGAAGCTTCTCTCCTAATAAACAGTTATTAAAAACTTCTCCAAGCTCAACTCCTAAAATTTCCCAAATCTCCGTTTAGATCTCATGTGGGAGTCCATCTGATCCCAGAGTCGTTCCTGCTTTAAATGACCAAATAACTGATCTTAATTCCATCTGCGAAATTGGTTCAATCAAAATATTTTTTTGTTCTGGTGATATTTGAGGTAACTCCCTGTGAACCAACCAATTCCGCATAGCATCCATCGGGAGATCTCTACTAGCAAAGGATTTAGAAAAATAAGCATGTATCTCATTTAGCATCCCCGGATTATCTTTAACCTGACCTCCCTCTGGGGTA
Source organism: Neoceratodus forsteri (assembly GCA_016271365.2). Classification (NCBI taxonomy): domain Eukaryota; kingdom Metazoa; phylum Chordata; order Ceratodontiformes; family Ceratodontidae; genus Neoceratodus; species Neoceratodus forsteri. The sequence goes on from JADMNL010000033.1 coordinate 113,956,915, forward strand.
GTCAAATCTGTCATACTTTGACTCTCCCGAAGGAGTCAAATGGATTCAAAGGGCAGTGTATCTTTTGTTTTTCCTTTTATTCCATGCTTATGTTTCTTTTTCATGTTTTTCAAAACCTTTAACTGTAACCGAGCTAACTCTATTTTTAAACCTTTAATCAGCCTATAGCACTCAGTCCCCAAATGTTGCCAAAAGTTTGTCCAAAGTTCAATATTTTCTCTAATATCTCTCAACTCATTATGCTGCAATCTTCCGTTTATTCGTCCTATTTTCTGAAAATAGATTTTAATTTCGTGTTTAGTTTCCTCCCACCATCGTTCACTATTTTCATAAAGAAAAAACACAGATTTCTGAGCATGCAGCAGAGAAAGAAACCCCTCTCTTACCTGGGGAATATCTAACAAAGTGACATTTAGTTTCCACACCCCAGGTCCCTTTAGAACTTCTGGCAAATCACCTAATATAAGTGTCAAAAGCCTGTGATCAGAGGTAGCTACCTCTTGTAACGACTTTGATTGTACCATACCAGATGGTGACAAGAAAACATAATCTATCCTGGATGCCCGAGATCCACAAAAATATGTATTACAATTCCTACTGGAGAAGGGTACAAATGCATCTACTAATCCCATATCTTTTATCAATTGATCTAAATATCTTGCATCACAATAGGTGTTTTTTTCCCACAGCAGATGACATCAGGGAAGACATGAAACATTGAAATCACCCACTAAAATTACCGGGTAAGTAGTACTCAAAAATGGGTAGAGGGATTTGAACAAGGCCACCCTATCATACTTAAGTTGAGGGGCATAGAAGTTTATCAGTCGAATAACCAGGTTCTCCCATTTAATATCTAGCAATAAAGCTCTACCTGCCAGCAACTGTAAGTGATGTAGCACCTGAATATGGGAATTAAAAAAACAAATTCCCACCCCAGAACATAAATCCTCCCCCTGAGACCAGAAACAGTACCCCCAAATCCATCCATTAGTTGCCACATTTATCTCCACAGGTGAGTGTAAATGTACATCCCGTAAAAAAAAACACAATCAAAATTGCTATGCATAAAATGCACAAAAGTACTCTGATACTTTGCAGGAGATTTAATACTGTTGACATTCAACGATGCCATGCTGAAATGAAAAGGAGCCATAATGCTTTATCCCACAGAAAAAATATCTTCACTTGACTTTGCTTGATGCACTTGTTACCCCACCGCTTTTGCTGTCCTGAGGTGTAGGATCTATTTGACCTTCCAGCAATACCATAGGCTCAGGCTGTATGGGTGCAGAAACCGACCCATCCCCATCTTCTATATCCATTCAATCTTCTGTTAAAATGTTGTATAGATTTGGGTCGTCCACAGGACCATCTGTTACAGGATTATTCTTTTTCTGCTTGGACTTTATTCTTATCTCTTTCTCCTTTTTCCCTGTTACCAAAGTAAATTCCTCTCTAGACGACTTCTGCCCAGGAGGTTGGGGGGGGCTGGTATCACTTGCTGTTCTTACCACAGGATCCCCAGTCAAGGGATTAGAATTTACAGGATCCTCAGTAAGTGTTTGGTTCACTATTTTCTCAGTGTTCTTTTGTACAACCTGAAGGCCTTTTGAAGTTGCTAGTGGAAGGGCCCCCCCCCCCCCGGGGAATTTGATTTTGTTTTACCGCCAGCCGAATATAACGATCCTGTACTCCAAAATCAGCCTCTTCTGTAATTTTCGCTGCTATGGGGCATGTTTCAAAAGTATGCCCCACATCATCGCAGAGGTTGCATTTTGGTGCCTTAAAGCAGTGGGCACTAGGGTGACCCATTTCCCCACAGTGTGTGCATTTCAGCACATCACAAGAAGTGCTTATATGTTTCGTGGACCCACATTTAAAACAAACTTTAGGCTGCCCAGGGTTGAAAAGAAAACCCTTATCCCTCCCAATAAAAAGTTTGGTAAATGAATTAAATCTAGGTCAGAGTGGTGCAATTTAACTCGAAATTTCCATCCACCATTCCAGAAACCCTCTGCATCTATTATGGGGATGGGATTCCCCTGAATATCACATCTTCTCTCTAGCCAGTGTACAATATCCACAATATTAACACCCTCATTTCTAAAAAGAATCATTATAACTCAGAATGGTTGTTTTGTCAAGGGGAGTACAATAAAATCTGACAAAAGGGGATTGGTTTTAAGATTAATGTATCTACGCCAAAAGGTCTCCAGTAATGCTGGTGTACAAAAACTTATATCAAATGTCAACTCTCCCTGGACATGGATCAGTGCATAAACCTCTGAGGGGGAGAACTCCATACTTTTTTTAACAAAATCTTCCCAACATAGAACCTATCTGGGGGGTGGTCTCAGGGACCACATATCTGAGTTGAATTGCATTGCGTCTTTTGGCTAATTCCACAGGTTGTCTAAAATGACTCGAATAGGTAGGTTTTCCTGTTTCCCCAGTTTTATCAAAAGTCTGGCTAGAATCATCTAGGTCTGTGACCTGATCATTAACCTGCCTACCCTCTTTTTCAGCCTGAAGGGCAGATCCAGTCTCGAAAGAAACCCCACAGTTTTCTTTTCCCCCCTGCATTGATGATGATAGTTTCAGTACTTATCTGAGGAGGTGGACTGTTCCCTGCCTCTTTCATTTTATCCTTCAGTTTCCAGTGTCCATCCAACATTGGAATCCACTCTGCCTCCTGCAGGGTCTTATCCAGGGACCAAGCATCCTCTGCTTCTGTGCTCCAGTCATGACATGGTGGCATCTTGTCTCCATTCATCTGTACTCCAGGCAGCTCCTCGGCTGCATGAATTTTAATCAGAATATTCACTCCCTATTATTCGTGAATTCTCCTTGCGTTTATGTTTTTTTTTCCCTCTTCGTGTTTTTGGATCTCTTTTGTAAGTAGTTTGCTCACCCTGAGCAATTCTACTTCCAGGCACTGGTGTTTTTCCTCCAGACTCAAATGCCTGTGTTCTACTATTTCAGAGGAACCGCTGACTTGGGCGATTTGCTGGCCACCCAATGGGTGCATCCCAGCCTCCTCTGCAGCAGATCCCTCAGCCTGCGATATTACTAGTGGTTCCAAGGCTTCCTGGGCCATTGTAGCCTGAGCTGCCAACCTTCTCTTACCAGGGTCAAACGAGAAATGAACGTTTTGTACCGCTCAAAGGTCCCCCTACTGCAAGAGTAGTGGAATTTCCCCGGTGCTATTGCCAAAGTTCATCCCATTCACTAAAAATACCACCAACAACTTGATCTGCTTCAAGGTCAGTTGGAATTCATCTGTACCATCCTCTCATGGGTCGTGCCTAAAAAATAGGCAGAATTTGTCTAGTGCACTTACCTGGTCAACAAAAAATTTATATATATATATATATATATATATATATATATATATATATATATATATTTTCCCACAGTTGCACTTATAAAACATGGATAAATAAGCAGTTGTCATCTTTCTACAAACTCTGAAAATCCCAGATCAGTAACATGCTGTGTTTATGAGTTCTAGACCAAAGTCTTTTCATTTTCATGAAAGTTTATAAGGCACCTTTTAAAGAGGCTGCATTTTATCCTTCAGAGCATGGCTTCTACCAGGCTGTGACATCATTAAGGCACCTTTATGTCTGGTTGGTATGGATACTCAGCATCTTTGACACCTCAAGAATGTGACAGCCTCTTCTTTATGACTGGTAGAACTGCAAAGTGTTCCTTTAATACCATGGCATAAGTTTAATGCATCGTCCCCTTTTTGAGTGCTCACTTAAGTAGTTTTTTCTTTCTTGACACTCATGTAAGCAAGGGTGATGTTCCAGATGTCTATAGTATTCTCTTTTTAATCTGAATCCAATTAATTAAGCATTCATAAAGACTGTAAATTAGTAATTAAAATAATGTAAATAATAATAATTAATTACAATAAAATATTTTAACAATTAAGTTTTGTTCCCACAAACCAGTTGGACAGCTTCCGTAGATATCAATAAAGCACCCTGAGAACAGTTCGACTAAGACACAAACTTATAACGCAAACTAGCATGGCGTAGCTTAGTGTACTAAAATACTATGCTGTGCATTCAGAAGCAACCCTGCAGTCTGCTCATAAGATGCCATGCATGCTCCCTAAATGCAAATGAATTGCACATTTGACCTCCATGGCATGAAAATGCAAAATAAGATCTATCTTCCAAGCCACACTGCTTGTCCTTCTTATACAACTATACCCTCTCCACTGGACACACTGATCCTGTACCTGGTTCCAAAATCTGGTCCTCTCTGCTTCCAGGAACAGTCATTGAATGGTCAAAAGTCTGGCAAGATTTAGATGCATGTATCTCCCAAGATAAACTGCGACTTGCCCAATACCATATACTACATAACCTATATTACACACCAGTAAAATTAGTCAAAACTGGCCACCTGCCTAACTCTAATTGCTCCAGATGCGGTAAAGGTGAAGGAAATTTAGTACATATATTCTGGGACTGTGCTAAAATTGCCCCCTTGTGGCTGTTGATTCAATCCAAATTGGACTCAATACTTGGTCTAGGGGACCGCTTCACTGTGGAGATCTGTATCCTAGGAATTTACACCACTATCTGGATTAAATACTATCCTGGACCTAAAAGTCATAGCCAGCACCTTTAATGATGCCTTCACCAACCTCAGCAGCATCCTCCCACCTGACTTTTTCAATGACAGCGACCTCCCTCTTCCCACCCATCAGTCATCACCTAAAAATTATCCCCCTTTCTACTTCAGAGCAGTAAACAAAAATACCATCAGGAAATACATTTCCAAAGCCATCAAAAACACTAGAGCAAGTGCTGACACACTACATAGAAACATAGATACATAGAATTTGACGGCAGATAAGGACCGCTTGGCCCACCCAGTCTGCCCATTTCCCTACCTACTGGATAAGCTGCAGATCCTAGTTAACCAGCAGCCTACTTCTTCCTATCCCCACCCCCCAGAATTGCCTTATGACTATCCCATGCATGCTTGAATCCCACCACTGATTTTGACTCCACAACCTCCTCCGAAGGCCGTTCCATGCATCCACAACCCTCTCTGTGAAAAATACTTCCTTAAATTACCTCTGAGCCGCCCCTCTATCTTCAAATTGTGCCCTCTTGTTCTTGCACACCTCTTTTTTTGAAAGATGCTACCCTCTTGGACTTTGTTGATTCCCTTGAGGTACTTGAAAGTTTCTATCATGTCCCCCCTCTCCCTCCTTTCCTCGAGGCTATACATATTAAGCTCCTTAAGTCTCTCTTCATATGTCTTCCGGTGCAGACCCTGCACCATTTTAGTTGCCCTCCTCTGGACAGCTTCCATCCTGTCTATGTCTTTGCGGAGATTGGGTCTCCAGCACTGCACACAGTACTCCAGATGGGGTCCACTGGACCTCAAACTTCTGTCCCTCACTCTTGACAAGATTCTGGGGCCTCTCACCAGGATCTTTTATGTCTCCCTCTCTCTCAGCCAATTCCCTGACAAATGGAAAGCAGCAACTGTCACACCTATCCATAAAGGTGGTGACCGTACCTCCCATGTGAACCACCGACCTATCTCTATCCTGCCACCCCTCTCTAAGGCCCTGAAATGGATAGTAGCAGACCAGCTCACTGATCACTTGGACAAGTACAACATCCTTTGCCGGCAGCAACACGGATTTAGAAAAGGACACAGCACTGCCACGGCATTTCCTGAGTTTACAGGAGCCATACACAACACCCTTGATCAGGGTCGCCTAACCGGAGCTACATTCGTCGACCTGTCAAAGGCTTTTGACACTTTCCACCACTGCCTCCTGCTTCTTCAGCTACTGAACATTGGCCTCTCTGCAGAATTGGTGAAATGGTTCAATAGCTATCTTGACAGCAGGTCCCAATGTGTCAAAATATCAGGCGTGGTCTCTGACACTAAACAGGTTCGCTCCGGTGTCCCCCAAGGCTCCATCCTGGGCCCATTGCTGTTCAGCCTGTTCCTCAACTCCCTTCCTGACTCCACCTCTCAGCAAGTCATACTGTATGCAGATGACATGGTGATTCTTGCTTCTCATCATGACCCAAGCCACCTGCAACAAACCCTTCAACACAGTTTCAGCTCTGTTGAAAGCTGGTTCAAAGAACATAAGTTAATCCTTAACCAGAAAAAAATGAAGACCATGATTTTCACCAGCCACCAAAGCAAGCACAAACACCACCAACTCTCCTTAAACACCTGCCTTGGGGACTCCCTGGAGCAGGTTGACTCCTTCAGATACCTAGAAATCACTTTAGACCCACACCTGTCCTTTGGAACCCATATAATCAATGTCGCTAAAACTGTGAATACTAGACTGGGCTTACTCTACCGGCTTCAACAGCACCTGACTAAAGAGGCCCTCTTTGCCACAGTTCAAAGCTCCATCATCTCCCAGATTGATTATGGACTACCACTGCCCTCAGAAGGATTACTACCACCCTAAACAAGGCCTGTTGACTCATCACTGGGGACGAATGGCTCACACACACCTGTAACCTCTACTCACAAGAATTCAGTACCAAACCTGCATGGTTGCTAAGAAAATACAGTTGGGAACTGCCCCTCCTGGGGTCTGTTCACTCCTTCAAATAAAAACCAGCTCCAGAATTACTAGGGGATCAAAGCCACAACTTTTCTGTATCCCTCACTGCCGCACAGCCATTGGCCAGCATTCATTCACCTACAGGGCACCCACTTGGTTTAACAGTCTTGCCAATGATTCTGTCAATACCACTGGGCTAGGAATCTTCAAATCCAGGCTCTGAAACACCCTGGTCGCTTCCAGCATCTGCGACTGTCATGGATAATGTCTATGCAACACCGCTCTGCTACCGCTGTCCTATATCTAGCTCCTTACATGACGTACTTGCCCTAGTTTGGCCTCTGTCCCATCCACTCCTGACAATGCCACCTTCCTGGCTGCTTCACCCCACCCACCCCTCTCCCCTCTCCATATCCTTACCTACCCCCACCTCTCCTCTCTTCTCATTTTCTTACCTCCTGCCTTTGCCCCTTCCATTTCTTTCTACCACTCCCTCCCCTTCATGTCCTCTTCCTTTCCACTTTACCCTCTCCCTGTCTGTTTGAAATTAATTTAATCTCCTTTACCCTTATTTGTGTAACAATTTTGTCTATTGTTATGCGATACCAGTGTCTTGACGTGGAACCTTTGTAAAAGAGCCCTGAGCTCAAAGGTAATTGTAATCCTAGAATTGAAATAAATAAAAAGAAAGAAAGAAAGGAAATATCACATGGCACTAATTTCCATGGTGGTAAAGAAACTAGTGCTTAAACACTGGTTGGATCAAGTACATATCTCCTATAATGAATGGCTAAATGACCTCTCAGCCTACTTCAGGATAGAGCGCTTGATTGCTGGCTCCCGAAATAATCTGACATCATTGATAAAAGGGCAAATTGCACGCCTTGTATCTGCACTGAGGTTATTAACATTTAATTTTTCCTGGTCCATCTCAAGATGTTTCTATGTACAAAATATTTCTTTCAAGTATTGTACTATATGTATTAGCATACTCGGGAAGGAGGGAGAGAGGGAGGGAGAATGGGATGGGGAAGGGGTTTCCTTTCTCTTTTTCATCGGTTTTCCATAATATACGCTAAGTGGATGGTTGCATCTGTGTATCATACCTGTTACAAATACTGCTATGTTTATAATTTAAAACCAATAAAGAAGTTGAATTGAAAAAAAAAAGAACATGCAAAATAAAAACTTCTAAATATATTTTAAGTATATTCTAAAAAGTATATTTCAGAAGCTCTAAATTTAAAACCATAGAGACATAAAACCCCGACACACTCTCTGGTATAATAACACAAAGTTAATTAAAATATATTTCCATTGCTATGTTAAAATACAGGGCTGAGAGACAAAGTTTATTCGTCTCAGGTATTTGGATACTCGGGTGTTCAGGTATTCTGATACATAAAAGCATTTAGGACACTTAAGAACATTTAGAGTTATAAAGAACTTTTAAAGGATTTTTAAAGCTGAGATTGAGATCTCTGATGAGCAAAAACGTATGAATGTCCTCTTCTTTTTTAACAACAATACTCCAGGACAGCATTGCAAACCCACTGCTGGGCTTACAGAGAACCCAAAAGCCAGGAATGGGCTCCACCACCTCCGACTTCTGGTTCGAGTCTCCGAGCCACTGGACAATGCTGCTTTGGGTAAAAAAGACAGAGCAGCATGAAAATACTGGAAAGAACCTGGACTTGTTCTAATGGCCAGGCAATGGTGGCATACCTATATTAGAATTGAAAAACACTTATTATCAGGCATCTGCTTGGGCTACTTACAGCTCCTCAGAACACCTTAGCACTCAGCACTCAGTCCTCTGGAACAGGAAGCTCCCTCAGCATCCAAAGAAAAGGAGTTCCTCACTCCAAGAAGGTCAGTCTGAGACTGAGCACAAGCTTCAAATGGAAGTCACCCATTGTCAGCACTTCCCCACTAGCTGCCATCACATAGATGGCTTCTAGTAGGTCCCTGTCTGTTTCCTTCCCTTGTACTGGGGGTCTGTAGATCATGCTTGTGTGAATGGCTGTGCCATTGCCTGTCTCCAGGGTGACCCATGGTGCCTCTGCCTCCCCTTACATTCCTTTCACCTCCATCACCTTTATACCCTCCTTGATATAAAGAGCCACCCCTCCTCCCTTTTTACCCTCCCTGTCTCTCCTAAACAAAGTGTAACCTCTTCTATCCCCTGGGGACACCAGCCCATTCACTGTGAACAGAGTCATAGAGGAACTCAGGAAATTAAATACAGACAATGAAATGAGGTGAGATGGGATTCACCCTAAAGTATTAATGGAACTCAGGGATACATATATACATAGGCAGTGTCGGCAGATAAGGGCCTATGGCCCACCCAGTCTGCCCATTTGAGCTTGTAAGTTCACTTTATGTTTTCCAAGAAGTCTGCTGCCCCTTACACCTGACCTCCAGAATGCCTTTATGTCTATCCCATGCATTCTTAAATCCCGTGATTGTTTCAGCCCCCACCACTTCCTCTGGCAGAGTGTTCCACTTGTCCACCACCCGTTCTGTGAAAAAATTCTTCCTCACGTTTCCTTTGAATCGTCCTCCCTCCAACTTCACCCCATGCCCTCTAGTCCTGGAACATCTTTTTCGCTTAAAAATAGTGCATTCCTGCACCCTGTTCCTCCCTGTAAGATACTTGTGCGTCTCATCATATCCCTCTCTTCCTCCTCTCCTCCAGGAGTACATGTTCAGTGCCTTCAACCTGTCCTCATAGGACTTGTGATGCAATCCATGCACCATCTTTGTTGCCCTCCTCTGAACCTTCTCTACCCTGTCTATGTCCTTATGTAGGTAAGGTCTCCAGAACTGCACAGTGTACTCCAGGTGCGGCCTCACTAGTGTCTTGTATAGTGGAATTATGACCTCCCTTTTCCTGCTGGTGATGCCCCTGCCTATGCATCCCAGCATCCTATTTGCTTTACCTGCTGCCTTGTCACACTATTTCCCTGCCTTGAGGTCATCAGAGATATACTGGCAGGTCCACTAACAACCCTTTTCACTCATCTCTAGAGACAGGAGAGGTATCTGAGGACTGGGAGGAGGACAGAGTTGATCCATCTCTTCAAGAGCAGAAGTAGCGAGGAGGCAGGCAATTACAGACCTGTAATCCTGACCTCAGTGGTGAGGAAGCTAAAGGAGTCCCTTCTTAAGGAGAGGATTGTGAAGTTTCTGGGAGTCTAATGGGGCTCAGAATCCAAGGCAGCATGGATTCTCAGTGGGATGGTCCTGTCAGACTAGTCTAATAGCTTTCTTTGACTGGGTGACCAGGATGGTAGATCGGGAAGGGACGGTGGATGTGGCCCACCTGGATTTCAGCAAGGCATTCAACACTGTCCCACATAGGAGATTGATAAATAAATTAAGAAACCTGGGAGTGGGCTCTAAGGTGGTACAATGGGTTGAGAATTGGCTAAAGAACAGGACCCAGAGTGTGGTAGTAAATGGCATGAAATCCAAGGAGAGGGAGGTGACCAGTGGGATACCACAGGGATCAGTTCTGAGGCCAGTCCTACTCAATGTCTTCATTAGCGACATTGCAGAGAGACTGGAGGGAAAGATATGCCTGTTCGCAGATGACACCAAGGTCTGCAACAGTGTTGATACACTGGAGGGGGTGGAAAAAAGGAGAAAGGATCTATGCTTATTAGAGGAGTGGTTGGGGGTATGGCAGTTGAGTTTCAATGGTAAGAAATGCAAGATAATGAACCCGGGTCACAGAAATCCAAGAGGAATACAGGATGGGAGAGGGGAGGTTCTGGCCACCAAAAGGCAGGAGAGTGACCTGAGGATTATCATATCCAATAATCTGAACCTGATCAAACAGTGTGAAAAGGCAGTGGGGAAGGCAAACAGAATGCTGGAGTGCATAGGAAGGGGCATAACCAGTAGAAAAGAAGAGGTGGTGATGCCACTGTACAAATCACTGGTGAGGCCTCATCTGGTGTACTGTATCCAGTTATGGAGTCCACATCACAGGAAGGATATAGACAGAATGGAGGCAGTCCAGAGAAGGATGACAAAGATGATATGTGGGTTGTATCAGAAGCCTTATGAGGAAAGGCTCAGAGACCTTAATATCTATTCACTGGAGGAGAGAAGGGAGAGAAGGGAGAGGGGGATATGATAGAGACATTTAAGTACCTTAGGGGTATAAACAGGGTGTAGGAGGGATGCATATTTCAGAGAAAGCATTGCACAAGGACAAGGGGACATGACATGAGGCTGGAGGGAGAAAGGCTAAGTGGGAATGGTAGGAAGTATTTTTTCACAGAAAGGGTGGTGGATCTGTGGAACAGCCTTCCAGCAGAGGTGGTGGGAGCAAAAACATTAAAGGGGTTCAAGAGTGCATGGGATAAAAATAGGGGTGCCATGCAGGTGGGCAGAGCAGGAGAGCCACAGATCAAATAGGATCTGTGCTGTGATACTGGGTAAGGAAATGGGCAGATTGGATGGGCCATATGGTCTTTATCTTCCATCAGATTTTATGTTTCTATAACCTTAAAAAGGCCCTGGGCTGGCACATATAGAAGTACGGTATACAGGTTTGGTCTCTTCAATGCAAAAAGGACAATGAGGCTGCAACCCAGGGCTACCATAATGATCATTGATGAGGTCAAATGCTATGAATGGCTGGAGACAACATGTTCACCCTGGAGAAAAGGAGGCTGAGAGGGGAACATGATCTTAGTCTTTCACCTACTCAGGAGTATCAACAGGACTGAGCAATCAGAGTGATTTGATCTGGTGTCCTGCAGCAGAATGCAAAAACACAACCTGAAGCTCATGGATAGTAAATTCAGGGTTAAGAGTAGGAGTCACCTTAGGAGTGTGAACCTACAGAACAGCCTAACAGCTGAGACAATAGACAAAATGATATTAAAGACCTTTAAATTAAGCCTGGACACATTTATTATTTACCAAGGGAATCACTGGGTGGCAGAGTGGGAAGGGAATACCGACAAGCTGGTACCTATTTTTCATTATCATAAGTTTTATCAGTGTGGTTTATGAAGCAAGAAATGTAGACATGATGGACACAGAGTCCCTTCCAATCTGAAATTGCTTTGTTACTGTATTATTTAGCCCCCAAATCATGGGCATCATGTGGTCAGCAAAACTGATGCTGTCGCACTGAACCGAATCTTATCAGACTTCTGATGCATCCATTCATCCCCCCAACACCTTGTTTTCATTTTGCTCCCAAATCCTACTTGAAAGAACAGTTTTCTCCTCTGCATTGACAAATCCATGCACTTTCTGCTGTAATTGTTTAATCTGGTTGACTATGTAAATAGATTAATAAAATAATGGACTTAAAAGAGCTTAACTAAAAATAAATCAGTCAAATCAGTTTTGTAAGTATTCACAAATACATAAAACATGAATAATATTCATTCCTGTTGGTGGTGGCAAAAGCATGCATACAGTACAGTTTTATCAAGTATAGACCATTAGTCCATTGACTTCATTCTCCCAGCAGTTGAGTGGAATTATCCTGTCACCCATTTGTTTTTTAAATACTTGTCCAATCTGAGCCATTCAGTATCAGCTGATATCATCTGCTTTGGAAGTCTATTCCAAGTATCCACCACTTGCAGATTTTGGCTTATCCCTTGAATTTTCCTCCTATCAATAACACTAGCAAGCGGAAGTCATTGCTAAAACATCATGTACATTCAACATCCCAACATACAGTAAGAGGGCCTTTTTGAATTAAGCTTTGTGTCATGCTTCTTAGAATAATCTGTTCCATTTTAACATTGCAGCTCAAGAATGACAAGGAAGTGATAGCAGCACTTTTAAGGCCCACGGTGTAAACTGCTTTAGGCCTTCAATTGACCTACTTGGGGTTCATAATCCCCTTTTAAACACAAAACTGACTCCTGTGCTTTTTTTGCAATGTGCCATCATATTTGAGGCTCATGAATAAAAGCCTTCACTCTGCCACAATTGTTTATGAGCCTGGAGCAAATTCCTCCTCCTGTTTGCTGTAAGCACTGTTTCAGCTGACTTCTGCTGCCTGCAGCGTGATACCTGATATCCGCCTCTGCCAAGCCTCCTCTACAGTGAGCAAAATTAATTCTTTCTGGTCCACTGGTTAGTGTAATGGGTCCAGGAAGGAAGAAGGGGCTGTGTATGGAGATAAAAGCATTGACAGTTTCTACATTTTATTAGGGAGGGGACCCATCTCAGTTTTAGAGTGTGGTGACAGCCTGACTCTGCCTGTATCTCCATACTTACTAAGAAGTATGCATTTGGAAACAATGGATTTTAATTGTAACAAATGGTATAAGAAAGATAAATCCAGTGCAAAATAGATGAAAAAAGATGTTTTAGCCTCATACCAGTTACTGTGCTATGATGGACAGATGAGAAAAGGTGGAGATTGGTAAGGTGGTAGCCACGGTGAGCAGTCTATTGAATAGAATAGAACAGAATAAATTAAAATAGAATATCCTTTCACTTTATTAGTGCCCTTCATGCAAACTGAATCCCAAAGCACTTTAAAAAAGAATTAACTAAATAATTGTAGCCCAGTGAATGATCTTTCTTGCCCCAGTGGCAGAAGTACTGCAACTGATCCCTTGGCACTTAAAACAAAGCACCAGAAAAAAATTTGAGTAGAGGTACTGTAGGACTCAATAGCAATAATTAAGGCATACAGTAGTATTGTATCATATCAATATGCCAGGAGCAGTATTCGAACAGAAATACAGTATGTGTTCCCCTTACAGTATATGAGAGACAGGTGCTTACAGTATATTAGAGGACTTTGTTTAGCTTTATTATCCTAAATAATACTGGGCAAAACATAACTTCAGATGGTCTAGTTAACTGTATACCACACTAAGCATTCCATCCATAAGTATAAGTGATATACATTATATACTGTATGAGATGGTCTAGTTTAGCTTTAGAAGACTAAAGTTAGAGAGCCATATCCCAATGTTTTAATTTAATTTAATGTTTGTCATTACACAGATGTTTACTGAAACTTATTTGTACAAGTATAATAGACACCACTGTAAATGAGCTTTCAGCTCAATGGTCTTCTCCAAATAATAACACTGAAATTGAATATTCCTACTGTATGCTCAAATGCAAACAGAAAGCAGGCTATAATGCTTTTGCCTGCTGGTTTTCATCTGGCGCTAAAAGAGCCGTATTGTAAACCCAGAGTGTGGAATGATATGTGAGATATAAGATTAATCGTGTCTGCTATTATGCTTTTTTTTAATTTGTCCTGAGGCGTCCACAGTTCTTTAAACAGCTGTTTACTGAAACAGTTGAAACTAATTTTTAAATTAAAATGAAAACTAAAATATTTGTTTTAAATCAAACCAAGCTAAAACATTTAGTAACTGTAGCTAGGCACCTCTTCATCATGTTCCTGCCCTCTCCTCATTTGTGCGGATATCATTGCTTGACAGCACTACCTCAGTGTCTTTTTAAGGCAGTTAAATCATTTTGTGAGGGTCAATTTTTTTAGCAGGAAGCCCATCTAAGACACAAGGTGAGGGATATGTAATGGACTGGATGCAGCACTTTTGTCTGTATTTCAGATGCATACTGCATCCATGCAGATGTTTGCATCCTGTTCACAGACATCTGGATGCATTTGTGATATTTCCTGCAGTTTATGGCAATTTCTACTACAGTGGGACTTGTGTCCCTTTTTTTGACGAAAGCATAGAACTCCATTTGGAAAGTTATGCTAACATTTTGTGACTGAATGCCCCAGGCAGATTTCCACATTGCATCAGAAAAATGGACACATAGCACTGAAACTCTCTCCCAGCATCTCATTTTCAGTGGGAGCTTGCTTTTATTTGTAGTTTTTGTGGACTGAAGCACTAAGACATTTGGTGACATGCCCAGGATCGCATAGTATGTAAGTGACTGTGATAGGAGTTGAACCTGTGTGTTCTGGTTTGCATATGTTCTAGCCACGGGAAGAAGAATCAGCATGTATGTAGCACTTTTCAAAGGCATTGTATTCCAAAGCACTTATAAGCAATGCTAGACTGGTAGTAAAGTGACTGAATGTGTAGTGGCAGACATTTTGCACATCAACACCCATACCCAGCCTTGGACAATTGCATGAACCAGTTTTATGGAAAAGGGAATACTGGCCAGAACACCAGAGAAATTCCCCTACTCACCACTGGGGGAGTTGCTGACCATCTCCCAAGATGGCTACTTCAGTGAGAGCTGGACAGGTTGGTAGAGCTGCTGAGACAGGGGGCCTAGCCTCACCCTGTCTCGCCTTTGCATGAGGCTGTTCTAGTGCCAGCTGTGGTTGATGCTGAAACTGCAATGGAAGTTATCTCAATAGAACACCAGATGGATGGACATGCTAGAGTGCTTTGTTTTGATTTTATTTATTTATTTATTAGCTTTTGGTGTCCGGGTAAGTGTATTAGGCAATATACCTGCCTATTTTCAGACACGTCCGTGGAGAGTACAAGATACAGTAAAGGAGACAAACAGGAATATTCAGTAGTCATATCATATCTCAACCTATGGTTCCTGCAAGTTCTAAATGTGATGATTCAGAGCAGGATTCTGACTCTCATTCTGACAGAGTGGAGGCTCTACATTGTTCTATTGCTGCACCTAGTGAAACTGTTGCTCTTCATAAATTGCTTGAGCAGGAAGAACACCAGTTTTGGATCTGCAAAATGAAGTTGGAGAAACAGATTCAACAGCTGACATCCACCTGCAAACCTGGGGTTGTGGTTTCTCCGCAGCCCTGCCCAGGCATTCGAGACTCCTAGCTGCCTGTCATGGCTTCTGCAATCCAGAATGCGAACAGTTCCACTTCAGCGGATGTGCATACTGCTCCTGATAACTTGCCTGTAAGTATTGTTGTTTCTTCTACACCTCCTGCCCGTCTTGTGTTCCACACCTGAGAAGCGCTCTGATGCTGCCATCTCTGACTGGTCAGTAGAACAGGCCCTGGAAGGAGCAGGGTGGGAACGCATTGACTTGACTGGGGAATGGAAGTCTGGAACCTCCCCGATTCACATGCCTGTTTCTACTGACTTTCCTGCTTTGCCTAGCCGCTATGTGAAACCTTTTGATAAGAGCGTGCGATGTTGTGACCCTCTGACTCTGCCTAAAGAATTGAACTTGACACAGAACCCTATTTTGCAACTTCTGACTCCCCTAAATCCTGATGGGGAAACGGCTGGTCCCCCTGTGGCTTCTCTGAATATTAGAACAGAGGTTCCCAGGAAACCTTTTGCATCTGTCTTTAAACAGTCCATTTTGCCAGCGAAACGACACGATGCCATGCACCTTCTTATGTTGGTGGTTTACCTGATCCCCCTGATCATTTTTATGTGGCTAGAACTTTGCTGAAGGACTCTTTAAAGTTCTTTTCACATGAAATATATGCCCTTATTCATTTTTTTAGCGAATCGGTCTTTGACATGAGTTTCAAGACTTCTGCTGGTTTGGACAGATTCTGGTTGTGATATAATGCCTTGAAATGTATCGCCCTTTGGGCTCCCTTTCTAGCAATTCCACTAACCAAACCTGCCTACAAATCTGTGACTATTCTCTTCCGAAGTGAGGGGGTTCAAAGGGCAGATGTGGAATATTGGCTGAAAAACGGTGTACTGTTTTGGATGGCCTGATGCTATTTTTGATTCTGAGAACATCTGGACTGGGGGTTGGAGGGTGAAAGTTTTGTTACATTCTTCTGGTAATGGTTTCCTGCACCTTTCTAACTCCTTTTTTTTTAGGTCATGATCTAGGGGTGTTATTCTATTTTGGACAGCCGAAAGCCTAGTACCATTGTGGTGACACTACTCATCTTAGTAATGCTTGTGACAAACTGAAATGTACTACCTGTAGAGAATTGGGGCATGTCAGTTCCTCTTGTTTAAATGAAACTAAATGTAGCCTGTGTGATACTGCTGGCCACACCTTCCAAAATTGTACCTGGGCTTCGCACAACAGGGTGGCACATGCTAGCGAAGACCAGCTTAAGCTGATTACTTTAGCACAAAAACTGAAGATTGAGAATGGGATGTTGCTTGACCACCCCCTTTGCCCAGCAGGGAACTCTGCCCCTCCTCCTCCCACTGTGGTACTAGAGCCTCCTATAGTGCCAGCTGACATTCCTGCTGCTCCCCCTGTTTTGCCTCCAGTTGAGTCAACAGATTCTCGCCCTCTTGACGTGCTCCCTCCTGTGCGGCCTACCTGGGAGTCCCTATGGCGCTCTGCCCACACCAGACAGACTTCTCCCCCCCCGGAGACCATTAGCACTGATGATCTTCCAAGTCACAACAGATATGAGATCCTTACTGAAGAAATCACGGGCTCTGATGGGGATACTGATTCCTCCTCGGTGGCTTCCTCTCACACTGCAGGTGCCACTGATTCTGAGAAACTCCACGGGGTGGACAGGGCAACAAAAACGTAAGGCTAAGGTTAAAATGAAAGGGAGGGCGACATCGGGGAAAAAGAAAACTTGAGGGCTGGACAGTTGCCTTGATTTTTTTCTCTCCTCTTTTTTCCCTTCTCATGGGTGATCGCCTGCTTTGTTATACTCACAACACTAATAGTATCAAGAGGATATAATGGAGACAGCGGGTTTTTTCTCTCTTACATGACTGTGGGGAAGGCATACTTTATATGACACTGTCTTGTTGGATTTGTTTGCTGTTACCTGCTCCATTTGAAAAATGTACCACCCGTTATCTCAGTTCGCTTCAAAATTTGGTTCAAAATGTTCGTGTCCCGGCCCGAATGTGGGACATTCACTAGCTCTCTTGTCATGAACATCTACCTATTAAAGCGAATCAGAAGCATAAGTCCATGCAGTAGCATATCTGTAGTCATCCTGCCTGTATTAATTTGGAAAAAACTATGGTTCATTTGTTTTTTGATTGTTCTTTTATTAAGCATTTCTAGGTGTTTTTATCTCAGTTTTGGGGGATGGGTCCTCTGCAATAGGTTACCTTCCAGAATCTGATGTATGGTTCCCTCGCTGGGATTTGAACACTTTATGTCTCCTATTTACTGTTATAAAATGGAACATATGGATGGCGCGTTGCCTGTTTATGCTGCAACAGAAAGAATCTAGTCATAATGAACTTGCAAATAAAATCACAAAAGATTTGCATTCTATTTATATGCAGGAACAACGGACTGTTTCCCGAGCTCGGTTGCAGGCTCTGTGGAAAAATTTGCCATGGATTGTTAATTTTGGAATTGATGTTCATTGATCATTCCTCCTTATTGGAGGTTTACTTTTGCTGACTTTTTCTTTTCTGTTTTATAATTCAGATTGTTGAATGTCTCCTTTTTTTGTTTTTCTGTTATGCCTGAGTTCTTTCTTTTGATGTTTTTTTTGTGTGGTTTATGTACAAATTGTCTTGCCTAATAAACATTCCTCTACTCTTCCAGTAGGGGAAACCCTTGGCCATCTGCTAGGATGGCCAGTCCAGAGGAACCACCAAAGAGTGTGGATCTGGAACATGCAGGGGAGAAGGCCTACTCCCCACGAACTCTTCTCAAGAGGCTGTAACTGCAGCTCTTGTTGTGATCAACTTTTTGTGATTCAGAAGAGGTTGTCTTACCTCTAATTTTTTGTGAAGCATCCGAAATGGAGGAACGATCCCAAAACCTACCAGCAAAGGAATGTATTCTTTTGAAGAAGGTGAACCTGTTAAAGCAAGTGCAGGCTTTAGATTTAACTTTAGCTGCTTTAGCAGAGATGGCGCTGGTTGTCAAACTGCAGGAAGCACCTGTCAGCCCTGCAATGAGTCAGCAACTTGCTGATGTGAACTCAGCTGCATGGAACCTCCCTGAAGCTCGGGTGAGCCCTGGACCTTCTCCTGACTCTGCTTCCTTGCCTATGACTTGTGGGGAACGGGCTGGCAGTTCAAGCAAGAAGTCTCTTGCATGCCCAAAGCCTGTTCCCTTGACCTCTGATGGTGAACAGAAAAACCTGGTCCCTGGGCATAGTTTCCAGCTGAAAAAAGGGGCTGTGCATGAATCCTCAAGCCTGAATCCAGCGGTTCACAGTTTTGCTCCTCAGATGTCTAGAGGATGGAGCAAGTCTCTTTAAGGTACTGTGACAGAGCAACAGCCTGCAACCAGCATAAGCCTTGGGCCTAGTGCCTCTCCCCTGAGAAACTCAGAGGTTGGGGGTCCAAACTGGTCCCCTATCCATGCCTTGGAAGAAGCAGGATGGGAACAGTCTGATGTGGGATTCTGGACTCCAAATACACAAGATTCATCCTATGTTAAAATGCCAGCTAACTCATCAGCTCCTGTGGCCACCACCTCTTCAGAGAGCTCCACCGTACCCCAGAATAACTGTACCACTTCTCCTGTTTCTAATGTTTAAAATATTGATCCTTTGAATATGCCTAATACTGTGCCAAGTGGGGAGAAGGACACTCGGGACCATACTGATCCTGTTAGGTTAGGTCCTTCTCCCGAACATCTGCAAAATGTCACAAGAGGGGGGGTTGGGGGTGGATGCAGCCTTCAGATTTTCTGATCTCTTTCAAAATAAGGGGGAACCTGCTCCTTGACGAAATGCTGCCTGCCTTTTGTATAAAGGAGGCCTTACTGAGCTCCTGATAGAATTTATATAGCGAAAACTCTGTTGAAAGACTCTTTAAAATTATTTTTGTCGGAAATTTTTGTCCTCATTAGTTTAAGGCATGCTAACTTTGATGTGAGCTTAAAAAATGTCTCCAGTCTAGACAGATTCTGGACTCAGTACTCTTCATTAAAAAATTCCCTGGTTTGGATACCCTTTCAAGTCATCCCCCTTACTAAGCCAGCTGTTAAAAATATCACCACCATGTTCAAGAATGAAGGCGACAATGTGGAGGATATCCTCTTTTGGCTCCATCAGCATTGTGAAATTCTCAGCAGACCCACTCCCACACTCGATAGTGAACAGATTTAGGATGGAGGGTGGAGGATAAGGGTAAAATTATATGCCACCAACTCTGGGCCTGTGCATCTCCCCAGCACATTTTACCTAGGCAGAGATAGGGGTTCCATTTTTTATATAGTTCAACCAAGGTCGTGCTTTAAGTGTGGCTTTCGAGCCCATCTCAGTTCTCCTTGTGACTCTGTTAAGTGCAGTCATTGTCTGGAGTTTGGCCACAGTTCTGATAAATGTTTAAACTTATTCAAATGTAACCTGTGTAAGCATATGGGCCATGCTTATGGCTGGTGTCCCTGGGCCTCACACAATCATGAAGACTGTCCCTCGCACGAAACCATCATTAATATGGCCCAGCAGCAATAGGCCAAACATGTGGCCGAACAAACTCTGAGGGTGGAGTTGGCATCATTACAACAGGACTCCCCTTCTGAACTATTAACTTCAGACTCCCACTCAAGGCCCAGTTGTCTCTGCAATTGAAACTGATCAGAGTCAGGTAGTTCAGGAGCCCCCAGCCCCCCTGCTGTGGGCCCTCCTGTAGAGGGAAGTAGCCCACCTCCTTCTGTAATGCCCCCTCCCCCCATAGAAACCCCCTTTAAACTAGTATCCCAAAATAAAAGAAATTGGTCAGGGAAAGTGGCCTCCAATAAGATAGGGGGATTGAATCTTATCCAAACACCCTCTCCCGGTTCTCTGAAAGCTAACAGATATGTCGCCCTTTTCTCCAATAAGGACTCAGATGAAGAAGGTATGGATACCTCCTCCATCCTTTCTAATGCTGACACTGAGGAGGGTGGGGAACCTGATTCCATTGCCAAACGTACTAGACAAAGGATAAAATCTAAGACTCCATAGTTTGTGAAGGATTGTTTCTTCTCCCCCCTCCTTTTTTCTTTCTCCATGGATCACTTAACCCTCACTACCATTAATGTTAATAGCATTAAAGGCACTACAAAATTGACTGTCACCATGCTCACTCTGCAGGAGACCACTAGCGATATTATATGTCTGCTCGACACCAGGCTCAAAACAACCTTTGAATTACAACAGGCAGCCCGAGCATGGCCACTCGGGCCTTCCTTTTGGTCAGTTGGGATGGACACCTGTGATGGGGTGGGAATTCTTTTCTCCAACCCCTTAATTCAAGTTTCTAGACTGGTAGATATCTGCCCTGGGAGAGCACTATTATTGGATGTTTCATTTCTTTCTGAACATTTTAGATTGATTGCAATTTATGCCGCCCAGACCAAAGCTCTTAGAGCATCCCTATTTAAAGATATTCAGCCATTTCTCCATACTTCCAGGTTGGTTATATGGTTGGGGGATTTCAACTACAGCTTACATCAGGTAGACAGGTGTCTGCAAACAACAAAATTATTTCGTGATTCAGTGGCTCTGCAGCAAATTCTCACTACTGCTGCTCTCAAAGATGCCTTTTAGTGTCTCCACCCCTCTGGAGGATTTACTTGCTTCAGGGGCACCAGCAAAACCAGGATTGATTTTGTTTTTCTGTCTAACATTCTTCATGTGTTAGACATTCATACCCATGCATATGTCTTTTCAAAACATGTTGCACTTAGGGCTAAAATTTCCTGGTGTAATACCCCTCGATGCAGGAAGAATAAATGGAGGCTGAATGAGGCCCTCCTATGAGACCCTAAAATTCAGAAATTATGGCAACAGGTCGGTCAGCTAGATTATCCGTGGTGGAGGTATATGAAGATTTAGCATATTGGTGGGAGAACACAAAATATTCCTGGACAAGTCTGTTTCAGAAAAAATCGCTCTTTCACTCTAACAAACAGTATTTAGATGATTTATATTTAAGGCAGCAACTGCAGCGGTTAATTTCCCTATCTGAAACTACCTCTGTAGATTATAGTACACAGATTGCTGTCATCAAAAAACAGATGATGACACTACAATATGACAGGGCCCAGTCCTTGGGACAAGAAACTTGATTTGGTATCCAGCTTATTAAGGAGGGCACTGATCCCTATAAGGACTGCAAGAGCAGGACTGATTCCAGAATAATAACTGAGCTTGTTTCTCCTTCTGGCCAGACTGTGTCCACACCTCAGAGTATTTTACAGGTGGTGGAATCTCAAATCCAGAACCTTTATGGAACCTGCCCAGTCTGTTCCCCTACTATGGAGCACTTAGAATCCTTACATTTACCCCAAGTAATGCAGAAAGATATTTTACCACTATCCCAGGCCATTATAAAGGAGGAAGTCCTCCTGGCCATTGGACAGTTGAAAAGTGACTCTGCCCCTGGCTCTGATGGACTAGGGTGGGATTATATAAACAGTTTAAAGATGAGCTAGCCTCAGTTTTAACTGTACTACTTAATTACATGTTAGCCAATTCCAAATTTGCCCCCTTCATGCAGGAGGCCATTTTGGTTTTAATTCATGCAAAAGGCCCGCTCTCCAATATTAATAATTGGAGACCGTTCAGTATGCTGATCTCAAATTGCTGGCAACATTTTTTTTAGCCAGGCTAGTTAAAGTCTCTTCTTATTTAATTAGCCCTGAACAAGCTTGCACTGTGCCAGAACATCACCAGCATGATAATCTTATCATACTCCATGAAATTTTCTTTCAGAGGGAATCAGGTAATGCCCAGGGATGGGTAGTAGGGGTGGACCAAGAGAAGGCCTTTGACAGGCTATCTCATGATTTTTTATTTACGGTGTTGGAAGCATTTGGTATTCCCCCTACCTTTGTAGCTTGGATCAGGCTGTTGTACAAACAGGCTTATCTAATTCTGAACATAAATGATTGGTGTGGGAACTGAATCCTAGTTAATGGAGGGGTGCACGAGGGTTGCCCCAAAGCCTCCTTTTCTATGTATTTGGAATTGATATCTTGATTAGGTCTATCCTTCAGGCACAAGCAGTTAAAGGCATCATGGTCCATGCTGGGGCCCCCTAGATAAAAATTTTAACCTATGCAGATGATCTGGTTCTTACTCTAGGTATGGCCACTGAGAAAGAGGCCTTACTGCAAGTATTAAGTAACTATTCCCTTGTTTTGGGGTCCAGGATTAACCTTAGTAAGAGTTGTGGGATCCCTTGGGGTTCAGTCCAATTCCTACCTCAGGGAATATAGGAGGGATTAGTATCTTACCTGAACCAATCACTATTCTAGGTATTGTTTTTGGTGCTCCTAATGCTCCAGTCTTGAACTGGGAAAAAGGGCTTATTCGAGCTGACAGATTAATTTCTAGTTGGAAGTGCAAGCAAATTGGGAAACTTAAGAGAGTTAGTTTAATTAAATCCTTGCTTATTTTCATCTTCCTGTACATCAGTTATATCTATCCCCCACCTCAGTGTCTTGTCACCCATCTATTTAGTGTTTTTTTTCCAAGCTCTTTGGGGATCATGTTTAAATCCCATCAAAAGAGAACTTATATATAGACCCATTTAGGAGGGTGGTGTGGGAATGATTCACCCAGTTGCCTTTTTTTTATGTATTTTTATTTGTTATAATTTTAGTATAACCCTTCTTCCTGGTTTTAAGTTATGGAAACCCCTGGTAAACCTTTGGCTGTCCCCAAACCTCCCTTTTTGGGGAAAAAAATAAAACTAAGCTACTAAGGAAAGTCTTTGCCCTCCACACCTATAGACTAGAATGTTTAAAATCAGCAGTGCACTGGGACCTTGGCCCTAATAGTTTATTTATTTATTTAAAATTTGATGACCAGGAAAGGCACACTGAGCCGAGGCTCGTTTCTAGGTGCGACCCGGGTACAGTTCGTACAGAGAGTAACAATAGATTGAATAATACAGACAGCTTGCACAACATTTTACAACAATAAAAATACACTGATTCAGTGGTAAAACAGCAAATCAATAGCATGTGGATAGGGAGAAGGGAGGTGAGGTCAGCTAGGACTAGATGGCTGGGGTAGGTAGGTGGGGACTGAGTGGTGCATCGGCTGGGTGCTGGGATCATTTGAACATTTAGGGCAGTGCTGGGTGGGTTGGAGCTTGATGAGTCAAGTAAAGGCAGAAGAAGAAGGGGCCAGGTGAAGGTTAGGGAGAGGTTGTTCCAGAGAAGGAGGAGGCAGTACAAGAAGGCAGCTTGGCTGGTAAAAGAGCGAGGGCAAGGGATGTGAAAAGTGTGGGGGTCCCTGTGGTGGAAAGGGTAGCTTAGGGAGAAGGCTGGGGTGAGGAGGAAGGTGAGGTGGGGGGGAGGGACCATACCAGTATTTAGCTAAAAAGGAGGAGCCGTGAATGGTTCACCTATGGGAGAGCGGAGCCAGGGAGAGGGGAGTGTAGAGCTAGCAGTGGTGAGAGAGTGAGGGAGACGTGGTTACGAAGTGGCAGAAGGAACTGAGAAGGATGTCAAGTCTGGAGAGAGAGAGAGACGAGGTTGAGGTTGTACCATAGACTATGTCGGCATAGTCAATAACTGGTAAGATAGTTTTTTGAACCAGCTCGCACTGGGTGGGTATTGGTAGGCTTGCTTTGTGGCAATAGAGGATGGCGAGTCTGAGCCAGAGTTTGGTTCAGATCACCTCAATGTGAGTGGAGAAATTAAGGTGGCTGTCCAGCCAAACTCCCAGGTATTTGAAGGCTGAGACTTGCTCCAGGGAGAGTAGTCTCTGGTGGTGATAATGGGGGGCTGGGAGGAGGCCAACTTCTGTCTGGAGCCAAAGACCATTGTGACCATTTTTTTTCATTTAGTGTGAGCAGGTTTTCAAGGAACCAGGACTGGACTCTACTGAAATCATTTTGGAGAGTGGGGAGGACACTGTTGTAGGAGGGGCTGAAGCAAAGATGATAGTGTCATCTACGTAAAGATGCATGTTAGACGGTAGGCTGGAAGAGGGAAGGTCATTTATGAAGAGAGAGAGAAGAGGAGAGGGCCAAGAATGGAGCCTTGGGGGACATCAGATAAGATGTAAAGAGGAGAGGAGAAAGTGCCACCCACTTGAACTGATTGCTGTCTTTTATGGAGGTACGAGTGGAACCAGGTGATGGCAGGCTGGGCGATGCTGAAAGAGCTAAGTTTGCTGAGTGGAAGCGGGTGGGAGACAGAGTCAAACGCTTTAGCCAGGTGAATGAATATGGCTGCATTGACTTGGCTTCTGTCCATGGCTGTGAGGATGGAGTCAGTTACACTTAAAAGGGTGGTGAAGGTGGAGTGGTGTTTATGGAAGCTGGACTGGATTGGTGATAGGTAGTTGTTGGAAGAGAGAAAGTCAGACAGTTTGGTCAGTATGAGGGACTCCTGGACTTTGGCAAGGGAGGGGAGGAGCGAGATAGGCCTATAGTTTCCTGGCTAGGAGGGGTCACCACCTTTGTGAAGAAGGATGATCTGGGATGATTTCCAAGCTTTAGGAACTGTAGCTGTGTTTATAGATAGGTTCAGAATGTGAGTCAGGGGAGCAACAATGGTTGCAGCAGACATACGGAGCATTTTGGGGTGGATTCCGTCAGGGCTAGATTTGGATAAGTTAAGGGAGTAGAGTGCATTGTAAACCTCTTGAGGTGTGATTGGAGGAAAGAGGAAGCCAAGGTCCGGGGAAGATAGATAACCAAGGTTGGGGGAGGGAAGGGTGGAGTTGGGTAAGGCACAGGAGCTAAAAAACATGTTGAATAGCTCAGCCATGGAGGGAGGATCTGAGACAGTTTTGCTGTCTATCGTAAGGGTTGGGCAAGCCTGTTTAGTGAGGGGGTCAAGGAGAGAGTTGATCTACTTCCAGATGGATGCATTGGTGTTATGGGCTAGAGAGAATTGCATTTTAATATAGGAAGATTTTGATTGCCGGATGGCCTTAGTGCATTTATTTTTGAGGTTCTTATAGGATTGAAAGTTGCTAGCTGTGTGGGAGGCTTTATAAAGTAGCCACACTTTGTCCCTGGAGTGACACAAGGTGATAAGGTCGGCTGTGATCCAGGAGTAGTGGAGGCCTTTTACCCTTACTTTCCTTAGAGGAGTATGCATGTTCCAGATTCTCTGGAAAATACTGCAGAAATGAGATAGGGCAACGTCCACATCAGACACGGACAGGATGGGTAGCCAGCCTGCATGGGCTAGGTCTTGGAGTAAGGCAGGGATATAGAGGTTGCAAGGCAGTGGGACCAGATGAATTTTGGGGGTGGGGGAGTGGTGAGTGGATTTTGTGGATGCAATAAGTGATACAGTGGTCACTAAGGGCATCGGAGAAAACACCTGAGGCGGAGATACGGTGGGGATGGGATGATAGAATCCAATCCAGAAGGGTGTGGTTTTGGGACTGGTGGTTTAGGTGAGTGGGTTCTTGGATTAGCTGTGAAAGATTTAGGGATTCGATCCTTAGGATGGAGAGTTTAGCAGAGAGGGAGATCCAGTCGAGATTGAAATCACCAAGTAGCACAAGCTCGACATTGGATGTCTTGGTGAAGATTGAAGAGATGGCCTTGATGACAGAGTCAGGCGAGGACCTTGTCAGGGCATATAGGGCCTCAATGTAGAGGGGGGCGGAGGAGGGGAAGGAGAGGTGCACTACAATAGATTCATGGGAAACTGGGCAGGATTCATTGAGAATGATGGAACATGAGAAGGAATGCCTAACATATAGTGCCATGCCCCCACCTCACTTACCTTGGTCCTGATGGAATAAGTTGTAGTCAGGAACGGCGAGTGAGGAGTTTGGGATCTTGAAGGTTAGCCAGGATTCCATAATGCAGAGTATATCAGGGTTGTACTGGGTGACCCAGACTACTAGTGAATCCATTTTGGGGAGAAGACTCCTGGCATTGAGATGGAAAATGCAAAGGCCCTTGGGGAGTGAGTTATTGGCTAGGGAAGGGGCGGTCTGGAAGAGGTGGAGGATGAGGTGGAGGAAAGCATGGGCATATAAAGGCCAGGGTTGGGATGTATGTCGCCCACTAGAAGTAAGAGGATAGTGAGTATATGTGAAGTGGGGAGTGTTTGTACATGCCTGAGCAGTGCTTAGAGGGTGGCACATGGAGGTTAGGGCATTGGTTTAGAGCCTCCAGGTTGAGAAGGTAGGAGTGGAGCAGAGAAGAGTGGGTGTAGGAGAGTAGTGATGAAAGTGAACAGGAACGCACAGGAACTCAGTCCCTGTACCTTTTTTGCAGCAGGAACGGAGTTCCTGTACTTCTTCCCACTGACACCAAAACTGGAATTCTTAAACCAGCAACAAAATGACAGTTTCTGGGTCTGTGGTCTGAAATCAGGGTTTCCATAACAACATTTGACTTGTACAACAATTCTATTGTCCTAGAAGTACTTAAATATCTCTGACTGAATCTACTCGTGTCTAAACAGATAGATGTGTCTTGACACAGCTACCCTTCGGATTGAGGATCTTCATTCTGCATTTCATATTTGCCAGTGTCTGAGTTCCTGTACTTCTTGTCTACCACTTGCACCATTGGAGGAGAGGGGGAAAAAGCGGTGGATTGGGAAGAAAAGAGCAGGGGTGAAAGGGAGGGGAGAGAGTTGCAGGTTAAGCATTGGGGTGGGGTATATGGGGAAATGAGTGAGTGGGTCCTGTAGGAAGTGGCGGGTGGAGAGTTGTTTGGGGGGGTGGGGTGCACACTGAAGTGAGGGTAATTGAGATGGGAAGGTGGAAGTGAGAAAAAGACAGCCAGAAGGAGAAAACAGCATAGCAGAAGCTTCTGCATTTTGGAGTGGGGTTGCTAGAGAGGGACTGAGTTAGCGAAGAGCAGTAATGTGGGTAATTGGCCACTAGGGGGAGGGACTGAGTTTGTAGCCGGATTGTAGCTCTACTGTCCTACCTAGGATTAGAAAGACAGGTGGCCACTAGAGGCAAGAGCAGGTAACCTGCAGATGGGAAAGTAGCCTGATAGGTTTTCAGTTGTCACATGATTGACAATATAAAGGTCTGAGTCCACCAAGGGTGGTGGTGGGGGTGGCGGGGTCAATCGTATGGCAACACAAAGTCCTTGCTTTTGAAAATGGTGCCAATCCTTCTCGCTGACTCTGCTGAGCACGTTTAAAACTGCTGGGAGTTCATACCTTTAGATGTGGGGGAGGGCCGTGCATTCACCAGCCCACATGACCCTCGGGGCTCTCAGGGAGTCTGACCCTCTGGAGGAAGGAGGCAATCTGTGGAAGACAGGGAGAAGGAGAGAGTTTTAACAGCAGGTAGGGGCTAAAGGTGTGCCACTGCAACACAAAAGGTGGGGGAGGGGATTGCGATAGCGACGATTAGCTCTAAAACCCTGCCCTGTAGAAAACACTACCTGCTTGTGGTTTAGCTACTTGTAAAGCATTAAGTCACTTGAAAAATTGCTGAATTTAAAGTCTAAGTTGCACTAGAGTAAAGGCAGTATTGCTGGGCTAAGCAGTCACTTAATCTAAGGATGAGGGATGTTAAAATTGGTTAAAAGCAGGCTGGGCAGGATGGGAGCTGCTAGAATTTGTTTATAGGCAGGCTTAACAGAATAATTTAAGAAGCTAAGCTGCAGTGCAATAAAGACTAATTAGATTTTTTTCAAGAGTTGGTACTCGGTCATACTGTGGCTAGATGCAGGTCAGACAAACTGAAATTAAAACTGCTCCTTGAAATACCATTTAGGCACTTCGGGTAGTCTGAGGTAAAAACAATGCATGTTGGCAACTATAAACCTTAACAATGCAGTCAGAGTTCCACTTAAGTGCACAGTAAAAATAACACTTGTGGCTAAAACAACTAAATTAAGAGCAGTTGGAGTTAACGAATTAAGGTGCACGGCTAAAATGTATCACATGGCAGTACTTTTCAGCTTAAGCTTTAGTGGCAAAAAAACAATCAGCACTCATATGGCGACACAAAGTCCTTGGTTTTGAAAATGGCGCCAATCCTTCTCGCCAACTCTGCTGAGCACAATTAAACCATTGGGAGTTCATACCTTTAGCTGTGGAGGAGGGCCACACATTCACCAGCCCTCACAACCCTCGGGGCTCTCGGGGAGCTGGACCCTCTGGAGGAATGAGGCAATCTTTAGCTGTGGGGGAGGGCCATGCGTTCACCAGCCCTCACGACCCTCACGACACTAACAGTCTGCTGCACATGGATAGAAATGCAGTATATCAGTTTATAATACTTTCTGAAAGGCAGTCCTTAGTCGAATTTCCCTTATGCCCTGCAGTACAGTTACACAGTATTGTCTCAGCTTATGAATATTAGAATTCCACCATAAATTTGGGACTGTCTCTGGTTAGGGAACTATGGGAAGCTCAATGTGCATGGAAATAATAAACACAAACAGATTTCTGATCTATACTGCCCTGGAGAATCATGTCCTTTAATATTTGAAACTCAACATCTATTTACTGATTGTGTGTACTGTATGTTAAACAGTTCTGGCGCCGCTTAGCAGCAGATTGGCAGGAGCCTTTGTTCTCCCAGCTTTCTTTCCCTGATGTTATGTATGGGACTAACCCTGGACTAAATGGGAAATACCATCCTGACACTATTTATGTTATCCTTGCCATCAGTAGGTACCATATTTGGCAAGCACGCTGTGTGTGGGTATTGCAGCAAAAATGGGTATCTCAGGTCGAACTAGTTTCAAATGTCCAAAATGCATTGCAAAACCCTACTTAAGTTTGACGTGTCTCATTTCTTGCAAACCAAAGTATCTCATTTATGGATTCATTGTGCTCTTTGGGCTTATTTTATGTTTCCATCTTATAATTTTATTACATGTAAATGCTTTGACTGTCTTTCCTTGCCATTTTCATAACAGCTGTATGTAACCCCTACGTGGCGCTATCCCAAGGGCTACTGCCCCTGCCCCTGCCTGCTTGGCTACTAACAGGTTAAGGGGCCTGAGTTCTGAAATGGGTGCCTCCACCCAAAGATCAGGGTTGGTTTGGGTTAGTCTAACCAGGTCACAGCCCTCTGGGACACTGTGACCCCCCCGCCTTTTCTCCCACTAGTGGCCCACACAGTACACAACAGTGACTTTCCCAATACCCCTGATATGCAAATCACATACACTTGTACTTGACACTTATCCCCAGGACTGGTTCCTTCAGCTTGACTCTGGGGACCCCCTGTAAAATAAGGTGAGGCAGTACAACAGCAACAGTGCAATACCTTCAACATAAACTGACACCACAGTCAATGTAAATTGCAGAAAAAAACAGATCTGATTTATTTAGGGAGCTGTAACAAGGAAGGGGAATAATTAGGTTAATTAGCTTGAACACATTAATAATCATAGTACTGTGCATGCGCTTAGAGTCCCTCTTAGTCAAGTTCTCTGGGTACCCAGGATGGAGAAAGGGGCTAGCCTGGTCTGTTGCAGCTGGTTGGGGCCCTGTGATGGAAAAAGAACATGCACACACACAATTTGTAATCCAGAGCCTGATGGCTCAGTTCGTGAAAAGAAAAATACACGGCAATCAGATGGCACACTTTGATGAAATAAAAGTTGCAGTGAGCTACCCTGATAATTACTCACGATACCCAGGCTAAACACAGGAGGGCTGATAGCTGACTTGCTGGTTTGCCAGAAGAAGCTTGGCCCCTTGATGATGGATCTTTCCATGCAGCAAAGTAGTGAGGCAAGACCCTCGTGGCAGGGCCTATCTGTGCCAGGCAGCACGGATTCAGTCCGATTCTTGCAGGGAAAACTACTTCCAGCACTAGCACATAGTTTACAACAAATGGGAAAACCAGATCATGATCCCCTTCCAGCACACAGTACATTTATATGTAAAACGATTTAAATTTACTGTACCAGGCAGGTGACTCCTCGGTCCCGATCGCAAAATTCACTGCTAAACCCGGGAGCACTTCAGTAACTAGAGTCCTGACAGGCCGATCACTTTCAATAAAATCTTCGGTCTTCTACAGGGTAAGCCTGGTCTCACAACAGCAGCAGCTTGCTTTTTCCTCACAACTTTGGATTCACCCAGAAAATACCTCTTCTCCCTCTCAGGGCAGATAGCAGGCTAGTAGGCCAGGGATCAGGCCTTCCACGTCTCTCCCACACGAACTACGGTGCCACCCGGCTGCTCGCGCACACATAACTGTCTCAGTGACACAGTCTGACATAAAGGTTCCCTTCTTCTGTTCCTCTCTGCTCATTGTCCCATAACTTGGGGCACAATGAAGTAATTTAGAGACATGGTCCAAACTGAAGCTGTCCTTTTTCTCTCCCTGCTGGACAGCCAAGTGCAGGAAGGCCAGACTCAGCCTTCCCGCCAAGTCCCCACGCTGCCCTGTGGGGCAGCAGCTCCACGAGCTGCTCACTCTTCCAGCTCCATCTCAGTCCTGACTTGTGCTACAGGCTGCTGGGGAATTTCCCTTAGGTCCAAAAGATTTGGTTGGCTGATTCTGGTGTCAGTCACAACAGAGTTCCCTCTATAGGTGCAAAAAGGCACCAAGGATCCAAAACTATATTACCCAGAGGCACCTTCCATACAGTCCCCTTTCAACAAGCTCCAGATGAGAGTCCCAGTCCTGATTGACCCAAAGCAGTCTCCATTTTAGAGTCCCAAGTACTGATTGGTCCCATTCGGCAGTCCGGGACCAAAATGGTGGGGCTACACAGAAAAGTCCATACTGCAAGAAAGGCAGGTTAGACAAACTACTCTTTCATTATCAGTTTACACAACTTCCAGCAATTAGTTATAGCTTTTAAAAGTGCTCACTCTGTCCAAGTAGCGACAGCAGAAACGGAGCACTTAAGCAGCAGCTCGAGCGGGACTCGAGCAGGGAAACACACAGACCCCCATCTAAATTAATTATACTGTAGGCTGGCAGCTTTTAAAGGGACACTACACGGAGGCACTTAGGCACTCTCATACAAGTTATTTTTAAAACCGCTGAAACACTGGACACCAGACTGGCAAAGGGCATTTAGGTACACCCAAGGAAGACTTTTCGGTGACCCCCATTTGTAGGGGGGTTACATGTATAATATTTTGTTTTATGTTTCATGTCTAAGTTGTATTTTTGAATCAATCTGAACCATACTGAGTGATGGTCACTCCTGCTAGTGGTTCATCCACCTTGATATCCATCACAAACTCCCCATTTGTGTGCACTAGATCGAGGGTGTTTCCCCCTCAGTTGGTTCACTTACCACCTGTGTCAGGAAGCTTTCCTGAAAGGCATCCAGCACTACCTACTTCCTTTTATTGCTGGTGGCTGGGGTTATCCAATCTACCCCCGGCAGGATGAAGTCCCCCACAACCTACAAACTTGTTAGTTTGACATCAGTGGTAGGGAAAATTATGGAATCACTTCTGAAAGAAATAATTGTTGAGTACCTAGAGGTCAGCAGGGCACAGGACCAAAGGCAGCATGGATTCATAGTGGGAAGGTCATGTCAGGTGAAACTAATAGATTTCTTTGACCTGATGACCAAAGTAGTAGACCAGGGAGGGGCTGTGGACATGGCCTAGCTAGACTTTAGCAAGGGACTTGACACAGTCCTGCACAAAAGATTAATAAACAAATTAGTTAGCTTGGGAGTGGGTCCCAGGGTGGTAGCCTGGGTAAAAAATTGTTTGGACAACAGGACACAGAGGATAATAGTAAATGGAGTCCACTCCGAAGAAAGGGGGGTTACTAGCGGGGTACTGCAGGGCTCAGTACTGGGTCCAATCCTTTTTAATGTCTTTAAAAGTGACATTGTGGAAGGACTGGAAGGAAAAGTATGCTTCTTTGCAGACAACACAAAGATCTGCTACAGGGTTGATACACAAAGGGGGGGGTGGAAAGGATGAGAAGGGACTTGGCAAGGTTGGAGGAATGGTCAGAAGTATGGCAGCTTAGATTCAATGCAAAGAAGTGCAAGTAATGCACCTGGAAAACAAAAACCCAGGGGAAGAGTACACAATGGGGGGGGTATTAACAACAACAAAAATGGAAAGGGACCTGGGGGTAGTCATATCAGATGACCTAAAGGTAAGCAAGCAATGTGAGAAGGCAGTAAGGATGGCTGGAGGGATACTGGGATGTACAGAGAGAGGCATCACCAGTAGAAAACAAAGAGTTGTTATTCCTCTGTACAGACAGTTGATGAGACCTCATCTGGAGTACTGCATGCAGTTCTGAAGACCCCATCTGCGCAAGGACATAGGCAGGATGGAAGCAGTCCAGAGGAGGGCAACTAAAATGGTGCAGGGTCTGCAACAGAAGATATACGAAAAGAGACTAATATATATATATATATATATATATATATATATATATATATATATCCTTAAGGAGGGGATATGATACAAACTTTCAAGTACTTGAAGGGAATCAACAAAGTCCAAGATGGTAACATCATTCAGAAAAAGAGATGTTCAAGAACAAGGGGACACAATTTGAAGACAGAGGGGGAACGGCTCAGGGGCAATGTGAGGAAGTATTTTTTCACAAATAGGGTGGTGGTAGCATGGAACGGCTTTCCTGAGGAGCTCGTAGGGTCAAAAACAGTGGAGGAATTCAAGAATGCATGTGACAGACATAAGGCAATTTTGGAAGGGGGCAAGGAGTAGTAGGCTGTTAGTTAACTAGGATCTGCAGCTTATCCAATAGGTAAGGAAATGGGCAGACTAGGTGGGCCAAGTGGTCCTTATCTGCTGTCAAAATCTATGCTTCTGTTTCTAACCACCACACTCCCCTTCCTGCATGCCCTTCTAATCTGTCTTGCAAGTTTCCTTTCCAACTCCTCTGTCTGGAAGGGTGGCCTGTGCACCACTCCGATCCAGAGAGTCCTATTCCTGGAATCCTGGATTAGCAGCCATAATGACTCTATTTCTCCCTCCTCCCCCACTCTCTAATGCACTTTAGACACTCCTTCACGTATAAAGCCACTCCTGTTTTTCCTATCCTTGTGGAATATTCTGTAACCTGGGACCACCAGGTCCCAGTCATGGCATTGGGTGGCCAACATTTCCATGATGTCCACCTCCCTCTCCACCTTGAAGGCCTGTAAGTCATTCTTTTTATCCTTCTGGCTTCTAGCATTCATGGTGACCACCTTTCATCCCTTTACCGCCCCTCCCCCAACCCTCTGCCCTCCACTTCCAGCATCCACTCTACCGCTTCTACCTAGTTCATCGCCCTTGTTTTTTTATTTATTTGTTGAAATGTTTCACCAGGAAAGCAAACGGAACAACAAGTTGCTCATCTCCTGGTGCGACCTGGGGGGAGGGAGTACAATGAGGATGGAAATACAGAGATTTATACAGTTTAACAGAAAACAGAAAACAACGGTTACATTTGGAATATAAATAGTAAGCCGTGGTAAACTGAGAATACATACAATCATACAGGAATCTACGGATTGTATTTAGAAACAGTTAACAGATAGCATAATTATGCAGTTGAAATTGGGGGGGGGGCAAAGGGAACAGGTAATGTAGTTGGTGAAATAGGAAATAGTACCTCAGCTAGGAGTAACCAGGCCACAAACTCGTGATACAGACATGTCAGTGAACATAATACAATAGAGTGCAATAAAGTTAAGTGAAGTGGCACGTGCTGAAGGTCAGAAGCAAATAAATTAAGTGCAGTGGAGGGAGGAAGGTGGATAAGTGCTGTATTTTGATGTAATTTACTCAGTGGAGGGGGAGAGAAGAGGTTAGGATTAGGAAGCCACACCCTATACCCCTTCAGGATGCTGGGAACCCTGCAAGAGAGACTGGGAGCAGGCAACAGTGGAGGAGGAGAGTAGAGGGGGAGTAGGAAGCCACTTCTATTCCCCTTCAGGATGCTGAGAACCCTGCAAGGGGGCTGGGAGCAGGCAAATAGGTAGAGAGAGAAGACGTGAGGGGGAGAGATTAGAGAGGGAGTTGTGGGTAATAGGAAGCCACACCCTATTTCCCTTCAGGATGCAGAGAACCCTGCAAGGGGACTGGGAGCAAGCTAGCAGGTGGAAAGAGAGGAAGTAGGGGGAGAGAAATAAGGGAAAATGGGGGGAAGGAAGGACAGCATAGGATGGTGAAGGTTGTCGAGGGGGAAAGAAATAGGTGCAGGATTTAGGAAGGAAGGTAGGGAGGATTATAACAGGAACAGGTAGAGGAGAGATAGTTATGTAGGGCAGAGCTGAGGGAGTGTGAGGAGGAGGAGCGTTGTATTTGAGGGGGGAGGGAGTTCCAGATTTTAGGGAAGTGTTGGGCAAATCGAGTCTGGCCAATGAGGGTAAAGCAGCAGGGACCATCAAGGTGCATGTATCATAGGATCTGAGGGAAAGGGTGTGCTGGGAAGGAGTGGATAAGGATGAGGTGAGGTAGAGAGGGAGTTCACCAAGCCAGAATTTAGAGGTCAGTTTGGCACAATGGGAGAGGCGTCTGTTTACCAGTGGGGGGAAGGACGGGGCATGATAGAGATTGCAGTGATGAGTACGAGGGAGAGCATCTAGGGTGAAATGATAGAAGGAGTTAAAGAGCGTATCCAGTCTGGTCAAGCAGGACTTGGGAACAGCACCATAGACCACATCAGAGTAGTCAAAAATGGGGAGTATTACCTTTTGGATCAGTTCTCACCTAGCCATGAGAGGGATGCAGTTATGGTTCCTGAACATGGTGCCCAGCTTGTGGTGCAGTTTTTTCAGGATGGTGTCTATGTGTTCAGAGAAGTTGAGGTGTTGGTCCAGCCAAACCCCAAGGTAGCGGAAAGAGATAGTGTCTGCAAGGAAACTCCCATCCAGGGTGTGGAAAGAGGGCAGGCCAGGGAGCCTAAAGAGTTTCTGTCTCATGCCAAAGGTCATAGAGACTGTCTTCTTAGTTTTTAGGAAGAGCTGATGGGAGGCACACCAGAGCTGAACTTGGTCACCTTGTGCTGGGGGGGGGGGGTAAGCTTGCTCTGCTTCTCATCTTGTGGCCACTGTATGCCCTCCAACCACCTGCCACCCCCTTCCTAGTTTAAATGTCCAGCTACCTCAATATACTCCCCAAGCTTCCATTTCAGCACCTTCTGGCCTCTTCATTTAGGTGAGGTCTACCCTTAGCATGCAGACTACTGTCCTCCCAGGTCTTTCCCCACCCTCCCATTAACCCATACCCTTTATAGTGACAGCATTTGCCTAACCATTCATTAAATCCCTTGATCCTTTGTTTCCTAGCTGTGCTTGCCTTCGGCACTGGTAAAACATCAGAAAAAGTTACTGCTCTGCTGTTACTGACATATAATAGGACTTCAGCATGTCTTTGTTTTTTTGTTTTTTTAATAAGTATAGAGTTCATTTTAACTGGTTATCAACATGTTGGTTTCTCGCCAAAGAACTATGTGTCTGTGCAGGTTGGGGGGCATTCGGTGGGTGAGGAGAGTATGGTGGAGGGCTTGTGGTTATATTGCTATCCCGTGTATTCGGTGATCGCGATTGAGCACTTTCAAAAAGGGCGACTCAATCACGGCACTTTTATACAGGGCTACAGGGTGGTGGGGGCGACAGGATGGGGGTTCTGCGACTATATCAACAGGATGTCGCTATGTATACAAGCACAGGGGGTGGGGCGGGACCACGCCATGTGATGGGAAGAAGGGGAGGGAGGGCTTGTGGGGTGTAGTGTGGTGGTGGGGTGCTGAGCTGGCCATGTGGCATGGTGGGTAGATGGCAGGCTAGGGTTTCAAGGGTGCCGGGTTCAGTTCTGGGCATGCTCATTGTTTGCGCTGTGTCCTGAGTTTTTTTTTTTTAGTTTTGCACCCCCCCGGAGCTGAGAATCCTTTAGTGGGGGGGTGCGGAGGGCACAACCTCCCACATTAAACAATAAAATCTAAGTGTCCAGCGCTGTCTTGCTGTGTGCTGCTAGTCTATATTGCTGAAATTCAATTCAACGATGTAGACTTGCCAAAACAGTGACCACTATTACATGTTCGCCATTATCACATGGAACTGATTATACTGAGGTAGGCTTATATTCATGTACATGACATTTGGTGTTGCAGTGTGTTAGGACTCTCAGTTCACATACATTATGAATATTTACTTTCTTCTTTCTAGTTATTTTTCAGGGTGGGGGTAATTCCATTGGGTTTTTATTTAGATTCCTTAGAATGTTACTTTACATATAGTAGTTTGATTATATGCTGTCACCTTTTTTGAACTCTAAACATATTAGGATGCATGGTCTCACTTGCTTGGGGGTCCTTGATAAGTTTAATTCCACTGGATAGTATTGTGAAGACTGGTGTGAATGATGATGTGTTGTAACTCTTGGCTCAGTTTCATAGTTAATATTTGCTTCCTTCTGACTAATTATCTTCCCCTGGGGGGGAGGGGGAGAGAGATAGTTTATCTCCATTGTGATTTTATTCAGATTATTTAGACTCTTACTGTACATATAGCAGTTTGATTATATACTGTCACATTTTTACCTTTGTACATATTAGGATGCATGATTCCAATTACATGGGGGTTGTTGACAGATTAAATTCCAATGGGTTATATTGTAGTGATTGGTACATATTGAACTCCGAACATATTAGTATTCATGGTCTCATTTTCTTGGCGGTCCTTGACAGTTTTTTTTTTGGCTCTTATACTGACAATTAATATTATCCTGCTACAGCACTGAAGGTCTTAAGGTTTATGGAATATAGTAACTAATTCAGTGTATAATTGGTATACTGTATAAATATTTAGAACAATTGGTCACACTAGGTAAACTTTATTTTAAACCCTCAATGTCATATACAGAAAATTTATGTTATGTATATTTTTTACTTGTTTTTAATATACATTAATATCACATTTTAACAGGTACTTAAGTAAGTATTGTATCCAAAGTTCTTGCTTTGCATTAGACTGCATTCACAAAGCACACTGAGACACCTAGAAGTTATGTTAGTTGAGCTCTCTGCTTGAAGAGTTCTTATCTCATTTTTTGGGACATTTGACCTTACAAGGCTCTTCAGTTTAAAACAAACTAGTATAATATGATTCCTCTGGTTTAAACTGCTGTTATGGGTTTAAATTAGTATTTTAAACCAATGAGAATTGTTCTGTTTTTTTTATGTATGATCTGGGTGTTAATAGTATGTGATTTTCTAAATAACTGTCACAAACTTCTGAAGAAGGACTTGGTTGGTCAGAAAGCTTAGGCACTTTGTTCTTTTAGTAACATCTATGTTGGTCCAATAAAGGTATCAAACCATTTGCTTCTGGATCAAAA
Source organism: Neoceratodus forsteri (assembly GCA_016271365.2). Lineage (NCBI taxonomy): Eukaryota > Metazoa > Chordata > Ceratodontiformes > Ceratodontidae > Neoceratodus > Neoceratodus forsteri. The sequence continues at coordinate 113,994,530 of JADMNL010000033.1, forward strand.
AGCATGTATTAAGGGTTGGTCATTTTCTTGTGTAAAGGAGGGGACAGAGCCATTTTGGACAATTGGAGACCAAACACCCTATGCTGATTTATGCTGATTGTAAAATGTTAGCTAAAATTTTGGGTAACCGTCTGTCTTTGGTGTTAGAAACTTTAATTCATCCAACTCAATTTTGTGCAGTAGCAGAGAGAAAAATAGGGAATGCTTTAATCCTAAGAGAAATTATGGAGAAAGCAAACAGTGAAGAAATCAACGGGTGCCTGTTAGGCCTTGATCAGTCAAAAGCCTTTGATAGGGTAAATCATGATTGCCTATGGTTAGTTTTAGAAACTTATGGTTTTCCAAAGTGCTTTATTGACTGGATTAATTGTATTGTGATAAAGTGGTTGTTAGACTATATGTAAATGGTTGGTTGGGACGTACGTGTTTGGTTCACAGGGGTGTCAGACAAGGCTGCCCCCTGAGTCCTGCATTATATATTTTGATACTTAACTCATTATCGTTTAAAATACAACAGAATGATAACATTATAGGTGTCTCAGTACATAGTTAGGACCAGGAAGTTAAAGTGATTTCTTATGCAGTTGACATGTGTCTGATACTGGCAGATCAGGCATCAGGCACAGCGGCAACACATGAAGTAGTTTCCTTTTCTATACTACTAAAACAAAGATCAATTACGCTAAGAGTAAATGTCTATCCATTGGTACAGTATTATGTGATAGGCCTATCTTTTTAGATATCCCAATACAGGCTGCTCCACAAAAAAATACTGGGGGTTTATGTTGGCCCTGGAGACATGAGCCCATATAATTGGACTCTCCTTAATCAGGAAAGCCGGGCAAAAGATAAGCGTTGAAACTCATTGTACATGTCCAAACTTAAGAGGGTTTTTTATGGTTAAATCTTTTTTGGTTCCCATGTTTTTACATTTATGTACAATCTTTCCCCTAACAAAACAGCTGGAGACTGCTATATACAGTATTTTCTCCCAGTGTATCTGGAACAGCAGGCTTAACCCTGTAAAGAGAGGCGTTACTTATTGACCTATAAAACATGGGGGCTTAAACATGATACACCCTCTAGTTTCTTTTTTACTATGTTTCTTTACATTAACTTAAAACCCATGCTACAAAATTCTGGAAAACTTTGGTGTCCCTGTTTACTGGACCAGGTTGAACCATGGTTACTGTCATGGGAGCCAAACTCCACCATACTAAAACAGAAATCCATCCTTGGACTTCCATATTTTATGTAATATGTTTGTGGCAAACTTAAACTTTGAACGATAAAAAAACAAATGCTCTTAGATTTAACCAGAAAGGAAATGTATGAATATATTGCTTCTGTTTTCTTTAAAGGACACCTCGGATATTGGATAAAGGCATCAATGAGATAAAGCAAGTTGGCAGTATGTTAACAAACCCTAGAATGAGAGGAAAGATATGGAACGTGATGTGGCTTTGCACACACAAGAAATTAAATGTTAAAAATAATTTAAAACACAGAAACGTAGCAGAAACAGTGTGTTCTAGAGATTAATTTTGTTCAGATAAATTAGAAACCATGGGACATTTTTTTTCAGAATGGCCCTTTATCCTCTTCTTCTGGGTCATATTATATTCTAAATGGCACAGGTCTCCATTTCAGTTGATAACTAGGGATATTCTCTTTTTAGGAATCCTGCCCCAGGCTTGGGGTAAATATGATTCAGGGACCATCCAGCTGATTTTATTGATAGTCAAATATTATATCTGGCACATCCGCTGTCAACTGATGTTATATAAATGGAAGATTACATCAGAGCAGTTGTTCTGGACTATTCATAATGCTTTATTTGAGATACAGCATAAGGAAAAACAACAATATACAGTGACACAAAATCAATCCTGCTGGAAACACATGGAATGGATAGAGGAGGTATGATAAAATTGAGAATACTTTACCTTATATAGGAATACATCTTGGTACGTAATTGGTAGGAGGTAATACCTACATTTTATTTTTTAGATTTTAATTTTACAAAGGACTTTAACATGTATTTTTCTTTTATTTGTTCTGGAAATTCACTATAATATTTCCCTACCTGGGTAGGGAGTCTGATGATTTTGAGCATTATAATTTTCCTTTTATATGTTTATTTTATGTGCAGGTCAGCATATATTGTGTTATGGTTTGATTCTTTTGAGTTATAATGAAAGTATCCCCTTACTCCAAGGAGTGGGGGATGGGGGTTAGGTGGTAGTATGCCACAATACTTCCTTTGTTTAGCCTATATTTATTTACTAACTAAGGGTGGAACTAGTGACACCACTGACTACCCTCTTTAACAAATCATGGGAGGATGGGATGGTACCTGAGGACTGGAGGAGGGCAGATGTGATTCCCCTTCACAAAAGTGGGAGCAAGGCAGAAGCAGGAAACTACAGACCTGTTAGTTTAACCTCAGTGATAGGGAAAATGATGGAATCACTTCTGAAGGAAAGAATTGTCAGTATCTAGAGGCCAGAGGGCACAGGACCCAAGGCAGCATGGATTCACAGCAGGAAGGTCATGCCAGATGAATCTGATAGATTTCTTTGACTGGGTGACCAAAGTAGTAGATCAGGGAGGCTGTGGACATGGCCTACCTAGACTTTAGCAAGGCATTTAACACAGTCCCACACAAAAGATTAATATACAAGTTAGCCAGCCTGGGAGTGGGTCCCAAGATGACAGCCTGGGTAAAAAATTGGCTGGAGAATAGGACACAGAGAGTAATAGTAAATGGAGTCCACTCTGAAGGAAGGGGGGTTACTAGTGGTGTACGCAGGGTTCAGCATTAGGACCAGTCCTCTTCAATGTCTTTATAAGCGACATTGCAGAGGGACTGGAAGGAAAAGTATATCTCCTTGCAGATGACACAAAGATCTGCAACAGAGTTGATGCACAAGGTGGGGTGGAAAGGATGAGAAGGGACTTGGCAAAGTTAGAGGAATAGTCAAATGTATGCAGCTTAGATTCAGTGCTAAGAAGTGCAAGGTAATGCACCTGGGAAACAAAAACCCAGGGGAAGAGTACACAATGGGGGGTGAGATACTAACAACAACAAAAATGGAAAGGGACCTGGGGTAGTCATATCAGATGACCTAAAGGTGGGCAAGCAATGTGAGAGGGCAGCAAGGAGGGCTGGGGGGATACTGGGATGCATAGGGAGAGGCATCACCAGTAGAAAACAGGAAGTTATTATCCCTCTGTACAGACAGCTGGTGAGACCCCATCTAGAGTACTGCGTGCAGTTCTGGAGACCCAGTCTCCACAAAGACATAGACAGGATGGAAAGCTGTCCAGAGGAGGGCAACTAAAATGGTGCAGGGTCTGCACTGGAAGACATATGAAGAGAGACTTAAGGAGCTTAATATGTATAGCCTCGAGGAAAGGAGGGAGAGGGGGGACATGATAGAAACTTTCAAGTACCTCAAGGGAATCAACAAAGTCCAAGAGGGTAGCATCTTTCAAAAAAGAGGTGTGCAAGAACAAGGAGGCACAATTTGAAGATAGAGGGGCAGCTCAGAGGTAATTTAAGGAGTATTTTTCACAGAGAGGTTGTGGATGCATGGAGCGGCCTTCCAGAGGAGGTTGTGGAGTCAAAAACAGTTGTGGAATTCAAGCATGCATGGGACAGTCATAAGGCAATTCTAGGGGGTGGGGGTAGGAAGAAGTAGGCTGCTGGTTAACTAGGATCAGCAGCTTATCCATTAGGTAGGGAAATGTGCAGACTGGGTGGGCCAAGCGGTCCTTATCTGCCATCAAATTCTATGTTTCTATGTTCAGAAACTCCATTTAGTATTGTATATAATTGAACAGTCAGGGACGATATGTAGCAATAGTTATTTGTTTAAGGTTATTTTATGTTTTATTTCACCAAATGGTAAAAATGTTTTTTTTGTATCATGATTTCTCAAAGTTTGAATAAAAAATTCCCCTGCTCTTAGGAGTGGGGGTGGGGGGGCTTGTATGAGATGTATGAATTCATACGTATTTTGCTTAGTATAAGGTTTTTTTTTGTTTTGTTTTATGTTACAATCTAGAACGTTTAATATTTCTGCAGGGGACAAGTATGCATTAATACTTATTTTGCTTTAAGGTTTTGCTTGCTTTTATTTTGAATAGAAACAGTGTAATGTATTATGATTTTGTTGAAATTTTAATAAAAAATTCCCCTACTCATTGCGAAAAGTGCTTTGGGTTCTTTTGCTTCCACCTGAATGGGCAGAACGGGCCTTGGTTTAACATCTCATCCAAAGGACAGCACACCCCAGCAGTACAGCACCCCCAATACTGTACCCAGGTGACAACGGTTTTAGGTATGAGCCTTATTACAGTGTGGAACTAGAACCCATGACCTTCTGACTCAAAGGTGGATGTGCTACCAACTGAGCCATGCTGTCACCTGATCCAAATACTTTTAAGGGATTAAGACAAACTGCTCAAATCTCACTCTAACCACAGCTATATGTGTTAGCCACACTAGCTGGGCAATTTCATTCTTTTTTTTTTATATATAGCATTTTGGCCACTGGTGGCCTCCCCATGCCTGCAGTGAGCTTATTTTTCTGGCAATCCCAGTCCCAGCCATTACTCCCTCCAATGTTTCTCTGGCAGGGATCCCCACAGGGAAGAACCCAAAGGCACTGGTGGCCACCCGTGCACATAGATTATTTCTGTTTTGTTTTCCCTCCCTGATGCTCTGGTGCAAGACATATGTCCCCATGTATGTCACCACGGTCCCAAGTATCAATGTCCTGTGTGGGGGGGACAAGCTCCATCAGCCCACCGCAGGTGTCACTATGGCACCAGAAGTAGGATGCTTCCCTCTCCTGGCTGGAAGCACTGCTGTGCCGTGGTGTTTCCCCAGCCCCATGGCTACAAAACCAACCTCCTGGGTCTATTCCTGATCACAGAAGTGTGTGTGGCCATTGGGAACCAGCAATTTCATTCACCACTGTTTTATTTTATTTTATCAACCTACAGTACTGTGGTTGGAGTACTCCATGAGCACCTTGATCTAAATGAAGACTGTTCTGTTTGAGCCTGTTTAATCTTACAGTCTTCATGTGTCACAAATAACCTTCATGATAATGCTCTTTGTAATACTTTTTGTTTCCTTTTTCCGTTATGATCAGTGTGCTTTTATTTAAAACATGCTATTACTGAGTCCCCCCCACACATTTTTTCCACAGCTTTTGTTTTTGGCCCAGGAAGCACCTTAAAATAAATTGTTTTTATACATGTATTCAAACAGTAAGTGCAATGCTTACAGGTTTTGCACTGTGCTAAGTGTGCTTTGCAAGCCCAAAAGTGGAAAAGCACGGGGGGTTTGCAAATTCAAAGTCAATGTTAGCATGGTGCAAAATGATTATAGTGTGATTCTAAATGACACCAAGAATGCATGCAAATGAGGGTACTGGCATGCATAAAAGGCACCGTGGCATATTTAAATGGTTTTGGAAGCACCAACAGGCCTTCTGTACAAGACTAGCTGCAGCCAAAATCTTACTTTGAAGATCCTGCATAGAGAGTTCTAATCCTCTCCCCAGCCGGCACCACCCGTACCTTGTATTTAATGGTTCCCCTTCCCCCAGTCCCAGTATCTGTAAAATCTTAATCTGTGACTCTATTCATCTTCCCTTCTGTGATCCTGTCCCTCATAGCTCTAAAATGCCAATCTCTGGCTCTAGTTATTCCCCTTCCCTGATTCCAGTCCTTGCAGCTTTAAAATGACAGCCCCTGGTTCAAGTCATCACCCCCAAATCTAGTTCCAGTAACTGTAAAATGTAAACTCCTGACTCTAGTGGTTCTCCCTTCCCTGGTCCCAAATAGCATGCCAATCCCTGGCTCCATTGGAATACTTCATTCCTGTCTACTAAAATATGACAATCCCCTTGTGTCAAGTGGTTCCATCCTGTCCCTCCCAGTGCTCATCTGCATCTATCACAGCATCTTACCTGCCTTGACTGACCCCTGGATGACACATTCTCCATAGCCAATGTCATACACTATCACTTTAATCACCTCTCCTGCTGATTCCTACACTCAAACATTGAGCCATAGGATTAGGTCTACCTTTATCCCAACATACCTCTGACTCCTATAATCTGCAAAAATGCCAAATCCTCAACAACTACTCCCCCCAAACAAGTGTGGAGCCATGCAGTATTAAACCACCTTCAACCAAAAAGTCATAGGCTTGTTGACTCAGACATCACTACCTACCACTGTATATTTACTACCACCATCTTTAATACCCTCCATAGGGTGCCTTATGGTAGTCTAGAAGAGTAATAAGATCTCTCTTGTTTGCATTTTTCATTTTTTTAGAACACTTTAATCAAATAAATACAACTTATAACCACTGCCCAATCAGGTTTCTGTCCCAAGCATTCCACTGCCCCAGCATGACTCAAGGTGACAAATGATTCATAAAGCTGCAAAGAAGGGGTCATACCACTTGAGCAAACTCCGTTTGTTTGACCAAAGCTTGTTACTGGGTTTATTACCAGCACCTTTTCAGGAAACTGAGATTGTTGGTGTTGAACCTTCTTATGATAGAGTAGGTCAAGAATTACCTGAAGTGGTAATATGAGGGTGGTTGTCGTTGGTTACTGCCCTCTCTAAACCTGAGCTTCTTAAGCAGGATGTGCTTCATGGTTATATCTTGGGCCTCTTGCTTTTCTTAGTGTTTTTTACTAACCTACCTACCCAAATTGTCTAAAGCAGGGAACATAGAGACACTGATTATATGATTCTCTGTTGTGGCAGCCCCATATTAGCCCATATACAGAGTCAACTCTGTGACTGTACTTTGCCCTGGAAGAACAGCAGGTCCAGCAAACAAAAGATCAGAGCTTATATAAACTCTAATAAGCACTGCAGGCTATTGAATCTCCCACTGCTACAGTCCTTCTCTGATGTCAGTTGCAGAGGATTCTGGAATTTACAGTTACAGAAAATGTCAGCCTGGAACAAAATTTGTCTGTTACAATTTATATTGTACCTGATAACACACTTTGTCTTGTACTTGTCAACTCTGTATAATTTCTCAGTCGTATGTGTTGAACCCTTGTCATATACTTGTTGACTTGTATAATTCTCAATCGTATGTGCTGAACCCTCTTTTTCCCTCTAGGTACTTGTAACTAATCTAGGGTTGCCCTTGAAAAAGGGCTCGTCACGGTCTCAGTGGGCTTACCCGGTTTCCAAAATTTAAATAAATAAATAAATTTACTATACTACAGTAAGCAGTAGCTAAAAATGCTGTTGCACACAAAGTACAAAATGGAACCAGCCCCACCCCGGAGTGTAGAGCTCTTCATGCTGGCTGTTCCTCCTTAATGCATCCAAGGCACTGTAGGTGCATTCACCACTGTTGCTTATAGTTTGCTCCAGGCATCAACATATTTTCTATGTTCACATCTCAGCATACTACACCTGTAGTTGGTGCAAATGTTCCCAGGCTATTTTGGTCCCTGGTTTAATTTGTAGGTGCCGAGTTCTAAACAATGACTTATTGTTAAAATCTTTAAATACTACAATCATATTGCCTCTTAATCTTTGCCTTTCCTAGGGTAAGACATATAACTCTTTTAATATTTGTCCATAACTAAATCCTTCGAATGTTTGCCTCACTTTTGAGGCCTTTTTCTGAAACCTCCCCAATCTGGATATCTCATTTTGTGTGTGCTTTCATAACAATACAAGGAATCATGTTGGTAGCATACAGGAATCTGTAGAAGTGTCAGTCTTTTCAGCCTGTGAGGGATGGTGAAAAAAACTGTTACCACTTTTCAGCCAGTGGTGTGGTGTGTGCATGTCTTGATTTGAATACAAGCATGTGATCCCTTTTTGCATGTTGCTATATAACAATGTTTTTCTGTTTGTACTTAGAGGATGTGATCTGTAAGTGCAGCTATCAATTCCTGCCAGGTCAACTCTAAAACTAATGTTTTTACAGAGGGAGTATCATCTTAAAAAGAGGCCCAATTAAGGACCTTGCTATTTGATCAATGCTGTAAATGTCCGTGGCTCCTGGGTCAAAACTCACATCTGCAAACTAGTAACCTTTGTTATGACACCCTTCAATTGGTAAATACATTCCTAGAGCCAGTATATACACATTTTACAAAGAAGCATGAATATAAATCAAGCATACATATTCAAAATCTAATGCACTGTCCCTCCTAAAAAAAGATGACATCCTTTTCATCTAACAAAGCATTCAGATACACTGTAACAAGAAGAACTGCTATGCTGAACAAACAAAAGAAAGAAAGAAAATACACATACAGATAGTTTATTAATTAGATTCTATGCAAGCATTAAGCCCCAAGAAAGGAGGCTTCTACTAGGGAATTAATGCATGGTTGGGGGGGGGGGGGTTGTGGCATGATGCCAGAGGCTGAGTGCCTACAACCACCAAACCATGCATTAATTCCCTAGTAGAAGCCTCCTTTCAAGGGGCTTAATGCACTTGTAACATGGACAATATATGTATTTTCCAGTATTTGTTATTAAACTGAAAAAATAGATGGAAATATGTTAGATTTTAATACTTAAAAAAAAAGATAAGCAATGTGGTTTTGACTCAAACCACATTTATTTATATTGTGGCTTACAATGTTAAAATATTATTTTTATTATAAGACAACACATGTTAGACTGCAAAAGAATGCTTAAATATGTGGAAAATAATAACAGGACTTTTTAAATCCACTCAAAAATTCTAGCAGACAACTTTTTTGTATGACTGATGGGATATGTCAGGTTGTAATTTGCATATTTGTGAACAAACGTTCTTTTTGCAGAAACAACATTTTTAATATTGTGGGTTCTAGTGTTAACAAATATTATTTACAGTCACAACACAGTTTTTACAGTGCTATAATATCTTTACAAATGTGAAGCACAGTAGTAAATTTCATTGACAACACTCAGTAATGCTGCACGTTTCATGTTTTTGCTATCACTGCCTATGCAAAGCTCTAATTTGCATATTCATTTTAGTATTGCAAAATGCAGAAGACAGGATGAGATGCAGTCACTACAAGGATTGCGCCTATACTGTGCTTATTAGTAATTGCCATGGAAATAGTAAGTGACAGCCTGGGCGGGTGGCTGGGAAACAAACTTGAAGTTTTAAATTTCTGTGTGACCAGACAATGGCTATGTAAGAGTAAATAGTGCCTATGTGTGGGGAGAGTAACTAACAGCGTGGACGAGTGGGTGGGAAACAAACCTTCCCTCGCACAGTAGCTGTAGAAACAACATTTTTTAATATAGTGGGTTCTATGCTTGGGAGAGTAACTGACAGCATGGGCGGGTGGGTGGGAAACAAACTTTCCCTCACACAGTGGCTGTAGAAACAACATTTTTTAATATGGTGGGTTCTACTGTAATGTTGCACCTTACATTTTTCTGCTATCACTGCCTTTGTGACAGTCTAATTTTCATATTAATTTCAGTATTGCAAAATGTACTTGCCGTGGAAATAGTAAGTGACAGCCTGGGTGTGTGGGTGGGAAAAAAACTTTAAGTTTTAAATTTCTGTGCAAGTAGACAACGGCTATGTGTGAGCAAAGAATGCCTATGCATGGGGAGCGTAACTGACAGCATGGTGCATGGCGAGAGTTACTGACAGCATGGTCCACGGGTGGGAAACAAACTTTCGCTCACACAGTGGCTGTCACTTTTTTTAATTACAGTGCCATTCACCGACGCTACGTGGCAAGACGAACACACTCCTATGACACATTCACTTTTACTCAGTGCTGCGCAGATGGTTTCTGGTCACTTCTGTTACTACAGTAGCGGCCATTACTTGAGAATTAATACCCACTGCTGAACGACCACATGACCTATCCGCACCAATTATATTACTGCATTTTGTCTTACATTTATATCCATGTTACAATGAAGTTTAATACCCTCAGTGTTCAGGAATTTGCTTGGGCTTGTTTGATCCATGCAATAGGAGGCTCGAGTCACAGTTTCTGAAGGAATGGCAGGCTCATTCTTATCAAAGCCTAAAGGCATCTTGACAGTCACTACTGTGTTGAGAGATTCATCCTCAGCTGTCACTTCCTCCACCTTTACCTTTTTAGGTAGCAGAGCTTCCCCTGTGTACCTCTGAAGTCTGTCTCTGTGGACCACATTAGGTTTAAACTGTGGACCCTGTTGGGACTGGCACACCACTGCATTTATCCTTTTCAGTACACTATGGGGCACATTCCAGCAACTGTCCAGTTTTAGTGTTTTGCTCTTCTTTTTCTGAGGTAGAAAAGTCAAACCAGATCTCACTGTTTCCACAAGTTATGGTGCCATTAACTGTTCTTCGTCACCTACTACTTTTTTAATTTTTCTTCTTGAATATGCATATTTATATCCTGCTCCACCAAGTTCCCCCCCCACACACACACACATACACATACACAACATGAGATGTTATACCTTACAGGACCATTTCAGTCATGCAGATATACAGTAAAGCTGACCAGGATGCTGTGTCTTTGATGCTCTCCAATCAGGGTTTAGGAAGAGACATAGCACTGAGACTGCCCTTGTTCGGGTGTTAAATGATCTCCTAATTGTGAGAGATCAAAAGACTCAAACTATCTTAGTCCTTCTTGATCTCTCGGTGGCATTTGACACTGTAGACCATGGTTTACATTTGGAGTGCCTGCGGCATTTCTATGGACTGTCTGCTACAGTCCTAAGCAGGTTTCGATCTTTCCTCACAGGCAGATCACAGGGGTCGTCACTGGAATTTGTTCCTCTGATGCACTCCCTCTGTCCTGTGGGGTGCCGCAGGGCTCCATATTGGCACCCATGTTGTTTTCAGTGTACATGCAGCCATTAGGTGATATCATTAGGCAATACAGTTTGGGTTTTCACTGTTATGCAGATGATACCCAACTGTATATGTCCTTTACGCCCAGACAGGATGATGCGATCTCTGTGCTTAATAACTGTCTTGCTGAGATCAAGAATTGGATGAGCACTAGCTGGCTGAGGTTAAATCCAGACAAGACTGAGGTGTTGGTCATGGACCTGGGTCATCCTGAGGCAGGTCTTGGGCTGGGCATCTTTTGGGTCTATGACTTGATGATGTCCAGCTGATGACCTCAGACCGGATGCGTAACCTGGGTGTTATTTTCAACAGCACTTTGACCTTAAAATCTCAGGTATCCGCTGTCGTTAAGTCTTCCTTTTACCATCTAAGGAATATCACCCAGGTGAAACACCTGGTTCCGCTGGCTGACCTTCCTACACTGGTCCACATCTTTGTAACCACCCACCTTGATTACTGCAATGCCCTCTACCTAGGGCTTCCGGGGGTTGATATCCACTGCTTGCAGCTGGTGCTGAATGCAGCAGCCAGGCTTCTGACAAGTACATTTAGGACTAGTCATATTATGCCTGTGCTGCTCGAACTTCACTGGCTGCTGGTACAGTGGCGGATCACCTTTAAGGTCGGTTTGCTGACCTACAAAGCCCTACATGAGCAGGGACCCTGATATCTGCAAGATCTTCTTATTCCCTACTGCCCCCGCCACCCACTCCAATCCACTGATGAGGGATTGTTAGAGATTCTGAGGGTTCGCTTAAAAACATCTAGGGCATGCGCTTTTTCTTACACTGCACCCACCCTATGGAATTCTCTACCTCGTTGGTTAAGAGAATGCCCGACCGTCATGAATTTTAAATCGGAATTTAAAAAATATCTGTTTTGTCAAGCCTTTTCTGCACATGTTTACATTTTTATTATTAATATTTTTGTTTACATTGTATTTTACTGTACAGCACCTTGACAACTTGAAAGGCGCTTAACAAATACATTTTTACTTACTTACTTACAATGTAGTATCTTAAGATACTGCATGACAAAAGGGATTTACTGCCAGTGAAATTGCCTTGCTTACTGCAGTAACTCTACAGCAGTATGCCGAGTATTGAACTGCATTCTGGCCAGTGCCACTGTATAAGGGACAGATCTAATAGGAAGGAAGCATTCTGGTTTCATATGGTACCTTTCCATGAGCATAACATAAACTGGTATAGAAGTCACAAAGCATGGTGGTAGCAGAAATCAGGTATCATATTTCTGCTCAGTATTCACAAAGGAAGAGGAGGGGGAGTTACCTAAACCAAACAAGAGAAACGCTCTGAAGACGGGGGTCAATACCAGTCCATTTACAGAAGCAAGGGTTCTGAAAGAACTAATAAAATTGAAGGTGGACAAAGCAATGGGGCCTGATGGGATTCACCCAAGAATTCTAAAAGAACTAAGGGTAGAACTAGTGATATCGCTGACTACTCTCTTTAACAAATCATGTGAGGATGGGGTGGTAGCCGAGGACTGGAGGAGGGCAGATGTGACTCCTCTTCACAAAAGTGGGAGCAGAACAGAGGCAGGAAACTACAGACCAGTTAGTTTGACCTCAGTGGTAGGGAAAATGATGGAATCGCTTCTGAAGGAAAGAATTGTTGAGTACCTAGAGGCCAGTGGGGCCAGGACCCAAGGCAGCATGGATTCATGATGGGAAGGTCATGTCAGACGAATCTAATAGATTTCTTTGACTGGGTGAGCAAAGTAGTAGACCAGGGAGGGGCTGTGGACATGGTCTACCTAGATTTTAGCAAGGCATTTGATACAGTCCCACACAAAAGATTAATACACAAGATAGCCAGCCTTGGAATGGGTCCCAAGATGGTAGCCTGGATAAAAAATTGGCTAGACAACAGGACGCAAAGGGTAATAGTAAATGGAGTACACAATGAAGAAAGGAGGGTTACTAGCGGGGTACCGCAGGGTTCAGTACTGGGACCGGTCCTTTTTAATGTCTTTATAAGTGACATTGCAGAGGAACTGGAAGGAAAAGTATGTCTCTTTGCAGATGACACAAAGATCTGCAACAGGGTTGATACACAAGATGGAGTGGAAAGGATGAGAAGGGACTTGGCAAGGTTGGAGGAATGGTCAAATGTATGGCAGCTCAGATGCAATGCAAAGAAGTGCAAGGTAATGCACATGGGAAACAAAAACCAGGGAAGTGTACACAATGGGGGGTGAGATACTGACAACAGTAAAAATAGAAAGGGACCTGGGGGTAATTATATCAGATGACCTAAAGGTGGGCAAGCAATGTGAGAAGGCAGTGAGGAAGGCTGGGGGGATACTGGGATGCATAGGAAGAGGCATCAATAGTAGAAAACAGGAAGTTGTTATCCCTCTGTACAGACAGTTGGTGAGACCCCATCTAGAGTACTGTGTGCAGTTCTGGAGACCTCATCTCCGCAAAGACATAGACAGAGTGGAGGCTGTCCAGAGGAGGGCCACCAAAATGGTGCAGGGTCTGCACCAGAAGACATACGAAGAAAGACTAAAGGAGCTTGAGACCACGTGATGCACCTGAAAGAGTAGCAAGTCTAAGGGGCTCTCTCTCTCGCTACTCAGAAAAAATTAATAACTTCTCATCTTTTTTAGAGCTATCGCTTGCATGTACCGTAGTGTTAGCAACTGAAGAAGTGATCGGAGAAGGAATCGCGGTCTCTGACAAAATGGAGGAACAAAAAACGGAACTAGAAGCGAAGAGGCCTAGACGCAGCACCTCCCCAATGGCTCCTTCGGAGGATTTGGCACCGTCACGCATATAAGGGGAGCTTTCAACTATCAAGGATGCCCTTTTCAAATTAATAGAAGACGTCGCGGAATTTAAGCCTGCATTAACCCAGTTGGCTCGTCGAGTCACGGATGCAGAAGCCCGCATTTCATCCCTAGAACGAAATACAGAAAAACAAGGCCTGCCATGGTCGAACTCAGGAGATCCGTAGTAAAGCTGGAAGGCCGCCTCGAAGACCTTGAAGGCAGAAACCGCAGAAATAATCTCATCTTATTGGGGTTACCAGAAGGGGAGGAAAGCCCTAATACAATTGCCTTCCTGCAAATGTTTTTGAAGAAAATAATAGGTCCATCTCCAATGGCAGAATAATTATAGAAAGGGGCACAGGGCCTTAAGAGCTAAACCCATCCTGCAGATCCTCCGAGGCCCATAATTTTAAGCTCTTGAATTATCTTGATAGAGAGCATATATTGAAAGAGGCAAAAACTTTCTACGATCCTTTGGGAGGGCAAAAACTTGAATAGTGCCCGACCTAACAATAAAGAATAGGATGGCAAGGCTAGTTTTCGTCCTATTACCTCCAAGCTTTGGGCCGCAGGAATAAAACACCGTATATTGTACCCCGCCAAGCTGGAAGTTACGTTCAAGGATGGAAAAAAGCTGTTCGAGGCTCCAGACGAAGCTCTGAAGGCATTAAAAGATACTTTTCCGGACCTCTTCCATAAGACCTGAAGTGTACTGTTGTGTTCCAGTCTCCAGCATATATATTTATCGGCTGGACTGATTCGTCATCGCATAACATGGCTCTCTCCATGAATATAAAGGATGGACTTTAAATAATTAATGGACTTCATATTCCTTATTCCCCCCCATTCCTCCCCTCTCCTTCCCCCCTCCCCTTCAGCCACCTTCCTTCCCCTCCTCCTCCTTCCCCTCCCTTGCCCTCTTCCTTCTTCCTCTCTTCCCTTTCCTTTTTTTTTTCTTTTCTCCCCCTTTTTCTTCCCTCCCTTTTTCCCCTTTTTATATATTCCCTTGGTTCATTTTTGTTTATATCTAATAACAGGAATGTCAAAGTTAATAAGTTTAAGTTTATCTCTGAAGGGCGCAACTCATTATGTCTAGTTGAGGGCCTTAATCTTACTTCTGTTCAGGTTTTTGGGAAGGGTTGTTCGGCATAGTTTTGCACATAGAGGATGACTATCTTGTTTGTGACTAGGCCACTTCTGTGTACAGTAGTGCTCGTAGTCACCCTTTTGCAGTATTGAGCCCTTAAAGGCATATGATGGCCAGACCACCATCAGATTGGGATCTATCCAGTCTCTCCCTTTCTTCCTAGAGTCAGACGGGGCTCCTTCCCTATTATTACTCTGCCATAGTTTGTGGGCTACTAACAGGACTAGAGGGCTAACCCATATTTGCTGAATTTATAATTAATAAGTATGGGGCTGTTAAAGAAGTTCCCATGTATAATGTTGGCAGCCTGGAGGTCTAAACTGGCTAATGCATTTTAGCAGGTACGTCTAACTTGATATTTTGTTTTTAAAATGACACGGTTACCGCCTAATCTTAGTTCTTTCTTGCTAATATCCACCTGGTAACCTTATAAAGTGGTTTAAGGTGGATAATTTATTTAGGTATGCAACACCCTCTTCTTATTTTTAAGGCTCTTATATTAATGTTAGACCTCAAGGCAGAGGTAAATGCTTTTCCTTTTTTTTTCCATTTCTACTGAAATGGCCCCACTGAGGCGTGCAGTCTCAACAATTTGGAGAGCTTGGGGCCAGAGGTAGATTAGTTTCAAAGATTGGGATAAGGGGTGGATTTGGGTAATAGGAGGTTCTCTTTTTTATTTTTGTTAAGCTGATATTATTGGGGGAGGTCTGGCAGCTCTACAAAATAGGAAATGTTCTTAACTAGTCATTATATGATTTTGATTTAAACATAATTTCTTGGAATATAAAAGGGAAGGATAAAAAAAAAGTACATTATCCTCAACCATCTGGCACGGTTTAAGCTGTCGACAGTATTTTACAAAAACTCATATGACCCTGATCAGCTCCCTTTTCTTAAAAAAGATGGGTGGGCCAGGTTTTTGATGAGGTTTTCCACGAGCAAAGAGGTGTTGCCATTTTAGTGGCTAACAATGTTCCTTCGTTTCATCAGAAGTAATTGCTGACTCAGAAGGCAGGTACATCATTGTAGTTGGTAAATTGGCAGGGCAAACTTAGTGCTAGGCTCAATTTATGGTCCTAACCAGGAATCGCCAACCTTTTACCCAGCTGGCAGTTCTCATTGCCCTTAGCTGACAAACCGACAATTTTAGGTGGGGATTGGAATATGGTCAATCAAATTATTTGGACCGTTCATGGTCCAAGGCTCTCTGCCATCTTCAGCCCAGAGAGCATTGCTCAAATTCATGTCATCATTAGGGTTATCTGATCCTTGGCAGTAACTTATCCTAAGACTAGAGTACACCTTCTACTCTCCGGTCCATAAGAGCTATTCTCGAATAGACTACTTTTAGTAAGCCACCAGATTCTTACCCTGATCTATGAGGTTACCATCTCAGGTCGTGTTATTTCTGACCACTCATCCGTTGGCCTCCAGTGCCGAGCACCTTCTCCACCACCTAGATCATACTCATGGTCCTTAAACAACCACTTGATAAAAGATCCTTCCTTATTAGAATGATTCACTTCCTATATGTCCCATTCTATTAACGTGAACTGGGGATCATTGCAAGCAGTGGATATGGTGTGGGTGGCGCTGAAGGCCACCTGGAGAGGCGAGTTTATTAGATTAGCAACAATTGTAAGAAAACATTGCTAGCTCAGCAATGGACTGTTTAGACAAAATTAGAGCCCTGGACATCATAGGTGAAAATCTAGATCTATTTCCCAGGAGCAGGAACTTGCTTCTCTCTGAACTTAGTGCGAGCGACCATGAAAGAAGAAGTAGAGATCAGCCTATAGTTTGAGGCGTCTTATATTGGGCAAGGTAGTAAAGCTGGGAAGATGCTAGCTTGGCAGCTAAAACAACGAGCAGCAGCAAGATGGGTTGCTACGATAAACCACCCTCAGACTGGTGAGATGACTTCCGACCCCAAGGATATTTTAAATATTTTCGTTAATTTTATAAGAACCTATACTCAAGTGAGCCGTTGCAGCCAGAAATGACCTCCAGAATGAAAGATTTTCTTACCGATATCTCCTTCCTAAGCTTTCCCAAGACCTTTGTCATTTTTAGAAGCTCCTTAAATTAGAAGAAATCGCACAATCCATTGATGCCTTGAAACTTGACAAGGCACCAGGCCCGGATGGTTTTCTGCCTTGTTCTATAAAACCTTTAAAGAGACCCTGGTCCCATTATTGCACCAATTGTTTACTTTCTGGTGTAAGGAGGGATCAAGGACCACTCCTTTTTGAGGCTAGGATAATTCTCCTGCCAAAACCAGATAAACCCCAGATCTGGTGACAAACTACAGGCCCATATCTTTACTAAATATTGACATAAAGATATTTGCCAAGATTTTGTGCCAATAGGTTGAAGACAGCTTGGACAGGGCTATTAAGCCCGGAACAGGCTGGTTTAATGTAGGCGCTCTCGGCAGACCACTTTGAAAATTGTTTTATTTAATACAGGAGTCTGCGAGCCCAGACAAAAGAAGCCTCTCTAGTCGCATTAGGCATGAGAAGGCTTTCAATAGGGTGGAGTGGGAGTTTATGTTTGAGGTGCTCTCTAAATTTGGTATCCCAGATAATTTTTGGGTTACATTCGGATCTTGTATACATGTCCTCTCCAGAATTTCCTGTAACAACCTGATTTCCTCCCCTTCCGACTAGAGAGGGAACCCGGCAAGGTGCCCCTGTCACCATATTTATTTAATTTGTACCTGGAGCCACTTATCAGAGCCATCAAGACAGATACTGGCATCCATGGAGTGTGATGGGGATGCGGAATTTAAGGTCTCTGCTTTTGCAGATGATTTATTAATTCATACATGGTATAGTCAGTCCTCACTCCCACAGCTGTTCTCTATTATCTCACATTTTAGTGAATTTTCTGGATATAAGTTAAATAAAAGTAAAACTTTAGTTTACCCGCTTTCTCCCCTCCTACAGCGAACTTGGTGTTTCTCCTTAGGTTTGAGTTGGCAGATGGAATTTCTTCCATATTTGGGTATTAAAATTTCTAAAGACTTAATGGAGTTATATGACCTGAACCTTAAACCTCTAATTAAATTGATCAGGGAAGATCTTGGAAGGTGGTCCAAACTTCCTTATCCTTTTGAGGGAGGGTCAATACGATAAAATGATGTTTATGCGAAAATTTCCTATTTCCTCTTTAACCTTAATATATATCTTCCAAAATCCTTTTTAATCTCTGCCACAGGTACTCGCTGATTTTATCTGGAATGGTAACCCACCCTGTAGACTTATGGTAAACTTACTCAGCCGTAGGGAAGAAGGAGGCCTACAGCTACCAGATTTTTATATTTATTATCTGGCAAGCCACGTGGTAAGGCTGGCTCAATAGGCATTAGGAGCTCAGCCACCTATGCGTATACCACTACTCGATTAGCTAGTGGCTCAGGCGTTAACCTAGATCTAGAATCCTTGCTTTTTCTTCTTGGTCGAAAATACCGCCTTAAACTTAAAGCCACCCCACTTGGCTGGAGTATTAAACCCTCCATCAATTGTATTTGCACTTAAATACCCCTTTAGGAAAGACTTGATGCAACCTCTGGTCAATAACCCGAACATACTGATTGGTAACCAACGCTAAAGTAGTGTGGGTAACCACAACCAGAAACTTAGAATTGCAGTTTTGTCTCCGGAGGCTACTTTAAACCATTGTCAGAGTTGATGGACAAGCTGAAAATAGACCCTAAGGACAAGTTCCGGTTATATCAAATACGAAACTGTATCTGTTCCTTTTTGAAGGATGGTCAGGGACATGAGAAAACAAGTATCTTGTTAAAAGAAATCTCAAAGCTGATATTATCCGGCAGAGCGATATCTAAAATCTATAAGTTTATCCTTGCATTAAGGGATACTAAGGCCTCTCGTCCGCATTATTGGGAAACGAACCTGTCCCTGAATTGGCCAGAATCAACTTGGGAAGGGTCTGGAAGGATTTATACAACTATGTAAAACAAGATAGGCTACGGGGTTTACAATTCAATATTTTACATAATTTATATCTTTCCCCAGCTAAACTTTCACGTATATACAAGCAAAGATCACCCAAATGCCAAGACTGGGCAACCCCTTGGGCTACCACCCTGTATAAACTCTGGAGTGCCTAAGTGAGTAAATTTTGGGAATCAATCCGTTTATGGATGACCCTTTCTCTGAAGTAGTGCAATGCTTTAACCTCAGATTTGTATCCTCGTCAATTTTCCCACATCCCATCTGTAGTTCATAAAGGCCAGATAGCATTAATCACATTAGTGGCTAAGTTGCTACTTCTCCGTTATTGGCGTAAGGAGGGAATAACTTCCTGTAAGGAATGGTGGGACACTTTTTAGAAGCTCTAAGCACCAGAGGAATGGTGGCCTCTCTCTTTAATTCAAGGGGAAAATTTGACAAATGTTGGGGTAACTTATACCAACGTTGAAGACCAACCTACCAATTACTACAATTAGTATCCAGTAGGGCCTTATATTTCTATAATAAGTACCTCAACTCCTTATCTAATTGAGCCCTATAAGGAGTAACTGAAGTGACCAATGGGCTTGGGTATCCCTCCCCCCATTACACCATTTTCTTTTTTTCCGTTACTTTTTTTTACTTCCTTTATCCCTCCTTTTATTATATGCCTTTAATTCCTTGTACCTGCTCTTTGTAATTTGTCATTCCCCCTTAGTTTTGTATGCTGAGTGAAGTTAGAAGGATGTGATACCAAGGTCTATGCCTCTCTTATTTTTTATATATAGATATAGTGACCCTTAGGGCATTTGAGTTTCTCTCATTATGTCCCTAAGTTGAGCTGCCAGACCTGGGGAGGTTTGAGTGGGTGGGGTGGGTGAGTTTTTTTTCTTAATTGTTATTTTTTTCCCCTACTTAATCTTGTCTGCTTAATCTACTTATTGTAACTAATGTAAGGGATGCAGGGATGGAGATATCATGTATGTTTTTGTTAATACAATAAAGTATAGTTATTTGCAAAAAAAAAAAAGAAAGACTAAAGGAGCTTAATATGTATACTCTTGAGGAAAGAAGGGAGAGAGGGGACATGATAGAAACTTTCAAGTACCTCAAGGGAATTAACAAAGTCCAAGAGGGTAGCATCTTCCAGAAAAAGAGATGTGCAAGAACAAGGGGGCACAATTTGAAGATAGAGGGGGGACGGCTCAGGGGTAATGTGAGGAAGTATTTTTTCACAGAGAGGGCTGTGGATGCATGGAACAGCCTCCCTGAGGAGGTTGTGGAGTCAAGAACAGTGGGGGACTTCAAGAATGCATGGGACAGGCATAAGGCAGTCCTAGGGGCGGGTAGGAGGAAGTAAGCTGTTGGTTAACTAGGATCTGCAGCTTATCTGTTAGGTAGGAAAATGGGCAGACTAGGTGGGCCAAGCGGTCCTTATCTGCCATCAAATTCTATGTTTCTATGTTTCTATGTATCACAAGTTGCAGCAGTTGATATGCTCAGATATTTGTTGAAATCTTTGTGGTATCTCTAGAGAAATTCCCTACCTGCTTGTAGTACAGCTGTAGAGCCACCACAGAGGATCTCTTTAGAAGTATTGTGAAATATCTGAACATGTCAATTGATGCAACTGTAGGGAGAGGGTGCCTTTTGTAGCTCAGTTTTTATTTAAACTTCTATTGCATTAGCTTTCAATGAGAAATAGAAACATATTTCATGTCCTGGATACATCAAACAAGTCAGTCAAATCAGGGAAATACATTGCCATAGTTATACAGGTTGGTTAGTATCTCCAGGTAAGTGCTATAATTGAAAGGGCTAAACTAAAAGGTTTAATTAGTACATCCTTTATACCAGCTAGGTCCATGGAACTGTAACCTGTGAGCATTAGGGCTGTGCAGAAGCTGAATAGTATTTCCCCGAATACCACAAAAATTGCAAAAAACATCATTAATGCATCAGTTAGGGCTGCTGTGACAAAAGTAGGGATATTTTGCATTTGGGTTTCCAAGCCTAACACCCCTGCCCCACCATGCACACAGCAACAGGCGTTGGGGGTGTGCCTTGGGGTCAGGGCTGATGACCCCAAGGCACACCCCCAACACCTATTGCTGTGTAAGTGGTGGGGGTGGGCGTTAGTAAATTTCGCAGCAGCCCTAACTGATGCATTAACGAAGAATTTTGCAAAGAATTTCCTAACTTTTTCGAATAGTTTAGTTGCATCCTTATTTTCCTGTGGAAAGGCCCTGCCCTCCCACCCTCCATAACTGTCATTATGTTGCTGTGGGAGTGCAGGGCCTGCTCTCCCATGCTCCATGATTGTCCTTATGTGTATATGTATATAGCTGTGGATACACAGGACCCTCCAGGTCCTGCGCTTCCATCTCGAACCTGGGACCTGTTCAGGTGAGTGAGGGTGTGTGGTTATGTTCAAGAGGGTGTGGGGAGATGGCTACACAGTGGGAGATCAGGTGGGTGATGTGGGTCTGATTGCCAGTGGACATTTTATTTTGTTCATTTACAGGTTTAATAAAAGACATTGAAGGACAGTTTTCTTTTTTTCTGGACATAAAAACTGTACAAGGGGGGAGCCATTAACCATCAATGAAAAAACAAAAATTAACAGTAGGGATTGGAGGGTGGGGGTGCCACTAGACACCAGGGAAAGATGTAGGAGGGTGGAGGATACCACTAACACCAATGAAAACATCAAACAAAACAAAATATGGGGATCGGAGGGCGGGGGTGCCACTGAACACCAGGGATCAGGGATACATATGGGAGGGTGGGGGATACCACTAACAGCAATGAAAAAATTAAACAAAACAAAACATGAGGATCATAGGGTGGGGGTGTGCCACTAGACACCAAGGAAATACCAACAATTTAGTATGGAGACAGCAATCGGTGGGTGAGGAGTGCCACTAGACACTAGGGAAACTACTGCTCAAATTATAATTTATGTATTCATTAATTTTATGCAAAACTTTCACCTGGAAAGGCATACTAAGCAGGCTAAAAAAAACTATAATTAATTACTGGGGCAGTAATCTGATTCTGGGGGGGGGGCACTAGACACCAGGGAAACAGTGGCTCACACCTCACCTGCAGCCAGCAGCACGAGTTCCGGCTGCAGCTGTCAAGAAAATCCCACTGTTCTACAGAAAATGCAGGGGAAGCACTCCTCTTGCTAAAGGGACACTGTCAACCCCCTTAGGCCTCAAACTGTCCCTTGTTTAAAGACACATGTTATGCTTGTTCATATTCTGAGGAGACTGCTGATGTAGCTGGTTGTTTGATTCTGATTCTTTTTTCCTTTTAAAAAGTGAAAAATGGACTGCCCACCATATTGGTGTTACCACACAAAAATGTTTGTTTACATTCCTCAATCAACTGCCACTGCAACTTTCCTGGACTTGGGAATGCCTCCAACACAGTCTAACCACTCATTTTACAATGGGAATTTTGGAGTCTATTGTATCATGAGTGGCTTCACCATTTGGGAGTGTTTCTGATGTTCAGGAAGTACTCAGTAAGGACAGATTCAGGATTTGAAACAAAACAAGGTTGTTTATAATTATACAATAGCATGCATTTCAATTCTAAGCAAGGAGGCAGACATAACAACCAGCAACATCAATGAATTTTAGAGAAGGTAAGCAATCATAAAATATAGGCTTTTAACTATAAGCAATATGATGCAAAACAGGTTGATAGTGTTCCTAAAGCTGGGCACCCAGGATTTTGGGTGCCCAGAAAAGGTATTTCTTGCCATAATTTGAAAAACTGAACACAGAATATAGCTAAACATATCAACATACAGAAAAGCCAGCAGAAGAAGACCACCCAGTCTATCGCCACTGCTCGGTAAGTGATACAAAGTCTGGTCTTACAATTTAGGCCAATGACCCTGCCCCCCTAACTATCTCTCCCTCCCCCCTTCTACCCTACCTTGGTCCCAAGGGTTCTCTTTGTGCTTGTCTCAGGTTTTCTTGAATGCTCCCACTGTCCTTGATGATGCCACCTCCCCTGGCAGCTCATTCCAGGTGGACACCACCCTCTACATACAGAAATGCTTCCTTACATCCCTTCTGACTCAGCCCCCCCAACAATCAGTTTTAGGCTGTGCCCCTTAGTGGTGCTGTTGTCAGTCATTTTAAAGAGACCCTCCCTTTTCAGTCTGTTAATTCCCTTCATGTACTTAAAGGTCTCTATCATATCACCCCTCTGCCTCCTCTCTTCCAGGGAGTACATCCCCAGGGCTCCCAGACTCTTGGGCATGGGGTCATAATGCTGCAGGACATAATGCCGCATGGCAAAATCATGTTGGCAATACAGCGCGATTCTTGCCATGCGGTATATCTCTTTTTCTGTGGGGGTCTCCGCCACCCACGCCCCCCATTATGGGGGGCTGCACCCCCAAACCCCCCCAATATAGATTCTCAACTCTGGGAAGGGGGTTCAAGTTGGCGAGCATGCCAAGTTAAAAAAAAAAAAGTTTCTGGGACCTGGAATCAAACCCAGTCCCAGAAGCACTGCCTGGGTTCCCTGCTGCTGTGGCTCAGTTCGTTGAGCCATGCAGCTGGTCAGCGAAACCCACTCCCAGTAGAGGTCTTATCCTCTGCCTGGGAGAATGAGAATGGTGCAATACCGTGTACAGCAGTATATGCTGTATTGCATCATTCACTCACTGCTGCAGCGCTGCACTGGGTTAGCCATAATGTTGTACGCTATTAAGTGTGCGACATTATGACCTGGTACCAGACTCTCCTCATAGGACTTATCCTTTAACCCCTCAGTCATCTTGGTTACTTTCCTCTGGACCCCCTCCAGCATGCTGATGTACTTCTTAAGGCAAGGATGCCAGTACCTAACCCATATTCTAAATGTGGTCTCACCAATGACCTGCAAAATGATAAAATAACCTCACTCTGCCTACTTCTGAATCCCCTTGCAATACACCCCAGCATCCTGTTAGCCTTTCCCAGCACCATTTTACACTGAGAGGTGTGTTTCAGGTCACTCATAGGCACTACTCCTAGATCCTTTTCCCTCTTTGGAAGCAGTTACCTATGCCCCTCTTATGTAATACTCTGTCCAGGGGTTCTTGGCCCCTATGTGCATCACTTTGCACTTTTTGGCATTGAAGCTAAGTTTCCAGATTCTTGACCATCCCTCTAGTCTGGTGATGTCCTCCCTCAGGTCCTGTATCCCCTCTTTGGTGTCCACTCTTCCACAAAGTTTGGTGTCATCTGCAAACAGACACATTCTGCCTTTAATGCCTTCTTCAATGTCACTTATGAAGACATTGAACAATACGGGACCCAGCACCGATCTCCGTGTGACCCTGCTGGTGACCCCCACGGTGCTGGAGAATTCACTCCCAACCACTACTCTCTTCCCATTTACTACTCAGGTCCTGTTTAGCTATATTCTGATGTTTGATTTTTTAAATCCATTCATGTTCATGTGTTTTCTTTGTTTTGTTTCCCTTGCTAACTGGAAAACAAAATGGCAGACCTACGAAAAAGGATTTCCCACTTGCAACACATGATGACCCATCAATGAAACAGAATTAGGCTCCTGTAACACGGGATGACCATGTCTGTGAAAAGGGATTGGCTCCTGTAACACAGAATCGATTTTTGTACTGAACAACAATTATTCCCATAGGAAATAATGGGAAACTTTGAAATTTAATAGTTTTGGAAATGATTATTATTTTTTCACCAAACCTTCAAAAGGTACATCTGTGAGGCAAATGCTTTCTACCCTAAAGATTTCAGACAACAACTTAGAACAGTTTCTGAGATACAGGTGGACAAAAAAACAGAAAGCAACACTCAGATTTAAGGATTTTTCAGACTCCATATTCTAGAAACCACACAACTGATTCAAACAAAATTTGCCACATCAAGACTCCTACCCCCAGGAGATTATGCATGCAAACTTTTATGTAAATCATTTTAGCCATTGCAAAGTTATTGAAGTGCAAAAATTGGACTTTAACATAGAAGTAAGCACTCAACCCTAAATATAGTGGTGCTACTGCACCACTATAGTATATATATATATTTATAGAGAGAGAGAGAGAGGGAGAGAAACAGCCCTAATCCTCATCCTCCAGCCCTCCAAATATAATAATATATAAGGAAACAACCCCTATGCTCCTCCCCAAGCCCCCAAAATAAGTAAAATGGAAACTCCATTCACCTGCTCTCTATCAACGGTCCAGTCTCACTCTCCCCCCAACATCTGCAATTTGTTATAATATTTATATAGTGCAGTGGTAATTGAATTCCCTGATGGGTGACCAGCTCTACCCACCTCTCTCCATGGCTGGCCACCATCTTTAAAGTAAGCACTTGTTTGACTTAAAAAGTATCACTTATGTCCTCCCCATGCACAGCACCCTATTCCCTCCCACCCAGCAGCACCTATTTCTTAATATGAAGCTAATGAAGGTGACCAGCTCAATGTGCCCATCTCCACCACTGACCACTTTCTCATGAATGAAAGTGCTTGTGTACTTGCTATAGAAAAAGCACCTGATCACATGATTGGCTGATTTTGCTATAGGTACAAAAGATTTTATTGATCGGGTACAAGTCTTTACAACTTCATTAAAAACATAAAATTAAATTTGTGACTTATAGACCAACAAGAGTCAATGTGCAATACACTAAATTGCTAATACAAAAATATCAAAAGTAACATCAGTCCAAGGTTAGCACCAATAATCTTATTCATTGCCCATAGGTTACAATGACTTCTAAAATTTGACATACGTTAGCTAACTGGATTACAAGTTAGTAGCCTCCCAGATTTTACACATTACCTATATTAAGCTATTTCATATACATGTATATCTTATAATTATACATCAAGAGACCCAATCTGATTTCAGTGTTTCCTTGTACAAAGTCCAACCATTATTGTATGCTGTCTGATCTGCAAATGTAGTGTGGCCAAAAAGAACACACATTCTATGTAACACCTCATGATTCTGAGTTTTAAATAAAGTTAGCACAATGTGATCAGGAGGGAAGAAAAGACCCCCCACCCCACCCAGTGTCAAGCCCAACCATTCCTGTCTCCTTCTGGAATAAAGGGGACAAAGCAAAAAAATATATATGTTTCAAATCATCTTCTTTATTTGTATTACATCTACAAAATGGTGTAGTGGAGCCTGGTCTCTTCTGATTGAAATGTACGTAATTGGCACTATAAAGCTCCATCTGGTATCTTGTAATTAGACTTCTCTTCTCTGAATAAGTTATAATTCTGAGATAAAGCTCTAAATGATGTTTATTTTTTAAAGATGTATACCATTTAAAATGTTTGAGTTTTCAGATGGTGATGGTCTATGGCAATCACTGTGTCCCTGGTCCTTTTCTTGATCTGAGAAATAATTTCTTCTTTTGGTCTTAAAATAAATTTCAAACAATACATGGCAGAAGCTCATAGGAAATATTTTTTTTGATTAATTGAAAAAAAAGGGAAAGTGAAACCCCCTTGAGTAGTAGTCTACGTCTACCTGTATATGTAATCTGGGTAGCTGTGATACTTGCAGTTGAAATAATGAGAGAAGAAATGCTGTCTTTCCATTATTAAAGTATTCAAAGAATACTGCCCAAGTTCCATTCTTAGTAGTTCTGCAGGAACTGATGGAGGAACCATAAGTAAGTGTCTGTATAATTTATTCAAAATGATTTCCAGTGGTTTGATTTCTGTAAATGCCCATATCTCTGCAGCATAAAGAATGCTGGATTTTATTTTGGCATTTACCACCTTTAATGCTCCCTTAACTGAACCGTTTCTAATCTGGAATTAAAACTCCTGAAGGCATTGAAAGCAGTTATTTAATTGTTTTGAAGAAGAGCTATTTGTAATTTCCATAGACAAGACTCTGCATACCTGACCCCCAAGTGATCATTGTATTTAGCTGTTTCGATATTTTGGTTATATAGATATATAGGCTATTCACTTTTTTTTTTGTTTCAAAAAATAACCATTTTTGTTTTTTTTTCCTTATTGATGGAAAGTTGATTTTATTTACATAGTACTGTGACCTTGACCTTTCTTTGTGAGCCCAGAAGAGAAGTCAATAGTAAAACAATGTCATCTGCTAAGCTAAACATGATATTTTCCTATCTTTAATCCCAAGGGAGCAGAAATTGGAGTTTTCTAGATCTTGAATAATGGGGGTAATATAAATGTTGAAGAGAGTTGGAGCAAGTAAGTAACCTTGATTTACCCCTTGATTAGTAATAATTGGCACAGTAGTTGCTCCCTTTTGATTATATTGGACAGTGATCCAGGTGTTTGCATGTACAGCAGATGGATCAAAATATTTAATAATGTTGAGTCTATACCTAAGGTCTCCAACTTATTCTAAAGTAATGTTCAGCTGATACTATCAAATGCTGACTGCAGATCTATAAAGCAGCAAAAACGTTTGGCTTTCTTTACCTTTGTATATTTCTAAATTAAA
The DNA here is from genome assembly GCA_016271365.2 of Neoceratodus forsteri. Taxonomy (NCBI): domain Eukaryota; kingdom Metazoa; phylum Chordata; order Ceratodontiformes; family Ceratodontidae; genus Neoceratodus; species Neoceratodus forsteri. Next base: position 114,021,832 of record JADMNL010000033.1, read on the forward strand.
TGTGACAGGATGAAACAATGTTGAATTGCTGAATGACTCTGTCTAAATCATTTTGATATTCACTGATTATGTGATTCTTATCCAGCCAGTTCTGTACTCTTTGCAAAATTATTTTTGAAAACAACTTTTGAGATGCATCAAGCAAGCTAATTGGTCTATACATTTTGGGATCTAGGGAATTTACTATCTCGTATAATGGGAACATTATACTTTCTGACCTACTTAAAGGTATATTGCCACCTTGTGCTAAATAATTGAATAATGTTTTCAGTATTAATATCCATCAGTCTGGAAATGACTTACACACTTCTGTCACAATTTGACTAGGCCCTGGGGCTTTATTAGAGTGTGAATTAAGAATAGCTTTATAAATATCATCCTGAGGTATATTGGGCTGTGACGAATAATTTGACTATTGTTTCCTGTGCTGGAGTATTGGGTGAGTCAGTGAGTGACCATCAGGTCACGTTTGGAGTTCTAAATTTTAGGCGTAGTAAGATTCCTCCTGGGGTGAGCAGTAGCCATCATTTTAAGAAATATCAGCCTGAAGTGTTGCTTGGTGAACTGCTGAATCTAGATTGGACCTATTTGGACTCCATACCAGACCCAGATTGTGCTCTTGATTTTTTTTTTGTCATCAACTTTTGATTAGTCAAGATAAATTATTCCCTCTATGGATTGTACATACTCGAGGGGTTTTACACCATTGGTTTACAAATGATTTGAAGCAGTTCATTAAACAAAAGAAACTTGCCTGGTTAACGTAAAAGAAGTTTTCTACTTTGATGAACTTATTGGAATATAGGGCAGCTAGGAACTGTTTAAGTAGTAAGGTAAAACAAGCTAAGGTCGATTACTTCAGGATAAAGTTGGAGGATGTTCACAGAGATGTTCACAGGATTCTCATAAATTTTGGGATACTGTGAATCATCTAATATTTTCTAAAACTAAATCATCTTTTTCTTCACTTCAGTACTCTCGACAAACAGTTATTAACTCATTTGAGATGGCAAATATATTGAATCATTGTTTTTCTGATGTTTCCAATTTAATGTCTGGTTTTTCTGATGATGAGGATTGTGTCTTACACTCAGGTTGCTTTTCTGACACTACTGATGATCAACCTGACAACTCTAAAACAACTAAGTTTTTGTTTCGGTGGGTAACACCGACTGAAGTGTTGAAATTATTGTGTTCATTGCCGAATTCTTTTGGTGATTGTGGGAAGGGGTTGGATGCTAGATTTGTCAAAATAATAGCAAATCTTATTACCTAACCTCTTTGTAAGATTTTCAATTTATGTATTTCTACTAATTCATTTCCTGCATCTTGGAAGTTGGCTTGGGCTGTGCCAGTCCCAAAAAAGGCTAACACTGCTGGTCTGGAGGATTATCATTCTATCTCTATATTAAACCCTTCAAGTAAGATATTTGAAAAACTATTAGTAAATCAACTTAATGATGTTCTGGAGGTGGGTGGAGTCCTCTGCTCTGAGTAGCATGGGTTTCATCATGGTTGTGGGACTGGTACTGTCCTAGTCAGGTTCACGGACACCGTTCTTAAGGGTTGTAATGATGGTTTGTTAACAGGAGCGGTGTTTGTGGAACTGTCCAGGGCCTTCAACTTGATTAATCACCCCACCCCTTGCTCTGTTTGAAGTTGGCTTCATTGGGTTTATTTGACACTGCAGTTAATATTGTGTATGACTTTTTGTGGGATCATACTCAATATGTTTCAATTGGATCTATTTCTTCCAAAGTGTGTCCCATGGAGTGCGGTGTACCGCAGGGGTCCATCCTTGGCCCTCTGCTATTTTCATTGTTTATTAACCAGGTCCCTCAAATATTCCTGGAGTGTAAATGTCTACTGTATTCTGATGATCTGATTTTGTATTATCAGCACCAGTCTGTTGATGATATAAATTCAGCTTTGAATGTTGATTTCCGGAATTTATGCTTGTGGTTGTTTTCTAACAAAATGGATCTAAATTTTTGAAAGACCAAAGCAATGTTATTTGGCAGCTCCGTTCAATTGAGGGATATTCCTAGGTTGTTAATTCACGATACTCAGGGTGGTTTGCTTGAACAAGTTACAGAATTTAAATATTTGGGTGTACTGCTTGATTCCTCTTTGACTTTTGCTCCTTAGGTAAGGATGGTTAGGAATAAAGTACACTCCAAACTGGGTCAGCTTTATAAATTTAAACCCTATTTGTCCTTGGATTTGTGCAGGAGGCTGGCAGTTGGTGTTCTTGTACCCCATTTGGACTATGTCTCTCCCTTTATGGAGGCAGTATAGCACAGTGGGTTAAGGCTCTGAGCTGCAGATCTGGAGACCTAGGTTTGAATCCCACAGCCACCTAGGTGAATACTGTGTAATCCTGAGCAAGTCACTTAACTTCCTTGTGCTCCCAGGTCCCATCTGGAAACAAGCTTCGGCTTAGTGTGCTACTCCTGGTTAAACAATGTTCCCTTTCCCTTATATGTGAAGTTGGGTGTTAGGTAGAGGCAGACTCTAAGTGGGGTCTTTAACAACATCTGTCATTTTGTGCTGGGTGTTCCTGTTTTGACCCATCATTGTTTATTGTACTCCTTCCTGGGTTGGCTCTCTCCACAATACAGATATGTGTATGTGTTAGGTCATTCGATAAAGCAGGCAATTTATTCCAATGGTATTTCCCCACTTTCTGATCTGTTAATGATTCGTGACATGAGAGCTTCCTTAAGGTGTGCTGAGGGCACAGTGTTGGAGGGTTGTTTAGTTAAAAATAATTATGGTCAACGGTCTTTAAGCTGTCAAGCTCCCTGTATTTGGAATTTGTTACCTAATTCTCTGAGATGTGTTACATCATATTCCACTTTTAAATATAGATTTAAAAAGTATTTGATGTCTTTGTTAAATTGTACTTGTTTTTGATATTGTCATGTATATTGTTTTTGTGTTTTAAGGTTATTTAATTTGTTGTATTTATATAATTATGTTTTGTTATATTTGTCTTTATGTCCAGGTCAGGCCTGAAAAAGGGCTTTTGCCCAGTTGCCCTTACCCAGTTAACAAATAAAAGTGAAATGAAAAATAAAATGAAATAAGGTGGAACCACTTGATATTTATGTCGTTCCTGTGCTATATAAGTAAGAAAGTCATAATTTTCTGATTCTGAGAAATATAAATTATGAAAATGTTCTTCCTAAATAATTGGAGATATATGAGCCTCAGTATCTTGGGAGTAAGTATTGAAGCACTGGCTTACAAGTGTCCAAAACTATTTTCTATCTTTCTTATATACGGCCTAGCTTAGCCTATCCCACATTTTTTTTATATTATTTTTGCACACTCTTTTTCTAATAACCTTTTATATTATTTCCTAGTTTATTTAAACAGTATATATTTTCTCTATTTCTATTCTCTTTGCAGTTCCTAGCCAGCTTATGCAGATTTATTTTAGCCTCTACACAATCTTTGTTGAACCATGTGAGATCTTTTTTCCTGTTAATGCAATTTGTTCATAGTAGTGGTCTATTATGAGAGTTTAACATATCCCAATTTGCCAGGATCTTAGAATCCTCATGTGGGTCTATCAATTCTGTAGCCAGATTTCTCATTTTAAAGTCATGAAATAAATTAGAAAAATTTGTCAGAGTGTTATTATCCCATCAAACTTTTGTTATTTAATATTTCCATGTTGTTACTGATAATATGTAGCTCAGTCACTGTTGATTTTACCATAGCAAGCATGCAAGTGCTTTCATTCATGAGAAGGTGGTCAGCTGTCAAGGGCTGGTTCAGCCAGTCACCTTCTTGAGCTCCTATTAAGAATTGGGTGCTGCTGGGTGGGAGAGAGTAGGGTGCTCTGTGTGGTGGGGCATAAATTATATTTTTTAAGCACAAATGAGCATTTTATATTAAAAATGGCAGTTGGCTCTGGAATCAGGTAAGTTGAGCCAGTCTCCCATTAGGGGGATCTGGTTATTATTTTACAGTATCAGTATCAGTATTATAACAGATTGTTGGTGTTGGGGAGGAGGAGGGTGGGACTGAGCTATTGATAGAGGGTGGGGGGATGGGTTTACATTTTACCTGATATGGGGCTGGAAGAGGTGAGAGGGAGTGCTGTTTCTTTTTCCTTTTTTTGGCGGGGAGTGGCTGAATGATAAACTTGAAACTTAAATCAGTAAATGAGTTTATTAGGAAGTGATGCCTACATCAAGACATAAAATGCATCACCCTTTGGGAGGACTTTGTAAATGGGCAATCCATGTACTGCTGGAATGGACTGCATCTTAACAGAAGGGGTAATAGAGAACTAGGTAAGCATCTAGTTGATCGCATAAATAAGCATTTAAACTAAGTAACTGAGGGAGGGCAGCATCATTATGCCCCTCTTAAACAAAGAGTTAATAGGTCCATTAGTAACCCCTCCAATAAGGAACAACACATTAGTAGAGGTAATAGACTAATGAATAACAAACTCAAGATTCTCCTGATCAATGCCAGAAGCCGTAGGAACAAAACTGAAGAACTTGAATACCTGCTGACCACCAATAACATTGATATATGTATTACTGAGACTTGGTACAGGGACATGGATTGGAACACTGACATACCTGGTTTAACAAAGATTAGCAGGACGTGAAAAAAGAAAAGGAGGTGGTGTAGCCCTGTATATTAATGATAGGTATAAATCACATGAAATTACCTTTAGTAATGACACAGGGGAACATAATAATGAAATAGTATGGGTACAAATAAAACTTCAAAATAAAGATTTGACTGTGGGTCTAAAATACCACTCACCAAACCTTAACCCAATCCAGAATAATCAATTACTTACAGAATTAGAAAATATGATTGCTAGAAAAGATCTCATACTTATAGGAGATTTCAACTTCCCAAATATAAATTGGAATACCCTAGAAGGGACAGGAGAAATAGAAAACTGACTTATAGATCTAACTATTTGAGACAATTTAGAACATTTAGTAAAAAAAGGGCACCAGAAACAATAATATCATAGACTTGATAGTCACAAATTTAGAAGAAGAAATAACAGGTCTCAACTCACTGGCTCCACTAGGGGATGGTGACCACAATGTAGTGGAACTTGAGGTTGAATTGAAATGAGTGTTTAATAAAGAAATAACTACTATTAAAGATTTTTATAATGCAGATTATCCTAATATTAAGCAATTTCTAACCAATTGGAATTAGGAAGAGTATCTAACTGACTTAGATTTGTATGAAATCTGGAGCAAATTCAAAAGCAAAATTAACCACTGTATTAACCATTGGGTTCCAGAAAGGAAAAATACAACAAAAACTGAAGGATACCACCCTGGTGGAATAACAATAGAAGGACAAATATTCAAAGGAAAAGAAAGATGTACATCAAATACGTAAAACAGCTGACATATAAAAAGTGGCAGCAATATAAAACAAGCATTTGTCAATTCTGAATGTTGTCTTGCTGGCATTGACATTGGTAGTGCAGGAGTTAGAGAGATGCATAATAGGAATGGCAGTGAAGTATGGAACAGACGTCAATCCCACCTCACCCTGCAGAGACTGACAGGCATTGAGGTATGCCTTTGGGTCATTGGCCATAATGCTCATGCCATTTCACCTCACCCTGCCCTGCATACTCTGACAAGTGTCGCATTGTGCCTCGAGGAAGTCGGGCCTTATGCTCACCACATTCCATAAGAAAATATGTTGAGATGGGTGCAGTATAGAAGAATGGGGTGAACTTTGAGGCCAAAGAGTCCAAGGCACACCTTGATGCCCGTAACTGGTGGCAGGGTGGGGGTGGAATGGCATGAGCATTACAGTCGACAATCCAAAGGCACACCCCTGACACCTGTCAGTCTCTACATGGTGGGATGTTATGATTAGAAACCCTAATGCCCCGGGCTTTTGGTAGTATTTGCACTCCAAATTTTCAACATGGCCTTTTTGTGACCCCACCTCATGGAAGCATTTGGGTCCTTCACTCATGAACAATGGCACTGTGATTTTGTTAATCTGTCCCGAACATTGATTTCCCACAGAGACCATGCCATTCTGCACCAGATGTGCAAAAATACATTTTGGACAGGATGTGAAAAATGACAGCTATACCATTCATAAGGAGGTGTGAAGAAATGGCAATGTTGAAAATCTGGAGTGAAAATATTAAAAATTATTGAAGTTATGAGCATGCATTGAAACTGTGCAATGTATGCTTGTAACATTGTCATTTTGTCACCAAATTTTCAACATAGGCATTTTGGGACCTCTGCTCATGAACAGTGTCACTGTGATTTTCTTAATCAGTACTGAATATTGATTTCCCACAGCGACCACGCCATTGTGTGCCAGATGTGTGAAAACACATTTCGGGCAAGATGTGAAAAATGACAGCTGTACTGTTTATAAGAAGGTGTGAAAACAATGGCAATGTTGAAAATCTGGAGTGAAAATATTAAAAATTGTTAAACTTGTGAGCGTGCATGGAAACTGCGCAATGCGCACTTGTAACACAGTCATGTTGGGAGCTTAAGCAGCAGGCAGGTAGGAAAGAGGGCTGGAGTTATATTCTGTTTTAACTGAAATATTTGAATAGTTTGTAAGTGAAATTAGTTTTATGTGTTAAAAATTATTACCTTGAATTAGAACTGTTACATTGTAACTTTGGTGACTTGGGGATAGTTGTTTGGCAGGGACACTTAGAGGGGAAATTTAAATGTGTTGTTTGCCTGGTGGTTGGGGGAAGGGACATTAGCTGCAATTACCTTGTCTTTAAATAGGAATTACCTTGGCTTTCATTGTTCACTTGGGAGCTTAAGCAGAGGCAGGTAGGAAAGAGGGCTGGAGTTATATTCTGTTTTAACTGAAATATTTGAATAGTTTGTAAGTGAAATTAGTTTTATGTGTTAAAAATTATTACCTTGAATTAGAACTGTTACATTGTAACTTTGGTGGCTTGGGGATAGTTGTTTGGCAGGGGTACTTAGAGGGAAATTTAAATGTGTTGTTTGCCTGGTGTTTGGTAAGAGCCCTCCCACCCATCCTGTTTTGTATGCCTTCTTAAATACTGAAAAGCCACTGGGGGTTGGGATTGAAGGGCTGAGTATTTCTGTTTGGGACTGAAATTCAAAGCAACAGGAGCTGGTGGGCCTGTGAAATCATATGGTACCTGATGTCTGCTTACACACACTGTTAGTGGGACCGAACACACACTGGACTGTATGTGTTTGTGAGACTTGGGAACGTTATTGGTGGAGTTGAAATTGGGTTTGTAAATAACTACAGTCAGTATAGAGAGAAACTGTACTCAGGAAGGGACTGAAAAAGGGTGTGCTATTATAAACAGAGGGGATAATCAGGGTGGCCATATTCCACCATGGCAGGCATCTTCAGAAGGGTTGTAGGCTGCACAGGCTGTGGGATGGCAATAATTCTAAATTGGGCCTGAGAGAGGAGGCTGCCCACTCTGTAGACAGCTATCTTGTATCAGGAGTGAGGTATATTGGTTAAGGAGTAAGCTGGGAGCTGGGGGTGTCCAAGGATAAGGGGTGTGGATATGGGCAGCAGAAGGGTGGGGCTGAGGAGGCTGGGGCAACGCTCTGAAATTACAGGACGTTATGTTACAGCAAGCAGGAGGGGGATATTAGGGACAGAGGACCCTTAGATGGGAAGTTGATGCTAAGGGAAGCGTGCAGGGTGAACATTCTGAATACAAAGAGACTGGGGGAAGAGTCAGGAGGGGCTGTTGTCGGAAGCCTAAAACAGCAGACTGTGGAAGGGAGCTCCTAAGGTGAACAGTGCAAGAGAGGAAGAAGAGGGCAGTTTAGAGATGCAGTCAGGGAAACTCGGGTTACTTGATGGAGGCTGACATAGAGTGTCACAATAAATTTGAGCTACTAAGCAACCTAGAGGGGAGGAAGGTTGGTGGAAATGAGGAAACTTATACAGAGGCGGGGAGGGAGTCGGATACCCATAGGGCATCACAGACCAGCTATGGAAAGGACAGACATAGTCCCAGAGGAGAAGGAAACATATATGTTAAGCAAATGGGGAGATGCAACATATTCCAGACATGAGGGGAGAGCATGATTGGAGAAACTGGGAGACAAGGAGGTGGGAGAGGGCCCCTTCAGCAGGAGGGTCAGTACCAAGGGCGGAGCCTAGCTAAGGGACCCACAAGAGAGCCTCTGGAGGCAGGGGTACTATTACAAGGGGAGGATGGTGGTGTGGGGAAGGGAAACCATCAGGGCCAGGATAAATGGTTCAGATAAGAGAGGGTTAAAGGGACACCTATTCAGAGGGTTTGAGTTAAGTGGGCAAAATAGCAAGGGAGGCAGAAAGGGAGGGTGACAAGGGGTCTCTAATAAGGCAGGAAGACTCCCATAAAGTGAGATCATGAATAAAGGGGGAAGGGGGCTGAGAGGGCATAGTGGAGGTAACCATAAGGATGATGGCGGTGTTAAGGTTCTGTTACTGGGAGACTAGATGATTAGGGTATCCATTGGGAGGGACAGGGGGTGGATGCCATAGCCAGGTGAAGGTAGTGAGTATCTCTGGGCTGACAGTGCACAGAGCAAAGTTCATGGTGTATGAAATGGTTAGGGATTGTGGAGAAACCAGTTTCCTGGTGCATTTGGGAACTAATGATCTAGAGGAAATAGCATTTTGGAAATCAAGCAAGGTTCCAAGAACTTGCCAGAGTCTGTCGGGATAATGGATGCAACATTTCCTTTTCGGAGATATTGCCAGTACAAAGGTCTCAGTGGAGAAAAAAAGCTTACAGAGGTTAATGACTGGCTCAGGAAGTGGGGTGAAGAGAATGGGTTGGGGTGTTAGGGAACTGGAATGGAGTTTGGGAGGATAAGGGACTATATGCCAAGGACAGGTTTCATCTTTCCCCATTAGGGAAGGAAGTCCTTAAACAGGGATGGCTGACTACATACAAGAAAGGTGGGGTTTAAACTTGTAAGGGGAAGGGATGAGGAGGGCTGACCAGAGCCCTCTCCTCCAGATGAGGTAGCCGTCAAGCCCAAGAGGGAGGGGAAGCAGACTGGAGGTGGAGGTTTCAGGAGGAGCAGGGGAGGATGGAAGTATAAGGAATCTGGGTGGGGTTGACAAAGAGGATCAGGGATAAGGGTGGGGGTTGGTGTTAGTAAATGCCAGGAGCTTGGGAAACAAGTTGCGGAGTTCCAGGCCATGCTGTTCGGGGTGGATGTGGTGCGGTCACGGGAGACGTACAACAAAACCATGACTGGGACCTAAATGTACAGGGTACACTATGCTTAGGAAGGATAGAAAGGAGGTCAGAGGGGTGGAGTGGCTATGTTTATTAGAGATGATATAGAAATTGCTATGGTAGAAGAGGCAGAGGGAAACGTGGAGGCCTTATGGGTCACCTTATGATCCCCAGCAGGAGATAAGGTCAAGCTGGGAGTAGCATATAGGCCCCCCGGGATGAGTGATGTTCTAGAGGATGGTTTGCTGGACAACATCATTGCCCAGTGTGGTCCAAAAGGGGAAGGAGTGGTGTTGATGGGGGACCTTAATATGCCAGGTACAAACTGGGGAACCATGTCCTCTAAGGTGGCCAAGGAGCAGAGGCTGCTGGATGGCTTCCAGGATGTGTTCTTAACACAGCATGTGATGGAGCCCACAAGGGAGGGGCATGTCCTGGATGTGGTTCTGGCAGATGGGGATCTGGTAAGGGACATAGTTGTACAGGACCCCTGACTGGGAGTGACCACAATACTGTCTGGTTTCAAATAAGCATGGGGAGTGGGGTGAGATCTAGGACACTGGCAGTGGACTTCAGGGGCAGACTTTATGGGCATGGGAAATATTCTCAAGGATCACTTGAGGGGATTACCTCAACGACAAGTGTGGAAAGGAGATGGGAGGTCATAAAACAGGGACTTCATGAGGCAGTCAGGATCTCGCTAAGTTGAAGCAGTAAGGAGCAAGGTCACGTAAACCATACTGGTGGTCCAGTGAGGTACAGGTAGCAGTCAGAGAAAAGAAGGTGGCCTACAAAAATATAAAACAACAAGAGGGATAGGGATAAGGAAATGTACCAGCTTGCATCTAGAAAAGTCACCCGTAATGTGGGGAGCAAAGTCCAGTAAGGCAGCGGCTGGCACAGAGGATACATGGAGGGAAAAGGGGTTCTTCTGGTACATTGGGGAGCGGAGAAAAACTAAGGGCCATCTCAGCAGATTGAGATCAGAAGGAGGGTGGATGGAAGAGGCGAGGGACCAGGCAGAGGTATTTAACGAGTACTTTGCCTCTGTGTTCACTAGGAGGGGATGGGATATCTACAAAGCAAGGCATGAAGGGATAGAAGTGGAAGGGGTGGGATCAGGAGCAACAGAAATGGAGCAAGAGGAGGAAAGGTACCCCAGGGTGTCACATCTGGATAAGGATAAAAAGACCAGTAAGGGAGGGACGGATGATGCTATCTCCACCAAAAGGGTGTGGTTAGCCCTCAAGGCCCTAAAGAAAAACAAATCTCCTGGGCCGGATGGCATTCATCCGAGAGTACTATGGGAATTGGCAGACATACTTGCTGCACCCCTGGTGGAGCTTTTCAGCAGGTCACTTGAGACAGGGAGGGTACCTAGGGATTGGCGAGAGGCACATGTGGTACCAATCCATAAAGGGGGTCGAGGGAAGTACCAGGTAACTATAGACCCATCAGTTTGACCTCAGTGGTGGGAAAATTAATGGAGAGTATACTAAAGGAACGGTTGGAGGTGTACTTGGAGGAGGTGGGAGGTCTGGACAGTCGGCAACATGGGTTTGTGCCAGGTAGATCATGTCAAACCAACCTTGTGGAGTTCTATGAATGGGTAACATCAGAACTGGACAGGGGTAAGCCTGTGGATGTATTATTCTTGGACTTCAGCAAGGCGTTTGACTCTGTCCCCCACAATGGTCTGGTGGAGAAACTGATGGGGTTAGGAGTAGGCCCTTTGATGGTCAGATGGATTGAAAACTGGCTAGCTGGACACACTCAGAGAGTAGTGGTCTGTGGGGAGCTCTCAAACCCTAGAGAGGTTGGTAGTGGGGTACCACAGGGCTCGGTCCTGGGTCCAATCCTGTTTAATGCATACATATCGGACATCAGGGAGGGTATAGGGTGTGAAATGAGTCTCTTCGCGGATGACTCCAAGATGGGAGCAGTAGTTGAGGGAGAAGAGGGGAGGTTGGCCCTGCAAGGGGACCTGGACACCCTGGAAAGCTGGGCTCACACATGGAAATTAAATTTCAATATCACCAAGTGCAAGGTGTTGCATCTTGGTCGGGGAAACCCTAAACACAGGTACACCCTGGGAGGGGAGGCGCTGGAGGCCTCAATAGGGGAAAAAGACCTAGGGGTCATGGTGGATACATGTATGAATAACTCTGAGCAGTGCAGGAGAGCAGCTAGCAAGGCAAACAGGATGTTGGGATGCATCGTAAGGATCACCTCTAGGAGCAAGGAAGTGATTCTGCCGCTGTACAATGGACTGGTTAGACCACACCTTGAGTACTGTGTACAGTACTGGAGACCACACTTGAAGAGGGACATACAGCTCCTGGAGAGGTACAGAGGAGGGCAACAAAGATGATACGAGGGCTAGGAGTTTGACTTATGAGGACAGACTTGAGGAGCTCTGCCTGTTTTCATTGGAGGAGAGGAGAGACAGGGGGACATGATTGAGGTCTTCAAGTACCTCAAGGGAATAAATAGGGTAAACATGGAGGGATCTTTAGACTAAAGCAGGAGGTATCACCAGAGGGCATGGTTTGAAGTTGGAAGGTGGAAGGGTGAGGGGAAGAGGAGGAGGTTTTCACTGAGAGGGTGGTGGACCCTTGGAATGCACTGCCTGGTGAGCTGGTTCAGAGATCCACAGTGGAGGGCTTCAAGAGGGTGGGACAGACACAGAAAGTGGATGTATCAGATGATGGCCTGTCCAGGGGATGGGGATGGATGATAGGGTTTCTGGAGATCAAGGGATGGGAGGGTCTCGGCATCCAACTAAGGATCTAGGTTCGAGCAGACTCGATAGACCATAAGGCCTAATCTGCTGGCAAATAGTATGTTAGTATGTTTTGGAATTTTTTCACCAAATTTGCAACATTGACTTTTTGGGAGCCAGCCTCATGAACAGTGACACTGTCATTTTGTTAATCAGTCCTGAAAGGTGATTCTGCTCAGTGACCGCAAAATCACCTTTCAGGACTGGATAACGACATGACAGTGACTGAGTTCATGAGGTGGGGTCCCAAGAACCCCATGTTGAAAATTTGGAGCCAAAAGTCACATAAATGGCTAAGATATCCACCTAAGTTGAACCCCCCCATTGATGCCATTATACAGCTTACCCCCATTTCTTCAGTTTCCAGTCAGCTTTGAAGAGTGCAGATGTGTTCCTGCTCCACTGAAGATCGTTGTGCCATGCTCCAGAGGTAAATATGGGGTTGGGGGTGAGGGGAGGTGGGGTATGGAGAGGGTGGTTGCAGGTTGGGGAGGGGGCACCTGAGATAACGAGGGACCATTTTTTCTTTTACTGGTTAAAAAAAATAAAAAATACATTGCAGAAAGGGTTTGTTTTTTTTACAGGTTTGTCTTGGCACACTGGTGTGGGCTTCCAGTGTGCCACCTGTGTTTTTTTGGGAGGGGACTGAAGCTGATGGGGATTGCCCCCCCATCAGCACAGAAAACTTGTCTGTGTTTGGGGGGTGCGTGATGCTGAGGGGGATTGGGCATCCCCCTCAGCAGACAAATTAAAATAGGGGGACATTATTCCAATGGGGATTGGGTTCCCCCATTGGTAAATGAACTGGGGAAGGGGCATGCCAAAAGGGGGATTAGGCACCCCCAACATTGGCTTTCAGGCGGGACTGTGAGAGGTGGGTGGCAACAGCCACCACGTTTATTGAAATGTTACACAAGGCAGCAGTGATGGGTTGCTTCCTCATTGCAGTGGTGAAATTGTTTCAAGTTGGTGTCATGCTTTTGCAGTGCTGTCATAGACAGCGTGCTACTTCATTGGTGCCACAGAGCCCAGCCCCAAAAAACAGTGGTGCCATTGGCCATAACACGACCACATCTCCAAAACCTGCTGCTCCAAGCTACCACAATATGTTGTTTGTGCTTGCACACAAGACAACATAGAAAGGGCTAGGAAATCTAAAAAAACTAATTAGTAAAGCAAAACAAAATTTGTAAATAAATTTAGTGACTGAAATTTAAGGATAACAATAAAAAAAATTACAACTATGTGGGGGCTATGAGAGACAAACAAATAGGGTTGGACCACTAGTAATTGACAAAGGAGACATCAACAATGAAACCAAAATGGCTGCTGCACTAAATGGTTATTTCCTAAGTTTTTACAAATCAAAAGAACAAACTAATATTGACAATATTGATTGTACATCTGATATTGTACCATTTCCAAAGAGGAAGTCATTGAGTTTATACAAAATATCATGACAAATAGCTCAGCTGGGCCAGATGGAATTCCCTCAAAATTCCTAAAATAATTAGTTCCTGAATTAGCAGGACCAATAATAGCTTTGTTCAGTGCCTCATTCATGGAGGGCACAGCTCTTCCAGAATGGAAGTTAACCATTGCAACACCCATATATAAACAGGTAGCAGAACAGATGTTGGAAATTACAGGCCAATCAGCTTAACGTCTGTCTTAGGTAAAATCTTAGAAAGAATGTTACAACAGCATATTAATGAACACCTAAAGAATATAGGTCTGATAGACATCACGCAACATGGTTTCACTCCCGGTAGGTCCTGTCTAACAAATCTTTTACACTTCTTTGAACCCGTCAGTGCTACAATAGATAAGGGTTTTCCAGTAGACATAGTGTTTTTAGATTACTCTAAAGCATTTAATATGGTATCACATAAGATACTTGTTGAACAACTGATCAAGATACAGCTCCATCCTAATATAATTTGCTGGATAAACTCTTGGCTTAATAATAGACTTCAGAGAGTTTCAATAATGGGGCCACCAGTTTACCTGGGGATGTGTTACAAGAGGAGTTCCATGGGGCTCTGTCCTGAGCCCAACATTATTTAACATATTAATTTCCTCTATGCAAATATCCAACCATGCATGTATCTGTATATATGCAGATAACTGAACAATCAGAGAAATTGTTAAAGATGTGTCATCTACAGAAAAATTCCAAGAAAATATAAACAAATTGGAGTAATGGGCAAAAGAAAACAAAATTAGTTTTAATGAAACCAAGTGTAAGGTAATGCACTTAGGCTATATTAACCCTAAAAAGGAATACAAACTAAATAATGTAACTCTCCAGACAGTAACCCATGAAAAATATCTAGGACTACTTGTCTCAGATGACTTAACATTTAACATACATACTAAGACCACAGCAAAAAAATACCATAGTATATTAGGATTTACTTTTAACAACATTAAAAGTAGAGATCCAAAAGTTATAGTACTGCTATATTCAAGTTTAGTTAAACCACACCTTGAGTACTGCTCCCCTTTATGTCCCTAATACCATAGGAGGGAATAAACAGTTGGTAAGAGTGCAGAGAAGGACCACCAAGAAAATTAGAAATATACAGAATCGTAGTTATCCGGAAAGATTAAGAGAACTAGGCATGTATCCCTTGGAATATAGGAGACTTTGAGGGGACATCTGCCTGACATACAAGGCCATAAAGGATGAAGCCATGATGTAGTCAACTGGATTGTTCAAACACAATATTAACAAAATTACCCATACAAATATTATGAAGCTGTTAGGGGAAAAGAATAAAACTGTAAAAAGAAATATATAGTTTACACAGAGAAGCATTACAGTTTGAAATACTCTTACACAACATATAATAAACAGCAAAAACATAGGTATGCTTAAAAAAGAACTAGATCATTACAAGGGCAATAAAAAATGGTTTTACTAACACTAGCGTCTAGTAGCGAGTTCCTCTAAAGGGCGACGCCTACGTGAACTCATAACACCTATACACCTTTGAATACCTTTGAATACCTTTTCCTGAATACCCAAATATTTGGCTGATGAATACTGCATATTCAACTGCATATTCGGGAAAAGGTATTCACACATCTCTAATGAGTGTGTGGTAATGGAAAGCGACACAATAGTCCAGAAAGTGTCCCTCTATATGCCGTACCCTAGCAGGGCTATGGCCTGGGTTCCACACTTATTCCTAAAGACTGAAACTGTTGTGGGGAAGGAAATAATCCCAGTCACCACTGACTAGCACAAAATACACACATACTCCAACATCTGCGAAAGCTTTTAACTTACTGAAAGGTAACCAGGAGGATACAGTTACCTCCCTCCATACTGAGAATAGGGAACAACCTTTAGCATTAATCACCTCAGTACATCATAATAAACTGAACTAAATGGGAGGGGATGGCAGCATTATCAGGAAAGTTATAATTGTCTCAGAAATTTTGTAGTAACCCCATCACCTTAACATTTATAAACTGTTCTTGTTGAATTCACCAACTGTCAAAAGGCAAGTATTAAAAGAAAACCTGGTGTAATCCAAGCTGTAGGATGATGGAGAGTCTTGAGTTCCCACAGCAGCAATTCAAGTGTCCTCTGCAGATCCTCCTGGTCGACCTGATCTTGGTGCCTCTTCTGATGTGCTTCTACTGTATGCTAGCTGCCATCTTCACAACACCAACTGGATCCATGAAAATGTACACTCAGTCCTGGTACACTGGCCAAAACTTTGCCTGGAACAGGTTGACGTGTGGTATGTTCAGTTCTTGAAGTTTCATCCAGACCCCATCCAACATTTTCTGTCACTGGCAGGTAGCATAAGAAATGTCTGAACTGTGTGCCCCTCCACACTGAGGGGGCTGTTTCCTGCCAATTGACAGACATAGAGAGAGACCAAGTGTTACTATGCACTCTCTGGCCTTGTGAACTAAGGTAGAGAAGCAGAGAGACATGGCTTAAAACTTGACTACAAAAGGTATGCCACCACTGCCTAATGTATGTCTCCTTTCTGGATAATCTTATTGTAACCTATTGGTAATTTAGTCTTCTCCCAGTGCTATTTTGTCTCGTTGTAGGAGGAAGAAGGCCCACTTGCAGTGGAGTCTGCATTTTTTCCCCGAAGTGGTACAGAATCAGAGATAGGACAGAAAGCCCTTCAGAGAGGCCCAAAGCACTGTAGAAAAGCTATTCCTTTAATGGAAAGAGTTTGCTGACAATCCATTGACTGCTTTCTAAAGGGATGTCTTTATTTACCTTAATGTTTATTTTATAGACAATATTAGAATGTGTTTCTTGTACTATTTGTTGTTTTACTATTTTTAGCATTTTGGTATTTTTTATGTATCCCTACATTTCCAGTGTTATTTGTGCTTAGCATGTGCTTAGCATATACGTAGTGGTCTCACAACCACTGAGCCATAGAACCAGATTTGGAATTAGGATTCCTCTTAACTTTTGGAAGAGCTATGTTTATCTGCGATAGGGTCATTTCATCTGTATATTGTAGTATATTTAGTATATTTAGATTAACACAAAAGTTTTAAAATAAAGATTTTATTAAACAAAGCCAAGCTTTTTCTTTTTTTGTACCATATGCGAATTGACCCACATGACTGATCTGTATAAACGCAATTGCGTGCTCTGCTCAGCCAGGCAGCAGTCAGTGGGCAGCAGACATGGAAAGACAGACTGGAGCATTCTCGCTTCAGTCATTCTGCTGGCTCTCTCTGTTTGGTTACTTAGTCATTTTTTAGTTTTATCAAGCTCTCTAGCTTTTTATGTACACTAGTGTTGTGTTTGCGTGAGTTTTGCTTGAATCAAACAGATAATTGCTGGATTTGCCAGATTTGCTGGACTTTCTTGTATGGGCACTTTAATTAACAGCAGCAGCACTTTGCGAGCCTATAAAAATGACATCAAAAGTAAGTTTAGACCTTGCTACTATAATTGTTGCAATTAGTAGTCACATCCCAAGCCTAGATAGACTGGATTGATTCTCTAGCCAGGCACACCTGATTTGATGATGCATAGAGTTCCAGAGTTTTGGGAACCTATAGGAAAAAGGTGATTGTCCTATAGAGATGGTACACCATGAGATAGCTAGGATGCAGGAGTCACTAGATCTGAGGGAGACAGAGTTAGATTGGTGAGAGGATAGTGAGGAGGTGAGATAGGGAGGTAGCGAACCAAATCAGAATTTGGAAACTAATTTTAAGCAATGGGTTAGACAATCAGTCTAGTTTATCTTAACCCCTTGCCAGCCTAGCACTTAACAAGAGATATTACCACTATATTCTATATTGCACTTCCAAGTCTGCATTGTATTTTATAAGATCTGGTTAGATTTAATATGTTACCTTTTGCCTCCTGTGCAGCACAAACTATGTTTCTAATGTTGCAAATGATGACTGAATACTTTGGTTCTTTTGTTTTTCCTGTTCTTAATTACCTCCTCTGATGTGTTTTTTAGATTATTGCAATGCTGCAAAAACTGTATCTGTTGTTTTTCCTGCCCTATACTACTGTATGTAATTGTGTTATATTACCTCATGTAAATGATGTTTTTGATTATTGTACTCCCATATCCCCTTCCCCCAGGACTCTCCATGAGACGAGCAGTTTCATATTGTTCAATGTGCCTTTCCTGGTGAAACTTTTCAATAAATAAATAAATAAAATTACTGTGATTGTAAATTACATAAACACAAAGCACCTAAAGGTACTTAATAATTCCCTTGTTCTTGCAGTAGTTAACAGACAAGACTGAGGGTTCAATTCTGAACGATTTTGCATCTGCGCCCAAGCTACTTCAGAAGTGAGATTCAAGCAGTGCCAAGCTGTGCTAATTCTTGAGACTCCTCAAATCCCAAGACGGCTGACTATGAACGTTACATGTAGCATGTTGCACATTGCTTTTTGCACTTTCTCAGCAGACTGACCTACTTACTTATTATATATTACAAGGTTGAATGGAGAGCCAAGACTCCTGCATACTACTTCATTCAGAAGACCTAAAGGAGATGCTATAACAAGAAGTTATATGAAGGCATTTGACCTCACCTGTGAACTAGTTTGCTAACTCATATTGCAACTTTACAGTGGTTGACCATCAACGCTCACTGACTATTCCTGAATATCTCTTTGGACCTTTTCTGTTCCTTGGTGTTTCTATTCCTTAGTGTTCTTGCAGAATATTGTATATTGTTTGATATTGCAAGAAGTGCAAGGTAATGCACATGGGAAACAAAAACCCAAGGGAAGAGTACACAATGGGGGGTGAGATAATGACAACAGTAAAAATGGAAAGAGACCTGGGGGTAATTATATCAGATTACCTAAAGGTGGGCAAGCAATGAGAAGGCAGTAAGGAAGGCTGGGGGATACTGGGATGCATAGGAAGAGGCATCAATAGTAGAAAACAGGAAGTTGTTATCCCTCTGTACAGACAGTTGGTGAGACCCCATCTAGAGTACTGTGTGCAGTTCTGGAGACCCCATCTCCGCAAAGACATAGACAGAGTGGAGGCTGTCCAGAGGAGGGCAGCCAAAATGGTGCAGGGTCTGCACCAGAAGACATATGAAGAAAGACTAAAGGAGCTTAATATGTATACCCTTGAGGAAAGAAGGGAGAGAGAGGGGACATGATAGAAACTTTCAAGTACCTCAAGGGAATCAACAAAGTCCAAGAGGGTAGCATCTTTCAGAAAAAGATATGTGCAAGAACAAGAGAACACAATTTGAAGATAGAGGGGGGATGGCTCAGAGGTAATGTGAGGAAGTATTTTTTCACAGAGAGGGTTGTGGATGCATGGAACAGCCTCCCTGAGGAGGTCGTGGAGTCAAGAACAGTGGGGGAATTCAAGAATGCATGGGACAGAAATAAGGCAGTCCTAGTGGGGGGTAGGAGGAAGTAAGCTGTTGGTTAACTAGGATCTGCAGCTTATCTGTTAGGTAGGAAAATGGGCAGACTAGGTGGGCCAAGCGGTCCTTATCTGCCATCAAATTCTATGTTTCTATGTTTCTATTGTACGATTGTGCACTTTTCCTTATGATAAGCTTTCTTTTTTTAACTTTAGCTTATAAACAATGATTAACACTCGTTTCCAAAGAAAAATGCAGCATAGTTGCTCCCCTCTTTTAGGGGAATCATTCCTAGAAAATGAAAAAAAAGAGCAAGCTAATTAAAACTAAGCAGACAAAAATTACTGACCATATAATAAATAATGCCAGGACTGAATGTGACAAAAATCAACTCCCAAAGCTTGAACTAGTTTAATAACTAGGTCCCTAGATTGCTTGCTAAAAACTCCATCCCCAGCTCTAGTTTTGAAGGTTCCCCAGTGATGCTTTTAAATAGCAGTGACTTCTCTGACCAAATATCGAGTCAGGAAGAATAGACTATACTGCTCAAGAATCCAGGCTGGTTCATGTTAATGATAATGAGGTCTTCAATTATGAGGCTTCATCTAATTTCACCAGTCTTACTAACCAGACAAATCAGATCAGACTGACTAATGGTGAGACCTTATACAGAAATAGTGCAAACTTTAGTAATATTAGTCAGAATATTGGTGACCATCTAGCATCAAGGAACCTCATACTAATACCAGAGCCAGAATTAAGAAATGTTAACACAGAGCTACAAAAACAATAAGAGGGATAAAGAAACTAGCATCTTGGTAACGTTGTAACTTGGTATGTATAGACAAAGTAGGCGTTAGGCCCATTTAATTGTCTCCCACTCCTAGTGGGCTTATCTGATGATGTTTCTTGTACTATTTTAAGGACAGAAATTTATCTAACTCATTTTTGAATGAGTCAAATGTTGTTACTTACACTACTTTTTTTGGCAATTTATTCCATATTGAGGGTGTATGTATATTATAGAAGTTCATATGCCTATTAGTTCTTGCCTTGTTTACAAAAATGTGTTTATTATGTGATCTAGAATTTACTGTTTTATGAATCCTTGTTATATTACATCTAAGTATGAGAAAAGTACAGTCTCAGAGAACCATATGGCTAATTTATCTTTTAACCGTAAAATACAGAATGCAAGAAATCAAAATAAGGGAGATCTTCCCCAATATGTACCTATATGTCTTAATGATGAACTAGTAGCCTATATGAGTAACCAATATACTGCAAACCTCATATTAATGAAGCAATTATTTGTTCTTAAAAACAAAATAGAAAATTCATATTATGACATGGTTGTCAATAACTCAAAGTTTGTTACTATAGAAAATAAGCTGGAAAAGGTATTTCCAACACCCCCATCAGATTCAATTTTATATATAGAATCTGAAGCAGGGCTTTTCCAAACCCCTAAGAGACCCGATGTTATGTCCATAACTATACCAGATAGTATAGAGAAACCTTGTAACAAAAAGATTAAGCAAGGAGGAACATAAGTCAGGGAAAAGAGAAACTAACACAAGGAAAAGAGGGAAAAATACAA
The DNA here is from genome assembly GCA_016271365.2 of Neoceratodus forsteri. Classification (NCBI taxonomy): domain Eukaryota; kingdom Metazoa; phylum Chordata; order Ceratodontiformes; family Ceratodontidae; genus Neoceratodus; species Neoceratodus forsteri. The sequence goes on from JADMNL010000033.1 coordinate 114,042,313, forward strand.
AACAGAACAAAAAAAATAGGATATAAGGAGGAAAAAAGCAAGTGCTGCATGTGCTACAAGAGAAAGATAAAATACAAGAAGTAAAAACTGGAGATGTACAACAATGAATAGAGGAAAAGGAAATACCTACACATTTCTGTGCTAACTATGATTTAACTGGTTTATCTACTGATTTATGCCATCATTTGGCTATACTAGAAAAGGAAATAGATGCTCTTAAGCAATAATGTACAGATTGAACAGATGTCATTACAAAAAGACAAGAAATCAACCTCATGGTCCCCTGTAAGGCTATTAATGCTGTGCAGAACAATTAAATACTGGAGCAGAACCTTCTGTGGCTGAAAAGAATATACAGGATAATAATCTGGAGGAAAAATGTCCCATGTTAAGATATACTGCAAGTCATGATTGGCCTATACTAACTAATAGAGAACTGAAAGAATATATATTAAACAACTGTTTTTATGGTTTTGATATAAACATTAAAGACATGCTACACCTGTGTAAGACAAAAGATGGCCGTATCCAAACAATTGAAATCTTTTTAGATTCTTCAAAGGCGGCTAATTACATCTGGTATAATGCAGAATTAATAGAACAAAGAGGACTGATAGTAAACTTTCTTAATAGAGAAAGGTTTAATATTAAACCACAGACTGTAGAAGGGGAAGCTCCAGTAATGTTGACTCTATATGGAATGACAGCTCTTTATAGAGAGAATAATTGGAAACTGAAGGGTATTATTTGCAACCTGTTCAGAAATGTCCCCCAAATACAATTGGATAATCAAGGTATTTTGAGAGATACTAGGTCCCAGCATTCTTCCCAAATTGATTTACAAGTTAGAGATATGAAGCTTGCTCAGGAGAGACTTAAGAAATGCAGTATCCTAGATACTCTGGGCCTACACCTGGTGGACCCGGCTGAAGTTTTTGCACCACTTAATACTAAACATTGGGCTTCAAACATAGAAGATCAATGCACTTGTTGTAATCACTGTCTAAATAATAATCAAATTAACACCGGAAAACAGGGAACTTCCTGACTGCCTATAAAAGAACATATACTGGGGCTATTAGAGGTCATAGAAGGGAGGGGTAACATGGTCGTCACATAGAATATTGCAGGACTTACCATCAAGTGGTTTGATAGTGACTGGTTACATTTTATTAAAAGTGCAGATATAATTTGCCTGCAAGAGACTTGGCATGGGAAAGATAATATCCTGCTTAATGAATATGACTTAATACATTCTTCTTCTGTTAGAGAAATGAAATCAGGCAGACCATTTGGTGGACTAATTACGTACACCCATCTGGGATTGCTTTCAAATCATTATCCACTATTTGCTGAGAGAAATTTCACAGCTCTCCTATTAACTAAACAAAATAGTAAGGTGATAATATTTAATGTTTATTTTCCACCGAAGCCATCTAAGTACTATAAGGATGATGCATGGATTGTTTAGACAATGCATTATCAGACATCCAAATAAGATTCTCTGATGTTGAAATTCTCATGATGGGGTACCTAAATACTAGGACTGGCAACTTTGATGGCCTGCTAGACAACTCTTACTTTGACCATTTGCAATTTCCAACTTCATATTGTAGAGCCTCTGTAGACACAGAAATTAATAGAGCTGGTCTAAAACTGATAGAAATGCTTAAATCTTATAGCCTTTATCCATTAAATAGTAGGATTTCTGGGGGCCTGCAAGGCAACTGTTCTTATATAAAACCTACAGGAACATCATTATTGGACGTAGTCCTATGGTCTGGAGATATAAGAGATTGGAAAACATATCTGGCACAGTCCAATCAGAAAGTGACCCTCTACCAGCCCTTTTAAGGGGAAAACTATGTCCAAAAGAAGAGTCTACTAACAATTGTTTTAAAGAAGGGGCCACACTAGAAATTAGATGTAACAAAAGGCTTTAGAGGAACATTGAACTAGAAGCTGAATTAACTGCACAAATAGAGGATTTATTAGTTACTATCCTGGAAGCTATTCAACATAACCATACATCTAACAACTTATGGAACTTTGTTCTAGACATCTTCAATATTGTCAATAAAAAATTATATAAATAAGTTACGGTTAAATCAAGCAATAAACCATCTGACACTTGGTTTGATAAAGACTGCCATATCCAAAAAAGGCTATTAACATCAAAAATTAGGGAGACTAGACTCTCAAAAGACATTAATAAGTACAAAGCTTTGAAAAAAACAGAGAAAATCGTAAACCAAATTCCTAAAGGGAAAAAAGCAACAGTACCAATGGAATAAATGGAGTGAAATGCTACATTGTATCTATGAGGGAGATAAAAAAAATGTTGGAATCTAGTGTCCAATGGCACAAATAAAAACAAAACAAAAGTAGATAAATATATAGCAGAGTAAGACTGGGTTACATAGTTTAAAGGGATTTTTGGAGAAAGTTCAGAATCTGACTGTCCTCATCTCTAAAATTGCAATGAATGCCATATAATGATTACTAGACAGGGAGTATATCTAGCAGTCAAAAGTATGAAGATTAATAAAACCCCAGCACCAGATTTAATTCCTGCTGAGGATTTTCTTGCCAATTCTTCAACTTGGATAAATTTACTCCTTATTATCTTTAACAAACTATTTTAGGGATACTATATTCCACCTTCTTGGAAAGGGTCTATTATTGTCCCTGTCCAAAAGAAAGCAAGCTACCATGACCCTGCAATGTACAGACCCATAAGTCTGCTGGATATATCTTTAAAACTTTTTTCAAAAATTATATTGGCCAAATTGTTAGTTGAATTGGACCGGATAGGAGGTATCAGCAAGTTCCAAGCGGGTTGAAGAGCCAACCAATGCACTATAGACAATGGTTTCATATTTTCTCACCTAATAGATCATATGTCTATGCATGAAAGCAGAAACTATATGTTCTTTATGTAGATGTTAAATCAGCCTTTGATACTGTGAACAGATGTATATTATGGAACATCATGGCTGAAAAAGGGCTTGATAAACAACTTATTCATATAATCAGAAAATTATATGATGATACATTGGCTAAAATCCAATTTGGAGCAAGTGGAAAACTAACTCAGCCAATAAAAACATACAAAGGGGTGAGACAGGGTTGTGTGCTTGTACCTACTTTATTTTCAATATACGTAGGCTCTCTTATTAAAGGGATTGAAAAGTTAGATGCTGATTGCCCTAAAGTATTGAAAAAAATGCCCCATTTTGGCAGTTGCAGATGATATTATATTATTTTCCTTTACTAAAAAAGGCTTGCAAAGACAAATTAATCATTTAGAAAGTATAACACAAGATTTGAAATTACAGATAAATAAATCCAAAACCCAGGTATCTATTTTTGGCAAGGGCAGAGCTAAAAGGACTTGAAACCTAGGAGCAGAAAAACTGGAAGTAACAACAACATATGTTTATTTCGGCCTTACTATGGCAATGAATGGAGCATGGAATAGGCACATTGAGAGATTACTTTCTGTAGAAAAAAAAAAAAAACTGCACTGGCATTAGGAAAATTAACTTTGTATATGGAGGTCTGTCTATAAAACCACTACTAGAAGCAATTAGGGCTATGTATGTAGCTCAAATCACTCATGGAGGTGAGATACTATATGGGTCATAAAACACAGGGAGAAACTTATGGTGCCTATCTATAGGGTCTTGAGAAGAACTTTAGCAGTCCCAACATCATTCCTAGCCCCATATATTTGGGCAAAATTAGGATTAGACAACATTGAAGATATACTAGATGTAAAAAAAAATCAATAATTTGCTAAGGCTAACTAGATAAACCTCTGAAAGAGTCACTAAATTGTGCCTGTTGGAGAAAGTTAGCTGGTATAATAGAAATTATCATAAATCAGAATGGCTTGATGCAATTTACAAAATGATCCACAGATATAAATTAAATGCTTTGAAAAAAATATGTTGAATCCAGTGTTACCATAAGCATTCAATACAAGAAATATATTAGTAAAATTGTTAAACAATTTTGGATCAATGCAGACAGAGAGAGAATCAAAGTTTCCAGATTTTCTCCCTGATTTGCAGGCATCAATAAAAATAACTTTAAGCTACAGTACTATATGGACATTCTTGTAGATCCTAAACTGGGGGTGAGCTTTACAAGCTACAAATCTGAATCTTTTGACAGTAAAATTCTTCAGTCAAGATACAGTAAAGATAACAATCTCTGAGCTGTGATTGTAAAGTAGGTGGACTAGAAAATCTTATTCGTGTCATATGCTTATATAGCTAGTATAGCAAACCAAGAGCAACTCTTCTAAAAACTATCTTCCAATTGAAAACATTTGAACAATTGGGAATTGATAATTCTACAGTAACAGAAATACTAATTCACAATTAGGATCCACTCTCAATAAAGCTCTAGCAAACTTTTTGTAAACGCTGCTCAGATTAAAAAGGAAATGATAGCCAGTTTTATGGTGCCTAAGGATAAATCACGAAAATAACCCTGAATCTTTGCTCTAGACATTTATTTATAAGTAGGTATGATCATTTGTAATATTAATGCTTAACATTTCTTTGGTTCTTTGTGATAATAGCTACTGCATAAAGGTGATCGCTATTATCGCGACCTGCATTATTGCCAAAAACATTTTCGGTGATATGCAGAAAATGGCTACTAGGAATTGTGCATGGGGGGGCTGTTCCTCCCCACACCCTCCTAAATAAAGATTCTCAACTCCAGGGGGGTGCATGTCAGGGAGGGTGGCATATCCGGGTTAAAAAAAAATCTAAGTCCTGCAGCTGTGGGAGGTGCAAAAGGAACATCCACCACCAGTCTCAAACCCAGGACCTGCTCCATTGGAGCCAGCCACCCTACCCACCACACTACATGGTTGGCTCAGCGGAAGCTGGCTCCCCACAGGGTCATATCCCTGTTCCCCATCCCTCCACATCCTGTTACCCACCCTCCCTTCCTGTCACCCACCCTAACCTCAGTCACAACATTCACCATCCCCCTACACTCGCCCACGATGATAGCCCTATCATATGGGTCACCGTTATGACAGTCCTCCATATAGGGTCACTATCATCATGGTATACACATTTTTTTAATAATGACAAATGCCAATTATGAATTTTGAGGCTGTATTTTTAATATGTATAACATGTGTTCATGATGTAAATTTGATGTAAAAATTGTGTGAATATTTAATTTGAGATATGTGTTTTTAATTGTAATTGTAATGACTATTTGTCAAACAATAAACTAAGCTAATTAACTAACACTGAGGGGGCCCTGAAGTTTTGCAAGGTTTAAAATCTTGTCCCGGGTTCCAAAGCTGTCTTCTACTTTCATCAGGACATGAGAAATCTCCTCTGATGCCCTTCCTCATGGGCACACACTGCAGACCTTGATGACTGTCCAGACTTAGAGGTCTCCCTGCCCTTTTAATTGCTCCTGCAACCAGTTTCTTATGAAAGGCGGGGGGCGATCTCCCTCTGAACCTTTCAGAAGGCCTATAATCTGAATATTAAAGCTCTGAACTTGATTTTCAAAGAGCTCTATTCTGTTGTTTGTGTGATGTGTTTCTCTCACCCAACCCAAAGTCTTTGCTTTAGATTTGCTGGCTTTTTTTTCAGATAATCCACATCTCCCTTGATCTGGTCTGCAGCTGTTCTAGTTAAGGTGAGTCTGGCAGCAATGCCATCCACTTTTGTTCTCATGTTGGTCATGGAGGTTAGAAGCATTTTCATTTTGTACCCCACAGACTGCAAGGTTTCCTTTACTCCATTGCTATCTGCTTGTCACAGCTGTGACAACCTCATGGCATGCCCGACTGCCACCAACTTCCACTGCTCTTTGGGGCCATCTCCTCACTGGGTAGCTTTATTGGGTTGCCCATAGAAACAGAGACTTTGACGGCAGATAAGGACTGCTTGGCCCACACAGTCTGCCCATTTCTCTACCTATTAGATAAGCAGCAGATCCCGGTTAGCCAAAAGCCTACTTCCTCCTACCCACCACAAGAATTGCCTTATGTCTGTCCCGTGCATTGTTGAATTTCCCCCACTGTTTTTGACCCATGACCTCAAGGCCGTTCCATGCCTCCACCACCCTCTCCATGAAAAAAATATTTCCTCACATTGCCCCTGAGCCATCCACCCTTTATCTTCAAATTGTGCCCCCTTGTTCTTGAACATCTCATTTACTGAAAGATGCTACCTACTTGGACTTTGTTGATTCCCTTAAGGTACTTGAAAGTTTCTATCATGTGCCCCCTCTTCATCCTTTCCTCGAGGGTTATACATATTAAGCTTCTTTAGTCTCTCTTTGTATGGCTTCTGGTGCAGACCCTGCACCATTTTAGTTGTCCTCCTCTGGACTGCTCCATCCTGTCTATGTCCTTGTGGAGATGGGGTCTCCAGAACTGTGTGTAGTACTCCAGATGGGGTCTCACCAACTGTCTGTACAGAGGGATAACAACTTCTTGTTTTCTACTGGTGATGCCTCTCGCTATGCATCCCAATATACCCCCAGACCTCCTTACTGTCTTCTCACATTGCTTGCCTACCTTTAGTTCATCTGATATGACTGCCCCCATGTCCCTTTCAATGTTTGTTGTTGTTAGTACCCCCTGCCCATTGTATACTCTTTCCCTGGGTTTTTGTTTCCCAGATGCATTACTTTGCACTTCTTTACATTGAATCTAAGCCGCCATACTTTTGACCATTCCTCCAACCTTGCCAAGTTCCTTCTCATCCATTCCACCCCCTTTGTGTATCAACCCTGTTACAGATCTTTGTGTTGTCTGCAAAGAGGTATGCTTTTCCTTCCAGTCCCCCCACAATGTCACCTATAAAGGCATTAAAGAAGACAGGTCCCTGTACTGAACCCTGTGGTATCCTGCTAGTAATCCCCCCTTTCTTCAAAGTGGACTCCATTGACTACTGTATCAACCTCTGTGTCCTGTTGTCTAGCCAATTTTTTACCCAGGCTACAACCCTGTGACCCACTCCTAGGTTGACTAGCTTGTTTATTAATCTTTTGTGTGGGACTGTGTCAAATGCCTTGCTAAAGTCTAGGTAGGCCATGTCCATTGCCCCTCTCTGGTCTACTGCTTTGGTTACCCAGTCAAAGAAATCTATTAGATTCATCTGACATGACCTTCCCACTGTGAATCCATGCTGCCTTGAGTCCTGTGCCCTGCTGGCCTCTAGGTACTCAACAGTTCTTTCTCTCAGAAGTGATTCCACCATTTTCCCTACCACTGAGGTCAAACTAACTAACAGGTTTATAGTTTTCTGCCTCTGCCTGGCTCCCATATCTGTGAAGGGGAATCACATCCGCCATCCTCCAGTCCTCAGGTACCACACCATCCTGTCATGATTTGTTAAAAAAGGTAGTCAATGTTGTCACTAGTTCTCCCCTTAGTGCTTTTAGAATTCTGGGGTGAATACCTTCATGCCCCATTGCTTTGTCCATTTTCATTTTTAGGAGTTCTTTCAGGACCCTTTTTTCTGTGAATGGACTGGTATCGACCCCCCCATCCAGAGTGCTTCTATTGTTTGGTTTAGGTACCTCCCCCTCCTCTTCTTTTGTGAATGCTGAGCAGATGTATTCATTCAATATCCCTGCTTTCTTACTGTCACCCTCTGCCCACACCCCTCCCTTTTATTAAGCCTCACTATCCCTCCCTTGGTCTTTCTTCACTCCCTAATATACCTATAAAAGGTTTCATCCCCCTTCTTAACCAAGTTGGCTAATTTTTCCTCAGTTTGGGCTTTTGTTATTCTGACTGCCTTCCCCGCTTCCTTCTGCTTTAACTGGTATTGTTCTCTGTGCTGATCCTTCTGTGTTTCTTTATACTTCCTGAATGCTATTGTTCTCTTCATAAACGTCCCTACCACCTCTTTTGGGAGCCATAGTGGTTCTTTCCTTCATTTTGTTTTGTTTATTTGCTTCACACAAAGGCTTGTTGCCTCTGTGATGTCAGTTTTGATTTTTCCCCATTGTTCCTCCACTGCTCCATCTTGCCCATTTTCTAGTACTTTTCTGAGGCACTCTTCCATTCCACCAATGTCAGCCCTCCTAAAGTTCAATATCTTCACTTTTGTATGGCTTGATTCTATGACTGTGTTTATCGTGAACACCACTGTTTGGTGGTCGCTTGTTCCCAGATGACTTCCCACTTTTCAAATCTGAGATCCTCTCATCATCCCCATTTGAGAGTACCAGTTCTAAGATTGCTCCCTCCTGAGTGGGTTCCAGCACTAGCTGTCTGAGTCATGCCCCCCGTAGGGCATCAAGAATGACCCTGCTCTTGTATGTGGCTGCAGTGAATGTGCTCCTGTTAATATCTGGCATATTCAGGTCTCTCATCAACAACAGCTCCTCTTTTTCTCCATTTTAAGGATGCTTTCTATCATTTCCTTGTCCATTTCCTCCGCTTGAGATGGGGGTCTGTATACAAGCCCCATGCAGATTGTGGTGCTATTTCCTCTCTCCAGGGTGACCCACAGTGCCTCCTCTCTTTCCTGTTTACGCTTTAGTTCCATTGCTTTGATCCCTTCCCTTATGTAGAGAGCTACTCCTCCTCCTCTTTTACCCTCCCTGCCCATTGCATTGCTGACTGTATCCACTTCCAGATCAGTACCTTTTCTGTAGCTCTAAACTAGATTTTCACATTTAAATGAACAATTTTAAAAAATATACAATGCAGAGCTGTGCTCCATGCATCTGCACTTCTTGGGCTCCACAATGCCCCACCCCACCCCATAGATCAGTTAAGAAAGAACAGGGAGGTTAAGGGACTTACTAAAGATCATACTGTAAGTAAATGGCAGTGGTAGGATTCAAACCTGGGTCTCCAGATTCAGAGATCCATGCTTCAAACACTAAGCTGTCTTGTCACTGACTGGATAAGTTGTAGTTTCATCTTACAGCACAGTGTTTTAATCCTTTCTCAAAGACTTGATTAGAAAACCATATAGGAATGTGAGAAACATGAAAGCTTCCATGGCCTATTAAGGTTGTGAAAAACTATGAAAAATTCAGATAGTTCTACAGTCCTTAAACAGGAGTAATTTAAAGCACTGGACACTGCCTATAGAATAATAGATGGCTAGCCATGTATGACAAGGCTGTGTTTCCAACAAGGAGTTCTGATTACATTGTAGACAATGAGGGTAAAGCTGGCATTGTCTCTGATGTTTGCAGAGCCACAAGATGGATACACATGCCTTGCTGTGCATGATCATGAAATACAGTATTTTCTATAGTATAAATCTTGCTTCATAATTGTGATAACCATTATTCTTCCACACAGCAAAACTCTACCTTTCTTTTAAAACCTGAAAGCAATACTTGGCACCCAGCTTCTTATTACTCACCTAATAGCTACTCAAATATGCCTACTAAGTACATCACTACCATGCAATAATAACTTTTTGACATCCCTACCATGTTGCAACAGCTTTTTAGCATACATGGAAATGCATATGTAGTGTTCCCACCAAAAGGGAATGCTGCGCAATCCGTTCTTTATGCTCCATTCTGTCCATCTAAGGGTTAATGCCTGGGCCAGACCCAAATCACTGCCACATGATCTAGTTAATATTATATAACAGGTGTGATGGCACCATTAGAAGGAGTAATGTTGAGTAAAGTGTTGTGGAGGAGGAGTTGAGAGTGAGGAAAAAGGGGGAAGGAGGCTGCAGGAAGTATAAGGAAGCAGGGCTCTATCTCTCTAGTGGGTTTCCTCACAGGCCTTAATGGCACTCATGCCTACCCATAAAGGGAGGTACATCCCAGTCTAGTGGTAGCTCAAAAGTCACACTGAAGCAGCACCCTTTCATCAGTGCCATGAAATGCCACACTTACAGAGGAAGGGTGGTTAGAACTGTAGACTTTATGTCTGATGGAGATTCAATGGGTCAGCATGGTGCTGAATTTCTGGAGTAATAATAGGAAATAGGACAGCAGGAGCAAGGGTTCCTATTAGACTGTCTCCCATGTCTCAGTGGCTATAACCATTCAAATTGTTTTTAGTCATATATTTATTCAAGTTAAACTTAAATGAGTCAATGTTTGGGTAATTTATGAATTTGTCCAGGATTCAATTACAAATGCCAACCACACGCTGAGTAATAAAGTGTTTCCTTGTATCTTTCTTGAATCATGTTAAACTATCTGAGCTGGTGTCCCCTTGGAGTGGATGTCCATTCATGGGAACTAGGCACTGAGGAGGGGTCCTCAGATGGAGGACCACTATTCCATACCAATAAGTAAAGTACATACTTCTGGCCTCCCATCTGGGAGACCAAGACCTATGTCCTTCAGTAATAGGTTCCATGAAGCCAGTGAGTCTTATTGATTTGAAGGGATCCCCAACAGGGTCCTGAAGACTGTCTTTGGCATGTGGAGGACAAAAGAAAAAGTATATCACTCACGTATGCTGTCATTTTTGTGTAAATAAATTATGTACTTCTTTGACCCTGATTTCTTCATCATGGACAAAAATATTTTCACAGTCTTACAGAGGACCAATACTGTCTGAGTGTTACACCTCTGAGCTCCCAATATGCAATGATATGAGCCTACCCCCAAAATCGATCTCCCATGTATAGAGAGTGAACTCCTATAAAGTACTGTTACACATACACAACAGACATTAACTATATATGTTTGGCCCTGATAAGGTTCTTTAAAAAAATGGCATGTGTTTGATATTCTGAAAGATTCTAAATCTTTTAAATTGGTTCTCCTATTGCTACTCACATTTGACTTTCTTTGTGCCTGGCTGCCTCACTAATGATAAAGCTTTATTGATTTTGGCCTCCCTTATAGTGTTTTGGCAAGACTACAGTACCTATCATGAACTCCCATGATTCATTGCCAATTACTTAATAGCTGCCATGGTGACAGCAGTGTAGAAAGTAGATCGTTTAAGGCAGTGACTAATATGGATAGGTGGAACAAATTCTAAAAAGTAATAGAATTCCCTATAGCATGGCTGGTTCTAAAATTAAAAACCACAAATTACTCATTTAGGGGTTAGAAATCCCAATGCACAATTATTTATTTACACTTTTTATTTAGAATTTGGTGGCTTTGAAAGGCACACTGAACCATGGCTCATTTCCAGCTTCAACCCAGCAGAAGGATACATAGGTGAGTACATCATATAGATAAAAACAAAATAACAGTAGAAATACAATACAGTACACACAAACCAAAGTTACTGCAAATGGAAAACAGTATGAACCTAAATGATGAACAGCAACACTGGAACCTTGGTATGAAATGATAACGCATATGATAAATAAGGCACAAATTAACTAGGGAATACTTGGTGACCAGAGAGGGGTATGCAACACAGCAGCACCTTAAAAGAGTACTGTGTGGCCAGAGTGAAACTGATGAGGATTAGGAGGGCAAACTTTTTGGAGAGTGTACTTTTAGGGGTATCCTGTGAATAAAGCAAGTCTTTTTGAGCAAGTCAATTTGAGCGACCTCAAATTAGTGAAGGTAAAGTTGGTTATGTGCTCTTAATAGCTATGTGCTATTAATAGTACAGTGTAATTCAATGCTTACTTTTTGTGCTTATTCTAAAGAGTGTGTAAGGATTTTTTTGTCGGGCCAGTTTTGAGCTGGCTGTCTGGTGTACTGGTTATAGTCACTGCCTCTGTGCTGAGTGACCCAGGTATGGGACTGGCTGTGAGGAAACTTTTTCTCTTTTTTAATTTTTGTTGTTTTGTGTCCTGATTTTGACATCCCATTCCCCTGCCCTCCCAACTTTGTTCCCTCTACCTGTGGGTTGCCCCTCTATCATTTTCCCCCTGCTGACTTCTGTCCCCTGAAGTATCCCCCCTCTTGAGCTTACCCTCCTCCAGTATCATCTCACCCCCAGAGATGATTATATTAAATTTGGGGGTGCAGGGGGTGTAGCCCCTAGCATAAAAAATAAGTATATATCATTTCTTATTGTCGAAGTCAGCACCGATAGCTGTTTCTGAGAGGCACTATGGTGCACATCACTGTTTCACTTTTCAGCGAAGTACAGTTGCTGCTTTGGTTGGCACCATTATGAAGGCACTACTATGATGTGGAACCACTTTTAGGAGTTGTTTGAGTGAGTGGTAAGAGAAGCAGTGAAGCTGAGGGAGGTAGATTATTCCAGAGGAAGTTTAGGTAGAAGGAGAAAGAGTTTGTCCTAAGTAGTTTTGCAGCAAGGAAGAATGAAAGATTGAGAATCAGCAGATCAGTTGGTAGGTGGATGGGAGAGAGATGGGTAGAGAAGGTTGGATAGATACAGAGGGAGGGAGGGAGGAGAGCCAGAACTTGGAGAGGAAAGAGGCTCCCATCTAGCAAGGTAGGAAAACAGGGCAGCCCCATAGATCACATCTGCATAGTCACAAACCAGAAGAATCATCTTATGGAGGTTCTGAAGGCAGACAGAAAGGGGTAGGTAAGGCAGTTGTAATAAAGGGCATCAAGTCTGGGTGGAGCTGTTATGGAAGGCAGTGATGTGGATAGACAAGTTTAAGTGTTGATCCAACCTCACATTGAGGTGCTTGAAATGAGAAACCTCATTAAGTGGTGTACCATCCAGGGTTTTAAAATCATGGGGGAGCTGAGCCTTTCCAGCTTTTGACTAGTATGAAAGAACATTGAAACAGTCTTTTGGCACTAACCATTAGCTGGTGTGACTGGGACCAGTGCTGAATATTGTTAAAGTCAAATGAGGCTTACACAATGTAACATCCTAAATAATCTTTATTTTATGCCAGTAAAATTGAACAGGATGGGCAGACTCCACTCAGATATATGTACAAGATACGGCAAAGAAAGAAGAAACTATTACATATTTTTCAGACATGTGAACTAGCCCAACCCTTATGGCAGACCATGAAAGCCAGCGTAGTCCCCATTTTGGGATTAGAGGATCTCTTCACACCAGAAATCTGTATCTTGGGGGATATGTTCGAATATCAAGTAAAGAGAGAGGATTTCATATGACAATAATAGTGGAAAATCAAAGAGAGACATTTTAAAACATTGGATAGCGTCAGTTATAAAGAATGGCACTAGGACTTTTTATTGACCCTCAGAACTGAGAAAATGATTACTAGTCTTAGTAATCGAGCTAAGTCATTTTAAAAAAATGTCTGGGCAAGTTACTTACCTTACAGTATACTCACCACCAAAGGCAGAGGTCCTATAGAAATAATTAAGGGATTTCAACAAACGTTTGTGAACTAATTTTTCCTTGATGGACATCTAAGCAGAGACTTTGGAATGATACTATGAATTAGGTGCAGTGTGGTTAACCACCTCCCTAATGAATGACCTAACCTGAAGGAATTCTATTGTTTTGTAAATAGTTTTGGGGAACTCTGTCTTTGTATTTGTGTATACTTCTTGTGTGCATGTTTGTTAGTGTGTCACGCCTGGTGCTTTCTGAAAAAATAAAATCAATCAAGTATATTAAATGTAAAAAAAAGATCACAGATCACTGACAGAGACATGAGCAGCATAGAGGACTATGTTGTCAGAGTACTTGTGGCTCTTCATGTCAACTCAGACAGTGAACAAACCAAATAGGAAGATGGAAAAGAGGATGAGGCCAAGATAGAGCCTTAGGGAATCCCACAGAGGATGGTGAGATGAGACAAGACATTGCCCACTTGGACTGACTGTTGCCGAAAGAAAAGTAGGAGCAAAACCAAAGTACTGATGAAGTAAGGAGTTTCACCTACTCAAATCAAGAGGTGGGTAGGTTGCCATATCAAAGACCTTTGCCAGGTCAATGAAAATAAAAGCAGTGGTGTGACCCTGCTCTATCCCCTTAAGGATGGAGTTGATGACAAGGAGGAGGGAAGAGACTGCAGTATCAATTCCTGGAACCCAGAGTGCAAAGGGAAGAATACATTAGATGTGTCCAAGAATACCAAGAACTGAATAATACCAAGTTTTTCTTTGAGCTTTCCCAGGGCCGGGAGCAGGGAAATTGGGATGTAGTTCCATGGGGTGAAAAAGTCACCACCTTTGACTTGTGGTGTAGAAGAATGTAGGCCTGTTTCTACATTTAAGTGGTGATCATGAGACCAAAACATGGTTAAAAAGAGAAGAAAGAGGGGCACATATCAGAGGAACAGAGAGGTACTGGATTTTAGGGTAGACTATATCTGGGACTTGACTTCTTGAGGGAATTATAGAGAGAAGTGCAAATACAGTGTCATGGAGGTGATGTATGAGAATGGCAAAACAGAGGAGGGAGAAAGGACTGGAGGTGGAGGGGGATTAAGAGGGAGCTGAGTAAGGTAAATAAGGAGACATGAAACAGCACTTGTGGGGAAGAGTTTATTGAATCAAAAGGCAATGTGTGGGGGTAGAAATAAGGGTTCTTTTATCAAGGAGGACAGAGACAGTCAACCAGGGGAGTCAAAAGGGAATAAATCACCTTCCAGAACTTTTCAGGGGCATTAAGGTTCTTCTGGAGGTTTCTTGCAAAAATAGTTTGATTTGACCTCCTGGTGGCCTTTGGCAAGAATTTCTAAGATGCTTGTTGCTGAAGAAATCCTCTGGAGAGCCAATTGCTTTGTAGAGGCAATGTACCAATCAGAATGAAGTGCTTTACAAAGATCAGTATGCTCAGCAGAGACCCAGAGAATGTGGAATCCTCAGATATGGGTCCTTCTAAGATGGCATGTCTACCCCAGATAATGATGAATTTTGATATGAAGAAGAAGACAGTTTCAGTCTAACACATTTGTGTGGTGATCAGCTGTTATTGGATTTGAACCTGGGACCTATGAATGAACAGTAGGGTGCCTGGCATTGTTACATATCAATGCATTAATATGCAACGATACAGTGTTGGGATTGGGAACTCGTATCCTTGGATAATCAATCGGCTGCCTGGCTTTCTGACATAATGAGAGTTTAGTGTGGTGAGCTACTGTGCTTGGATTTGAACCCAGAACCCCTTTCATGATCAGTAGGGTGTCTATCATTCTGACAATTATAATTAGTTTGATGAGATACTGTGTTTGGATTTAAACCTAGGACCCTTGAATGATCAGTAAGGTGTGTGGCCTTCTGCCATACTAATGAATTAGTGTAGTGAGTGACCTGGTTGGGATTTGAACCCAGAACCCATGGGTGATCCAAAGGGTGTCTGGCATTCTAATGCATTAGTGCAGTGAGCAACTGTGTTGGGATTTGTACCCTGGACCCAATGATAATCAGTAGGGTGACAGACATTATGGCGCACTAATGCATTAGTGTGGTGAGTAACTTTCTCAGGATTTGAACCCAGAACCCATTTATGACCAGCAAGGTGTCTGGTATTCTGATGTACTAAACAATTAGTAGAGTGAGCTACTGTGTTGGATAAACAGCAGTGTGTCTGCCATACTAATGCATTCATGTTGAGAAATGCTGTGCTAGGATTTAAATCCAAAACTTTTCATTCACACGGTCATCAGGTTCTTATGAGTATGGTGTAGGATTGACTAATGTGTGTGTAGTACGTGATGTTTTTGCAACAGTGTACTTTGGTGTACACTCTCTGTGTTCCTGCTAATGGAACTACCACCCTGTTGGGATGTCATAATGAGCAGTGAAACACTCACAAAAAGGCTCCAACCTCTCAAGGTATCACAGGAGTGCAATTCACAAGCCAAAAGGCACCTTAGGAAAGAAGGCCCTAAAGCACAGTGTAGTCAAATATTTACATTCTTCCTAAGCAGAGGAGAGACGTAGCTTTACTGAGACCCTAAAGTAAGGAAGAACTGCTATCCATCTCCATGTCCAGTGGAAACAGTTACTATTATGGTCTTAAGCACAAAGAAGAGAAAAACACCCTTTATAGGAGAAATTTCTGGGGATCTAAGGCCTAGGTCACTATTACATCATGCTAGTTGGTAGTATTAGTGATGGCTTATCTACTGCAATTTAGAGACCCAGTTCAGGGGAAGTATTTTTGATGAATGGACCCTCTCTATATCCCTTTTATGGGAATGCCATTAGGGTGCTGTGAGTTGATCACTGCAGCTAAAGGAGGTTCTACAAAAAGGAGGCCCACCCCCAAAGCTGGGAAAGAGGAGAGGCACAACCACTGAAAGGCACTTACTTGGGCTCTGAACTGAGAGAAGGCCTAGATATGAATCCAAGCCCTTAAGTGGCAAGGCACCGTAGCTGAACACTTCAGGGCAGAGCCGCTTGAGTCATTGTATAGATCTTCACCCTTGAGGGGAGGAATGAAGGACAGGAGATTTGGGGGAGACCAGGTGAACTTTAGGTGGCCATGAGGAGAATAGCTTTCAGAGGTGCTGCTATGTGGTCTCCACAGATAATAGAGCCCCTGAGGATATAGAGGTCCCTATTTCAGTAGCTGATTTTTTCAATGCTATATCAGGAGTGCCTTGAGTCAATATGCATGACTAACATTTTCCATAGAGACGGGCATACAGAAATAGATTAGTTGCCATATTGGTTCTTGAAAGAACAGATCCAGAAGCAAATGGTTTGATACCCTTTATTGGACCATTATAGATGGTACAAAAAGAAAACAATGTCCAGGCTTTTGAAGCAACCAAGTCATTCCTTAGAGACTTATGACAGTTATTCAGAGAGTCACATTCTATTAACACCCAGATCATACAAAAAAACAGAGAGTAGGACATTTTCATCTGAAAGGCAGAAGGAGAAAGACTCCACCCAAGTCAAGGGACCCAGCTTCAGGATGCAGACTTCAAAAGAGCAGAGCAAGCTAAGCGGCATACAGGGCAGGGAACTGCGACAGCCATGAATATGGTCATGGCTGGCATGCAACCAGGAGCTGATATGAGTGCAGGACAGTAATGGAGTAATGGGAGGCCAATGGTGAAGCTTGACAGCTATTGGAGTACAAACTGGTCTGGTATGAACAAAGGCAAGGCTGAAGACTGAAAGCAAGGCATGCCAACTGAAAGTGATAAACTGAAGCTTGAATAATACTAAACAAACCAACAATGGTGGACACACACGCCAATATGATAAGGGGTGTCATTGGAGCAGTAATGACTGCAGTATAAAATTCTAAAAGGCTGTGCAAACTGTTAGACACACTACTAATAGTGTAAAAATCCCAGGATAGAGTACTGTAGGTTGGTCAGAAGAGAAGCAGAAATATTAAGCGGGTAGCTGACTTTCTCAGGAGAGGAGTTGCTAAAATGGGGAACTGAAAATTAGTATTTGGAGGCCAAAAGGGAGGGCAGTTGTACCTTGGAGCAATGGAGTGTGATTTGCTTGATTACACAGAGCAAATAAGATGAAGTTTCTCCTTTCTGGAGGAAAGTTCTGCTGGTAGACTTTGTTCTGGTAAAGACAGGATAAATGTCCAGGACAGACCAGCAGGAGTTTCCATCAACAAACAAGTCCACAGCAACCATATAAGGGTGCAAAAACTAAACAGCAACAGGAACAGATGGAAACAGCTGAAGGTCTCTGAACAGCAGAGAGGGGAAGCCTGCAGGCAGACACATGATGGCACAGGTAAGAAGAGCGGGAATGGCAAAAACAGAACAGCCATACAGAGGTCAAAGAAAAAATCTGAATGTCCAAGGGATGCTTGGGCATGTGTGGTGACATATCGCTCTGAGGAGTGCATGGTATACATCCCCTGCTGCCCCTCCAAACCTCAGGCAAATCACTGCAGATGATCCGCAGGGTGTCTGAAATATAAAACATTAGTGTGGTGAGATACTATGCTTGAATTTGAACCTGAAACCTGTTTATGATTAGCAGAATGTCTGCATTCAGACATAGTAATGAATCAGTTTGGTGAGCTACTGTGTTTGGATTTGAACCCAGAATCCTTGGATGATCAGCAGGGTGTGTGGCTTTCTGACATACTAATGTCATAGCGTAGTGACCTGCAGTGTTCGCATGCGAACCCTGAAACCATGGATGACCAGCATGGTGTCTGGCATACTAATGTATTAGTGTAGTGAGCTGCTGTGTTGGAATTCATACCCGGGACCCTTTAATGATAAGCAGGAATTCTGGCATATAAATGCACTAGTGTGGTGAGCTACTGTGTTAGGATTTGAACCCAGGACGTATGGATGGCCGGCAATGTATCTGGCATACTAATGCATTAGTGTGATGAGCTACTGTGTTTGGAGTTGAACCTGGGACCCATGGATGATCAGCAGGATGTGTGGACTTTTGATATTCTAATGCATTAGTGTGATGAGCTATTGTGTTGGGAGTTGAACCAGGTAAGTTTTGATGATGAGCCGGTTGAAAAAAATATATGTATAATAAACAAGCCTGTGCACTCAAAGCTTCCATTGGGTTCTTCTGTTGAAGAAAAAGATGATGTACAGCAATACAGGGAAAAAACAAAATACACAGGGATGAAATCAAACCAAGAACTTATTTAGTGTGCAGATAAATGCTACATAAAAAGTGAGGTTTTACTATTAACAGCAGTGCTGATATGGACTACAAACAGACTGATACACACTATGTAGTGATGTTAACTGTCTTCCTTAGTGGTGACTAGCATTAGTAAAGCTGTAACTTACATACATATGTCAGTACATTGAAATAATTTATAATTTTTTTATTACAATATTCCTGTGACTGATTCCAGGCAACTGATAGATATGAAGAATAGGATAAACCTTCCATGCAATAAGCAATTTATCTGCCCTTAAACAATTACAGAATTTTATTTATTTGAAAATTGGTAACCCAGAAAGGCACACTGAGCTTAGGCTCATTTCCAGGTGAGACTGGGATGGGGGCAGGAGATATAATAAATGCATACACAGTAATATTAATTGGTATAACATAAAGTGTAGTCAAAGTACAAAAAGATTCATTACAAGTGTAAATAAAACAGCAAGGCAAAATGAGCAGTAATAAGGTACAAAAAGAAAGACCTGCTCAGTGGAAGGATGGTAGTGCTGAGGTAGAGAATGCAAGAGCTTGACTACAGACAGAGGTAGAACCCAGGAGAAGGCCCAACAACATGGACAGCGGGGGCTCCAAGCAGGGAAGTGTCATTGAGAGGGATACCAGAACCAGGAGTGGGGGGCAGGAGTTTCATTTAGTGCCTGATGGAGCCTGGGGAGGGGGGGTTGTGGAGTGGAGGGAGGAGTTGAGTAGGTTCCAGACTGAGGAAAGGTAATAGGAGAACACTGATTGTCCAGCAGAGGAGCAGGGATGTGGAATGGAGAAGATGCAATGATCCCTAGAGCAGAGGGAGCATGGGGAGGGAGGACAGAACAGAGGAGTGAGGAAAGGCAGGAGGGAAGGGACCCAAACCAGTATTTAGAAATGAAAGAGGTGCAGTGGGACTGGCAAAGTGAGGGACAGGGGAGGATGAATAAGGAGGAATAGAAAGTGCAATGGTGAGTTTATTTAAAATACTGTATGTATTACAATGTGCTATTAAGTTTAAACTGAATATATTATCCAAAAGTACAACAGGGGGAAAAATATAAAAAGAGGGAGGAGAAATGTAACCTCAAATGCGCATTGTACTATACATATGGTAACATTGTAACACTACAAAGGCTGAAAAAAATTAAATATGTAGCAATACTGAATATTCAAAATCCATTTTGAACATAGCAAATATAAATGAGTTTATGTGATAACAGCAAAAGCCTACAGGCGATCGCCGTTATCACAAAGTCAGAGTGCTGAAAATTTATTTAGCACTCCAATCCTAGTGCACAGCAAAAAGTGCCAGGGACTTAGTTTTAATCTCCCCCACTCACTCTACTTAAGGATTCTCAGCTCCAGCGGGTGCATGTTGGGGGAGTGAAACATAAAAAAAGGTTCAGGCAGGGTGCAACAAAACACACCGCACCCAGACCAGAACCCAGTAGCCTGCCGACCAATGCCACCAACCCACCCACCATGCCACGTGGGGTGGCTCAGCAACCTACCATGGCACCACCGCTCACATTCCCTCCACCTTGCTGTGTGCTCCACGGCTCAGGTGTGCGTATAGCAACATCCCATCGCTATATTCACAGACCCTCCAATCCAGCCACCTTACTCTATGGTAGCCCTGGAGACATGCGCCGAGGATTGGGCCACCATTATTGTAGGTACCCAATCCGTGGCGCTCATATCTCGTGCTACCATATAAACACTAACTGTGACAAATATTGCAACAAAAAGAAAAGAAGCAAGTTACCTAACAATAAAATCCATGACATAGTAGATATATAGAATAATGCATGGGGAAGTGTGGTTTATGAGGATTTTATGCACACCCGAGGTGTGTGATGTCCCATAAACTCTGAGGGTGAAGCCCGAGGGGTTTATCAAGGTAATCTCACACCGAAGGTGTGCATAAAATCTGAATCACCACACTTCCCCATGTTTTATTTTTTATATATACTGGTTAAAAGAATAAATGCAGAGAGATTAAATCTGAGCATTGGTCTACAAGAATATTTAGTGCAACTGTTGGTCAGAACACCTTAAACTTTTTTGTGAACAGCTTGAACTTCTTTTGTGAAGAAGTGCATTAACTGAGGTGTTTTTTTAACTATTTTAATTTCACAGAAGTTATCACATTTTCATCTTTTTCAGATTGGTTTTCGACACATTTTTCCCTTAAAAGCATACTGTTTTCAGTAAATAAAGCAGTCAGTAAAACAGAAAACTTACGTTAAGGAAACTTGTGTTTTCTTTTAAAGAAGGCGTCAGTCTCTGTAGAGGTACTTTTGTTCCGTTTGTGTGTGTGATGGTTGTTGTAGTTTCTCCGGATGCCTGGCTGATGTGATGCATAGGGTCAGAGGTGAAAGTTTATTAGCGCAGAATTGAGTGACTCTCCAATTTATTCAGAGGTATAAAACAGGAAGAGGTTAGCATTTTAAGAAGAATTACTGTTAGAGTTATACTTAAACACTGCACCCAGTTTTTGTTGACTCTGCGCTGGCAGTTTTCTATGACCAGCACTAGCGGATGACCAGCTCGCAGACAGCTTCTCGCACAGGTTCACTCATGGCTATTTTTTAAACCATGGTTTATGGAACTCTGTAATTCACATGTGTGAATTATGGAGTTTGTAGAGGTCTGCCAGCAGTGGTTTATTGACCCTAACCAGTAAATATGCAATGATAATTTATGCTTACATTTTTATGAAGTACAGTGGGCAGGATTCACAAAACAGATGCGCCTTGCACAACTCAGATGCGCCGGTGCAAGTCAGAAATGCACCGGAGGGCAATTCAGGTACAGGGAGGAAGTGCCAGTGCAAACAAGATGCCCTGCACCAAAAGACATGTGCCATAGGTGCAATGTAATGACATGTGGTGCATGTACAGGAGGCGTACCCATGCATACACCACACATCCCTATTCACATAGCACAACCAAGGTGCAGCAATGGAGCTACTTCAGTGCAAAGCCAAGATGCCCCACAGAAAGATAAGTACAAAAGAAGGAGACTTAAGTCCAGCACACCAGCAGGTCACCAATGGAATGACGACAGCAGGTCACACACAGTGTGGAAGTCGAAACAGAGGGAGAGGCACAGACAGCAAGCCACACCACAGGGCCACAGCAACAGAAGGGATGAAACCAGCAGCAGTCACCATTTCTGGTGCCCTAATGAGGAGGAGGAGGCAGGACACCAGAAGGAACCATAGGCAGCCGGCCCCACGGTGGTACCGCGCCCGACTGTCCTTTGAGCAGCTGACAGAGGTGGAGACAGTCGGATGAGACCACCTCAACAGGGCCATGCTGAGGCAGCTATGTGAGCTGTGCCATGATGTGATGCAGGCACCTACTGCACAAAGACATGCCATCTTAGTGGAGACCAAGGTGACAATGGTCATGTGCTGCTCGCCACGGGAACCTTCCAGAGGCCTACAAGGGACACTACTGGCATATCACAGGCCTTAACATCCTCAAAATCCTGCCTCTGCATGCTTTGGAATACATCAGATTCCCCAGCATGCAGGCAGAGTGGACAGAAACCATGCAGGGGTTCCACAGGGTGGCACGCATGCCAGGTGTCATAGGGGCCATCGATTGCACCCATGTGGCAAGCCACACACAACCTGGTGAGGAGGGCTTCACATATGTGAATTGAAAGGGGTACCATTCAGTGAACTGCCAGGTGGTGTGTGATGCCATGGGGTGCATCACCAATGTCTGCACCACACACCCTGGGAGCGCACATGATGCATACATATGGCACCAGTTGGCACTCTGCACAAGGTTCAAGGCTGGGGACATCCAAACTGGACACTTGTTAGGTACATGTGACCGTGCACCAGCAGCCGGGGGGGGCACCATGTCTGGGACACCTGGGGTGGGCTGTGGGAGGGAGGCTGCAGGCATGAGGGCACTGCGTCAGCAGAGATTTGGAAGGGTGCTGGGGCAGATGCAGGGTGGCGTGAGACTGATGTGCACCACAGAATGGACGGGGGCAGGCAGGGGCAGCTGGGGTAGGGGATGGACCACCAGGCATGTGGCTGCATGGGTGGGGGGGCAGCACAGGGGCACACAACACAGGACGGGACAGGGTCTGGTCACATGCCACAGTGTAACACCATGTACAAATGGAGACTCATCTACCTCCACAGGTGATGCTGCATACCCATTGCATCCCTGGCTCCTCACCCCCATCTGACAATGAGGAACAGTTGCGGAAGAACACTACAATGAGGCACACGTCATGACACGCGCCATCATCGAGCATGTCTTTGGCATGTTGAAGATGCGATTCTGGTGCCTGTGCCGGTCAGGCAGTGCCCTACAGTACAGCCCTGAGAAGGCCTGTGTCATATTCCTGGCCTGTTGTATGCTACACAACATGGCCCATGACCATGGGATATCTGCGAGGCCAATGAGGCAGCAGTTCTGGGGGAGGAGGGGGTGGGGTGCGCAGAGGCACACCCAGAGGAACATGGAGCTGATGGCGGACATGGGTGCAGGGATCCCAGGCTGGCGGCTAGGGCATGGGCATACCGCACCCGAGTGGTGGAGGAACATTTTGGGACACGCTGGTGAGTATGCAGGTTGGTTACTTATCTGGAATGGATATCATTAACTGCAGGTACTGTGGAACAATTTTCAGAAGGACAGTCTTACAGGATTTAGGACACTGTCCTACATGCTGGGCCTTTGGAGATCTTAGGGCTCAGCTCCGGGCAGCATGGGCAAAGATTGCATGCCTCAAATTTCATATTCAAGAGGAAATACATTATAAGAACCACCCGCCATTTCCCCAGCATCCAACAGAAAAACCTCAACCGCAGAGGGTAATTGGTCCAGGAGGTTGGCAGGTGGTTAGGAGGGGCAAATCGGGTGCCCCGTCACTCTCTGCTCTCCAACATATTACCTCCAAAAACTATAAACACTACAAACAGGTATCTGCCTCTATCTCTGAAATCAAACAAAGAGGCAGAAGACACTGCAGAGCAGGACACTGCAGCACAGGAGCTAGCACAACAAAACTCACCCAAATCAGGAACCAAAACAAAAACAGCAAAAGGAAATCCAAAAACTTCTGATCATAGGAGACTCCATGATTCAGGGGTTGATACCTATCTCCAGCCAGGGTAATGGTCAGATGTCTCCCAGGTACATCAGCATGGAGAGACACTGACCATTGCTAAATTGTTCACAAAGCAGGAGAAAACATTGATGTCCTAGTACACACAGGGACTAATGATCTCGCCAGCCGGTCAGTTGTGCGACCAAGGAACACCTGACCAGGCTGGGTGACAAACTATCATCTATTTCATCTGGCATCTCCTTCTAGATCCTGCCAGTCTAGGAGAGGAGCAGATGGGCGGAAGGTCAGAGAAGGAGATGGGGGAGCTAAACACGTGGCTCAATGGCTGGTGCCAGGAAAAAGGACACAGATTTGTAGGGAACTGGCACAGTTCTGGGAGCGAAAGTTCTTTAAATTTGATGGACTGCATCTGACTCAAGGAGGAATCAGTGCATTGGGGCAGAGGATTTGACGGCTTTGCAGAATATTTAAACTACAAATGGGAGAGGTTGCAGCACTCCATACGTTGAATGGAGGAACACCCTCCCCTCAGTTAGTGGTCAAACAGGGATTCAGCACATGTTTGCAGTTCATATGCATCACCAGGTAGAAAAAGGTTTGTCTCCCCACACGATGCACAGGTAATGCCAAACCTCACCCAGCAACTAACACACCAAAATCTGCAAGGAAAATCATGTAATGAAATGCTCACAGCCTGGGAAATAAGATCCCAGACCTGCAGGCAATAATGTCAGAGGCTAAACTGGACATAGTAGCAATTAGTGAGATGTGGTTTACCAGTAACACACTTGGGAGACTAATTTGCCTGGCTTTATGTATGGTTCAGAGACCGAGGATTTAAAAAGGGGAGGAGTGGCCCTGTGTATGTCAATGAAAATATCAAAGCTACAGAAATTCGAATACACATAAGGAGCCAGAAGAACTGTGGGTCACCCTGGAAACAGGAAATGGGACAGCCATAAGAACTGGGGTTGTCTACAGGCCCCCAGACCAGGGGGAGGACATAGACACATTACTGTTAGAAGATATACAAAACATGACAGCTAAAGGGGAGGTTCTGATAATGGGAGACTTCAACATGCTGGATACAGATTGGTCAATACCAGCAGGAACATCTGCCAGAACTGGACATATTGTGGATTCCCTGCCGGGGGAGGGCCTCAAACAACTGTACAGCAACCCACAAGAGACAGGGCTATCCTAGATCTAGTACTGACTAACAAGGGAAGGATCATAGATCTCCAGGTAGAAGGTCACCTGAGGCCAGTGACCATCACATGGTATGGTTCAATTTGGCTACTACATCTAATCATCCCATTCCAAGGCAAAAATATGGGACTTCAGAGGAGCTGACTTTGATAAGATGGCCAACAGAGTTAAGCTAGCCCTGGCAAAAAGAAACACAGGTGAGGGGTACAGGCAAAGTGGGCAAGCATTAGGATGCAATGCTTGAAGCAACATCCCATTGTGTTGGACAGAAAGGAAGTGCAAAAAGAAGAAAACCACTTGGTTCTCAAATACAGTAGCAGAAAAGGTCAGAGCCAAAAGGTTGGCCTTCAGGAAATATAAGAAACACAGCGGGATGGAGATAGGGAGGCATACCAAACTGCCCTAAGGGAAGCAAGGAAGGCAGTAAGGCAGGCAAAGTCCCAAACTGAGGAAACACTAGCACGAACAGTAAAAGAAGGTGACAAGACTTTCTATAGATACATTAGTGAAAGGAGAAAGTCCAGAGGGGGTATTGCTAAGCTTAATGGAGAAAAGGGAGCATGTGAGGAGGAGGACCCTGTGAAAGGCATCTATCCTAAACAGATACTTTTGCTCAGTATTTACTGAAGAGAAGGTAGGGCAGGGCCCACAGCTCAGCATCATGGACACAGGGGGGAGGGAGGTGAGCACTACTTCCTTCACAAAAGAAAGGGTCCTACAAGAGCTTGCTAATCTCAGGGTGGATAAGGCAATGGGACCTGATGGCATTCATCCCAGGGTACTCAAGGAGCTAAAGGTGGAACTAGCAGAGCCATTAGCAGAACTGTTTAGTGAGTCTCTGAGCACAGGAGAGGTCCCAGAAGACTGGAGAAAGGCTCACATGATCCTGCTCCACAAGAGTGGTAGCAGGGAGGAGGCAGGGAACTACAGACCAATCAGTCTTACCTCAGTAGTGGGCAAGATTATGGAGGCACTCTTTAGGAAAGGATAGTGCAACACCTGGAATCCATAGGGGCACAGGATCCAAGACAGCATGGGTTTACAAAAGAAGGTCCTGTCAAACTAATCTCATAGATTTCTGACTGGGTAACAGAGTGGTGGACCAAGGGGAGCAGTTGATGTCGCCTACCTTGACTGTCAGCAAAGCTTTTGACACTGTTCCACATAGAAGATTGATAAATAAGCTGGGTAGGCTCGGTGGGTCAGAAGTTGGTCAACTGGGTGGGCAAACTGGTTGACGGGCAGAAAACAAGTGGTGGTAAATGGTATACAGTCAGAAGAGATGCAAGTCACAAGTAGGGTACCTCAGGGATCAGTCCTGGGGCCAGTCCTCTTCAACATCTTCATTAGTGACCTTGCAGATGGACTAGAGGTAAGGCTTGTCTGTTTGCAGATGACACCAAGATCTGCAACAAAGTAGATGATCCAGATGGGTGGGCAGAATGAGAAGAGATCTGGATAAACTAGCAAAATGGTCAGAAGAGTGGCAACTGGGATTTAATGCAAAGAAGTGCAAAATCATGCATAGGGAAGAAAACCTGAAGCCACCTATAGGCTGGGAGGGAGTTGCTAGCAGTCACAAAGAGAAAAGAAAGAGACTTGGGCATCATCATCACTGATGACCTGAAATCATCAAGCAGACCTCTAAAGCAGTAGGTAAGGCTGGGGGGTGTTAGGGTGTATTAGTAGGGTTATCACAAGTCGTAAGAGGAGGTAATAATCCCTCTTTACAAGACACTGGTTAGGCCCCATCTGGAGTACTGCGTGCAGTTTTGGAAGCCACACCTCAAGGACATTAACAAATTGAGGCAGTCCAGACAAGGGCAGCCAAAATGGTGCAGGGACTGCATCAGAAGACAATGAGGACAGATTAACAGAGCTCAGTATGTATACCCTTGAGCAAGGAGGGAGAGAGGTGATATGATTGAGGCATTCAAACACTTAAGGGCATTAACAAGGTGAAAAGAGTCTATTATGTTTAAATATAAGAAAATAGCAGGACAAGAGGACACAGCATGAGATTAGAGGGAGCCGATTAAGGGGAATGTGAGAATTCTTTTCACAGAAAGGGTGGTGGATGCATGGAATGGATTACCACAAGAAGTGGTGGCTATGAATACAGTGCAGGGCTTCAAACAGGCATGGGATAGGCATAAGGGAGCAATACAGATGAGTATGAATAGATAGGCCACTGACAGAGCAAAGGCCGATGGCACATTTATACGGTAGGAAAAGAAATGGGCAGACTGGATGGGCCTTGCAGTCCTTATCTGACGTCAACTTCTATGTTTCTATGTTTCTACGTACATGTGCAGGTGTGTGCACCACAGTGTAGGGACAGCATGGCGGAGGAATGGCACCGTATGCCACACTGGGACGCAAATGCAGGTGCATGCACATGGTGGGGGACAGACACACTTACACACAGGCACCATGCATGCACCACACCAGAACCACACAGTCCACGGCCACACTGTCACAGATCAGTGTGCACTGCGGCCGGCACATGGGCACTGCATGCACTGTAACGCACTCATCATTCCCATGACACAACTGCGGTACACACAAACACACCGGTGCACATGCACAGATGACATGGGGAGTGCAGGGCAACTGTGTGGTTGGAGACCACCACGCACAGTGGCACTGGCACTACCCACATGCAGCAAGTATGCACGACCATGCCACCCACCACCACAGGCCCCAGGGCATGGACATCACAGGGCTGCCCTATGACTGCTACAGACATACAGGCAGCCTCTGCCATGGCCCCTGGTGATAGGGGTGACACCACAGGCCACTGGGAGTGTCCACAGGGACCCCTCAGGGGTGCTGCACTGAGACCGTGAATGGGTGCTCAGTGGGGTGGCTGTTCCACACCCCCTGGCCGAGCCATGGCCGGTGGAGGTGGATGCCATTGGCAATGGGGTCAGCAGCAGGGACCCACCTTGCCCTGCCATCGGGGTGTCTGGGACATGCTCCTGGGCATCCAACTGGACGCACGCTGTCTGTGGTGTGCTGTGGAAGCAGCCACTGCCTCCGCAGCAGCTGCGATCCACTCCATGGCTGCGGTCATGCCCACCCGCATGAGGCATGTCTCAGCCAGCATCTGAGCATGCCACGCTGCTGCAGACTCATGCTCCTGGACCATGATGGCCCGGTGACTCCAGAACTCTGCCTGGAGTGCCTCCTCACTGTCCACAGTTGCCTGCAACAGGTCAAGGTAGACACCCATGTCATCGGCAGGTGATGCGGCACGGGGGCGGCGCCGACGAACTGGGGAATGGTCGGCCTCATCAGGGTCATCCACATTCAGTGGATGCACCCTGTCAGGCTGTGCTGTGTGTGTTTCTTGGCTGGACACAAGTGCCTGCTGTCCATGCATGTCATCCAGTGGGCCCACTGTAGCTGGTACATGCTCACTGGTGCCCTGCCTGGATGCCACTGACACTGCCAGCACTGTGCTGGGCAGCGGTACAGGGGGCACAGCACACACAGTCCTGGGCAGCCATGCCACCACTGCACCAGTGTCCAGCATGGTGGGAATGCTGTTGGCACCCAGGGTCCTGTGCACAGGCATCCCCGCGATGTGTGCACTGCAGTCGGCCATGGCAGTGATGCTGCTGATGGTGGAACATGCATCGGTGCAAATGCCCTCACCCTGCAAGCCACTGGTGAGCATGATGAGTGCATCTGCTATGTCCACCGCCTCATCTGGGTCACCATCAGACAACCCAGCCAGGCCTCCCAACCATGAGATGTAACCACCTGCAGTACCATCATTGCTGGTGGAGGGCTCTGCAGGGCCCTCCGCCACAGGTATCACGACTGGTGGTGTGCGGAACATGGACATCTCAGGTGCAGACACACCCACGTCAGTGTCAATGGCCCCATGGGGTGGACCAGCATCATTGCCTATGGCGGCTGTGCAGTCATCCATGGCTGTGCCATGAAGTCGCGATGGAGCTGTGGAAGAGAGAAAGGGAAACATGGTTAATGCACAGAACGTACATGACACACTGCACAGTCAGCCACACACTGCCGGGTACACACTCCTGTCCATGGTGGGTGTGGACAGGGTGCACAGCTATTCACCATGCTGCGACCGGCTGCCCCCCCATCTGGAAGCCACCCCCATGGATGCCATGCACAGATGTCCCCGACACAGTGGCGGCCAGGAGTGTCTCACTGGGGCTAAGCTGTGCCACCGAGCCGGGTCAACCCCCAGTCCGCTGTCGGGAGGCCTGGATGCTGGCCACCCTCTCTTTGGCCCTCTGTCGGCCATCATTCCAATGCTTCCTGCACTCCTGCACTGTGCGGTTGTATGGGGCGACCACGTTCACATGCCGGGCCACCTCTTCCCAGCCCTCTGCACGTGCTGTCCTGCTGCCACCTCTGCCAATGAGTACATCCAGGTGTAGATGGCATGCCTCAATGAGTGCCCTCTCTTCATCCCGCATGAAGTTTGGTTGCCACCTGGTGGTGGCATCTGACTCCTCAGACATTGAAAACACTGTGGGGAGAAGCAACCTTGTGTCAGACCCGCCCATGTGTACACACAGACCTGCACCCATCTCCCACTGTCTGCAAGCTCACCATGGTCTGTGGTGCCAGTGGCCTATGCCGTGGTCCACATGTGGGCTGCCAAGCACAGGTGGACAGGCACCATGGTGTGCGGTCCATGTGGTACAGTGCACATGCCTCACATGGTACCCAGGACATGATTGGGGTACTGTGTAGCTGCCACAGGGTGTGTGACACCATTCCATCTGCCGTGGGTATGTCCCAATACCCCAGCAGTGTGTGTTCCACCACCATGGTGCAACATCATACCTGGGTGCTACCACTGTGATGGCTGCAGGGCAGAGGGGGACTGCCATGTGGTGGCATACAGTGTTGGAACAGCGGCAGTGTGCATGCTGGCATTGGTGACACTGTGCCTATACAGGTGTTGCACTGTGTGACATAGATACATGTGTCATGGCACTGCATGCACCTCACAGTGCAGTCCACCCCCAGCCATCCGTACCATCCCTGTGTCCCTGTGTACTTTGTGTCATCCTCTGTACACATTGACCCCCCCCACATTACACCGCCACGGCACAATGCCAACTGGGCCACAGTTGTTCAGCGGTGCCCGGAAAGTGCTGTGCTGTGTGTGTCCCAGTGACACAGTCTTCCACTGTGGACTCAGTGGGGACCAGGCCAATGTTGCCCCATGGATACATCCCTGCGGTTGTACAACATGTTTTGCCATGGGAGCCACCTGATGGTAGTTTGGTCCCACATGCGGTGTACTGGGGCACCATCAGCTGTGTGTGCTCTGATGCAGGCACACCAGTGTGTGTGCTGCAGCCCTGTAAATGTGGCAGTATACTCACCGCGTAGGTACTTACTCCTTTCAGTGCCCTGGACTCAGCCTGCTGAATTGGGAGCATTTATGGCTCAGGGCATGCAAATGAGGCCTGAGCTTCTGTTAATGAGATGCTAATCAGCTGAGTTGCCCATGCATAGCTGATGAGGCTGTTTGGGGTGCATTCTCTCTGAATAGCATAATTGCTCCCAGCTCATTTCACTTTGCACGGAGCATCTGTGTGATGCACCAACCACCGTACGGTGTATTCCCAGTGCATGCGTGGTCTGGGTGGTGCATCTGCATGGCTTGGGGCAGTCTACATGGTGCATCCCCCATGCATGTGTGGTGTACATGTGATAAGGTGCATCTTCCATTATGTGCCATTCTGCCATAGTCCTGTGCACCATAGCATGCTTGACGATCATGGTGTCTTGTACTGTATTGCGTAGCGTGTCCCATAATGTGCCACCCATGCTGCATTGTCCATCCCTCACCACAGATCATGCACTATGCGTGGTACATGTTACTGGTGTATGCCGTGCACAACATGGCACCCTCACGCACACCGAGCATGTGCGACCATGTCCTTGCTGTGCAGCGCCATAGGGTGGTAGGGTGTGCATGCATGGGTCCATTGGCAGTGGCCAATCATGCGTCACTTTCAGTGCACAGTATGCTGCATGTGTATCACTGTTTCACGTGGCACATAACGGTCAGTAGATGGCATATTCCCTGTTTGCACCTTGTCACTGTATGCACACAGTGTAGGATGCCTGGGGCTGGGAGAATGGTGTCTAGGGCCATGAACTGGTCACATCTGGAGCTGCTACATCTAGTGGCACAGGTCATGGCTGTGGAGGGCCACCTGTTTGGACAGGAGGACCTCCATGAGCCCAGGGCCAGGGTGTGGGCCACCATTGCTTCACAGATTGTGCGACATACTAGGATGCCACACACAGGACAGCAGTGCAGGCATCGCTATGGGGACCTCCAGAGGTGGGACCCAGAGAGGCTTGCATGGCTGTGGCGCTGTGTACGCAGGGGTGCACTGCCACATCCAGGTAGGTGTTCTTCGGCTGTATCCTTCTGTGTCTATCACTGTCCCCATGGTGCTTCTGTGCTGCATTGCCCTGGTGCTGGGGGGGACAGGGCATGGCTGTGTGTGCCTGCTTACACCGGGTGCTTCGGACACGGGTATCATTGTCTGCTGCATGGCCACATGCCGGCAGGGGGGTGGTTGGGGACTTGCATCCTGCACTGTGGCAGTGTTTGCTCATGGTGCTGTTTGTTGTATTTTGTAGGTCTAGGGACCAGGCAGCATGCCGTGGACGCAGCTGAGGATCTTCGTCGGTGATACATGGGTTCCAGACCTGGTGCCCCGCCAGGGGTGGGTGAGTACAGCTTTCCATGATTGCAGTCTTTCTGGTGTTGTGCAGTCTGTGGTGGGTGGGGTTGTGTTCCACGTTCTGGCTCTCAGTGTGTGTTCCTTCTGTCATTTTCTCTAGGTGTTCTTGATCACCGTGCTGCTGCAGGTGGTGATGGTGGTGGTGCTGTGCCAGTGGATGTGGCTCAGAGGATCCGTATGGCCATCCAGGCAGCCCTGCACCCTCTTACATGGACTGTTCAGTGCCTGTCAGCTGCCCTGCAGGGCATCGTGCTGCACCTTCTGTACCATGCCAGGGTGCTGTGTGGCAGGGCACAGCACTGCTACTGTCCACCTGCCAATTTCTGGGGACCTTCCTGTGTAAATAGTTGCCCTACCCTGTCCCCTGTTTCTGTTCCTTTCCCATCCTCCTACCCGTCCCTGCTTTTCCTCATCCCCATCTGTGGATGTTGTTGTTCCTTTTCTGGCATTTGATTTGTATAGTTTATATGGCCATTACATTTTATAAACATGCTTTACTCTACACTTGTGTCCATAGGTCTGTTTGTGACAGCTCTGTAGTTGCTCCTCCTGCACTGCTGTTTTGCTCCAGTTGTTCTGCTGGCTCCTCTGTGTGGCTGCAGGGCTGCCTGCCTGCCCTGGAGCATCACTGGATGTGCTGGTGCATGTGAGGTTGTGCCGTTGTGTCCTGTGGTGATTCACAGTAGTGTTGCGCTTGGTGCTTGGCATGGTGCATCCCTCTGTGAATGCCAATGCTTGAGCTCGGCGCATCTGACTTGTGCCGGTTCATCTGAGTTGCACCAGGCACATCTGTTTTATGAATCCTGCCCAGTATCTTTATTTAGACATTTTTTTTCTGTCTCAGAAAAGTAGATTCCAGCTTTATCAAATGGGAATTCCAAAATTCAAGGAGATTCAATTATAAGACATATCCTGAAATGAGTGGGAATCAGCAACATTATTAGGGAATATATTCAAAACATAAGAAAAGCATTCATAGTAACAAAATGCAAAGAGAAATAGAAGAAGAAATTTATATTTATTTATTTAAAAGTTGGTAACCGGGAAAGGCACACTGAGCCAAGGCTTGTTTCCAGGTGTAATTCCTGGAAGGGGATGGAGGAAGTAACAACTTACAAAGACAAATTTAGATGCAGCATTCCATTACAGGATACAAGATACACACAGAGACATCACTAAATGAGCTAGTACAATATAATAACTTTTATACAGCAGTGAACAATGAGCAATCATGGGTGAGGCAAAGTGCACAGTGCGTGACTGGGGTAGGGGTAAAATGGTTAAAGGCATCAAGCTAGGAGTCTGAGCAGGAGAGGGTCAAGTAAGAGGAATATTTATTTATTTATTACAGGTCAGGTTTACAACCTTTGAGTCAGAGATTCATTTACAAAGGTACCTCGTCGCAGGGAGGGCAGACAAGACATGGTGCAGAAAACAACAGTGGTTAACATTATAGGTGCAGTAAAAGAAAACAGTAGAACATTTAACATAGATACATTTAGGTTACAGAGTGTTTCAAGTTGTAAGTTACTTATGTTACATAATGTTGCAAGAAGTATGTTACAAACATAAATATAGTATAGGTCCTCAGAGATGACAGGTCCTCAGAGAAGAACTGCTAGTTGTATCCCTATAAGGACCTAGTGGGGGATGAGAGGGTCTGGGGAGAGGGGGATGCTGTCCAGTAGACGTTGTCATGCCAAAGGGACAAAGCGGTGGGAAACACAGGCTACAACTAAGGGGAGGTCAGGGTGGTTAGTTGCACCTGCAACAGTGAGTATTAAAGATGTGGTTTTGAAGGGCTGTTTTGAATTAACCTATTTTGGGCAGGTTGGAGATGCAGCTGGGGAGGGAGATGAACCAGGTGGGAGCTCGGTAGTGGAAGGATCTCTGGACAAGAGAGGTCTTGGTTCTGGGCACCTGGAAGGTGGTCTTAATGGATCTATGTGTGGCTACTGTCGAAGATGACCATTGTAGGATGGTGGAGACCCCTTGGGGGGAGAGTCCAAGCAGGGATTTTTTTAGCAAGAAGGCAGGTCTGGTATTGTAGTCATTCCTTAAAGTTGAGCAGATTGGTGGTAGAATATAGCAGGCAGGTGTGAGTGCAGCTGGGGGCACTGGTCAGGATCCTGCAGGCCTTACTGATGGAGAGTTGGATTTTGGAGAGGACAGTGTTGTCAGCTGTGGCTTAGATGGGCAGGCCATAGTCCACGAGGGACAGGACAGAGGAGGTGATGGCCAGCCTGAGGGAAACCTGTGACAGGCAGTCCCTATGTTGGTATAGCAGGCCAATCTGAGAGTTAATGGTGGCTGACAGGGCATTAATGTGGGAGTGGAAGGAAAGGGTCATATCAAATGTGATGCCTATGTAATTGTATGTGGTCACTTGCTCGAGAGGGTGCAGAGTGCTGGGAGTAATCAAGGGGGGGTATTTTTTGCTTTGTTTTGGTGGTGGGAGAAGAGCATAGACTTGGTCTTCTTTAGGTTAATGACCAGTCTGCGGTCACCGAACCACCTTTCGGCTTGGTTGTACGCTTGCTGGAGGGATGATTGGAGGGAGGAGGGATTGGGGTGCAAGGTAAAGAGGACTGCATCATCAGCATAAAGTAGCATTTCACTGATGCAGGAGCTGGGGAGAGTGTTGAGGTACAGACGAAAAAGTACTGAACCCAGGATGGAGCCCTGAGGGACCCTGGAGCAGATGGGGAGAGTGCTGGAGAGAGAGCCCTGATCTTAACATGCTGGGATCTAGCAGAGAAGTAGCTAGAGAACCAGGTGATGGGACCATCAGAGAAGCCAAGTTGGTGAAGGGAGTCAAGCAGGAGTGGGTGACAGACAGTGTCAAAGCCCTTAGAGAAGTCGATGAACACTGCCCCTGCAAGGTTGCCTGAGTCGAGAGCAGTGTGCAGGTATTGGGAGAATTCCAGGAGAGCCGTGGTTGTACTGTGTCCTGGGCGGAATCTGTGCTGCTCTGGGCACATAATGTCATACTTGGCTAGGTATTCAGAGAGCTGGATAGATATCATTTTTTCAAGGGCTTAAGAGAGTGGGTGGAGGATGGAGATGGGCTGGTAGTTATTGGGGGTGGACTGGTCCCCACTCTTATGAATGGGTGTGATCTCAGCAGTTTTCCAGGCACTTGGGAACTGACCCAAGCATAAAGACCAGTTTTGAAGGTCAGTCAGGAGGAATAGGACTTCGTCCAAGACCATACGGAGGATCCTGGAGTCAAGGGGGTCACTGCTGGGGTTGTTGCTGTCAAGGGCTTTTAGCAGGTGCAGCCTGGCTTCTTGAGGGGATAAGGTGTGCAGGTAGAATGGTGGGTGATGCAGGACCAGAGAAAGAGAGGTGAGGAGTGGGGATTGGGTCAAAGAAGCTGCTGGGGAAGACCGAACTTAGGTTGGAGAAGGGGGTGTTAAGGCAGTTGGCTATAAGGAGCGGATCTGTGGTAGGGATGCCATCGATGGAGAGCTGAGATGGTGGGGGGGAGTGGGACTTCCCATTTAGTTCTTTCATGTTATCCCAGGAGGTCTGGGCTGAGCCCCAGGTGGAAGCGAGGATGGTCTGGCAGTGCTCAGCCTTAGCCCGCCTAATGGCCCAGGTGCACTTATTGCATTCTGCATTGTAGGCTTGTCAGTCAGATACCTTTCCAGATTCTACAGCAGTGTGCCAGAGATTATCTTTATTTTTGAGCCTGTGGAGGAGGGGTGGGGTGATCCATGGGGCATTACATTTTTTGGAACAGATTCTTGTGAGGGGGGTGAAATGGTCACAAGCCTTACAGAAGGTGCTAGTGAAGTGGTTAATAGCAGAGTCAATGCCATGAGCGTGTTGGATGAGGGACCAGTCTAGCTGGGTTAGGTATTGTTTTAATTTTCTGAGGCCACCAGGGCAAAAACACCGGCACAGAGTGGCCTGAGACACTGGCTTCAGGGAGGAGGAGGATGACTAGGGACAGAGGACAGGGGAGTGATCGCTAAGAGAGTTGGGGAGGACAGTGACATCCCGGATTTTGTGGGGGTGGTTAGATATAATCACATCTAGGAGGGTGCTGGTGCCAGTGGAATGGTTGAATCTGGTGGGCTGGGTGACTAATTGGGACATATCCAGGGCAGCAAAAGAGTCCCTTATGTGGGAAGCAGTGGGGGCAAGTCAGTTAACGTTGAGGTCACCTAGGATGACTTGCTCAGCTTTGTGCGGGATGGATGTAAGGTAGTCAGTGAGGCACAGGACCTCTTGGTTTTGGTTCCTCGGGGGTATGTAGGAGACTGTAAGGAAGAGAGGGCCTCTGGTGAGATCAATCGTGATTTTTAAAGTGAGGGCTTGGGCACCATAGTCAAGTTTGGGGGCAGGGAGTGTCTGACTTATGAGGGAATCCCGTATGAGTGGTGTGCAACCACCACTGTGTTTGCCTACTCAGTCTTCCCTGTAGAGGAAATATCTAGGGAGACAACTGCGGAGTCAGGGGTGGATTTGGGTATCCAGGTCTCTACCAGTGCAATTATGTCAGGTTGATGTTGGACAGCCCAGCACTGGAGGGCAGCGTATTTCTTTAGGAGACTGCAAATGTTTAAGGATGCAAAACGGAGGCTGGTTGTAGTGCAGGGGTGGGAAGGGCTGAGAGCCATGAGTCCTGGGTTGAGTGTACATTTCCAGATAATAATAATAGCAGTGAGATTATTCTGGTAAGGGGTTGGTGGCAATGGCCACCCGTGGTTCGGCACCCGGATAAGGACTGTAGAATGAGTGTGCAGGGAATAGATAACATGTGCAGGGTGCTGATGGCAGGGGAAAGTATGGTCCAGGC
Organism: Neoceratodus forsteri; assembly: GCA_016271365.2. Classification (NCBI taxonomy): domain Eukaryota; kingdom Metazoa; phylum Chordata; order Ceratodontiformes; family Ceratodontidae; genus Neoceratodus; species Neoceratodus forsteri. The sequence continues at coordinate 114,078,628 of JADMNL010000033.1, forward strand.
TGAGCCTGAGAGGGTGGAGGGGGTGGAGGCCTAGGCAGGAGGGGAATGCTGAGAGGTTGGGGTGCATCGACGGTGGGGGGGGCAGGTCACCATGAGATGAGCTGGGGATGAGGTGCCTAGTGTGGAGGGCAGAAGCACTGGTCAGTAAGGGGTCAGTACCAAGAGGGTGAAAATGAGCATACTTAATAATGGAGTGTAGGTGCCCATATTTCTATTCCTACAGCACACAATAAGGGTGCTTGGTGACCTTCAGTGAGGGTGACTGAAACTGTGGAGTAGCGGTAGTGCTGCCAAATTTTGTGCAGAAGGTACCAGGTTCAAATACCCCAGGGGGGTCTTATAGCCTAGCGGGGAGGTAGTCTGGAGGTGCTGGGAGGGCTGGGGGGTGCTTGGTTAGTGGTAAAAAAAGGGGTGTTAATAGCGACTCCAAGTGGTCACAAAGCGGCAGGTCAGGGACAGATATGGGTTTGTGGTAGTCTAGAGATTCGGTATGGAGGTTGAGTACAGAGCAGAGAAGGGTGGGGGGTTACAGTGAGGTTTTCCAGGCAGGGGGTCTGAGCAGCTGAGTAGTAGAAGAAACTGAGTGTCCAAGAGTAGTAGAGAGTAAGGAGAGGTAAAGCAGCTTGGCTCAGTTGGAGGACAAAGCCCTCTAGTGGGCGAAGAGTATAAGCTGCAAATGGGGAAGTGGGGACTTAGTTCCAAGAGGAGCAGGAAGTTACGTGACAGGATAGGACAATAAATTGAGGGTCATGGGTGGGTGGGTGGGGTGGGCTGGGCAGTCGGCGTGTAGTGTCGATACTAACACCCCTAACCAACTAGTGAAAATGTGGAGGTCAGTAGTTACCTCGTAGGACTCTCTGGCAATCACTTACAGGTCTGTGAGCTGCAGAAGGCAGCAGGAGCTTGTGCTGTGGGTGGGGGATCCAGCGAGGCCTCTTAGGGCTCTCGGGGGATCGCTTCCAGGTCTGTGAGCTGCAGAAGTCAGCAAGAGCTTGTGCTGTGGGTGGGGAATCCAGCAAAGTCGCTTAGGCCTCTCAGGAGATCACTTCAAGGTCTGTGAGCTGCAGGAGGCAGCAGAAGCTTGTGCTGTGGGTGGGGGATCCAGCGAGGCATAATATAGAGGGATAAGAGCAAAGGATCTTGTTAGTATGTGGCGGGAATGGGACACACTCTACTGCGCATGGTCAGGCTCTTAGGCATATTCAACTGCCTTGTGCTCCAGTGCGCATGTGCCAACTATCAGGAGAGACCGGGGGACAAGATGGGGAATACTCCCCGAAATCACAATTGAAGGCAGGTAAATACAAACATTCAAACCAAGCTGTAAACTGTGATACCCTGACTTAAGAAATATACTAGCAGCATGTATTTGTAGAGGCAAGTTCTCCGGACAAGAGAACAGAGTTAAAACAGCAGTTGTACAGTCACTTAAAACTCTGCTGAGTCGCAGTGAAATTGCTGTGCCATGGGAAAGTAAATGCAGTTAGAAAGAGTCAATCAGCCCACTTCGGAGCACAAAAAAGGCAGAACAATCCATGGGAAAACACCCCTAACCAACAACTGCAAGGGAGGGAGGTAAGTAGTTACCTCTTAGACCTCTCGGGGGATCGCTTCCAGGTCTGTGAGCTGCAGGAGGCAGCAGGAGCTTGTGCTGTGGGTCGGAGATCCAGCGAGGCCTTAAATGGGGGATAAGAAAAAAAGGATCTTATTAGTATGCAGCAGGACTGGGACATGCTATACTGCGCGTGCGCAGGCTCTTAGTCATATTCAACTGCCTTGTGCTCCAGTGGGCATGTACCAACTATCGAGAGAGACCGGGGGACAAGATGGTGAATACCCCCTCACAATCACAACTGAAGGCAGGTAAATGCAAACATTCAAACCAAGCTGTAAAACTGTCCTACCCCGACTTAAGCAATATACTAGCAGCATGTATTTGTAGAGACAAGCTATCCGGACACTAGAACACAGTTAAAACAGCAGTTGTACAGTCCCTTAAAGCTCCACTGAGTTGCAGTGAAATCCTCATGCCAAGAGAGTAAATGCAGTCCAAAAGAGTCAATCAACCCACTTTGAAGGGCAAAAAAGGCAAAACAGTCCATGGGACAACACCCCTAGAATCTACTGCAAGGGGGGAGGTCAGTAGTTACCTCTCAGCCTCTCAGGGGATCGCTTCCAGGTCTGTGAGCTGCAGGGCAGCAATAGCTTGTGCTGTGGGTGGAGGATCCAGCGAGGCCTAATATAGGGGGATAAGAACCAAAGGATCTTGTTAGTATGCAGTGGGAATGGGACATACTCTGCTATGCATGTGCAGGCTCTTAGTCATATTTAACTGCCTTGTGCTCCAGTGCGCATGCACCAACTATCAGGAGAGACAGGAGGACAAGACGGTGAATACCCCCTCACAATCACAACTGAAGGCAGGTAAATACAAACATACAAACCAAGCTGTAAAACTGTGCTACCCTGACTTAAGAAATATACTAGCAGCATTTATTGGTAGAGACAAGCTATCCGGACACTAGAACAGAGTTAAAACAGCAGTTGTACAATCTCTTAAAACTCCACTGAATTGCAGTGAAATTGTCGTGCCAAGAGAAAGTAAATGCAGTCAAAAAGAGTCAATCAGCCCACTTCAGAGGGGAAAAAAGGCAGAACAGTTCATGGGACAACACACCTAACCAACTAGTGCAAGGCAGTAGGTCAGTAGTTACCTCTTAGGCCTCTCGGGGATTGCTTCCAGGTCTCTGAGCTACAGGAGGCAGCAGAAGCTTGTGCTGTGGGTGGGAGATCCAGCAAGGCCTAATATAGGGGGATAAGAACAAAGGATCTTGTTAGTATGCAGTGGAAATGGGACATGCTCTGCTGTACATGCGCAGGCTCTTAGTCATATTCAACTGCCTTGTGCTCCAGTGCACATGCGCCAACTATCAGCAGAGACAGGGGGGCAAGATGAAGAAAACTCCCCCACAATCATGACTGAAGGCAGGTAAATACAAACATTCAAACCAAGATGTAAAACTGTGCTACCCTGACTTAAGAAATATACTAGCAGCATTTATTTGTAGAGACAAACTATCCAGACACTAGAACAGAGTTAAAACAGGAGTTGTACAGTCCCTTAAAACTCTGCTGAGTCGCTGTGAAACTCCCGTGCCAAGAGAGAGTAAATACAGTGAAAATGAGTCAATCAGCCCACTTCGGAGGGAAAAAAGACAGAACAGTCCATGGGACAACACCCCTAACCAACTAGTGCAAGTGAGTAGGTCAGTAGTCACCTCTTAGGCATCTCGGGGATAGCTTCCAGGTCTGTGAGTTGCAGGAGGCAGCAGGAGCTTGTGCTGTGGGTGGAGGATCCAGCAAGGCCTTATATAGGGGGATAAAAACCAAAGGATCTTGTTAGCTTGCAGCGGGAAAGGGACACATTCCACTGTGCATGCGCAGGCTCTTAGTCATATTCAACTGCCTTGTGCTCCAGTGCGCATGCGCCAACTATCAGGAGAGACAGGAGGGCAAGATGGTGAATACCCCCCGCAATCATGACTGAAGGCAGGTAAATACAAGCATTCAAACCAAGCTGTAAAACTGTGCTACCCTGACTTAAGAAATATACTAGCAGCATGTATTTGTAGAGACAAGCTATCCGGACACTAGAACACAGTTAAAACAGCAGTTGTACAGTCCCTTAAAGCTCCACTGAGTTGCAGTGAAATCCTCATGCCAAGAGAGTAAATGCAGTCCAAAAGAGTCAATCAACCCACTTTGAAGGGCAAAAAAGGCAGAATAGTGCATGGAACAACACCCCTAGAATCTACTGCAAGAGGGGAGGTCAGTAGTTACCTCTCAGCCTCTCAGGGGATCGCTTCCAGGTCTGTGAGTTGCAGTGCAGCAATAGCTTGTGCTGTGGGTGGAGGATCCAGCGAGGCCTAATATAGGAGGATAAGAACCAAAGGATCTTGTTAGTATGCAGCGGGAATGGGACACGCTCTACTACGCATGCGCAGGCTCGTAGACATATTCAACTGCCTTGTGCTCCAGTGCGCATGCACCAACTATCAGGAGAGACAGGGGGACAAGATGGTGAATACCCCCTCACAATCACAACTGAAGGCAGGTAAATACAAACATACAAACCAAGCTGTAAAACTGTGCTACCCCGACTTAAGAAATATACTAGCAGAATTTATTGGTAGAGACAAGCTATCCGGACACTAGAACAGAGTTAAAACAGCAGTTGTACAATCTCTTAAAACTCCACTGAATTGCAGTGAAATTGTCGTGCCAAGAGAAAGTAAATACAGTCAAAAAGAGTCAATCAGCCCACTTCAGAGGGGAAAAAAGGCAGAACAGTTCATGGGACAACACACCTAACCAACTAGTGCAAGGCGGTAGGTCAGTAGTTACCTCTTAGGCCTCTCGGGGGATTGCTTCCAGGTCTCTGAGCTACAGGAGGCAGCAGAAGCTTGTGCTGTGGGTGGGAGATCCAGTGAGGCCTTAAATGGGGGATAAAAAACAAAGGATCTTTTTAGTCTGCAGCAGAAATGGGACACGCTCTACTGCCCATGCGCAGGCTCGTAGTCATATTCAACTGCCTTGTGCTCCAGTGCGCATGCACCAACTATCAGGAGAGACCGGGGGACAAGATGGTGAATACCCCCTCACAATCATGACTGAAGGCAGGTAAATACAAACATTCAAACCAAGCTGTAAAACTGTGCTACCCTGACTTAAGAAATATACTAGCAGCATGTATTTGTAGAGACAAGCTATCCGGACACTAGAACAGAGTTAAAACAGCAGTTGTACTGTCTCTTAAAGCTTCACTGAGTCACGGTGAAACCCCCATGCCAAGAGAGTAAATGCAGTCCAAAAGAGTCAATCAGCCCACTTTGGAGGGCAAAAGAGGCAAAACAGTCCATGGGACAACACTCCTACCAACTACTGCAAGGGGGGAGGTCAGTAGTTACCTCTTAGGCCTCTCCGAGGATCACTTCCAGGTCTATGAGCTGCAGGGCGCAGCAGGAGCTTGTGTGTTGTGGGTGGGGGATTCAGCAAGGCCTAATATAGGGGGATAAGAACAAAGGATCTTGTTAGTATGCAGTGGGAATGGGACATGCTCTGCTGTACATGCGCAGGCTCTTAGTCATATTCAACTGTCTTGTGCTCCAGTGGGCATGCGCCAACTATCAGGAGAGACAGGGGGGCTAGATGGTGAATACCCCCCGCAATCATGACTGAAGGCAGGTAAATACAAACTTACGAACCAAGATGTAAAACTGTGCTACCCTGACTTAAGAAATATACTAGCAGCATGTATTTGCAGAGATAAGCTATCCGGACACTAGAACAGAGTTAAAACAGCAGTTGTACAGTCCCTTAAAGGTCTGCTGAGTAGCAATAAAATCCCCATGCCAAGAGAGAGTAAATGAAGTCCAAAAGAGTCTATTAGCCCACTTTGGAGGGCAAAAAAATGCAGAACAGTCTATGGGACAACACCCCTACCAACTAGTGCAAGGGGGGAGGTCAGTAGTTACCTCTTAGGCCTCTCTGGCATCGCTTCCAGGTCTATGAGCTGTGGAAGGCAGCAGGAGCTTGTGCTGTAGGTGGAGGATCCAGCAAGGCATAATATAGAGGAATAAGAACAAAGGATCTTGTTAGTCTGCAGCGGGAATGGGACACGCTCTACTGTGCATGCGCAGGATCTTAGGCATATTCAACTACCTTGTGCTCCAGTACGCATGCGCCAACTATCAGGAGAGACCAGGGGGACAAGATGGAAAACACCCCCCGGAATCACAACTGAAGGCAGGTAAATACAAACATTCAAACCAAGCTGTAAAACTGTGCTACCCTGACTTAAGAACTATAATAGCAGCATGTATTTGTAGAGACAAGCTATCCGGACACTAGAACAGAGTTAAAACAGCAGTTGTACAGTCTCTTAAAACTCTGCTGAGTCACTGTGAAATCTCTGTGCCAAGAGAGAGTAAATGCAGTCCAAAAGAGTCAATCAGCCCACTTTGCAGGGCAAAAAAAGGCAGAACAGTTGTGGAACAACACCCCTAACCAACTAGTGCAAGGAGGAAGGTCAGTAGTTACCTCTTAGGCCTCTCGGGGGATCACTTCCAGGTCTGTGAGCTGCAGGAGGCAGCAGGAGCCTTGTGATGGTATGCTGGAGCTCGTATGGGGTTAAGCCATTAGTTAAACTGGGGAGGAGCTCACAGGAACTCAGTTCCACCTCCTCTTAAAAACTGGATGAGGGTCTATGCTCTTCTACTATTCTCTATTCAACACAATTTGAAAGTTCCACCTTTTAGAGGTGACAGTACCACCTCCTACAAATCTTGAGGTGAGAGTTACACCTCCTCAGCATTTCCAGTTTAACCGCTGGGTTAGGTAGGAGGTAGACAAGAGCAAGTGGGTACAAAAAGTGCCTTAGATGGGGCCTAAAGGTATGGCGGCAGAGAGGGGAAGGGGAGCCGATTCCAAAGGGAAGGAAGGTGGTAGGAGATGGCAGCTTGGCCAGCAGAAGAGTGTGGTTGGGGAATGGACTAGGTACAGGAATCCCTGGAGTGAAGCGAGCAGGAAGAGTAGGGAGCAGGGGAGATCAGGGAAGAAAGGTAGGATGGGAGGGGAGAGAACCAGACCAGTATTTGGCGATGAAGGCAGTGTAGTGGTTGGTGATGTCATGGCAGGTGGAGGATGGAGAGGGTACAGTGATCGACTGTGTTTCCAAACATCAAGAAGTAAACAGGAATATTTCCATCCCCAAATGTACAAAACTATATGGAACTGATGCTTTTGTTTTAAAATGGGCTATTTAGTGTAGTTCTAATCTAGAACTTAATTTTATCATACGGGGAGAGGGTATCCAGCTGGTGAATCCAGTAGGAATATTTTTATTCCTTGACGTACACATTCCAATGCAGTATAACAAAAACTTTCACGATTACTGTCGTGATTCATAAAAATGAATTTTTTTTTTGTATAGCCGTAAGATGTTCTTGAATATAAAATTTCAGCTGTCTGGTGACACTGATCACATGTAATTTAGAGAAGGATCACCAAGCAGCATAGATCATAAAGTCAGAACAGCAGCTAACAAACTGTTGAATTTCAAGCGATTTTGTATTTTCAGATATCTGATGCATCTGACAATGTTGGTCATATTTACAGACAGTGATTTATTTTACATGGAAAATAGCCATTTGTTTTGACATGCCACTATTCTTTCTCTGCTCTTCAAGAAAGTGCCTGTGAGTTACCATGTCACAGATGTAAGGAGCCTTAAAGAAAGAAAATGAAATCTCTCTCTTAATGGTCTCTTGAGAGCTAAAGTGCAGGAAATAAGCCAATGTTTTGTTAGAATGTAGCAAATAGAATAGGACATAACATTACATTCTGTAAAAAGTCAAAGGTGACAAAAGATTATTTGTTTCTTTTCTTAGATATGAGTAAATATTTATTTGTTTCTTTTCTTAGATATGAGTAAATATTTTCTATAAACATTCTTTGCCTTTTGACAGTCATTATTAAAACTCATTCTTTCCTAATGACACCAGATGGCGTCATGAAAATAATGGCGTAATCACCATGGAAAAATCTAGACTTTTGTTTTTAGATTGAATAATATATTCATCTAGACTAGAGCAATTGTGTAGCAAACTCAGAAACTGCACACAAAGAATACTAAAGGTTAGACTGGAAGGGAGTGAACTACTGTATCAATCTATCAGGGGTAACACTGGGCAGACCAAGTGGGCCATAAAGGTCCCTATCTGCTGACTATGACTATCTGTATGTTTGTATGTATGATAGAAAATTAACTGACCAGAGCTTTCTGAAAGTTTTTGTTTGAATCAAAATCTTATTATCCACATAAATATGCATGTCTGGGAAACCAATCTGTTGGGGACTTCAGCGGGGTACCGAGCATACTAATTCACTAATGAGGTGAGCTACTGTGTTGGGATATGAGCCCAAGACCCAATGATGCTCAGCAGGGTGTCTGGCATTCTGGCATGCTACTGAATAAATGTGGTGCTGTACTGTGTTGGGATTTGAACCCACGTGCCGTGGATGCTCAGCAGGGTGTCTGGCATTCTGGCACACTACTGCATTAATGTGGAGAGCTACTGTAAACTTAAGACTCTTTGATGATCAGCAGGGTGAGTGTCATACTAACACAACAATATAGAAAGCTCCTATATTGGGATTTGAACCCAGGACCATTAGATGAGCAGCATGGTGTCTGCATTCTGACATACAAATGCATTAGCGTGGGGAGTTACTGTGTTGGGAACTGAACCCGGGAAGACTGAATAATCAGCAGGACATCTGGTATTCTGACATTCTATTGCATTAGTGTGGTGAGCTAGCTTGTCGGAGTTTGAACCCGGGATCCAATGAAAACTAGCAAGGTGTCTGGCCTTCTAACATACTAATGCATTAGGGCAGTGTAATGAACTATTGTGTTGGAATTTGTATCCAGGACTAATGGATGATCAGCATGGTGTTTCACTGTCTGAAACTGATAATTCTCACAAAGGCAGGTTATACAAAGTCTGAAGTATGCTAAAAACGTTGGGTCCCTGGAGACACTGACCATAGAAAATGGGCAGTAAATGATTCAGCGCTCCTGGCCATCCAATCAGCAATTCGTTTATGTTTAACTCAATGTGCCATTGAAAGTAAAGTGCCCCTCTCAGAAATGGCAGGGTGCCACGAAACAGTGGGGAGTTTGTAGATGAGGAGTCACATTGGCAGCTGCAGTTCATTGGGATCAGAATTCATACTGCTGTAAAGTCTGCACTTTTGAAATGCATTTTAATGTCAATGGCACTCTAAGTGAAATGGCACATTTAGTTTAAAACATACGAGAAGCTGCCATGAAAGCCAAGTGTGCTGATCTTTTTTACATGCTGTTTTCTTTGTCTGACACTCTGGCATACTTGTGCTTTTCTGTGGAAAGCTTCAGTACTGTGCTGAGCTTTGAACATGAGACCCTTAGATGACTTGTAGGGTGTCTGGCATACTATTGTTTTAGTTCAGTCAGCTGTTGTGTCAAGATTGCAGCCCAGGACCCTTGGATGATCAGTAGGGTATCAAGCATACTAGTGCATTAGTGCAGTGAGCTACTGTGTCAAAATCGGAATCTAGGGCCCTTGGATGATCAGCAGAGGATGGAAGGAATTTTGATTTTATATCCAGTAGCACCTTTTATACAATCAGCATCCCAAACGGATTTCAGCCCTTGAGAGGGAAGAAAGAGAATACTGCTTTCATGTTCAGCATACTGGGTCTGGGAGATTCAAAGAGTACAGAGACAGATTTACTGTAGAGTGAATGAAGATGTTTTAATAATTGTTGAGCAGAGGGAGCTTAAGTGACTTATTAAAGTTTTCATACTGAGTAAGAGTCCATAGTGTGATACAGGATTCAAACCTGGGTCTTGCAGTTTCACAGGCTTGTGGTCAAACCAGTAGGCCAACCTTCCTCCCAAAGTTTTTTTTTTCAATGCACCAGTTTTTTGATTCACCACACAGTTCATTTACATACAATTGTGACTTTTTATTTGCCAACATTGTCAGATGATGCTTCACTGCTATCATTTCTGTGTGTGTGTGTGTGTCTTTGACAGACTGTTAGACACAGCTAAAGATAAGCACATTTCAACAAAAAAATGTAATTAATGTAATACATTTATTAGTTTCTTCATGCAGAAAAATGAGCGACCAGACTATCATGCATCCTGAAGGCTATGTGAACGATAAGAGAATTACAGATGTGTTTAGACATCTCCCTGGGATTGGAACAATGCTGCTGTGATCCTTTTGTCTTCTTTATTACCATTTCTGTTGCTAGGCAACAACATTGTTTTGATGATGGTCATGAAGTTATTCAGAGCAACAAGAGAGCAACCTTACAGTATAGAGAGCAAGATATTTTTCAAAGCCTTTGATTAGATATCTCAGGGACTGCCTCCCCCTTCCCAGACTGATTCTGGATAAAATACTTAGGGAGCTCCTGAGCAGATTTAAAAGCAAGAGGAAAACTGTGAAAAGTAAAGGAGTGTTCATGCAGGCATTTATAGAGCAGCTGGAGTTAATGTAGGCCTGCAGAGGGGAGAAGGTGAATTAAGATCAGCAAAAAGGGAAACTATCTAATGGGCTTGCAGTAGAGGTTACTTTGAAGGTCTGTAGGCATGAGTAGCGTGGAAAACAATTAAAGGAGAATATACTCTGTGTGCAGGATCTGTGGGTTTGTATATCATGTCAGCAATATTTTTCCTAAGGCCACGGCATATCCCTTACATATATATCTATATATCTATACCCATATACATAGTTATTATTGTATATCATACTTGTGTTCTTGCTTTTTGTGTATTTTTATATCTTGTATTTATAGAAATGCAACCTTATTAATTGTGACAGGACAACTTTGAAAGCATGGTTTGTCCCTAATAGTCAAATCCTGTGAACATGTTGTTTTTCTACTGCTGCTGCTGCTGCTAGTACTCATAGTCTGAAAGACCATGAAAAGCTTTGGAGACAATCGTGTGGAACCATGTGATCAAAATGTGTAGTCATTGAAATGTTATTATTTGAGCATTTGGCAGGCTTCGCATTTCTAGTTTAACAACATTTTAAATTTATCTATTGAACTTTGATACTTTACACTTCTAGTTATGAGCAGGTGATTCTTTCAGTAAAGGATTTCTTGCACTACGGAGTTGATGATTTCCTGGGGAAGTAGAGATGCCATTGTGAGTTTTCAGTTTTAACTGTTGTTAGTGAGTCTGCTTCTAGTACTCATTGGACTTGATATTCGAAGTTGGTGCAGGGTTTGCATCAATCCCTGCATCAATCTTGTTCTTTAGCGCAGCTGTGCCAAACTCCTTTGGTACAACTTTGCCCGATTTTAGTACATCAGGTGCAGCTGCAACACTTTTTACACTTTACAGTGGCGTGCACTACATATTTGGCATAAGCCCCATAAACAAGTTATACAGCATGCCACAAGTTAGACCTGGGGGAGCTGGTCTAACTTGTGGTATTCGTCACACAAGGGAGTGAAAATCCTGAACAGCACCAGCAGAATGCTGCAAGTCCCATGCACTATATGATCAGTGTACCAACATCTTGTGGCATTCTTGGCCTTTTGTAAATTAAGCCCATCATGTCTATATTACCCCTATATTGTTTCAAGGCAGCAGCTATTTTCTGGAACCTTGCACCAGCACGTAATGTCATGGTTGGTGAAGCCCTATGACTAACTACACAGTTTGTCCATCTTCGATATCTCTTGCTGTCTGAAAGTTCAGAAAACACCAGCTTCTATGAATCAGTATAGGGCAGACTTTAGTGCTCTGGGTATTTCTGGATTGCTGTCACCTACAGATAAGCCCAGTACCTTGTTTAAATGTGATGTTCAAGGCTAGGCTAGAGTTGGAAAAGTTTAGCACATTCTGTGTTCATGGAATTCTGATGACTTTTCATGCAGTTATGTACAAATTTACAAAATTTCATGGAATTTCAAAAATGTCTATTTGGACCCAGTTCAACCATTAGTTGCATTAGTGGCCTGCTCACTTGTTACTTGGTGTCCAAATGGCATGCCCCCAGTAACATTAAATGAGTAAGTACAAACTTAAAGGGGCTCAAGATCTGACGTTTTATTTTTTATGACATTTTGAGAAACCATTACTGTGATTATAACTGCACCACATGTGGAACTAGATATCTGCAAATTAGCATGCTTAACAAGCTTGAAAGGGTCATAAAAAATACTAAATATGTAGAGAGCTGGTCAAGTAATTTTTAAGTTTTAAAGGTTCATAATTCACTATTTAATTGTTAGTGAAATGTGAAAAGTTCTAAAAATGTGAATGTCTGTAACATTACAGCAATTGCTGGTATAGGCATGAATATTGTCATGTATGTCAAATGACAAAGGATTCTCTAATCCTAGAATCTAATGAAGTGGTAGAAATTTGATTCAGTAGTTTTAAAAAATTGTAGTGGAAACACTGCAAATTACTAACTGGAAATATTTTTGCCATTAACTTTCAAAAAGCATTTACTGTCACTGCAACTGACAATTAAGCTGATCTGTTTGCAGTCCTGCAGTTCTTTCCTGGAGGACTACTTTGTTCCCCACCTCTTTTCTCTGTTATCTTGACGAGATAGACTCAGTGGAACTGCATGTCCCATGGATATCCTCTTTGCTCTCCACAGTGACATACTCCATTAAACAAAGAGCAATCTACTAGTCTTCCTGCCAGCCCTGTCCCATTGGAATACCTGGTCTCCCTCCTTCTTGGTGCTCCAGTCATTTTCTTACCACACTAGATCTCTTTGAGTGCCACTAACTCATGTACTACTAAGTACAACAGCCTCTCAGGATAGTCAGTTTTGCTGCCTGATATTTTTATATGACCTGCTTTCAAGTCAGAATCATCTTTCTGTTCATATTTGCTCCAAATCATGATCTACTGTTAGTATGCTACACAGTTGTTTTTCCCATGATGAACTCATCCAACTCCTGCACTTTGGTGACTCCCTGTGCTTGTTGCCTCCCGAACTTTATACTATAGTTTAAATCCCCTCCTGACTGCACTGTCCCATGACTTAACCAGTGCCACCTCCCTTTTGGCACAACTGCAGCCCATCCTGAGCATACAGTCATTATTTTCCCAGAATGCCCTCTAGCTGATCTGTGAAAGAAGACCTTCCCTTCTTCAACAGAATCTTAACAAAAGTAATTGTGTCTAATTATTGTCACTGTCAGTCCTCATTGGTACCAAGACCATGAGAACCTTGGAGAAAATCCTTCTTGCTATCGTTCCCCTTAAGAACATTCCTAATTTGATAAATGACCACATCCTGTCTCAGAACTTGTACCTTATCACAATTGCAAAAACAGTCAATTCCACTCTCAAGCTGCAGAGCTTGACTATAGAGCGCATTCATTTGACCTGTACTGCAGACAGGCAAATGATCTTACCTTCACTAGCTTTATGGTGTGGCAATACCCTTCCACCTCTCTTGCCACTGTGCTTTTACAATGGAGTCCTTATGAAACCAGCATTATTATCACTCCATGGAGCCTTTTTCTCTCCTCCAAGACAGATCAGGTCTATGTCTGGCCAAACTTTATGGATATGAATTATACAAAATAACCATAAAATTGCAGATTTTCACACAACTCATGAAATGTGACTTTAAATAATGATGTTACTTTGACATTTTGGCTGTTTGTAACATGAACATCCTTTAAGCAATAGATTAAAATGGTGGCATACACTACTTCCTTATTAGAGTCTCTGAACTTGCCAGACTTGGTGATATTGTATTCTATAGTTTTACAAATACAGGGTCTTATAATTTTGCAGTTTTTTTACATATGAGATTTAATTAAAAAATGTCCACATATTTGGCTGCTTATACCTCAGCCCTCTTTAAAGCTTGAGATCTGAAATTTGGCACACAAATATTTGTGATAAGCAAACACAGACAAGCCACAAGGGGTGAAGTTTGAATAAGCATATTTTTAAATTATATGGTAATAACAGAACATTAAATTTTGATTTCAGTGAAGCAGAATTGTGTTTTCATTTGAATTCTTCTGGCTGAAGTTTAAATTTCGCACAGTCTTTGTTTTGATTTTGAAGGAATCAGCACGCCTTCAGTTAAGGCAAATGCCAGATAATGAACTATACAACAAACTCCACCTCTAGCCCCTCTCTAGTGCTGTGCACAATGTGGAATTCCACCAGAGGAATTAGCATTGAATGAGTATTCCGCTGGTACAATTTCTGTCAGAAGTTCACTGGTCATTCTGTAGAATTTTTCCTGTAGTAATCTGTGGAATTATATTCCACTGAACAACATTTTCCTATGAAAAATCATTCCACCACCATTTCTGAAGAATGTTTCGAGATCCATGGAATATAATTCTGTAGAAATGTAGCAGACATCCCATTCCACATTATTCTACCACGTATTTCTGCCATTCCATTTCCAATGAAATTCAGCAGACTTTTGTGAAATTCCATTCCTCTGGAATTTGAAGTTTCTGCACACCACCACCCCTCTCACATTATGGCTTTCAATAGTTTGGTGGGGCAGTGGGTTACTTAACATGTTGTCATAGTAATGTGTCAGCAGAAAAGAACCATCCTGGTGCATCCAGTTTGCCCAGCTCTGTTCTATCCTTGTGCCTCCCCTTCCAATCATTGTTTAAAAAGCATGCTCCAACTTTCTTCAGATACAGATTTTGCTTACTGCCATAACAAATGCAGAACATATGGTATGACTCTAGGGTCAGAGCCCAGAAGTACAAAATTAGGCAATGAAGGATGGTACTCTTCCCTGTCTGACAGAATAAAGTGTAGCTGGCATGAAAGGGTCCTTACTCAGTTGTCAGGAGGTTATATGATGTTGATTATGTGGTGGAGCTACCCATCAGGAGGCACAAACAGGAAATCTACCACATAAACATGGTGAAGCACTAGACAAGATGGTGGACACCTTCTAGATGAGGGCAATCTCAAAAACAGCTATTAAATATGTAAAAGCGTTTCTTTGTTCCAACAGATGGCTGCAACAGCTACTAGACATCTCATGGTGATGAGTAAAACTGCAGAGAGACAGATAAAACTTAACTTTGAGCTGATACAGGCATTGGGAGACATACCGCAGCTCCACAAAGCACGCACCTTCTTCCAAGCTATCACTGCCCCTGAGGTCCACACCATACTCAATCTAGAAAAATCATTAGCAGGAATACAGACTTACAAACTGAGATGAAGACTGGGTATCAGTTTTACAGGTCAGCCTTCAAAGCATCATTATTGGGCTTTCGGAGATGACAGCAACACATGAGACCCCCCACCTCGGAGGAAGCAGAGAGGTGGATTGGTGAACTACAGGACATTGTGGTAGATATTGGTGGGAGCACAACTCATTAAAAGCCACCATGGAGGAGCTAAAACTAAAGATGGATGACTTTGAAAAAAAGTCACATAGCTCCAATCTGCATATTGTGGGTCTGCCAGAGGGAGTGGAGAAATATAACTCTGAGCATAATGTCCATATGCGGCTGGGAAAATACCTGAAACTCGGAGATGAGGCTCAAAATTACAAGGTGGAGCATGCTCATCATACTGGCCCAAAGGCAAAACCTGGGGAGAGGCCTAGGCATTTTTCAGTCAAGTGTTTAGGCTACACAGATAAGGAGAAAGTCCTAAATGTAGCCAGGACTGTGGGTTCCATTTTGTTTAGAAAGGAGCAGAGTGTTGGTATTTCAGGACTACAGCCTGAACCTGCAGGCAAGAAGGCAGCAGATAAATTGGATGAAAAAAAAAGCTACATGCCAGGGTCTGGGAGTTCGCTCACATGTACTCCTCCATACTGAGAGTAATCCACTCAGGACACCCAGCTACATTCTTTTGGACCCTTCATCAGCTCAGCACTATGTGGAGGAAGATGATGTGACTGTCAAGGGTCATTCACAAACTCATGGAACTGCTCCTACTTTAAGATAAGGTGCTGTGCTCACTCTATTATATCAGAAATCTTGGCCGCTGCCCTGCTCCTAGCCCCCTCTGGCATAATCCTCTCCAACAGCCCAAGGCTTGCTGTGGCATGACTACATGGTCTGTGGAATCTGCAGTACAATGGCCATCAAAATTGCCAAGCCACCTGGGCATCTGCCTGTTTTATGCACCCTGAAAACAATAAGCAGGTGAGGATGGGGGATGTGTTGTGTACCACAGACTCTGTGTTAGGGCCATTAACTTTCCTGAGGAGGTATTGGGGTCTGGGGTAGTTGGTATGACTGCTTGACTTGAAACCTGCTCAGGCCAGGTCTGGAAATGTGTGCCCTGTCTCAGTCTCCACTGGATGTGCACACTGGACTATAAGAAGTCAGCAGATATATCTTAAAAATGGCTCTTTGTGCTGTCCCCACCCAGCATTATGTTTTTGCTCATGACTGGTCCCAATCAATATGGTGCCAGATGTGCTTGTAGGATCAAATGACCATTGATTGAGGGAAAGGGTTGGAAGTCATCTTGAACTGTGCCTTCTTGCCAGTGAGTACTTAAAGGGGGTAGAAAACAGTTTTTACACCTCTAGATGCCCTCCAGTTGTTCTTTTATTGTCTGCCCAGTATTCTGATATGTTTTTGAACTTTTATGTTAAATTAATAATTTATTTTTGTTGCCTTTTTAAGTACCCTGAATTCCTCTCTCTTCAGTAGTTGCTGCTGTCTAGATTCAAACTGCCTGAACATTCGATGATATCAGTAATACCCATTCCAGGCCATTCAGATGAATAGCACGGGAAGGTGTTATTGATGTCATAGAATGTCTTGGAAATATGAAAAGAAAGAGCAGTAGCTGGTGAGGAGAGTGTTACTCTATATAGATCTGAGGGCACCTCAAAGCCAGAATATTTATTTATCAAAAAAAACATCAAAGCATATCAGAATGCATAACTGGCATGGAAAGGAAAATAGAAGGTCAGTTAACTATGTAAAAAACATTTCCTATCTCCTTTAAGTCTGAGTACCCTTGCCACTTCTGTGAGATATTCACTCCTAACATACAGTGCATAAAACACCCACATTCATCTGTTATTGCAAACATCCCATTATACAGTATACTTTAGTTTATCCAAACACCCCGGGTGACATCAAAATTATGCAGATAAATGGGTGTTCGGATAATCGGAAGTCACATGATAATTCACGGTAACCGCAAAAGACATCAAGACCCAGAAGACCACTTCAGATATAAACTATTTTAATTTAAATACACTACACTTATAAATTCATACTGTGGTGCTCATATTAAAAGCAAGTTAAAATCAAGTTAAAATTCAGTTTAAAATCATGGTGGGCTGTATTGCACTGTATTACTGTATTACTCATTTTAATTTTTAAAAAACTGTTTGATTGAGATTTTCCATTTCTGAGGATTTTGTTTAGCCACCGCTTTCTGCCATAACTGCTGCAAAAGCAGACTTTGCAGCCCATCAATATCTTGCTGGTTTTCCAGCCATGCGAAAGCCTTGTCTAAGCAGTTGACAGCTTCAGTGTCAGTTACATGCAGCTTTGCTTGCTCTGAATCATCTGGCTCAGGTTCTTGATCCATAACTTTGGGCTGTAACTGTACAGAATGTAAGATGTCATTGTCAGATAGTTCTCTGTAGCCTTCATCTCTCTCTCATCTGTCTACACCCACTGCTCCACATCTCCGGGCTGTAAGGACAGTTGCTCTGCTACTTCGTTAAAGTGACTTACCAACTTCCCCTGATGTCATGTTTGCAGATCACCTTCTCTTTATTGAGTGATGCAGAGCTCAGCTGCCCTGAAGTTAAGTATTAAATATATTCAGATGTTTAGTTTTTTAACATTTTTGTGCCACAGTTGTCTGCATGTTTTTTTCTTTGTTTGAAGTTCGCACATGAGCAGTGCATCCACACGCATGAGTGACATCAGCACAGGGCAGGTGTTCCCGCTGCTTCTTTCTCACTGTTTGTTCATTCATCTTTCCTGGACCCAGCCTCTGTGAGTGCAGATCCAAAACTGAACTGGCAAAAAATTACATCACTGATGACTGAAACTGTTTGTTATATTGACAGCTGAGGCAGATACTTGCTTTTGGGATTACAGAAGTGGTAATTTCTCCTGATTTTCAATTTTACTCATCTGACTAAGCTCTGTGTCCTAGGTCCATCGGATCTAGGAACATCACAATCTACATTGCTTGAGTACAGTGTTACAGTTTTAGTAAGTGCTGCAAGTACATAATTATAACAAGAAGTCTGCATAAAAAATACATTTTTTATCTGGTGGAGCTGTAATCTGTAGCGTATTGGGACACAAAAGAGCGACTTTGAACTGGGCAGATCTATAAATTGCAGTAAGCTTTTCAGTATTAGTACATAGAGGTCTGTGTTAAATGGATGACTTTTTCAACAGTTCAGAATTGTAATGTGCAGTAAGAGTATAAGCACTGAGCTGCACAGTCCAATCCCAGGAGAACAGTGCAATAAACTGTATATTTTTTGGCAAGTGCTGCTTCCAGTGTGATTGCTTCAGTAAACTGCCTTTGCTATTGCATTTCTGATTGTCACCATCATTATAGACAGTTTATATTTTTTCCTGTGCTCCTGTGTTTTCTTGGGATCATTTGGTATTCTCAAGCAAGCACCATAACACTGATCACCAAAGTATGCTTAGACGTGCATGAATAAAGGGACATAGTGCACTGAATTGTTTCTCCAGCTTGCCAGCTCCTCGCTAAGTTTATAAATGAATGCAATAAAATCAGTTATATACTGTACATAGTTATACTTTACATAGTTTACAGTGTATCTCAAAATTAAACACATAGGGCCGGATAGTCAAAAGGGTTGCGCCATGCGCAATAGGGTTGCGCATGCGCAAGTCCGAGAGTGCGCCATTCTGCGATATTCAGCAGGAGACAGGTGCACCACCGAAAACATGCTGAGCAACAGCACAATGCAAATGAAGGCATGCGCAACAGAAGGGGGTGGATCCATGCATAAAGAGCGCATTGCGATATTCAATGACTTGCGCAATGCGCAAGAGCGGAACAGCCTGAAGTTGCACCCCAGCGGAAATGAGCCAAAATAAAAAGGCTCAAGGAAGAGGCGCAAGAACGCTACAGGGATGCTAAGTGGGGAAGAGAGAGAGAGAGACAGACAGTGACAGGCCAGTGCAGGCAAGGGAAGCAGTGTGGGCCATAGGCTGCAGAGGCCAGCGGGGTGCCGGTGCAGTGGAAGTAGCAGTCAGGACAGCGGGGTAACAGAGCAACATCAGCCAGGGGTCACAAGCCAGGGAGATGGACAGTGGCAGCTTCACATGGAAGCTGTAATGAGGGTGAGAATGCAAGCTGCAGGGGACGTGGCGTGGAAGGGCCATCGGCGGTACGCCCCCAACAGGCAGTACCGTGCCTGCATCAGCTTTGAGATGTACACAGATGTAGAGATCGTGGGCCAGTACTGCCTGAACAGGGCAATGCTGAGGTGGCTCTGTGAGCTGTGCAGTGATGTGATGCAGGCACCCTCACGACGGAGTCATGCTCTGTCAGTGGAGACCAAGGTGACAGCCTGCATGTGCCTGCTCGCCACGGGCACCTTCCAGAGGCCGACAGGGGACACCATAGGCATCACACAGTCTGCCACATCACGCATCCTCACCCAATTCCTCAGCGCACTGCTGCCACATGCTGCGGAGAACATCCATTGCCCCAGCACCATGGCAGAGCGTACAGCAAACATGCAGGAATTCCACAGGGTAACACGTATGCCTGGCATGCTAGGGGCCATAGACTGCACCCATGTGGCCATTCGCACACCACCTGGCCCCGATGGGGCCACATATAGGAACAGAAAGGGCTTCTCCAGTGTCAACTGCCAGGTGGTGTGTGATGCCACTGGGTGTATAATCAATGTCTGTGCCACACACCCTGGTGGAGCACATGATGCCTTCATATGGCATCAATCTGCACTGTGCCATCGATTTGAGAGTGGGGACATCCCCACAGGCCATCTAGTGGGTGAGTATGCATGTAGGAAATGCAAACTCGGGGCAAGGGTGGGAATGCCACAGGTGCCATGGTAGTGGCACACAGGGATATGGGCAATATGGACCTGAAAATGATACTGATCTCCACTATCTCCACACAGGTGACAGCGGATACCCACTCCATCCCTGGCTGCTCACACTGTACCAGCGCCCCATGACCCCATTGCAGCAACGCTATAATGAGGCACATGCCGCCACATGCAACATCATTGAGCGGGTGTTTGGGATGCTCAAGGCATGCTTCCGATGCCTAGACACCTCCGGCGGTGCCCTACAGTACAGCCCCTCAAAGGCCTGTGAGATATTCCTGGCCTGTTGTATCCTGCACAACATGGTCAAAGATTGTGGGACAGCCCTACAGGTTGAAGAGGGGGACAGCGATGGGGACGCCAGCAGCGCCGGTGTTGATGGTGATGAGCAGCCCCCCCAGGACGGCGGGACCCCCGACTGATCCGGCAGGCCCAGCTGCACCGGGACACCATCACAGAGAAGCATTACGCATGACTCAGGTAAGTCAAGGGGCCATGTGCAACCAACACTGTCCAGGCACAAACCACAGGCACACAGGGTAACACACCAGGGGTGCATGACGGCAAGGGGAGTGGAAGGGTCCAGGCACACAAACACACCAACAGGGAGGGGTGAACAGTCATATGAACACACACACACCAGGCACAAAGCGTACATGGGCAGGTGCACAGCAGAGCAGAACAGACATGGCAAACACACAGATCCACCGACCACCCCCACCACCTGTACTGTCCAAGTACGTGTGTCAGATGCTGGGCACCCTTGCACCTTGGTGTACAGTACAATGCAGGCATCATCATGCACACGCACCTGTGGACAGCAGTCGGGAGGGCATGCAGGTGGTCCGTGTGTCAGCGTGTTGGGCAGAGCACCCACCAATGTACTGCCCACCATGACACACATTGCACACAGGGCAGCACCAGACAGGGCCCGCACTGGGAGACAGGTCAGTCATGTTGCACTGTTCCACAGCCACCGCGGATGAGTGGGTGGCCCCGGCGTGACCCAACAGCACTGGCAGGCTGAGCAGGGGCCACATGGGGTGGCACTGATGGACCACCAGGGGTCCCACTGCGCGAACGTGACCTAGTCCGCACAGGGGTCTGCAGCATGCCGAACATACCTGCACCAGGGGTGCTCGGGATGCCCACAGCAGAACCCGGTGTCGACAGGCTTGGTGTCGCACGACGCCGGGAATGGGGAGTGGAGAGCGTAGTGTGTGGGGTGCGCGGTACAGGAGCACCTGCTTGTGTGCCCAATGCAGCCACGACAGCGACCAATGCCTGGGTCTGCTTGTCAATGGCGGCGGTCACATCCATCCACATATGGACCATCTCTGCACGGTCCAGAACACACTCCCTGCTGTGCCACTCCACAGCTACACACAGTGCCTCCACAGACGTTGCAACTCGCCTTTGCTGCTGTACTGATTCCTGCAGCAGGCGGGTGTGCTCTTCAAATGGGTACTCTGCCACAACGGCATCCTGTCCCCCCAGGGTATGGAAGGGCCTGATGCTCAACACCCCTTGAGGGTGGGCGCTGTTCACCAGGACCAAGAATGGGCATATCAAAGGGCGGTGGGCATGTGCCACTGCTGGACACTGTACCCCCAGACCTGGTGGGTGACTGCTGCCCCTCCAACCGCTGTGCCCCAGGGACCACTCGTTCCACTGCTGTGGCCGCAACAGTGCCAGACACCTGCGCAGCCACTGGTGCTGCCCCACTGGTGCTTACAGGCACAGCCTGGGACTGTGCCAACATGCTGGCACACACGTTGGAACCAGCTAGGCCCAGCGGTACGTGCTGGCCTGCTATGTGTCCGTCATGGGACACACTCATGTCACTGACCATTGCAGTCCTTGCATCATCAATGGTACAGGTACGTGCTACAGCCAGTCACAGCGTGTTGGCATGCTTGCTTGCCAGACTGCTGAGACACAGGCTGTGCACCCCCCCATACCCGACTCACCGACACCAGTGTTGGCAGCCCGGCGTGCATGCTGGTGCAGTGCAAGCTGGCTGGTGACAGAGGTGGATGGACCCTCCTCCATGTCCAGCAGGTCATCCTCACTGCCTGGACCCATCACCACCATCCCCTGAAGATGAACAGGATCTGTAACAGAAAGAGAGGACATGTGAGTGCATGTGAACAACCTTCACAGCCCCCCCCCAACACCACCACCATGTCATACCGTGCAGTGATGGGCTTCCACCTGTCTGGAATCCACCTCCTGGTACGCCGTCAATAGCACTCCACTGCATTGATGCAGCCAGTCGGTCCTCAGCCGGGGTCAGCTCTACCACCACTGGCTGGCCCCCGCCAGTGCCAGCACGTGCTGTCCTGAAGGCTGCCAACTTCTCCTTCACCCTCCTGCAGTCTGTGCCCATCTTCTTTTTGCATTCCTGCATGGAGCGCTGGTGGCTTCCATGCAGGTTCACTGCCCGAGCTACCCCCTCCCATGCAGCCACACGGGCCTGAGGGGTGCCCCGCCCTTCACTCAGTAGTGGCTCCTCCTCCTCCAGGTAGGCCTAGAAGAGGGCCTCTGTCTCCGCCGTGGTGAAGTTGGGCCTCCTCCTCCATCCACCATCCTCACCCTCACCTTGGCTCTGCTCGGTCATGGTGATCTGTATGGGTGGAAGTGGACACCTGTCACTGTGCAGTCTACAGTGTTATCCCATGACCATTGTCCAGAACATCACACAGCATGCAACCCACCTCTCACCTGCAGTAACTGAATCTGGCCAGCGCAGCCCAATGTCGCACATTTATAGCGCAATGCATGCAAATTAGGAGTGGAGCAACTGTAATGAGATGCAAATCATGCCACTGCACCTTTGAATGGCTGATCAGATGATTTGCATGTGTCGGCTGAATATCACGCCGTTGCGCTTTGTGCAATATGGTTGAGCTGGCTGAGCCAATGGCGCAGATCTGTGACTGTGTGGTACACTGCATTGCGCATGCCCAGGTAGCTTATGCAGGCATCTGCCTCGCTGATGACGTGCTGTGCACGATCGGCAATTCAGGACATGGCCACCATTGTGCCAGTGGTGCTACGGCGCTGGGAACCAAATGGCGCTGTGGCACAACTGCGCAATAGTCCACTGTGGCACTGGCACGCAGGTGACCATTCACGCAGGACGAGTAGACGTCCAATGGCGCTGTGCATGGCCTTGCGCCACTGAACCCTGACCTTGTGCCTGACCTTTGTCCCCTGGCGCTGTACGTCTGGCATGTGTACAGCTCTATCGCGCTGTTCGGTGACAGCGCAATAGGGAATGGCAGTGCTGTACCAACAGCACGATAAGGAATGGCAGCGATGTACTGCGCAGCACTTCCACGTGGGGTTGCCATGCTGTGGAGCACCATATTGTCTACTATAGCATTAGAAATGGCACACAGGAGAGCCTCTCAGTGGGATGCCCTTGAGCTGGCCAACCTTGTGGCCACTGTGGAGCCACACTATGGCACACTCTTTGGTGAGGTGCCACTGGACAGGGCCAGGATCCAGGTCTGGGAAGAGGTGGCCACTGACCTGGAGACAGCCAGTGGCCGCAGGAGAACGGCTGAACATTGCAGGCACCGGTATGGGGACCTGAGACGGAGGGAGCCGGAGCTACTGGCACGTCTGCAGTCACGTGCCAGGAGGGGCGTGGTGCCTCATCCAGGTGGGTGATATGTCTACACACTTGTATGGTCCATATGGGTAACACTGTCTCATGTGTCCAGCACATAGGGGAGGGATGGTCTGGGGTTGGCTGTGGTGGTGTTTACAGGGTATGAGATGGGTGGGTCTGGCTGGGTGGGTGGGCACACACATTGGGGCGGGGGAATATGCTTTGGGTTTCTACTTTATGTGTTTCTCTCCTTTTGTCTCCCACAGGCATGGCCGAGCGGAGGAGGAGGAATTTGGAGCAGCAGCGGAGGGTGGTGGCTGCAGTACCGGATCGTGGTGGTGAACAAGCACAACGCCAGCAGCATCCCAATGAGGGTGAGTGCCATGACACCATGATTGCTATTGCATGCTGTGTGACAGGGTGGGAGGCAGGGCATGGCCACCATCCATGGACACCACTGCCATGCACGCGACATGTGACAGTCAGCACTGTCCAGTGCCACTGCATGTCTGGGAGTGCATCAATGGTGGTTCATGCGTGCACTGGGCACATGGCTGTGGCACTACCTGCTCACCGCATAGCCATGTTACTGTACGGCTTTGGTTGTGCTGTGCTGGACACAGGCGGTGGGTGTGTGCAGTGGTACACATGGCTGTTGCTGCCTGGTTGGGCATGTCTTGTGGACACGGTCACTGTGGGTGGGTGCACACCATCACAGGAGCGTGGCACATGGCTGTCTGCCATGCATACTGGGTGGGCTGTAGGGGGATGGACAGTCACACCCATTGACTCTGATCCCTTGTCCTAGGTGTGTGGATACTCCTGCGAATGCAGCGGTCCTTCCAGGACCTTGTGCAGGTGGCGCAAGAGTCCCTTGCCATCTTGCGGGATCTGCAGCAGCATGACGTGAGGAGGAGGAGGCGACCCAGACAACAGCCCCAGGCAGCAGAGGACCAGGCTGGCCACCAGTGAAGCGAGACAACCTCCCCCCTTTGACCAACCCTCACACCCCGCCTTCCCTCTCCCATATGTTCACCCCTGACCCTTACCCACACCCACCTTGTTCCTGTCCATCCACCCCACGTTTGTACATAATTGTAAATAGTTGTTGTTGTTATATTTTTGTAATACAGTTATTTTGATATGAATACTGTGGTGGTCTCTGATTTGCAGCTGGCTGCAGGTGCTCAGTTGCAGTGGTGTGCATGGCATCTGGGGTGGTTCAGTCATGGGTATGTGTGTGTGTGTGCGTGGGGAAGTGTCTCTGGTGTGGGAGTGGCCATCAGTCGGTATTTGTGGTGTGTGTGTTGTTCCCTGTGCATTCCATTACTGTGTGCAGTAGTCCATGGTGCCTGCTCTGTGTCCATTGTGCCTCTGTCAACCCATCCTTGCCCTGTGCAGCTGACACCCTTGCATGTCTGTGGCCTGCGAGGTCTGCTGCCTTCTCAGTGATGGCTGTCCCTGCAGGTCATCCACTGTGACCATCACCATGCTGGGTTGCCTCCTGTCAATGGTGTGGTGCATGTTTGCCTCGGGTGACACTATGGCCTCTGCAGTTGCTGTCCCACCTCCATGCTGCGGCTTGTGTGTATTGCAGGGCCTGTGCACCACTGTCTGTGACTTGTGTTACAGGCATCTGCTGGTGGTGTACAGGGCCACAGTTCATGCACAGGGTGAGTGTCACCCCTGTGCCATGAGGGACTGCAGGCTGTGTGTGCACAATTTTCATGGGCCCACACTGGGGGCTTGGCTGCCACACTACTGTGTCCCTGTGTTAGTGTCCCTGTGGGTATGGGTATGTGTTTGCCTCTGCACTGTGTTGCATCCAGTGTGCTGCATGCTTCCATGTACCACTGTGGGTGTCTGTGAAGGCTGCTGTGGCTCATGGTGGGTCTGGCTTGTATGGTTCTGTGGTACACAAGGTTGCAGTGTGGCAGTGGGGGGGTGGTGGTATGCATGGGGATTCCTGCAGTGGTGGTCACTGCTCATGGGGGGTGTCTTGGGGTCACGGTGCAGGGTGTGCTGTGCACGGGGGGGCTGCCGTGCCATGGGGTGGTCCGCCCTCCTTGTGTGGCAGTCTCAGCTTGCCGGTGGGTGTGCTGGGGCACCATGGCCCAGCTGTGCTTTGTTTGCTTGTCCCCATGGTCCGATGGCTGTTCCATCCCTCCCCCAGTTATGCTGTGCTTGGGGTGTGGGGGTACATTTTTTGGTTCTGCAGTGTGTCCCTGTGCCCATCTGTAGCATGGGTGGTGGGTCTCTGCCTACCTCCCTGGTTGTGCAGTTCCATTGCTCTGCTGCTGGGGGGGCTCCCTGCTTGCACTATGGCACCTCTGCGCTGCTCAGCTGGGCAGCCCTTGTTGCGCCATAGCACATCATCTCTGCTCAGCTTCCCCTTCCTGGTTGTGCTATAGTGCAGGTTGTGCGATATTCAGACGCTGGCTTGTTGCGCAACTTGGCTTGCTCCATGTTTGAATATCGCATCTATTGCACATGTGCGCAAGTGACTTGCGCTTGCTCCTGCTGTTGCGCACTTTTTGGGTGCAGTTTGAATATCCAGCCCAAAGTTTTTTAACATTTTAACATACAGTCTTTATTTATAATTAGGATTATAGTATTATTGTATGTGCTCCGGAGCATCAGCAAAAAAAGACACTGCAGTTGCCATCCTCTCCCCGACACTGTGGTACCAATGTACTATGTGCTATGGTGTTATATTGCAAAGTGTGCTAGTCAGTTCAGCATACTTAGGGAATAATGTCCGAACCAAAATATGGGCTACACAGCAATGAATGCAGGGAGTCTACACAATGCACCATGACATTGGTAAGGCATGGGAGACAGTACAGTGCAGTATCTGTTGTATTTGCTGTACACTTTACATATGTGCATCAGAGATCCACTGTAATGGAAAAAATGGGAAAACACAAACAGCTTGACACAGACCGAAGTGGTAATGAAGTATGGTGATATAAGTGAGGAAGGGTGGTTCAAATACAGTCTAACACTTGAGTACGTACCGCAAGGATATGTCCCTTTTTGTAGTGGACCAATCAAATGGTACTTAGGCTATCTAAACATAAATGCAGTCTCTTTCTCCATGAGAAGGGTATTGGCAGTGTCATTTTTAACCTTGGGGGGGTTGGGGGATGATCATCGACTGTACTGTGTATTTTTTGCTCAGTTCATAATGCACCTGGAGGCACACATGTAGCGGCAATAAGCCAGTGCCAGGATGGTATTACAGATGCTTATGCAGACACTAATGACAGCTGCGGTCTGTACAGTTCCTGAGCGCTTAGAGGTAACATAAAGTTGGTGCAATAATTTGTAGTTTTAAATTTATAACACGCCGTAAACAGGGGAACCGGCGACTTCAACATGTTACTCATAGATACATAGATACATAGACAGTGTCGGCAGATAAGGGCCTATGGCCCACCCAGTCTGCCCATTTGAGCTTGTAAGTTCAGTTTGTTTTCCTAGAAGTCTGTTGCCCCTTACCCCTGACCTCTAGAATTCCTTTATGTCTATCCCATGCATTCTTAAATCCCATGATTGTTTCAGCCCCCACCACTTCCTCTGGCAGGGTGTTCCACTTGTCCACCACCCGTTCTGTGAAGAAATTCTTTCTCATGTTTCCTCTGAATCGTCCTCCCTCCAACTTCATCCCATGCCCTCTAGTCCTGGAACATCTTTTTCGCTTAAAAATAGTGTTTTCCTGCACCCTGTTCCTCCCTGTAAGATAATTGTATGTCTCTATCATATCACTTCTCTCCCTCCTCTCCTCCAGGGAGTACATGTTCAGTTCCTTCAACCTGTCTTCATAGGACTTGTGATGCAATCCATGCACCATCTTTGTTGCCCTCCTCTGAACCTTCTCTACCCTGTCTATGTCTTTATGTAGGTATGGTCTCCAGAACTGTACACTGTACTCCAGGTGGGGCCTCACTAGTGTCTTGTATAGCGGAATTATGACCTCCCTTTTCCTGCTGGTGATGCCCCTGCCTATACATCCCAGCATCCTATTTGCTTTACCTGCTGCCTTGTCACACTGTTTTTCTACCTTGAGGTCATCAGAGATGACAACCCCAAGATCCCTTTCCTGCTTGGTGCATGCTATATCCTCACCTCCCAACTGATATATTGTGCCAGGGTTTTGTGCCCCATATGCATTATCTTGCACTCTTGCATTGAATTTCAACTGCCAAACCCCTGACCATCCTTCAAGTTTCTGCAGGTCGCTTCTCATTCTGTCTACACCCTCTGGTGTGTCTACTCTATTACAGAGCTTTGTGTCATCAGCGAACAGTGAAATTCTGCCTTCTAGATCCTCACTAATGTCACTGATGAAGATGTTGAATAGGACGGTCCCAGCACTGATCCCTGTGGTACCCCACTGGTCACTCTTCCCTCTGTGGGTGACAGCCATTTAGAACCACCCTCTGTGTTCTGCCACCCAGCCAGTTACCTACCCACCACACTACTGTCCTGCCCACACCCATATTCCCCAGTTTGTGTAATAGTCTTCTATGTGGCACAGTGTCAAAGGCCTTGCTGAAGTCCAGATAGGCCATGTCCACTGCCCTCCCCTGATCCACCTTCCTGGTCACCCAGTCAAAAAATTCAATGAGGTTGGTCTGACATGACCTCCCCCTGGTGAAACCATGCTGCCTTGGGTCCTGTTGTCCATTGATAACCAGATGTTCCACCAATCTCTCCTTCAGTAGTGCTTCCATGATCTTCCCCACTACTGAGGTGAGGCTGACTGGTCTGTAGTTCCCTGCTTCCTCTTTGTTCCCACTTTTGTATAAGGGGACTACATCTGCTGTCCTCCAGTCTTTGGGTACCTCCCCTGTTTCCAGTGATCAGCTAAACAGGATAGCCAGAGGTTCAGCCACCACCTCTCTTAGTTCTTTAAGGACCCTGGGGTGCACCCCGTCTGGCCCCATTGCTTTATCAACTCTTACTACTTCCAGTTCCTTCAGGACCCTTTCTCGTGTAAGAATCATTCATTGAGAATCATTGAGACCTCTAAAGGGGAAAGTACAAGCAGGCCCCCCACCCCCAAACACACACATACAAAGAGAAGAAAGCTATAGCATAAACCAATTGGCACTAGCTCAAAGACAGACCCAAACAGTATAAATAATTTATAGATAATAAAAGTTTCTTGCTGCAGCATTTTTACGTTCGCTTGCACGCATGCGCAAGGAACGTTTTGGGAGAGTAGCACAGTTGGAGGTGTGCCTCTCCCAGCCAATGCACTGCTCCCTTGAGCAGGTGTGGCGGTCGTGCACCAATGGGTGCAGGAGCTCAATATGACAGTGGTGTTCCTCTGCTTAGGAAAACACTGCTGCCATACTGGCGCCGCTACCATCCTCCGTCATCATCGCCCCCGCGCAGCGTCCGCGCCTCCAAAAGCTTTCCTGCCATGCTGGAGGCCCAACCCAGCATGGCGAAAAGTTATTTGTTTTGCCGATGGGGGTGCCCAATCCCCCATCAGCTCCACGGCCCCCCCAAGCCATCCTGCCACCATGCTGGAGCCCACCCCAGTGTGGCAAATGTTTGTTTATTTTGCCGACGGGGGTGCCCAATCCCCCATCGGCTCTTCGGCCCCCCTCGCGTAGTTTTCCGATGGGGTGCCCAATCCCCCATTGGCTCTTTGGCCCACCCCACACATCTTCTGCCACACTAGAAGCCCACCCCTGCATGACAAATGTCCCTCGTCGTCTTTTTTTTTTTTCCTGTAAAACCAAAGCGGTCCCCAGCGCGTCTCCCCCTCCACACCCGCACCCACCCACTATGCACCCAGCCTCCCACCCCCACCCCATACTTACCTCCGGACTCTGGCGCCGATCTTGGTGGACGGGAACACGTCTGCACTCTTCAAAGCCGACCATGAACTGAGGAAATGCCGGTAAGCTGTATAATGGGCTACATGGGGGGGTTTCAACTTTATTGCATATCTCAGTCATATTTTGGAATTTTTGCACTAAATTTTCAACATGGAGTTTTGGGACCCCTTCTCATGAATGATGTCACTGTCATGGGGTTATTCAGGCCGAAGGGTGATTTCACGCAGTGACTGCGCAGTGCCTGCGAAATCACCGCCGGCCTGAAACTCAATACCATGACAGTGACATCATTCATGAGAAGGGGTCCCAAAACCAATGTTGAGAATTTGATGCAAATAATTCCAAAATGCTGTTTACTGGCGCATGCTATGCAGTTCTACACAGGCTCGTAAGTTTGCAATTTTCAATATTTTCATTCCAGATTTTCAAAATTGCCATTTTATCACACTTTCTTACGAGCTGTACAGCTGTCATTTTTCATCTCACCCAAACATGTCCCCATGTAGCGCACCATGGGCAGTCAGGTGTCTTGAGAATCAACGTGTGGAACACAATAAGAAAATCACAGTGACACAGTTCCAGAGCAGAGGTCTTAAAATGGCTATGTTGATATTTGGTGAAAAAAATTCCTAAAATGACTGTCTTACGAGGTGTACGTTACGCAGTTCTCGCTGCCTTTCGTACATTTGGCGAATTTTCAATATTTGCACTCCAGATTTTCAACATTGCCATTTTATCACACCTCCTCATGAGCAGTACAGCTGTCATTTTTCACATCCTGCCCAAAATGTGTTTCCACCAATGTAGCGCACAATGGCACAGTCGGTGTGCGAACTCAGTGTATGGGACACATTAAGAAAATCACAGTGTCACTGTTCATGAGCAGAGATCTTAAAATGGCTATGTTGAAAATTTGGCAAAAAATTCCTACAAATAACTGTTTTATGAGCGTGCGTTGTACAGTTCCTACGCACGTTCGTAAGTTTGCGAATTTTCAATATTTTCCTCCAGATTTTCAACATTGCCATTTTAACACACCTCCTTATGAGCAGTACAGCTGTCATTTTTCACATCCTGCCCAAAACGTCTTTCCCCCCATGTAGTGCACAATGGCGCAGTCGGTGTGCGAAATCAATGTATGGGACACAGTACGAAAATCACAGTGACTCTGTTCATTAGCATAGGTTTAAAATGGCAATGTTGAATTGTGAAAACATTCCTAAAATGACTGTTTTACGAGCGTGCATTGCACAGTTCCCACGCACGCTCATAGGTTTGCGAATTTTCAATATTTCCACTCCACATTTTCAACATTGGCATTTTACCACACTTCCTTATGAGCAGTACAGCTGTCATTTTTCACATCCTGCCCAAAACGTGTTTCCGCCTATGTAGCGCACAATGGGGGTAACAAAAAGGTCATGCTGACAATTTATTGTGCAAATACCAGCAATAGCACAGGGCATTGGAGTAAAGCACCATGCATGCCAAACACCACTGCAAATACCTGCAAGCAAACGTTCGGCATTGACAAATGCTTGTTCTAAGTGTATGTGTGCAGCTGGGGGGTTTGGAGTGGTTGGGGTACAAGGTTCTTGCTTGTAATTTCCACCCTGTGCTCCATCAGAGTGAGTGACTGATAAATCAATTGGCGGGAGGTCACTATTAATTAGTACCAGGTGAGGAATTTGGACAAATTGTGAGCCATTTATCCTGCTCAAGCAATGCCACCAGATCGAGCTGTACTCTCAGTGTCAAGCTGAAGTGGCCAACAACCCATTCGCATAGGGAAAGCAATCCCCCCCCTGAAAAAAAAGAAATATAAAAAACAGGGTACTATCTCTATCATTTGTGTGGGCAGATCGATGCTGGGAGTAACAGAACACACACCATACCTCAATTTTGCACAGTAAAATGACAGCAATGACAGGAACCAAACCGTAGCACTAAGTAGCAAAATATAATATTAACAGACCGTGTTGCTAAGTCTGCTCTCGCTACTGTACTGGAATGGATTGGGACTACTGCTGTGACTGCCTGAGCTACTGCCCACATCATTCTCGCCGCTGTCATAGGGTCATCCCTATGGGGATCTACTATGCAGCGGCTGTCAAATTGTGGCACTATGTCAGTGTCCGAAAGATCACTGTTAGTGCAGGACAACATAATGCTTTCATCATCGCATCCTCAAAATGAACTGTTTGACATTGCCATTGTCCTGCTGCATGCTGCGACCAAGAGTTCTGTTATCAAGACAGAACTGCTGTGACCAAGAACTAATTTTAATTACAGAGCACAGATCTCCCTGTGGTGACATTGCAAAGGTAATGAGTGTCAAAGGTCACCAAATACAGGCTCCAATTCACAAAATGACACTTCCTGGCTTGTGAGGGTGAAAACCTGAATTAATTTGCTAAAATAGGCTATGCATCTATCAAAATACATTGCAAATCAGTTCTATATGCAGTCACCTTGCAGTATATCTGTTCAGTTCTGTATGCAGTCACCTTACAGTATATGTGTTCATATATCTAAACTTGGTAAATCGCTTTAGGGTGCCTGATAGCCAGCTGCTCATGATTGGGTTCGTCTGCCACAATGTGCTCAGCTTGAGGTTGAAGCAGTTTTGATTTTGACCAGCACTTCACAATTGTGCTCTCTCGAATCTCCTTCCCAGACTCTGCCAGCATGTAAACTGCTTCTTTTATGCTGACAGACATTATGATGTTAGTTAGTGTTAGCTCCTCATTCTCCTCGCTAAGAACAAAGCTGAGCAGTTTACCTCTGTATAGGCATTTTAAAGTGGCAAGCACACCTTCATCTAATGGTTGGATCTTAGCTGTAGTGCTGGGTGGTAGAAACTCACAACGTATGGCCCTGTCAGCACTACATAAGCTTTCTGTCCCTGGATGTGTGCCCGCATTGTCAATCAGAAGCAGTGCACGGATGGGCAGTCATTTGGAGTGAATGCATGTTCATGCAGCTGGTATAAAATGTTCTTTAAACCATGGACTAAAAATTTCACAGTTTCTCCATGCACTTCTTAGGGATCTGTACAGAACAGGCAGTGCTGAAAGGTTAATATGCTTAAAACATCTCAGGCTAGCCAATATGCCGATAACTAACAATGGCAGCTTATGTTCACCTGTTGCATTGCAACAGGCTAAGATTGCAAGTCTCTGTTTGTTTTTTTTGTACCCCAGAGCACAATGTTCATCTGACAAGGCTAATGTCTTTTCCAGCAGTAGGCGCCAATAAGAGCCGGTTTCATCAACTTTGTACAGTTGCTGTTCAGTGATGCCCTCTGCCTCCAGTATGAGCTTTAGCTTCTCTCAAAAAGGTGTTATGCCACAAAACTCCTCAGTTTGTTCCCGGCCTTACGAATGTCATTGATGGTGGAGTTGCTGATGTTATAGCACTTGGCAACATCCACCACCTTGTTTCCATGTTCTAATTCTTTAAGAATTTCAAGCTTCTGCTGAAGGTCAAGCACCGAGAGTTTTCATTTGCATGACATCTCAACAGCAGGTAACCACAGGCAGGTAGCAGGGAGATTAGCTGTGAAATGCAGTGCTTCCATGACTAAATACAAAATAGAAATGGGGGAATGCTTAGCGGTAATGACCACTAATGAAATAAGTGTAAACTGCTTGTCGCCTATTAACTTATCCGGGGAGCTCTGGGGACATACTTTGATTTCGGATAACTAGGATTTCTGGATTAGTGGAATTTGGATACATGGGTTTGTACTGTACTGTACTGTCATCTGTTGTCTTTCCCTCCCCCCATTTCCTTCCTTTCCTCTAATATTAATTGGATGCATTTATGATAACTCATTATTTTAACTTTGTAAGTGTTTGGGATTTAAAGATTGTTGTAAATTGTTGTAGATTTCTTTTTACAATTGCTGTGTGGCAGTTCCCTGGTATTTTCACTTTTTTATTGTATGTTACTATATATTATATATTGTATTGTGTTTTTGAACGCTAATGGCATGTGGGTGTTTTTATGCACTGTATGTTTGATTACTTGCTTTATAAGTGAGCACCACACATACAGTAGCGACGCCCCCCCGATGAAGGGTCATGTGAGAACCCGAAGCACTGGGATTTAGTGCCACTTACTCATGGAGCTCTGCCAGATAAAGAATATGTCTGCAGTTTATCACTGAGTTTGAATTAATTTTTCTTCCGGGATCATGGCTTTTCTTTTGATGTGCTGGGAGGAGTGCAAAGGAATCAATTCAGTTAGCACCCACACGATCAGGTCTGTGGCATGATGTTTATATTTGTCTGTAAGATAGCCACCACTTCATTGATTGATTATAGAACATAGGGGTGGATCCTGTAATTAACTCAATGTATGCTCAACCTGTCCTCATTTCAACCTTTGTGACTGGTTCCTCCCCCCCGACAGCACCAGGGGGTGGTGGTAACTGTGTGTGTGGGGGGTCCAACCCACTGTCTAATGCAGTTGAGCCTACCCCAGAAAGCACAGAGTGATCATAATCCTTTTTCCTTACAAGTAAGGTGCTCACTCTATGGCTCAAAAACTGCTGCCTGCTGAGACTTGAGTTAAGGGTGCCACTAGAGAACTTTCTGTGTTTCTTGTTCGAGGTAGTGGGGGGGAAACCAGCTCAAATACTATCTTCTTGACTAGTTTCATGCTCTTGCCAACCATCATGGAGAACAAACTTGTGGAACTTGATCTTGGTGCACTATGAACTCCCTGCACTACTGCTAGTGTGACTATCTGGGAACTTTAGCTTCCCCTTGAGATATGGAGAGCAGAGGGCATGATTTCCTAATTATAGTACATCCCCTCAACTGTTCATTGGGGAGCAGGTACCAGCAGGTGGGAAGTGGTAGTCTGCTAATTAATCCGGCCCCAGCTGGGATACAAGGGGTACAGTTGCTACTTAAGAAATCTGCCTGCCTGGGCACTCTGGTATTGACGTTGAACCATCTCTTCAGTATATTTATATATATATATATATATATATATATACACACATACAGAATATATATATATATATATATCTATATATATATATAACATGTAACAAGGACCTGTGGAATACATGATTTATTTTGCAACAGCTGTTTGACCTTGAGTAACCTCACGAGTGGTGTAAGCCACGAGTAATGTGCCCAAGGTCAAACAGCTCAAGTTATATATTCCATTGATCAATCAATCAATTAACCTTTATTTTACCATGAATACACCGTTTAGCAAGCTCATTTACAAAGTGGTCCTGGGTGGACACAGCTAAGACAAAATAAAATACAATATTTATTTATTTTATTTATTTATAATACAATATACAATGCATGTCAGGAATACAGTGAAATATAGAAATAAACATTGACAATTTACATAGGAAGAATGCATAAAATATGCAGAAGACAATGGTAAATGTAATTCTAAATTTTAGCTAAACCAGACAATGTGTAGATTCATTTAGGCAACTGACAGCATTTCGGGTCTTGGACTGGAATAATAAAGAGCAATACTAGTTAAGTAGAGGTAGGAGGGGTTAGTGGGAAGGGGGAGAAAGGAAGCAGGGTTATGCGATGTATGTGGCAGCAAGAAGGGTATAAGCAATAAGAGTGCAAAGGGAGGTACGACAGGAGGAGGGAGGTAGGTAGATAAGAAGGATGCGAAGCAAGGGAGTAAATGAACATGATAATGTTACGGATACATCAGGAGGAGTCCCATTACAGAAAAGGCACTATACACACCCAGGTAAAGGTTAAGTGCTCAGTCCTAATCACCCATGCCGTAGTAAAGTGCTGAAGATAGAGCATTATCTAGGTTCATCAGGAACTAGGACAAATTAGGAATAGCAGTTACGTGTCTCCTTCAGTGTGCACTTTAAAAGGGATTTAAATGAGAAAATCCAGATTAAGTATGAAAGCCTTAAGGATTTCTGAAGGTTATTCCATAGCATGGGGAGGGCATAGCTTATGGAGGAGGCCCCGTAACGAGTTCTTATTTTGAAGCTACCAAGCAAGATATAGGAGTATCTGCCAAGAGAATAGGCTCCGGGTGTACATTTAAAGAGGTCGGTGATGTAAGGGGGCAGTTTGATTCTGATGACTCTGTAGGTCCAGAGGTAAGCATTTCTCCACCTCCTGGTGGTAAGCAATGACCAGCCTAGTTGCTCGTAGAGGGAGCAGTGGTGGGTGTTATGAGGAGCATTGGTAATGAACCTTAGAGCTCTATGATATCAAGAATCCAGTTTAGCTAGGGCAGTTTTGGAGCAGTGACTATACAGAATGTCCACGTAGTCAATAAAAAGGAGAAATGTGGATTGAACCAAGCTTATTTTGGCCTCATGGTTAAGAAAATGTTTAATGCGGTACAAGATGTCTGTTCTCTGCCTTAGTTTTTGGGATAGTTCCTTGACATAAGCAATAGGGTGCCTTTAGGATAGTACAGGAAGTTTTGTTTTAAATTGTCTGTTTATTTAATTTGTAATGTAAACTTACATGGATGTTTTGTGGTTTTCCCAGCATAATTTCACTTCGCATGGTGGTTGCTAAGTGGTTGTGATGGACATGTCAAATTTACATTATGGCCTGTATAAAATGTTAAAGTTTGATGCACAATTCTTTTGTCTTTGATCTTTTTCTTGTGGGGGAGGGCATTTGTTCATAAAAAAATGAATACAAATTGAGTTTTCTGCCATTTTTTGCTAATTATTAAAAATCTAAAAGGTTTCTATAAATGAAACACCACACATTATGTTTGCTTGAGCATGCACAAGAAGCATGATGTGACAGCTTAGGAGAGAAGCGAGTTGTGGAGGCGTGGCAGTGTTACAGCCAAGGGAGGCACAGCATTTGGGGGCTTGGCACTGGTTGACCAGTGGAGGCACAGTGTACCAATGACACTGGTCTCCAAAAAGTGTACCAAGTTGTAACATTTTAGCCGCAGCAATCAGAGGCCGCCTCGTCATTGCAGCATCAGTCATTGTGCTGCAATGAGGGAGCGACCCGTCATTGCAGGGCGGAACATTAGCTAGCCTAATACTGTTTGTGAACATGGCGGGCAGCTTGCTATCACATTCACAAACAATATTAGGCAGCATACCATACTGAGGGGGTGCCCAATCCTCCTCAGCAGCATGTGCCCCCCAAAACTGTCTTTGTTGGCCGACAGGGGCCCCAATCCCCACTGGCTTCAGTGGCCACAAAGTGTTTATTCAGCTGATGGGGGAGCCCACTCCCCATTGGCAAGATGTAACCCCCCCATCCACTTTCATTATCTGCTGATGGGGGAGCCCACTCCCCATTGGCATGATGTAACCCCCCCGGTTTTGTTGCCTGCCGACAGGGTGTCCAATCCCCGTCAGCATGATGTTTCTACCTCCCTTGTCTTGTGTGATGATGGGGGTGCCCAGACCCCATTGGCTACAGCTGGCCCCCCCAAAAAGAGTCCCTTGGCATGCTGGGAGCCCACCCCAGTGTGCCAAATGCCCTGTAAAATTTAAAATTGTCCGTGTTGTCTTTTTGTTTTTTCTTCCTATAAAGGAAAAAGAGTCCTCACGGTCTGCCATATACCCCTCCTGCAACCTGCGCCGACTATCACTGCACTCCTGCCTCCCCACACACCCCTCACCCCATACTTACCTCCGAGTCTGGCGCGATGATCTTTGGTGGACCGGGAACATGTCTGCACACTTCAAAGCTGACCGCGAACTGAGGAAATGCCGGTAAGCTGTATAATGTAATAAATAGGGTTTTTTCAACTTTGCTGCATATCTCAGGCATTATTTGGAATTTTGGCACCAAATTTTCAACATGAGGTTTTTGGGACCCCTCCTCATGAATTCTGTCACTGTCATGGCATTAATCGGGCTAGAAGGGTGATTTCACAGTCACTGTGTGAATTCACCTTTCGGGACTGATTAATGAAATGACAGTGCCAGTGTTCATAAGGTGGGCGCTCAAAAATCCTGTGTTGCAAATCTGGTGAAAAAATTCCTAAAAATGACTGTTGTACGAGCATGCATTGTGCAGTTCCTACGCACACTCGTAAGTTCATGAATTTGTAACATTTGCACTCCAGATTTTCAACATTGCCATTTTATCAGACCTACTTATGAGCAGTACAGCTGTAATTTTTCACATCACACCCAAAATGTATTTCTGTGCATATAGTGCACAATGGCGCAACTGATGTGCAAAATCAATGTTTGGGACAGATTAAGAAACTCACAGTGACACTGCTCATTAGCACAGGTCCTAAAATGTCTATGTTGAAAATTTGGTGAGATAAGTTCATAAAATGACTGTTACGAGCGTGCATTGTGCAGTTTCTACGCACGCTTGTACCTTCGCACATTTGCAGTATCTTCACTCCAGATTGCCAACACTGCCATGTGCCCACACCTCCTTACGAACAGTAGAGCTGTCATTTTTCACATCCCAGCCCACATGTTTTTTTGCACTTCTGGCACAGTCAAGCATGGTTGTTGTAGGAAATCCATGTTCGGGACACATTAGGAAAATCACACTGACACTGTTCTTTAGCAGAGGTCCTAAAATGGCTATGTTGAAAATTTGGTGACAAAAGTCCATAAACTAACCGTGTTACGAGTGTGCATTGCGCAGTTTCCATACGCCCGTAACACTACATATGCAATATTTTCACTCCATATTTTCAACATTGCCATTTTTCAACACCTCCTTATGAACAGTACAGCTGTCATTTTTCACATCCTGGCTGAAATGTGTTTTTGCACTTCCGGCACAGAATAGCACGGTCGCAGTGGGAAATCACTGTTTAGGACACATTACAAAAATCACAGTGACACTGTTCATTAGCAGAGGTCCTAAAATGCCTATGTTGAACGTTTGGTGATGAAAGTCCATAAAATGACTGTGTTACGAGGGTGCGTTGTGCAGTTTCCACCCACACTTATAACTTTGCACATTTGTAATATTTACACTCTAGATTTTCAACATTGCCATTTTCCCAGGCCTCCTTATGAACAGTACAGCTGTCATTTTTCACATCCTGGTTGAAATGTGTTTTTGCAGTTCCAGCGTAGAATACCGTGGTTGCTGTTGGAAATCAGTGTTCAGGAGACAGTAACAAAATCACAGCGACACTGTTCATGACCATAGGTCGTTAAATGCCTACGTTGAAAATCTGGTGATGAAACTCCATAAAATGAATGTGTTACACGCATGCATTGCGTGGTTTCCACGTATGCTCAGTAGTGCAAGCATTTTTAAGATTCCCACTACACATTTTCAACATTGCCATCTTTCTTCGTACCTCCCTATGGATGGTACAGCTGTCATTCTTCACATCCTGCCCAATCTGTGTTTTCGTACATGTGGTGCAGAAAGGCAGTGTCACTGTTGGAAGTCAGTTTTCAGGACACATTGACAAAATCACACTGCCAGTGTTTATGACAAGAGGTCCCAAATGCTTTCATGGGGTGGGGTCACAAAAAGGACATGTTCAAAATTTGTACTGTGAATACCAACAAATGCCTGAGGCATTACGGTTTCTAACCATAATGTCCTACCCTGTACAGACAGACAGGCATCAGGGTGTGCCTTTGGATTGCCAACTGTACTGCTCATGCCATCCCACCCCCACCCCCCAGCCACTGACAGGCATCAAGGTGTACCTTGAACTCTTCGTCCCAAGACTTCACCCAATTCTCCTATGCTGCACCCATTTCAACGTATGTCCTTATGGAATGGGGTGACCATAAAGCCAAACACCCTAAGGCACAGCTCAACACGTGTCGGTGTCTGCAGAATAGGGTGAGGTAACATGGTTTGACCGTCATGGGTGATGACCCAAAACCTTACCCCAAATCCTGTCCATCTCTACAAGATGGAGGTGGGGTTCATGTGAAGTTCAGTACTTCACTGCCATTCCTATTCTCCATCTGTCTAACTCCTGCATTTCTAATGCTAATACCAGCAAGCAAACATTCGGCATTGACAAATGCTTGTTTTGTAGGTATGTTTGTGCTGGACAAACTTTGTGCACACAGTACCATGTTATCATTTTTTAATTTTAAAGTTATTCGCATTTGTTTGTTAAAAAAATGAAAACAAAACTGAATTTTCTGTTTTTTACTAATTAAAAAAATCTAAAAGGTATATTTAAATGAAACAACACTCATTTTGGAGATATTTTTGTACTGAACAACTTTCATGCACACAGTACCATGCTATCATTTTTCATTTTAAAGTTATTCACATTTCAATATAGTTAACACTCCTACTGAGGCCGAACATTCTATATGAGTTCCGAGTGCTTGTGCTGGACCTAATGACATAATAACTGTGATTAAATTGGCTGATGACATAAGAACTGTGTGGATAAATGGCTGATGTCATAAGAACTGTATGAATAAATATGGGGGTCTAGATATTCAAACTGCGCCATTCATAGGCGCAAGTCCTTGCGCTGCGCAAAATAGTTGCGCGAGATGTCGCGGTGATATTCAAGGAGTTGTGCTGTTGAGCAACTCCTTTGAATATCACTCTAACTACACTCACTGCGCGATGAAGTAGTGGAACTTGTGCCACCGCAAGTTGACAAAGTGGAGCATTCAGCTTGCGGTGGCGCAAGTACCATTGCGCCATGCACAAAATCCCGATATTCAAAAGGTGACATGCAAATGGGGCTATAATTCATGCAAGGCATGGGGGGGCCATTTGCATCTGATTATGGCCCCATTTGCATGCCATTAGCATGCAGGTGCACTGATCCCTGAGGACTTGCACCTGGTGCCCTGCCAGGCAGCAGTCATCGGGGAACGACGCCCCCTGCAGCCCAATCATGGGCAAAAGAGAGTAAAAACCCCA
Source organism: Neoceratodus forsteri (assembly GCA_016271365.2). NCBI lineage: Eukaryota > Metazoa > Chordata > Ceratodontiformes > Ceratodontidae > Neoceratodus > Neoceratodus forsteri. The sequence goes on from JADMNL010000033.1 coordinate 114,118,598, forward strand.
CCACCACCACCCCCCACTGGCCCGATCGTGGGCATAGCTTAAATACCCCCACCTCACCAGCCCGATCACGGGCAGCAATGTGTCTCCCCCCCAACACATCCCTGGTGGTCCAGTGGACCGATAGGCCCGATAGCGGGCTGGAGTTTTCAAACACCCCCTCCCGATCCTTATCCTGGTGGTCCAGTGGACCAAAATCGATAGCGGGATGTAGTTGTCAACCCCCAACACATCCCTGGTGACCTAGTGTCCCCCACCCCACCCAGGAAGCCCCACCACCCCACTCCCCCGCGGCCGGCGGGCATCAGCATCCCACCCGCCTGCCACCCCACCTGCTGACTGACTGCCCAATAGGGCTGCACGCCCATTGATGCAGAGCAAGAGCCAATGGGCGGCAGCTCCATACCATACCAGACAGTCCAGTTTTGTGAATGAATTGATCTGCACCAATGGGCATGTAGCCCTACCAGGCAGTCAGTCAGCAGGCAGAGGGTGGCGGGTGGGGTGATGCTGCCGCCGCCAGCTGTGGGGGAGCAGGGTGGTGGGGCTTCATGGGTGGTGGGGTGGGGGACACTAGGTCACCAGGATGTGTTGGGGGTTGACAACTACATCCCGCGATCGATTTTCAGTTCACTGGACCACCAGGATATATTCAGGAGGTTGGGGTGTGTTTCATTACTCAGCCCACGATCAGGCTTATCGGTCCACTGGACCACCAGGGATGTGTTGGGGGACACATTGCTGCCTGTGATGGGGCTGGTGGGGGGAATACACTATGCCCGTGATTGGGCTGCAGGGGGGGCACAGGGACTCGGTTGGAGGCCAGCCACAGGTGGCAGCTGCCATGTTGCGCCCTGCAATACAGCAGCTCACCTGTGGGTGGCCCTCGACTTAAGCCTTTTTTTTTTGGCTCAAAGTCCTGCATGCGCAGGTTGGGGGTTGCGCCTGCACAACTCTGCACAGCTCAGCTGAATATTGGGCTGTGCAGTTTATGCATGGTTCCTCCCCTTCCAGTTGAGCATGCATTCATTTGCATTGAGCTGTTGCTCAGCCTGTTTTCAGTGGCGCAACTGCCTCCTGCTGAATATCGCAGAATGGCGCAATTTCAGACTTGCGCATGCACAACCCTATTGCGCATGGCGCAACCCTTTTGAATATCTGGCCCGGGGTATACAATGGTGAGCTGTCAGATACATGATTTATCTACAGAAGTGCTGTTTGACCTCGGGTAACCTCACAAGTGGTGTATGCCATGAGTGAGGTGTCCAGGTCAAACAGCACAAGTGTAGATAAATCATTTATCTGACAACTCACCATTGTATATTTCATTTATGCAATAGGAATGCTTTCTGTCAGTGCAGGGACATTTGCTTTTGATTGCTTATCTTGTTTTTGCATATGTTTGTCAAAAAAGTGAACAGAAAATTGCATTTTCTGCTCTTTCTTGCTAATTATAAAAAAATCTATAAGGTATCTATAAATGAAACACCACTCATTTTGTAGATAATTTTGTGCTGAACAGCTTTCATGCTCGCAGTACCTTGCTATCTTTTTTCATTTTAAAGTTATTCGCATTTGAATATGGGTAGTACTGCTACTGAGGCTGAACATTCTAAATGAGTTCTGGAGTGATTGTGACATAGCTACTATATGGACAAATTTTATATACTGTGTGGTAGAACATTGTAATGGGCAAAAAATCATCATTTTACAGTGATGTTACACTATCGACGTGACATCATGCTCTTGTTACACTATCGCTGCTACATCACATCGGTAGTCTAACAACGTGGAACCACAAAGCTTTGTTGTTGCCATGACACTCATCACGCCGACCTAGAACATGTTTAAACATAAAAATAAACTGAAAGAAAAACTCAGCAAAGTAGAGCTAAAATGCTAAAATGCTGTCTAAAAATAAATTTTCTTGGCTTTGAACACATGAACAAATATGTGATCCTTCACCACAAGGTAATAACATTGTCTCAAATATTGTCATCTTTTATGTTTTCTCCGATGACCATACGTTTGACCATACACTATGAAAGACAACGTATGGTCAGCGGTGTGTAACAATGCTAAGTTTGCCTTCGTGGTTCCTTGGCGACAGTGTAAAACCTCGGCTTCGCTCTCGGGGTTTAACAAATGTCAGCAAAACCCTCAGCTAAACACGATATTACATACATGGCTCACCATCGTTATCTTATATTTATTCAACAGCTGTGAAGATAAATGGATTTATTCAATGGCTTCTGAGTCCACACCTATTACATAAATGAAATTTATACACACAGTTGTCAGATAAATAAATGTTTTGCACTCCTGTATGTCCACCCCATTGCATTTATATATACCATATATGTACCATCAGTATAGTGACATAGCGCACGCCTAGAGCCATTCCAGGTAACCCTTGAGCTACAAATGTTGCAATATCTCAGGAACTGTAGGAACTTTGGAAAAATTCCTTCACAGTTGTATTCATGACTTGGCCACCTCCATGCATGCTTATAAACTGCACTTTGCAAAAAATCCATATCTCAAACTGTTTTTGAGATATAGCTGCTGAACGGCTCCACGACCGCCACAATGTTATCCTATGGGAAAATTTGCAAATCTGGAGGGCTGTAACTATGGAATCGGCATCCATTTCTTCACCAAACCTGCAAAGAGTACATCTGTGGGGCAAGGGTGTGCCACCCTGCAAATGTCAGCCCAAAAGTCCTAACCGTTTTCTTGCTATGAAGTGGCAAAGAAACTTGTTTTTGGGACTGTTTACCTGCTTTCACTTTTAGATCATATAATTTGTTCCATAGGCTATAATTGGAAAATGTAAAGTTTAATAACTTTTGAACACATTAATATTTTTTTACCAAACCTTCAAAAGGCACATCAGTGAGGCACAGGCGTTCTACCCTGAAAATTTTAGACCACAACCAAAAGCTGTTTCTGAGGTCCAGGTGGACAAAGAAATGTCAAAAAACACTGATGTTTCTGTTTTTGCAACAATCTATATCTCAGGAACCACATAACACATTCCCATGAAGTTTGGCAGGTCAAGAGACCTACCTCTAGACATTAAGCAAGCCAAATTCCATGCAGAGGTGTTGGAACAGTTTCAAAGTTATTAACATTCACAAATTTGGGTTTAACATAAAAGTTGCCTTGTTATCCTCTGGGAAAATTTACAAACTTGGAGTGCTGTAACTATGGAACTGGTGTCCATTTCTTCACCAAGCAAGAAAAATGCACATCTATGGGGCAAGGGCATGCTACCCTGCAAATTTCAGCGCACAAGCCCTAACCATTTTCTTGCTATGAAGTGGGAAAGAAACTGATTTCTGGGGCTGTTTATCTGCTTTCACTTTTAGATCATATATTTTTTCCCCATAGACTATAATGGGCAACTTTAAAGGTTAATAACTTTTGAACTGATTGATATTTTTCACCAAACCTTCTAAAGGCACATCAATGAGGGAAAGGCTTTCTACCCTGAAAATTGCAAACCACAACCCAAAGCCATTTCTGAGATCCAGGTGGACAAAGAAATGTCAAAAAACATGGATTTTTATGTTTTTTCAACACTCTTTATCTCAGAAACGACACAATGGATTCCCATGAAATTGGCAGGTCAAGAGACCTACTCCTAGACATTATGCATGCCAAATTTCATGCAAATCCGTTGAACGGTTCCAAAGTTATTACCGTTCAAAGGTTAGGTTTAACACAGAAGTTAACTTTCACCCTAACTCATACTAGCACTACTGTGCCAGTATATCATATATATCCATATGTGTGTATATATATATATATATATATATATATATATATATATATATATATATATATATATATATATATATATATATATATATATAATATATATATATATATATATATATTAATGTGCAGTTGCACCCCTATATTTAGGGTTATGAAGGCACATCTACAGTAAAGTCAAAGTTTTGCATGTTAATAACTTTGGACCCATTCAACAGGTTTGCCTGGTATTTGCTATGTGTGGTGGGGCATGGTAGATCTCTTGATTTGCCAGATTTCATTTTGGTTGGACTGATGGTCTTTGTATACCAAAACGCTGAAAAATGCACAGTCTGCAAGATGGCTCATCTGAAAGAACTTTGGTGGCTGAACATGCCACTTTTCATTTGGTGAAAAAATATTAAGGCATTCAAAAGTTATGGCACTTTTAAGTTCCCATTGTAAGTCAATGAGAAAATGTATATGGTTGTTTTGCGAACAAAGAATGGGGTTTGGGCCATCTTGTCCCACCTAGTGGTCAAAGAAGTTGCAGCCTCGTGGTCAAAGAATCTTTGTCCTCGAGAATTCTTTGATCGCGAAGTCTGCCATCTTGATTTTTAAATTCCGTCACACAAAATCAAATATCTCGGCTCAGGGGTCACTCCTGAAATAAAACCTGCATGGGTTTTACTCAGGGGAACTTTGATCTATTGACTCATGCCTTTGGTTTCACCTAAAATGGCTAAAAAATAGAGTTATAACATTTTAAATTCTTTGATCGTGACTCGCTAATGATCTATGTTCGCGAGCCTTCAAATTCTTTGTTCGAGAGATTCTTTGATTGCGATCTTGCATTGTGAGGTAAAAATACAATTTTCTCAGATCAGGGGTGGCCTAGGAACACAAATGAGGGTGGGTTTTGCTCAGGGAGCTGTCTTCTATCGTGACATAGTGGTGGTTTCATGTAATTCTACCTAAAACTCGAGTTTCACCATTTTTTATTCTTTGATAGTGAGCCTGCAAATTCTTTGATTGCGATCTTGCATCATGAGGGCATGACTAGATGTCCCTTTGAAAAATTCAAATTTCTCAGTCCAAGGGTGGCCTAGGAACCCAAAGAAGGGTGGGTTTTGCTCAGGGGGCTTCGTTCTATCGAGGCATGGTAGTGGTTTCATGTAATTCTGCCTAAAACTTGAGTTTCACAATTTCTTATTCTTTGATTGTGAGCCTTCAAATTCTTTGATCGTGAGCCTGCAAATTCTTTCATGGCGAGATTCTTTGATCATGATCTTTGATCGCGAGGGAGGGACAAGATGGCCAGATTTTATAATGGAATAGAAAGGCCAATTTTCACAATCTTTAAGTTTAAATATCTCAGAAATGGTTTGGCCTTTTTACTTAAAATTTGGAGGGTGTTGATGGCATGTCCTGTACATGTGAATTACAATGTTTACGTGTCAGAGAAAATATTTTTTGTGGAGATATTGCGTAATGCAATTTACATTTTGCGGACAGTGTTTTGCACTGTGGTGGTGCCTTGAAATTGATGGGGTACCTAGCCTTAGTGTCATGGGTTTACTTTTCAGTCGTTGTGTCTGTAAACTGTCAACAGGTGCGGAATTCTGCAACTCTGATGAAACAAAATCTCAAACTTTACCATGTTATATCTCAGATATGGTTTGGCCTTTTACATTGAAATTTGGAGGGTGTTTATGGTAGAGACACGTTTACAAGTTGGTGGTAGAGCAGGGTCCGAAGGGCCTCTGCTCCCACCAACTTCTGAAAGTTCTTAGTTTTCTATTCTTTCTCAAAAAGTAAGTAAATTCTATGCAAAAAACTGTGTTAATTCATCATTTAGGGTTAAAACACATAAAGTCGGGAAATGAAAAATCTTTAGGGTTGCCCCCTCCCCCCCCATGGACCCACCAATCATCCCAAGATTGACAGATGACGGGGTGTGTCATTAGGGTTGTGAGGCCTAAATGTTGCCTCATTCTTGTTCACTGCTGCTTCTCAATATGATTACACAAGGAATGGGGCAACATTTGGGCCTCACAACCCCAATATCTATCATCTGGCAATCTCGAATTTCAGCGAGTCCACAGGGGCGAACTACAGGCCACGCTTCCTGACTTTGTATTACAACCTAGTAATCGTGCCGATTTACGCCAAGAAATATATATATATATATATATAATTAATGGTTTGTGATTTTCCCATAGAAAAGGTGTGTGTAAATTGTCATTATAAAGGAGCTTTTATAATGGCAACCACGCACCACCTTCCTATGAGAAAGAACCATGAGCCAGAGTAGTGTCTTGCACCACTGTAGCTGTCTTCTCCCTCATCCCACACACCATCACAAAGCAGTTACTGAACCTCAGGAAAATTAAGATTGAAACTGTGCTGGTAACCGTGTCAGACTCCTCACTCAGAAGTGCCCAATAAACTAAAAAAGGAAAGAAAAATAAAATCTCAGCGAACAGAGCTTCCTCTTTTTTTCTCATCCGCCCTCCCCCCCTCCAGGTCACCTGATACACTCACCACAGCAACCAGAACCAGTCCTAGACAGCGAGCATAGCAATGGCTCCCACATTTCGAGTTTCTAGTTCAACTTTTGCTTTTTAAAATGTTAAAATTCATATCTTCAAAGTAGAATTTAAAGAAAGTGTTACAGTTCTACTGTTTTTGCTTATTAATAAAACTTTGCCCGCTTTGCAAAAGGTAAGTCTAACTAATACTCTTATTCATGATGGGAACACACAACAGCACATATTTTGTTTTTTAGTTTTTTTTACTTCTATTTTTGTGCCTCCCCTGGGTGTCCTCCACCTACCTGGCTCCTTTAGCACCATCACCAGGAATTAGTTGGCCTTACCTTACACCCAGTCCAGGATTGGCACCTGCAGGGAGTTGGGTATCATTCTGCTGCTGGTGTTTTTCTCTGCCATTTTCTTCTGAGGACCCCAGGAGAAGGATGCATGCATGTGGAGGCGCGCATGCACCTTATAGCCACAGTACTGACCTCCTTCCACTCACCCCATTGGCCTAGTGCTGGGCACCCTGCCTGCGCTGCCCCTGGCCTCCACCAGGGGGCAACCATTGGGAGAGGGATGCCACTCCACCACCCCCAGAGAGGAGAGTTGCCTGCCAGCAGCTCCATCCAGCTCTGCCCTTCCCCCATGCAGACCACTAGTGACCTAGGCTCGTTCCCAAACCCAGGTCGCCGGCATGCCATGAGGAGAAGTGTTCAGCACCTCAGCCCTCTGCACCACTGGGCTGCCCACAACAGTGCATATTTCATGTAATTGTTGAGGTGAAAAAACACAAATCAACAATTATATAAAATAAAAAAAAATAGATCGGTGTGTGTAAACTCGAAGTTTACACACCCTTGAGGTAAGATGCTATGCATAAACCCTTAAGATGTGTGTAAACTTCTTGTTACACATCTCAACCCATATTTAATTCTATTTATTATAGGGGCGCAGTCACGCCCCTATAGTTAGAGTTGAGTAGGCAGTTTAATGTTAAACCCCAAATTTTGCATGTCAATAACTTCGCAACCGTTCTATGGATTTGCATAAAATTTAGAATACATGATCTTGTGTGGTAGATATCTTTATTTGCCAAGTTGTGTTTTGATTAAATATGCAGGTTTTGTACAGCGAAGGGTAAAAAACATGATTTTCACTTTTATGGGCAAATGTCAGGGTCATTTTTTAACATTGCGTTGCTTGAACACCATTTGGAATATTCACCTGCTATTTTCAGGGTAGAAAGAGGTTATCACAAGGAACAAGCCAGCATTGGTGTGGTGTGAAAATATTAATCCGTTCCAAAATTATTAAATGTTAAACATTCGGGCTCTGAGCATGCTCAGTTCAGTCTTTGGGCTAGATGCACAGTTTTGATCAAGGATTCCTGGTTCAGAATGGCTTACTAAAGGGGACTGTGAAAAGAGATCCCTTTTTATGTGAAAATCTCTGTTCATCAACCACCATTTTGCTTTCTTGCTTAGTGAGGGCAGAACACAAAACCTTATAACTTGCCCCAGGGAAGACTTTTGTAAAAACCAAGGCATGGGTTTTGGTGAGAGGGACATCCTCTACCCCTTCATGCCTTTGTTTTTTTAAAATTATTTAAAAAATTGTAGTTTTAAACCTCAAGAAAAGGGATTAACTTGCAAAAAGGGATCTTGAAGAAGGATCGGCTTGCAAAAAGGGATCACGAAGAGGGATTTTTAAAGGCCACTGCAAAGAAATAATTTGGAATTTTGGGCTGAAATTTTCAGGGAAGAAAGGACTTGCCTAAGTATGTGACATTTGCTGGTCTGGTGAAACAATTTACATTGGTCCCATAGTTATGGGACTTTAAAATCCCTTTTTGAGATCCCTTTTTGTGAGCTGATCCCTTTTCACAATCCCTGTTCGTGAGCTCTCAAAATCCATTTTTCTGATGGGTAGGGTATCATGACCCTACCTCACAAAAAGGGATTGTGAAAAGGGATCGGCTCATGAAAAGGTATTACAAAAAGGGATTTTAAAAGATCACTGCAAACAAACAGTTTGGAATTTTGGGCTGAAAATTTCAGGGTAGAAAAGGTTTGCCCTAAAGATGTGAGATTTGCTGGTTTGGTGAAACAATATATATTGATTCCATATTTATGGGACTTTAAAATGCCTTTTCATGATCCCTTTTTGTGAGCGGATCCTTTTTCACAATCCCTGTTCGTGAGCTGTCAAAATCCCTTTTCATGAGGGGGGAGGGTCATATGACCATATCTTACAAACAGTGATAGGCTCACAAAAAGGGATTGCAAAAAGAGATTTTAAAAGGACACTGCAAACAAACGGTTTGGAATTTTGGGCTGAAATTTTCAGGGTAGAATGGGCTTGCCCTAAAGATGTGACTTTTGCTGGTTGGTGATAAAATTTACATTGCCTCCATAGTTATAAGATTTTGAAGTTTGGAAATTTCACATTATGGAGTGATGGGAGAGTGTGCTTGAACTCCCAGAGGGAGATACAATGGTGAGAGTGCAGGGCCTGGAGGGCCCTGTGCTCCTACAGGGAGATGATGCTAGTATGCAGTTATGTGGCTTCAGTGTCCATCTTTATGCAGTACTGGGAGTGTAGGGCTCTGAGAGCCCTGCGCTGCCTTTGTGAGATGACAGTCCATTACAATGTCTGTATGCTTATAGATAGATGGGGCCCTGTGCTCCCAAAAACTGATACCATGGGAGCGCAGGGCCCCCAAAACATATAATGATAAGATTACACTTTCTCAAAAAGTAAGGAATTGCAAAAAACTTTGTAAATGCATCAGTTAGGGTTGAAGTGACAAATGTAAGGAAATGAGATGTTAGGGTTAACACCCTAACACCTCCCCACCTGACCACCCCACCCCATCCCCACCATCCACAGACCAACAAGTGATGGGATGTGCCATGGGGTCATCCAGCCTAAAAGTCACCCCATTCTCTTATACTGTACCATGTCAGCTTTCTTACACATGGAATGGGGTGAGAGTTAGGGCCGACTACCCCAGGGCACACCCCATAGCCTGTTGGTCTGTGGATGGTGGGGGGTAGGGCAGGGTGGTTAGGTGGGGAGATGTTAGGGTGTCAACGTAAAACACCTCATTTCCTGACTTTTGTTACTTAAACCCTAATTGATGCATTAACAAAGTTTTTTAATGAATATATGTGTGTATATATATATATATATATATATATATATATATATATACACACACATACAGTATATATATATTTAGATAGATAGATAGATAGATAGATAGATAGATAGATAGATAGATATACATCCATTACAAACTGGCTCTTCAAGTCTGACTTCAAAGTTAACTGTTGCACTTCATGCTTTTTTTAAATTACAATACTAATTCTACATATCGGCATTCTGGTCAGTGGTGGTGGTGGTGGTGTGGCAAGTGCTTGGTGGACCCCCCGTGCCTTACCTGCTGTAAGAAGCTGTTATTCTTATTGTTGTAATATTAGTATTGCATACACTGATCTCTGTTACTCCATGAAGATATTCAACATTATTAAGAATGAGTATCTGAGTCAAACACTCATGGACTGAGTCCATGCCCCTTCTCCTCTTATGCCTTGTTCACCTGTTTGGGTTAGCTCAACATCAATTAGTTGATACTTTCACAAACAGTAACAGGGAAGATTGCCAAGGTATGTCACCTTCCATGGATCAGTATATATGTGCCTACTTGATCCACAAACCTGATCTGGCTATACACCTACCATGGTGGGATGGTACTGTGGAAGTACTAGGTAGTGAGGGTGTAGCACCTTCTACATACTGTATGCTCCTCTGTTTCCCATGCACTTCACAGTTAGGGGTTTAATCTATGTGGCATTTGGTCATTATGGCAATAATCTTAGGATCCCTCCAGCGACTGATAGCCATTACCAACAATGGAAACAGTCTTCAGCACTTAGAGTCCTCCTAGGGACTATCAGAAAGTTACTTCTCCTTTTACTACTGTGCTCTGGTAATATTGAACTAAACCCTGGTCTGCCAGCAACTATTTCTTCTCCAGATGATCTGCCCAGTCTCAAAGGTTTGAGCTTTATGTATGTCAATGCATGCAACCTATTAAAGAAAATCACCTCCATCCAGGCATGGGTTTGTCATACCACACCTGATATACTGGTGGTTACCGAGTCCTGTCTTAGACCTGGTTTTGGAGACTGTGAAATGAACATACCCTCATACTTATTGTTTAGGATGGACAGACAGTCCAGAGGTGGTGGAGTAGCCATATATGTTAAAGATAAATACCCTGTTTCTGTTACTGACTCAACCTCCATTTAAAATGAATTTGAAAGCCTATCTGTTAAAGTCGAGATTTCCCCTATGGCCTCGCTCTATGTAGTTGGATGCTACAGACCTCCGTCAGCTGGTTTACAACTTATGAAACATCTGGAAATTACACTGGGAGCTGTGTCATCTTAGGTCATAATTTTAGGAGACTTCAATTTAGATTGGTTCTCCAGTGCCTCCACACCCCTTAAAGACACCTGTGATGCCCTTGGGCTGACTCAACTAATTAATGAAGCTACTCACCCTAATAAAAATAATCCAACCAATAGCTCTCTACTAGATCTTATTGTTGTAAGTAAACCTTACCTATAATCCCATGTTGGCGTATTCTTCTCGGATATTAGTGACCACTGTTTTATTGCTTGTGTAGGCGCTAACCCTAAATCAACTTCTGTTTCTAAATTCATCACCAAGAGATGCCGAAGCAACTTTGATCCCTGTGAGTTTGTTGCAGAGATAAAAAACTCCTTGCATTGCCAGGACTTCTACCTATCGAAATCAGTAAATATGGCATATGACATCTTCCATGAAATTGTACTGGGGCCCTGGATAAGCATGCTCCATTGGTCAAAGTCCGTACCAGGATTAAATCATGCCAATGGTTTACAACTGAGTTAAAGTCCGCACTTCAAAATTGGGACTTATTATGGAAAGCTGCCTGGAGATCTAAGCTGCCTGCCAATTGGATTATGTTTAGGAGGGCTAGAAACCTTTGCATCAAGTTGGTCAGAGAGGCAAAGGCTAATTTTTACTGCATGGAGCTTGAATCATCCTCACAGTGTCCCTCCAAATTTTGGAAAACCATAAAAGACATAGAAGGCCATTCCTCTGGTAATTCCCTACCAGCAAAAATTATAGTTGGTGGTACCCCATTCGAGGTCTTCCATCCTTGAGCATCTCAACAACCACTTTGCCAATGCTGATCTAGCTTTCGATACCTCTCCAGCCAGCAATCTCTGCTCTCAACTTGGCATCCTTGATCAAGGAGTACCTATTCCTGACTCTGCATTCTCCCTGCAGCCTGTATCCCTGACTTTGGTCAAAGACCTTCTTTTTCAGCTGGACACAAGGAAGAGCACAGGAACAGACTTCCTGGATCCTCTCTACCTAAAAATTTGTTATCATGTTTTGGCTGTACCACTTACATACCTTTTTAACTTATCTCTCACTCAGGGTGTCCTCCCTCCTTTATAGAACCCCCCATGTAATTCCCCTATTCAAATCTGGAGACCCTTCTGACCTTAATAACTATAGGCCAATCTCACTACTACCTATTCTATCCAAACTGTTGGAAAAAGTTGTAAGCAATCAACTCAGAAACTACCTAGAAGCTGAGAACCTGCTTAATCCCCTACAATCAGGCTTTAGATTGTGACATGTACCATCTCAGCTCTCCCTAAAGTAACTAATGACTGGCAGTGTGAATTGGATGATAAGAATTTTGTCTGTGCAGTATTTTTAGACCTGAGCAAGGCTTTTGATACTGTGAACCATGAACTGCTTCTTATATCCCTCCAGAACATTGGTCTAAACCCATCATCTTTGAGATGGTTCTCTAATTATCTTGCAGGTCGGCTCCAACAGGTTAAGGCAGAAGGGGAATTCTCACCATTAAAACCCTTAGTGAGAGGTGTACCACAGGGCTCTATTTTAGGATCATTACTCTTCATGATCTACATTAATAGTATCGATGTCAGTATCGAAGCTGCCAACATTCAACTTTTTGCTGACGATGTGGTGCTCTATGCCTGTAAACCATCCCTTGAATCTGCATGTGGTGACCTTCAACATGACTTCGACCAGCTCCAGCATCAGCTCCTAAACCAGAAACTACTTTTAAATGCCAAAAAAACTAAGGCAATGATATTTTCTCCTCGCGTTCATGTGGCAGATCCCATAACGGCACCTCCAATTGTTACACTTCTGGGCGAACCCCTGGAATTTGTAGTAAAGTTCAAATATCTGGGGGTCTGGATTGACCATAGACTGTCTTTTATAGACCACATAGATGAGCTGATAAAAAAGCTTAGGCAGAGACTTGGTCTCTTCTATAGAATCAACCACTTCCACTCAAGGGAGGCCAAGATGAGGCTAGCCAAACCTTCCTGCCTGCACTAGACTATGCCAACTTTCTCTATAGTCAGGATCCAGCCACTGCACTTTTGAAGTTGGACACACTCTACCATAGAGCCCTAAGGTTTATTACAGGACTCCCCTACTCGATGCATCACTGCTCCTTTTACTCAATGGTGGGATGGTCAACTCTTATGCCTAGGCGTCAGAGAAATGTGGCACTTTGGACAGTTAGAGCCATCACTAAGAAGCTGCCCCCAATATATTTCTGATTGCATGCCACTATGCATGATAGGCAAGTACGTATTGAGAAGTGCTTTCTATATTACATTGTCTGTACCTGAGGTCAAATCACATTTTGGTAGGGCCTCAATAAGTTATAATCTACCTCTATTGTGGAATAGGCTGCAGAAAAACATTAAAAGTGGTCCTCCCTACTACGCTGGCAGCTTCCAAATCACTGTATGCCCATTCCTTTATTGAACATTGCAATTGTTCCCTTAATCCGGGCTTATCTTTTAACAAGGGATCAGACTGTTCTCTGCCCCTCTCTTCTCATCCTCCCCCAACTCCATTCACTGCTCCCTTGTTCCTTTATTTCAAATATCTCAGTTCTTCCTGTGATTGTGTTTGCAACCATGACCAACAGCTCATACTTCCTTCAACCTTATCCTTTTACTTCCCCTACTCCCACCACATTTCTGTCCTGTTACAGGGTATTGTAACTGCATCCCTCAGTTTTACCAGTTAGTGGATGCAGACCCCCTCACGATCTCATTCTGGCTCATGTATTCTGTTACCTCAGTTTAGCCTATTGATTATTGTTCCTCTCTTCTTCAACACTAGTCCCAGCTGCTTATCCAAATCATCCCTTTCCACTACTACTCCCCCCCTCCTCTGCCCCACTTGCCCTTAGCATGCTCTGCATCCCTGTTATTCACTACCCCCCTTCTGCCGCATTTACCTAAGGCTGACACACTGTTATGCGCACCTCCATAGCTTAGGAATTTCCATCCAGGCCTGTAACGTGTTTCTGCTGGACAGGAATATAAATAATCTTTCTTTTTTCTTCTATGGTTTGCATATGACATCCATACACATCCTTCTCCTATGGGAACTGCATATATATATATAATGTTTGGGTTATGTTATGTATATCTTTCTTGTACATGTGACTTGGAATGTAAATACTCTGCTTCTATCAGTATTGTAAACATGTTGTTCCTTTTGTATTATGTATATTTATAAGTAACTGTACAATTTTCCCTGCCAACAGCAGGTCCACCTTGTAAATGAGCTTGCTCAATGGTGATCACCTGGATAAATAAAGATTTGATTGATTGATTGATAGCCAGTTTACAGTTCTGGTGGTTTCTGGTCCGTCCGTCCGTCCGTCCTTCCTTCCTTCCTTTCCCTTCATCCCTCTTATTTCATTCACTGTCTGACTCCCCCGGCCCATTTTTTTATCCATTTTACTCTTCTCTGGATCTCTATTTCTCTTCCCTCCCCTGGTACTTTTCAGGCAATTGTGTTGGGTCATACTTTTATTCATCATTCAATGAAACTGTATATTTTCTGTAGACATTTTTGTTTAGGCCCTGCTGTTGTTAATATTTTCTCATTGTAACTGTTATGGTTCTAAACTTATTTTCTTACTATTGTAAACATTGTGTTAAATTATGACTATGTATACTGTCCAGGTCCATCTTGAAAATGAGCATTGCTCAATGGTGTTCGTCTGTTGAAATAAAAATTTTGATTAATTGATTGATTGATTGATTGATTGAAACACACTTTGGTTCAGCAACTGAGGGAGGGGAGGAGCAAAAAATAAAGTTGAACTTCCAATTGGTTTTGTGATTAGTTCCATACTGTTCCAGATTTTGTTATGCTGCTCTTTTTCAACTGAGTTGGGGAAGGGGATGTTGAAAAGGGATTTGGTGGGAGGTGGGTTATATAAGGGTTAAAAGTTTGAAGTTTCACACGTAAGGTTGGGTGCTGTGGAGAATGGCATATTGCAAATTATATGTGTAAGGCACTGGTGTGACATCCCTCTTCTCAAACCTAATGGGTGAACACATTAATATCATAAATTCGAACATCAATGGTTTAAAAAAGTCACAAAGGAAAGGGTACTCAGAGCAGGCTCAGGAAGCTAAAGACTGAAATAGTGTTATTCAAAGAAAGAAACACATATGACCTTAGAGGAGTTAGAGAGGACCACAGCATGCTGGGGAGAGGCCTGGATCGCAGCCTGTTACAGTGAAAAGCAATGGATGCTGTGATACAGTATGACTACCCAAAGGCTTTGGAGGCTCTGTGATCAATTTCTTGGTGTACCCGTGGACCTGGAGGGGGATATGCTTTGGCACAGCTGCACCTACTCACAGGAGGCAGTGTTTGTGGGCTCAATCGATGGTTCCAACACAGAGGACCCAGGGTTCTACCAAAACTTAGTTGTGGATATGGCCTCATTCCAAGGAGCCTGGGTCCTTGGAGGGGAATATAATTGTGTATGGGACACAGTCCTAGACATATCAAACATGGCCTCTGTCTCTTTGTCCCATAATGCTAGAGCCCTGGGAGATTTGGAGTCCACATACTCTCTCTCACTGACATGTGGAGACACAGCAACCCGACAGACAGGGTCTATAGCTTCTTCTACCACTTCCACCACTCATATGACTGTATATACAGGTTGCTGGTCTCCTTGTTCCTTACCCTCTGTATTCCTAGGGTAACATATGCACCTATTCTGATTTCTGACCACTCACCCTTAATCCTGTCTTTCACATTAGACACAGGGCCAACTTCTCCAAATCCCTGGTGCCTGGACCCCGCACTACTCAAGAACGAGGGTTCTAAGCAATTTATCTTATCCACTATACAGGAATTCTTGCTCCACAATGGTAAGGCTGATACATCCCTCTCAGCGACGTGGAATGCCCTTAAGGCTGATATCAGGGGCCAGACTATATATTTTGCCAGCCACGGGGGGAGGATAGAGGGGAAGGAACTCCAAAAGCTGGAACAGAAAGTGCAAGCATGTGAACAAGAGCATATGCACAAACCATCTTCTGCCCTATACAATGTCATTCAAAAACTAAAATGAAAGTTCAATGCATTTCATTTCGTTTTTATTTTATACTGAAAAATCTGTGGGCTCAGGAACCCATTTTCACAGATGTCCAGTATTTACAAAATACACAAACAAACACAACATAAGAATTACAACACATAAATACAGAGCATAGTAAAAATCATTTAAAACACTCACTGAGTTTTTCAACAAATGTCTCCAAAGTGATGTTTTAAAGGTGCATTGAGCAGTGCAAAGCTTAAAAGAGCTATCCTATTAGGGCAGGCTGGGACTTATTTTGATGGTGACTGAGGAGGTAAGCTCCTGGCGTGTCAATTGAAAAGATAGGAGGGGGGGAGAGAGAACAATTACCTACCTAAGTGATGATAATGGCAACAAGGTCACAGACAGGAGGATTGTGTGAGACACATTTAAACAAGCATTTGCCAATGCCGAATGTTTGCTTGCTGGTATTAGCATTGGAAATGCAGGCATTAGAGAGACGTAGAATAGGAATGGCAGTGAAGTATTGAACTTCATGCCAACCCCACCTTCACCCTGCAGAGACAAACAGGCATTGGGGTATGCATTTGGGTTGTTACCCATAACATTCATGACATTTCACTTCACCCTTTCCGGCAGACACCAACACATGTTGAGGTGTGCCTTGGGGTCTTTGGCTTTACAGTCACCCCACTCCATAAGGACATATGCTGAAATAGATGCAGTATAGGAGAATGGGGTGAACTCTGGGGCCGAAGAGTTCAAGGCACACCTCGATGCCTGTCACTGGCTCCAGGGTGGTGGTGGGGGGTAGAATGGCATGAGCATTACAGTCGCAATCCAAAGGCACACCCCAATGGCTGTCAGTCTGTACATGGTGGGGCATTATGGTTAAAAAACCCTAATGCCCCAGGTATTTGTTGGTATTTGCACTACAAATTTTCAACATGGCCATTTTGTGACCCCCTCCTCATGAAAGTATTTGGGACCTCTTCTCATGAACAGTGGCGCTGTGATTTTGTCAATGTGTCCCGAACTTTGAGTTTCCACGGCGACCGTGCCATTGTACACCAGTTGTATGAAAACACAGATTGGGCAAGATGTGAAGAATGTTAGCTATACCATTCATAGGGAGTTGTGAAGAAATGGCAATGTTGAAAATCTGCAGTGAAAATATTAAAAATGTTCAAACTTCTAAGCTTGCTCATTAGAAACTGTACCAGCGCATCGCAGCGTAACACAGTCATTTAGTGGAAATATTTCATCGAATTTTCAACACAGGCATTTTGTGACCTCTGCTCATAAAGACTGTCACTATGATTTTCTTAATCTGTCCCGAACATTAATTTCCCACAGCAACCGCACTATTCTTCGCCAGATGTGTAAATGCATATTTGGGGCATGATAGGAAAAATGACAGCTGTACTGTTCATAAGGAGGTCTGAAAAAATGGCAATGTTGAAAATCTGGAGTGAAAATACTACAAATTTGTGAAGTCACGAGAGTGCGTGGAAACTGCATCATGCACGCTTGTAACAGTTATTTTATAGACATTTGTCACCAAATTTTCAACATAGGCATCTTAGGACCTCTGCTCGTGAACAGAGTCACTGTGATTTTACATATGAACATACATACTAACATATGAACATACAAATCTGCCAGCAGAACACACCAATTGGTCTATGTATGTCTGCCTGATTGTGCAGCCAGCACCCTAGATTGCAGCTGCTCCAGCCTCCTCCCCCTCATTTCCTCCCCGCTTGTCCCAGCCCATGCCCCCTGGCTCTTCCTCTTGCTTTATCCCACTCCTTCTTAAAGCTATTGACTGTCCTACATGTTACCACCCCCTCTGGCAGCGCATTCCAACTAGACACCACCCTCTCAGAGAAGTAATGCCTCCGCATTTCTCTCTTGAAACATCCTCTTTACAACCTTAGTCCGTACCCCCTCATCTCTCTTCCACTCCTCAGTTTAAACACCCCCTCGATGCTAGGTTTATTTACCCCCTCAGGTATTTAAGCGCTTCAATCATATTCCGCCATCCCTCCTCTCCTCCAGTGTGTACATGTTGAGCTCCTTCAGCTTAACTTCATATTCCTTTCCTTCCAACCCCTTTAACATTTTTGTTGCCCTCCTTTGCACCTCCTCCAGTAACTTTATATCTCTTCTCTGGTATGGCCTCCAGTATTGCACACAGTACTCTAGGTGCAGTCTGATCAATGATCTGTAGAGAGGTAGGATCACATCCCTGTGTCTGGATGAGAACCCCTTGTGATGCACCACAGCATCCTGTTTGCCTTCACTGCTGCTCTACTGCACTGGGCCGAGTTGCTCATGCTCCTAGTTACCAGCACCCCTAGGTCCTTCTCCTTCTCTGTGATTCCCCAACCAATTGTCCCTCTTCTGGTTCTTAGCCCCAAAGTGCATCACCTTACTCTTTTTTGCATTGAATCCTAGCTGCCACTCCACCTACCATGTCTCTAGTTTGGTTAGGTCCCCCTGCAGTTTTTCCCATCCATCCTCTTCGTTCACCATCGCCCCCAATTTGGTATAATCTGCGAACAGACTAACCCACTCTGTGTGCTATATCAGAGAAAAAGAGCCTAAATACCACCAGGCTCAGCACTGACCCCTGCGGCACCCCACTTTTCACTGCTCTGGGTGCCGAGAGCTCCCCCACCACCACCACCACCACCACCCTCTGTACCCTCCCCTGTAACCTGTTCTCTATCCATTCAGTCAGCTTTTTTCCCACCCCCACTACCATCAGCTTCTCCCCCAGTCTCCCATGAGACATTGTATCGAAGGCCTTACTGAAGTCCAAGTATAGGACATGTAC
Source organism: Neoceratodus forsteri (assembly GCA_016271365.2). Classification (NCBI taxonomy): domain Eukaryota; kingdom Metazoa; phylum Chordata; order Ceratodontiformes; family Ceratodontidae; genus Neoceratodus; species Neoceratodus forsteri. The sequence continues at coordinate 114,137,211 of JADMNL010000033.1, forward strand.
CGCATGGCCCCTGTCCAACTCCCGTGTCACCCAGTCATAAAACTCTATTAGGTTGGTTTGACAAGACCTCCCTGAGATGAACCCATGTTGCCTCCCATCTTGGAGGCCATTGCTCTCTAGGAATGCCACCAGCCTTTCTTTCAGTATCGCCTCCATAAGCTTACCCACTTTGGATGTGAGAGTTACTGGCCGATAATTTACTGGCTTCTTCCTAGGCCCACTCTTGTGTATGGGCACCACATGGGCCACCCTCCAGTCCTGGGGCACACACCCCATTTCCAGGGAGGTGTTGAACAGATCTGCCAGCGGCTCAGCCAACAGTTCCATCTCCCTCAGCAACCTGGGGTGGATGCCATTGGGACTTGGTGCCTTGTCCACCTTTACTGCCCTCAGCCCCTCTAGCACCCGACTCCCTGTGATCACTTTGTCCGTTCACCTCTTTCCCCCTCTTTCCCCACCCCCAGCCCATTCTGGTACTGGACCATCCCTCTCTTTAGTGAAAATGGAGCAGAAGTACTCATTTAGAATTTCCACTTGCTCCTCCCTATTTTCCACCCAATCCCCTTCCCACTTTATCCTCACAATATGTTCCTTGCACTTCCTCTTTTCCCTGACATACCTAAAAAAGTCCTTTTCCCCTCTTTTTATGCCTTGTGCAGACCTTAATTTCCTGAAGGCCTTAGCTTTTTTCACCCTCCTGGCAACCACCCTTGACCAGTTCCCAAAAGCCTCCTTATCCTCTCCCTTCCCTGTTCTCCTGTACTTCCAGTATGCAGCCATCTTTGCCCTCACCCCTTGCAGCACTTCCTTGTTCAGTCAGCATGGTTTCTTGGCTCTGCTCTTCTTACTCCTGGCCTGGTGCAGCTACTGTGACCTCTGTTAGCCCAGGCTTTATGACTCCCCACTTCTGTTCTTCATCCATCCCTAGCTTTATATCCTGGACTGTCTCTTGCAGTATTGCTCCCATCCTCCCAAAGGTCACCTTAATAAAGTCCACCACCTTAGTGCCCATGTCTCCTGTCTCCATGCCCAGTGCAACAACGAGCCACACTGTTTGGTGGTCACTACCTGCTAGTGGGTCCTTCACTCTTACCTCCCTCACCACCTCCCCATTTGCCAGTACTAGGTCTAGAGTGCAACCAAGCCTTGTAGGCCCACTTACCAATTGCATCAGAAGGCCGTCCTGGAATACATCAAGGAGCACCTGCTCCCTGGTACTGCTAGTGGCCGGGGTATTCCAGTCAACCCATGGTAGGTTTAAATCCCCAACTATCACCACACTCCCCCTTCTACACATGCTCCTTATCTGCTCTGCCAACACCCCATCCAGGTCCCCGGATTGGGCTGGTGGTCTGTACACCACTCCCAGCCTCAGCTTTCTGCCCTTGGAGTCCAGGAGCTGCGCCAAAAGTGCATTTGTCCTCGCCTCCTCTCCCTTGTCCCTTATGCATTTAATCCCTTCCCTCACATAGAGTGCAACCCCCCCCCTTCCAATCACCCGGTCCCTCCTGTATATGCTGTATTCTGGGATTGCCAAGTCCCAGCCATGTTACTCTGTGGCCCAAGTCTCTGTCACTGCAGCAATGTCCACCTTCCCCTCAGAAAGGAGCACCTGAAGCTCTGCAATGTTGTTCTCCAGGCTTCTTGCACTGAGAGAGATCACCTTCCACCAGTACCCCTCCTTCTCCTCCTCACTCTTCTCCCCCTTGGCCTGTGTCTCTCCTCCCGGTAGTTCTCACCCTTTCTCCTCCTTATTCTTACCAGGTGATGGTGCCTTTTTTATTACATTATTTTTATTATTATATTACTCAGACCACACTGCCCCCTCCAGGGTTAATATGCCTCTGACTTTACCTATATCTAGGGGGGTGAGCTCATTAGGCTCCCCTGTCCGGACGATTATACCAACCTCAGTCTTTTGGCACCCCCCACATTTAAATCCATCTCAGTAGAGATGTACCCCTTTAATCCTGCCTTTAATACTCCCTTCTTCTTCCTGCTCAAGTGTATCCTGCCCCCTGCATACAAGTCACTATTCACCCAGACTCTACCCCAGTTAGTCACTAACCCATAATTTTTGGTGTGGCACCAATCCCTCAGCCACTCGTTGAACACCTCTATCCTACCCTTCCTCCCCATGCTTGCACATGCTACCGGGAGTACCTCTGAGAATGCCACCAACTCCCCCAACCCCTCACACTGCCTGCCCAACTACTCGAACCTCCCCCTCACTACTTCCATAGTCTCTCCTGCCAAGTCATTTGCACCTACATTCAACACTAAATGAGGCTTCTTCCTCCCCTTGCTACACACTTGAGCAGCGCCTGCCCTGCCTTCCTTCAGTCAACCTGGGGATAGCTTCAACCCAAATACAGCTGTGCCTTTCCTCCCTTCCACTCCATCTCACCCCTTTCAGTATAGAATCCCCAGGATGAGTACCCCCCGACACTTACCCCTTTTCCCTTCTAATGTCCCTTCCACCACCCCAGTGTTCATTCTTCTCTGCCCCTTACACCCGCCAGCTGCACCGTCTGTGACTTCTGTATCAGTACTCCCTACTTCCACCTCACCCCTTTTCTCTGCCTTATTCCTCCCATCCCCCCTTGAACCCCTTCCCAGCCTGACTACTTCCTACTGGGTTTCCCATGTTGTCCTCCCTTCCTCCCCTGCTGATTTCCAACCCCTCTCCTATTCCCACTGTTGTCGATTTACAGCCCCCATTCCCTTCTATCCCGATAGTGATGCCCCTCCCCTCCCATCCTTCCCCCTTCCCATAGCCTTCTGTCCTCCAGTTATCACACCCTCCTTCCTTACTAGCCCCCTTCTACCCTTTCATCCTTGTTATTTCTTCCTCTACCTGTTGCCATCCCTCTCATGCCCTGCTTGTCCTCCCCCCCTTCAGTATGTTCCTGCTCCCCCTCTCTCTCTCTCTCTCTCTCAGAGCAGAGGCTTGAATCTATTCCTAGTTGATACCCCTTCTACATCTCTTCCCCCTATTGGTTCCTCCCTCCTACTTGTTCCCCTTCGTGCCATCCCTGGTCCCACCCGCAGCCATTTGCTTTCTCCCCTGCTACTCCTCGTGGTCTCTTCCTCCTCCATCAGGAAGCCTCCTTCTCACCTTGGGCACCCCTTCCCTTGACCTCTCTTTTCTGCTAGTGCCTCTGATACTGGGGTCAATTTCAGTTTCCAGTTGTTCTTCCTCTGTCCCCCCTTTCCATCCCCTACACCCCCCCAGTCCGGATGCCTACCATACTCATCTGCCTTGCCACTTAGACTCCTTCCTAACCTCCACATTTCCTCCCTCAAACTAGCCAGTCATCTACAGACCATACACCCCCCATCTTCCAAGCCCAGTCCAGGAGCATGTGGATCCACACCCTGTACACCCCACCACCCTTCCAAAGATGCCCACCCTATTGACATGTGGTACCTGGCCCATTATGGCCCCCATCTTATGTTATGGGCTCTTACTCCCAGCTTCTGAACTCTACTTCAACTGTTAGTCCCTTAAAGTCTCAGATCTCATCCGTTAGATGCTCTATTACTGTAGCAATCCTAAAGCCTCCTTGTCTGTTTTACACCCCTCAGCTACCATACTTTTTGTTCTCAGCTCTCATATGGTTTCACTTTGCCCAGTTAGAAATCCTATTGCACTCCAAGTATCACTCAGCTGTTAGAGAAATAAACAGAACAAATAAATATATATTATTACAGCGATCCTAACAGTATAGCTCAGTACTTAGCTCAGTTAGAGAAAGAAACAGAACAACTAAATCTGTATTATTACAGCAATCCTAAAAGTATCCAATCATTGCTTTGACTCCACCCCAGAGACCCTGCTGTAATATAGAACCACAAAGGAAATTGGGCGGGAGGGTGGGCAACTCTTAAGTCCTGGCAGAGCTCCATTGAGCTTGCTCACTCCTGCTCTCTCACTCGCTCTTTCTGTTTCTCCTGGTGCTGCAGGCTGCCCTTTTGTACTGGGCTCCTGCCTGGGTTGGCACCTTTTTCTGCCCACAAGGACATTCACAGCTATCCAAACAGAGCTCCGTTGGGCTCGCTCACTCCCCCTCTCTCACTCACTCATTCTGTTCCTCCAAGCGCTGCAGGCTGCCCTTTTGTACTGGGCTCCTGCCTGCATTGGTTCCTTTTTCTGCCCACAAAGAAATCCGCAGCAGTCCTGACAGAGCTCTGTTGCGCTCACTCACTCCCCATCTCTCACTCACTCATTCTGTTTCTCCTGGTGCTGCAGGCTGCCCTTTTGTACTGGGCTCCTGCCTGCATTGGCGCCTTGTTCTGCCCACAAAGAAATCCACAGCTGTCCCTTACAGAGCTCCGTTGAGCTTGCTTACTCCCCCTCCCTCACTCACTCGATCTTAATCTGTCCCAAACACTGATTTCCCACAGCAACCGTGCTATTCTGCACTGGAAGTGTGAAAACACATTTCGGCCAGGATGTGAAAAATGACAGCTGTACTGTTCATAAGGAGGTGTGAAAAAATGCCAGTGTTGAAAATCTGGCATGAAAATATTACAAATTTGTGAAGCTACAAGGGTGCGTGGAAACTGCGGAACGTACACTTGTAACACAGTCATTTTATGCACTTTCATCACCAAATTTTCAACACAGGCATTTTAGGACTGCTGCTCATGAACAGTGTCACTGTCATTTTCTTAATCTGTCCCAAAAACAGATTTCCCACAGCAATCGTGCTATTCTGCACCGGAAGTGCTAAAACACATTTTGTCCAGGATGTGTAAAATGACAGCTGTACTGTTCATAAGGAGGTGTGGAAAATGCCAATGTTGAAAATCTGGAGTGAAAATATTACAAAATCGCCAAGTTACGAGCGTGCATGGAAACTGCGCAATGCACGCTCATAAAACAATCATTTTAGGATTTTTTCACAAATTTGCAACATAGGCTTTTGAGAGCCCTCATGAACACTGGCACTGTCATTTTGTTACTCCATCCCAAAAGGTGATTCCACACAGTGACCGTGAAATCACCTTTCAGGACCGAATAACGCAATGACAGTGGCTGAATTCATGAGGATGGGTCCCAATAACCCATGTTGAAAATGTGGTGCCCAAATTACCCAAAATGCCTGAGATATGCACCAAAGTTGAAAAAACCCTATTAATGCCATTATACAGCTTACTGGCATTTCTTCAGTTCGCGGTCAGCTTTGAAGAGTGCAGACATGTTCCCGGTCCACAGGAGATCATCAGCTGGACTCAGAGGTAAGTATGGGGTGGGGGAGGAGGCGAGGTGCGCAGAGGGTGGGTGCAGGTTGGGAGGGGCCATGGACTCAACGAGGGACCATTTTCTGTTTTACAGGGTTAAAAAACATTGCAGGACTGTTTTTTTTCAGGGACATTTGGCGTGTGGGGTGAGCTCCCAGCTTGCCACCTGAGTGTTTTTGGGGACTGTAGCTGACAGGGATTGTGCACCCTCGTCGGCACATACAGAGTGGGAGGCAAGGCCGAGGGGATTGGCACCTTCGGCAGACAACAAATTGGGTCATTATGCCAATGGAGTGAGCTCCCCATTGGCAGATTGGACTGGTAAGAGGATTGAAGTCGATGGGGGACTGGGTACCCCAGTGACAAAGAAAAGCCTGTTGGGGGAAGGGTGCATGATGCCAAGGGGTACTGGGCACCCCCTCGGCATACGACAGAAAATTGGGGGTGGGGACATTATGCCAGTGGGGACTGGGCTCCCTGTTGGCAAATGAACTGGGTCAGGACATGCAGACAGCAAGGGACTGCCCTGCAATGATGGGTCACTCCCTCATTGCAGTGGAATGGCTGATGCTGCAATGACGAGGTGGCCCCTGATTGCAGCAGCAAAAATGTTTAAAGGTGGTGGCATGCTGGCTGAACTAGTGTCAGCAGCAGCATGTCACCGCATTGGGGAAAGCGGGCTGAGCCTCAAAAGGCACTGGGGCCATTGGCCCCCACAATGCCGCACCTCCAAAACCCCGCTTCTCTCCTAAGCTGTGCTGAAATGTTTCTTGCGCATGTGCAAGCAGACATAAAAAGGAGATGCACTGAAGAAACTGAGGTGCCTAGCCAAAACAAATATATTTAGAGGGAATAGACAACACTTACCCGACTATAAACCATAATTCCAAGTAATTCAAAGAATTTTGCACTCACAGTCACTGTCTGCCTCTGATTTCAATCAATCAATCAATCAAAATCTTTATTTTTCCAGGCGAACATCATTGAGTAAGCTCATTTACAAGATGGACCTGGTTAGCTCTGGGTCAAATGGTACAATGATACAGAGATATTTACAATAGAGCCAAATAACACAAGTAAAAAACAATTAATGCAAGTAAGTACTCAATGTTACATCAGTCATATCATTTCAGAATGCTTCTGTAATATTTAAGGAGGACATAAGATGAGGCTTAGTAGGAACTTCAGTAGGGAGAAGTGATCGGCCGCTCATGTAGGGAGCTGACGCAAGCACAGAATTTCAAAACTAGTGTAATCACACAGCATCCCTAAATGTAACACTCTAAACAGAAGGATAAGGGTCTTAACAGTCAAGGAGAAAAGTAATTACAGCTCTTTTTTGGCAAATTTTGGCATGGAAATTAGAATCATGCTTGGTTTAGAATGGACACAGAGGCAGACTGCAGGAACCAATCAGAAGCCAACACCGAAGAGCACTCATGTTCCAAATGAATGGCTGCTAATGCCATGCTTTGCTAATGAGGAGTCTGAGCTTAGGTTCTCAGGTGGCAGTAGAGGCAGCATCGACCGCCTGGTGCCTGGTTTCCCCACACCTATGGGCTGGGAGCCCGTGGAGACCATATCCTTGGCAGGGGATGGAAGAAGTGGTCGGTATTAGCACTAGGCCATGGACAATGGAACATCTGAACCAGTGGGAGGACCAAAACAGCAGGACAACAGAATTGGGTATTCCTTGATGCCTAAAGACTGGCCTACCCACAGAAATTCAGAAAGGAGTGTAATCAAATGGAGTCCCAACTCTTGACACTCTAAACAGGAAAAATATAGAGATCATAACTGTTAGGCAGTAAGTAGGTATAGCTCTTTTTTGTGCAAGTTTTAGACAGAAAATCAGACTTTAGCTTAGTATTGAGAGAGAGAGAGACAGGAGCAGACTGCAGGAGCCAATAAGACGCCAGAGCAGAAAAGCACTCTCGTTCCAATTGGGTACCAGCAATGCCGCACCTCGCTAGTAAGGAGTCCGGTCCAGGTGTCTCAGGCAGTGGCTATGGAAGCGACAACCGCTCAGTATCCACATTTATCCCACCAGAGGGGCAGGTCTACGGCAGGGAAGTGAGTTGGGGACAGAAGAAAGAGATAGTAAGAGTGGAATGCAGTGGAAAGGGAATATGAAGTTGAAATAGGGCTGTTAAATGGTACAGGTAGGGGAATAAGAGCCACAGATTAAGCAACATGTAAAAGACAGTAGGGTGAGTAAGGTGTAGTGGCCACAAAGCCATGAAGAGATAATAACCTTACAGGGATTTTTAGAAGGGAAAAACATTTAAGGTATAAGACACTCACAGAGTTAAGGTCACCAAAGGTTACAAGAGATCATAAATTTAACTATGCTCAGAGGGCAGCAGCCTGATGCTTCTGACAAAAATTAGGGGCTGGGGTAGCAATTGCATGGCTTGCACACATATCGATCATATAGAGATTTAAAAGCATTCATACTGCGGAGGCAGCTTAATTTCAATAATTTTTGTACTTTGTTCCACAGTGTTGGCAACAGGAAACTAATGGCCACACTGCCATAGCAAGAGGAAGCCTTGGGGATACATAATGTGATGTAGGATGTGCTACTTAGGGCATACGTTCCTGGCTCACTTAGTGGGAGACATTTTATTATATATTGTGGAAGCCACTTCAAGAAGACTTTATAAGTCCAAAGGACTGCGTTTCTATTACGCCTAAACATAAGAGAGGACCACCCTATGGCTTTGTACAAGGAACAATGATGGGTAGAGATAGGGAGACCAGTAATAAACCAGATGGCTTTGTGGCAAAGAGTATCCAAATTTGCAAGTGAGGCTTTGGGACATTGACTATAAAGTAAATCTGCATAATCAATCAGCGAAAGAAAAGTAGTTTGGACAAGACGCACTTTTGCGTCTCTAGTAAGAAACTGGTTAATGCTAAAGAATAGCCCCAGCTTCTGCCTCAACTTCTTTACAAGGTCCTCGACGTGCTCAGTGAATGATAGATTATGGACTAACCACACACCTAGATATTTAAACTTTGAGACAAACTCCAGTATCTCTCCAAGAATTGTGGTAATCCGAGGTAGTGCTCCAGAGCTGGCCGGATTTATCACGTGGCAATAGGGTGAGAACAACATTGCTTTTTTTTTTAGCATTTAGAAGAAGTTTTTTATGGAGGAGCTGGTTCTGGAGCTGGTTAAATTCCTCCTGGAGGTCAGCACAAGCGGCTTCAGATGTTGGACGATTTATATATACAACCGTGTCATCAGCAAACAGGTGTATGTTGGCCTTGTTAATACTCTCATCAATGTTAATAATATAGATAGTGAATAGTAAGGGACAATGATAAATTAAATAAGTGGGTGATAGGAACAGGTAGGACATGATAGGCAATTTTAAGGAAATAATGATCCAAAGAATCAGCACCAGCACTTTTCTTAATATCCAGTTGGAGTATGAGGTTTTCAACCTCTTTCAGACAGACCAGGTGGAGCAAGAAGCCAGGTACCAGGGCAGCAGAGTCCGAGCATGGGACAATAAATTGGGAATGGACCAGGGATGCAGAGGAATTGTTGAAAGCTAGACCAGCTGTGGCAAAATGATTGTTAAATGCAGCTAGGATTTCCGGTTTATCATTTATAGTAGTACTCCCAGTTCTAATCTTAGGTGGCAAGGATTTACCAGGCAGAACCACTTAACAGAAACTTAAAATAGGTAATCCATTAAAAATTGTTGGTGCATGCTTGTAAAGCAGAGACCCCCACTGGATGGCAATAACCGTCTCAACACTCCCACCTAACATTTTGGTCTGCCCGCTAGATCCTCATCAGAGGTCTGATGAAACTCCAGTGGGAAGAGCAAAATGTTAGGTGGGAGTGTTGAGAAGGTTATTGCTGTTCAACCAGGGGTCTCCTCTTTATAGGCATGTACAGTACCAAGAGTTTGCAATGGACTTCCTATTTTAAGTGTCTTTTTAAGTGATTCTGCAGTAGAGTAAATGAAGTCAGACACTGACAGTGACTGTGAGTGCAACACTCTTTGAATTACTTGGAATTTTGGTTTATAGTCTGGTGAGTGCTATCTATTTCATTTGGATTGTGTGAGACATTTAACTTGCTCTATAGAAAACAATACATTTCTGAGGCTTCCTCATCTCCAGGGCAAATCAGTGCCTTCCTCCAGATGTCTGGCATACTTCCTATTCTCCCAGAGGAGTCCACACTGCTAGATAGAACACTAGACAGGCAGAACATCCTCAAGGCAATCCAGAGTCTGTGGGGAAGCAAAGCTCCTGGGCCTGACGGCCTGCCCATTGACTTCATCAAAACATTTGTCCCTCTATTGGCAGAGCCACTGCATGACATGATAGAAGAATGTTTGACAAGAGGTGATCTGCCTCCATCCACAGGATCTGCTGTTATCACTGTGCTCCCAAAACAGGGCAAGGGTCCCATGGTCTCTGCTTCATACAGCCCCATATATCTGCTATATCAGATTATAACATTATTGCTAGATTAATTGCAACCAAAACTGAATCCCTACTGCCACAATGTATACACCAAGATTGGAAGATTCATACAGGGTTGGCAGAGCAAGCATAAGGCAAACCCTGAATATTATCCTTCAATGGGTGAAAAGCTCTAAAATGCACAGAGTGATTGCTCTTGCCCTGGATGCAGAAAAAGTCTTTGACTGTGTGGAGTGGAGGTACATGTTGCAGGTTAGAGAAAATCACGGCATACTCTACACACAACAGAAAAAATATAAAGAGACTCTGGTGTGCTTAACCAAATTGAAGTCCTTTACTCCTCCTCCTCCAGCACAACCAAAGTGATTAACAACCTTTTCAGGTGAAGGTACTTCACAAGCAAACAAACTCATTACATTTCACCCAGTCCTGGGCTTTTATTAAGATACCGACCCCTGATGTAGTGAATATTTATACATGGGGTACATGTTCTTAACTTAGCGGGAGTTTGGGTTTGAGGACAAAATACTGGGCTGGATTAGAGCACTGTACACGTCCCCATCTGTACAAATATCAATCAGTAGAACTCTGTCATAGCCTTTTCCCCTGGGTAGGAGGACTAGACAGGAGTGCCCCCTCTCCCCACTCCTTTATGTGCTGACACTAGAACCTCTTAGAGCTGCAACCCAGAATCACGCAAGGATAGTGGGATTCAGGGAGAGGGGGTGAGCAAAAAATAGCCCTATTCACAGATGACCTTTTGCTGTATTTACAATCACCTGTAAAAGGTCTCTGAAATCTGCAAGACTCTATTGGAAGAATATGCGTCCTTGTCTGTGCACAAAAAAAACTTGACAAAAGTGACATAATGTCAGCTGGGAAGTTGAACAGAGAGGCCATCACCCAGAACCTGATGGGATTAATGGTAGCCGATGCCATGGTGATACTTGTACCACCAAATTTCAAACACCTGGTCATAAGGAACTGTGGCCCCTCATAAAAGTAATATAACAGAAGACTGTGACAGATAGAGGGACCTCCTGTTTACTTTATTAGCCAGAATTAATGTGCTAAGGATGTTTCTCCTGCCCAAGTGTTTGCATGTCTTTCAGTCCCTACCAGTCCATGTCCCAGATATAATTTTTAAACAGCTTTACTCACTACTGCACTAGTTTCTTTTGTGGGGAATGAATGCCTGCATTCGCAGAACAATACTTCAGCTCCCCCCTGGAGACAGGGGGCCTCCCCAACCTGTGGCTGTACTACTGGGCACCACAGTTGTATTTTATTTCAACAGGTGGTTTATCCCCACTCCTGGTTTGGCTGGCCATGGAGGAGGCACTGGTGGGGTGGACCTTAGACAGAATGCACCGTCCCATGATGTGGTTACCTTGAGGTTTGGAGAGTGGATAAGATCACAGATCAAATGAGTGTCCATCTTGTGATGCAAAAATGGCATGTCACATGATACGAGCAAAGGGACTGGGCTGGTATGGATATTTCTCTGTTTAATTTTCCTCGTAGAGTTCATCATATTCTGGGATTGACTGCAGCATCGTTTGTCAGTATTTGCTATGATGCAAGAGAGCTGACTTGGGGGTAAGCTTAAACTATCAATTTAGAATCTAGGTTAGAAACTAATGAGATTTATTCTGTCTGCATTCTGTCTGTTCCAAGCTATATTTTTTTATTTCTGTAGTGTTACTATAGTCTCCATAGATTTTAGTATGTATGATCCTGTACCATACGTAAATACCATGGAGTATTTACTGTACTTCCTGGCATATAGTGCTGCTGCGTGGCAACACCTCTCAGCCTCCCTCAGAAGAACTGCTGTACAGTTTCTTTCACAAGCAGAACTGAAGGCAAGGGAGACTATTGCTGTCAGTGGCCATAAATGTGAAGACAGCCTGCACAGCTACTGGTCTACAAGCATTGCAGACAGAACTGTCTCAAGTGAGATTCTGTCAGATGCCAGAACTTCAATCAACATGGAAAAAGAGAGATTCAGAAGAACAATCATGCTGCTCCAACAACTGCAGCCACTGACACCACCTGCAACAATACTACAAGTGTTACCATTGAAAATTCACACTTCAGGAATTCAGTTTGACATCCTTCATCCAGAGCTTCAGTCTGTCAAATTGCTCCTTCACTGGTGCCTCAGTTAATTTTATAGCTCTTCAACAATGAAGAAAAGAAGAAATAAACTGTTCCTGCACAAAATAAATTGATACGGTATAGCATGTGTTTTAACATTTGCTTAATTGTTTTACTAAATCCCAAGTTAAAAATCCCAGAACTACTTTATCAGGCATATTCATCAGATTAATAAATTTGATGTTTTCTTCATAAAGGTTTAAATCAATTGTTTTGTTTTACAATTTCTCAACCTATACCCTTTTATAAGTGAAACAGCACACTTAGGATTGTGACATATGCTCTGATAAATGCACATATAGGTGCAGTAAGGCACTCAGTTGTGACCTCATACCTCACTACTCCCCTAGGCATATGTATATTAGGACATAAACCACACCCCATTGTATGTTATTGCTTAGTTATACAAACAGTTTTATAATTAGAGGGAATTTCACCATGATTTGGGGTTGGATAGTGGCTCCTTCATACTAATCATCACCATCATCATCAACCTCACCGGCTGGGTCTCTGCTACTGCCCTGGGTTAACTTCCACACCACTACAGTTTTCTCCCTCATCTAAGAGGTCAGGTAATAACGAACCCCTTTAGGTGAATCAGCAGTTGTCAATTTTGTACTTATTCACCAAGTATTGCTGATACTTTTGAAATTGCACTTGCTAGGCATTCTTATTGAGCTGTACTACACTTTATTCTCTGCACATTCAACTTTTTGCATTTATTCTAATTTTGTGCTAATTTTTTTTAACCAAATGTTCAGGGTTTTGCTACTATGTATTGTACTGCTGTTTTTCCACTGTTCGGCTCCCACGGGTTGCACCTGGAAATGTGCCTTGGCTCAGTGTGCCTCTCCCAGTTATCAATGATCAAATAACATAAATAATCAGCAGCAGCAATTTCCTACCTTCATACAGGAAGAAATGCCTCTGTCAGTAAATAATTCAATTTTTCCTTCAGCTCTAATCTTTTTGACTCCCTATCTATGTAACTGTTAGCCTAATGTAACCTTGTCCCATGGCACTTCTAGGGGTAGAACCCTCCTCAGGAGAGTTCCTGTGTCTTCCTGGTACCCTGAAAGGGTTGTAGTCCCAATCTAGGACAGAGAGCATGAATGGCCACCAACACATCACATAAGCATTCAAACAAATTTATGTCATGCAAGTATCTTCCATTACAAGTATCCTACAAGACTAACATACTACTGTATGTTGCACACACACCATTCCATCTACCCATAGTAATTCAGTAAACCAGTAAATAATCAGGAAGTGATGGGAGCTTTGCAGCAGGGCATGCATGCTGCATGCACCTTGCAGTGACACTTTACACTCAGAGTTCCTAGTTGAGCCATTTATGTTAAGAATACTTTTCACATGCTTGCCAAGAACTCCAGTGTCATGTATTCAGTACATATAATCTGATTACTGTATCATTTTTAAATGCCTTTTGCATTGTACATTCCTATTGTTGACTCAAACCATTTATAACCTGCCAGGTCATGCCTAAAAATAGATATTTAATTGTGTAGTGCACCTACCTGGTTAACAAAAACTAACTAAATAAATCAATGTACAGCCAATAACAGCCACAATTCTGAGGCTATTAAAGCCTGTGGATCCAGAAAATGTGTGCTACTCTTGCTTTTGTTTCAGGAGAACCAGTCGTGCTGCCCTTGGTAGACTAAAGACAGTATGTGTTCAGTTAATATGCAGGAAGCAGCTTCAAACTGGAACAGAAAAGGAGAGAAGCTATCTTGTTTGGATCTTGGCAGGTTTGCCCATGAAACTCTCTCCAATGAAGGGGTTCCTCCAAGCAGCCAAATAAGAAAGCTAATTGAAGCCAATGCCTGGCAAAAATATATTCCAGCTGGAGCCCATCCAGAGAGAGGGAAGAGATTCTGAGAAAATGATAGACCCAAGCCATCTGCCCTTTTATCAAGGAGGTCCCCCCAATGGGCAGAAGAGGAGGAAAAAGAGTCCTAACTAAGGAGAGAAGAACAAAATTCAAATGTGGAGTGAAGCCATCGGAGAAATCCTGGTCTCCCAGCATATCTGCCATGAGACACGAGGCCACCAGGTGGATGGCACTTCCTTAGCCGCCGTCTGAGACCACAAGCACAGACTCCTCCAGCAAAGAGCTGTGAACCCTCCAGGGCTCCCAGCTCATCTGCCAGGGGACGTGTGGCCACCGGGTGGACGGCGCTTTCTTAGCTACCGCCCAAGACCACAAGCACAGACTCCTCCAGCAAAGAGGTACAGCAAAGCTGCCCACCAATTGGAGTACAAGTGCCTTTCTCAAGCCAGTTCCAATTGGTCTGCAGTCCGACCCTGCTTTCTTGCTTAAAATTTGTGCCAAAAAGAGCTGTTTGAACTTGTTTAAGTCACTGTATGGCATAGTTGTTATGACTGAGTATTCTAATGTTATGTTTTAGGGACAAAGTGTTAAATCTCACTGTGCTTAAGTAATTTACAGCGCTTCCCAGTCCCTGTAGTTTGGACCCTATTCTTCTGGGCACCAAAGAAATTGCTCCCTTTTGTGGTAATAATTTTTATTTCTTGGCTGGCTGCTTGTCCTTTGCCTGGGACCTGTATTTTAAAACATCCTTTTTCCTTCCCTCCCCAACCGTGCACCCTCCAGGGCTCCCAGCTCATCTGCCATGGGCAAAGCCACATTTTTTTGCCCACCCGCCTATCCCCCTCCAGGCTCATTACTATACAGACAGCCTTCCCTCACGTCCTCTCATTCTTTGGTCTACTCCTTTCCGTCTATCGAAAACGCCTCTCACATCGACGATCTCCATAGGCTAACAGAGCTGCACATTACCTTTTCATATAGCAGCGTAAGACCATATTGGTGCAGCCTACTTTGGCAGCATCTTGCGTCCTTTTAAAGTACCAGCTACTGAGGGAGACCACACATCTTCAGTGATCATATAGGCTTGGTGCCATCTGCTATCTTGCTCAATCCTGTAAATTCCCCAAATACCTGCACACACTGAATTGTCTTGTTCTGTCTGGTGATTCTCTAGGAGTCTGTGATCTGGCTATACCACCTACAGATAAAAACACTTTGCCACAGACATAGTTTACTATTTTTTACTATAAGGTGTCAACATGAGGGCTGATACCTGGCTCCCTCTCTTCATCTTCCTATGGCTGGTGCCTTATGTAGTGTATCACCCAGGCCAAAATAACTCAAAGGAGGAGTTTGCCACAGTGCCATTTATACAGCAACACATCTCATAGCTTTTTTTGTACCCCTGTGCTCCCAGACTTGCATCAGTCTGAGGTAGCTTATGGGGGTGGTACCTGCACCTCCCTACCCATACAGGGTATGCCCATATCCCCAGCAATAATGCTACTTGGTGTCACATGGCAAGGGTTTTAGTAGCTACATCCTTAGGACAACACTGCATAAATAGCAGGGCCCAGCACTCTCGTTCTGTCATTCCAAGCAGTCGTGGAAGAATTAGAGCTTTCAAATTATCTCTGGCTGCCCTGAAGAAAATTGTTTTTCCTCCTCTTTTTGGGCTCAGGCAATGTTGAACTTAACCCTGGTCCTACAGAAACCTCGTCATCTCTGTCTAACCTTACAAGGCTTAGAGGAATGAGCTTTATGCATATTAATGTTTGCAGTCTCTTAAAAGAGCTTACATCGATCCAGACCTGGGTCATTCATGCCGAACCAGATGTGCTGGTAGTCTCAGAATCCTGGCTCAGATCTTCTACCCCTGACAGGGAGGTTAACATCCCTAACTATTGGCTGTTCGGAGCAGACAGGCAGACTAGGGGTGGTGGGGTAGCCATTTATGTCAAGGTCAAATATATGGTCACTACCATTGACTCCTCCTTTATCACAAATGGCTTTGAATGTCTGTCCCTTAAGGTTAAAACATCCTGTCCAATGGCTCTAAGGGTTATAGGGTGTTACAGGCCTCCATCTGTTGGGTCCCAGCTCCTGTCTCACCTATTGACTATTATGGGACATGAGACCCTCAAAACTATTATTCTAGGGGATCTTAATTATGACTGGTTTATTCAAGGCTTCTTTACCCCTTAAATCCTTCTGTGACTCTCTTGAGCTCACACAGCTCATTGAAGAACTTACATATCCTAACATGAAAAAACCCAGGAATAGCACCCTATTGGATGTCTTTCTTACAAGCAAGCCACAGTCATTTTCCTACGCTGAAATATTTTTCTTGGATGTCAGCGATCACTGCTTCATCACTGGTGTAAGATGTGACTCCAATCCCCCCTCCACATCTAAGTTCTCCACCAGAAGGTCCAGATGCAACTTTGACCCATCTGCCTACATTGGTGAGCTAAAATCATCTGTACGCTGGCAGAACTTTTACCTAGCCAAATCGGTCAGTATGGCATATGACATTTTCCTTGAAACAGTGTCATGTGCCATAAATAATCATGCTCGCTTGGTAAAAGTCCACGTAAAGACCAGAACTTGCCATTGGTTCTCTGCTGAACTCAAGGCTGCATTACTAGCAAGAGATAAACTCTGGAAAAAAGCCCACAAATCAAAAACTGCCTAGGACTGGTGCCACTTCAGGAAGGCTATGAACTCCTGCACCAAACTGGTTAGAGAGGCTAAGGCCAACTTCTATCATTCTGTGCTTGATTCTGCCTTAAGGTTGCCAGCAAATTTTGGTCCACAATCAATGAGCTGTCTGGTCATACAGTTGGAAATGTACTTCCCTCGAAAATCATCTCTGATAATGTTACTATCAATGATAGCAAGGAGATTCTCCAGGCCTTCAACAACCACTTTGCTATGGCAGTCCTAGCATTCGACAATTCACCAGCATCTGTGTTAAGTTCTAAGGTTAGTGCACAGATTCCTGAACCTAGCATCACTAATGCAGTCTTCTCATTCCTTCCTGCTTAGTTGAAAGAGGTCGAAAACCTCCTTCTGCAGTTAGACACCAAGAAAAGCACTGGTGCTGACTCCCTCGACCCCTGCTTCTTAAAGATTGCATACCACGTCCTAGCTGTAAAAATCACAGACCTATTTAACTTGTCCTTGTCCCAGGGGACTCTTCCACACCCATGGAAAATTGCCCACGTCATTCCTCTGTTTAAATCAGGGGATCCCTGCACCCTAAATAATTACGGGCCGATATCTCTCCTACCAATATTGCCTAAACTGCTGGAAACAATTGTGAATGCTCAGTTGAGAACCTACCTAGATAACAAGAACCTTCTAAACCCTATGCAGTCTGGTTTCAGAGCCAAGCACAGTACCATTACGGCCCTGGCCAAAGTGACTGGTGACTGGCAATGAGAGCTGGAAAACAAAAAATTTGTATGTGCCATGTTCCTGGACCTTAGTAAGGCCTTCAACACTGTCTACCACTGCTTGCTTCTTTCCACCCTAAAAGTGATAGGTCTGGACCCGACCTCTCTATGCTGGTTCAATAATTACCTCACAGATAGGCTTCAGCAGGTCAAAGCCAAAGGGGAGCTCTCTCCACTCAAGCCACTAAAAAAAGGCGTACTGCAGGGATCCATCCTGGGGCCTCTATTGTTTTCCATTTATATAAACAATATTGATGCTGGCATCAAGGAGGCCAATATTCACCTTTTCTCTGATGATATGGTGTTGTACCTAAGCCGCCCAACTATGGAAGTCGCCTATGGAGATTTACAAACAGAATTCAAATTATTGCAGAATCAGCTCTTGAATAAAAAACTCTTACTCAATGCCAAAAAAACCAAAACTATGCTGTTCTTTCCAGCTACTCATTCAGTGAACCCTGCTATCTCTGTCTTCTTACCTTCCATAAACCATTTACATGGAGAGAGGTTGGAATTTGTTACGAAATTCAAGTACCTAGGGGTCTGGCTAGACCACAGACTCTCCTTCATTGAGCATGTCGAGGATCTGCTGAAAAAGTTGAAGCAGAGGCTTGGTCTCTTCTTTAGAATAAACTGCCTCCTGACCAAAGAGGCCAAGATGCAATTAATTCAATCCATGTTTCTATCCCTAATGGATTATGCCGATTTCATTTATAGTCAGTGTAATGCCTCCTGTCTTGTTAAACTGGGCACCTTATACCACAGAGCCTTGAGATTCATAACTGGCCTACCTATCACCACCCACCACTGCTCCTTACATGCAGCTGTGGGGTGGACCTCCCTTCAGTACAGCAGGAATAGAAATGTGGCTCTCTGGGAATCACTTGATGCAGCAGACTGATTAAACGCTCTCTGACAGAGCTCCGCTCTTCTGACCACTGAAACGGCAAATTTCAATCAAAATAAGGGCTACAATGACAACAAACAAGCAATTTCTACAAGGGGAACCTCTCTACAACAGATTGACTCCCTTGAAAATGAAATGGAAGCAGAAATTCAGTTTGCTGACCCGCGACATACTCCTCCGGTGACACCCAAGAAAGCACAAAAAAAGCCGGGAGCGCAACCTACAACTCCAGGCCAACCTACAGCATCTACAGCATCACATCTTACCACTACCACTGCAGAATCGACACCCCCTAACCTTAGAGAGATTCCTGATGGAATTTCAACCATTCAAAGAAGAGGTACAATCTCTGATATCAGATGTGAATGGTCTATCAGACACAGTAGAGGATGTTGTCAGGAAGGCATCAGACACCAAGGCCTGGGTCATTTCGGCAGAGAAACATTTAGACAAAGCAGACTCCTTGATTACGATTAACAGACAAAGTTTAAAGCACTTGGAAGCCAAACTAGAAAATCTCAAGGGCAGAAGTAGATGAAACAATATAGTGGTAATAGGCTTGCCTGAGAAGGAAGAAGAGGCAGATACTATCTTATTTGCCCAGCGGCTCTTAACAAAACTAGTAGGACCTAGCCCCTACGGTGCTTCTTACACTATTGAAAGGGCCCATCGGGCACTCTGCCCTTTTCTGCCTGCAACTGCCTTGTCCAGACCTCTCATTTTTCATTTTTTGAATTTCCAAGAAAAGCAACACTTATTAACTAAGTTAAGGGAAATTCAAGATGTGCTCTGGGAAGGGTGGAAAAGACGTATTACTCAAGATCTCCCAGCCATGGTGCGTACTCAAAGGGCTGCCTTCCATCCCATAGTATTGAAGTGAATTGCCTCAGGAATAAGGTTTAGGATGTCCTATTCTGCCAAACTACAAACACTACTGGACGATACTTGGTCCTCTTTCGAAGAGGTTGAAGCTGCTTTGGACTTTTGCAAACAGAAGTGCCCAGCCTTGTTTTCAGATCATTGAATACCAGTCAGGTAGAGGAAGAGAAAATCAGGGCCAATTACATATAAATGTTGTATAGTCTTGGAACTTGCTTTGAAGAGTGTAATTAAGCTGCGGGTGACAGCCTCAACATATAGAGCAGAGGCCTAAGTAAAGAATTACGCCCCACCTGCCAGACTTAATAAATAAAAGGACTGCAACTGAAGGCTGTTCCAGAGAAAATTAGGCCTGTGTTTTGGACGATGAGAAATGTGGTTCAAGATTAAGGAAGGCCTGACCCCACTGAACACTCCGTCTTGGCTATCACATTCATAGGATGGGAAGAAGAAATGTCCCAATATCTCCAGTTTGGTGTTGTACTTAAAAAGGGGGACAGGACATTACAATTCGTTTGAGTTTGTGTGTTGTGTGGGGCATATATTTTATAGATTTCCTAGATTTTATAGGATTCACTATTATAATCACTATAAGGGACAATCCTACTGATGTACAACAAGGAATTGTTAAGTAGGGAAAGTTATAGGGAGCATCCGGGTTATGAAGCCCCAGTTTCTTCCTTTTTTTTTCTTTTTTAGATTAAACAAGGTGGTCAGGCGAGGGGGGTGGAGGCCCATCGGGAAGTTGATTGCCACGAGCCAGCTGTTGGAGGGGGATATTCTTCATGGTTATAGACTTAGGATTCTTGATTACAATTTCATGTACAAGATTAAAGAGGTAGGTACAGGTAGTCTCGACAAAGTAAAACAGAGGTGGGAGGGTTTAGGGATTATTATTAGGGGATTTAAAAGGGGTAAGGCAGTAAAATAGGTTAGTTCATCAGGGGGATTTCTTTACTGGCGGTGCCTAATGTATCTGGAAGTAGGATGGAACATTAAAAGTGTGGCTCTTAATGTTGTTTTGTCTCCCATTGTCTCAAACTTACTCATATACAATGGCTCAATTGTTACAATTTTGCTCTTAGAATGTCAAAGGTGTAAGGCAGCCCTTGAAGAGGATGAAGATTTTAAGACATTTAGGTTCTTTGCAGTATGACGTAGTAATGTTACAAGAAACGCATCTGTTAGAAATAGAAAGGAACTTGCTCAGGAGACAACATGTGGGTCAGGTTCATTCTGCAGGCGACATGAAAAATAAGAGATGGGTGGCAATACTCTTCTCCAGAAAGTTTCCCTTTGTATGTGAAAAATGCATTGTAGATAAACTAGGCAGATACGTTTTTGCCATGGGTAAGGTACAGTCATTTGAGATTCTATTCAGCTCCATATATGGACCGAACTTGGACTCCCCCTCTTTTTTCATCGAGATCCTCTCCTTGTTGATTCCCTATCTTAATACACCTATTATTTTGGGAGGAGACTGGAATTTACCATACGATTCTCTATTAGGTAAATCTGGGAACAACCGACCGAGGGGCCTTTCACCAGCCCAGAGAGCTATTAGAGACCTGGTTGAGCATTTGAATCTATATGATCCCTGGAGATTATTACATCCCCAGGATAGGGAATTTACTTTTGTTTCCCCTGTTCAAGGAACGGCTTCCAGAATAGATTATTTCTGGATCAGCAAATCCCTGGTTAGTGGCTTACTAGACAGTTCAATAGATTCCAAAGTGGTTTCAGATCACTCATCAATATCCTGCTGAATCTCGCTGTCCCTTAATTGGGGTACTGACAGAACATGGAGATTGAATACTCAATAACTGAAAGATAAAAAGAGCATAGATAGCATTTCCACTTCTATAGACCACTTCAAGCAGGAAACTTGGGGATCCACGCAGTCTTCATTGATAGACTGGAGTGCGCTTAAATGTTTTATCAGGGGGGAATTTATAAAATTGGTATCATACAAAAAAAAGAAAGAGAAGAAAGAGTTAAAAACGCTTCAGAATCAGATCAGAGAAATAGAGAAGTAAATGTCTAGTCAACTATCAGAAAGGGATAATACCATACTAATGCAGTTAAAAAATAAACATTCTGAGTTACTGCAGGAGAAAGCGGAGTGGGCAATTTTGAAAACCAAAGCTAAGTACATGGAGCATGGGGAGAAGGCTGGCAGGCTGCTGGCTCTCAGACTTAAAAAAGAGGAATCATCAAAATGCATAGCAGCCCTACAGCCTGACCCTCATGGTCCTGTATTTATACACTCCAAAGAAATCATGACAGAATTTGAGCAATATTAACAAAAAACTATACACTCAAATGCAAGAAAGGCTTACTCAAATTGTTGTAGATCACTATCTAGAAAATATTCCCCTTCCCACAGTGTCCGCAGAGTGTGCTGCATGGTTGCTCACTCCAATTACACAATAAGAGATACTAGGAGCCATTAAAGATCTTCCCTTAGATAAAGCTTTGGGCCCAGATGGCTATCCGGCCAACTTTTACAAAGTTTCCGCCAAGCAAATTGGTCCATGGCTCACAAATCTATATGCTTCCATGCTTGATGGGGAACACTTTGATCATAGATCACTGGCGGCAACTATAGTTGTCCTTCCCAAACCAGACAAGGACCCAACTAAGGTGGTGAGTTATTGCCTGATATCCCTTCTTAATTGCAACATAAAGATCCTAGCCAAAATATTAGCCTGCAGATTGAATAAAGTTCTTCCTCCTCTGATTAGCAGTGATCAAGTGGGCTTCATGAAGGGCAGATCATCATTAGACCATCTCCGTAGATTATCTCATGTATTTGCAGCCTCCAGGGACTCAAAGCACGATATGGCTTTGATCTCCCTCGACGCAGAAAAGGCGCTTGATCCAGTTGACTGGCAGTTTTTATTCAGAACACTTGCTAGATTTGGCTTCCCTTCTAAATTTATATCATGGATACAAACTTTATACTCCAACCCTACAGCCCAAATATTCTATAATGGGACTCTATCTTCTAGTTTCACCCTGCAGGCTGGTATGAGGCAAGATTGCCCCCTGTCACCGTTGCTATTCAGCTTATATCTGGAACCATTAATAAGATTTATCCAAATTTCTCCAAGGATAAGAGGTATCCAATTGGGTTCCAAAGAGGAAAAAATTGCCGCTTATGCAGACGATATCTTACTTCATATTATTTTTTTTTTTTTTAGTTGTTTAACCAGGAGTAGCACACTAAGCTGAAAGCTCTTTTTACAGGAGCATCCTGGGAGCACAGGGAAGTTAAGTGACTTGCTCAGGGTCACACAGTATGTAAGTGGAAGCTGTGGGATTCAAACCCAGGTCTGGTCTGCTGGATGTCACCAGATTTGTAGCTCAGAGCCTTAAGTCACTGCGCTATACTGTCTCCCCCACAATGGACTCTATCTGGGGACTAACAAATCTGATACAGGAATTCAGTGCACTCTTGAATTATAAACTCAATACAGATAAAACTGTTGTTTTCCCATTAAATAACAAAGTAAAGAAGCAGGATTTTATAGATTTATGCCTAACTCAGTCCCCCAAGACACTAAAATACTTCAGTCTACAGCTTTCTACCAGTATCCCTCGTACACAAAAATTAAACTTAGATGCCCTATGTACCCATATTCACCAGGATTTAAAAAGATGGTCAGACCTTCCCTTAACCTTGTGGGGCAGAGTGAACATAATTAAAATGAATGTTCTCCCATGGCTTTTCTACCCCCTCAATTTGCTAAACGTATGGCTACCCAAGAGTTAGTTTAAAAACATACATTCACATCTCTCCAATTTCATATGGAAGGGAAAAACACCAAGGAGACCTTTCCATAAGTTAGCTGCCCCTAAAAGAGCAGGAGGATTGTGTCTCCCACATTTTGGACTATATTATTGGGCTAGCCACTTTAGTAAATATTTGAAATGGCAATTTCCAGTTGGCTCAACAGAATGGGGAGATTACACACCAAAGTGAGTTCGAATAGAACAAGAAATGATCCTTTCTGCGGGGGTGAACCCCCTTTCCATCTATTTTCTCAAATCTAACAAGCTCCCTTCCATGTTATGTCACCCCCTCTAGCCCAGTCACTCCATACGCACTCACAACTATGTGACACCTTAAATTATAATAATACATAGGACCTAAATCAACCGATCTTTCGAAATCCAAATTTATTAATAGGGGGACAAATGATTTGCTATAACTGGATCCCACTGAACCAAGAAAGTTCTGTTAAACAACTATATTCACCCAATATGGGCTGGTTGACAACACAAGAAATCCTGGTCAAATTTGACTTAACCCCTAAATAATCTTTCAATGCCTATCAACTTAGACACATGTTGGTGTCTTATTTTAGTACTAATTGTAGTACCATTGATCAGGGAGACTGGATGGATACCTGCAGAAATCTTGCTCTGGCTCCACATGTTGTCCATGTTTATATGTGTTGCTTTACCCTCTGGTTTTCCCACAAGTTATGGGCATTTCCAAATATTGGACTGACAAGTTCCCTAGCTCTGATGATAAATGGCAGCAAATCTGGGAAAATTGCCATAAATATATATCTCAGGATAGACTGCATTTAATGCAGCTACAAATCTTACACAATATGTATCTAACACCACAAAAATTATTCAAAATGGGCAGAGCACCAACACCAATATGTAATAGATGTATGTAGACTGAGGGTAGTTTATATCATTTATTTTGGGAATGTTCTAAGATTGCACCATTATGGGACCAAACAAGAACAAAGGTTGACCTTCTATTGGGACTCCAAGACTATTTCACTCCTGAGGTATGTATGTTGGGCGATTTTACTGGCTACCCCAGAATGGAATGTCTATATCACATCACAATGATCGCAGCATCTGTAAAAAAAATTGTCCTGAAACATTGGAAAGATTCACTGCTGCCTTCCTAGTCAGAATGGTTGAATGAGTTACTTTATAACCTAAGGGTAGAGAAAACCTGTGTCTAGTGTTTCCTACCATATGAAAACTTTTAAGAAAAGATGGGAGATACTTCAAGTTCTTTATACTACAAACTAATTAAGGAACACACAAATGTATAAATTGTAAAAGCGGTATTCACCTGTTTCATTTATTTATCTGACAGTATAGTGCAAGGCACCAGGGGGAGGGATAAAGGGGGGATATAGAGAGGGGTATAGTTTAAAAGGGGGAGGGAGGGGAGATAAAGTGGATAGGAGGAAGGGGGGGGGGGTAGGGTGGAAGGTTACTCTCAGATTTCCTGTCCAATAACATTGTATTTGTATTTGTACCTTCTACTGTAACTGAAAACTCAATAAACTTTGAATTAAAAAAAAAAAAAGAAATGCAGCTCTCTGTACTTACAGAGCTATTACCAACAAATTATCCCAATACATTTCTGACTGTTTGCCGTTATATGTGGTAGGCAACTACGCACTGAGAAGTTACTCTTTGCTTCTACTGAAGGTTCCTAGGGCCAATACACACTTTGGGAGAGCGGCCATAGGCTTTGTGTTGCCCTCACTCTGGAACAAACTACAGAAATCTATGAAACTGAGTCTCCATGTTAGTTTTACCACCTTCAAGACTTTGTATGCCAAGGCTGTTAAGGAGCTATGCAACTGTTTCCAGCACACTTAGCATGCTAAGGTGCCTACTGCTTACCTGCGCTTTACATCTCCATCTAACCTGGCCTATTGGTTGTCTCCACCTATACCCTCCTTTTTTTCCTGTTAATCCACTACCTTTCTTACCCTCAGACTCCTAACTTATATGTCCCCAGCCCCTCTACCATAGCACCTCTCCTAGAATAGCTGCTGTCCTGTACCCCCTCCATATCTGCCCTTAAGTTCATATATGTCCTGACCAATGATATGCCGTGCTGTTGAAAATGTCGTAATATGCTGGCTGTTTCAGAATGTTTTCACTCCCCTTCTCATACCATTCTCTCTAACCTTATTAACTCTATACCTGAAATACTTGTTATTGCTCTGTGTATTTTGTTTTCTATTTCTGTATAATTATGTCTATTTATTATCTGTACATAAAAGTGCTATTCCTTAACTTGTGTAACACAGGTCCACCTTGTAAATGAGCCTGCTCAATGGTGTTTGCCTGGATAAATAAAGACTTGATTGATTGATTGATTGATTGATTGAGAAAAGGGGATCACTCAAATACAACTCACTCATGCAAGCCTCTAATTCTGCAGTGACTGCTGTGACAACACATAGACTGACAGCCTTCAAATTTCAGCTGCTATACACCAGAGGGACTAACCTGCAATATCTGAGTCCTTCTGAGATCTTTGTACTATGCTAACTGTGAATACCTGATCAGGGTCTTGGCTGCAACATTTAAGTTAGACAGATTGAACTTTGAAGTGACAGAACCTCTGGATAAGACATTGTAAATTTTGAGAGTGCCCAGGCAGAATACTTGCTTTTTGCCCTGAGGCCTTGTTTCAGCTTACAAATAGTGACCACTTTGATTTTGAACTTAATAGCTGTGCATGTTGAATAGCTCTTGTATACTCATGTTTCAGTTCTGAAACACCTCAACAACTGTGGTACACAGTAACATTAAAGGGCACTTCCTAGGGAGAGTTGGGAAAGTAAATCTGGTGCACCAGTCAGTGTGAACATTGTGGGATGGGGGAGATTGGGACATTGTGACAGTTGCATCATATTGTTTAAGAAATTGTATATCCAACCCTTTTCTTCACCAGCTAATTGTTCCAACTCTATCCGGTTCCACCAAGCTGCATCAACAGGAAATGTGTTTATCTGCATTACGATGGCACAATGTCAACAGTCGGCATTGTGCTGTCAGTAGAAGAAAGTGTTTTTTTGTGGGGGGCAATCGCCTACATTTTTAGATAATCATCTCCGAGTCAGAGTTGTTTCAGGGACAGGGTGACATCACTGGAGAAAGCAGTGTCAGAAATACGGCAGACCATTACAGTGAACTGCCAGTTTTGTCGCTGTAATGGTCTTTGCGATATTTCCATTGCTGTTTCAATGGTATACAACTCTACCCTAACAAGCACTTGTCAATGCCGAATGTTGCTTGCTTCTATGTGCTGTTTAGGTATTTGGAAGTCATTGGAGTGCAAATATTGAAAATTCATGAACTTACAGGCGTCGTGGAACTGCTACATACGACTGCAATGAAACAGTCATTTTAGGAATTTTTCACCAAATTTTCAACATAGCCATTTTAAGACCTCTGCTCATGAACAGTGTCACTGTGATTTTCTTAATGTGTCCCATACATTGGGTTCACACACCGACTGCGCCATTGTGCGCTACATGTAGGTGGAAACACGTTTGGGCAAGATGTGAAAATGACAGCTGCACTGCTCATAAGGAGGTGTGGTAAAATGGCAATGTTGAAAATCTGAGTGAAAATATTGAAATTCATGAACTTACAGTGTAGGAACTGCGCAACTATCGCTAAAGAAGTCATTTTTAGAATTTTTCACTGAATTTCTTGACATAGGCTTTTGAGAGCCCACCTTATGAACACTGGCAGTGTTGTTTCGTTAATCAGTGTGGAAAGGTAATTTCACGCAGTGACTGCAAAATCACCCTTCGGGCCCGAGTAACGCCATGACAGTGCAAGAATTCATGAGGAGGGGTCCCAAAAACCCCATGTTGAAAATTTGAGGCCAAAATTCCCAAAAATGCCTGAGATATGCAACAAAGTTGAAAAAACCCTATCTATCCCATTATACAGCTTACCGCCAGTTCCTCAGTTCGCAGTAGGCTTTGAAGAGCGCAGACGTGTTCCCGGTCCACCGATGATCATCGCACCGAGCTCCAGAGGTAAGTATGGGGTGAGGAGGGGTGTGGGCAGGCAGGGTGCACAGTGGGTGGGTCCAGGTTGTGGGAGGGGGGCAGGGAGACTACGAGGGACCATTTCTTTATCCACAGGTTTATTTTTTTTAAGAAGATGACGCGGGATGTTTGCCATGCTGGGGTGGGCTCCCAGCATGACAACAGGAAAAGCAGTTTGGGGGGATGTGGAGCCGATGGGGGATTGGGCACCCCCGTTGGCCAAAACAATATTTACCATGCTGGGGTGGGCTCCCAGCGTGGCACCTGGACAGCTGTTGGGGGGCGTGGAGCCCGACAGGGGATTGGGCACCCCTGTCGGCCATACAGTGTATGTGGGGGGGGGAGTGCATCACCATGCAATATGCGTGATTGCGCGTGTGTGTGTGTGTGTGTGGGGGAGAGCTCAGCTCACTGAAGTGGACCTCTCCCTTTCAACTGTACGCCACTGCATTTTGGAGCTGTCATAGACAGCTGCAGCACTCATTGGGGAACTGGGGCTGCGCCTGCAAACACACTGACTGCATTGGAAGAGGGGCTGACACACCTCCGAAAACTCGGATGATGGCACTATGTTTCTTGCACATGCGTGCAAGCAACATAATAAACCTTATCACTGTTTGCTTTTTAATTTCTGTTTACTACTGTTTATAGTTTGGTTACTCTTTATTGCATTCTGGGTTGGACAGTGTGGGACTAGCTGAACTACAGTGTTCTAAGGGCAGTTGCCTGGTCTGGGGAAGGGCTGCTTAAACTACCAGCTATTGTCTACTAAATGTGGCTGCTAGGCCACAAGACTCTTACCATGCTTGGCTTGCTTTGTTTCTATCTAGAGCCATGCAGCATTACACCATTGTGTTTGCTGTTAAGGGAGGGGGGAAGAACAGCTGGGAGGTTTCGTAACATTCATATAATGTGTACTTAATGCCAATAAATTTAAACAGTCTGTAGATGCAACCTATTCAAAACTTGCATGCTGGTTTGAATTTTAAGATGAAAGCTACTGTTTGTTTTCAAAGTTGCAAAACAACATTACAAAGAGTTTGAGCAGATTTGTACACACTGGAGATCTTTCTGTTCAAGCCAAATGCTTTGATTTTTAAAGTTGTGGATGCATTTCTGACTCTAAACGTTGGTTGTTTATCTAGGTGGGACCCAAAGTCCAAGTGAGCTTTGTGGTCTCTTCTGACCTTTGCTAGCCCAGCAGAGGCAATTATTAGTAATAATACCCTGAACCTGATGTGCAGCAGAAAGTTTTTGAGTGAATGTTGGAGGTACTCTGTAAAGCATAAAGGTGCTTTGTAGGTTGTGTTGCTTTTAAGGATGAACGTCTGGCTTGTTTAAAATTCATAACTGATGTTGGGACTGGGATGAAAAGAGAAGTGTAATGGCCCACTCTTGTAGCCAAATTGCAATAGCCGAGTTTTACCTGAGTTGTGCTTCAGGGAGGCAAGCATCAGGAGTCCCATACTTTAGCCATTGCTTGCTTCCTTTTGGTAGAGGCAAAGCTGAAGTGCAGATACTGCCTTGGCTGAGGCATGCACTCGTGGTGACTGCACATGTGCAGAGCACAGAACATGCAAAATGGAGTGCAGCCGCCATCTTGCATAGGGAGACTGCCCTTGTGTAGCTTGGTGCATGCACAGAGTACATTGCATGTGCAATGGAGAAAGGTCATCATCTTATGCAGGGCAGCAGCACATACACTCAGAATACAACCACCAACTAGACGAGATGTCTAACTGGGGGATCTATCAGGATGGTTTTCAAACAAACTAATGCTTGCATTTTATTAAAAAATAATAAAATAATGAAGTTTTTCTGTGTAAATTTTTGGATCTTTGAGCTATTAATAGCTGTAAGAAAGGAGTGTTACTTTATTAATCATAATCTTACCAGAGCAAGGGATTATGGCCCTCTCCATGCCCACCCATAGCAAAGACTGTTCATTTAAACAAAATGGTTAATGCAGAAAAGGGGTAAGGTGTTTGGGAAGACCTCTTGGGTAGAGTGTTAATGGAAAGCCAGGCTGCTATGGCTGCCCCATTTCCCCAGCGATCCTGAGTTTGACAAAAAAATAAAGAAAAGTCTAACCACAACTTCTCCTCTCAGTGCAACTGTGGTGCTGTAGCAAGTGGAGATGGATACGACAGTAGAGGTTTTTTTTGTTTCTGTGTTTTATGTTTTCACAGCTTGTGGATTCGGGATGCCTGGAAAGGGGATGAGGGCAGAGGCAAAATGTGAGTAGCAGCTGATGGCCTTTGTCCAGCCAAAAGGAAAAGCAGGGCGGATGCTTGATTCCAGAATCCCGGATGCCATGCCTCATCTAGGGTTCTGGCTAAAGTGGCCCTGCCTCCACATCCTGTTAAATCCCAAGAGCCAGCTCCTGAAGATCGATCTCCAGCAGCCCTGTTGAAGAAGGGTAGGACATGAAAACCCTGGCACCACCTGCTGAACTAGTGAATCCTCTGCAAGTTAGGACAGATTTTGAAATTTGTAGTGCTGAAGAACTGATGGATCTAGTGAGGTGTACTTTGGTCCCAGCCCGAGGGTTGACCTGGTACCCAAGTGCCCATGTACAGGGAGAAGAGGTCTTCCCCTCCTGCAGGACCAGCAGATAATGACCTCCCAGTCCCTGCAGGTCCTCCAGATTAGGAGGGGATCCCTCTTCCTCAGGGTCCCCCAGCAGGCACAGCCACAGCCAACTGCTCTGCCACAAACTCCAGTACAACCTGTTCCCTTGGCTCCAGTGGCACCACCTCTGGTGCAACTCCTACAGTCAGTAACCCCAAAGCCAGCTCCTCTGGCCCTTCCCTAGTCAGAGGCATCCATATGGGAACTGCTCCTACTCAAGTAAAAGCTTCATAAGGCGCTGGCATTCAATGTGGAGTGAGAGCATAAGCAGCCAGAATCCCAGTCAGCAGAATCAGTAACGACAGTGGTGCAGGATGCAGTGGTTTCACCTCCTACTCCAGTGGCTCAAGGTTTGCTGCTACCAGTCACCACATGCTATATAAGCCTTGGGGAGCCAATAGGCTCACACCACTCAGACATGGTTAGGCAGCAGTTAGGCAATAGGGAAAAATAGTGTATGCCTTCACCTTGTTGAAGAGGCCTAAATGAATGAAGGATGAGAAGGAAAAAAAGGACAGGGATGAAGGGTATGGAAGTTAAGAAAAGGGTCACTGTATGCTGGACCTAGAAAAACTGGTTGAGTGGTTTTGCAGTTTTTGCAGGCATTGTGTCCCAGGTTAATTTGGTTAAGGTGGCTGGCCTTTGGAATTACTTTAACTGGATCATGGCTATGCATGCAAGCAAATGATTGGGGCTGGCTAGAGTATGATGAAGAATATTGTTACAGAAAACAAAATGACCCAATCAGGACCTGGGACATCCTGAACCTTCCTCTGTTGCTCAACACATTGGCAGTGGCTTTCCAGAGAGGAGACAATTGCCACCAAAAAGAGGGGGCAGGGCACTAGTGGAAAAGGGGCAGGGGTGGGGTGCTGCTATAATTTTAATCATGGAATGTTTAAGGTAGAACAATATAGTTTCAAGCATAAATTCAGTATATATGGCTGATGGCATCTGCTCAACAGCCCTTTCAGAAGTGGAGAACCTGGACTCTCAATGCCAATAAATGTGCATCACATTGAGGTTTGACTGAATATTTACCTGGATCAAGCAGCCAGTTGTGCCCTGGAAGATTACTTTAGGAAGGTTTTGAATACCGTACAAAGGCCCCCGAAAGTCATTCGAGGCTGAGTTCCTAAAGTCTACCAGGGAAATACCAGAGGTAGTCCAGAATAAACTGGTGAAAGATACTGCAGCTGGGAGAATTATCTGACCATTAGTCACACATCCCTGTCACACTTCAGGGTGTCACCTACCAGTCTAGTCCCTAAGAAGGCACCAGTTGAGTTTAGGATGGTTAGCCAGTTGCCCTACCTGGATGGGGCTCAGTCAATGGTCACACTGATCTGTATTACAAGGCAGTGTCTTATGGACTGTTCAATGGGGCAATAGAGATGGTCCTTGCGGTGGGGCATGGGGCTCTGCTATCTAAGGTAGGCAGAGAGTCCACATTCTATCTTTTTGCCCTGGTACATCAAGACGACAGGGATTTATTGAAGATGAAATGTTATGGTCAGTACTATGTTGACAACTGCATGTCAATAGGGTGTGCCTTGGCATGTGCTGTGTCTAAACAATTTAGCATGTTCCTGCATTGCACAACGACATGCGGGGGGGGGGTTGTACTGAGGTAGTACACTAAGTGGATGACTTCTGTTTGTGGACAGGCCCAGATCCAGAGACTGCAGGCTCTTACTAGGGTCCTTTCAGGTTGTGTGAACCAATTTGGGGGGTGCCTTTAGTGCAGGACAGTACAAAGGGACCAAGCACCATGCTATTCTTCCTGGGCTTTGAGAGCAACACAGTAGTCACTGAGTGTTGCTACCACACAATAAGGTGATGGTGCAAAGGGAATTGTTTGTCAAAGAGGTGAAAGCATGCAAGGTCATCTTGTGTGAACTTTAGCCGTTGTTTTGCCATCTCAGCTTTGCTGGTACTGTAAAATAATTCCCATGGGAAGAACATTTCTGAACCATTAGGTGAATGCAAGTTTGAGATGTTAAAAACTGAACCACAGGATCTGGGTAACTGAGAGCATGAAAGAGGATGTGGGGTATAGTTGGCTTCCCTGAACTGTATCAATGGGGTGTCAATCTGGCCAGAAGTAACCACCAGCCAGGAGATTGAGCTATTCAAGACATTTCCGGGGGCTTTGACTTTGGAGCTTACTTTCAGGGGGAGTGGGGCTCGGGGCAGTGGCTCCCATCCTGGAAGGAAGAAGACTTGACCAAGCAGATTTCATTATTGGAATGTTTTCCCATCATAGCTGCATTAGCAGTGTGGGGTGAGCAGTTTCATGATATGAAGGTAACCTTCAGGTCAGACAACACTGAGGTGGTTGACACCATTAATAGACAGTTAGGGGTCAAGAGCCCACTGGGTGACCTCATACAGGTTTTCATACCCAGATGTTTGGCACTTAATATCTATTTTAAAGCTCTGCATGTGTCAGGTGTGGATAACAGATTGCTAATGCTCTTTCTCATTTGCAGTGGCAGGGATTCCGGGACCTGGCTTCAAAAGTGGAGGTGCATCACAGGGAAGTCCTAGCCTACCTCTGGGAATTAATGATCCAGAAGCCTAGGAATTGCTCAAGAATTTGTTAGCAACCAGCATGTAGGTGGTGTATCAGAGGGGCATTAAGAACTTCCTGAGTGTGTGGCAGAACATTTGGCATATCCTGGTGGAACAATTATGTTTTTATTTAGTGCAGATAAAATGAGAAGGTTTGACACCAGGAGAAGCTGGCCAGCATTTGGCAGGCATTTCATGGTTTTCCTGAGCCAGTATGTTGGAGGACATCATGTGGACATTTTTCCTCTGCAGAATGTTGCAAGGATGGTCCTATGATGCTCCAGAATGGCCAGACATTGGCCAATTAAGGGGAAAT
Organism: Neoceratodus forsteri; assembly: GCA_016271365.2. Lineage (NCBI taxonomy): Eukaryota > Metazoa > Chordata > Ceratodontiformes > Ceratodontidae > Neoceratodus > Neoceratodus forsteri. The sequence continues at coordinate 114,169,534 of JADMNL010000033.1, forward strand.
TGTTTAACCAGGAAAGGCACACTAAGCCATAGCTTGTTTTCAGGTGCAACCTGGAAGCACAAGGAAGTTAAGTGGCTTGCTCAGGGTCCCACAGTATGCAAGTGGGAGCTGATGAGATTCAATCCCAGGTCTCCAGGTTTGCAGCTCAGTGCCCTTAACCACTACACTATACTGCCTCCTCAAGCCAGGCACTGCTAGAGCAGGTGTGGGATGAACTGCTGAAGGTGTGCTTCCTCTCAAGCAGGGGTATGGTTGTTCTGCATAGCATCCTAGGTGGCCTTCTGTGCAGCCTTTTTAGTGTCTGACCTGATTCAGCTGAGTAAGAGGACAGGGCTTCCGGTGGTAATGGGGGATGAGGATGTGGTGGTGACCAATGAATACAAGTTTTTGTGGCTACGAAGGAGCAAGACAAATAGGATGCTTTGGCGGTGCTGGTGCAGCTGGAGGCATCCCCCAGTGGTGCAGTGGGACATATTCACATGGGTCCTGAACTACATGGTCAGATGGGCCAGCGGGGGGTCATGTTCTTTCATCATGAAGCCAGAACTACACTAACGGTGTTCCAGCTTTGTCACATTCTAGAAAAAGCCACAAGGGAGTTGGATTTGGACTCGGTGGAGTTCAACACTCATTCCTTCCACATTGGAGCTGTCACAGATGGTAGGGCCAAGGGGTTGACAGATGGTCAGATCCAGGTGCTTTGCCAGTGGAGGTCACAGGCTTTTGAAGGGTATGTGTGGCCATATTTGCTTTAACTCTCTTTTTTGTGTTTCCCAGCAGGTGGTGTTTCCCAGATAAGGCAAGTTTGGTTGTGCAGCTACTCCTTCATCTACTGGGTGGCTGTTTGGGCAAGGCGGAGCTCCAGGGTGAAAATCTCTTCTTGAATCCTCGGCAACTGTGAATACAGTAGATTGGATGTTGAGGAATGAGATGGCGTGACTTGCTCCCATGGGCTATGGCCAAAGCTCAGTGGCAGGGTCCTCCCAGCATTTTGGTGGTACATCTGGGAGGAAACAACTTAGGATTGGTGAATTCCTTGGAGCTGTTGCACCAGGTGAAGGAGGATGTGTTTTTGCTTTGGGATGTCTGGCCTGGGATGCACATAGTCTGGTCGTACATCATCCAGTGGAGGCATTGATGACATGCGAGAGACCTTGTTGCAATCCAGAAAGCCTGCAGATTGACTAACATGACAATGCAGAGGTTTATAGACACAGTTGGTGGGACTGTCCTCCTGAATGATTATATAGTTGCAACTGTACCTCAGTTTTATGCCTGGATGGTGTGCACTTGTCAGACATAGGTTGTGGTAGGTTTTTAGCTGACCTATAAAGTTCTGTTAAAAAATGCCTAGTGTGAGGTGCCTGGGCATGGATGAGCACCAGAAGCAGTGCTCTGCCTATGGTGGCATGCTAGTCTCACAAGGAGTTTACAAAGGGGTAAATGGAGAATCTTGCATCTCCTGCAGATGGTTCTCTCTGAGGCAGCAAGATGTGAGATCTAGGATGGATGGTATTCCCCATGTAGGGGCCAGTTGAGGATAGCCTCTTTGGACTTGGCCTGCATTTGTAGCACCATCTGACAGGGGAAAGGTGCATATCACATGGCCTTGGTTGGCCACCCCTTATACCCCAGAAGCTGATGTCTCTCCAGAGGCCATACCATTTGTTAGATCCCCTGTGAGTAAAAGGATGGCAGAGAACAAAAGCTGAACCATTTAAAGCCTTGCCACAACTTCCTTGTTGTGCGCATCATGCTACCTATGTAACGTGGGTTACAAATACATTTCAGTAAACACATGGCTGTGACCATTGTTCTCCAAAGCATTGTGTACATCTGTGATAAACCCACCCATCCACACCCCAACCAGTGCCCCTGGCAGCTGGCTGCTGCAGACACCCACCTGTGTTCACCTCTCACTGTGTCTTTGTGCTCAGTGCTCAGTGCTCAGTCCTGCACAATGGTGGTGTGACCTGGACACCTGGACTCTCTGAGCCCAGTCACCAGTCCTCCTGGATCAATCCAAGGCTGACTGCTTGAACCCCAGGTGAAGTGTGGGTTTTGAAAACATAAATTGTTGAGAGTCATTTCAAAAATTCTTCTTGACACTCAAATCATTTCAATTCATTGTTTTATTTCCCCTACATTTTGCTCTAAGAGCTTGTTCACTGGGTATATTTTGTTATCTGTTGATATAAATGCAATGTTTTATTTTTATCTCCATCTCCGCCTTTCCAGTTAGGAGTCACTGCGTACAACAGTGAAGAAGGACTGTGCATGAGGGAATTTACAGCTACCCCAATCACAGTTCTTCCCTGTAGGAAACAATGAAGGTAGAGGTGTAAGAACACTGACTGCAAGAGCAACTCAGCCACTCCAGTCCCAACCCATCCAGGCAAGAGTCACTGTAGGCAAGGTTGTAAAAGCACTGGCTGTACAGGAGTTGGCAACTACTCCAGTCACTGCTTCTTAAAGTAAAATCACAGTATGCAATGGTGTAGGAGCACTGTGACTGGGCAAGCTGCTAACTTTTCTAGTGCCAACGTCCCCCTGAAGTAGTAATAGTGAACAATGCTATAGGAGCACTGAATGTAGGACTGTCAACAGCTGTTACTGTCCCAGCCTCCCCAAAGAGTCAATTATGTAAAAAAATACTCACAAACGGTCTATCTGGGAGGTCACATGGGCAACTGACTGTAATGGCTGCCTAGTTTTTGAGCTGTCAGCCACCCAGGACAGTTCACTGTACTGAACACTTAATTGGCAGCCCAAGACCCCAATTTGTAAATGGGGAACATCAGGGGAACAATCAACAAAACTTGGAGTGGAAAATACCAGTGGAATCGACTACACCAGCCGTCTGAACTTTTCCTCGATCAGCAGCACAAGTTCCCCAGACAACATGCACAGAGGCTGGAGGAGTCATTCACAGCCCCTAGTCCTGGGTCCCTCATTGCTTGAAAAAATAGCATCTGTGGAGACCATTCAAACCACCGTAGTGGAGATTCAAGTCAGTCTGTCCCTTTTCACAAACCAGATCATTGCAATGGAGCATCAAATCATCTCTCTGACCAAAATAGAAGAGCAACATGACAGGTGGCTACAAAAAGCAGAACAACAGATTGACTGGCTCACCCCAAGTTGGAAGATCTGGAGGGTCATGGTCACAGGAAAAATATTGTAATACTCAGTCTCCAATAAGGCATTGAGGGAAAGGATCCAGTGAGATTTCTTGAGGACAGTCTCCCAATTTAGTTGCAGCTGGACCCGATTCAATACCTATTTGAGAAAGATAGAGCACAAAAAATTAAATGGGCCCACACAACACCAGATATCAACAAGCCTAGACCATTTATCTTTAAATTGCTGTGATTCCTAGATAAAGAAAATATTTTAGGAAAAGCAAGGGCGCTCCGTAATGTTGAAATAGCTAATAATTGACTGTCTTTCTACCCCAACTACCCCAGGTCTATACTAGAAAAGAGACAAGGATTCGATTGCATTAAACAATGCCTGAGAAATGGGTCTCTCATACTCTCTACTCTATCTTAACATCCTGCAAGTCAATTATGAAGGCTCCTCATGACAATTTCACGCTTCCAGATAAGTGGATGCCTTCTTCCAAGAACATTTAGGAGCACCTGAAAGAGTGACCCCATCAATGACAATCACCGAAGGAAGACCGAACAAGAAGCAGAAGACCCATAGAGCCACACATGAGCCTCCCTCATCTCCATCGTCCTCGAAGCAGTCAACGGTAGACATGGACACTTAATTTTCTCTGTGAGTCCCTCCAAGATGTAAATAACACCCCACAGCAACAGGAGGTAACAACATAGCACCCATATCGACAAAGCACATTTAAGTACTGATTTTATTTTATATCTAAATCCTAAGGAGAGAGCTAGAAGGCTACCAGAACAACAGGAAATGGGAAAGGCTGGCATCCATTTTGGGCATAACAATGTGTGCCCCATAACCACTGGCAATACAAAAAATATCCATTTTGCCCAGCAGAGGCTTGGACTGAAGTGTCCGACTGCCACTGACCTGAAAAAAACATTACCAATTTAAGCGCCCTATAATGTAGCTTCAGGGCATGTGCACCCACATGTCAACACAGCCCATCCATAGATCCAAGTTTTTATTCCAGCAGATCCTGATGCTGTGCTCCACCATGTGGTCTCCAAACTGCCCCCCTACCAGCCCTGAAACTAACACCACCACAGCTGGAACAAGTGTTTGATTTTCACAGTATGATGTCAACAGAAGCAATGCCCATTTAAAACTGACAAAAAGAAATTGACCAAACTCATCTTCACTTTGACAGCCTGCTCTGCTGCAGCTGACATTAAACAACTGCTTAAAAAGTGCAGCATGGATTTACAGCCCACTTAGCTGGCAGAGGAGGGTAGGAAAGCTAGCCATTGATGCATATCACAGCAACAGGAGACAGTGCACCATGCACTAGTCTAAGTGCTTTAAGAATGGATTTTACTTAAAAATAATCCCCTCTGAGCCATGCAACATTCAATGGCAATTGAAGTTCCTCATTTTTTGCTTTCATGCTGTGTCCTGGAACACTCTCCCCTTTTCACAGCAAACCTAACATTTGTGTGGCAGTTGATCGTTCCAGCAGATGAAAGCTTGATGCAGTCATGAGGCAGCTCAGGATGAGAGCTGCAAATGACATTTAGCAACTAAAAATCACTGCCATGCTGGGTTGTCATGTTAGCTTGAATTACTTATTGCCATCCAATAATACCACTGAAATATCTAAGATAATAGTTTATTCAACCTGCAGTATGCTGCAAGGGGATAGGGTGGTAACCCCTTGCTAAACAGAAATGTACATCACAACCTGACCAGAGTGAATAATTGTTTAAAATGCTTATATGATTGACCTGTTAAACTCACCAGACAATACTAGTGGTGAATATCAATTGGCAGACAATTGGCTGTTGCCCTTCCCACAAACTGCAAATATAATTTAAGTCAAAACACTGACAGGCAGCTACCAGGTGATGGAAAGCCCAACCTTGGCCACAGAGCTCCTGGCACCCCCTAGACACAGCCTCCTAAACCTACGCAGAATGGAAAACTGCCAATCCTTTATAGGGTAACACAACCTGCTAGCACTATCACCCCCTAGTAGGCCATAATGATTTAGACTCACAAAGTCATGTCAGAGTACAAAGCATGTCTCAACTGCCCTATGGATACCCTATATATGGTTATGCTGTGCAACTAGGGGTTCTTGAGGCTATAACTTAAAGGTAAGAGGGGGCCTAAAGGGGATGGCTGGCTAGCAACCACCAACTCCAACTGTCGCAGTTTCCATGTTGGCAAAGGTGTAAAAGCGCCCCCCTTGATTCTCATTCAGAGAATCTTCCATTCTGTCTCAGCTAGAGTGGATCACTTGAGTAAAGAGTTTTTAATTAGTTAGTTAGTTTGTTAGTTTATCAGTTATACAGTTCTATAGAAGTGTGTTATCTTTTACCTAAATGTTTACATAAATTACCAATGCAGCTCTTATTACATATAGTGCTGTATATAGAGTATAAGATATTGTGCGGGGTTGGTTGGGGCTTTCTGGGAAACAGAGGGAAGGTTTTCCTACTCTAGGGATTAGTCATTATGCTGGAAGTATGGCTTCTCTTGATACTTTAAAAGTAATTATATGTAACACTAATGGACTTAACTGTAAAATCAATGGATGGAAAATACTACTTAAGCTCAAAGAGATGCACTGTGACATTGCCCTTCTCCAAGAGACCCATTTCTTGGCTTCAGAAGTTGAAACCCTCAGGTATAGCTGGGTACACATGGCCTACCATAATGCTTTCACCTCCAAATTGAGAGGAGTTGCAATTCTTTGTCATAAGAGTCTTCAGTTGGGGGTGTATACAGAACACAGGGACCAAGAAGGAAGGATTTTAATTGTAGAAAGCACATGCCAAGGGAACCCAATAGTTCTAGGGAGTGTTTATGCACCAAACAACCCCGATATCCACTTCTTTATGCACGTTCTGAATAAATTCCCAGAGAGATTTCAAGGGGTAATTATTGGAAGGGATTTCAATTTGGTGCTAAACCCAGCCCAGGACCGTACAGGCCCTGCTATCAGGCTGGAGACTCAGCCTGGTCAACAGTTCCTCCAAGAATATAATAAAGCAGGACTGCAAGATACAGTATACAGTATGGAGAACTCTCCATCCCAATAAACAGGACTATACTTACTTTTCTACAGTACATGACTCCTATAGTGGTACAGACCTTATGTTTATTTCCTAGGACTTGATTCAGCATACCTGTGAAATCACACATGAAAGCATCTTTATATCAGACTATGCCCCTATCTCCTTATCTGTAGCATGGGGGGGTCACAAAGAGGGCCCAGAAATAAATGGAAGTTTAACACCTCTTTCCTACAAAACATGGAATTTGTACAATGGCTCCAAACTGAACTTCTAGCCTATTTTCAGGACATGAGACTCCAGATACCAGTATTGTCACCCAGTGGGAGGCTATGAAAGCGGTAATATGGGGGTCTCATAGCATATGCCTCCAAAATGAGGAAGGACAGACAACTCCATACTAGACAAGCAGAAAAAGAACTGAAGCAACTCGAACAGCTATCCATGTCCTCCCTGACCAAAGAGAGACCTTAAAATCACAGCTTAGAGGGACAAGACATAAAGTAAAGGACAGTATATAGTATGAGACAGAATATGCCCTGTTCTGCCTAAACCAAACATATTGGAAAGCCGTGGAACAACCTGGTAGAATTTTAGCATACAGTACTGCTTAGGAAGAGGAAAGATACATCCCAAACATATATGTACCCCCCAAGATTCAGTAGTAACTTACCCAGACCAGATCAATGAGACCTTCCAACAGTACTACACAAATCTTTATGCCTCTGATGTCCACCTCACGCAAGGACAGTTAGACGCATTCTGTGAGAATCTTTAATTGCCACAGATCCCAGAGTCACTTACACACCAACTTACAGAACCTATCACTGAAAGAAAAGTAGAGGTGGCTATCCGGTCGATGGCTAAGAGTAAACCCCTGGGTCTCAATGGACATTCTAGTGACTTCTACATGGCATTTTCCCCTATTCTTGCCCCCAGATTGACAGATCTCTATGATGAAGCTTGGGGAATGGGTATGCTTCCACCTTCATTTCAACAAGCTCCGACCACCCTAATTCCTAAAAAAGGCCTGAACAGCTTCCAGTGTTCCCAATATAGGCCCATTTCACTCATAAATGTGGACGCAAAGTTTTTGTGAATATCATAGCTGACAGGCTTGAACCTCTGATAGCAGACATGATCTATCCTGACCAGGTGGGCTTCATTCCAGGCATTCTTGGAGCAGATAATACTCGCAAAACCCTGGACATTATCTGGGAAACCAGTCAGCATCTATACCCAGCAGCCACCCTGTCACTTGATGCAGAAAAGGCATTTGGCAGGGTGGAATGGGAGTTCCTTTTCAATGCCCTTAAACGGTGTAGGTTCCCCCGGTGCTTCTTAGCCATAATACAACTACTATACAACACTCCAACAACCTTGGTTCTCACTAACTCAATAATCTCAAGAACCTTCCGCCTAGCATGGGGCACCAGGCAAGGATGCCCTCTCTCTCTCTCTCTCCCTTTTTATTTCTTTTGACAATTGAGACTCTATCATCCAAAATCCATGCTCATGTAGACTTACCGGGAATCCCAGTAGGACACATAACAAACAAGATAATGTTTTTGCTGATGACATCACTCTTTTCCTATCCAATATACTCCTGGCCTTGTGCACCCTGGGAACTATAATGATGGAGTACTCAGCCCTTTCAGGGTATAAACTAAATGGGAGTAAATTCCAAGTAATGCCCCTCACCCTGTCCTGTACCCAGGATCTATTCACCACATAGCCCTATAAATGGGCACCTACGGGCATCACCTGCCTAGGGATCCAACTATGGCCCACTATAAAATCGACACTACAGACTAACATGGCGACAATGATGGACACACTAACAAAAGACATGCAAAACTGAGATTCTTCACATCTATCTACATGGGGATGGGTGAGTGCACTGAAAATGACAGCCCTGCCCAAACTTCAATATATATTGAACAACCTCCGAATGGCATTACCTGCTGCTTTCTTTGCACAACTTAACACAAAAATGTCCAGATTTATCTGGGTCAATACAACCCCAAGGATCAAACTAAGTAACCTTCAGACACATTGGAGCACTTGTGGGTTCAGTCATCCTAGCCTCAAGCTGTACCATGAGAGCACCCTTATATGGCAAGCCCTCACATGTGTAAGACCAGAACTATCCTGCCCCTGCCCCATTGTAGATAGACATTGATGTCCACCAAACAGGAGCACCATTTCCACAAACATTAGTATATCCAGACTGGAAACTGAGACCCACTGCCTCGCCTTGCACCAAACACATTAGGAAAACATGGATGACACATGCCCCACAGTTAAACTGGGAAAAAATAAAACTTCTAGATTGCATCCAGTTTGGCAAACCCACAACTTCAGTTGGGGATCCAGCCCATACACTGGCCTCTCTGGCACAGTAAAGGCATCTCCATCCTAGGAAACCTATACCACTCTGATACTGGAGTTCTCAAGTCCTTTGCAGACCTCCAACATTGGTATGGACTCACTAAAACACATTTTTGGATATACTTGCAACTGCAGGATCTCCTTAAAACAAAGGTCTCACCCCAGCACACTTTGTTTATGACTTCAATTTGGAACTCCTTGGTGAGGAAACTTAAAAAGACAAAGCACTTAGCTAGCCACTTTCTTAAAGTACGTGACAGAGAGCTCCCCTCTCCTGCTCATCAAAATTCAAATCTCCAATGGGAAAAGGAACTGGATGTGATGATTCCACAAGAGAAATGGAACAAGGTCTGGACCATGGCCTTTAAAGCCAATAGAGAACTACAGGCTAAAATCATTCAATTCAAAATACTACACAGAGCACATAAAACCCCACAACAGCTTTACAAAGCCAGAATGACAAAATACAGTGATTGCTAGAGATGTGCATCTCCCCAAGCTACACTGACTCACATATTGTGGTCCTTCCCTGACCTAGAGGGCTATTGGGAAGCCATCTGGAAAACCTGCAAACAGTAGACTTCACTTCCACCAATTAGATACTCTAAACTAGGTATCCTGGGCTTTCCCTTGGAGATGCATCCTTTAACCCCCTCTCAATTGCAATGAGCAAATGGAGCCTTGATGTCAGCCAAATGGATAATTCTTTGACACTGTAGGGAGCTGGAGCCCTATAAGGTGCAAGAATAACAAGCTATTCTGACACTGACATTCAGATATGAAAAAACTGCACATGCAGCGGCAGGCAAGCTGAGCCTTTATTGGCAAGCATGGGGACCCTGCTTAGCTGCCATTAACCTTAGTCTTCCATATCTTCCTCCTAATGGATGAACAGACTCCTGAGACCATAAAAGGAATGTTCCAAAGACTCACTGTGGCCTGAACACAGCTTTCACAGACACCTTCCGAATACCTAAGCACGCTTCTCCTCCCAGTGGGGACCCAAGACAGATAAAAATGGATCAATGACTGTTGCCATACCCATTAAGTTGCAGTAATAGACCTGATCCCTACCTCTATACCCATCCTCAGAACCTACCTTAAAGATAAATTCTAACACCAGATGGATCCCCCCCCATACTCACAAACCAGTACCTCTACATGCATCCCCCCAACATCCTTGGGTATAAAGCAGAAGCAGAGAGTGCATAGGCAAAAGAACACATCCCCCTTTCCTGCTCAAAAGCAGGATGCTAATAGGGTGTAGAGGGACTGTAGCCTCAGGCCTGGTGTGTTAATAGGACACCATATATGGTAAGTTACTTGCAGCATCACTGTTAACAAAAAGAGAATGTGGCCAGAGAGCTGCAAAGCTTCAACTTCTCAAGTAGTTGTTTTCTTTTATTTAGGTTTTGAATGATGTATTAGACACAAACAGTGACAGGCTATAGACATAGTAACAAAATTGATGTAAGACTTGCTAATAGCTATATAGTTTGTATTTTTTACACTTATATCTTAATTGTGAATGAATAACAGCATTTCAGTGTTACTGTACTATGGTCATTTAAGCTGAAAAACCTAATAAAGATTTTTATGCAAAAAAGAAATACTCACAAACACAAAGACCCCACTCACACTTTGGTCAAGGAACACAGATGGACAACAGAACCAATCAGACCCTTAGTCAAAACACAGCAAAAGACATCAGCATTCATAATCATCAAAGTGAACACAACATTTTACATTCCTCCGAGTCCCAAATTTATGTTGGAAATGCAATTGCCTTGATTTCTGTTCATGAAATGTTTTCATACTAGACCTTACTTGTGGAATGTGTGCACTAAAATCCTGGGTTGTGTTATGGGCCAAAGTTAAGAAATAATGCAGTTGTTTCCTGTGTTGTAAATATCGTAAATATTTTTGACAGGCGCTATACCGACCATAATGTTGAAAGAAACACCTCAAACCCCACTTATTATCAGCCCACCAGTGTCTGATGTCTAAATAGCAAATTACCACTGACTTTCTGGCTAAACAATACTCCTGCAATTTAGTGCAAAAATCCTCCTCAAACAATAAGGAAGAATTAAACTTCCATGACCCCGGTCCTTGGGAAAGGGCAGCAGGAAGCCCGACCTGAACTACAACCACATTATGGTCTGAGAACTCCACCAGCCAGACCTGAGCATCCTGAATAGGCAATACTTGAGAAAGTAAAATAAAATCAATTCTTGTACATAAATGCCCTTTCTGGAAAGTAGGAGAATTGAGATTAGTTTTTATATAGTAACCATCCTTCAGCCTTGCTAGTCTAAGCATCTGATTTAATAAAGTGAGTCACAAAACAATTTAGTTGTCTTGCAACAACTGCTTTTATCTTTTAGACTCAGTTCACAGTTGAAATCACCTGCAAGTATCACAGCCTTGGAAGTGTGCAAGTAAGACTGTAGCAGTCTCAAAAGCTCAACCCGTGAAGCTTTAGTATGGGGAGCATAATAGTTAATCAGCCAAAAGTTTGAGTGAGAGATCACAACATTCAGACTCAATAGTCTACCTGGAACAATATCATACAATTTAAGAACCTTAAAGTCAGATAAACACACCACAATCCCCACCCCCAAACAAGCCTCCTGACCAATAGACCAGAAAGAAGGCCCAAACAACCATTCCCTTTGTGCCTGATGAATCTCATGATCCATATGTAGGCGGACATATTTAAGAAAAAATAAACCATCCCCACAGTCATGCAAAAGGAAGAATACCATCTGTCTTCTTGCCACCCTCTTCATACTATTCGTAGTGAGAGCGTAACAAGGCAGGTGGTCACCCATGGCAAGAAAAACAGAGGAGAAAAATCAAGGGAAAATCATAACATCAAGATTTCTTTTTGCCCGATACTGTTTTCCCTTTCATCTTAACTTTCGCCTTTTTTTTTCTGTTCCCCCATCCCCCCTTGGGGTTTTTCAGAATCAGTAGCACCCACAGTATGTGATGAAGCCACAGATGAGGAATCAGTGTCTCTATCACAGTCTTCCAAACTGTCAGTAAGGAGTTCATACCTGTTGTGAATAGGAAGACATCTGTCCTAATGGATTTGGGGGGAGGAGAAGTCTGCCATGTACGTGTAGAACGTCTGAGGTTCTCCCGAGCAGGGCAGACATAAGGGGGCATTTTGAGAGGGAGAGATTCTTCTGGCACTACTGGAACTGAAACAGGAGGCACAATAGAAGCCTCATCTAGTATGTTAGAAGCCTCTAGAACCACAATGAGAGAGGGGGAGGGGGAAGAGTCTCCTTTTGGGGCCCAGGGGGGTCAGGCAAAAGCCTACTTCTAATTTTCTTCTTTTGTGCCAAAGTAATCAGTGCAAACTGATCATCACCAATATTTCCCACCCTGTTGTGAGTAGCCCAGGTACAATTTTGAAAAGTATGCCCAACCGCGTCACATAAGTTGCATTTCGTTTCATTTAGACAAGAGGACTCCACATGTCCCAGTTCCCCACAGACAGTACACTTGAGCTTGTCACAGGCATTACTAATATGGGAAGTGTCTCCACTACAATAGCAATCCTTTGGTTGACCAAAATAAAACAAAACACCTCGATCATGACCTAGAAAGAAAGAATTAGGAAGGTGCTGCAAACCAGAATCAGAGGATCGTAATAAAACTTTCACCCTCCACCCCCGAGTCCAAATGTTCTCTGAGTCAAAGATAGCTTCAGGACTGTCGAGAACAGTACAACATTTTTCAAGCCAATACTCCACATCAGCTGTTTGAACTCCTTACTCTGAAAAAGGTTAGTCACTGATTCATAGGCAGGTTTCGACAAAGAAATAACTAAGAAGGGGGCCCAGAGGGAAGTACGTTTTAAAGCATTATATTGAGTCCAGAATCTGTCCAAACCTTTCGAGGTTTTAAACTGACTTCAAACACCGTCTCTCCAGACACATGTATAAGAGCATAAAACTCATGTGAGAATAATTTTAAAGAATCTTTCAGCAGGGTCCGAGCCACGTAAAAGTGATCGGGGGGTCAGGCAAGCCTCCAACATAAGAGAGGCATACAGCATTATGTCACTTCACAGGAAGAATAGGCTGTTTAAAAAGCAATGAGCTTTTTCAGAACCTCTGTTCTAGCATTGAGGGGGGCCTCAGGTGGACCAGCCGCACCCCTATCCAGGTCCATTGGAGTCGGAAGACATAATTTCAGGTTTTGAGTTAGTTCTAATTCTTTAGGTAATTCCAAAGGGTCACATCATCGAACACTCTTAACAGGAGGTTTAACATAGTGGCTGCGTAACTCAGGAAAGTCAGATGCAACAGGCATTCTAATCGGGGAGGTTCCAGGCTTCCATTCCCCAGACATACCATTATGTTCCCACCTCACCCCTTCCAGGACTTGCTCTATAGACCAGTCAGAGACAGTGCTCTCGGTCAGCTCAGCAGTTTCAGAATTCACAACAGGAGCAGGAGGAGTAATAGAACAAACAGTACTCACATGCCGGACACCAGTAGTGTCAGTTTTGTCTGACGAAGTGAAATCATTCCCATTCTGTACTCCAGAAGCCATAATCAGCAGCTGTGAGGCTCTGACATTGGTGCCAAGCTGTTGGGGGGATGACAATCCCAGCTGCGCTGTCAGAGGTGAGCTGCCGAATTCTACATTCCAACTGCATCTTGTAGACCCAAAAGGTATGTTCTTCTTGTTCAAGCAACCTTTTAAGTGCCAGAGTTTCTGTAGTTTCAGTGTCAGAACCAGGCAGAACTTCTTCCATAACGGATGAGAATCTAAACCCTGGTCTTGAACTTCACAAGCAGAACCTTTAGGAGACTGATCTATATCAGTAGCAGAACAAGAAATTCCAGGAGTCTCAGGATTGCATTGAGGTATAGGTCCAAATTCCATGTCTTCCACAGCAGTCATCACAGTATTCACCAAAACAGCCTCTTGCAAAGGTGAGACAGAGGGTGAGGCTAGGCCCCCCTGTCTCAGCAGCTCCTTCATCTTCTCCAGCTCTCACTGAAGTGACCATCTTGGAAGAAGGCCAGCAACTCCCCCAGTGGTAATTAGGGAAATTTCCCCAGTATCCTGGCCAAATTTCTCCCATTCACTAAAAAAAAAACAAAAAAACAACAGCTTCATCTTGTTCAATTTCAGTTGCTTACTATCTGTATCCCCCCACCTTCCGTTCACCCCTGAAAAAGGGACTTCTAGGCCCAGTGGGCTTACCGGGTCAACAAAATTCAATAAATAAATAAATTGCCCCTTTCTTAAGATCTATTCAGAATTCTGTTCTAATAAAAGGAACAGCTTTGACTCAGATGAGGGCCCCAATAAACACCTTGGTCTATGCCAATGATGTAGTAGTGGAAGTTGATAAAGGAATGGATGAGGGAGAAATTAAAAAAGTTATTGTGAATTTTTCTAACAACTCTGGATCAAAATCTCTGACACAACAAAAACTGTACGTGGACATTAGACTCACACATAAACCAATTACAATACTTGGGATTGTATTTGGGGACGGAGACCTGGCTCTCTTAAATTGGGAAAGTAAGATAAAAGAAGCAGAAGGAATTTCCCTTAGTTGGAAGGGCCAACAAATATCAAAACTGAAACAGGTATTATTAATAAAAAATATGTTAATGCCAATTTTCTTTATATTAGTTATATTTTCCCCCTCCACCACAATTAAAAACTAAGTTATATAGTGGTTTTTTTTGCAAGCTTATAGATCCCACTTTTGGCTGTACCTCTTACTCACCCTACTCTTCATACCATAACTGGTTTATTCTGAAATTAAGATGTCAATATAGTCGACATTCTCTACTGGCTCAGGCAACTGTGTGAGGTTTTGAAGAAGCCAATGCCGATCATCAATGCTGAGCAAATCTGGACTGAAGGATGGGAGATTAGGGTGAAACTACTTCAATCTGACTTTGGCATAACGCATTTACCTAGTAGTTTTTTCTTGGGCCAGAATAGGGGTATGCTGTTTTACCAAGATCAGCGCAAATCATGTTCTAGTGTGGATCTAAGGCTCATTTAAGTAATGCTTGTGAAAGCTCCCACTGCAGCCATTGTTTGGAATATGGTCACTTAGCTAAGAACTGCAAAAACTCCTTTGCTGTAATTTCTGTGAACAGCAAGGTCACTCCAATGCTAGGTGCCCATGGATTTCTCACAGTAGAGGGGGAGGTTTATTGCAGGAGGATTTGGTCACCCAGGCCCAACAAATTGGTGTTGCTCGAGCCTCAGAAGTACAGATGTCTGCGGTGCACATTAACATGGCTGTTGCACCTGACCTGGCTGTGGTTTCTGATTCTATCCAGTCTACCCCTGCTCCGTTCCCTTCCAGCACTCCTACTTCTGAGCTACAGACTCCTGACCCTGTATCATACTCAGAGATGGTTCTGGACAAGGAACAAGAAGATGGCTTTGTAGTTCCTGTTCAGAATTCCCACTCCCCTGTTTCAATGCCCCCCCCAGGTCTTTGAACCTGTTGTTGCTAGGGGGAAGAAGAAGAGACCTAGAAAGGACTGCACTGTCAGACATAAGGAGAAGAAATGTGATTTCACTTTGCAAAATAAATACAGTATTTTAGCACAGGGGAAGGACTTGGGGATTCGGAAGAGGGTGATAGTGACTCTGAGGTGTCCTTTCTCCCATCTTCTCACCAGGACATCTCTTCTGATCTGGAGGAGCTCCATTCAGAATCTGTGGGTTCTAAATGGAGGAAATGATTTACTAGGTCTAGTGACAAAATGAAATGAGTTGGTTGGTGTAACTCTCTTTTTTTCCCTAGACATTTTACTGTTTGTAGGTTGTGGTTTGTTCAAAGTGCATGCTTGTTTTCATCAAAGATATTCCTGTTTAGACTGAGGGCAATGTGGCCTCTTTGCCTTTTTTTTGTGTGGCCATAGTGCCTTCACTTTGCTGGTTTGTAGAAAGGTCTTTTCACTGTCATTCCATTTGTTATTGCCATAATTGATTTTTCATTTCTTACAGTTTTCTTTTCTTTCAGAATTACATGCTTTGTTCATTGTATCCGTATTGTGTTTATGTTGTTTTCCAATAAAAATTCCCCTACTTTTTGCAAAAAGTGCCTTGGGTTCTTTTACTTCCACCTGGACACCAACCAGGATAGCATCTGGATGGGTAGAAGGGACCTCGGTTTATTGTCTCATCCAAGGGATGGTTCACCCTGATAGTACAGCACCCTTCTAATACTGCAGTTGGATACCAGCCTTTAGGTATGAATCCACTCTCAGTGAAGGACAAGAACCCACAACCTTCTGGCCCAAAGGCAGATGTGCTACCAACTGAGCCATGTTGACACTGGACTGGGGGCTGCTGGGCTATTTGGCAATGACAGTGTGATGGCCTGGGGGGGAGTGGTACATTTGAGGGACCCAATCCCTTTCAAAGTCAGCAGCATAGCAGCCTGAGCACTGGGTCTGACACATTAGGGGGAACTCAGAAATAGTGTCTTTTCTTGCTGGGTTCATATCTGTGATTGATTGCAGAGGAGGAGGGTCATTTGAGAGAAGCTTACACAAGCTGAAGCTGAGCCCTCACTGCCATCTTTATCTTTTGGCCATAGCAGGCAGCAGCACACTCAAGGATTCAACCAGCAGGCCTGCACATTAAGGTAAGTGAGTGTGGGAGGTGAGACAAGGGTGGAGGAGGGGGGAGGCTTTTTTTCTGTCCCACCAATAGGATCCATTGAGATTCTGATTTCACATCTGACATGGGTTTGTGGAATTCTGACTTTTGGCTTTGAATACTGAAATTCTGAAGTCCAAGAAAAATCCTGAAAGCCGATGAATCAAATTCTGGTTAATGAATTTCAAGGAACCCCATATATGACTTTCCTTGATATTTAGAAATAAACAATCAAGATTGTCAAAACTGCTAATTCAGGGAGTAATAGGGGAATACAAAGGAATAGGGTGGTGATAGGTGACGCCATTTTCTGATATACTGACTCTATCATATGTAGGGATGATAAGGAATCCACATTAGCGCTTTGTTTTCCAGGGGCCAGAACTGGGGACATAACATTCAGAGTGGACAAAATAATAGGAAACAATGCTAGAAACTCTGATGTTGTCTTGCACCTGGGTATAAATGATATAGGAAAACTGCATGAAAAGGATATCTGCTATGACCTTCTGACTTTGGGTAATAAACTTAAATTAAAGGGATGCAGGGTAGCAGTGTCCATGATTTTATTTGTACCCAAGGCTTATACCCCCCCCCATAAAATTAACTATTGAGCAACTCAACACTAGGCTAGCAAACTGGTGTAAATGTGATAATATTGGATTCATAGATCACAGAGTGATCTTCAACTACCAGATGCAATTGTACGCCAGTGACAGACTGTATTTAAATAAGAAAGGGTCCAAACAACTGGGCGAGGAAATACTTGGATATTTTGACTTTGTTACTTTAAACTAACTGGTGAGGGGCTACTCTCAAGTCTGACTATCACTAAATATCTTAGAAATCATAGCAAAAATAACTATAACAAATTTACCACACCAGATAAGAAAATCAGAGGTGTACTCATACATGCTAGAAGCTTATTAAATAAAATGGATACATTTAATTGCTTTAAAAATGATGCTCAACTGTTTGATCTCATAGCCATTACTGAGACTTGGTGGGACTGTAAATGTGATTGGGGTAAATCTATGCCAGGATACACCCTATTTCATCTTACTAGATTTATTGAAGAGGTGGAGAAGTCACCTTATTCATAAAAGAAAAACTAAAAGCTTTTGAAATATCTAACAAAATTAAAAGTAGTATCTCCATGGAAACCACATGGGTCCATCTAATTACAGCACCTGCTAATTCTACCTGTCATTATTGGTGTCTTCTACAGACCACCAGACACCAGTACTATCATCAGTCTTGAGATATTCTCCACAATAAAGAAAGCTAGTGAATTAGGGGACTTATTATTGCTGGGAGATTTAAACATTGGATATGTAAATTGGAAGGATAATATGAAGGAAAACATATATTGGCTTTCACTGACCAGCTTGGTTTGATTCAGCATGTACAAAACTCTACCAGAAGTAATAACCTTCTAGATCTTGTTATGAGCTTGCATGTATTAAATATTAACTCATGTATTGTTGGACCCCCTCTTGCAAATAGTGACCACAGAACAGTCATATTTAGTTCTGATATTCAAAATAAGCAGAAAGTAACAGGGTCAGCTGAGATATTCCTATACTCCAATGCGGATAAACAAGGTATAAGTAATGAACTTAACAAAACAGACTGAGATAGTATACTTTTGAACAGAGCAGTCAATGAGATGTGGTTAGAATTTAAAACATCCCTATCCAAATATGTAATGCGCACATTCCTAAAATCAGTAAGTATACATCAAATAGGTCAAGGCCAAAATGGCTAACAGCTAAAGTCAAATCTGTGATTAATAAAAAGAACAGAGCATATAACACATACTTGAAGGATAACTCTGCCATATCATGGGATAAATATAAATCCTCATTTTAAAAAAAGGCTAAACATGCAATTAAAAAATGTATTTAAAAATAGTGATAATTTGCAACCTCCAGACCCGCCCACTGAGGAAGACTCTGTGTGGGGTTGAAGCATTGGGGCCGTAGGGTATGATTTTGTTCTCGCAGGCACTTTTCTGCCACAATAAACTGATATTTGCTTCACTTTTTGGAGTTTGGTGCTTTTCTTCAAGTTTGTGGAGCACCTTTTGTTCATATTGTATTGGGCCAGCAGCCAACCTCCAGTACTGACGAGTTGTCTCCTAGTGCACACCATTTCAACTGTTTCTTGTATCTGCTGATTTTTTTGTGTAGCCTGAGGGCACTATGAGTGTCAAAACTCAATGAAGAAAGTTGTGTAGCACCTTTGTGGCATGGACATAATGAACCTGACTCCTGTCTTTTGAGCCAGACACTAATAATTCCTAAACACTTGCAAACAACTGCAGCTAAGGTTGTGAACACTGAGAATGAGTAATCTCATTGCCACACCTGTTTTACCTGTGGAAAGCAGCTCCGAGAATAGCTCAGATGAAGAGGAAGGAGGAGAGGTTTTTGACTGTCTCAAGAGCCCAAACAAAGTTAACAAACATTGTCAACAAGCAAGGCACAGCATTTTCAAGGAAGGGGAATTGGACACTGAAAACACAACCCCAAAGGGCTTTTTGTCAAGCTTGAACATCAGACAGTTAATGAAATGAATCACTACTACAATAGGATAAGCTAAGAAAAGTACTTGGAGTTGGGTCTCTCCCCCAGGAGGACTATGGACTGACAAAACACCATCATTAGGATTCAATGAGGAAGGAGACAAGGGGCCGGATATTCAAAAGGGTTGCGCCATGCACGATAGGGTTGCACATGCGCAAGTCCGAAAGTGTGCCATTCTGCGATATTCAGCAGGAGGCAGTTGCGCCACCGAAAACAGGCTGAGCAACAGCGCAATGCAAATGAAGGCATGCGCAACCGAAGGGGGTGGATCCATGCATAAAGAGCGCAATGCGATATTCAAAGACTTGCACAATGCGCAAGAGCCGAACAACCAGAAGTTGCACCCCAGTGGAAATGAGCCAAAATAAAAAGGCTCAGGAAAGAGGCACAAGAACGCGACAGGGAAGACACATGAGGCAGAGAGACAGAGAAGGCCAGAGTAACATACAGTGCAGGCCAGGGAGTGCACAGGACAGAAGAGGGGCAAGGGAAGGTGTATGGGGCCACAGAGTGCAGAGGCCAGTAGGTGTACCAGGTGCAGTGGAGGTAGCAGTCAGGACAGCGGGGGTAACAGAGCAACATCAGCCGGGGGTCACAAGCCAGGGAGATGGACAGTGCCAGCTTCCACATGGAAGCTGTAATGAGGGGGGTGAGAATGCATGCTGCAGGGGGACGTGGCCGTGGAAGGGCCCGTCGGTGGTACGCCCCCAACAGGCAGTACCGTGCCAGCATCAGCTTTGAGCTGTACACAGATGTAGAGATCGTGGGCCGGTACCGCCTGAACAGGGCAATACTGAGACGGCTCTGTGAGCTGTGCAGTGATGTGATGCAGGCACCCTCACGACGGAGTCACGCTCTGTCGGTGGAGACCAAGGTGACAGCCTGCATGTGCCTGCTTGCACGGGCACCTTCCAGTGGCTGACAGGGGACACCACAGGCATCACACAGTTGGCCACGTCATGCATCCTCACCCAGTTCCTCAGCGCACTGCTGCCACATGCTGCGGAGCACATCAGTTCCCCAGCACGGCGGGCGTGCAGCAAACATGCAGGAGTTCTGGGGTGCTTATGCCTGGCATGCTAGGGGCCATGACTGCACCTATGTAGCCACACGTGATGCCACCTGGCCCTGATGGGGCTGCATATAGGAACAGGAAGGGCTATTCCAGTGTCAACTGCAAGGTGGTGTGTGATGCCACTGGGCGCATAATCAATGTCTGTGCCACACACCCTGGCGGAGCTCATGATGCCTTTATATGGTATCAGTCCACACTGTGCCATCGATTCGAGAGTGGGGACATCCCCACAGGCCATCTAGTGGGTGAGTATGCATGTAGGAATTGCAAACGTGGGGCAAGGGTGGGAATGCCACAGGTGCTATGGTAGTGGCACACAGGGATATTGGCAATATGGACCTGAACATGATACTCATCTCCACCATCTCCACACAGGTGACAGCGGGTACCCACTCCATCCCTGGCTGCTCACATCCTAGCGGCGCCCCATGACCCCATCGCAGCAACGCTATAATGAGGCGCATGCTGCCACACACAACATCATCGAGTGGGTGTTTGGGAT
Organism: Neoceratodus forsteri; assembly: GCA_016271365.2. NCBI lineage: Eukaryota > Metazoa > Chordata > Ceratodontiformes > Ceratodontidae > Neoceratodus > Neoceratodus forsteri. The sequence continues at coordinate 114,189,955 of JADMNL010000033.1, forward strand.
GCTCAAGGCACGCTTCCGATGCCGAGACACCTCCGGCGGTGCCCTACAGTACAGCCCCTCAAAGGCCTGTGGGATATTCCTGGCCTGTTGTATCCTGCACAGCATGGCCAAAGACTGTGGGATAGCCATTCAGGTCGAGGAGGGGGACAGCGATGGGGATGCCAGCGGCGCCAGTGATGATGGTGATGAGCAGCCCCCCTTGGATGGTGGGACCCCCGACTGATCTGGCAGGCCCAGCTGCACCGGGACACCATCACGGAGGAACATTATGCACAACACAGGTAAGTCAAGGGGCCATGTGCAACCAACACTGTCCTGGCGCAACCCACAGGCACACAGAGTAACACACCAGGGGTGCATGACGGCAAGGGGAGTGGAAGGGACCAGGCACACAAACACACCATCAGGGAGGGGTGACCAGTCATATGGAGACACACACACACACACACCAGGCACAAAGCATACAAGGGCAGGTGCACAGCAGAGCAGGAACAGACATGGCAAACACACAGATCCACAGACCACACCCACCACCTGTACTGTCCAAGTACGTGTGTCAGATGCTGGGCACCCTTGCACCTTGGTGTACAGTACAATGCAGGCATCATCATGCACACGCACCTGTGGACAGCAGTCAGGATGGTGTGCAGGTGGTCCGTATGTCGGCGTGATGTGCAGGGCAACCACCAGTGCACTGCCCACCATGATGCACATTGCACACAGGGCAGCACCAGACAGAGCCCGCACTGGGAGACAGGTCAGTCATGTTGCACCGTTCCACGGCCACCGCAGATGCGTGGGCGGCCCCGCCGTGACCCAACAGCACTGGCAGGCTGAGCAGGGGCCACATGGGGTGGCACCGATGGACCACCAGGGGTCCCACTGCACGATCATGACCTTGTCCACAGTGGGGTCTGTAGTATGCCAAACATACCTGCACCAGGGGTGCTTGAGATGCCCACAGCAGAACCCGGCGTCGACAGGCTTGGTGTCACATGGTGCCGGGAACGGGTAAGTGGAGAGCGTACTGTGTGGGGTGCGCAGTACAGGAGCACCTGCCTGTGTGCCCAATGCAGCCACGACAGCGACCAATGCCTGGGTCAGCCTGTCAATGGCGGCAGTCACATCCATCTGCATATGGACCATCTCTGCACAGTCCAGAGCGCAGTCCCTGCTGTGCCACTCCACAGCCACACACAGTGCCTCCACGGATGTTGCAACCCGCCTTTGCTGCTGTACTGATTCCCGCAGCAGGCAGGTGTGCTCTTCAAATGGGTACTCTGCCACAATGGCATCCTGTCCCCCAGGGTATGGGAGGTCCTGATGCTCAACACCCTTGAGGGTGGGCGCTGTTCACCAGGACCAGGAATGGGCATATCAAAGGGCGGTGGGCATGTGCCACCGCTGGACACTGTACCCCTAGACCTGGTGGGTTACTGCTGCTGCTGCCCCTCCAACCGCTGTGCCCCAGGGACCACTCGTTCCACTGCTGTGGCCGCAACAGTGCCAGACACCTGCACAGCCACCGGTGCTGACAGGCACAGCCTGGGACTGTGCCGATATGCTGGCACACACGTTGGAACCAGCTAGGCCCAGGGGCACGTGCTGGCCTGCTGTGTGTCCGTCATGGGACACACACACGTCATTGCCCCTTGCAGTCCTTGCATCATCAATGGTGCAGGTACATGCAACAGCCACAGTCACAGCGTGCTGGCATGCTTGTATGCCAGACTGCTGAGACACAGGCTGTGCACCCCCCACACCTGACTCACCTAGCGTGCATGCTGGTGCAGTGCATGCTGGCTGGTGACAGAGGTGGATGGACCCTCCTCCATGTCCAGCAGGTCTTCCTCACTGCCTGGACCCGCCACCACCGTCCCCTGAAGATGAACAGGATCTGTAACAGAAAGAGAGGACATGTGAGTGCATGTGAACAACCTCCCCCCCCCAACACCACCACCATGTCATACCGTGCAGTGATGGGCTTCCACCTGTCTGGAATCCACCTCCTGGTACGCCCTCAATAGCACTCCACTGCATTGATGCAGCCAGTTGGTCCTCAGCCGGGGTCAGCTCCAGCACTGCTGGCTGGCCCCCGCCTGTGCCAGCACATGCCGCCCTGAGGGCTGCCACCTTCTCCTTCACCCTCCTGCGGTCTGTCCCCATCTTCTTTTTGCATTCCTGCATGGAGCGCTGGTGGCTTCCTTGCAGGTTCACTGCCCGAGCTACCCCCTCCCACGCAGCCACACAGGCCTGAGGGGTGCCCCGCTGTCCACTCAGTAGTGGCTCCTCCTCCAGGTAGGCCTGGAAGAGGGCCTCTGTCTCTGCCGTGGTGAAGTTGAGCCTCCTCCTCCGTCCACCATCCTCACCCTCACCTTGGCTCTGCTCAGTCATGTCGATCTGTATGGGTGGAAGTGGACATCTGTCACTGTGCAGTCTACAGCGTTATCCCATGACCATTGTCCAGTACATCACACAGCATGCAACCCACCTCTCACCTGCAGTAACCGAATCTGGCCAGCGCAGCCCAATGTTGCACATTTATAGCACAATGCATGCAAATTAGGAGTGGAGCAAGTGTAATGAGATGCAAATCACGCCACTGCACCTTTGAATGGCTGATCAGATGATTTGCATGTGTCGGCTGAATATTGCGCCGTTGCACTTTGCGCAATACGGTTGAGCCGGCTGAGCCAATGGCGCAGATCTGTGACTGTGTGGTACACTGCATTGCGCATGCCCAGGTAGCTTACGCAGGTGTCTGCCGTGCTGATGACGTGCTGTGTGCGATCGGCAATTCAGGCCATGGCCACCATTGTGCCAGTGGCGCTACAGCACTGGGCACCATATGGCGCTGTGGCACTACTGCGCAATAGTCCACTGTGGCACTGGCACGCAGGTGATTGGTTGTGCAGGATGCATAGATATCAGATGGCGCTGTGCGTGGCCTTGCGTCATAGACCCCTGACCTGGTGTCCAACCTTTGCCCCCGGCGCTGTTCGGCTGCCATGTGTATGGCTCTGTTGCACTGTTTGGTGACAGCGCTATGTGAACCGACGGCATTGTACGAACAGCATGATTGGGACCTATGGTGGTCTATTGCGCAACATTTCCACGTGGGGTTGCCACGCTGCAGGACGCCATATTGCCTGCTGTACAACCGCAGTTATGGCACACAGGAGAGCTCCCCAGTGGAGTCAGGTGGAGGTATCCAACCTGGTGGCCCTGGTTGAGCCCCACTTTGGGGCACTGTTTGGTGATCAGCCCCTCACCATGGCCCGCACCCATGTGTGGCTGCAGGTGGCCACTGACCTGGTGAGGGTCACAGGGCGGTGCCGGTCTGCGGAGCAGTGCAGGCACAGATATAGTGACCTCCGCAGGAGGGAGCCGGACGTGCTGCAATGCCTCAGGTCACGTGCCAGGAGGGGCGTTGTGCCTAGGCCAGGTGGGTGTACCATCTATGCACCTGCATTCTCCATAGGGGTGTGACTGTGTTTTGGTGGCGGTGCATGGGGGATGGCTCTGCCATGGTTGGCTGTGTCAGTGTGTGCAGGTGTGAGATGCATGGGTCTGGCTGTGTGGGCAGGCACACTCACTGGGGCAGGGGGCAGTCTGCTTTGGGGTCACACTGATGTTTTTCTCAACATTTGTCACCCACAGGCCTGGCGGAGAGGATGCAGGCCCAGGCTGAGGAGGGCCGTGGCAGTGCCCAGGTGGTGGCCAGAGGAGGCTTGGGGGTGGGCCACAGCAGCAGCAGCAGCAACAGCCACAGCTGCTTGATGAGTATGAGTGTCATTACATCATGGATGCTATTGCATGCTGGAGGGGGGGTGGGCATGACCACCAGTCATGGACAACACAACCATGCACGACACAGGTGACAGTCATCACTGTCCAGTGTCACTGCACACGTCTGTGTGTGCGTCACTGGTGGTCCATGCATGCACTGGGCACATGGCTGTGGAACTGGCATCACACTACATTGCCACGTCACTTGACAGCCTTGTTTGTGCTGTGATGGACATGGGCAGTGTGTGTGTGTGCAGTGGTGCACATAGCTGGTGCTGCCTGGTTGGGCGTGTCATGTGCATGGTCACTGTGGGTGGGTGCATACCATCACAGGTGCGGGGCACTAGGCTAAATGCCTTGTAGGATGGGTGGTGTTCAGGGTTGTGGACAGTCACAGCCATTGACTGTGTTCCCTTTTCCTAGGTCTCAGCATCCTATGCCAGATGGACCGTGCCCTCCTACAGCTGACGAGGGTGTCAGTCATGACACATGACCTCCTCAGGGACATGCAGCGCCATGGGGTCAGGCGACACCGGAGGAGACGGGAACAGCAACAAGCAGCAGGAGACCAGCCTGCCAGGCGCTGAATGTGCTTCCCTTCCCACTTCACCCAGCCCTCCCACCTGCCTTCTCTCTCCCAGTTGTTCACCCCTACCCCTTACCCACCCCTACCTTGTACCCCTACCCCCTTGTCTTGTACATATCTGTATATAGTTGTGTTATTGGTCTTGGTGTTGTACATATCTTTTTCCAATATATATATATTTTGTTATGAATACTGTGGTGGTCTCTGATTTGCAGCTGGCTATGGTTGCTCAGTTGCAATGGTGTGCATGCCATCTGGGGTGGTATGGTCCTGGGTGTGTGTGTGTGTGTGTGTGTGTGTGTGCATGTCTGTGTGTGCATGGGGAGGTGTCTCCGGTGTGGGAGTGACTTGCAGTAGGTCTTGCCATCTGCTGCCGCCCACTGCTGGGTGCCCAGGGTGGGTCTGGCTTGTATGGTTCTGTGCTACACGAGGTTGCAGTGTGCCAGGGGGGATGCATGGTGTTTACTGCAGTGACAGTCACTGCACATGGGTGGTGTCTTGGGGTCATGGTGCAGGGTGTCCTGTGCAGAAGGGGGGGCTGATGTGCACTGTGGTTGTCGACCCCCTGTGTGTGGCAGTCTCAGCCTGCCACTAGTTGTGCTGGGGTGTCATGGCCCTGCTGTGCTTTGTTGGCTTGTCCCCATGGGCCAGTGGATCATCCATCCCTCCCCAGTGATGCTGTGCTTGGGGTGTCTTGGGTGTATTGTTGGTTCTGCAGTGTGTTCCTGTGCCCATGTGTGGCATGGCTGGTGGTGAGCCCCAGCCTGCCTCCCTGGTTGTGCAGTTCCATTGCTCTGCTGGGGGACTCTGCTTGCACTATGGCACCTCTGGACTGCTCAGCTGGGCTGTACCCAGGCTAGCAGCTATGGCGCATCATTTCTGCTCAGCTTCCCCTTCCTGGTTGCGCTATGGCGCAGTTTGTGCGATATTCAGACATTGGCTGCTTGCGCAGTTTGTCTTGCTCCATGTTTGAATATCGCGTCTGTTGCGTATATGCACAATTGACTTGTGCTTGCTCCTGCTGTTGCGCACTTTTTGGGCGCAGTTTGAATATCCGGCACAAGGAGTTCAAATGGGACTGGGAGGAAGCAGTGACTGATTGCACTAACAAGTTCATAAGATCTCTCATTTAGTGAGATATTCACTCACAGTCAATTGCCAAAGCGGAGATAAAGAATCTGCAAGGACAACTGGTCCAACATAAAGGTAATAAGGAATTTGACAACCTTAATAAATCTTTCTGAAAGAAAATCACATGAAACAGAGCTCCTAGCCAGGAAAAGAATAAAGCTGAACAGGGCTGTAGGCGGCTTTGAGTGAAAAGAAGTTTTTGTTTGGGAATGCAGGACCCACTCTGGGAGCAGAGGCAGGTCATGTTCACAGACATGCAGAAACAGTTACTGGAACAAAAACAAACAGAACCAGAAAACTGTTACTTTTGAAGAACAACACCAAAGGAGGTAGTTAATACTGACCATATTGCCCAGAGTAACCTCTCAACATCTAAATAATTTTTTAGACAAAATCAACAAACAACAAAACACACACACACACACACACACACACACAAAAAGGGAAAAGGAGACAAAAAACAAGGAGGGGTAAAAGAAGAAAAGGAAACAACAAACCTTGCCCCGAGAACACTGAGGAACAACAAGGAAAGAACATCATAAATCTTACAGACATAGAGTTTACAGAAATTCAAAAGACTGTGCTGAGTAAGGGGTTAACCTTCATTCCCATACGGAAACCAGGTTACTTCAAATTTCATGTAGACATTTTCAAATTGGTGAGGAAATCAAACTTAAATACTTTTTTGGGACACATAAAATAACTCAAGCTTTACAGGAGGAAAACACCATGGGAGTAACATTGGAGGAACAGTTGTGATTGTCTTAAGTTGCAGGACTTAATTTCCCTGATGTCCAGAACATGGATTCAAATTCAGCTGAAATAGCTCATGATATGTGGGATCCCCAGGACTGGGATTTCAACATAATAGACCAAATAGAGGTCTCTGCCCTATTAGAAGAGATGGAAGAGCCAACAATGGAAACCAGTTTTCTTGAACTGGAGAGATAAAAATTTAACACCAAATCCCTGTTTTGCCCCCAAGTCTTTTGTCCAGCTATCTCCACGTTTGAAAAAAATGTTCATTGACAAGATGGAGAAAATGTTTCAGGTACCATTTAACTATTATAAAAATACTAGCTCACAAGAACTTACAGCCCTGCAGGTGATAGAAAACCTAAAGAGCATTGTGATTAAAAAATCTGATAATGGGGGGTACTATAATAATATAATAATAATAATAATACATTTTATTTATATTGCCCCTTATCCAAGGCCAAGGTGCCTGACAATTTAAAGCAGAATCAAACAATAATACATTATCATCAGACAATAATAAAATATCCATCAGAAGGGAAGATCAGTCAAATAAATGCCTGGCACCATAGAAAAGTTTTTAAAGCTTGTTTAAATCCTTCCACAGTTGTGCACTCCCATAACCGATGGGGCAGAGAATTCCAAAGTGTAGGGGCTGAATATATAAATGCTCTCACCCCCGATGATTTCAGGTTACCCTCAGAATCTCTAGCATCCCCTCGATGGCCAAGCGGAGTGATCGTCCAGGGCAGTAAGGATGGAGGAGCTCTTTCAGGCAGTTCGGGCCCAGTCCGTGTAGGGCTTTAAAAGTCATCAGATCAACTTTGAAGTTGATCCACCACTGTACTGTCAACCAGTGCAGTTCACACAGTACCGGCAAAATATGACAGGAACGAACAGTTCCCGTCAAAAGCCGGGCTGCAGCATTCTGCACCAGCTGCAGGTGGCGGATTTCCACCCCAGGGGTAAAGAGAGTTGCAATAATCCAAGCAAGAGGACACAAAGGCGTGGACCACAGTAGGCAAGTCACCAGACAGAACCAGGTGCCTAATCCTGGCGATATTCCTAAGATCATAAAAGGAGGATTTGACGACAATGCGAATGCAGGGTCAGCCCTTCATCAAAAATTACCACCAGGTTACGCACCTGTTCAGAGGTCAGGAGTGGAACGTCACCGAGAAATAATCCCAAGGAACCCCCAACCTCTCTATCCAGCGACCTGGGTTCACAACCAACACCTCAGTCTTTTCTGAGTTCAACTTCAGCCAGCTGGAATCCATCCACTCCTGGATTTCTTTCAGACAGTTATTAAAGACCGAGAGAGCTCCATCCTGGTCTGGTGCAAAAGAAAGGTAGATCTGGGTATCATCAGCATAGTAGTGAAACCTCATCCCATACCTTTTTACAATGTCTCCGAGGGGTAGCATGTACACCGCAAACAACATGGGCGATAGCACTGACCCCTGGGGGAACCCACAGGACAGAGAGATGGGGGTCTGAGGAGAAAAACCCAGACACCACTCTCTGAGTTCTACCCATGAGCAAAGATGTAAACCACCTGAGGACAGTACCAGACAGTCCACAGATGTTAGGAGTATGGCGGCAGATGGAGGCAGTATGGCACAGTGGGTTAAGGCTCTGAGCTGCAAATCTGGAGACCTGGGTTTGAATCCCAAAGTCCCCTAGGCGCATACTGTGTGACCCTGAGCAAGTCACTTAACTTTCTTGTGCTCCCAGGTTGCACCTGCAAACAAGCTTTCAGCTTAGTGTGTCTCACCTGGTAAAATAATTGGTTAAAAAAAAAAGCTGTACCTCAAGCGACCAAGCAACACCCCATAGTCCACAGTGTCAAATGATGAAGAGAGATCTAGAAGAACCAAGATGAAGCAGTTCTTCTGATCTCTAGCCATCAGGAGATCATTGAACACCCAAACCAGCGCTGTCTCGGTACTGTGTCTCTTTCGAAAACCGGACTGGAGCGGTTCATAGATGTCATGGATGGTCAAATGGTCCTCCAGTTGTGCTGCCACTACTTTTTCAATCACCTTCCCTAAAAAGGGGAGGTTAGATATAGGTCTGTAGTTTGCGCGGCAGTCTGGGTCCAATGTAGCTTTCTTCAAAAGTGGTGTAACCGCCACTTCTTTTAGGGAGCTAGGAAACTCTTCAGATTCCAGGGAGCACCAGACTATCCACACAAGGACCGGACCAATGATATCAATACAGCCCAAAATTAAGGAAGTTGGTCCAGTATCCAAACTACAACAGGTAGGGCGTACACTCTGGATGATCTGCATGACATCCATGAACTCCAGTTGGCTGAAGGTACTCCAGGATAGCCGAGATGCAGCGACCGCACACTGATCAAAAGCAATGCCCATAGAGTGTGCAGGTTGAAGTGCTGCCCCGATATCAGCCACTTTAATAAAAGAATTGAGCAAGTTCGTTGCACTCTAATTGCGAAAAAGCTTTCCGGACATGTAGACGAGCTGGGTTGCACAGTCTGTCTACAGTACAGAAAAGCTGAGCTGGTCGATTCTGAGCAGCCACAATTTCTCCATACAGGGATTCTGCCTTCTTACAGGTGATTGCAGATTGATGGACTTGATAATGGTCCATCAATCTAAGGTGGTTGGTATCAAGGGTGGACTTCCGCTAGCAACGTTCCAACCTTCGTCCTAGTCTCCGTATCTCCCTCAAAGTCCCATCAAACCAAGGGAATCAAGAGCAAAGGGAGAGAGGATGAACCCAGACTGGAACAATGGCATCCAGAGCCGCTGAGATGGCCAAATTATAGGCCATCACAAGTGTCTCTGGATCACTGCTTGCCAACGAGAGGGACGATAGGTCAAGCACCGCTGCTAGGCTATGAGAACTTATATCTCGTAGGACGGTACCTAACCATTTCCACAGGGGTAGACCTATGAAGGGGGGTATTAAAACTGAACCCCACAATGTAGTGATCGGACCACCCCACTGGTTCCACCCCCAAGTCAGATGTTTCGATCCCTAGGAAGAAAACTAAGTCCAGGGAGTGTCTGTGTTTGTGAGTAGCAGTGGTAACCACCTGTGTAAGGCCCAGTGATGTCATCATCTGGAGGAAGTGCTGACCAAATTGCGAGAGTTCGTCATTGACCCAGGTGTTAAAGTCACCCAGAACCATTAATCTGGGCAACTCAAATGCCATGTTGATGACGCAGTCCGCCATTTCCTGCAGGAATCACTTCTCATCACCGAGTGGACGATATATAAGGGTGATACGACAGCCTACACCTGCTACTACGACACACTTGAATGACTCAGCCTCCTCAACTAGTACCTTTGTGAGGGGCAGTTCAGTCTTTAAACAGACAGCAAACCCCCCCTTGTGGTCCAATCTTGGGAGGTGTATCACCGAGTACCTGACTGGAGTTAAAGCCTCCAAAATGGGGCCAGAATTCTCATCCAGCCAGGTCTCAGTGATGCATGCCAGATCCACCATTTCAACAAGATCTGCAATAACTGCAGTCTTGTTCCTGGTGGACCTGGCATTGCATAACACACCCCGGTTGGACGAACCTCCCAGGCCATCTGAGCCACCTGCCCACCACAATCGGTGGTGCCCTTGGGTATGGAAACCAGACATGAAGGACCATGTTCTGAGTTCCATTTCACCCCAGGGCATCTCCTGGACCCAACTACATTGATACAGTGATCCCTCTCATTCACCCTCCACTGTTCGTAGCCCCTCTTCCATCTCCTGCGCATAATGCCCCACACTCTATATCGCTGGTAGGTTGTAAAGTGCAAAGGAAGAGTGAAGAATGGGTGGAGGGCACGAAAAGTAGAGTTATATGAGTGAACAAATGTATATTAACAAATGTATGGAACTTCTGAATGACACTAATAATTATTCTAGACTAAGAGGGGGCCCAACCGTATGATTTCAGGCTGAGCTCTTTTAATTTGTAGACATAACATTACATTGTGGGTAGATAAACCAAAAGGAAGCAGAATATATTAAGGTGGACAATCACATGATTTCAACTTCTTATATCTTGCCAAAAATGCATAAAAATATTTTTGATCCACCAGGAAGACCCACTATTGTAGGGATAGGGTAAGTTACACAGAATTTGGGAAGTTTTGTGGACAGTTTTCTCCAACTACAGGTTTTTAATTTTAGGTCATACATAAAAGACAGTATGGACCTAATTAGCAAATTCAAGGGCTTGATTTGGGATCGGAATTGGAGCTGGTTAACAATTGATGCTATCAGCTTGCACACTTGGTCAATGGTTGGCTGTGGTGGGGTGCTGCAGGCCTGATGGAGGTGGGTAGGATAGGGGTGGTTGGGTCTAGGAGATACCCAGGGTTTTGGTGGAAACTGGAGAGAGGCCAGACGTGTTTGGTTTCCTTCCCCAGGGATCCAACCAGACTAAGTGAGCAGATAGCTGGAGGGGCTGCAACACCTACCAGTCCCTTTAGGGCAGTGCTTTGCAATGCCAGATCAATTAGGAACAAGACCGCAGTTATGGTGGACTTGATTTCCTCAGTCGATCTGGCTTACATTATGGAAACCTAAGTGGGTGACGATGACAGGCAGTTTTGAAGGCAGCCACCCCCCCCCCCGTGGATACTCTGTAGTGCACTGCCCCAGGGTGGAATGCAGGGGTGGAGGAGTGGCCCTCCATTTTAGATCCAACCTGGGCTTCACAGTGCTCCCAATTGAAGTTGCCAGGTCTTTTGAATGTGTGGCAGTGTGTGGGAGTCTGGGTGCAGGCTTCAGGATCCTCCTTGTTTACAGCCCTTCTGGGGAAGGGAGAGAGTTCCTGCAGGAGGTGGTGGATCTCGTCATCACTGAGGTGTTGGAGTCCCCCAGATGTTTGGTGCTAGAAGACTTCAATGCCTGGGCTGACGATGAGTCCTCCCAGCTTGGTTCCAACCTCCTCCAGATGATGAAATCACTGGGCCTGACACAAGAAGTTACCTCCATCACCCACCATGGCGGCAACATGTTGGAACTGGTGTTCTCACTGGGGCTTGAGGTAGCTAACCTCAAGATTGACCAGGTAATCTGGTTTGATCATTTCACAGTAAGGTTCTCATTCAGGGCCCCCACAAGAGCCATCCTCTTGTTGAGATGGTCAGCTACCGCCCTTTGAGAGGAATGTCCCCTGAGGGTTTTCTGTCAGTAGCTGATCTGTCTAGTGTAGGTGCTGCGTGTGCGAAGGGCATGAGTGAGGCGGTTGCTGCCTATAATAGGGTGATGTCTGCAGTACTCAGTGCTCTCACACCAGTCTGTGTATGACCAAAATCTTCTCACTTGAGTCCTCTATAGTTTGATGGAGAGCTCAAGGTGATAAAGATTAGGGGTCAGAAGTTAGAGCATTGCTGGCGGAGGACCAGGGTGGAGGAGGACAAAATGGCCCTGCATGCTCACTACAGTGAGTACCAGGGAGTAATCAACCATAAGAAGGCAGAGTTCCTGTCCAGGGAGATTTCTTTGGGGAAGAACCAATCAGCTGTGTTGTTTCAGACTGTCAAAAGGATTTTACATCCAGCCTGTCTACAGCCGAAAAAAGCCTTTTCAACCACCTTGTGTGACAAGTTTGCTCGGTTCTTCACTGACAGGGTGTCCTCCATCCAGCAGAAAACCCTGCCAGTGAGCCAGACTACAATTCACAGTTATCACCTCAGATATAGTAGAAGCACTCAGCCTGTCTGGGGGGAGTTTAAACCAGTGGAGGTGGCTGAGGACATTGAGGTCACTGCAAAGCTGAAGAACATGTACTGTGAACTGCACCCAGTTCCGACATGTTTTTGATGGGATGTGTTGGTTTTGTATGCCCAACATGTGACTTGATTGTGCAATGCTCACTGTAAGAGGTGGTCTTCCCAGATTCCTTGAAAGAGGCTCTGGTGAGGCCTTTTCTGAAGAAACCATCTCTTGACCCAGACATCTTGGCCAATTACTGACCAATCTCCAACCTTCCATTCTTGGGAAAGGTTGTAGAGAAGATTGTGGCACAACATCTTGAAGAGCACCTCATGATCTTTGACATCTATGAGCCACTCCAGTCTGGTTTCAGAGCCAAGCATGACACTGAAACAGCTTTAGTTCAGGTGCATAATGACTTCCTTAGAGCGAGGGATAGAGGAGATGGGTCAATTCTTGTTCTCCTCGATATCTCCTCAGCTTTCGACACTGTAGACAACCTTGTGCTGCTTGATAGTCTCAGAGAATACTGTCGGCTTGCCGGCACTGTCATCCGCTGGTTTAAGTCTATCTTGCTGACAGGAAGCAAAGGGTAGTGATGAGGAATTTCTCCTTCCCGAGGCTCCTGTCGTGCAAAATGCCTCAGGGATCGATCTTGTCGCAAATGTTGTTTACAGTGTACATGCTGCCCCTGGGTGAGCTCATTAGGAAATACAATGTGGGTTTTCACTGCCATGCAGATGATACCAAATTGTATTTGTCCTTTGCTCCTAGAACATCTGACTGTGTGGAAGTGCTAAATATCTGCTTGACTGAGATCAATAACTGGATGTCCTCCAGCTGGTTGTGACTGAACCCTGACAAGACGAAGGTTCTAGTAGTGGAACCAGGCTGAAGGTGTGATAGGCGTGCCTCCAGTGTGGCAAATGGTCTTTTCTTAAGCCTACACCATTGTTGGCCTTCTCTAGGGTGCAAGATCTTGGCTTGTTCCTGGATGACGGATTGACATTTGAATCTCAGGTGTCATCTGTTGTCCAAAGTGATTTTTACTACTTGAGGAATATCGCCAGGATCAAACCCTTAGTTCCACCTGAAGACCTTCCCATACTGGTTCACGTCTGTGTAATGTCCAGGCTTGATTACTGCAATGCTGTTTACTTTGGGGTCTCTGGAGGTACCCTCCGCCGATTGCAGCTGGTGCAGAACGCAGTTGCCAGGTTGCTGATGGGCCTTTTGAGGTCCTGTCATGTATCCCCGGTGGTGCATGCATTGCACTGGCTGCGGGTCAGATGGAGGGATATCATCAAGGTGGGTTTACTCACTTTTAAGGCCCTACATGGAATAGGCCCTGGCTATCTTGCTGATCACCTAACGCCAGCCACCTCAGTCTGCTCCCTCCATTTCTTCTCCAGGGGTTTCCTGGTGATTCCCAGGATGAGACTTAGAACTGCCAGTGACAGAGCATTTAGTGTTGCTCACACTATACTGTGCAATGTGCTACCATTATCCATCACGGGGGCCCCTTTAGTTGAAGTCTTTAAGGGTCGTCTTAAGACCCACCTGTTTTCTTTGGCCTTACCAGACATAGTTACCTGACCTGGGGCAATAAATTCTAACTGAGCTGAGCTATTTATTGATTTTATTGCATTATTTGTCTTATTATTGTTTTACTTGTATCTGTGTGTGTTTTTGTACTCCGTTGCTTGTTCAGAATGTGAGGCGCCCGGAGTATCTGGGATTGGATGCCATAAAAATAAACTTTGCATTGCCTTACACTTCAATCTCACATGATGTAGGTATTCATGCTGTTAAAAGTTTTCTACAAAACAAAATAGAACAGACATTCCAAAACACTTTGTTATTAGTGCAATGAGGTTTACACTCACACATAATTATTTCACGTTTAAGAACAAATTCTTCCTGCAGACTTGTGGAACGGCTATGGAGGTGGCATTTGCTCTCATACACCAGCTTAGTCAAGGGACTATTTGAAGCAAAATACATCCATAATGAGGCAAATAGACATCTAGATCTTATAGCCCAATGGTTCATATTTATAGATGACAAATAGTCATTTGGTCAGGTGACCCTGAAAATATGGATTTCATTACATAGCTGAACAATAATGATACCGGGCTAAAATTTACACATGAAACAAATACATCATACAATTTCTGGATTTGAAATTGACTGGTAAGTCAGGGACAGCTATCAGTACAGCTAGGTATAGAAAAGAGAATGCAGGCAACACTATCCTACATGCTAAAAGTGCCCACCTAAAAAACTGATTTCCTACATTCGAATTGGGGAAATGGTCAGACTAAAAATAAGTTGTTCATATGAGAAAGGCTTTCTGATACAAGTTATATCTTTGAAAGAAAGACAGGCCAAAAGAGGGTACTCTGACCAAAATTTGGATGAGGCATTTCTAAAAGTAACCATTTTAAACAGGGAAGATATGCTGTCACAAAAAAATAAGTACGAGCCAAGACAGTAAAAGTAGTTATGATACCATTACATTTGTGGCAGAATTTAATCCATTAGCAGGAAGAATGGGGAACCTAGTACACAAACTCTAGCCAATACTTTTAATTGACCCTATTTTAAAAGAAGAAATTTCTCAGAAACCAAAAGTATCTTTTAGCAAGGGAAGAAGTATTGGGGATAGAGTGGTTAGCAGCCATTTCACACCCACTTAAGCAGACAAGTAATGGGTGGCTAGGCAATAAACCAAGTGGCTTGCATAAGTGTAGTAGGTGTAATGTCTGCCAGTATGTGCACCCAGGTAACACCTTTGAAAAAGATGGTAAAATATACAAAATCCAAGATTTTGTGACCTGTACAACGCCTTTTGTAGTACATGTGTTGGTGCTCATGTAAATACTATTATGTAGGAATGACAACTAGGCCAGGAAAAGTCCACATACAGGAACATGTAAGGAAAATGATCAATGGAAATCTAAACAATGCTATTGGAGCTCATTTTGCCCTTGCACATAATAGCAAACCTGATTGCTTGAAGTTTACCATTCTAGAGCATGTAAAAAGACACCCTAGAGTTCGGAATAGATGCCAAAATGTTTCCCAGAAAGAAACTAAATGGAATATTTTTCTCAAAACTGCTGTTCCATTAGGGCTGAATGAAGATGCTGATTTGACTCCCTACTTATAAAATGAATTGCTTTTGTTTATGTAATTCTGTTTGATATTCTTTTTTTTTTTTTAATATTTCTGTTTTTCCCCCTCCTTCGTCCCGCCAGAGCCGCAGCATCAGGAGTCTCCAATTAAGCCTGTTCCTTCCAGTGCCTTACTTGACAGCCCCTGGTCCCTCCATCCAGCCTTGGAACCCCCTTGGCAGGGTCAGGGTGGGGGCTAACCCCCAAATCTTGCAATCTTTGTCAGGGTCCTTCTACTGTAGACAAGCACTGGCACATTGGGACGAGGCTTAGAGCTCCATCTTCCTGGCTCTGGAGAGTTTTTTTCCCTTGTTCTGTGGGATGTTGCATGCCCGTAAGTCATGGCACACACACCGATGTCCACAACATCCCTCCCTCTCCTTCCACAAAGGAGCTGCTCCTGAAGCTGACTGGTCCCAGGCCTACTCCTGTAACCAATCACACCTCAGTGACTCCATCTTGCTGTCATGCCCCCAGCCTCCACCAGGGGTCACTGCTTGCCAGACTGAAAGGCCCTCCCTTCCCCCGGAGAAGTTGAGCTATCATAGGATGCTCCAGCCTTTCTTCCCCCGGCCAACCCCCGGTGGCCCATGTTTGCTTCTGAACCCGGGTCGCCTGCGTGGAGTGAGGTGTGGAGTTCAGCGCCTCAGCCCTCAGTGCCACCGGGCCAGCTGTCTCCTGTTTGATATTCTGATTGCTTTTATTCTTTCTGCTCTTTACTTTTCAGCTCTCCCATAAGGAAAGGACAGCACTGAAGATTAACAAGGTAACCCCAAATCATACAGTGCAGAGGAGAGCTGAAAATTCCAGCATACCTACTAGCACGGATCTTGCTCCATACTAAATGGACATGGGCTTGGTGATTCTAACAAGTGTTGGTTTCCTTAGAACTCAGATGTCCTGCGCTGATCCCTTCCCACTCCACTTTACTTGCTAAGGGGTATTTCAGGCACTTATCCTTGTTGGAGTTAAACTACTTAGTAATCTCCACTCATTTGATCTCCGTATCAATGAGATGACCTCCCATTAGATATCTCCTATAACCTTTCAATTGTTCTGTCCTGTAACATGAGTACAATAAATACTCAGATAACGATAGTAATGTTTCATTAAAATGGTTCCTTTTGTCCCCCGCTTTTCTTGGATAATTCAGCAAATTTTCCATGTAACTTAAAACTAATGTAGCATAAGCAATTTACTATGTAAAATGCTTTCTTAAACATTTTTTCCCCCTTCCCCCCTTTTTTCTCTTCCATTTCTTTTTGGTCCTGGAACAGGTTGTTTCATTATTTAGTGCAATAAATTAGATGCCTTACTTTATTTAAAAATTGTAGATTATCAAAAACATAATGTAATTTCATTATCTTTGAGAAAGCATAGCATCTTATAAAAAGATTGCCTTTATAGTAATGATTTTAACAGACTAATCCTTGATTATATGTCTTTGCTGTTTTGCTCCATTTTTTCATTTTTTTCACTTAAGTTTTAAATAAGTTTTCCACAATGGGTGTATATAACTTTAACTGATTGTATTTAAAAATGGTCATGGTTTTCGACATCCAGACCCACCCCCTGAGAAAGGTCCTGTGTGGGGTTGAAGCACTGGGGCTGTAGGGTGTGATTTTGTTCTCACCGGCACTTTCCTGCCACAATAAACTGCTCTAGACTTTGATGATTTCCTTTAAGTGTGCGGAGCACCTTATGTTCATATTATATTGGGGCTGGCGGCAAGCCTACTGCACCAACGAGCTGTCTCCTACTGCACACTATTTCAACTGTTTCTTGTATATTGGAGTGTTAGCCTCTTTTGGGAGAGGGTGTATTTAATTATCACTGGGACTCTTTGGGGGAGGAGGGGGAGTTTCATTCTAAAGTGGTTGGAGAAGTGGATATTTCTTCTTACTACTTGAGCAGTGGGGAAAGGAGGAGTATCTGGGTGCTAAGTGGGTCCTGGTGAAGGTACAGCAAAGCCAGCCACAATGCAATCCATTATCTTGCGGTAAATGCCATGTCACAAAAAACAACTTAATTGCCACTGAATTAAACCGTTCCCTACAATATACCACAGCATTACTGCATTGCATCCTGGTTGGAACTGAACTGCTGTAGATATTTTTATACTCTGGCCATGTTGGGGGGGGGGATTGGAGATGGGGTGTTATATGGATAGCAGAAATTCTTTAAGAATTACTTTTTGTATTTGTACGTGTATTCGCCAGCAGGGTCTGCAGCATTTGACAGAGATCCTGTGGGCAAATTAAAGTTAAACTTCACCAAAATAAGGCACTTTATCACACTTTACAAAGGTTTAGACAAAGTGTAATCTTTGCCAGCACTTCGCATGACCTTCACAAAGGGAGACATGTTGTCACTTTACAATATATTCACCTGCACCGTTTTACTTTGCAACATCCTTAATGTGAACCCTGGTATCCCAGATGGATTGTGAAGTCATTGCCGCTACACTCCAAGACATTTTTAACAGTCACAGCTTACACACTGTAGCTATAATGTGAGTACATCTAATTGGTGCTAGCATGTTTCTTTATTTTCATATTTTTTTTATTAGTATTAAATTGCTGCACAATAAACACCATATAAAAGGAAAAAGAAGAAAATGAATATCAACAGAGAAAACAAAGCATTAACTCAAAACCTTCCCTTTCCACAGCTTCATAGAGGACAATATTTTAATAAACCATAATTTATATTTGCATTAATGGCATAAACATCTGGATTATCTCCCTCCATGAATCGTTTAATGATGCTTCCATTTCTTTAATAATGTATCCTAACTTTTCAAAACATAAAGTCTCCTTTAGCATGTGCCACCATTCGTGTTCAAAATTTTTGGGAGGCTTTGACTGTTCCAGAATTAAAGAATGATTCTCTTTGTAGCAAGTCAACCTAGACATAAGACTTGTTCTTGATTTTTGGACAAAACTAAATAATCATATAGATTGAACAAGAGAATATTAGGATTGCAGGGAATATTTAGTCCTACTAATGGAGATAAGAAACACATTATAGAAGACCATCATAATCTAATCAGGAGACATTGCCACAAATTATGAAGAATAGTCCCTACATTATTGCATCCATGCCAACAAGAGTTACTATATGCAGGGTTTATTTTGGCAATGACTGCTGGAGTAATATATGCTCTGTTGATAATCTTTTGTTGTATAGACCTATTTTTTGTAGATATGAGAATTTTGCTTGCACCAATTCTGATCTTTCTCTATTCACTTTGTTTTATTCTGTATACCAGTTCTTTATCCCAACTATAAGTAACCTTACCCTTGATTGTTTTATAGTGGTCTATTATTATTAGACGTATTTTAGGTAATCTTTATATTGACAGATCAGAAATTAACTTATTTTCTTTCTCTATTTGAAGTGATAACTCAGAACCATAAAACCTAGTTTTACTACAATATATTTAAAAATGTGTGTATATGATTCTATTGGAAATAAAATTCTTAAGCATGCCTCCCTTTATTTCCCATAGATATTGATGAACAGAGATGATTTTTTTAAAAAAGGTGTATCCAGGGGGTTAATGCCATTTTTTTCCCAGATGGTTTTATTAATTTCTTGAAGAAATCAGCTATGGCATGCTTACAAGTGTGTAAAGATGCATACAACCATGGAATCTTCCCTTCCACATTTTCTTTTACCCTTGAGGTCCATGGATGGCAAAAGTATGAAACACGTATGATTTTTTTAATTCCTTTAAATTGATTTCAAACAACAAGCCCTCAATATGCATAGCTATCTTGGCTTCTACTATGCCGATTGGACAGAAATTCTTTTGAATGCCTTTACAATGACAGCACGATGTCCACCATGATTGCAGTTGGCATTGTTCTGTCAGGAAAATTGTTTTGTTTTTTCAGGGGTCTGTGCCCCCGAATACCCAATGCAGGGGGCTCGGCCCAACGCACCCCTGGAATTACATATAATCAACTCTGGTTGGAGTTGTTTCGGGGGGGGCAAGACCTGAAGAGATTGTGTCGGGGTCCTGTGCGACCATTTCAGTGAACTGTCAGATCTGTCACTGTAATGGTTGTCTTGGTGAAAGTTTCATTGTCCTAATGTTATACCACTGTCTTCTATCTGTGTAATATTCCCTGCAAGATCGTATGATCAAGGCTGTTATAAAAAGACCACTCCCACACATTAACTAATGTTTGACTCAAAAAATAGGAATATGGATCAGGACAGCCAGGATTTTTTTCCTTTACTGTATCATAATTTAACCTACTAATGATTCAGTTCAGTTTGTTAATATTATTCCAACATATTTAATCTGGTTACCTTCTTAAAGTAGGTTAATTCTTCATAATCTCTAGAGCTGGGTGAAATTAGTGAATTCTGAATTTGTGAAATTTTCATGACATTTCACAACTTTTGGGGGAATTTTCTGAAATTCTTTAATCAGCTATAATTTGGTCGGGTTGCAGCTAGGGGTCTGACATTTGGCATGCGTATTGTCTGTTATGGGCTCTAAATGTGTGCAAAGCATTATATTATAACATTTGTATAAAGGGTGGAGAAGTTATAGGGGCTCAGAGTCTGGCAATTTAATATTCATCTAAAAATTTCTGAAAATATTTCTATGCTTAACACTTAGCTTCATTTGAAGCTAGATAATTGAAAACTTTTATGCATACTTTCTTAAAAGAGCCATACTTCTAAATAGAGAAGTACTCGTTATGTAAATTTTAAGTTTTAGCCATGACCTGCCTCCCTACATGACATCAAGGGCTTGCTTCTGAACCTGCATCATTATGCAGTGATGCTGGGCCATGAGAGCTGCATTAAAGCCTAATATTTAGGGTCAATGAACCTGGCAACATTGTTGATATTCTGTTCACTAGTTTTAAACATATAGGGGCTTAAAATTCAGCAGTTTATGTAATTGCAAAATGTAATTTTAAAATTTCTGAAAGTTTGGTTGCTTATACCTCAGTCATCTCTAAAGTTAAGAGATCTGAAACTTGGCATACATACAGTATGTATGGGCATTGGTAAGGTCAACCATACCAAATGTGTTGCAATTTGGAGAGATACTTTTTTTTTTTAAATCATCTTTATTGTATTTTTCTTCCAGTGATCATTAGACAAACAGACACATATGCCCAGGACATGCCCGGGCCCACACCCCAAAACTGGGTGTGACCACTATGTACAAACGATAACTATGTACATACACAGCCACACTGCATACCCTTTAACAACTTCCTCATGCCTGGGTTTACAGCATAGTAATTAGGACAACCCCATCCAAAAAAAAAATGTATATATGAATCAATGTCTAAATCTCAATTGCCCTATGGTGCCTCTTAAGGCCTTATATCACATGCAAGGATCCTCAGGGATATATCTTGCAGCTGTGTCCCAAGGGAAAAGCGAGAGTTCCCCCGCCCATATCAATATCCGGCAGATTCCATGTTCCAGTAACAAGAAAAACATTGAAGCAAGGCTGACCTGCTTCAGTAAGCTAAGTGCATTTAAAAAAGCCCACTACTACAGCAGTATCTACTCCCTACTCAGCTATTCTAATTACGTACCTGCTGACAGACAAACCCTTGTCCGGGGAATTTTGGACTGCAAGGTATATACAGCCTCCAAGGTCCGCCATCTCTTATCGTAAGATGCCTTTAGTCCAGTTCGAAGCATTTGTCTTCTAAGCCTGGCCAAGATTGTCAACAAGTCTCCCACCCATTGGTCACATGAATAGATCAGCTCACTTTTCCAATGCTTTAAGACAAATGCTTTGGCCAAGGAGGACATTAATGAAATGTGGCCTTTAACCAGCGGGCTAGGGATATCTGACATATCCCCAAGAACACAAATCTTAGGCACGATGAGTTCCTTATAATTTATCACTGGATCCATATTATGTTGAATTTGCTCCCAGGTGGGGAAAGTTTTGGAACAGTGCCATAATACATGGAGTAAGTCCCCTGGACCGGCACTACACCTAAAACATAGGTCTGTCTGTCTGAGGCCCCTAGCACATAGCTTAGTAGGGGTATAATATAGATTGGAACCTACAAAAAATTGCATGATCTTATATTTAGGAATGGGAATATATCTACTACTCTTCCATACTTCTTTCCAGTCAGGTCCCTGAGGGCTAATGTCCTCTTGTTTATCCCAGTATGAAATCTTTACAGAAGAACTCCCGCTTAAAAAGTCAAGTAATATCTTATAGATTTTGGACAGGGGATTTCTTGCACAATTTACCTCTTTAAGGAGATTCCACGTAAATGAAGTATCATGAAATCTATCCGTCTCCCTTTCCATTTTTTGCAACAACTAGGTAATTTGTATTTTCTTAAAAAAGTTCAACTTCTTGCACTGGTCCGGGAGAACCACCTTATCCCCTTTCAAAAAATCCGCCCATCTTAAGTTGAGCAAGTGAGTAGCCTCCTGTCCTTTAATTGTTTGCCCTCCAATACGTATGTTTGGATTACCCACAAGAGGTTGTTCTCTGGGGCCTTTTTGGGTTTTTCTTTGATTTGGGGACAAAAGAGTCCACCAAGCCAGAACTGCTTTATAAATTGGGATTTGTTTTCCTCCATCCAGTAGCTCTTTTGGATTAATAAACAATACCGCTTCTGGGGAAATGGCCATATTCAAAAGGATTTGCTTCTCAACCTGAAGCCATGTTGGAATATATCCCCCCTGCTTCACCTGCTCACGCCACTGACTCATTAACCCTAATTGGCCTGCTATATAGTAAATCTGTAAATCCAGGATCTTGAGACCTCCCATGCTATAAGGTAGTCATAGTATATTATACTTTCTTCTAGGGGGTTTAGCACTCCACAAAAAGGTAGAAATGAGGTTTTGTATTTTAGTGAACCAACATTTAGGGATAATATATGGGGATAAATGTATTGGATATAGAAGTCTGGGTAGCAGGTTCATTTTAACCAGACCCAGTCTTGCTGTCCAATTTAGAGGGAGTTTATTCCATCTAATTATATCCGTTCTAATTACCGATAGTATCTCACCTAAATTTGCATCAAGGCCTTCATCCTCATTAATAGTGATCCAAATGTCTAAATACTTAAGCCTTTTTGGGGATCATTTCACATGGAGCGGTTCAAAATTGGCTTTATGAGTAAATATAGTAAGAGGGAGAACCTGCATCTTACTCAAGTTTAACTTATAATTCAACACCATGGAGAATCTATCAACTATGTCTAGAATACGCTTGAAACTCTCTGCGGGTTCCTGTAAGTGTAACAAAATGTCATCAGCAAAAACAGATAGTTTTGTTTCTATCCCCCCAATAACAGTCCTCTGTATCGCCGGATCCTTATGAATCACCCTTAGCAAGGGTTCCAAGTAGATATTGAATAATATTGGTGAGAGGGGGCATCCCTGCCTGGTCCCATTATCTAAAACAATTTCCTTCGATAAATAGCCATTACATAGAATCCTAGCCGTAGGGGCAGCATATAAATTTTTAATACCCCTAAGAAAGGCCTCCGGAAAACCCATACATTTCATGGTTGTAAATAAGAAATCATGGGAGACCCTATCGAAGGCCTTCTCGGCATCTAAAGCAATTACTGCCATAGGTTCCTTTGAGGTTGAGGCCTTATGTAGTATATGGTGGAGTTTCCAGAGTGCATCAGGAGCTCCTCTTCCTGGCATGAACCCCAGTTGTTCTTGGCTAATTAAACCAGGAGCAAGCATCAGAATTCTATTGGCCAGTATCTTCGTCAGCAATTTCAAGTCCTGGTTCATCAGGGCAATAGGTCTATAGCTCTCAAGGAGTTCTTTGGGTTTCTCTGGTTTTGTAATGAGTGTTATATAGGCCTGGTATAACTGTGGGTGTGGGACTCCATCCTGCATAATGTTTACAAATAATTCTTTCAATAGGGGTAATATAACTGCAGCATGAGATTTATAAAACTGGGCAGTTAGACCATCTGGTCCCGGTGTCTTACCATTTGGAAGCGAAACAATCGCCTCTAATATTTTGGACTCTGAAATAGGGGCCGCTAGCCACTGGGCTTGATCTTGGTCTAACCTCGGAAGAGGTATATCTCCCAAGAACCCATAATGTCCCCCTCGCTTACCGAGACTCCCCTTTGATAGATCCCTTCGGAGTAGGCTGCAAATGCATCAGCCATTTTCTGGGGTTCTGTTATTATTTCTCCCCGATGCTTTATGAATGGAATTACCCGAGCTGCCTCCCATTCTCTTATTCTAATGGCAAGAAGTCTGCCTGGAACATCCCCTTGCATCAAATAGTTTGCATGTACCTTTTCGGACCACCGCTCCAACTTGCCATGAAGTATATTTGCCATCTGATCTCTAAGCTCCTTGAGCTCTAAGTCTAACCCTTCTGCAGTACCCTCTAGGGGATCCAATGAGTTAATAGCACCCAGGATAAACTCCTCCCTCTCTCTTCTCATATAAGTTCTTCTGGCTGCCAGTCTTTGAACCAGACCCGAATATAAAACTTTACAGGTGGGCCACTTTAATCTACTATCTGTAAGCGTGGGGAGTTGGGTCTGGATAGTTTCAACCAGTATCTGTTTTGACTTGGCTAGCATACGTTTATCCAATAATAAGGAATCATCAAGCCTCCATCGGTATAGTCTCATTGGGAGGGAATCTATCACCCAAGTTAGCTGGACTGGGGAGTGGTCTGATAAGATTCTAGTATGTGTAATTAGCTCCCTTAACCCCTGAGTTGCCCCTTTATTAACCAAAAAGTAATCGATTCTGGAATGGGTTTTGTGCGCTCCAGAATAGAAAGTCATATTGTGCTCCCCTATTTTACAGACTGTAACTGGGTCAATCAATGCCGCAACCTCTAGTAGTTTGGCCAGTGAAGCTTGTGCAATAGAAGGCGGTCTTTTTGATGGGGGCTTTTTATCCACCCTATTATTTAGACAGAGATTCCAGTCTCCTGCTAGAATTAGAGGATGGGATGGAAGTAGGGCTATGTCAACTTCTAGCGAGGCAAAGAAGTCAGGGTTGGGAGGTGTAGGAGCATATATAGAGGCAATTGATAACATTTTGCCCATAATAGTACCTGTAACATAGATCCCTCTGCAATCTTGTCTAATTTTGGTTTGTAAGACTATGAATGGGCAATTTCTTCCAATCAAAATGGCAACTCCCCCTGAAGCTTTGGCATTTCCATCTCCGAGCACCTGCCCTACCCATAATTTTTTAAGAAGGCCCAGTTCCTCCTTAAGGAGGTGAGTCTCTTGTAGGGCTACAATCTGGGATCCCAGTTGGTGGATGTGCTTTAATATCACCATCCTCTTCTTCTGCCCTCTGAGGCCTTTAACATTCCAGGTGATAATTTTAATGTTGATCATGCAATTTTATTTACCCCCCTGAACTCCACTCCCACAGAATCTGCCTTAACAAATATAGAAGCCTTGTACTCTCTCTTTTCCCTTTTCCCACAATCCCCCTCCCAGTCAGCCCCTGATCCTTGGATCGACCTCCTAGCTCAAATGGATACGTAGATCAGCTCTCTGGTGAGCACGCCCCTGGGCACTCTAAAATCTCACATTCACCTTTATAATTTCTTACTTACCCCTAAACATAGGCCCATCCTCCCGATCACTCCCCTCAAATTACCCTCATAACTATAAACAACCTCTACCATACTTAAAAGACTTAAACAGAAGGAGCAGATCATATATTCCTGGTCACAGAAGATATAAACTTCAAATCTAATCCCCCTAAGTTTTAGTTAACATCAAGGGCATATTATAAATCTACAATCTCCTCTAAATCCCACTGCAGCCTGACTGAGCCATCTTTAATGATTCATCAGTTTCAACAAGGAGTAAATAGTCCCCTCCTAAACCTCTGGCTCACATTAAAAAATAATATAGTATGAGTGCTCAATAGGACACAGTTAACACTCTTCCTCAAGTCTTCAGAGGAGATGCTGCAGAGAGAAAAAAAAGGGGAGGAAGAGTGGGGAGGGAGGAAGGGAGAAGAAAGGTAGAGGAGAGATAGAAAGGGGCAGGGGTAAAGGGAAGAAGAAAAACATGTTTCTCCTTCCATTCTTTTTTCCCCTTGTCTTCCTCCTAGTTTTCCTTTTAGTCTTCTTCTTCTCTTTTTACATTCATGTCTCTTCTTCCCCCTTCCAAATGAAAGTGTAAGCGAACGCTTCCTTACTGTTGAACTGTCATTGAAAATGTCCAGAGCATTATAAAGAGCCCCAACTGGTTAGTGCACATCCTGTGGAGCCTTTTCAGGTCTTCGATTTAAACAAATCTGGGAGCTCTTGTCTCCGTCTTTCTGTTGCCTTCTTCGCCGTTAGATACCTTTTATCTCCAGATTGCAGTTTCACGACCAAAGTGGCAGGGTGTTGGACCCTAAACTTCACGCCAGCCAAATAAAGCTTTTTCTTTATGTCCCCATATTGCTTCTGTTTCTCCCAAATCGCCGGGGTTTGGTCCTGGAACATTAACAAGGGCGCACCGTTCCACTGTAAATTTTTAAGTGTTCTAGCTCTATTTAGGACATGTGACTTCTCCTTAAAATTTAGGAATTGCATAATAATGACCCTTGGTCTGGCCTCTGGTGGAGGTAACTCTCTAAGAGAGCGATGGGCCCTTTCCAAGTTATAGGAGTCACTGTAAGGTGTTGGGCCTAGGAGTTTCATTAGCATGTCTTGGATAAAAGTAATGCAGTCTGGTCCTTCTGCTCATTCAGGCAAGCCAACCAGGATTAAGTTATTCCTTCTACTTCGAGATTCCTGATCCTCAATGCGTTCATCTAATTTTCTCACTTGCCTACGTATAGCCACTAGCTCCTGTTCTTGAGAAAAAGATTTGTGCTCCTGAGATGCCATACATGCTTCCACATCCCCCATTCTTTGAGCCAAGGCTTGCAGTGCAGGCTTTACTGTCGAAGTCAGCGACTAGACCTTTAAGCAGAGTTTTAATTTCCATAATATCGTCGGGTGATGTCTGGCCTCCTCCGACATTCTCAGCGCTGTGCCCTTGGTCTTCGGGACAGGTGATGGGGTTTTGGGCGCTTTGTTGCGGGGTTTGAGAATCCAGGCCCTAGGAGTTTCAAAATCCATCTCCGGATGCTGCGTCTGGTTTAATGCTTGGCTAAAACTCCGTGAGTACAGGACCAGAATTTAGAAAAAAAAATGTTTCGGCAAGGCTAGGAGGAGACTCTAGAAGAATGATTCCTTTGTTTCCGCAGCTACCATAGGGTAAATTGTATTTTATAGTGCAGTTAAATCGATTGGGCCCGGGAGCTCTGCTCTGCGTGTCTTGCCCCGATCAACTCATCACGTGATCTCCTTGGAGAGATACTTTTAGTTTACAGTACGTAGTTAAGTGTAGTTTTAAAATTTCTGAAAATTTGGAGGCTATAACTCAGTCACATTTAAAGGTAGAAATCTAGAACCTGGAACATGTATGAATGGGCATCAGCAAAGCCAGCATACCAAATGTCATGCAATTTGAACAAATACTTTTTAAAGTAGATGGAAATAACAGATATCACAGTGTTGGTGAAATTTCACAAAATGTTTGCAGATGTGAAATCAGCATTTAGCCAGAATTCTTTTGGTATAAAACAAATTTTGTCCAGTCTTAATAATCACTGTTCTTTTTCCCCTCTGGTCAGTTGCATAAATATGGACTTCTGCTGATTCAACGTATAGCCTGCAAAAGAAGATAAATTGTTAATGACAGTAAAGCATTAATAGACTTATCAAGGTCCCTGAAAAGGCCAAGCATATCATCAGCAAACACAGTTAGCTCAATGTCTTGTTTTTCCACTATAATCCCCTTAATCCGAGGGTCTACCCTTACATGAAAAAGTAATATTTCAATACATAATATAAATACAATTGGAGAAAAGGGTCACCCTTGTCTAACTCCTTTTATCATATGTATTTTGTCAGTTAATTGATCATTCACTACAAAACAAGCCATTGGGCCTTAACCAGGCACCTGTATGTATTTGCAAAAATTAAAACAATTTCCCGACTCCCTGGTGTCTAGTGGACCCCCCACCCTGTCATTAGATAATGTCCCCCCATTTCCCCCAATACCATGAGTGGGCTACCAGCACAGCTCTCCACTCACCTCCACAGCTGGCAACCTGACAGAGCACTTCAATGAATGAGCGCGTACTTGTACAGGCACACACTCATTCACTGAAGTGCTCAGTCATGCTGCTGACTGTGGAGGTGAGTGGAGGTCTCTGCCAGTGGCCTGCTCGGGGTACAGGGCAGAGCGGGGCGCACTACCTGATGACAGAGCGAGGGTGAGGGGTCCACTAGACACCAGGAAGTAGGGAATTTTTTTTATTTTTACATGTACATACACGTGAAATTTTGCCCTCGAACAATTGGAATGGGTTCCAAAATGAGGAACAAATGTCAAACAGGTGCCTGGTTAAGGTTTTATACAGGGAGACTATAATCTAATGTGGTCTACATCAGCGAACCTAATCAGGATTTATGATGCAGGATTTATACATTGGGGATAGGGAATTTGATGTAAATCTCTGTGGGGGGGGGCTTCTTCAGTTTGGGCTGGTGATCAGCTGGGGGGGTGGGACCGCTAGACACCAAGGAGTCAGGAATGTTTCTCTTTACTTCTATTCATTGGGGATGGAGAAATTGATGTAAATCTCAGCGTGGTTGGGGGGATTCTTCAGTTTGGGCTGGTGATTGGCCAGGGTGCAAAATTTAGTGAAATATTTTGTGCTGTTGAATTGTTGATTCTGAGGCAATTTCACTGGCAAAATTTTATTTCACAACATCTCTGTTGCTGGGATTCAGCTAACTGCTTTTTAATAACCTGATTTCCTACTGTCAGGGCATACAAAGTACTCTGGAGGACATTAACTTTTTTACCCAAATCAGAAATGGTGAAAGGCCTCTTATTAACTGCAGCTATTTCTTTCAAGATTAGGAGAGTCCAGCAGGGCATATCAGTCTCAGATTCAGGTGCTTTTTACCTCTCCACTGCTAAAGTCAGAATAAATATCAGCTTGGTCTTTTTTGTTTAATGCTGTGGGGGTACTAGTAGGAGAAGTAGAGGGAACTTTGGCCTCACTTTTTTCTTGAGAATATATTTTCTTTATTTAGGTAAGAATTGTGGCCACTTGTGTTTCATAACTATCTCCCATAACCTTTCCCCTGTTTAATATATTTTTCCCAGAAATAAGAGGCCCAATTTTTAATTGGGTTAGAATGACGTAAGTGGTGATTTGTATCACAATATGCATCAAATGAGATTTTCTAATGTGTCTTGCATCTGCTCCAGACACAGCTGCATCAAAACCACCTTGTGCCAGGGATGCATCCAACAGCCCAGTGTGCCAGGTTGCAAGGGGGCTTGCACCATGACAGGGCTGCCACATCCCCTTTTTTGTATTTTCAAAGCCCTGCCATGGATGCAGCAGGGGGCACCACTTAGAACAGCCAGGAAGTGGTCTAAATGGTTGTGCCATTGGGACACTGGAAGGCAGTGAACAGTGGTGTACCTTGTGGGTTAGGCAGGAGCCCTGGAGGGTGTCAGTGCACAGCTGTTTGTCAGCTGTAGTGGCATGGCACCCATCAGGGTGGGGCCACAGTGACAGTCGTACAAGCATGCTGGTAATATTTTCAACGCAGTCCCTGGTAGGTTAGCCCCCCATCCCTAACTCATAGGTATCAGACCTGGTGGTCTAGTGGAGCACCCCCCTACCATGATCCCCTAATCTCCCCCGAGAATAATGCAGGTTGGCCCTGTGGTATATTGCCCCCATCCCCAATCTCCTGAGCAAAGAAAAAACAAAAACCCTGGTCATACTCCCTGGTGGTCTGGTGGTGCCCTCCTCCCCACCCCAACAGGCAGTGGTCATCCACCCCCCTGCTCACCCCTCCCAGTCTCCAACCCACTTCTGTGTCTGGCACTTCCCTCTGCATATGACCATGGTCAGCCACAGAATGTGATCGCATGGACCACGTAAGTGAACAATATGCTTATGTAGTCTATGTGATCACATTCTGCAGCTGGCTGTGGTGGTGTGAGGAGGGAAGTGACAGTCACAGAAGTGGGTCAGGGACTGGGAGGAGCGAGGTGGTTGACCACTTCCTGTCATGGTGGGAAGGGAAGGGGCTACTAGACCACCAGGTACTGTGTGCGGACATGTTATAGATGGGGGGAACTAACTTGTCCTGTGTGCATAATCAGAAATGGAGGATCAGGGCTCCTTGTGTGTTGGGGGGCACTATATCACCAATGCATTGTGGCTATATTGGGGATTGGTGGTGGTTGACAATAGCCTGCCATGGCAGGCATCCCACACTGGTGGCACTCAGGTGCCCCGACAGTACAGGGACATTGCCCTGGGGGGAAACATGCCCCATGCCACAGCCTTGCATCCAATGCCCTATTCTGTACTCTGGTTCTGGGCTTGCTGTTCCTTGGGGCACCTAGGTTGGCCCCTATGCACATGCCCATTGATGTGTCCATGGACTTGCACCAGGACCCACAACTGCGCCCATCTTTTGGCCACAGGGTGAATTTTGCAGCTATTCCAGAAGATTTGACACAAGTCTCCAACCTTCTGGAATAGCAACTTTTGTGTTTGCCACAACTGTGTCGGACATAGCTCCTTACCTGCCGAAAATTGCGTCTGATGCAGGTGGCTTCTAAAATCAGGCTCAAGGTATTCCAATTTACTTTGCATATTAAGTGATTCTGAGACTGTGAAATAGAGGAAGAAAGAGTGGGAGAGAGCGATCATTTCGAGTTAGGAATATTTTTGCCTGCATTTATTTTCTGCTTCTCTGGAACTGACTTTTGGATTACGACAAACTCACTGCTACTTAATGGGGGTTCAAGAGTTTCCTTTGTAGAGGGTAATATAATAGTGAAATCAAGTTTGTCAGTCTGATTATAATTTCTTTGTAGTCTATTGCTATCATTACTGACAGGTTTAGGGGGTTCCATGACATAACAGCGATCGCAGAATATCGATCGAGGTTACGGCAAGCATACATCGCCAAAAAAAAAAAGGCAATGTGCACTCTAGTGAAGGAACATCAGTGAACCTAATCAGGTTTTTCAGCAGGAGGCTGTGCCCCCCCTCAGCCCCTGACTTAAAGATTACTAACTCCAGGGGGGTGCATGTTGGGGAAGGGAAAGAACCTTGAAAAATAAAAATGTTCTTTGCCGAGCATGTGTGGCAATAAAAAATTGTATCCTCTCCAGTCCGAACCCTGCACCCTTCCACTGTAGCATGCCACCCTCACCACTCCCCCACAGTGCCAGCTCAGCAGCCGCCCACCACACAACCCCCTACATACCCTCCCTCCTCTTCTGCCCTCCCTTCCGTCCTTTCTGTTGCCTTCCCCTTCTTCCTGTCTTCCTGATTGCTAACCTTGCTCGGCAGCCAACATGACAGGTGTTGTAATTAAGTCACTCATATTCGAGCCGCTCAATTGCAATCACCATTATAAAGGTACACCATTTAGGGGGCTCCAATAAATCTGCAGTCACAGGCTATAGAACATTAATAGAATTAAAAATGGCTCCAACAAGAACAGTACTTGCCTCTAACATCTTTTCTCTTTCCTCAAAACCCTAAGTGTGGCAATAAGGTGATTTTGCATCTCTTGCAGGAGAGGCACTGGAAGCACATGGCTTATCTTCAGAGGGCTTCCCTTGAAGGAATTTCAATATTTTACCTTCGGTGTTGCCAGTTGTTAATTTTTGGTTTGGGTAATAATCCGATGGAGTCGACCGCACTTCAAATGAAGGGCCCACTCCTGAGCTGTTCAAACTACAGTATGAGCTCCTGGTGCATCCGCTCCGTTTAGATTGCCCAATAGTGGAGAAGTGTCAGTTTGCTTTGTAATAACTTCTTTTGCCTTTAGAACTGATTCCAGGACACCATACTCAGTAACAACGGGCTTCAGCTTGGAAGATTGCTGTCCTGCTTTCCTTAAAAGCATCAGATTTTGTTTAGATGCTTTGCCAGTGCTCTTAGAAGGCAAACATTTTTTCAGTTCCCTTTTTGGTGTCAAGGTGTCGAAAACAGAAAAGACCTTCCTTTGCTTTTGAAGAGAACTGCTTCATAAATAGAGCAGGCAGACCCAAGCATATGGCATAATGTACTAAATTCCTGTACGAGAGGGTCTGATGACAAAAGTTACCTAGAGTGGTAGGGGAACATCTTAACCAGCATGTCAGTTAGCCGCTATCTTGCAAGAATGTGCCCCTATTGCTAGCATGTTTCTGATGATCACTAATGGAAAACACACTCTACAAGACTTCAGAAACAAATACTTGCTGGCTCTTGCCTTGGCAGTGAAATAAGAAAACAAGAAAAGACTGCACACTGATGTAATTGTGTTTTTTTTCTGCAAATGGATTGTTTTAAAAGAATGTTTGGCTACCACAACAGCTGAAAGAGGCACCAACCACAAAGGAAAGACTTTGAAAATGATAACATTTTAGCACAGTTTAGCTTATATTTCATAAAATGCCATTTCTTTTAGTCTGTCCAGTTTCTTTATTTCTAAATATATTTGCATGAAAGGAGTGTGCTTGTACTTCATAATTTGTCCTTTCATGCTGCTTGCTTTTCGTATTTGAAGCTATAGTCCTCTGCCTATGGCACCACAATCTATTGCCATGGAAATGAGTATGATATCAGAAGCTAAGAATCATGATTTCACTTGCAGACAAGCTGAAGTAGCAAATGAAGCCTAAGGAACAGAGGGCTTGTGTTCCTACAAATATCATCTACAATAAAGACATTTTGTGAGAGGACTATGAAACATACGAGGCACTGGGCCAGAAAAAGAATGTCTAAGTGTCAGTTAAAATTTCTTTTTACAACTTATGTCCCCATGGGGTCTGGGACACTTTAAAAAGACTGTAATTAGCTGGACCCTAGGAGAGGAATGAACATTCCTCATCTAAAATCCTCACCTAAAAAAGGACAAGGAACCCTCATCTAACTGGATGAGGTTGAAAAGAAGTATTGTCTAGCCCTCTTCTCCCAGTCAACAAAAAACAAATGAATAACAATCTAAATAAATAAATAATGAAGCAAATCAATCACTAAAGGAGTAATCATCTTATAAAGCACAAGGCCCACTAGGGTTTCTCCAGAGGAGGGCACAAAAATGATTTGTGGCCGGTAGGGGAGGGCTTTTGAGTTGAGACTGTCTGACCTCAATATGTACTCAGAGGCCAGGAGAGAGGCAGACATGATTGATACCTTCAAGTACCTGAAGAGGCGGGTATGGACAGGGTGGAAAGCCATCAACTGTTTAAGCTTAGTGAGAGGTGTATCACAAGGGGCTACGATTTTAAACTGGTAATTGGCAATTTATTGTATTTATTTATATGTACTTCGGAAGACCTTTGAGCTATGTGCTCATTTGCAAAGGTTCTACAACAAATGTTGTTACAAACAGATTATATACAGGCAATAAGATGAGCATTTGTTAGTATATTTATTACATTGTTACAGGCAGCTAAGGTGAGCATACTGTATGTCATGATAAAACAATTGTACGCTATGAGGCTAGACAACTTCAGTAGATTACAAAAATATATGCTGCATGGTTAAGTAGGGAGGATAGAAGATGGGGACAAAAGTGTAATGGAGACTAAGTGGTGGGTGGTAGGTGGAAAGGGAAGAGCAGGTTAAGGGTCAGGCTATGGGTAAAGGGTTAGGATATGCATTTACTGGTGGATTCTCAGGTGAGGAGAATTGAGAAGAATTTAGGAGGGACATGAAGACATACTACTTCATGGAGTGGGTGTTCAAAAAGTGGAACCATCTGCCTGCGGAGCTGGTCAGTGTTAAGACAACTGCAAGTTTTAAAAGGATGTGGGACAGACAATGGGACTGGTGAATATCACAGGGGGGGGCTGAGGATAACGGAGGTGGGTGGGGGTTAAGTCAAAGTGGAACTAATGGATGATTTATTCGTTTAAGGCCTGGCCAGTGATATGCTGACAAGGACCAATATAGGAACCAGGCAGACTAGATGGACTGCAAGTCTTGTTCTGCCTGACAACATCAGTAATGCTGCACAGAATAAGAAGGGGGTGATGTGTAGAGCTCCATACAAACAAATAAGTCAGCAAACACCCAGTTTCCATTTTTATTAAGCAACAACTAATTCAAACGTTGAGCATTAAGCTTGCAGATTGACTGAGGATTTCATTGAACTAATGCGTAACCCTTGCTATTTAGCCATTAGTAGAGAATTTGTTTTAACTTTTGCATTAGTAATGAATTCAGAATTTGAAAAATACTGCAGTTGTGGGTTGACTGAACGTTTCATTTGAAACATACTCTATCTTGTGAGTCAATTGTTTATTTGATGTAGAGCATTTCCTAGTTATTAATTACTTGAGATTTTAACCTACAAGATTTTTTGTTGCAGTTACTAACTCCCCAGCATAAATGAGAAGCAATTTACAGAGAAGCAATATATGGGATCTGCTGTTGTATGCTAGGAGAGACAAAATATCCAACTGAACTAGTTACACATCTTTCAAACCCTAGCACATACTCTCAAACCTCACTCCCAGAGTAAAGGTATCATGGATATGCAAATCCATGCACAGGTCAGGCTGTCAAGGTTTTGCTAGAACAGAGATTGCCTTTTAGTCAGATTTGTACATCTGATCCTGTATAAACTGAGCAGGGATGGTTTTAGGATTTTGGGGGCCCCCAGTAAAATTTGTGATGCCCCCCCATCCAGTTGTAATTTTACATGTGACTGGTGTTTTACTTAAATGTTACAGAATTTAAATACCAATACACATGCAGGTGTTAAATCTTATTTTTAAGACTAGAAACTATCCCTTTGATAAACGAAATAGTATACATCAAGCTGTGTTAAAGAATTTATGAGGCACTTCACACAAACACACACACACACACACACACTGCCCAGGCTCAAAACAGGTAGTTCTGGCATACCTACAAACAAAGTTTCCACACACACTTTCCACAAACACTACATCAGACTACAGACACATGGTCTGAGGAAGGCCTCATACATAAAAAAAGGATCCATCCCCACCCCCACCACAACCTCCACACAAGTTAATCCCCATGTGTTTGTGGTCTGAGGTGAAGGTTGTGGAACCCCAGGTGGGGGGGATAAGGTGTGTGAATCTTTTGTTTGTAAGCAATCTAAAAAATGTGTTAGTCAAGTTCTATATAGGATCCCTAGGATTGTGTGTTTGTACCCTTTGTGATTGTATGTGTGTGTGTGTGTGTGTGTGTGTGTGTGTTGTGGTGGGGGAGTAGATCCTTTGTGTAGGAGGACTACCCCAGTCCATGTGTTTGTAGCCAGGCTACAAACACAATGACACAGGTTGAGGGATGCCTCATACACAAAGGATTCACCACCCATACACACAAGAACAAAGGCTTCAAACACACAGTCCCAGTGGTCATATATAAAGTATCCAAACATGTAGTCTTGGATTGCATACAAACCAAAACACTGATACACCTTCCTGCTACCTCATCCTCACCCTGGGGCCCTACAACTAGCTTTAACCTAGGCTACACGCATATGCTTCAAGGGCTCCTAAAATACAAGGACTACAAACACACTGTCTCTAAAGCTGCTAACAAGATCCACACACCTTCCTCTTCACCTTGGGGCCTACGACATTTAACCCAGGCTACAAGCACATGGTTCGAGGACTCTTGAAAATAAAAGTATAACTGGGTTGCTGTGGATGTTACAATTACCATCTCTGCCTTGTGGGCTCAAACAAAGTTGAGAGGACTGGGTTCTGATATTCCTGAATGAGGGGTTTGAATCAAGACATTTAAGGTTTACTGAGTTGCCACCACCCACAGTAAAATGTAAGTGAGTCTGGTGTCAGAGTGATACAGCGAAGCAAGATGGCGACCACGCTGGGTCAGCCTCTGTTCTAGCTCCGTTTTAGTTTTGTTTTAATTTCATTTAACTTCATTTTGAATAGTTTTTTATTTTATTCTTTAAACTTTTATAGTTTCGGTGAATGTTACCGGGTCTGTACTTGCCAGTAGCATTGGGTCCGAGTCGCTGCAGCGTTGAGGTAGTCTGGTGTACGTTTTGCTGCTGTGTGATCCTAGCTGCCCCCGATTTTGCTCTCTGTTGGTGTTGAGAGCTGTGTTTGTGGTCTTTTCTTTCGGGGGATTGCCTGAAGATCTGCCGCCGGGAACGTTGGACTTCTTCGACTGCAGCATTTCGCCGAGGGATTTACCTTGGAGCTCTTTTTTTTCCTTAAAGAACGTTTGGATTTGGCCCCTGTGTGGGTTGACTATTTGGATTTGTCGTCCACCTGGATTTGTTTTTCATGGCTCGGCGTGTCTACAGCAAGAGATTGGGCTCTCAAGACCGGGCTCACTCCTGGGAGATTTGGTCATTTTTACATCTAGGATTTACTGATTATTGCATCTGTTTTATCATCATTGAGGAGTGGGTGAGTCTGTCAGCTTTTGATCC
This sequence comes from Neoceratodus forsteri, assembly GCA_016271365.2. NCBI lineage: Eukaryota > Metazoa > Chordata > Ceratodontiformes > Ceratodontidae > Neoceratodus > Neoceratodus forsteri. The sequence goes on from JADMNL010000033.1 coordinate 114,225,591, forward strand.
TAACCCAGGGTAGTCTGCTGGGGTGGTTGGTTGGGCAGACTGGGGGTGGTGCTGTCGGAGAACGGGCCCCAGTGTGCCCGTGGTTCCTGGGTTTTACAGTGGGCAGGCTGGAGAACCTGCTCGTGTGATCCCTAGTTACTAACTGATTTCCTCAGTGGCACCTTGGGGGACGAACAAGAGGATTCTCTCCATCTGTTAAAATGTTGGCCTGAACCCAGTGTGGTTTGCTGGGGCAAACAGCTGCCACGGGAATTCGAGGGGTGCTATCAGAGGATAGGCCCATGATACCCATAGTTTCTGAATTTTTGCTGGGATAGGCTGGAGAGCCTGCTAACACAGATCCAGCCATAGGCTGACTTCCCTAAATAACACCTTGAGGGATGACCTAAGGGAGAGTTTTCTTCTTTTGCTGGCTGATTGATTATATCCGCTCCTAAGCAGCTGGAATAATTTTTGAGGACTGGAAAGGTTTTCATTCTATCTTTATGGAGTATATGGTACAGTTATAAAATTATCTCCTAATTGGTTACTGTTTGGGTGCCTATGTGAGAGATAGGCCATGGGACAGACTCCTCAGGGGTGAGAGCTCTGAGGGATTCTTACTATTCCTGTTTCTAGTAAAAGCATAAACCAGAAGAAACTGTGACTTCTGTCCTAACCATTACAAATTTCTTTTTTCTGAGGAATTTAAAAACTTGCCCAGACCTACCTAAAGACTTTTCTCTGAGGAGTTGGCCTGAAGAGGAATTGGACTATTGTTTTAAGCTATTTAAATTAGTACTGGTGTTGACAGTATTTATATTAAAGTGATTGATTAAAATTGTTTTTTTTTAATATTTAGATAACCATGTGTTGGGACCGGGCTTCCATGGACAGGCGCTATTCCCCCTCTAGGCTGAGGGACCTCGCCCCGCACAGTAGCCCCCATTGCATCCAAGGTATATAGGCATTGCCATGCCCTGGGGACTGCATGGAGGAGGCAGAGAGGAATGGGGGTCCCCACACAGGGGGGAAACGGAGGGGCGATCAAGGGTGGTGAGGTCAGGAGATGCCTGGGGTGAAATGGCCCAGGATAGAAGAGTGCGATGCCTGGTTCCCATACCCAAGGGCTCCACTGAGAATGGACAAGGAGCCCGCTCCTCCAAGGCCTCTCATCCAACCTGAGCATTGTTATGCAATGCCAGGTCTATAAAAGCAAGACATCAATTATTGCTGATCTTGTTGAATCATCTGAGCTGGCTTGCATTACTGAGACCTGGCTGGACGAAAATGCTGGTCCCATTTTGGAGTCAGCTGTTCCAACTGGGTACTCGGTAATAAATCGCCCTAGGTTGGATCATAGGGGTGGGGGGGGTCGCTATTTGTTTTAAATTGGAATTGGGCCTTGTGGACGTTCCAGTGGCATCCCCTAGATCCTTCAAGTGTATCATGGGAGCAGGTGTGGGCTGCAGAATCCTGCTCATTTACCATCCACCCAGTAACGAGAAAGTTTTTCTGCAAGAAGTAGTGGACTTCATTGTCGACCTGGTGCTGGAGCCCTCCAGGTGGTTGGTCCTGGGGGACTTCAATGCCTGGGTCGACGATGAACTCTCGCATTTTGGGCAAGACTTTCTCCAACTAATGAGTTTGTTGGGCTTCACACAGGTGGTTACCGCTGCTACCCATATTCAAGGTCACTCTCTGGATCTAGTGTCCACCCTGGGGATGGAGTTCATGGGACTAGTGGTGGAACCAGTTGGGTGGTCTGACCATCACTCCATAAGGTTCAATTTCGTGGCCCACCCCATGAGACCTACCCCTTTGGAGATGATCCAGTATCTCCCTTTGAGGGGAGTTATCACTGAGGATCTGATGGCGGTGCTGGACCTATCGAGTTGGCCTAATGGAGTGCATGGAACCAGATGCCTTAGTAGTGCACTATAATATTATGGTGCTGAGAGCACTGGATTCCATAGCACCTGTCCGTGTTCACCCCCTCTCCCTTTGCTCTTGGTCCCCTTGGTTTGATGGGACATTGAGGGAGCTGAGGAGAGTGGGGTGAAGATTGGAACATTGTTGGCGGAAATCTGGCCTGGAAAATGACAAACTTAGATTGATGGCCCATTATGTGGACTATCAATCAGTAATCTCCCATAAGAAGGCAGAGCTCCTGTCCAGGAAGATAACTGCATCAAGAAACCGACCTGCTCAGCTCTTCCGGACCGTCGACAGACTGTGCAATCCAGCCTGTCTGCGGGGTCAGAGAGCTTTTTCACAAATACAGTGTGATGAGTTTGCTCAGTTCTTTGAGGATAAGGTGTCATCAGTCAGGTCGGAGATCCGCAGCATACATTCAAATGAGCATTGCAGTGACCAATGTGGGGTTACATGCCCTCAGTCTACCTGGATAGAGTTTGATCAGTCAGCGATCATGGATATCATGAAGATTGTCCAGGGCTTACGACCGACTTGCTGTAGTTTGGATCCTGGTCCTACGCGCCTCCTTGTGGGGTGCATGGATGTGATCGGACCAGTCCTTGCGAGGATAGTCTGGGGTTCATTGGATCAAGGGGTGTTCCCGGAGTGGAACTCTCTATCTCGTCAGGTTAGAGAGTGTCTGCCCATGGAATCATTTAAGAGGTCTCTGAAAAGCCACTTACAGTATTTGCACTAGCATTTGGATAGATTATTTTATGGTCACTTTTATTGTTTTATGTTATTATTTATTATAGTTGATGTTTTATTCTTGTTATGTACTAGCACTTTAATTTATTGAAAAGAGCTTTACAAAAAAATTTTGATTGATTGATACAAACCCTACAAGGATGCAATACCTACTCATCTCCCCATAATTTCACCTGTACCCATAAAAAAATCAGTGTGTAACCTTACATTTAAAAAAATGCTATTACTGAGTTACCAATAATAATATGCTCATGGGACAAAATATTTCTTTATTGCATATTCTTTGCAGATCCAAAAAGCATGATGTCATACTAGTAAGCAAAAAAGTACTGAACACGTCTTTTTAATTAGGTAGAATTCTCTGCATTCATATAGAGTAAGACAACTTTGTTTTCTCAGGCTTATTTATTATTTCTGACCTCTAACCTTGATGCTAGCTAGAGTTACTGATGGTGCACATCACTCATCATGACTTCAGACTACACTTTACGAAACATTTATCTCATGCTTAATGGTGCTTGGTAGACCTTGATACTGAATGAGTCATGTTTTGGTTGGAATTTCTGTCTGGTGCCAGCTGAGATGCCTTTTATTAATTATATACTCTGAACAAAAAATACTAAGTAACTTGACCACTGATACAGACATGTAGTACAGTGCATATTTCAGACAACCCATAAGAAGGCACAATTTGATAGTTCAGAGGGCTAGTGGTTCCTGAGACAAAAAGGAGAAATCAGATAAACCCCTGCCATTTGGGGGGGGGGGGTTACAAAAAGTTACAAACACAGAATCTTAGATTGCATACAAACAAACAAAGAAAACAGTGGAACCAGCCAGAGGATTGTTTTTACAAACAGCCTTTTCAATTAACACAAGAATGCATTAGGAAGAGAAACAAAGTTATTAGACAGTAGTGTGTGTGTGTGTGTGTGTGTGGGGGGTGGACTCATGTTACCCACACCATTTTTGTACATTGAAAATAAGTAACACAACTGCATGGTAGAATATAATTACTAAACCATATAAAGTACGACTCCAAGGATACTGGGTAGCTTGGTTTTGCCTATCACTATCAATCAGTGCAACTTTATTTGGTAAAGTAAGTGTTTTAAAATATATGTATAAACAGCAGGTGTGCGACAATTGCTTGGGTGAATGCTGATTCCCATATGTTATTCCATGGCATATCAGAGCATTTGATAATAGAGCTAAATAGATCACAGTAAGCACCACCAGTACTATAAAGATCATCAACAAATGGAACAATGTGCAAACTAAAATGAGACAGCCAATATACATCAGATCATTAGCAGTACTGTGGGCTATGATCTCAGAACTGTAGTCTTCCCAGATGACAGGCAAGACATGGAAGGGAGATGTTTTAAAACAAAAATCCTGTCACTTACTTTTCACATAGACCAACTTTTCTCTGGAGTTTTACTGTCAGCTTACAAAGGAAGTCCAAAGCTACCCGATGAGCTTCTGTGGGAGGCAGATAGCCAAAGGATGATCTGGTTGGTTGGGGGGAGGTGTGGATAGAAGAAGCCCCACAAAAAAGCTGTCTGACACTCACATATCAATACTGTCTCAAGAAAAACAGCATGTCTCAGTCGGCCTGCCCCTGAAGGGCAGTGCTTTCCACACAGAACTATAAAAGAAGTTTATTTTTTAGTTATGTGGCTTTCACCGGCTTCCCCAACCCCTACTCATAATTTATAGACATTCTCAGCAATGCTGGGGGGGGGGGGGCAGGACTGTGCTAGAGCACAGTGCTTCACTTTGAAGAAAGGCTTTGAAAAAAAAGTGTCTTTAGTGGTTTTCAGTTTATGTTTTTGTGTGAGGGCCCCAGCACCTGCAGGTTTTGTGGATGCCTAACGCTGGCTCTGAGGCTGAGAATCACAAAGTACAGACATATGTTTTATCCTCTCTGGATTTTTCTCAGTGTACTGCAGTTATAATCTCAACTAGGCTCCATGTCAATACTCCAGTGCACACAAACCCAGTGTGCTGAGTCCCCTCTTCTAAACAAACCCAGTCCACTAGGCCCCCTTCATGAAATCAAGCCCAGCTCACTAGGTTCCCTCCTGCAACCAATTCCAGAGCACTGGATCCCCTCCTGCACCCAAGTCCTGCCCATTGTGGCCATTTCTGTATCAAGTCCAGTACATTCAGGTCCCACCTGCACCCAAATCCAGCCCGATGGGACCCCCTCCTGCACACAAGCCCACCCCACTGAGTGGCAGTCCTGTACAAAAGCCCAGCTGACTGGGTCCCCCTCCTGCAACCAAGCCATACCCACTTGGTCCCCTTCTGCAAACAAACTCAGCCCACTGAGTCCCCTCCAGCACACATAAACACACACACACACAGCTTACTGGAGCCCCATCTGTATACAAGCCTAGCTTACTGGGGCCCCTCCTGCACTTCAGCCCAGCCCACCCCACTGGGCCCCCCTACACACAAGCTCAGCCCAATGGGTCCCCCTTTTGCAATCAAGATTAACTTGCTGGGTCCCCTCCTGCACACAAGCCCAGCTTGCCAGATCCCCTTTTACACCTATGCCCATCCCAATGGGTCCCCCTCCTACACTGAAGCACAGTCCACTCAGACCCCTCATGCACACAAGTCCAACCCCTGGGTCCCCTCCTGCACTGTTGTCCAGACCACTAGGTCCAGTCTTGCACACAAACCTAGCCCACTGGGTTTCTTCCTGAACCCAAGCCCAGCCTGTTGTATCACTTTCTGCACCAAACCCCAGCCAATTGGGTTCCCTCCTGCACCAAAGCACAGCCCACTGGGTCCCCCTTCTGCACATAAGTCCAGCCCACTGTGCCCCCCCTCCTGTACAAAGCCTATCCCACTGAATCCCTTCTCCCACACAAAAGTACAGCTTTCTGGATCTCCTCCCTTATCCAAGCTGAGCCCATTAATTTTCCCATCCTGCACCCATGCCCAGCCCACTTGGTCCCATCCTGCACACACATGCACACACACACACACACACACACACACACACACACACACACACACACCTCAAAGAGATCCTCTTGTACTCAAGCCAAAGTCACTGGGTCCCCTGCCTGCAGCTAAGCTCATCCCACTGGGTACCCCTCTTGCACCCAATCCCTGCCCACTGGGCCCCCAGAAGCACACATGTCCAGTCCACTGGGTCCCATCTTGCACACAAACCCAACCCACTGGGTCCCTTTTGACAATAATGCCCATTTTCTGGGCCCCCATCCTTCACAAAAGCCCAGCCTGCTGTTTCCCTTTCCCACACACAAGTCTTTACCAAGGCCCAACCCACTCAGTCCCCTTCCTGTGAACAAGCCCAATCTGTTGTTTTTCCCTACACAAAAAACCCAGCCCACTTGCGAACCTTTCCACACACAAACCCAGCCCAGTGAGCCCCCCTTCAAAAACACCCGAGCTCAGCTCACTGGGTCCCCTCCTGTACACAAGCCCAGCCAACTAGATCTCCTTCTGCACTCAAGACTAGCCTGTTGTGTCTCCCTCCACACCTAAGCCCAGTTGGTTTGATTCCCTCCTGCACCCAAGTCTAGTCCATTGGATCTTCTTCTGCACACAAGACCAGACATGGGGTCCTCCTGCACACAATTTCAGCTTTCTGAGTCCCTCTTCTGTGCTAAAGACCAGTCCAGTGTTCCCTTTCCAGTCCAACGTTCCTCTCAGGCACCCAAGCCCTACCCACCGAGTCCCATTCTGTAAATAAGCCCAACCCACTTGCCCACCCTCCTGCATACAAGTCCAGCCTACTAGGTCCCTTTCATGCACAGAAGCCCTACCCAATGGGTCACTCCTCCTGTACACAAGCCTAGCCCATTGGGTTCCCTTCCCACACACAAGCCCAGTCTACTGCATCCTTGCCTGCACACAAACCCAGCCCACTAAGTCCCCTCCTGCACTGATACCCATTCCCGGGTCCCCCTCCTGCACACAAGCCCAGCCCACTTGCTCACCCTTCTGCACCCAAACCCAGCGCACTAGGTGCTCTCCTTACACACAAGCCCTGGCTAATGTGTCCTCCACTAGCACCCAAACCCAGTCCAGTGTGATACACTGATACCCAAACCCACCCCATTGGCCTTTTCTTTTACTCAAGCACTGCCCAGTTGCTCTTCCCTACAACCAAGCCCAGTGGTTGCCATCTGCCTGAAGAAACTAGACATCAGCAGCTGACAGTAGAAGCCCTCTCAAATAACCTGTTCCAACTTGTGGGTACTAGCATGACTGGTGTTGGGGGGGAGTTGAAGTACTGCTGAGTGGCAAATGAGAGAAACAGCACGGCTGGTGTTTTGTGGGGAAGAAAACTGACATGCTACTGAGCAGATATTTCTTCTGTAACATGAACTGGCAGGTCCTGAAATTCAAATTTAGGGGAAATTGTGTTTTGATTTTTGCTGATGCCAGCTGAGAGTTGTTGTTGGGGGCAGGAAACATAAACATTTTTAAAAAAAGGGACACATTTCCCCTCGTAAAAAGAAAGTAAACTCAGCTGGTGCTTTTCAGGTATCATACCAATACTCAGTAGCTTCCTTTTTAAGAACCCACAAGCCTGGTCTAAAAGCAGGGCTATCATCTCCATTGATCCAGGGGGATGCATGCCCCCTCAATTCATATCTTAGCAGTGCTTTTTGGACTGCGGAAGACTTTAAAAGTGTAATTTAAAATTTTTGCTAGACTAATTATTAATTGTGTGCTCCCTCCAGAAAATCTCTTGGCATCACATCCCTGTCTGAAAGAAAGCCAATAACTAGTATAGGTTACTTTCTGCTTGCTTCTAGTAAAGGTGACCAAAAGGCATCCAGTAAAAGTTGCTATCCAACTGCCTCTAACTAAAGAGAGTCACAAGGCAACAGATAAGTTGCACCTTACTAAAGGTAGCCACAGGGCACCCCAGTACTGGGTACCCAGTGATGACTGATTAGTTTGGCATCTTTACAAGTATTTTTTTTTAAGTAAGGGGCAGACCTTCAGCATATAGGAGCCAAACTGAGATGCAATTGATAAACTGTGGCATATTATGTGCATGGGCAGTAGGATTCATATCCAAATGTCATTTCTAACTATACAGATCCTGACTTAGGGCTAGATACACAAATCATTATGCAATCATGTATGGGTGTATAGTGGATCTGGTGGTGCAAGTTAGTTCTGGTCAGCACATATAGGGACCTTAATGCATCCACAGCACCTGCTGCACCCTCTCTCTGTACCTGGTCTGTGGCCAAATGAATGTCTGCATGCACAGCTGGGTCAGAGTAGGCACAGAGGTATACAGTGCCAGTGCAGCATCCACAGTCTAAACTTAGCATTGTAAAGTGCTGGCAGAGGAGAGTCAGGTTCCACAAGTTGACCCTTCTGTATCTGATATGTGCCCCCTCTTGCTGGCTGCTGTATATATTTCAGGATCAATTAGCACCCACTCCATGCCCTCCTTGGCCCTCTGAACTGTCCTTGAGAGCTAGGGGTGCATGTTGCCTATTTTCTTTGATAATAAAAATGATCAGAGCCCTTTAAGAAATACAGCAGTCCTTGCAGTGCAATTTGTTTTCTTGGCTCAGTGCACCTTTCCTTGTTACCGATTTATGAAAAGAAAGAAAGAAAGAAAGAAAGAAAGAAAGGCATGAAGGAAGAAAGGAAGGAAGAAAGAAAAAGAAAGAAAGAAAGAACGAACGAACTGGCTGTATATCTTTTTGTTTGCCTGCAGAGAAGAGTTTACTGTAGTGGGTCATATGCCTATGACTCTCACGTGAATTTCTGTAATGATTTCACACACTGGTTACAACTCTGCTCTGTGTCTTTAAAAGCATATAAACTACAACTCCCAGGAGGCATTGGGTGTTTCCTAATTCTGGCCTAACCCCTTCTGAACAGTATGCCTTGCTTCTTCCATCCTGTTAAGCCTGAATCAGGACAGCAGTTATACTTTTATTTTCCAGGCAGACAGACAACTGTATGGATAAACTGTTTTACCCTGCTTATGATGGGGTCTACAACACCACATCGACAACTTCATGTCGACGATATGTGTTCCTGACAATGCTATGTGGATCGCAATTGTGGTTGGCATTGTGCCATGTCAGACAAAGCTGTTTTTCTGTGCCCCCCGCACTCCCCCCCTCCCCCACTTAATAAAATCAACTCAAAGTCAGAGCTGATTTGTGGAGGGGGTGCATGACATTGAGAAAGAGTGCCGGGATCCCAAGCGGACTTTACAGTGACATGTCGATGTTGTCAGCATCGACAACATCGCTGTAAAGTTGTCGATGTAGAGACAGCATACACTTATGATGTTTCTGCAATTACAGTGAGTTCAGCATTTTTTTTTGCATAAAAGTCTTTTATTAACAGACAACTGTATCACATTTCACATCCACATTCCAATATCGTTCATACGGTATCTTGACATATATATCTCTGAGTAAAAACATGACATTGACACCATACGTGCTGGAACTGATAAAAGAGGGCATCCTGCCTATATTCCAAGCTCAGCCCATACTTCCTGATCCAATATATCTTAATAAGTCATACTTCCAGTACCCTAACCCAATTCTTTACCCCCTGAAGCCCGGTCCAATATCCACATTCATCTAACCCCTCCAACAGAATTATATTCTCAGCAGGGCTAAGATCTGCCAAGAGAGGTGCCCATTCCTTCACAAAGCCCTCCAATCTGTCCTTTACTAATAATGTGAGTCTCTCAAGTGCCAAGATACGAAGAATCATAGTCTGCCAGTGTGTCACTGTAGGTGTCACATGTGAGACCCAAGTATCCTGGACACAGTGACGGGCCAAAATGAACAGTACCCTTATCCATCTGGGTAGGAGTTCCCACTTTCCCTCCTTATTAACCTCCACTCCAAAATGACACAAGAGGGGGTCCCATTGGAAAACTCTCCCAGCTAGTCTCCACACCTCTAAAGCCACTGGTCTCCAAAATCTCTGCCATCCTGCACTCCCAGAAACAGTGGAAATACGTTAACCTTTCCTCTTCACACCATCCACATTGAGGTGAGATGGGCCGATGATAGTTATGGAATACTGCATGTGGGCGGTGCAATCTGTGTAGAAACTTATAAAATGCCTCTTTATGCTTATTGCAGACCAACAGGCCCATATGCAAGGGTAGCACCATAGCCCAATTCAAGTCAGTTATTGGGCCCCCTAAATCTCGCTCTCAAAGATGTCTCACCTGTGACTGGTCCGACAAGCAGCTCCTGCCTTCCTTAACTACCTTCCCCACAAACCCCTTCAGATTTACAGAAACTGACATGACAAGAGATTCAATTTTAAGCATTTCTTGTCTACCCTCACCCCCTCTGTCCAGTCCAGAAAGATAGGCCCTAACCTGAAAATACTGAAACATATGACTCCCCTCTAATGCTAACCTCTGTCTCAGGGCAGTATATGGGAGGATACAACCTCCTTGACACAAATGTGCTAGACTCCTAGCTCCTCCCTGTTCCCAGACCTTCATCCCATGGTCATCCCACCCCGGTAGAAAAAATGGGTTCCCAGCAATGGGTAACAGCACTGTGTCCATCCCAGTCACTCTTTGAAGCTTTTTAAATTTTTTCCAACTTTCTAACGTGAGCAGTGTCATGGGGTTTTCCACCTCCTGGGCCCTAAACATCCACAGGTTCTCTTTTCCAAAACTGCAGAGAGCCTGGAAGGGTAGCTCCATTGCTCCAAATCCATCCAGCTGGCCTCCCAGGGAGTGTGGACCCAATCCCCTACATACCGTTGTTGAACAGCAAGAAAATAGTGTCCCAAATATGGGAAATTGAGGCCCCCTTCCCGGTTCTAATTTGAGCTTCTGTAAACTAATCCTTGCCCTCTTCCCATTCCAAATAAATGGAGAAAAGGCACCCTCCAACTTTTTAAGATCCCTCTTTGTTAGCCCTACATGCAGCATCTTCACTAAATACAACAGGAGGGGTAGAAGATTCATCTTAATCAGGTTAATTCTCCCTACCCACGAAATCAGCAAAGAGGCCCACCATTTTAAATCCACCAGGATACCTTTAACCATGGGGGTATAGTTAAAATCATATAAAGTCCCCAGGAACCACCCAACTTTATTTATTTAGCTTTTGTTGACCGGGTAAGTGCACTAGACAAATCCTGCCTATTTTCAGGCACGACCTGGGGGAAGGGGATACAGATGAATGCCAACTGACCTTGAACCAGATTAAGCTGTTGGTGGTATTTTTAGTGACCGGAGAACTTTAATCCCCAAATATGTGAAGTGCTTATTGACCCTCCTAAATCCCCATATCTGATCCACCACACCACCCCGACAATCCCATCAGCTCGGATTTATCCAGATTAAGCTTATAGCCCGAGAAATAAGCAAATCTACCTACTATATCTAACAGTATTGGCATGGACCTTTCCAGTTCCGTAACAAAGAGCAGCATATCGTCTGCATACAACATAATCTTGTGCTGCACCCATGATACCCCTCTTATCCCCTTAATCCCTTGATGTTGCCTAATAGCTGCAGCAAGCGGTTCCACTGCCAAGGCAAACAGCAGTGGGGATAGGGGGCATCCCTGTCTCACTCCCCACACTAAACTAAAACCCTCTGACAGCATACCATTTACTAACACTTTGGCCCTAGGGGAGACATACATTGCCCTAATCCACCCAACAAACAGGTCACCCAGACCAAACCGGGAAAGAATCTCAAAAAGGTAAGCCCATTCAACCCTGTCAAAGGCCTTTTTGGCATCCATCGATATTATACAGGTATCCTCCCTTCCCCTATTTGCTCTCCAGACCATGTTCAAAAGATGGCGCACATTATGATAGGAGAGACAACCCCTAATGAACCCGGTTTGGTCTGGGTGAACCAACTCCGATAACACTACCTCCAGCCTAGTCACCAAGACCTTCACCAGAATTTTTAGATCTCAATTCAAAAGTGAAATTGGCCTATATGATGCACATTCTGTCACCTCCTTCCCAGCTTTAGGAACCAGACAAATGACCGCATCTGAGAAACTACCTGGAAGTTCCAGTTGTTCTCCTTTCTTCTGCTGGAAGGTATCACACAATGGTCCAGCCAACTGACTTCCTAAGGTCTTATAGTACTCAGCGGGGAATCTGTCTGGCCCACTAGCCTTACCCCTCTTTAGTCTCTGTATGGCTGCCACCACCTTAGCCTTCACAATGGGTCTGTTCATTGCCTCAGTCTGGTCCCTCGTCAGGCGTGGCAAGTCCACCTGCTTCACAAATTCCTTCAGCAGGTCCCCTGTCGCACTCCCCTCAGCTGTGTAAAGGGTCTTGAAAAAATCGCTAAAACATTTCCGAATCTGTGATTCCTGCTTATGGAGACTACCTCTCCTGTCCTTAATGGCAGTAATATGAGTTGGACACCGGCCTCCCTTTATAAGCCGAACCAACAGTGGGCCGGGTTTATTGCCCCACTCAAAGAGTTGTTTTTTACAAAAAGTCCAGGCCTTCCTTGCCTTCCTTGCCTCTCCACATAGAAGGGCATTCAAAGCCTCTTTAGTGGCTGTTAGGGCCACCCTCGCTTCCCCCCCTTCTCCACCTGCAACTCTTCTCTCCAGTGCCCTCAGTTGGGCTTCTAACATAACTCGTCTCTACTGTTTCTGTTTCTTAAACCTGCTAACATATCTAATAATCATACCCCTCATATAGGCTTTCCCTGCATCCCACAGCATGGCCTTGGACACCTCCGCTCCATTATTAGTTTGGATATACTCCTATTGCTCCTTTAAATATTCCCTAATTTTTTTATCTCCCAGCAAATACGTCAGGAACTTCCAGGGAGGTGGACCCTCGCTCTGTATTCCCATCTTAAGAGTAAGAATCACCATCGCATGATCGGATATGTGAATAGGACTATGGTTAATATCTATTACTCTCCAATACCATTCTCTCAGCAGAAATACATAGTCGATACGTGACCATGTACCGTGTGGATGAGAGTAAAAGGTATACTCCCCAGCTCCCGGATTCGCTTCCCTCCATCCATCAATTAGTCCTAACTCCCCCAGCCCCAATCTCCATTGACGGACTGCTTCACTTTGTCCACCCTTCCCCAAGGAATGGTCCAGCACAGGGTCCATAGTACAATTCAAGTCCCCTCCCCCCAAAATAAGACCTGGGAACTGCTCTTTTACCAACAATGATTGTAACATACCATAAAAAGTTGGATCAAATACTGCCGGGGCATATATGCTGGTGAGTGTGACACTCTCACCCCATAATTCACCGACCACAAAAACATATCACCCTCCTCCCACATCCCACACCACCCTCTGAACTTGGAAGGGTAAGGTTTTATGAAGAAGGACAGCGACCGCACGTTTGTGGGACTTAAATGACACCGAATAGCACTTCCCAACCCAACCCTTACCAATTCAGCATGCTCTGGCTCAGTGAGATGGGTCTCCTGGAGGAGTGCCACTTGTGCCCCCTGCTGCCTCAGAGCAGTTAACAAGCCAGTACGCTTTATTGGAGTTGCTATCCTCCTTACATTCCAGGTGCAAACATTCAGCTCGTGTACTTCAGCCATCATGGCTATTTATAGTCTACATTTGTCTCCCCTCCCGAAGCAGTGGGAGAACTTTAACAAATCATTGTTGTTCTTTATGCCGCAAAAGCCTTCTTTGATAAAACATGAGCTTGGATTCTATTTGGATGTGAACAGATAGATGTGCATAACAGTGCACAGCAAAATAAACTAACAAACATACGAATAAACATGAACAATGAACTGTATCAACAGAAATATCTATGTATTCTACATTTTTCTTCTTCCCCTGTCTCCCACTCACTTTTCTCACTAGTTGACCAACAGCTAACCTACTTACCCCCCCCTTCCACCTTTTGTCCGTCCCTCTCTACTCGGTTCACTTGCCCCCCCCTTTCCTACTATTCCCTCTACCTTTAACACCCCCTGCCCACACATTCTATGAACACTAACTGCCTCTTATGCAAGAGTGTCCTACTACCTGATGGAGGGACCATCCCTATAAAGCTATGAGGAGATTCATCTTTCCATGGAGTTACCCCCCATATCTGTCGCCTCTGCGTATGATTTGTCCCTTTCAGTGTGCTGCCCCACCTTGGAAGCGGAGCCATCCTTCATCCACTCATCCCCTGCTGCCTCTCATATACCCCCGTTACATTCCCCCAGTACCTCAATTGAGCCAGATATCAGTCAGAAGTCTGCCTTTTTTGAAATGCTATCCATACTTCTGGCCCCCACCCTGTTCAGAAGACTGGTACATGCTTGATCAATCCGTCATTTCTCCTCCCTGCACCTCCCTTAAGGGAGCACGGGCCAAACCATTCTCCACCAGTTTTTTAACATTCAGAATGAGCCTCTTTCCCCCAAAGGTCCTCATGAAATGAGGGATAGGCTCTACTAAATCTTCTGGCAAGGCCACTTCCATCCAGTGGCAGAGGTAGATGACTGCAACAGGCATCTCTTGTATTCCAAAGCCACAGTGCGAATAATCTTCCAGGCTCCTTCCCCTGCACCTCCCCCCAAGGAGTGCGGGCACGCAGTACCTCGATTCCATTCAAATATATACAATCAGTCCAAAGAGTAACAGGCCAAAAGGCAGAGGCCCCACAGTCTCCTCAGGATCACCATTGGCAGTCCACAAATGCTCCTACTGGTACAACAAAGTACAACAGAGTAGCTTGCCTACGGCATGGCTCAAGGAAACAGTCACTCACCCCACTTTCTTTCTCAATTCTTCAATGAAGGTTTTGGCCTTCTTCACCTCCCAAAATGAGTAAACTGCCCTCTTGTGCTTAATCTTAAGGGTCGTAGAATAAATAATAAAATTCTCCACCTTCATACCACGCAGGTTAGCCATCACCTCATTAAACAGCTTGCATTTTTTCAGCAATCTGGCCGAGTAGTCTGAAAGAGAAACAGCTTGTGTCCCTCATAAACTAGTGAGCCTTTCTCTCGGTATGCCTGGAGCACTTTCTCTCAGTTCTGGTAGTAATGGAACCGCATAATGAGCTGCCGAGGTGGTCTGCCAGCCGGCGGCCTGGGTATAACAGCCCTGTGAGTCCTTTCTATTGCAAGCCTGCCATCACTCATCTTGATCCCCAGCAGAGTCAGCGAGGTCACCACACAGAAATCAAGGGCACTTCCTCCTTCTTTCCCTTCAGGTAACCCCCTTAAAGGGAGGTAGAGTCTCCAATGATAATTCTCCTGGTAATCTGCTGCTGCCTTCATTTCTTCTAATTCTCTCTGCAATGCCAGGATTTTCTCTGAGCACCCTGCATCTCATCCTCCAATCTGGAAATTCTCTCCTCTGCCTTGTTAAGATGAAGCGCTTGTGCGGATTGTTGTGTAAGGACTTCTTGTATCTTATCATCCATACGGGATTCTAACTTACACAGTCTAGGTTCCAGGGCTGTGACATCCTAGCTCATTAGTTCCTGGCCTAGTGTGGCTATTTCTGCCACAGAGAGCGAAATCAAGCTCTGGCTTTCACTCTTCCCACCGGCCACACTTTTCTTTCCCATGTTGGCTGCAGTCCGCTGGCTCTTACTGGGTCCCAAAGTTAAATACTCATCCATACCACATTTGCCACTCGATCCTGCATTTTGATTGAAATTAGAAGCAAATTAATACTTTTATTTTACTTAATTTTCCCCTGACGAGGAAGAGGGAGGCAGGAACACATCTTATCAGCTTAGCGGCTCATTAGCACCCCTGAGTTCAGCATTTAAATAGGACAAGTGATACCCTGTATTTGTTTTAGTTCAATAGCAATGTGTGTAGTCTTTCAAATAAAGTTCCCTAGCAGCTTGTATAGTCTTTCAAATAGAATTAGAAAATCAGGTCTACGTTATAAGTGAAAGGCCAAGTTCTGCAGTTTTTGTCTGTTAATGTTTTGTGCATTAAAGGATGGCAGAATTGAAATGAAGAACATTGAGAATTACTCTGTGACTACTTGTATTTGTGAAAAATGGATGGGGGTGGGTTGATACTGTATATAGAGGATTGTCAATGAGCAGGCATACAAAAACAAGGCTGTGCTTGAATATAGCAGTTTCCTTGGTAACAGGAAACCTCAAGATCACAGCTCAAGATGTCATCTGTTACCATGGAAATCACAAGATTCAAGCACAGCATTGTCTGGGTATGCCTGCTCATACACAATCTTTTATAGTGTGTGGGCAGGCATAACAAAACAAGCATTTGTCAATGCTGAATGTTGCTTGCTTGTATGTGCTGTTTAGGTATTTGGAAGTGACAGTTTCATGCCTTCCTCCCAAGACATCCACTGTGTCTTTCCGTTCAGTATTCACAGAAGAGTGGGAGGGGCCAGGGCCACAGCAGTACAGCAGTTGCCAAGGGGGTGAAGAGGTGGTCAAAAGAGTCCTGCAGCAGCTCACCAAATTGAAGGTAGTCAAAGCGATGGAACCAGATGGCATACGCCCAAGGATATTAACAGAACTGCGAAGGGAGATAGCAGTACCTCTGGCAGCCATGTTCACTGAGTCATTCAACATGAGTAAATTGGAGGATGGCACATATGGTCCCTCTACACAAGTCCGGCAGCAGGGAGGAGGCAGGGAACAATAGGCCATTCAGCCTCACCTCCGTAGTGGGGAAGATCATGGAGACATTGCTTAAAGAAAGGATAGTGGGGCATCTAGATGCCATCGGAACCCAGGACCATAGACAAGATGGATTCACAGTGGGGACATCATGTCAGATAAATCTGGTTGATTTATTTGACTGGGTGACAAAGGAAGTGAATCAGGGTGGGGCAGCGGACAATGCTTACCTTGATTTCAGCAAAGCCTTTGACACCATCCCATATAGGAGGCTGTTAAACTAGCTGGGTAGACTGGACATGGGGGAAAGGGTGGTAAACTGGGTTAGAAACTGGCTAACAGACAGGAGGCAGAGAGTGGCGGTAAATGGTATGCAGTCTAGGGAGAGGGGGCGACCAGTGGGGTGCTGCAGGGATCGGTCCTGGGGCCAGTTCTGTTCAATGTCTTCATTAGTAATATTACAGAACATCTGAAGGGAATTTTTTCACCAAATTTTCAACATAGCCATTTTAAGACCGCTGCTCATGAACAGTGTCACTGTGATTTTCTTAATTTGTCCTGTACATTGATTTCGCACACCGACTGTGCCATTGTGCGCTACATGAGTGAAAACAATTTTGGGTGAGACGTGAAAAATGACAGCTGTACTATTTATAAGAAGGTGTGTAAAAATGGCAATGTTGGAAATCTGAGTGAAAATATTGAAAATTTCGCGAACTTATGGCGTGCATGAACTGTGCAACAGCTCGTAAAACAGTAATTTTTGGAATTTTTCACCAAATTTTCAACATAGCCATTTTAAGACCTCTGCTCATGAACAGTGTCACTGTGATTTTCTTAATTTGTCCCGTACATTGATTTCGCACACCGACTGCGCCATTGTGCACTACATGGGCGGAAACACATTTTGGGTGAGATGTGAAAAATGACAGCCATACTATTCATAAGGAGGTGAGGTAAAATGGCAATGTTGAAAATCTGGAGTGAAAATATTGAAATTTCGCAAACTTACGAGCCTGTGTAAGAACTGTGCAACACACACTCGTAAAACAGTCATTTTTCAGAATTTTGGCACCAAATTTTCAACATGAGGTTTTTGGGACCCCTTCTCATAAATTATGTTACTGTCATGGTGTTATTCAGGCCCAAAGGGTGATTTTGTGCAGTGACTGCTGGCGGTGACTGCGAAATCACCCTGGCCTGAATAACGCCATGTTTATATGAAGGGGTCCCAAAACCCTATGTTGAAAATTCAGCAAAATTCCCAAAATGACTGAGATGCAACAAAGTTGAAACCCCTATCTAGATCATTATACAGCTTACGGCATTTCCTCAGTTCGTGTCGGCTTTGAAGAGTGCAGACATGTTCCGGTAAGTATGGGGTGAGAGAGTGTGGGGAGGCTGGTGCGCAGTAGGTGGTGCGGGTTGTGGGAGGGGTTGGGAGACTGCTCACGGTTTTGTTTTACAGGGTTTTTAAAAGATGTTGTGGGACGTTTGCCACGCTGGGGTGGGCTCCCAGCATGGCACAAGGATGTTGGGAGGCATTCAGCCGATGGGGGATTGGGCACCCCCATCAGCCATGGCATTTGTTGCCACACTGGGGTGGGCTCGCGTGGCACAAAGGATGGGGGCGTTCAGCTGACGGGGATTGGGCACCCCGTCGGCCAGGACCGCTTGCCACACTGGGGTGGGCTCCCAGCATGGCACTTACTATGGGGGATGGGCTCAGCCGACGAGGATTGGGCACCCGTCAGTTGCCATACATTGCGCGCGGGGATCGGCGCGACGCCTGCATGGGGAGCTGCGGCGTGAGCAGCGATATCTTATCGGTGCTCACTGAGCGTAATCCCCTTTTCAACGCCTTGCCACTGCATTTTGAGCGTGCATGCACAGCTCCAGAATGCATTGCTTACAGGGGCCGCGCCTGCCAACACACTGACTGAATTGGAGGAGGAGGTGACACACCTCCGAAATCTCCGATGATGGCACTACGTTTCTTGCACATGTATGCAAGCAACATAAAAAGGGAAAACAAGCAGAAGAAATCAACTTCTTAGGTAGCATAACATTGTATTTATTCAGTGACTTCACAGTGTGAAACACAGACATTCTGTGATACTGCAGAGATGAGAAACACCACGTTTAGTAAAAAAATGAGAAACTGCTACTTCATAACATTTTTGTAGCTACAACTTCATCAAACACAGTTAGTTTGAATCTGTCTGAGCTAACGTTAAGTTTAACTGTACTATTTGTTAGCACTGTCACAAACTGAGACAAAAAAATATTTACCAGGGTTAACAACGGCAACCGAGGATCGAGAGTGATTCAATGTGAGAAAATGTTCTATCTTGTTGTGCTGCAGTGGTGACATAGCAAATACAGCACAAGAACATCAGAATGTCACTACCACAGCACAACAAGCTGGTTCTACTAACAGAATTTCATATACAAGAACATTCTCCAGTACACTATAGCAGTGTTTTGTTCAGGTACTTGTCGCTGTATTTTTATTTTTACCAGAAGTTAAAAACTCAGATGTGGTTGTCTCGAATTACTAACCAAAATGTGTGTTCTTTTCCATTCAAGCATTCTGATATAGTGATTGCTGTAAATATACAAACTGTACACACAGGATATAGCATTTGTAAGTAACTGCACAGTACATAAAGGATTACACTGGGGATAATCAGACACGTTTCACTGGCAATTAATTTCTATAGCTGTCTATAAAAAGTGGTTTCAGTGCTATATTGTAGTCCCTGGCAAATTTTCTATCCCAGAATGTGTGCCTCACAAGGAAATACATTTTATGTACTGTAAGTCACTGCTGTTGCCACTCCCGAGTTATTATCCTTCCGGGTGGTCCTACAAATTCAGTCTGTTTCCACTCCACCCAGGTGGAGATGCAAGGGCTCTTCAAACATTCCTAAAGCTCCACAATGGGTTTTTCTCTCCAGAACCCAATGTGGTGATAGTGTTGAGTATTGAGGGTTGGGGTAACAGGGTGACCAGGTCTGGAACAGGCAAAATTGGGAAACATGGATGTTATCCACCCCTGTCATCCCCATTATAATCTCTTTTTTTGTTTTGCGATTTTTTTTTTCAAATCAAAGTTTATTGGTTTTCCAATACAGAGAACAGTTCCAATATACACCAGAAATATCATACAATGAGTCAGAGACCTAATAATCCTACATACATTGGAACTGTCCCCAACATATCTAAACCCTAAACCCCTACTCCCACCCCCTAAAAACACCCTCCCACCCAATTCAGCACAGTCTACCTCATCCATGTATTCTACGGACTCTGTTCCTAACATGTAACCTTACATATTAAGAGTAAACAGTGTATGAAGAGGCTCCCATATCCTTTTATATCTATCCATTCTGTTATTGAGACTAGCCACTGTCTTTTGTGTTCTGAGGTTGGCAAGTAGCTCTTTCAACCATTCAGAATATGAGATATCCAGACTATCTTTCCAATGACGGAGAATGGTCTTCTTAACTGAAAGGGATATCAATGCCACATAATCTTGTTTTTTTAAACCTTACCCTATTAGTGTGCTCGACCATGACATGAGGAAGGGCTGATGTCAGGTGGCCACCTGTGATGTTGGATGTCTCCTTAGCACCTGTCAATGGGGCAGTGTTAACTAGGGCTGTGAAGAACGTGGAATTCCATTATAGGTATTCATACAGAATGGCAGTTCCACTTTTATAATGCTTTTCAGTTTTTTTTTTAATTATGTGGCATTCCCAAAAGAATTTCTGTGTAAACCATGGAATAACTTTCCACAGATACTGCAAACTGCAGAACAATTTTCCACAGATTGCAGAAAAAGAATCTGCAGTTCATGCAAACTGGATTATTAGTCCATGAAAAACATTTCACATGTGGAGTGTCAGAATTCCACTGCAGATGGAATTCTGAAAATTCTTCAAAACTCTGCAGAATTCCATTTTGTTGGAATTTGAACATTCCACACAACTCTACTGTTAAAGCTGGGTAGTCAAGCCCCTCCCCTAAAATGTGATAGTTCTCTCTTCGACATGCCCCTGAGGCTCCTGTAACTCATGGCTGGAAGTTGGGAACTTGTTGAGAATACAGGTCTCAAGATTCATTCCACCTTTCCACTCCCCTGGGCACTCCTATAAAAGACATAAAGTGACCCCCCCACACACACAAGACATGTGCCACAGCTTTTACTCACACATTCAGTGACAAAAATGGGTATGGATGATATCCGGACTGTCATACCCAGACTGGACAAAAACAGAAAACCCTAGACCAAATGGTCTGGCCAGAATATATGGACCAGACGCAACTTGCATGGTTCTGCTGGTACGACTAGCCATGATTTTACCTAGGGTCTAATGGTGAGTGAGAGACCCTCAAAATTCTCCGAATTTTTTTTTTTTCTATTTTCTGTTTTTGCCCCTACTGCCCCCATCGGCTATCAGCTCCAGTCACGGACCCCTGATGCCCCCACCTCTGGATATATAGCCGTATCCCCCGGTCATCCCTGGCTTACCCCCCAGAGAGTGGGGCCACGGTTCTGACCCCCGATATCGGGCCGCGGGACTGTGACTAGTTGGGGGATCGGCTTCCGGAGGCTGATCAGGGCTACCAGGGGCGGAGCACCATTGAGACGGCAAGGCATGGGATTTTATCCCCCCTGTCCCTTTAAGCAGGATGGGGATGTGCAATGACGACCTGCGTCCGCCCCATCCTGACGTTCTGTTGAGCGCTAACATGGTGCGACCACCCAGCCTCCGCTAGGTGCCACTCCAGTGCTGAGTGCTGCCCTACCCTCCCCCCAGGGAAGGAGAGCTGTCCAAGGGACGCTCAATCCTTCCCGCCCAGGCCAGTCCTCCGATGACCCAGGTCCATTCCTGAACCTGGATCGCCGGCGTCGCAAGCAGAAATCCAACCGCTGCGCCGACGGACCGGCCAGACCCTCAAAATTCTTTGAAAGGAACCCAGGACCCGAGACCAGCCCCACAACATTTGATCACTCACCCTGCACTGTCCACACCCTTCTAGACGCTGGACCAGCCACTGACCACCAGCAAACTACTCTCCCAGCACCTGGACCACCCTTTCAGCCACTGATCCTCAACTGACCACCCTCATCTAATCTTGCATCTTGTCTACAAGTGATGTCATAACAACACAGAGTGTATAGGCAGAAGAAGAACCAATGGTCCATCAAATCTGCCTATTTCATAATCCAGTGTTGGTGACATCACAGTCTATTGCCATGGAAAAATTATTATTATTATTATTTTGTTTTTCTTTACCAGGTAAGTACACTAGACAAAGTAATTGCCTGTTCTCCAGCACATAGGGTGCCCTGTCTCTCATTGCACTTGGGTAACTCTGCCTATTGCTAGCGACAAGCAGTAGTAGATGAAAACTGCAGGATCTCACATGACCTTGAGTAGCTACCATACCACTCCAGTCTCTGTCCTGCCTTTGCAGAGTGAACAGGCAAGTAAGGTTTTCCCCTTTAATGTTGTGTTTTTTATTGTTTTGCATTTTGATCTTTTCTTCCTGGTATTACTGGTTGTGGCTCACTCTTATGGTAACCTCATGCTGTGTGATGTTGGCTTGCCTCATGCTTACCTTTCTGAGTGCACTGGATGTGCAGAACCCTGCATATACTGGATGTGCACCTGCAGCCAAGGCAGTGGTCAGGAAGCAGACCTCAGCTCTAAAGCTCGGTGCAACTCAGAACTTCCTCAATATTGGCCTAAGAAACTTTGAGCCCAGGTGATATTGGCTGCATTGCTTATCCATCATGGGGCATTGAAAGGAGCCCTCTACAAAGGAAGTTACTACTACAGTACAGCTGTAAGTAGTGGATTTTTATTTCTAGGTAAGCCCAGTCATTCCGCTAGATAGGTCCCTCAGCAGTCTCACAGCTGTGTTAGTCAGTTGCTCCCCATTCCTACCTCACCTGATAAATCTGGCAGCCAGCGATGACTGTTTTGAGCCGGGACATGACTCATGGTGGGACTCCACATGCCTGGCTGTGACATCGGTATGTTACGCCACATCCGCATTCTTTCTTGGGACCCTGCAAGATTTAGGGTGGTGTAGTTGGATCCTATCCTGCTCAAGCGAAGTGCTCAGACTCAAATGTGGCTTTGGATTTTGCTCTAGTGCTACTTCCTCTGATGGGTTCCTACATGCCTCAATCAGCATTGGTAGGTACCACTGAAACCAGGTATGCTGCTGTACTGTGGCCTTTTCCACTCATCCGAAGTGCTCAGGCTCAGATGTGACATTGACATTTGTTTCTAGCACCAGTTCCCTCATGGGTCCCTATATGCATCAGTTGGCCTCGGTAGGCTGCTTCCCACTTAAACCAGGTATGGTACCTTGCTTTCTTGACTGTGTGCCCCCCACAGGTTCTAAATCTCTGTGACCCTTTTGTGTCCTGGTCGGACAGACTAGGTCCCTTTTGCTCACATCTCTGCCAGTGGGGAGCCAAGGTGAGTATCAACATGCCTTCAGTAAGTCTCCAGCAGGCCATCTAAGGCAGAGTGGGGGAGAATCAATGTACTGCTCTGCAGTACAAAGCCCCTCCCATTAAGGAGTGACCCAGCTAGACAAGTGCGGTTCATGATGATGCTAATCATTTATTTTCTCCGCTGTGCCAGTTGCACAGATTTCTCCTCTAGACATTGAGGGAATAAACAATGCCACATGGTTTGTAGCCTGGCATGGTCAGGATATGGACATTATTTCTGCCCAGTGAGTACATTGTTTTTTTCTTAGTGATCCCAGTGTATCTGGACATTATGGTTCCTGAGAGGACAATGTGTCTGCTCGTTAATGGACTGTGAGTGTGCTTTGAGTGGTGGGCCCTTTTTTCCTCTGTACTGGTGAATGCATCACACTCAGTAGTGTTCAGAGGCATATATTTGCATGCTTGTTTTGTCTGGCTTGGAATGTGTTGTGGAACTGATGCTTCCTCCACCAGAATTTCTCCTATGCATTTCAGCCCAGTCTGGGGCAGGAAGACGGCATTCTCAGATAGTGTGTCCATCACAGCAAGCATTTTCAAGAGTAACCTCTATTCTGCAAGCTTCAATCTGTGGCAGGGAGAAGAAATTATTCATTATGGGGCACCTAGGAGCATGAGGTATCCTGGCTCCATTGCCATGGGTAACACTTGACTAGTGCATGAAATGCTTGCACTGCTTTCTGTATTTATATTTTTAAGCTCTGGCTGATTACCTAAAGAACCATTTCTCAATGGTATGAAGGAACAGGCACCAGTGGCCAAGGTCTGGTGGTGGCATGCCAATTTATCTGGTTCCATCAAACTCAAACTCAGGATGATGCCATATATTGGAAGTGGGCTTGTACATAGAAGTGAGCTGTTATTTTGCACTGGCTGTATCTCAGCATTAGTTCACCTTTGGGGATATTTTTCAGTGTCTGCTACAGTATGGAAAGTGCACTGCCATGCTTCTGTTGGTATGGGCCAGTAACGCTGCGCATGTCAAGTGCTGTCCTAATAGCTCCCTGACCTGAAATATAAAGAACAACTGCAAGGAGTCCAAGTCCTCCAATTGTCCTAAAGATGCACCAAAAAGTAGAAAAAAATGATTCTCTCAAGCATATTTATACTTCTAAAATATTTTACTGAGGTTTGATTGAACAGATCTGCTCAAACTTGCCTTGAAGAAGCCAAGTGTCTCCTAGCTACCATAATCTGCATCCTTTACCTATTCATTTACATACCTTATTTAGTTTGGGAAGTTCTGTGTCATAATGTTTGGTTATCTCAGCTATGTTACTCTGCTGAGGGCTGCACATTGCAATTTAGCCAAACTTCTACAATGGACATTCTTTACGTCTAGAACCACTTAATGCTGAGAGCTGTTTCCATTCTATGTGGTTGCTTGTGCACTGTTATTTTTTCATTGTCTTGCCTAGATTTCTTTTCAGACATGCATTGTAGTTCAAGCTCGGTGAATGGAGCTGGTCTAAAGCATGAAAGGAAGTCATTTCTTGATTGAAGACATACTTGGTACTCCCAGGTAACTGGAGAGTTTGTGGGTGCCGTTTCTTGAACAAGGGGAAGGTAAAATAATGGGGGTCTGTTCTAAGCTTTAAAGTTATCTTCCCCCAGGGGTGGTCAGACTGACTATCAGGTACTGACAGAATAAGAGGACCTGTGCTTCCATCCATTGGATTTCAGGGATCTTGTGTTGGCCAAACCCACAATCAGTAGTTTGATTCTCCTACGGTTTGGATGTGGCATGAGTTCTCTGTAACTCCACAGGAAAGGGAGGGTGGCTTTCTTGCAGGGCAGCTACTATCTGAACCCTACACAAACTGGAGCCACTACTCCTGTAGCACTGGGTCAGTGCTCACAACAGGGGAAGCCAGCCCCACAACACAAAGCACAAGTCCAGAAGTTAAAGCACATGAGGGAAACACACACTATAAAGTCTGTGGCCAGTATATGAAGGTGCAAAATAAGGTAATTACTTTATTATGGCTTATGTAGATCTTTTCAGAGCAGAATACAAGGAAGTCACCACTGCAGATCACCCTTATAGCAAATAATCCATATGTAGTACAAAATGACACTGCTGCAATCAAAATTAAAATAGAAAGAGCTACCACCTGACTGCTATGGCACTTGAGCTCTACAGAGTCTTTATCAGGTGGCATAGCTTAGATGAAAAGAGTTGTGGCTTTTATGCATAACAGTCTGTGGCAGCATAATACCAGTGATAAAGTGCTCAGTGAAATAAAAAATAGCAAAGTATTAGCGCAGTTCACTTAATACACACAGTACATGTAAAACAGTAATACAAAATTATTTACAACAGTATTTCACAGCAGGGAGCTGGGCAGTGCTGATAGGCCAGGCAAGGGGTGCATAGTTAAAGGGGGGCAGGGGCCAAGGGAGGAAGAGGGGAAGTTAGATGATAGCATGGGACCAAGGGGGATGGTGGAACACAGGTCGGGGGGGTAGAGTGGAGGAGTCATAGGGGAGAAGCGAAGAGACTTAAATGGACAAAGAAGGGCAGACGTTAGTGATGGACAAGGAGGAAAATGGGGGAAGGGAGGAATGGGGCATGGAGAGGTGGTGTGCTAGTGTTGGGGGATTCCATACTGAAAGGGATCAAATGGGGCAGTAAAGGAGAAAGACATAGTCTATTGTGGGTCAAGTTTATTCCCGAGTTGATGGCAGGCAGGGCAGAGCAGGCCATTCTCAAGTGCACAGGGAGGGGATGGAAGAAACCGCATGTTGTGGTGCATGTTGGTACAAATGACCTGTCAGGGGAGACCATGGAGGTAGTAAAGGGAGATTCAAGGAAATGGGGAAGCTGTGTGAGGAGGTGGGGAAATCAGTGGTCTTTTCAGAGGTGCTTCCAGTACCTGGTGCAAGTACTGTGAGGAAGAGAAGGATAGGGGACTTCAATACCTGTCTGCGGGAATGGTGCCATACCAAGGGGTATGGGTTAGTAGGAGGCTGGGGCAGAGCCTGGGAAAATAATGACCTGGGTGCAGGGGACAGGCTACACTTGAGTGGGGAGGGGAAGGGAGTATTGAAGCAGGGGATAGAGGAGTACATAGCGACAAGGGTAGCTTTAAACTAGGGAAGGGGGGATGGCAAGTGGTCACTTGGTAGGCAGGGTTTCCAGAGAGGGGAGCCACATGAGCCTACCCCCCAAGCTATGGGGAGGGCATCAGGGTAGGAGCAAAAGGGGGTAAATCGGGATGGGGAAGGCAAAGGAGCAGGGCGGAGGGTAGTGTCACTTAACACGAGAAGTCTGGAAAACAAAGCTGCTGAGTTACAGGCTGTCTTGGCTGTGGGGCTGGTGGATATTGCAGACATAACAGAAACTTGGGCCACCCAGTACAAGGACTGGGATATGATGATTCCTGGATACAGGTTGTTCAGGAAGGACTGGTCAAACAGGAAGGGTGGGGGGGTAGCAACCTATATAAGGGAAGGAATAAGGTGCATAAGGGAAAAGGGTGAGGAAGACAAGACAGAGGCCCTATGGATGCAGTCTCAGGATCCAAAGGACAAGGTACTGAGGATAGGGGTGGTATATAGGGCACCAACTCTAGAGGAGATCTGGACAGGGAGTTGCAGAACAGATTAGGAGGGTTTGCAGGAAGGGGAACACAGTGGTGGTGGGGGATTTCAACCTACCTAGGGTGGACTGGAGCACACAAACCACCACAAGTGATAGGGAGCAGGTTATACTAGGGGCATTTCAGGATAGCTTCATGGTGCAGCTGGTGCATGAGCAAACTAGGTTAGGAAGGACTCAGGATCTTGTACTATCAAACAGGGAAGCCATAAGGGACCTGGAGGTTGAGGACCCTCTAGCTGGAAGTTATCACCACTCAGTGTTGTTCACACTCAGTATGGGGAAGCAAATGGGAGGTTCTGGTACAAGGATGATTGATTTTAGGGGAACAGACTTCAACAAGATGGGGGAAATTTTGATAAGCCATCTGTGGGGAATCCAACCAACCATGAATGCCAATCAAAAATGGGGTATCATTAAAGCAGGGCTGGCAGAGGCTACTGGGACATGTACTAGGGCACGGAGTAAGAAGGGGAAGGGAGGGCAAAGAAGCCCAGTTGGCTGACCAAAGAGGTAATAGAGGGGGTGAGTGCCAAGAGGACAGCTTTTCAGAGATTCAAGCAATCAGGGAGGGGGAAGATGGGGAGGAGTATACAAAGAAGTCCAGGGAGGTTACACAACTAGTCAGAGCCACCAAGGCATCCAGAGAGCTGAGGCTGGTACAGGGCATTAAGGATGGCAAGAAGGACTTCTTTAGATAAATTGGGGAGAAAAGGAAGAACAGGGACCAGATAGTGAGAATTAAGAAGGATTGGGGTGGATAGAGAAGGGGGAGGAGCAGGCAGAAGCACTAAATGAGTACTTCTGCTCTGTATTCACAGTAGAGAGGGGGGACAGATACCTTATGGTAGGGGTGGAGTGAGCAGGGGAAGGGGTGACAGATAGGGAAATTATGGAGGGCACGGTACTGAAAGGACTGAGGGCACTGCAGGTGGACAAGGGACCGGGGCCTGATGGCATTCATCCTAAGGTACTCAAGGAACTAGCAGAGTGCCTGGCAGGACCACTGGCTGACCTGCTCAATACCTCCCCGAACACAGGATGCATACCACTGGATTGGATATTGGCCCGTGTGGTACCCATTCACAAAGTGGCCCCAAGGATGATCCAGTTAACTACAGACTGATGAGCCTCACATCAATTGTGGGGAAGCTCATGGAGACAATCCTTAAAGAGAGACTGGTGACATTTTAGAGGACAGTAGTCTCCAGGACAGGCAACAACATGGGTTTGTCTCAGGCAGGTCCTGCCAGGCAAATCTGATTTGAGTACTATGATTGGGTGATCAGGGAACTGGACAGGGGCCATGCAGTGGATGTCCTGTACTTGGACTTCAGCAAGGCCTTCGATTCAGTGCCGCATGGGAGGCTAGGGGGGAAGTTGGAATATGTAGGGGTGGGTACTAAGATGGTCATATGGATCACTAAGTGGCTGAAGGGCAGGCAGCAAAGAGTGGTGGTGGAGGGGAATCTCTCATCGTCAAGAGCGGAAACAAGCAGGGTGCCACAGGGATTGATACTGGGACCAGTGCTGTTTGGGATATTCATAGCAGCTACCTCAGATGAGACCCAGAGTAAGATCAGTCTGTTCGCAGATGGTACCAAGATGGGAGCTGTGGTGGATGACATCGAGGTGTGGAGGGGACTGCAGGGAGATCTGACTAAACTACAGGATGTGTCAGAAACATGGCAGGTAAAGTTTAATGCCAAGAAGTGCAAGGTACTGCACTTCAGAGCTAAGAACCAGAGAAGGAGCTATCAGCTGGGAGGGGTACAGCTGGGAAGCATAAAGGAGGAAAAGGACCTGGGAGTGATTATAATGGGGAATATGAACAACTCGGCTCAGTGCAGGAAGGCAGCAGCTAAAGCCAACAAGATGCTGGACTGTATAGCGAAGGAGATCTCCTCTAGAAGTAGTGAGGCAATCCTTTCCTTATACAGGTCACTGGTCAGACCACATCTGGAATACTGCATGCAGTACTGGCACCCATTCCTCAAGAAGGATGTCAGACTTTGGACAGGGTACAGCACAGAGTAACTAAAATGATCCAGCGTTTGGAGGGGAAATCCTATGCAGAAAGGCTGAACATGCTTAACATGGATTCCTGCAGGAGAAGAGGGACAGGGGAGACATGACGAGACCTTTAAGTATCTGAAAGGGATAAACAAGGCTAATACAGGAGAGATATTCCAGATCAGAAGGGGTAGGGATACTAGAGGGCACCAACTGAGGTTGGAGGGGGAAATTCAGGAGGGAAATTAGGAGACATTATTTCACAGAGAGGGTAGTAGAGAAGTGGAACACTCTACCTGAGAAAGTGGTTTCCTGTAGGATGGTGGGCTGCTTCAAGAGGGATTGGGACAGAGTGAGGGGGGAATGACTGTGGGGAGGGGTGGGACAGCTGCAAGTTGAGGGGCTAGCTGCACATGCGAGTAGACTTGATAGACCATGTGGCCTGTTTCTGCTGGCATTTCATATGTTTATATGTTCGTATGCACCTACTGATGTTATTTTATCTCCCAGATAGAAGTCCAT
Source organism: Neoceratodus forsteri (assembly GCA_016271365.2). Classification (NCBI taxonomy): domain Eukaryota; kingdom Metazoa; phylum Chordata; order Ceratodontiformes; family Ceratodontidae; genus Neoceratodus; species Neoceratodus forsteri. The sequence goes on from JADMNL010000033.1 coordinate 114,254,525, forward strand.
TTCTTTAAAAAAATACTCCCAAAGGTGAACTTCCCGAACTAAATGGGAGGTCCATTTCATCCTTGAAGTAGTAGGCTGTCTTGGCTGAACATTAACAAAGCAAGTTTAGTAGAGAAGAAAACATAGATCACTGATACTGGTCACGCATAAGAAAGGCTAGGAAGGGGTTACAATTTCAACTATCAAATACGAAATCAGACCCTAAAGCATTCTATTCATATATTAATGGCTCCAGTGGTATTTCTAGGGTTATAGGTCCACTAATCTAAGATGAGGTTATTTATAATAATCCTGAAGAAATCACCAGAATATTTCATGATTATTTTTGCTCTGTTTACATCCCCTACAATACTGCTTATAGCCCACCCATGACGGATTCAAATGGTGGCCATAGGCATGATACTGTCATATGTAACCCTGGGTTAGTCTATAAACATCTGTCATCATTAGAGGTTAATAAATTAGCAGGACCTGGTGGTCTCCATCACATATTGTTGGAGGCACTAGCTAAAGAACTGGCACCCATAATTTCAGGTATCAGTAACAAATCTATATCTGAGGGTGTGGTGTCACAAGACTGGAACAGGGCAGTGGCGATCCCGATATTCAAAAAGGGTTATCAACCTATGCCAGATAATTACAGGCTGATCAGCTTAACGTAAGTAGTTGGTAAACTAGATGAAACTATAATAAGAGATGAATAAACTAACCACAAGAGGACTAGTCAACAAAACCAAACATGGTTTTGTTAAGAATAGAAGCTGTAACACAAATCTGATTAGCTTCTATGACTTTATAAACTGTAACTTGGATAACAATGAAGCTTTGGATGTAATATTTTTCAATTTCAGGAAAACTTTTGATACACTCCCACGTAGGATGATTCTATCCAAATTAACCAGCATGGGCATTAATACGACTATTGTTAGGTGGGTTAACAGACGGCTGATAGACAACAGCAAGTAAGAATAAATAGTTTATCATCTGAAGGGAATGTGACTAGTGGAGTCCTGCAGGGCTCAGTTCTGGGCCCCTTATTTAACATTTACGTATATGACATTTTGATACACAGTGAAAACAAATGAATAAAGTTTGCGAATGACAGTAAGTTAGGTGGGTTAGTTAGCTCAGAAACTATCAAGTCCAATATGAAGAATGATCTCCTCTGTATTTGAAAATGGGCCTATAGAAATCAAATTTAATTTAATATATCTAAGTGTGTGGTAATGCATTTTGGAAACACTAATCCCAAGCAAGACTATTATATTAATGGTACCAAGTTACTGGTAGTTGACTCAATGAAAGATCTAGGAGTACCAATGCGCTCCAATTTAAAGAGTTGTATACACTGTAATCTAGTGGCTAGCTGAATCAACCATCTCACAAATTGTGTTGGAGGTCTTTTTTTGTAAATCTGAAATGGTAGTCATGCCATTATATAAATCTTACATTAGACTCAGTCTAGACTACTGTTCCCAGTCCTGCAGCCCCTACCTCAGGAAGGATGTTGAATTCTTAGAGGTAGTGCAGTGAAGGTTCACTAAGCTAATCCCAAGATTAAACTCCAAAATATATAATGCTAGGTTACAAGATCCTGGTTTATGGACACTAAAATAGCAAAGCAATAAGGGAGACCTGCTCTCCCTCTACACAGTGTTGGATGATAAGGACCAAATTACTGATTTGGGTCTTAGATATAAGCATTGTCCACATGACCTGAGAGAGCATGTGTGACAAATATTAGAAAGTACCCCCAGAACCGGTTTAAGGAAGTATGCTTTAATGCCTAGCTCTATTAGAATGTAGAATCATCTGTCTGAGGATGTTGTTCAGTCAACAAACGTCCTGGATTTTAAAAAGAAGCTAGATTCTTTTCTACATGACTGTGGCTCCGGTAACTACAACCACTGAGTAGTGGGGGCAGTTATCATGGGCTTTAGCCTTCTACTATCCTAATCCACAGTATAAACCATAGCGTAAATGTGATCACCCTTATGACAAGTGCTATTTTACTGGAATTTTTCAAGTGGATCCACATGAGCTACATGTCCAGCAGAGAGTTCAAGAAAAAGAAGGAACCTAGAGGATAGAGAGAAAGATAACTAAAACAAAATAAAATTACATGCACAGATATAATGCATTTAAAGCATCAATGCAAGATTACATTTTCAGCAAACCAAACTAAGGGGTATCTCAGGAATGTATTAAGGTCCCACTAATCATTCAAACCATGTGATTTAACACATTTCATCTTGGGGGTCTAAAAGCTCTCGTTTCTGAGAAGGAGATTATTCCTATCCCCTCCTCTGTTCAGGGGTTTCATCGATTCCAAACCCATGAATTTTGGATTTTCAGGGTAAGATCTATGTGCATGAAGGACATGGGCACCTATCAGGGTATCCTGTTTCCCATTAATGATCAATCTCACATGTTCTTGTAATGAGGTCTAAAGGTTGTCTGAAAGTATTCTCCACATAGATGAAATTACATGAGCGTCATAGAACAGCACATAAGAGCAACAAAATGCAGTGATTAGAAATGTAACATATGCATTTTTTTAAATCATTGTTTAAATCATTGTTGCTTCCTATATAGAAATTTCATTTCATACTACATTCATACTGCAGCCATTGGTAGTCAGGTAAGGATTGGCACAGGTAGAAATGGATGATCTGAATACTTTTTGAAGCTGTGATCACCCCTATGAGAAGAGTGTCAACTGGAATTCCATGGAGGATCAGCCTGCTAGTGCTTCTAAATATCTTAAAGGGAAACAAGATAAAAAATGTAAATTAGAATGATAGCATTTTTTTAAAGTGTGGATGCAAATGAAGGATGTCAAATAGAATTATGATGGAAAGGACAAATGGTGCGGAATAGAAAGTTGTATATAGTGAAGGGGAAGTACTTGGGATTTATGTGAAGCAGTGCTTAAACTGGAAATGTTTAGGTGGAGGAATCCTCAAATATTAAATTTCTAGGTGGTGGAACTGCCATTGCTGAATGGTGTAACTCTCCTATAGCAGTCAATGAAGAAAGATGATAGAGGTGTTGGAACTGTCATACAGTTTTTTTTTCAAGAGGTGGTGTGACTGAGTTCCAGTGGGCTCCTGCCCAATTAAACCCCTGATGTGAAAGTAGAGAAGGCAGACAAATTAAAAAAGAGGTGAAGGGAAAAAGAAAGAAGCGGATATTTTAGTATGAAGGTGACTAAGGAGGGACAAGAAAGAATGGGGGAATAGGGGTTTGAAGGTTGGAAGGGGCATGTTATATGGGCTATTAAAGGGAAAGATGAAGGAATAAAACAGAAAATAAAGAAAAACAAAATGAGGAGCAAGTGGTGAAATAAAAAGGGGGGAAGCAGAACCATTACATGTGAAACAGAACAGAAAAAACAGAAAAGAGACAAAAAATGATATAGAGATTGTCACAAACCCACTCAGCAGGTCAGGCCCTCTACTCCCAAAGTGCCAATCTCCAAGCGCAGTCTTGTGAACAGTTTAACAAAACAAGGTAACCCTCTTGTCTGTTTTGTGAGTTCGGATCAACCTTTGGTCTCAAGTTTTGGAGGAATTCAAACTGTGAACCTCTTGCTAGCGTTCCCTACCCAATGCACAGGCTCAGATATTTCTGTCTTCGGGAAGCAAGATATCTTTGCCTATGGGCACCTAACCAGGTATACAGAGATGAACCCTTAAAAACTTTAATAAAGACCTCAGATTTAAAACGCTTCTCTTTCCAGTTTGGTATCACCATTCAAGCTTATGCCTAGTGTCTGCTATAACCATATATACTTTTCTTACAAATGAAAGAAATTCAAAGACAGACCAAGAAAGTTCTAAAAAGAGTTTTACTAAAATAGATAAAAATATGTAACATATAAAATACAGAACTATTATAGCACAAGACATACAAATATATTAAAAGAACAAGGTTTTAAACAGTGCAATTCTTACTACAGTACTTAGTCTTTAAATACCTGCTTAAAAGTGCTCACAGATGTTTCTTTGTCAGAGTCTAGATAAAAAAGTCTCTGTGAAGTCAAACAGAATAATATTTAAAATCTGGGTTTCACCACCTACTTGAATGAGGTCACCTAGCTCCTCCCTGTCAGAATATGTAAAAAAATATTTATATAAAAAACAGGATGTCTTTTCCAAGTATTAAATTCTGCAACCTCAGCATGACTCATGTCCTCCAAATGACATTTCTTTGATCTCATGATAAGCTTCCCCATTCCAGGCAATGAAAGCATCTTTATGATTTTGCACCAGTTTACTAAATCTGGTTTCCTCTCCTAACATCATAAAAGGGATATTCTCAACTCAGGCCTCATCCAGCCTGTAATTAACTTTAGACAAAACAGGATATCCTTGATCAAAGTCTGTTCTACTCTGTCATTAGCTTCAGTCCTGCCATGTAACACCTGGTATCTAAAAACTGTGTGAGTGTGATCTCACTTGCTATTTCAGCATTTTCTCATGGCTTTCATCTTTTCAGCTGAAACCTGGGGGGTGAATGACAGATTTTCAGCATCTCTCATGACAGACAGTCCATAACCCATTTTGATATTACAAAAAAATAATACTTCAGCACTCAGAACTGGCTGTCCACGTCACAATCCTCCCCACCTAGACTGAATTTGTGGGGGGGGGTCTATCCCCTGCATGGGATGAGCTTCCCAAATCAGTTCACCCCTCATAGACCCCAGACAGCCCATCTGAGTTCTGTTTTTTTTTGCTTCAACCCTATGTACGATTGTCAGATCATACCCTTGTAAATCAAGACTCCATCTTAGCAATCTGCCATTGTTTTTCCTCATCTGTGTCAGCCAAACCTGGGGGCTGTGGTCAGTCTGCACCACAAAATGCTGCCCATACAAGTATGGCTCTAATTTCTTTAGGGCCCACACTATGGCAAGACACTCCTTTTCCACCTTGGAGTACACTTACTCCCTGGGAAGTAAATTCATACTCAGGTACACTACTGGGTGATCCGTCCCTTGGCTGGATGTCAGACTCAGTACTGCCCCAATACCAACATCTGAGACATCAGTCTGAACTACAAAGGTTTTGCTATAGTCAGGACTTCTCAAAGCAGGAGCACTGCACAGTGCCTCCTCTAATCTGGTAAAGGCTTCCTCACAGGCTGGGCACCAGGTAATTTTTCTTTGGCATCCTTTTCTTTGTCAGGTCAGATAGGGGATCAGCCAGGGCACTATAATTGGGTACACATTTTCTGTAGTAACCTGCTGTCCCTAGAAAACTTCTGGCCTGCATCTGTGTTTCTGGTCTGGGCCATGCCTGGATCACCTCTGTCTTTATTTGGCTAGGATGGAGCTGTCCCCAGTCTACCACATGCCCGAGGTATGCCACTTCTCCCATGGCCACCTGGCACTTCTCGGCTTTGATAGTGAGCCCGGCTTCTGTATCCTGCCCAGCACTTCCCTAAGGTGGGATAGGTGTTTCTCCCAGCTGGTACTAAAGATGACAATGTCATCCAGGTATGCCACAGTGTACTCCTTAGCACCATTTAACACCTGGTTCACTAACCTTTGGAAAGTGGCCAGGGTGTTCTTCATTCCGGAAGGCATTACTTTAAACTCAGATAAGCCTATCGGAGTGATGAAGGTCGACTCTCACTAGCTCTGCCTGTCAACTCTACCTGCCAATACCCCTTCATCAGGTCAATGGTCATAAGGTAGGTCGCCCCTCCCAACTTGTCCAGGAGTTCATCTGTCCAAGGCATTGGGTAGGCATCTGACTTAGTGACTGCATTCAGTCCATGATAGTCCACACAGAAATGAGTCAAGCCATCTGGCTTGGGTACAAGGACTATGGGTGAAGCCCAGGGACTGCAGGATCTCTGGATTACCCCTAAATCCAGCATCTCCTCCACTTCCCCCCAATGTCCTTTTGGACAGCCTCTGACACCCGATATGCTGTCCACCATATGGGCGTCTGTGTCCCTTTCTCCACATCATGTGTCACTAAGGGGGTTAGTCCAGGCTTGGCACTAAACAAGGGGGCAAAGTCTGCTAAAACCTCCCTCACTTTCTGGATCTGGCTCGGGGTCAGCTGGGGGAGACAATTTTACTGCCTGCACAGAGGACTCCCATTTATTTTCTTCCAGCAAGTCCAGAAGGGGGTCTCCTTCGTCCATCACCGCCCCATGACTACACACTGGAAACACCATGTCTGCCCTATTTGCATATGGCTTCATCATGTTGACAAGGTACATCCGTTCTATCTGTCTTCAGTAAGGTAACTCCACAATGTAGTTCAGGTCATTTACCTTCCTAACCACTTTGTATGGTCCTGCCCACTCAGCCTGCAGCTTGTCTTCCTGGACTGGAATAAGGACCATGACTTCCTGACCCACCAAGTATGAGTGTGCTCTGGCTCTGCGGTCGTACCACACTTTTTGTTTCTGTTGAGTGGCTGTCAGGTTGCTCTGGACTGTCCCCATAAGCTCTTTCAGCCTTTCCCTAAACCTAAGGACATAATCCACAATGGGAGTTCCCTGGGTGGCATGCTTGCCTTCTCAGTCTTCCCAGATCAAGTCTAGGGGCCCATGTACCCAACATCCATGTAAGAGTTCGAAAGGGGGAAATCCTATCGACTCTTGGGGCACCTCCCTGTATGGAAACAACAGGTGGGGAAGGTATTTCTCCCAGTCCCTCCCATGCTGTTCAGCAAATGCCCAGAGCATTGACTTTAGGGTACCATTGAATCATTCCACAAGCCCATTGGGCTTGTGGGTGATACGGTGTTGTGCATCTCTGCACCACCCCACATGTCTACCATAAACATTTCATCAGATCCGACATGAAGGAACCCTCTCGATCGGTGATTACCTCTTGTGGAAACCCAACACAGGAGAAAATCCCAAGTAAGGCATCTGCACCTTTGTCTGTCCTCAGAGAGGATAAAGCGACTGCCTCTGGGTACCGGGTAGCATAATCCACCACAGTCAGGATGAATCTCTTCCCTGAGGAGCTGGGGGTATTTAAAGGCCCCAAAATATCCATTCCCACCCTCTGGAATGGCTCCTCCACTATGGGCAATGGAATCAGGGTGGCTTGGGTTTTCTTGCCCACCTTCCCTATTTCTTGGCACCAGTGACAAGACCTGCAATACTCCTTCACCTGCTGGATGAAGTTCGGCCAGTAGAAATTCTGGACCAACCGCTGTGTTGTGCGCATGATTCCCAGATGACAAAACAAGGAAATATCATGTGCAATCTTCAACAACTGTCCATGATACCCCTGGGGAATGACAAGCTGCCTGCCTAGCATCCCTCCCTCCCTCTGTCTGTACTACCTGAGTATATATAAATCCATTTTCCCAATAAACCTTATGCTTGCTGTCATCTCCCTGCGTGCTGTCCGAGTCTGCCCAAGCACTCAGCTTCTCTAAACTAGGGTCACTCCTCTGAGCAGCTGCAAACCCCTCACACAGTCCTAAGGTATGGGACAAGTCCCCATCAGTCACTAAACTAGGGTCCCTAGCACTAGCATCAGGGCATTCAGGATCACTGTCAATTCCCAACCCTCTGATGAGGGGTCACCCCTCTTTCTTTAGAGTAACCTTCTGTAGCTGTGTGGTTACTGGCTACTGAGGAAATTTCTATCCCCCTCTTCAGTAATCTCCATATCAGTAGACACAGGCTGGGGAACCAGCCTCTCAGTGGTTTCCACAATGGATTCTGTCTGATTCAGGGAACTACAATTTTCCCTTGCTGCTTGGCTACAGTAACTGCAGATACCATCCCATTCTAGATTGTTGCCCAGGATCTCATCCACTGCTAACATTTTGGCTACAGCCACCTGTTGCACAGTTCCCCCTGTTTCAACCCCAGTCTAGGAGAACACTAGCGAGGGGCAATGTTCTCTTCCCACCTGCAAAGTCCTGTACAGTGATGTATTTATTGATTATAAGCTGACCAGGTTGTACCAGATCCCCTTTTACCAATGT